>JAKEPQ010001018.1:50845357-52075000 GCA_024500445.1 Entomyzon cyanotis | reverse complement strand
GTTACAGTTCCTTGGCTTGTGCTACTCTGGAATCATTTTACTGTTTCTGTTTTTATTATCTTAAGTGCTAATTAACAAAAGAAAAAAAAATATCCTGTAGTTTCATTACCTTTTTGGATAATGTCATACAAAAAGAAAAAAAAAAAAGAAACCTATGTATTTGTGTTTTTTTCGTGCTGTGGGAATTGTTGTTTGTAGATTAATAATACTATCATTTTGTTTAGAATTACAAACTAGTTTTTAAGTATTGTCTGAGAAAAGCCAAAGTTAATGCAATCTAGTGGAAACTGTAAGACCATTTGAGTATTGTTTCTGTTTTATTGATGCATTTGGATTTTGTTGTTTGATGGAATTTGAGCCAAAAAAAAAAAAAAAAGAACAAAAAAAAGCAAAAAAAAAAAGCAGGCTTTCCTATTTCTACAACATGATTGTACTTATGCATTTTGTACCAGTGGAACTTTTTATACTGGAGATTAAAAAACAAATGGAAATTTTTGTGGCTTACTCTCGTGGGCCCCCTCGATCATGACTGATTTTCAGGTTTGATTTCTGGACGGTAGAAAGAGAGTTGGTTTTGTTTCAAGAATTCAAAACTTTGGCTTGATTTCTTTTTTTCCCTTTGCTTATATCTAGTGTTTAGAATTTTGTCTTAACAAAAGCGGTAAGTTTCACTTTTTATTCTGTATCGTGCAGTTACACAATAAGGTAATTAGAATTAGGAGTACTCGGTCACTTTGCGTGGATAAATGTATTAGTTAAAACGTTAGGGGTTTGCTTTTTTGCTGTTTAGATCAGAGTTTTTTCTGATTCTTCTGTCCTCATTGTGAACATAACCGTGTAGTTGAAACAGTCAGACTTATTTTTGTAACGTATGTTATTGTGTGATGCAGTTTTTTGCTTCTGTCTCCAATATTAAACCATTTTCCTAATACTTGTCTCTCTACTTTGTGTGTTGTATTGTTGGTGGTCATTCTGTGTTGGTAATACATCTGCACACCTCACTGTTTCACGTGCCTGTTTTTTTTTTTTCTCTATTTGTTGGTTGTGTACAAAAGATACAGTCGATTCCACCTAAGTGAATAGCTGATTGGGGGGCAAAAGAGGATCTGTACATTTTAGACATGTTCTGATTTCTTTGACTTTTTTTATTTTAATTTTTCTCTCTCTTCCTCCCCCTAGTCATGCCTTATCACTTGGATAATCTCTTGGAGCGGGAAGCATTTTAAAATGAGTTTCCTGCAAAGTCCTATTGAAGGTAGCTTTTGCTAGCCTTCAAACTGCAAAACTTTCTGCACACAAACACAAGAGAAGCCACCTGAAAAGATTTTTTTTTTTTTTTTTTTGCTGTGAAATATGGATTATGGAGATCATTTCTTCCTAGTTGTTAAAAAAAAATAAATAGTACTCTGCCACTACTTTGCAGAAGCATATGAAACATTCAAGAAAAGGAGAATATAGCCTTGGGATTTCTTCCAAACTGCACAGTAATCTGATGGCATATGGCGTTAGTCAAACTCTCCCTAGAAACTAATCACATCCTAACTAGGGCTGGGAGAGCCTGCAAAATTCTACCAGGTGATCAAGCTTGTTATGTGCAGTTATACATATAATACTTTAAAAATATAATAAAATCCAACTGAGCACAGGAAGACTTTCTGTTAAAGCCAGTGGAAGTTAAAAAAAAAAAACCAAAAAAACAAACCAAAAAAAACCCACCAAAATAAAGAGAAATAAATGATGGGAAAAAAGGTCCCGCATTGTTCCAGTGGGTGATATTTTTGCTGTGGGCTTACAAAGCAGATCATTCTCAGCATTGGCTGATAGTATTACACAAATCTCAAAAGGGACTAAAGAAATACCATAGCACTTTTTTTCTCATTATTTTTTACAGTTGGCTCTTAGCTTTTTTATTCTTTCATTTCCTATAATTTTTTCCTCCTCAGAAGAATCTCTCTGCTCTCCCCCAACCGGTGTGTACCACGATGAAATAAAAGCTGCAAAAGAAAAATCTATGTTCTGGTTTACAAAAAGTCTCTTCTCTCCTCTGTTTGATCTCAGATAAAAACCTTACAATTTGGAGAGGGGGGAAAAAAAACAAAACAAAACCAAACCAACCAAACCAAACCCAAGGAGGAGAGAGAAGCACTGGCAAGTGCTCTCTGGAATTCAAGCCATACGCCCCCATCCCTTTCCTTTGTCCCACTTTCTGTGATGCTCAGGAATCGAAGACCACTTAAAAGTGCTCTTATGAGACCCAAACGACACTCCTCCCTCTTGTCTCCTCTCCCCTGGTCTTTCTGGCGCTCTGGCTTTGGCTCACACACACACACACACAGAGCCCCATCAATACCGTCCGACAGGATCCTGGCGCACTGGGTGTATCCGTGTGGTTTCAGCAGCAACGTTGGTTCCTGCGTTTGGAAGACTTTTGAAATTTTCTGGTGGCTTGTGAGTTGGCCTGGTTGTTACTGCTCGATCTATTTTTCTAATTTTTTTTCCTTTTTTTTTTTTTGCTTTTTTTCACTTTTCTGTTTCCATGAGAAGCAAAAAAAGCGATGAGCCTGGAGCCGCCAGTGAGCTCCAGTGGCATCCTGCAGGGTCTGTTGTCAAAGGTCAGGGGTCCAAGCAACTCCAGGTTTAATCTAAAACCACAGGAGCCTGTAGCAGACAGCCCAGGCAGGAAAGCAGAACCTGATGGTCAGACTATATCCTGGGTCTTTGACACCTCTAGAGTTTATGAGCTCGATTTGGATAATTTTGACACCAGTGGATTCAGTTAAGTAAGTCTTGACTTGCATGATGGATGAATCAGATTTGCTCTCTGGGTTTTTTTTAGCTTGCTGTGGATGTTTTCTTTTCTCTTTTTTTCCTCCACACTTGGTCTTAGGAAAGAAACTAGAGCTTTGTGAAGGGTCTTTTCTTCCAAAAATTCAACTGAAAAAAAAAATACTGCAGTTAGGTTTCTTTTAAATACTCAGGGCTGGAAGATACAGGGTTTTCTTTCTTTCTTTCTCTCCTTTTTTTTTTAATTTCAACAATGGGGGAAAAATGAGTTCCTTAAAGCAATGCAGCTGAACAGTTTGTCCTGCTTAAACGCATGCTTTTAATTTCAATTACGTTAGGCACCTTGCAGTGTTAGCAAAACGTCTCTTTGTTAGCTATATGTGTATCGCCATGGGAAATTACCAAACTGTCACAAGACTCGCTGATTAAAGAATAGCCTGCCAGAGTGTGTGTGCCTTTGCCCAGTGTGACTCTTAGGTATTAGGCTAAGGAAAACAGTTTAACAAAATGTAGTGTGAATCATTCCTGATAAGTGAATAAAGCATTGTGACCAAGCAATCAGATTATTCACTTATCAGGAATCGACTGTACTGATAGTTTGCCTGATCGTTTTTGTTCCTCATCTCTGTTGTAGTTTCACTACTTTGCTGTGTTCTGTTTTTTCTCTCATGCTCTTAGCAAAATCACTGGGAATATCCCTTCGTGTGATCATGAAACGTGCTACTGAGTAACAAATAAAAAAAAAAATTAAATATAAAAATGATATCTTAACAAAATCTATGCACTTGCTATCAGGAACACAATACTGGATGTGTCTTATATATATTGAACTATAATAGTATTCGATTTCTTAAATAAAGCTTAAGAAAGGATTCTGTTGTCTGTAAAATTTTATGAGCATTAAATGGAAAAAAAAAAATGTTTCTAGGGTTGGGCGCTTTTTGTTATATGAAATCTTCCTGGGTACGTGGTCTTTAACCATGCCCAGGCAAATGTTATCTAATTCGCTTGACATTTCATTAATAACAGAGACTGAAAATTAGGCTTACTGAAATCTGTGGGGAGAAAAAGTCTTGCCATTCAGTGACTTACAGCAACAGATTCTAAAATGCAGAAATTTTGATCTCTTTCTGTATTTGCAGAAGCAAATGTGCTTGGTTTTGCACTAAAATAAAAAAATAGCCAAACTATGTGAATCAGAAAATGCCATAAAACAATACAAGACTGTACTTTTTGGTATGTGACTTTTTTTCCTCCTGATTCTAGATAGGTTTAGAGTTAAAAAATGAACCCCCAAATGCTCAAAATTCTACAGATTCCACACTGGAGGTCAAAGAATATTTTTGGGGAAGATGTGTGGCTTACTGTATATTTCCTGTATCTGAGCCTTCTCTTAGGAAAAGATTTTCACATCAAAATCCATTAATTAAATGGGAATCAAACAGGTAAAATTGTTGAGTATTCTGAAAAAAATTATTCCTTCAATGGCTGTACATTTGCCACAAAATTGTAGATTTTAAACAATCTGATTTTTATGGAAATGCCCATAATTCTTGTATTTATCAAACTTTCAATAATGTCAGCCTTTGGCAGAAAGATCCAGGAGAATGAGGGGAGGGGAGGGAGAGGGGTTGCTTTCTTTTTTTCTTTTAAACTGCATTACTGCCTCACTTTTCATATGCCATTATATTATCTGAAAAAAAAATTAAATTGTGGAAATCTATCTGCTGCTTGTATCAGTCTATTCGTGCATATTTAGTAAACGTTACTGATCTCAACATCCAGTGGCCAGGTGTGTCAGCCCTGTAAGCCAAAAATACTACTTCACCAGAGAGGTCACTGGGAGGATTGGGATTTGCTTGGTGGGCAGCAGGATGGTCCTCTCCATCCCACATCAGCACAGAGCTCGGGTGGGAACCCTGCCCTGGTTTTCAAGGGCTGCTGATGTAACACAAATATTAAATAATCGCAATGATTAGCTCATATTTGTATTCCCTCTGATTTTCCTCATTAGCAGACTTTCTTTTTTTTCCATTAAAGGGAACTGGAAAGTTGCAGTCATTTTCTGAATCATTTGCCCCTGTTGATAACCTAATTGTTTTACATGAATGCTAATATTTCCCTCTCACACATTTATATCTATCAGCTAAATCAGCAGTAAAGTAAACTCTTCTGGGATACATTCCTATATCAATTAGCAAGGATTTATGCTCCAAAGCACCATTAGCATTAATGGGAGTGTGCTCTTTAGCATAAACAATTGGCAATAGGTCTGGTGGACTTTATTTCATAAACAAAGGAGCATTTGAGTCTTAGAGACTTGTTTCCTCAAGACGGCACTTCAGGGAGTGATGTCCCAGCCTCCCCGGCTGCTCTGGGGAAATCTCACTCACAGGACATGCATAAATTCCTGAGTTGCCAGCAAAAGGAGACAAAGTCAGTTTGGAAAGTGGGCTGACTTCTGGCACAAAGTTTTGTTGGTGTTTTCCCTTCTGAAAACCTGCCTGAGAGTACACCAGGCAAAATTTTCAGCATTATCTCCTGTCCCTCTGACAAACAGCTTGAAAACTTTCACTGTTAGCATTGCTCAGTGCCTCAGGGTGGAGACCACAGAGGGGAGGGAAGGAGAGAGGGAGTGGATTTGGAAAGAGGCAGGAGGAAGAGCAGAGATGAAGCAATGTAAGAAAGAAATTGTTGGGTTTATCAGCGCCTTCAAGTGTCAGCCTCACAGCTCCACAGGTTTCAGCAGAGCGCTAGAGGGGACCAGTAAATCACCAAGTCTCACCTCTCACCTGTAGGTCAATAGTTTCTCCCTCACCCCATGTTTGATCAACAAATACTCAACGAAAAGGTTTCAGTCTGAATCTGAAGGCACTGGGAGCTGGGGCAAAAGTCCACCGCTTCCCAGAGGTGCACAATCTGCTGAATCCCTGCCCATGCTTCTGCAGATGTTTTCTCTGTTGGTTTTGGCTCTGCTCGGTTCTGCTGCATTAAAGAGCCCTTCTGCATCTGCCATTTCCCCCCAAAGGCACTCATAAGCAGGTCTCAAGTTGCTTTTCATCCCTCGTTCATAAAATAAATATATCGTGCTCTGGAAGCATCTACACACAATAGTGGGGTTTCAGTTCCTGAATAATCTGTGTGCTTTATTTCTGCAACTTTTTCTTTTCTTCCACGATATTCTTTCTAAATTTGGGTTACCAGAGCCAGGTATGTTATTTCAACATCAAGTGGTGCAACACGCAGAAATTAAAAATTGCATCTCTACTCCTCTGAATGACACAGAGATTGCATCATTCCCTGCAAAAATAACATGCAAAAGCCACAAAACACCATATTGGCAGAATTATCTGGGGTTGCTCCTTTAGGATATCAAAATCCCCCAGGATGCATTGTGCTCCAGGTTCCTGCGTGTGTGTGTGTGTGGTCTGCTTGCCTGTTCTTCCACTTGAAAACTTCCTTACATCCACACTGAGAGCACTTCTGTCTAACTCCTAGTCCCCTCCAACACTTTCCAATGTCATCAACAGTTTTAATATTTACTTCCAAGTCATTAGTGAAAATATTCAATAGCATTCAGACCGCCTCTAAAAAAACCACTCTCCTACAGTGAGTCTCCTTTGACAGCTTCTTTGTTGACCTGTCAGCCCATTCTTAAACCAGTTTATGTGCCTTGTATTGATAGGGTAGCATGGTAATTTTATAATCAGAATCTGTTGTGCTGTCAAACATACAAAAGTCAGAATGTATTCCATCTTTGCAATTACTTTTATCAGCCAAAATCTACAGTCACATCAAAGAATGAAATCCAGTTTGACAACCCTTCCTCCCTTAAAAAACATGTTGATTGGCATTAATTGTTTACCTCATCTTTAATGTCTTTAAACCCATATCAATATGTCCATTATTTTGCCAAAGTAATGTCAAACTAGCCAACCATGGGCTGGGCCATCCTTCTTTTATCAGTGCATGAGAATGTCACATTTGCCATCCCAAGTGGGATTCTGCTGGTGTGCTGAAATATTCCATAGGGTCCATGTCAATGGATCAGAGCTCTCTGTCCTATTTTCAGTCCAAGATACCTGGGGCTGCCACATCTTTAATAAAATGGTAGCTAAGCAGACTGTTACAGAGTTGGACCAGAAACCCTTTCATCCTTCTCCTGACATGTAGGTCTGTGAAAAAGGAGATTTTTTTGACATTACCCATCTTTCTGCAGCATGACTAGAAGTTTTCCCATCTCCAAAAACCTAAGTTCAATGATAAAATAAACATACCCAAAGAAATTTTTCCACTTGTCCTGTCCTTCTCACCCAGGTAGAATTGCCCATTTAGTGTGGAACCACAGGCCAATACATGTTTGTGATATATTATTTAAAGGTTAATAGGAAGCATGTGTGAAGGTAAAGTACCCTTTCATTCACTATCCTCCCCTGAACACATACAGCTGCTTTCATTGGTGCATGTGTGAGTTAAACCCTGTGGCTCTGAAGGAGGCAGTGGAGAAGACTCAGTACCACCTGAGGAGTGGGGGAAATACCTGGGGCCTATTAGAGAAGAGAGGTCATTTGGAAATGAGAAGAAACCTCAATCAAACAGACCTGATCCTGCTCATTTTAAAAGGGATGAGCAACAGCAATAACAGAGGAAGGTGCTGTTTCAGGCCATGGTGATCCCATGCAGGTGTCTTTGACAGAGAGCACAGAGCTGTTGAGATGCAATGCATCACCTCAGGAACCTCCACCTCAGCCCAGCAGACACAAACTGCTGCTTTACCCTGTAGACATCTCCACTAGTCAGGGTAAAAAATGCATCCTACAGACAATTATTCCCACCTGAAGCAGTGTGCCAAAGACCAGGCAGTGAGGGAGCTGTCTGGATGTGTTGCTGACTTTCCAGTGGCTGTAAGAGACAACAGGAGGAAAATGGAGTTTTATCAGAAGACACTTCAAGTATTGCCCCCAGTGCCCAAGGATACCCTGCTGACTTCAGCTGCAGCCACTGCAAAGAAGAGCAGTGCTGGGTTGATGGCTGGACTCGATGAGCTTAAAGGTCTTTTCCAGCCCAAATGATTCTATGATTCCAAGGGCTTGCAGACATGATGCAAGATGAACAGGGAATTTGTGAACTCCAGCTCTCCTAGGCCATTTCAAGGGCTCTAAATAGTGCAAGCATAGGATCTGGTGCATCCAGATACTCAGCTGAAGATCCCTAAGCTTAGAAGGATGAGTCTGTGAGCTGAATCCCACTTTAAGGCCTATATTCACTTTCCTAAACCTGGGCCATGTTGGATACTCCAGGGCAACTCAAATGGCATTGATTCCTGCATTTATTAAAGAAAAATTGAGCTCTAGGGGTCTAATTTGTAGACAGCTGAAGGTGAAATTCAGTGAATCCTATTGTTAACAAATGAGCCCCAGGTGATGTCCCATAGGCCCTAAGTGGGAATTGTACCATACCAATAAAAACACCAGCTGCACTGGAACTGCTTTTTAGGGGATAGATGTATGCAGAATATCCCTCTGACAGGAAAGCCAGACCCCTGAGGGCTTGTACTTACGTGATCTATAGAGCACCTCTGGCTTTAGTTTCATCCTACTCAGCTTTTGGCCTTGAGGATCCCTAGGAAATGATCTCTTACATTTCTTGTGGATGTGGCGCAAATATCACATAATTAGTGGTACTTGGGTCTCTGATCCTGGTGTAATCATGCCACACACTTCAGCATCCCATACCCCCAGACTGTGGATCCTCCTGTTCAAAAGAATAATAAAATAAAAAGCAGGAAACGTCACAAACTCTTTGGGCAATTTGCTGCACTACTTGACTGCCCTCAGGGTGAAGATGTCTTTCCTGATATCCAGCCTGAACCTCTCTTGTTGCAACTCACACTCCTTGCCTCTCTCACCTGCCAGATGCCTCTGCGAAAAGCCCTGCTAAAACTGCTTGAGAAGTTCCCCAAAGACACCAGGGCAGTGTGCTGCTATTAGGTATCTCCAGGCTGTCTCTGCTGAGCAAGCCCAGCTCCCTCAACCTCTGCTGGTAGGGGAGAGCTTGAGCCAGCCCAGCCCTGCTGGCAGGGCCTCCCCTGAACTCCTTCCAGTTTGTCCTTTTCTTTTATGTACTGGAGGCACCAGAAAGTGGATGCAGTATCTAGATGTGGTATAGCACACAGTAGGTAGGTTTTTGCAGGGTGGAAGGGTGAGAATCCCTTCCCTCACTGTCCTGGCTCTGCTCCTCTCCAGCCTGCTAAGCTTGCTCTGAATGACAGCCTTGTCCTTGGTGATCCTTCATCAATTCTGTGTCATCTGCAAACTTCACAGGATGAGACATGGAGTGCTGTGAAATATGAATGTTGCACTTGCCCTTGGTTGCACTTCTCTGTGTGGGTGAATCTAAGGCAAGTCCAGGCTGAGGAGACAGACAGCATATTCTGGTAGCTCACCCACTCCCCTCTCCCTTTACGTTAAAATGAAAATAAAATTTAAATTTAAAAAAAAAAAACAACAAAACTCTCAAAGGTGCTAATAAAGGAAACAGGTTTTTCTCTAGCAGGCACATGTAACAAGACACACAGCCCATTCTGAGCACCCCTTGGGAATCAGAACTGGGATTTCTGCTCACCACCCTGCTGTGAAACACTCAGGCAATGCTTCACTGGTCCAAAACCTACCAAGTGCTTGTGTGTGTCCACAATAGTGACAAAGACAAAGCTGTGGCTGCAGCACTGGCAGGATGACCAAGATCCCGGTGCTTGCAAGTGATAGGAATCCACTCCCACACACACACACACATTTCCTTGTCAACCAGTGTCAGTCTGCTGCAGACAGCTAGAAACATTCTTCCCTTACTCAGGCATGAGCACAACTTGTGGCACAAGGTTTTGGGCCTCCTGCTCTCCTGTGCTGACCCCAGCTTTTTCTTGCAATTCACCTTTCTCCCACACACCCTCAGCAAACCTCAGATTTCCAGCAAACTTGTGGGTGGGGACAGGGGAAATAATAAAAGCACCACTCAGTCAGGGACAGAGAACATGCTGACTAGAAAGGGGCAAAGACCTTGACCAGTATAAGTGCAGGGAGACAGAGAGGTCATGAAGGGCTCTTTCTCCTCCCCTCCCCACATCCCAACTTCCTGTCCCAAACCATGGCCATACAAGCCTATAAAATTAGGTGGCATAGGCAGATCGGCAGTCAGTTGATTTTTTTTTTTTTTTTTTTTTTTTTTTCCCCCCAAATGCCATCTGGCAAGCCAGTGGATCCCATGTTCATCTTCACAGGCCTCACACAGTAAATATTATTACAAATTCCCATGTGAGATGTCCCCCTTCCCTGTCCCCTTCCAAGCACCTTCTTCATGACTCAGAATACTTGCTTACTAAAAAGCTCTCATTTATGCCAAAATAAACATTCCAATAAAAAGAAAACCCTTGCACAGCCCCATCCCAGCCCATGTACCTCCCTTTTAGTGCTCCTGCTTCCTGTGAAAGAGTTATAGCTGCAGCCAACTCCCAAACACCAGCAGTGGGGCTGGGGGTGGGCTGGGCAGTGTAAATTCTACCACGAGTACTGAGATTGTATCCATGATTGTGCCACAACCTGACTGTTTATATCTTCAACATCTCAGCAAAATGGCTTGTCACTGGGTCAGAATGTAATTTCTTTGCCATAAATCACCTCCTGTGCCTGCTGCAGGAACAGATGCCAGCCATAAATTCACTCTTGGTGGAACAGAGCTCCTGGATGAGAGGTCATGTTCCCAGGCGTGAATAAATAAAAAGTTCACAACTCACAGAAACAACACCAGCCAGCTGGATTGTGGCTTTGCATGGAGGGCAAAGAGGCTTAATAGGAGGGTTCAGAGTGTCCCCTTCTCCTCCAGACTCATTTTCTTCAGCTCCTTTAGCCTTACTGTGTTCTGTCAACAGTTGGCCACCTCCCTGCTTGCTGACTGCTCTTCCCTTCCTTGGCAAAGCACAGAAATGTTCCAACCTGCAGTCCCAGGGCTGTAGAGTTCAGCCCAGGGAGTTGGTGCCAAAATGCCTACTGAGACATAAGAGCTTTAGTGTGGCCAACCCTGGGGCTCAGTGAACTGAAATTCTTGGTTGGTTGAGCATCCCTGTATGCTGGGAATGTTGGAGAGGCATCACCAGATGTAGGGCAGAGCTCAGCCTGAGCCATACAATCATACACCAGAAGAAACTGCTCATTCTCTGCTGAGGGAGGGTGAGGAAAGGTTCTGGTGCTGAAACTCAGCTTTAGCATCCCAGCTGGGATGGACACACTGCTCTGGGATGTAGATAAGGAGCCCTTGTGCCCTAGGAGTGCTCTTCAGGGCTTGCCTAGAAATTTGTGATCCTCAGCTTTCAAGATATAAGGGAAAAATATACCCAGGGGAAGAAAAAAAAACACAACCCACAAAAAAACCCAACCAAAACACAATACAACCCTTTAAACTGGATTTTTTGCAGCAATGGCCACCCCTGTCCTTGGGAAAACCAGCTTGTGAGGAGCATTACCATCATTGCTGGAAGATCAGCTGAGTTCTGCTTTGGCATAAATGCAGAACTGCCTTCACCTGGGCAGCTCTCACCTGCTGAAGGCTTTCCAGGCACCCAGGGTTTATGTTCCTGGAGCACCCACCACAGCTCTCATTTCATGTTCAGCTGCCCAGCCATGCCTGGGGAGCTGCCTGTGCACTGCTGCTGTTTCAGACTGACAGGCATCAAAGGGTACTTTCTCCTGAGCAGAGCATTTCGAGACCCCAGGAGGAACTGCACTATGCCTTTCCAAATTAATATGCAAAAGTAAGCAGCATGAATCAGCCACAGGGCACTGCAGCTCTCCTGTATCCCTTTTACTCCTACCAGCAGCTTGGATTTTGTGCTTGGAGCATTGTTCTTTCTTCATTCCTCGCCTCTCAACTGGTCCTCTCTCATCTAGTTCCCATTCCTTTTCTTCCTGTGAGTAATCCTTGGTCTCTGCTCTGTATTCAACAAGTGTTTGAAATGAATGAAGGAGGTGATTAATTATTTAGGATTGTACATGGGAATCTAACTAGGTGCAGTGGGAAGGAATTAAGCAAGTGAGACATAAAGGCTGAAGATCAGGAAAATATTTCCTTAAAGTGAAATGTAATAGAGGGCAAGCCTGCCTCTGAGGCAGCACGAGAAGTTTCTCCTCCCATGGGATTTAAGATTGCAAAGAGCAGAAAATGGTCTTTAAGTGGAATCCTTCTGGGACAAAGCTAGCCAGCCCAAAATACTGTATTTGTCTATCCCTTCTAGGCACAATGCTGGGACACAGTGTGTGAGAAAGCACTGAAACGAGAACACAAAGAGATTTATTCATGCTGCAAACTTAAAATGCAGTAGGCAACTTCCCTTCAGCGCAAACAACTCCTTTTATAACCTGTTTGAAGAGATTTTTTTGTATCTCCTTATTACTCGAGTAATTAATTTTCAACAACGAATGTGAGAGGACACTGCATTAACACAGCAGGTAAATTTGGGACACAAAAGAAAGACCACTAGCCCTTAAAATGAGATTCATTTGTGAGGACTACATCTAAGTTTCTAATGGCACTCTGAGCAAAATCAAGGTTTTCTGCTTTCATTTGCTGGGCTGTCTCCTTTCATTACAGAGTGTCCTAGCACAAACTGATCTGCCACACTCCTGAATCCTTTTCTCTCTCATTAACTCTCCCTTTTTTTTTTTTTTTTTTTCTCTCATTGATCACTTCCTTCTCATGCAAAGAGTTGATCTGTTTAACCTTCATAATCTTGCTACTTTGCAGTTGTGGGTCGGTAATTACAGCTGTTTGAGGCTTCAGCCAGCAATAAATCAAGTTGCACTAATTGAACAAAAACTCATACAAGAACCTTCTCACTGAAGTTGTTGTTTTGCCCTTTTTTGGGAAAATTTTACAGCTCAGGAATACCATGCAAACTTACTGTTTATGTGAAGTCTCCGGATTATTTTCATAGAATCATAGAATAATTAAGGTGGGAAAAGAACTCCAAGGCCATCAAGTCCAATCTTCAACTGAATACCACCATGCCCACTAAAACATATTGTGAAGGGACACAACTACTCAGTTTTTTAAACTTCCAGGGATGATGACTCCACCACTTCCCTGGAAAACCTGTTCCAATGTTTAACCACTGTTTCAGTGAATTTTCCCTGATGTCCAGCCTTGGCCCACTGTGGCTGCAGACGAAGTAGTCCCTTCAGCAGGTCAGGCTGCATGCTGTGGGCAACCCAAGGGAACTGCGAGTGACCAAATGTTGGCTTGGGTGAAGCCCATCTTTAGAGGCCAGTTTTGTCACCTACAACAGTGTGACATTTTACCAAAACAAGCATCCATTCCAGCCTGTCTGAGAGCCTGATTAGAAAGGCAGAGTACAAAATCAGCTCACGTGGCAAAGACAATATCCCAATCCATCTGTGTGCTTTGTGTGGAGCACACAGGGCTGTGGATTTGGCTTCTACACACATGGGGCCCATAAGTTCATAGTGACTGAGCTGTGCTGACACTGGATCAACCATCAGACTGTTGGCCAAGCAGAGGCAGGTGTATGGTGATACCTGGTGATAGATATTCACAGATCTTGAAGATTCTGGGAGCCTGATGCCTCTGTCAGTTGATGGGAGATACCTGCTGGCACTGAGTCTCCAATCTGCATTGGCATGTAGAGAAATACTGGCTAATAATTAATGCTTTGCTGCTTGCTGGTAACACCAAAACTATTTCTCTGTGTTGTCCCTCAATTATCACACTGCATATTCTTCTTTTTTCTCTGATTTACTGCTGTTGAGGTGAGGACTGCCTGGTATCCCCAGGCACAGAATGTGTCTTTAAAACTCCAGTGCTCCAAAGAGCTGACAGCAATTTCAGATTCCCACAAACATAGGCTGAGGAAGCAAGGAAAACAATTTTACATCAATTTTACAGTACAGGTTCCTGATGCTTCAGAGCTGGAAAAGCCCCAAGGAGAGCAGGGGGATACAGAAGTGACACAAGGAAAAGGTTTCTCACCACTTTTCCTTTGTCTCAGAGGGTAATGGCTGCATATTGATGCCAAACAATATTGTGCATGTTCTTTAGTTTGGCACAAAACCTCCTGCCTTGCTCTTTGTCTGATCTCCTGGATAAATCAGTTTACTCATCTTCCAGATCCTCAGCTGGAATTTCTCAGTGTACTAGCAAGCCAAACAAACCTTCTGTGTGTCCCAGTGGTTTCAGAATCCTTCCCTCTCATTTAATTAGTTCTCATAGTGGTTTCAGAATCCTTCCCTCTCATTTAATTATTTCTTGTAGTAGTTAATGGCCACCAAGTCTTCTCTCTGTTTTTCCCTGTGGGTTATGACAGTCTCATTTGCAAATTATTTTGGGAGGCATCCTGTAGGAGCAGAGGGCTTTGCCACACTGACCCTCAAAATTTTATTTATCCTTCTGGTGATCCTTCACTTCCAGGCTAAATGTTGCAGCAAAGTGACAGAATCCAGTGGAGGATAGCCAAGGCAAAGTCCTTCCTGGACAGTGCCATTTTTAGAGAAGCAGTTTGAGACTGCCAGGACACATCACCCAGGTTAACTTCATGAGCTTCCATCACTAACAAGTTCCTCTTTAGCCACTGCACTGTTCAGCACAAGCTGTTCAATGCAGAGGGAGTTGTGGCCAGCCTGGGCTTGAACAGACAGCTGTAATCTTCAGCAGCTACTCACATACCCCACTGTTCCACAGATGTCTGAATGCCATTTTCCTTCACAGAATATCGAGAAATAATAGTGGGAGAAATTCTGTGTCCCTGAAAAAACTTACTGTTTTTGGCTGGTGAGTAAATTTCAGGAGAAATTATTATGTGCTGAGAATTAAAGAGAAGCACTGGCAGGATCTTGGAAAGCAGAGATTTTGTCCATGTAACATTTCAATGAGCAAAGTTGTGCCAGGGGAAAGAAGGGGTAGGTTAACAGTAAAAAGCACCAGCTTTCAATTGAATTTAAAATAAAAACAGATAAAGTAGATTCTGTGAAAATATTTAATGTCTTCTTACAGTGAAAAACCTGAACTGAGTCCTTCCCACATAATTTTTTTACATTTCGCAATAAGCATATTGTATTTTTTAAAATGTTTTTCTCCATAGGGTGTTAGTGTTATTAAGTGATGCTGGTTCCTGAGCCTCTATTTTTAAGACCCTGCCACGAATGCTTTGCAGCAAAGATGTGCCAAGGCTTGCATTTGACTCTTTAGGGCTCAAAGACCTCAAGTTGTCATTATCACTATGGCAACTATTAATCATTCATTTGTTGTAACATAATAAATACATGCCCTCAACTAGAAGGCATGTTACAAATCACTGGAGTACCCTCAGAGCTGCTCTGTGCAGCTCTAGGTCACCCAAAGGAAGGCACAAGTACAGCGCTGAGTATGTCAAAATGTTGCATCAAACCTTGCAGTTTGGGTCATCAGAAGAACAGAGTAATCAAGTAGTCAGTGTGGGCTTTGTGTGATTTCTCAAAACAGAAAATGCTCGTGGTGTAAAGCGTTTGCTCTAAAACGTGGAGGCTCACAGGTCTGATTGTCACACACATCTCTGCTCTGCCCTGGGAGATGGCAAGGGGACCCACCACACCAGCTCCAAGGAGCTGGATCCATCATGCAAAAACAAAATTTGAGGTCTTGGAGACAAAATAGACACATCTGCAAGGACATCCATTCTCCAAAGCAAGGCCAATAAGATTTTTCTTGGGCATAGAGCTACCCTGACAGAACTCCACCCTGTCACATTTGGAGGTACCATGGAGGTGCCTCTGCTGTGTGACACAACATGAGCACATTCCCTGGGTGGTCACAAACCAAGAGCCAGCAAAAGGATCCTCTGCTCTCCTCTCTCCTTTCCTAACCCCAGCTGGCTCCTTCTGGCCACCACTACCAATACCAAGAAAAGCTTGAGGACAGCACCTGCAAAGACATTTGAGTAGCCACATTAACGAAAATTAAAAGTAGCTCTCTTGGCCACATTACTACACCATTGCCCACAGCAAAGCCCACCCATTTCCCTTCCCCTTGCCAAGAGCAGTTGAGACAGACTGGTCCATATCCTGACTGCCTTAGAACAGCAGCCCCTGGGCCAGTGTGAACCTTGGTCAGCAACCTGACTCAGGGCTCCTATGGGATGCTCATGGCCCTCAAACATCAGTGGAGCAAAAGCCCCCATTCCTATTTCAGACTGTTCCTATTCTCTCTTTACAACATGATGCTGAGGGTGAGTTCAGAGCCCCAGACCAAGGGATGAGAGGATGCCAGAGGGTGCAAAACCTGGTAGGAACATGTGGCAGAACTGGTCCCATGCTATTTCCAGAACCTACAATGAGTCACCATGGCAGCTATGCCCAAAAGCCAAGTGACTCTGCTGAGTTACCCTGCAGCCAAAAAGCATGGTCATGGTGACCATCACCATAACAGACCAAGAAGTGTCACTGGCAGCTGGAGACTTCAACTGCATAGAAAAACCTCAGTCCTTGAACTGACAGGCCACAGTAAAGAGTAAAAGCCCCCATGCAGCATCACTTAGTCTTTGGATTCTTTTGAAACAATTAATGATTTTTTTTTTCCTGGATCAGTGTGAACTTTATCCAGTGAGAACAAGCCTAAGGCCATCATTTATCCAGGTCAGTGGCACTGACAGCTTCAAAAGGCTCTGCAGTATCAGTAGCAATGGTATCCCACAGCACCTCCTTTGCTCCATAGGTGGGTCAGAGGAATCAATTATCCACTTTTATTTGGTACTTGTGAGATCACATCTGGAGCACTGGGGCCAGTTTTGGGCCACCAAGAGAGTGGTCAGCCAGTTGGAGTGAGTCCAGTTTGGTAATTGTCCAAGATGCTGAGGGAGCCAGAGCACATGATGTGCGTGGTGAGACTGAGACAGAGAGTTTGTTCATCCTGCAGGAGAGACAGCTTCAGGGCAGGAGGAGGAGGGTGTGATCTTACAGCTGTCTTCAACACCCTTAAGTGGGTAGAAACAGATGTTTCTCAGGAGCTTACAATAAAAGCACCAAAAGCTACATGGCATGAGAATTTGCAGGAAGGGCACTTCCAATTAGACACAAGGAAGGAAAAGTTCACCCTGAAAGGAGTTAAGCTCTGGAAAAGGAGTCATGAGAGGAGGTGAGATCCCTGTGCTTGGAGGCATTCAAAATTCAACCAGGCATGGCCCTGAAGCAACCTGAGTTAACAGGGAAGTTGGCCCAGCCTTGAGCAGCAGGTTGAACTAGGACCTCACAAGGTCCTTTCCAGTCAGAACTGCACTGTGGTGCTGTGATCTTTTATTTAGGTGATTCCTACCTCGCTAATCCCCAGCAGCACATCACTGCAAACAGCAGCACATCACTGCAGAATACATGCTACTTAATCCACCACTCTTTGATCTTTAGGACTGGAGTCAGTGAGGGGATCACTAGATGAATCCAGCTCTGGAGAGATCTTGTCTCCAGAGATTTATGACAGCTAACTACATTTCTCTCTCAGCCTACATGGCATTTTATTTTCTTTTATCCTGCCTCCCCCACCAAATCCCTGTGCCCACTGTACGAATTCTCCTCTGCATTGTACAGAATCTGAAATAAAAAATTCAAAGGTGTGTTAGTGCCACCGGGAAGGGTTTTGGAATTAGCTGGTTGCTGTACATCTTATATTCAGATTAATCAGGGAAATAATCACATACAATGTTCATAAATAGATGAATCCTGTGTTCCTAATAGAGGCTAAACTTGCAAAAAAAAAAAAAAAATCAAACGATGGTTAGCATTCAAGAACAGCAGGCTTAGCGGGTGGAGAACGAAAATCTTCTCATGGTATTTCTATTCAAGTCCAGCCTCAGCATAAGGTGATCACATTATGTATTTAAAAATGAAAAACTTCCATTTTTCTGAAGGAAGCTTTATCACAAGGATTATCTACAAAGGCTACACAGAAAGATGTAGCAGCAAGGAATAATGTGCCAGACTGGATAGGAGCAGCAGCAAAGGGGCTCCGTGATGCCCGGCACAGCCGAGATCCTGAGATAACAGCCTCTTTGTTCCATAAATGTTTTTCCATAACGCTCATAGCTGAACTACCAGAGCACTTTCAAGTCATGCACCAGGCAATATGACTAACATCTGTCATGTTTTTCCTTTCATCCTGTTCCCAGGGGCAGAAGCTTCTGCAGTTGTGGGGAGGGGAAGTTAATTCATACATGCATTGGTTCACACGCATGCGACCCACGCACATGCACACGTCCGTGCTGACGGAGCCTTCTTCCTTTAATTTGCTTTTTGTTAGTCAGGGGAAGAGCTAGAAGATGTACTTTCCACTAGAAGATGTACTGTCCACAACCATCAGTGTGCAGATTTGCCACACGCTTAAAAGGAGAGATGCAATTCTTTGAAGTTCTGAAATCCCAAGGTAGCACACCCAAAATTGTATCCTATAAGTAAAAGACAAACATTATCTTAAAAAACATAATCATCCCTCCTCCAGAAGTTCCAGCCCAGAATAACCTTGTCTGTTCTCAAAGCAAAAAAAACAAACAAGTCCTGGCTGCAAAAACCAATGTGAGACGTGGCAAGGCAAGAGATGTAATGGTGTTCTATTCCAAAGCAAACACTCAATGCTTTTATTACAGTGCAAAACAATAATGGGATACAGAGTGTACATGATGTGAACACCTTTAATGCAATTCTAATTTTATTGTTGCTTCAAGATCACAGATTGTTATGGCAACTAAAGAGAGAAGGGGGGAACCTGATCCCAGCATTAATTTGATATCAGATTCATTTGTTCCACATTTGTGCTTCAATGCATGCATAATAAGCAATCCTGGTTAAAGAAAAATAATATTGTAGCTATAATAATGGAATAATGTAGTATCCACTTAGCCCCCAAGTCTGGTTAAAAAATTTTTTAAAAAAAATTTTTTTTAATTCATTGCATTACCGTTCCAGCTGCAATCCAACACGCATTATAATCAATAACACTTGTAGAGCAGGAAGGCAAATTTTCAGAAATACAGTCTATTAAAGCACTGAAAACTGCTAAACTGACAATTACAACAGTGGCCTGATGTCGCAGCTGTAAACTCCAGACTCAGCAGCAGCAGTAGATGCCATTCCACTCTCTCACATGGGATGTGGGCACTGCAGCACCAAACGTGGGGATGGATTCTGCAATGCTGATGTGCCTCCTGCCAAGGAAGGGCTAGGCAGCTCCGTGGTGCAGCCCTGCCTGGGTGGGGAGGGAGTGTCTCTCATGCTTTGTGAGCCTGAGCCTTGGTGGTTGAGCTGGGATTTGGTTTCTGAGCTCAAATTGAGTGCGAGAGCACTCACTGCAGATCAGCAGCTCCCCAGTGCTGGTGGAGCACTTACTGGTCAAAGACCAACTCAAACCCCTGCATTTGCCATTGAAGACAGCAATCTAAGCACACAAAGCTCCATCAGGGCTTGGGGCAACTTGGTCTAGTACAAAGTGTCCCTTGCCGTGGCACAGGGGTTAGAACTCAGTGATCTTTAAGTCACTTTCAACCCAAAGCATTCTGTGATTCTACAATCCTTCCGGAGAGTAAAAACTAACTGCAAAACCCTAAAATTTTCCACTAACCAGAGTGCCCATTCTGCCCAGAAGATCAATAAGTGTAAAGTGGAAAAAAGATTGAAGCTACTTAAATGAGGATTCTTAAGGGAACTGTATCCATCTCTGTTAAAGGGGGAAAAAAATAGGTTGCATCAGAGAAATGGAAGATACAAGCTATTGCCCTCCAAGGAATGTGATGTCTGCAGTTTACCCAAACATAATTCTGGAGGCTTTGGGGCATGAAGTGTGGCTTCACTTTGAAAGGGACCCATTATTAATAGTGTCATGGGTTTCTGGGATTACTGTGTCTCAGAGGTTTATTGTATGTTCATTTGCTCTGTTTACTAGCAAAATGTTTCTCCTCCAGATTCTCATCTTCCAGGGCTGTAAATGCAGCTTAGGATCTGAAAGTCAAGATGAGCTCTTCCAGGGTCATCCATCAAGAGTAATAAAGTGTCTCCTGGAGGTTACACATGGGTAAGCAAGAGCACAGCCTGACAGCAGTGGGATCACTCTGTGTGTACTACAATTAGAAATTAATGATCACTCCTTTCAGATAATGCAGAATGGAGAAAAGGCTCCAGTTCCTGATTTCTGTTAGTGCAGCGGGGCTGAGGGCAGGAAAATTGGCATGTGCTTCCCCAGAAAACACATCTCCCGACACACACAAAGCATCCAGGCTCACAGAGGTGGGAACTTGCCTTTTCTGTGTCTCCCACTTTCAGAGAGACAGATTTTGCTCATAGCTTCTTTCTTTGAAGAGGTGAAAGTAGTAAGGCACGATGTGGCCTGAGGGTCAGAAAGATGAACACCCTGCTAATGCAGAGTGAATTAAAACATGAAAAATGGTTTCACACAATTGGCTAATAAATGGCGAAATGAGAAATTAGTTTGTTCTGTTCCCAGAATAGAGCCTTATTCAAATGTGAGCCTGCAGTGAAGCTTTCAGAAGCACCATCCTGTGCCTGGAAGCCACGTAAAACTGTGTTTTAGTCCAGCTGTTCAAAATCTATCTGTATTATTCCTTCAGTGACCAAAAAAGCAACAGGTCTCTTTACAAAGGACTCCCAGAGTCAGCAATGTTTGCATTTACAAATCATAAATGCCCAAACCCAATTCAACAGAAGCAGTGTCACATAGCTACCAGCCTCTAGGTCACTGGGATTTAATTATTCCCAGCATCACTTCTTCACCTCTTTGTAAGCTATTTTCTGGGAATTCATATATGACAAAGAAACTAATGTCATAAACTAACCACACATTGTGTTCACCCTCATTGGCACTTGGTGCATAAGACACAGCAGTAAATTCTCAATTAGCCAGAGCCCCAGACAGATCTTTTTATCTCCTCTACCGACCTGTCATCAGTGACTCCAAAGCAAGGAGACAGACTTTCAAAGTTTTTGGTGATCAGGGCTGACTGACTTGCAGCCTTTCAAAAAGCTTCAGTCTTTACAGGACAGGCCACTTCACCAGGCTGATGGCACAAAACCTGTGCTCAGGCTTACACCCTGCCACAAATATGAACTTCTAAGTTCTTCTGACCTGCCGGTGTAATCTTTAATAACTGACATGTCATGCAGAGTTGTAGGAATTCATTTGCATGGTTGAACCAGCCATGACGGGAAGTGGAAACCTGACAAAACTTCAAGCAAGAAACAGGGTGGAAACAATAGGCTTCCTACAGAGGAGACCAAATTAGATAAGACAATGATCCTTTCGAGGATTGCAGGCCAGGAGTTGCCTTTATTTTTCATAAATAAACATGAAATTGGTGTGCTTATCCAGGTATTTGGGTAATGTGGGGTTTTTTTCCTTGCTCACAGCCCATCATCGAGGGCTAGCAAGGACAGGTTATTTGCACAGGAATTGAAATATTTGTCCTTCATAGTTCATTTCTCATTTGACATTCCTTATTCCTGATTGTTCTGCTTTAAAAGATAGAAGCATCCAGCCATGGAGAAGCAATAATCCCCAGCAACAGAGGAAGCTGATGACACAGCACAAATGGTGCACTTTGTGCTTGGTGCCTGGCATTCAGCAACACCACGGGAGCTGAATCCAAAGGGGGGTTTTGCACAAGCCCATTTAGCAGATTCTTCTGAATAACAAACATCTTGAAACGAGGCTCAGCCCATAAGCAAGGGGCAAGGAATTTTTAAAACCCACCAAAAAGCTACAAACATTGCCCAAATCTCCCATTGGGGTTTTGCGAATACTGGCAAACTGGGTCATGAATTTTGGCCATGGGGTTTTGAAAGGAAAAACTCCAGATATTATACTCTGTTTTCTTCTGGAAAAAGACCCTTCAGATCTGGAGTTCTGGTGCTGCCCACAGCCTCTAGATTTCTTAGGAACAATCTGAAAATGACTCCTGTACACAAAAGTCAATGTCCTGGTCAAGCAGATAAATAACAGGCTTGACATGTCCCTCTCCCAGGGCCTTGCACCATAAAGAGTCTCTTTATGGGTGTTATAAAGGGTATCATTTCTGTACTGCTGTTTCCCATTCTCCTATTGCTGAGTCTTTTCCCTTACCATCTGTTGGTGTTCTGGAACTAAAACCACATTGTGAAGGAGAAGTAAGACCAAGAAAGGATTCTTAGGCAATTTAGGCAAACTCAGATTTTGACCCCCATCTCTTCTTTTCAGTATGGATGGGAAACTTCCAAAAAGTCTTTTCCAGACAAAAGCTGAGCATCAGCAAGTCCCATCACCATGGTGTTTTACAGTATTGCTGCCCAGAGCTGAAATGTGAATTCAGTTGTGAATTTTGGATTTGGATCTGGTTACTTTTGATCAGAATGCCACTTCTGATGTCTTCTTGATGGCACATCTTGGATTATATTTACTTGAGCTCAGAGGGCAATCAAGCAAATGCAATGAGCTCTCAGAGGCTGAATCTGCTCTTCTTTTCCATCCATAAGATCCCAGTTACAAGCAGCAAAAAATAATTGTAACTTTTAATACTGAAGTTGATTTTTACAGTGATTTTGAGTTTTTCTGGTTGAAGTTTGTAATGTTTAGATCATAGTGCTCTTTCAAGCACTTTCCCGCTTATGATCTCTCAGTAACTTACAGTGATTAATGGAAACTCCAGCACACTCTCACATGACAGAGGAGACACAGGATTACAGCAGTTTCTTCCTCAAGAAATGAAAATTGCACTCTCTAAGCCACTAGAATAAAGTAACTGGTGATGAACATTGACTTTAATGGCTACTGGGGATCTCTCACTCTGCTACTAAAATCCAGCCACTTGTCAGATGAGAACACATCTGCCACCCAGCAATCTGCAGACACAGAGAAAAGCAGCTTGGCTGTTTCAGGGTCACAATCAACAGAAATGGAAATTGACATTCAACAGAAGCAGCTTCCCTAACCTGAAAATTATTTTTACATGACATTTAAAAATAAAATAGAAAATAGACATTTTAAAAGGACTGACATCTTTCAGTTAGGAATAGTTCAAAGCAAAATATTTTCATCAAGTTCAGATTAAATATTGGGAAATGTAATTTGTTTTTAGATTTGATCCATTTCTGAAAAAAACTTTTGGACTTGCAGTATTTTCAGTGCAGTGGAAATGCTGCTTAGAACACCAACAGCCCAGAGATGAGCCCCAAGACACTCTGCAGATGGATGGGAAGAGATATTTCATGTTCCAAATATCCTGGAGCCCAAAGAGATGAGTCAGGCAAAGAGCAGAAAGAGGTGGCAAAGACCAACATCTAGTCCAGGTCTCACAAATCCCCCTCTGGTGTGTCTTTTATGGAGTTCCACCTCCTGATGTTTTTTCCTTGCTTTCAGTTGCAAAGAACTCTCAGTAGGTTGAGCTGTACTACCTTGCATGGCCAGGCATGAAGGTCGGGCTTCGATTCCTGACGTTTCATTCTTTTGTTTGATTATAATTGGCTCAGGCTTAGAATGATAACAGAATCACTGAATGGTTTGGATTGGAAGGAACCTTAAAAATCATCTGGTTCCAACCCTCCTGCCATGGCCAGGGACACCTTCCACTAGACCAGGTTGCTCAAAGCCTCATCCAGCCTGGCTTGGAACACTTCTAGGGATGAGCAAATTATTTGTATTTAATGTGTTTGGCATTCATTCCTTCACCTAAAAGGTAGGTCAGGTGAGTTTTCTGGCAAGTACAGCCTATTTTCTTTAGTGAAGTAAAAGCCACTATACAACTCTGTGAGGTGGAGGATTTGTTTCTCCCTCAGCCTCACAGACAGAGCCAGCTCCACTGAGTGCATGGCTGTGTGGGTTGCCATGATATAACCCCATTCATGCCCTGACAAAACAAAGCCCCATGGCCATGGTTAATGTGGCACAGGTTGAAGACATCCTTTGCTAGGCAGCTTTCAGCCACCACAGCAGAGATCCTGCTGCCTGAAAGCAGTTGGGCAAAAACACCTTTAGTGACCCAGGCAATACCCAACCACTCCATGCACTCATTGCCCAGGGAAGAGACCTCTTATCTGTGGAAAAGTGCGTGGCAGGATCAGTTTAAATACGTTAAATTCCCTCTGAACATAACCAAACAGCACAGCTTGAACCCTTTGGCCAGGATTTCCTGGATCTTTGAACATCCTGCTCTGGGATCACAAGAAGGTGAGCCAACCCTGAGCCTCTGTGTGCTGCACAAGGGAGCCCTCTGGAGAATCAGCACATCACTCTTCAGTGATAAAAGCATCTCCTGCCCTTCCTCTCGCTGTTAATAGATATGCAAAAATTACCTGCTCTGCATAACCAACAAGCAATATTTGTTTGGAGGACATGTCCATTCTGTGAACACAGGACCCCAAGCTGCTGCTGGTGGCTGTGGGTGGCCTCCATCACTGGGAAGGGATGCTCTGCCCTGCCCAGGCTCTCTGCCACATCACCCAGCGATGACAATTTCAGCTGCAGAGTACATGAGTGGGAGATGTGCTGGGAGGCATCGATTTTTATCCTCTGAAGAAGCCTCTCACACAAAATCTCCTGCAAAAGGGAACCAGGCAGAGGTGAAAGAGACTCCTCAACACAAGGCAAAAACAACATTCCCATCTCCCTTTCCAGCTGAGCCCAAGAAGGTGTGCAGGTATGCTGGGGCACCCAGCCTGGCATGAGAATCAGCCCCACAGTGGTGGAAGGGCCATGGTAAGTGAGACAGAAGGCATGGGGTGGTGGGCTCCCTGTGAGCCCAAGGTGGTGGGTTCATGCCTTTTCCTAGGTTACAATATAGATGTATTTAGTATTCTATTACCACCAGCTGTGGGGCATTAGCTGTTATCTCCTGCTAATGACTCACCCCTGATAACAGTCAATGGGCCATCAAGGACCCACCACATGACTCATGGACTTATCTCATCCTATTGTGAGATGCTCCACCCAGGGGGGAGGAGCCAAGCATTCCCACCTGGATATAACCTGGCCTTGGAACCGCCTATGTCAGCCCTGTCTACTGGGTTCCCAGAGGACAAGAGCTACTACTGGACCTTCAGGTGGAGACCAGACCAGACCAGACCAGACCAGACCAGACCAGACCAAAACCAGACCTTCCACAGGATCACTGCTTCAACTGAACTACTTCACTTGGACTGCTGCCACCACCCTGACTAACAGGGTGTCAGGTTGTATCTGACTTTGTCAGTGTTTTTCCTTGTATTATTTCACTTATTTTTAATTTTTCCTGTTAGATTTTAATAATGACTTGTAGTCTCCCACTGGTTTGTTTTCAAACTAATACATATTGCAAAAAACTCAAAAGATTGTTAGAAGAGGTTTTCCATCATTTGCAGTAGAATTTGCCTCTTTGTGACATTGCCCATTTCCTTTGTCCTGAAAGAGAGGTGGGCTCAGCCCCCAAGTTCAGCAAGACTGGGATAGGAGGGAAGAGAGGAGCTTAGTTAAAGTATAATAATGGATTTAGTTGTCTAAGCCTTTTATATCAAGTTGGCCTTGAGGTACAAAGGTTGGCTCTTGAGGATCTCAGAGGAGAGGCCATCCCAGCTGATGGAGTCTAGGAGATGTTGGTTTGTCCTTGCAGTGGTATCAGAGTGAAAATGAAAGGCCAAGATGAACAGCTAGGATGGGTTTCAGCACAAACCAATCTCCCATGCCTGTGGGGACCCAGGATGCCCTTCAGTGCCTGCCCACCAATCCTCAGCCATGGTGGATGCAAGGATAGGACATGATTAGTCAGTAAAGACATAAAATGTCATTATCTGGTGAAAGCTGAATCAGGATTTGGCAATTCAGGGCTAACCAGGGCCAGTAAAACATCTCAGGAGAAAAGCAGCAGAGGCGGTGGGGGCTGAAAATAACAAATGTGATGACAAGCTGGAGGGTGGGAACTGAGGGAGAAGGTGATCTGAAGAACAGACAACAGATCAGTCATTCCAAAGACAAGAATCCACTGGGTGAAATAAAGGCAGGAGCAGTGGAGGCAGCAGGGCAGCCAGGGTGAGACAGCAGCTGACAGGTAGGACAGGCAGTCAGGGTCCAACCGGTCAGAGGGAAGCAACTCCAGAGCACCAGTCTGTCATTCCCCTGGTATTTATTCCCCTCCACTTCCCTTTTGATTAAGTAATTGCCTTTTCATCTGAAAACCCCTTTTGTCTTTGCTACTGGCAGCCTCACCACTTATTATCTAACCCATCCCTCCCTAAAGTCATCCTTCCCATCACTATCCACTCACAGCCTCTCCAGCTTGCCCTGTGTTCAAATGTTCATCTCCCATCTCATCCAAAGCCAGCCCAGTGCTCCTGAAACTCAACATGATCCCATGTTTTCCACAGCTGTGCAGCCAGAACACCACCACCTCATCACCAACACACTGTCAATACAAATGTGCCCCTCCCATGTGTGCAGGTGATGCTGATGATTTTTTGCCTTTTACTTCAATATACCCTTCTCTACATTTTTTTACCATTTTTTATATTTTCTATACTCTTTATACACTCTTTGTACCCTTAGCCTACATCCTTGAAATTTTTGGAGTCTGGTATTCTTGCTTAGTTTTGGCATCCTGCAAGGCAGAAAGACCAAACATTCACAGCAGAAAACCAGAGAGCTCTATACTATCTCAAAACTTGAGATATGCTCTCTGGAACCTACTTTGTAAACTGGGCTCTAGCATCATTTAAGGGGAGGTGATTAGAATATGGAGGCAATTACTTCATTTATTAAGTTTCTTATTAGAGGATTTTTGAATTAGATATGCTCATTTTCAAGGTCCATAAAATTGTATACGCAATATATGGAGGGTGGGCATCTTGGTGTGTTCCACTTTTGAAGAGCAGTGCCTAGGATCCTATTAAAATACCAAGATAAAACCCTTTTACCCCTTTTTAACTGTGTCTGTGTCATATTTCTACCAGCTAAAAGGCAACACAGGGAGTCTCAGGCTCTAAAAAAAGCAACAAGCATGACCCTCACAGCTCGACTTGGGTCCAAGGCAATGTGGGTGCAGCACCAGAATTTCCTTATCCCCAGCCAGTACAACAGAAAACGAGGAACTGCTGGAAAAAAAACCCCAACAAAACCTAAAAACAATTACCTGTGGTATTTGGGATAACGCGTTCCCTGACAGCTGAAAAATGCCACAACCAGCTCTCTGTACATCTGTGACAGAAGAGCTGGCAGCTGCTCCGGGTCACAGCCAACCTTTGCTGAACTCATGCTGCCCCCACAGAAATTACTCCTCCAGCCCCAAATTCCTGCCTGCACATCCTCACACCTTTCCCACCACACAACCATGAGCTTGGAGAGGGGAACAGTTTGCCCTCTGAAAAGGGCAAACAAGGAATCACAGTTTTGAATAGAATCCAGTAAAGTTTGGTATCAGAAGAGAAAGAAAAAAAATACGAAAAAGAGCCTCCCCCAAAGCTCACAATTAATGTTTCCTGCTCTGAGATTTACTAATTTTCAGCTCTCATAAAAAATTTGAAGACTCCAAATAGAAGTAATACAATCAGGATGATAAAAAAACTTCCATGTGATCTCAAACTACTTTTGAGCAGGGACTGAACTAATTAGGAAAGCTTGTTTGTTCTTGGTCAGGACAGTCCTAAAAAGAAAATAATTTAGGATTGTTGTTTGGTTTTGGCCCATCAGTGAAAATAGAATCATTTCCAGTGGGATTCACAACCAGCTTGTAAGGTTCTTGGAAAACAAGAAGGAAAAGATAAGCAAAACTTTTCCTTCTGCCACAGCTGGGCCTTTGGAAAAGTAACCAAGGCAAAAGCAGGACAGAGAAAGAAAACTTAAAACAAACTGAATTTTTAAATAGTTGTCAAAATCACTGTTGGGGTTTTTTTAATGAAAGATGTCATAGCTCCTTTTTCACGTGTTCTTGAAAATGCTCTAATCCCAAGTTTTCAATCACTGGAAATTTCTTGTTTTCCATGTACTTTTCTCAAAATTCAAAAACATGGAGAAGAAAACCACCCAGTTCAGCTATTTCTAGAGGAATTTTTTTTTTGCACAAAACTCCATGTTTGGGACTTTTGCCACAAGACTGTGTTTGGAACATTTAGCTTGTAGCTCCTGGCAGCTCTGGGAGCCACAAGGTGCTGCTCAGAACAAGATATTCCCAGCTCTCAGCTGTGTGAAGATGCAACACCATGAGCCCCTTCTGTTACTTTGCTCCAGCATCTGGAGAAGGAGAGAGTGAAAAAAACTGATTTTGTATAATGATGCACAGGCTCAGCACAAAGGAGGAGCCACGACACAAATCAGGACCAGGAAGAAACACTGTAGTTTTTCAGCTGATAGTTTTTATTGGACAAGGAATAATTTTAATTATCAGCAACTGAAAAGTACAATTTTTTTAATCCAGATTTTTTATTTCAAAGGGGTTTCAGCCTTTCTCCTTTTTCTCAGTGAAATTTTGCTGGAAAGGAATATAGAAATTCCAGTGAATGTGTTGAAAATGTTCAGCGTGACTTTTTGTTTTTTTAATTGTGGGGGGAGGTGTTGAAAGGGAAGTTTAAAAAAATAAACTTACCACCTGTCTTTTCAGCTTGTGGGTGTCAAGCTTACCAAAAAAATACTAACAGCAATGTCAAAATCATAGCCAAATTTAGAGCAAACATCACTTTTCATATGAACCAACCACATTATTATGCAACTTTTAAAAATGACAGATGATAGTTATTGAAAGTAAATGATAATGAGTGTTCAGATGGAAGTGTTAGGAAATGCATAGGCAAGCATAGAACTTAAGCTTGCAATCTGTATGTGTTGAATAGAGGCTGTAAACTATATATTTTAAGTGAAATGAGAGTGAAATGTTCCCTAGAAGAGCTAAGCTCTGTGAGTTCAATTAGCCATTCACATGCTGAGTTCCTAAATAGATGTCAAATTCCATGTGAATGCACATATTATAGATAATTATAAAAAATTAACATTTAATTTCATTGATCATTTTATTTCATTAAATAATATAAAATAATATAAATATATCAGTGGGTGTACATAAATATATGCATACACATATATCTGTGGATTTATTTTTTTAACATATTTATGTGTGAGCATGCATAAACACATCTCTATATGTGTTGGTGGAGGTCTGCACCTTGTGCACATGTGACTGATCCTATTTTGACATAATGGATTTGCAAAATAGAGTGGCAAAGACCTATAAAAATGAACTCTGCTGCAAGGACAAATTAGCATGTAGTGAGAGCCCTGAGGAGGACATCAAGCATCCAGACGTTTCAGCCTACAATGTCCTGCAACAAAGAGATCGCTCCAATTGCCTGCAGTCATATTTTTTAAAGATGAGAAACTAATTAGCAGCATTATCAGCATAACTTTATCAAAAATTCTGTATTTTTCCCAAGTTGGAGAATCAAGTGCACAGGGAAAACATTGACTTTAACAACATAATAAGAGGGCCCTGGTGGGTTCTCAGTATAATCATAATATCAATAACAAAAGCAACAGTAATAGATAAGACAGGTTTATCTTTTTCCACAGTGGTTGGTGGCAGATCTCACGTACCTGGTATCAGTCTTTCTTCCTCTGACCAGAAATAGAAAGACCTTAATTTAACCCTACCCCAGCTTACTGAAAATATTCGAAATCTACCTCAGGGTGGGTTACAGAGGGATACAAGGGCAGAGAGGACCAATCTTGGTGGAGTCAAGAGAAGAGGTGAGAAGAGCTTCCTGGAGCAAACCACCCTCAGAGCTGCGCGTTGTAGGGAACAGATGCCCCAGGGCAACACAAAAATCAAACCACTGGTGAAAATACACTTTCATGCTGAAAAAAAACCCAAAATCAAACCAACAAAAGAAAAGGTGGCTTCTCCTGGTTTCAGCTGGGATAGAGTTAATTTTTGTCCTTGTAACTGTACAGTGCTGTGGTTTTTGGATTTAGGATGAGAATAATGTTGGTAACACACTGATGTTCCAGTTGTTGCTTAGAGTAAACACTAAGTTAAAGACTTTTCAGTTTCCCAGGCTCTGCCAGGGAGGAGGTGCATGGCCAGGACAGCTGACCCAGAGTGGCCAAAGGGATATTTCACACCACAGGACACCAGGCTCAGAGGATAAACTGGGGGAGAGTTAGCCAGGGGGGGTCCATTTGCTGTTTGGGGACAGAGTGGTGAGCAATTGTGTTTTGCATCACTTTTCCTTTTTTGTATTTTATTCCTCTCTCTCTCTCTCTCTCTCTCTCCAGTCCTATTATTGTTATTATAAACATTATTATTATATTTTACTTTGTTTCAATTATTAAACTCTTCTTACTGCAATCCATGAGTTTTACTTTTTTTCCCAATTTTGCTCCTCAATGGGGCAGGGGATGGGAGTGAATGAGCAGCTGTGAGGTACTTAGCTGTCAGCTGGGGTTAAACCATGACATCTTCTCTTTTCACTGTGATAAAGATGGAAGAACTATCCATGATCTATCCATCAACAGCCCTTCACTCTCAGCCAGGGTCATCACAGATGTCTAAAGTCCAGGGACAAGTAAACTTTCACAGCCAACCAGAAATTTCTAAACCACATCAATATTCAGCCCAGAGAAGTGCAAGCAGTGATAACACACTCAGAAGAGCAGTTTGTTTTATATAGCTTTTGTTTGCTGCTTGGTGTTGTCAACTGTGATGATTTTACCTAGAAACTCACATTAAGTGGTACTTTTCCCACCAGCCAGCATTCCTGGAATTGTATTCTTGTTCTTTGTGTGTCATTGAAAGCTTGAAAATTTCAGTCCTGTAGGTACCTCTACCTAAAAAGAAGACAAAAGCAGTTTTAGTTTTCTTTATAATCCTCATTTTCAAGCCATGGTTGGGATTCACAGGAGTGAAAAATTATGCTGGATCTGGTGTCACTGAGCACCCAGTGACAGAGGTTTCCACTGTGGGTTTTAAGGTTTGAGATGAAAACCCACTCCCAAACTGTGCATACCATGAGCTGCAGAAGCCAACATAATCACTGCTGAAGGGCCAAATTATCCCTGCTGGCACCTTGTGCAGATGATCAAACCTGAGGCTCCAACAACTGGACTTGGGAAATGTCACAGAAGCCTGAAGAATAATAAAAACATGGAAATATCTCCTGAGGGAATGCATGTCACTCAATGCTCCCGTCAAGGAAATTGCAGGAAAATTTCAGCTGACAAACACACACACCCCGGGAGCAGCACTAGGCTGGATGACAAAGCCATCACACTGGGGAGCAGTGATTGCTGCACCCCTTCAGACTGTGGCCTCACTGCTCCAGGGCAGAGCATTCAGAGCACACAAACAGCCCCCAGGCCATGCAAACTGACACACTTCCTGCAAAAATACCCTTTCTCAGGGCCCCAAATCAGAAATAGCCCTCACAGGAAAGGAACACCTCGCTCTTGCCCTTTGCCTTCCACCCACATGCCAGCAGGAGAGGGGAACTGGAGAGAGGAACCAAAGTTCTGCAAGGAGCTTTTCCATCCAGAGAGCAGAAGGCAGCGACATTTACTGAACAGTGCTCTGGACCTCTGGGTGTTGTGTCACCTCTAAATGGAGTGAAATCAGCCCAGAGGGAGTGTGTGTTGCCAAAAGCAATCACTGAGGTGAGATCACTGAGGTGAGGTCACTGCTCCCTTTCTCACTTTGGGATTGACCAGGTGAACTGAGCCCTTGGTCAGCACTGCCCACAAGTGTGGCCAGGGATGGTGCAGGAACTTGAGCAAAGCACGTGGATTTCTTCAACAACTTCTATGGCTTTTGACCTGTTCTTCTGTCCAAAATCTGAGTCTGGAAACACACTTGTTTGCACATCAAGGTAGAGGGAGAGCAGGGTTATAAAAATCACTGGAAATCTACGTAGCATCCATGCTGTACCTAAAATATCTTCACTGCAGATTTAATCAAAATGTCCTGCAAGCCCCATCCCTTTGGAGTGTTTTATTTAAAAAACAAATGAGGTGGTGTGTCAATGTCAGAGCTCAGCTCTGAGGCACCAGATTTAAATAATACCATGGGATTTTGGTGCCTGGGTCCTCGGCAGAGCCCACAAAGCAAGTCAGCTCCACTGAAAGTTCAGCTTGGGCCATTGGCTTGGCAGGTATGACATAAGACATAAGCAAGACCTCTGTTTTCTGGACTGACTCCTGCATTGGTCAAACAAATGAAGCCCTGACTGCTGGGCTGCCCTGGCTGTGCTGCTCTCTAAATCAACTTCAGCTCCACTGAAAATAATGAGAACTAAAGACTTCAGCATAAACAGAGAGGTGTTGGTGACACCAACTAATGTTGGTGTCACTTCAGGCTGAAAGCCACCCTGAGTTCCTGAACTAAAAGAACAACTCATCCTTGGTTACCCATTGGCTTTGTATGGAGGATTTCCATTTTATCCATCTACAAAGATGGGAGAGCATCCACAGGGTGAGGACAGAGCAGCTGGGATGGCCAGTGGCCAACAAACTGACAGACCTCACAGACGGAAGAAGTTCATGGTGATTACCAAACCAGCTCAGCGACTCCTGGAGCTGCCCAGAGACTGTGGCCAAAGCTGGACAAACCTGCAGGCTTGCTGGTCTGTGATATGACTTTTGGTGCTAAGGGTGTCTGTGTCATGAAGAATGGGCTCTGTTAACTGTGCAAGTGGTTCTCATGGCCAGCAGGTTTTTTGCTAGAGCAGTGCAGAGCCTGAGGGATTCACACCTCACTCTTATCCCTTACTCACCACAGAGCTCTGGTCTGGTGAGCAACAAAGGACCCACCAGTCACCAGCTCCAGGGTTCAAACATAGCCAGCTAGAAAGAATAAATACTTTAAATTAAAAAAAAAAAAAAAAAGGCAAATTTTCAGAAGCTGTGTTGAGAAAGCTGGAAAGCCCAAAGAAGCAAGAGCTATCAAGAGGCAGTGGCCTTCTGGTACATGAAAAGTGTGCTGAAAAAGGCAAGGGACAGTCTGTTTTCCAGGTCCAGGGCATATAGGACAATTAATAGGATTAAGTTAAGAAAAGGGAGATTAAGATTATGTATAAAGGAAAAAACTTTCCAGTGGCTGGGATAATAGAGAACTGGAATAAATTTTTCTGATGTTGAGAGGTTTATGGCCCTATAACTTTTGGGATTTATAATAATATAGTATTTACACTATTTACACTATCACTGTATTTACATGGGTTTATGTATTCCAGTAAGGGCTTACCAGCAAGCTACCTGGTTCTTTTTGAAGCTGTGCAGTACTAATATTTATTTATCAAACTACAGTGAATAGGAATGATGCCTAAGTCTGGAAAAAAGTTTTTGCATGTCCCAAGTGGACACAATTCTGCAAAATTCAGCAAAAAATTTGCAACTGCTTCTGCATTCCCTATTCCAGCCCATAGTTGGTATGACTTATGGTAGCTTTGGGAATGTGGGATCTTTCAGCAACCTGCTCACCTACTCTGATGTGGTTCTTCACATTGATAAATCTCTTTTCTCTTACACATAGATATAGGCACACACATATGCATAGAGATTTTTAAAGGTCTTTGAAGTCAATCCCGGCAAGTGGAAGCAAAGAATATTACTTGAGATGGGCCTAACAGATTGGATTAAAAAAAATAAATTAAACCAGCAACAAACAGCCCTTGAGTGCCCGTGTGCCAACTTTAATCCCCTCGTTAATTAAAAACGGCCGAATTATAACCCCTTTCAAAAATTAGGTTGATAGCAGAAATGCCAACTGAACAGACCCTTCAGTGTAACAGCCCTGCTGCCTCCTCCAGAACACAATCGCGGAACGGCAAAACATATTGGCACCTCCTGGATCTGCAATTGGAATATTTGCTCGGTGCCGTCTCTCCCTGTTAATTGCTGTGTGGAAAGCAGTCCCGGCACAGCCTCTTTATCTCCGAGCCTCAGAAGCGCTGCCGGCAGCCGCCACACTCGGGGGCACAGCTTGGCCAGGCTGCCAGGTGTCTCTGCCAGCCCCAGCCCCGTGTCCCCTCCCCGAAAGCAGCAGCTGGATGGCCACGCTTGGCTCCCGGGCTGGCGCTTGGCTCGCTCTGCTCTTGGCTGGCAAGGAGCTGAGCAACAGCTTGCGGCCTCGCTGGGCGGGCTGGGATGGCGTGGCATGGCATGGGATGGATGCTGGCTGCCTGGCTGTATCAGCAGCCTCTCCCCGCTTGTCAGGAGAGGAGAGCTCTGAGCTCCTCACTTCAACCATTCTCCTTCAGCTACCAGCAGCACAGCACTGAAAACCTCACCTGCTTGGAAAAAAGACTGGAAACTGAAAACCTCACCTTCTTGGAAAACCAGACTGGAAACTGAAAACCTCACCCGCTCGGAAAACCAGACTGCCTTTCCATTTCATCCCCTGTCATCTGTTTGTTCTTTGCTTAAATGAAGAGCTTTATGAAGCAAGGTTGCTCTTAACTATGAGTTTCTACAATACCTTCTGTGGTGCAACAGCACCCTGATATCAGCTATTAAAACCCGTCAGGCTGAAGGGAAAATGCAGTCTGTAAAATGGCTTCTGCCTTTGCAGATGGATTCCCTGTACGAATCCAGGACCAGGGGCCAGATCTCCACTGGAGCCGTGCCAGTCCACACCAGCTGTCAGCACAGCCACAGAGGATCAAGTATTTCCGTGCCACCCCTTCTCTTCATCACAACTGTCAGCTCAGGCCCCACCACAGAATATTTATTAGCAGTGACAACAGGAAAGAATAGAAATATCAACTCTTAGATTGACTTTTCAAAAGTCAGTAAGTAAAAAATATACAGTTTTGTCCTCATAAAGGGATTAAACTTGTTGGAAAAGATATAGGGGGAAAAGCCAAATCCTTGGGGCTTAGGGGTAGGTTTGCTTTTTGCTTAATGAAGGATTGGCAAAGGGCTTACACTGCATGAAACCAGACATTGCTCTTGAATTCAGATGCTGAGAAATGAAGCAATCAGTGAAAGCACCGAAGCACAGGCGTATCCATGGGTCTGACCATGCAAAAGTTATAAACAACTAAGTGCTAAGGGTTGCTCTGTACTGAGAGACAGTCTGAAGTCTTTGCATTTACATACCAGCTGCCATCAAGGCTTAACCAAAGTGTTTCCAATTTCTTTTTATTGTATTTTGTGTTGTGTTTATGTGTTGGAAATCAAGGCACAGAGCCTGCAAGCCAGGGTGAAAAAAAGGAAAAAGAGAAATTAAGTGAGGTGCCAGTGGAATTCAGGTGCTTAAATGCACAGAAAGCAATATTTAAACTCTCTGCTCTGCTGCTGTCTAAACTTAGAGATATCTAAATGCCCACAGTACAATTCTACACTAATCAAAGATTCCTTTACTTCTCTTCTCTCCAGTGGGTTAAATAATTTGCAATCCACACTGATGGCCCTCAGTCCAAGCCTCTCCATTCCACAGCCAAGCCTTGCCATGCTCCAGCACCTCCCCTTCCCACCAAACCAGGGCCAATCCCAGGGCAAAAGAGCAAAAGTCCCTGTGTGCCTGGCTGTAGACCGTGTCTGGTTGGAGGAGCTTCCCAGAGACCTCATTTTTGGGACTAAAGAGGAGTTAAGGTTAATCTTTTCTTGGCAGCAACTGACTGATGGCATCACCTTGCTCCCACCTGGAGGGTGGTTGAGTCTGACTCCAACTCTCCTTTGGAGCCCCTAAACCCCAACCAGAAGTGATGGAGTAGAGATCTTTGGGTCTCCTGCTGGGGAAACACATTTCCAGGTGCCCCACAGGGATTCCAGCCCTGATCACTCTGCCTACAGCTGCAATGGCATTTTGTGTCAGAGGCTCCTGTCAATTGACTTCCCATCTGGGCTGCTGATAAGAACTCCCTTGACTAGGAAGACGTCACTGCAGAGAACAAAACCATCTCCTGCTGAACTGATTATATTTACTGTAAAACACGGAAGCAAATGAAATCTCTGATTGAGAGAGAAGGAAAAAGCTTTTAATCCCACTCTGTGAAGCTTGCCAGATTGACAAGTCTAGAAATACAAATGGAAGAGTAATTATACAAGACTCACGTCGCTGCTCAGATTTATTTTTCCAAGTGTAAGAAAGAGAAAGAGACAGAAAAGGCTGGGCTTGTTATACTGGTTTTCATAGTTGTAAGTGCAAATTGATTAGCAAAGTTCAAGGTGTTCCAAACTACTCAAAAAAACTTCTCTAAGCTGTGGCACAATGACAGTGTTATGGATGACACAAGACAAAGGAAAAAATAAAAGGAAGAAAATAGCAACCTGGAGCAAAGTAATGTTTTCATTGTTACAAGTCCTAGAGCTCTTTGTGCTAGAAGGGGAAAATGTCTATATTACCTGGTCCAAACAATTTTTAAGTTATGTGAGTAAACTCTAAAAATATCCATTAAATCTTTGAATTCAGTTGCTCAATGAAAGTGATAGAGAGGACCAAACAATTAAGTGTCTGTAAAGTTATAGCCACTAAATACTGGGAAAATATACATCAGGGCTTTGGGTCAGGGTTGAGCTCAGAGCAAACGCATTTCTTTGAGGACCTTTGAGGACACTGTACTTTTTAATTGAACTTGTACTTCCAATTTGAGACCTGAGCATCCATCACTTAAGGCATTTTTTAAAAATACAGCATAGACAGGTTTCATCTTGCCCAATTCAAAACATCCACACCAGAGACATCTGTGGCTCACTGAGTCTCCCATCCTTTGTATCCATGAAGGGAAAAGGCACTTCTACAGCGTGCTCAGCTGACTTATTTTAGATATCAGCTTTAGGGCAAGATGAATCATGCCTTGAATGTGCCAATTTCCCCGTGGTGCCAAAGCAAGACTAGACAACCAGTTTGTTTGCTCAGATGAATCCCATGTGGCTGGGGCTGATAGATTTGTGTTATGATCTAGCTGCATGTGGACTGTCCATAGTTCCAAGTCTTACATCATCCTGTGGAGAGTCCTGTGCCTCAGTGGATCCTTAGAGGTGAGTTGGAAAACAGCAACTGCCTCCAGATATCATCGGTTCTGACAACTGCCATGGTCTGCTAATGAATCTGGATGGCTTCCCTGGAGGTACAAATCACCTTAAACATTTAAGTCATCCCCAGAGATATTACAAAGTTTGAATCAAACAATGGTAGATTCAGACGAATTTCAGCAATGTTGGTATGGATCTGTAGTGGGAATTATTTGCATGCTCTGTTTTTGGTTTTTAGTGGATTTATATTAATGCTACAGATAGCAGTATCAAGACAACAATTTACATTCCAGTCTTTTCTCCTTTGGTGAGGAGCTTTATAGGTACATTGAATATTGAACAGGAGCTTTCCTTCCAAATTTTGTTTCCAGAAGGGCTTAAGAAAGATAACCTTCAATCAGAGTTTTATACATCTGATTGAAAAGCCAGCACTCCAAACCCTGTCTATGAAGGGTTTTGGCATTATTTCTGTTATGGTCATAATCAGCTGCTTGCCCATTCCAGCTGCTAAAGCACATTAGACAAGACTTGAATTCCAAATATTATTCTCATCACCATGGTATCCTGTGCACAGATCCCCAAAGGTAATTAAAGAAGTTTGAGGCTCTGACTCCAAAGGCCAGGTCCATAAATAATTTCAGCTCTGGCAATTAGGTGACATCGTGTTTTGTTCTGAGACTTTTGTACTGCAGGGAGTGAATCCAGAAGCTGCCTTGCCTCCAACCGACAGGGAGAGATCAGGGCACCCCCACAAAAAAACACCCACAGAGCAGAAGGTCAGGTCAGGGCAAGCTCACAGAGGATGCTGCACACAGGGACACATCTGTGATCTCACCTCTCCTGGAGGCTCCTCACCCAGGCTGCCAGAGAAGCAGCTCCATCTCCTCAGGGTCTTTGGACAGAACCCTCCTTTTCTCCTGAATGCCAGTGTTAAAATCTATGTTAAACACAAACACAATTGGCACACAAACAACAGAAGACATTTTGGTCACTCCCCCCTTCACCTGCCAAATTCACAGCAAGAGCTTTAACTGTGAGGTGAAGAAGCAGAGACCCTTTGCTATGCTGACTGTTTGGCCCAATATTCCCATGAACATCCCAAATCCCACATTATTTTCTAGACAGCAACACAGCTGTCTAGACAGCAAAACCAAGTTACTTTTCCAGGAGAAGGCAGTTCTGAACATTTATCTTTAATCCTCCCTCCCATGATAAACAAAAATAACCAGGAGTGTATCTTTTCCTGCTTTTACCTAACATAAAAAGCACAACTGTTGAGGCTCAACAGCAGCAAACATAGATTTAAAGGACTCACAAAGTGTGAGGAAACACAAAATCAAAGTCAGACCCTCCTGAATTGGGTGGTGGTTGGAGACAGGTGTTATGTGCTGTTATATTATATTTTACTGGCAGCAGTGTATATTTCACTTTAAAACTGATTAAAAGAAGAAACAGCAGAGGGTTGTCTTAAGATAGGAAGGGGAAGTCCTGGGAGAACCAGTGGCTTGGAAAGATCCCACCTTCTGCATAAGGGGTAAAGGACTGGCTTTGCCTGAGGAGCAGTAGTGTTTGCCCTGGATATTCATCCTGAAAAAAAATAGCAATTAATGGATTTTAATGAGTAATTTTATGCACTTCTAAAGATGGTTCAGGAAGCACAAGATGAGTATTATTCAGTTGTATGTTTACTCCATTTTAGATCCTGCAGCTCCATGTTTTTCCTTTCTGTCCTTTTTGTCCTGCTGTTCCTTTCCTTCTGCTTCAAGGATGAATTGCTGGCAACCCATCTCAGGTGTGTTGTCAGTCCTAAACACTGTCAATTAAGTGCTTTCTGAGGAAGATTGGTCAAGCTGCCTTCTCACTAATGAACATCTTTCTTGAAATGGCAACTCTAAATTATACTATTTGCCATAATATAAAAGCTATGAAGAAAAAGAGAATGAAACCCTTGGGAAGACACATGTACTTTTCCCTCAAGTTCTCTTCCATCCTTGCCATCTTCCATCAGCCTGACAAAAAGCTGTTTGTAAGAGCCTCTTGAAATGAAGAATCAAATATTCAATCACAAACAGATTAGCCTTTGACTGTACTTTGCTCCATGCTACACTAATACAATCAGCACGGGAAATGTTACCCAGGAAGAGGTTAGGGGAGAGGATGGAAGACCAGGTGGTGCTGGAGACCTAAATTATAAAGGTTTATTTTTCATGAAGCATGACTTTTGTTTGCTTCTAACCTTAGGAAGTAGCAGTGCTGGAGGTGAAACACACAGCAGGAGATGCTCAGCCACGTGTGCAAGGGCAGGTGTGCTGCTGAGTCACTGCTGGGCTGGGGCTGTCCTGTGGAAAGGAGACAGGAAAACTGGGATTACTTTGGAGAAGTTAATTCAGAGCTAAAGCAGCCTTCACACACCATGCCCAAGGTGTCACTGATGGCACGAGGAACTGCAGGATACCTGGACAGAGTGTGGGCTCTCAAATGTGGGAGAGCAATCCACAGAACATTTATCACCTGAGGCTCCTAAAGGGCCATAAACACATGATTTTTGCCACTGTAATTACCCAGCTATCTGGAGTTTTGCTGCTGCACTCAGAAATGTTGTCATCTCAGCAGGGCTGTGCAGGTTTGCATCTATGTCATGTACATGCCTGTTGGGATCTGCAAATTAGGTCTTTCTGAGCTTAAGTTCCCTGAGCAGTCTCAGCTTTTCCTTAGGTACGAAGCACAGGGGAGGATGCTTTGCATAGATTTTCTCTCACCACCCAGGAGCTCAGACAGCTCTTTCAGAGCAGGAGATGGGACACATCACCTCCCCTCCCAAAACTGCTGCAGCACAGGAGGAAATCTGAAGCTGGAGAGAGAGAGTGTGTGAGCCCATGATAGCTCAGCCCCGATAAAAGCTCTGACCCTGCACAAAGACTTGGGATTTCCAATCTCTGTACAGGCACCACATCTGCATTTTGCTTTATTTTCAGTAAGTCACGTACAATTCTGCACATTTGCTGCATCAGCAGCAGAAGAGACGTCTGATCTCCCACAACATAAGCCGTCCTCACAGGATAAATATGTTATATTTTTGTGGTATGCGCTCCCTCATTGTTAGGATAAACCAGAGTTCATGGAAAACAGAACTGATGACAAGTATCATTAAATCTCCAAGTAACTTTTTTCCCCCTGAGATGTCCTTCCTGAAGCCACAGAGAAGGACATTCAGTAAATACATGTGTCACCATTACTTACATCAGTAATCTAGCAGACAAGACTGTGGGATTGACATGATGGCCACAGGGGCTGAATTTAGGTCACCTACGAAATGAATTAAAAGCTTCTCCTTATCTCAGTGCCACATCTCCTCCTTACTCACACCCTTGTCGGGCACAAAGATGATGAAAACTAACCCACTGATTGCCAAGTGACTCCTAAAAACCACAGTTCCTAAATCAGGGTGCCAGACCCCATTAAACTGGTACAGCCACAACAGCAAACCTCTGCATTGTGTTTGCCCCCATGCAGTTACTGCTGCAGATCTCAGTGCCCAAGATCTCTGTGTAAGCTTATATTGAAACAAACAAAAAACTCCAACAAGCACAAAAAAATCTGGACATGGGTTTGCATCAGATCAAATGCCTGGTGGTGCCTCTGCCTGGCTCCTGCTCCCCACTTCACCTCTTCTACAGAGCTGTGCAGCAGAGGGCTTTGGGATGAATGACAGACTGCAAGCATAGGCTACCACCTGCAAGGGCCAGTCGAGCCCTCTGCTAGGAAAACAGCTCCCTTGTTCTCATTTTTAAGTGATTTTTGGTTTTATAAAGCACACTAAATGCCCCACACTGCCCAGATTTGCATGTGCTCATTGCTGATGTCCAAACAAACCTGCAGCCAACACAAAGGCACATCCTCACCTGAAACCAAGGCAGGTTTGAGTCTTCTCGAGGTTTAAGAACAGCAGATGAAGGGGTTTTCTGGGTGTCTGGGAAGTATTTTTGGAGGACAGGGTGGATAAAACCTGAGCCTGGCAGCTAAAGGAGCCCAAATCCTTCCTCACTCAACTCTCAGGCGTGGAAAGGGACCTAATGTGATGAGGTTGGGGTTGCAGTGCTGACAGGAGAGGTCTGGAGTTTTAATCAGGAATATTTTTTGTGTTTGGTTCTGCTTGGGCACCTAGGAACTGACCCTGTACACTCAATATGTAAATACATACTGTGCCAACAATCTCCTGGGCTCAGGAGTCAGCTTTGCAAAATTCCATAGTTTTGGCTAATGATTCTGATGAAAACCAGAAGCAACATGCTTTGCTGGTGCCTCAGAAACAAAGTGTGACCCCTGTGTGAAACCTCCTGCTAGGGTCCCAGCAGCCCTGCTCTGGGGCTGGCCAGCTCAAACCAATAAGGCACAACAGAAATTAAGCAGAGGTTAAAATTACTGTATGATGCTTTCTATTCGCTCTGGTGTTATAATGAGGATGGGATGGAATGAGAGGAAGAAGGGAGACATTCCTGTTTAGGATTATCAATTGTATTTTTGGTTTTTTGTCCTTGAAGGGCTTTTTGAAAGGCTGCCAGCAGAGGCAGCAGCATATGGGTGTGTAGCCAGAGAAGAAGGCAGTGGGGAGACAGGAGGGTGGGATGTCCTGCCCAAAGCCATCTGCCTGCAAAGGGAGAGGCTGCACGGGAGAAGCAAGTGGGCAGTGAAGAGATTGTGTTTGTGTGGAGGCAGCAGCAGGTGCTGGGCAGCCACAGATGCCAGGAAGGGCAGCGGCCAAAGCCAAGCCAGAGGAAAAAGAGGCCCCTGGGGATATAAGCCAGGGATGACACCCAAATGGATGATTTCTCCTTTCCCCATTTAGAGAGATATTTTAAAGTCTATTAGACCATGGATTAAGACAACCCATTTAGCCATGCCTTGCATTGTACTTTGGCCTGTTCCATAATCACCGCAAGACAGAATTTGGCTTTAATCCTTTCTCATCCCAGGGACAAAGCCTGTTTTCACCCAGTGTGCCAAGACAGTCTATGAGATTAAAATTATGTGTCTTGCAAGATTGTCCAGATCCTGCCTTCAAGGGTCGCTTTCTAATTGTTTTCAGAGGCTGCCAGCCTTGCAGGGTGTAGCGCTAACTTCAGAAGATGTGGGGTGGAAAAGTCTTTTTAAAATGATTTAAAAAATCAGAGGAAGAGAGGAGGCTCTTTAATTCCATACAGAAAATCACTTCTTCCTGCCAAGCAGCAGTGGGAGCACAGGCCTTGGAGTTCACGGTTCAAGAGTGCAATCATTTGACATGCAAGCACTGCCAGGAGGCAAAAGCAGGGGAGGCCAACCTAGGCAGAGACTCTGTGACTGACCTTCCAAGAGAAAATCCCAATTTGCAGAGCTATCCTTCAAGGACCTGGCTCCACAGACATTCATTGCATTCACCTGGGCAATCAGAAAACAATAACAAAGGTATCAAGGTTAGAAAGTTTGGACTTAAGATTATAAGGCTGGGAAAGATAAAAGGGGATATAGCCACCCAAAAATTAACACAAAAAGCCCTCATTGTGAATGGTACTTGTATTTCGGAAGAATGTTAAAAACTTTGATTTTTTTTTCAGTCTCACTATGGAATTAGGACACTTAAAAATGCAGAGGAGCAAAACGACAACAACAACAAGCCCAAACACACCCTGTCCTGGGATAAGTCTGTTTCCTGGCATTGAAAAAGCCACCAAATGACGGACTGTACTGTGGTAATTCACGTCTGTGACATTACAGTGATTGGCTTTTAATCCACTCACCATAAATTACTGCGAGTCAAACAAAGCACTCTGAGGAGACAGACAGAAAGGAACATTCAAGGTTCTTGATTATTTATCAGTTGGCTGAAACATTCAGAGACCAACGAGAGCATTACATATCCTACCCAATGAATCACCTCACGGCAAATGATTTTACATTCATGTGAAAGTTTCCACTGAGGGGTGGAGGGAAAGGATGTGCAAACAGCTTGACTTCGCCAAGGTAGCATTGAGATGGCATAAAGAGGCCAGACGTTGTTGAAGCCAAGAATAAATTGCTGATTTCAGACAAGCTCTGTGTGACACAAAGAGGTTTCAGCAACGTGGACAGTGAACTTGGATCCCCAGAAGCCACACCAAGGATGCTTCGTTGGAGGGAAGTTATCAGGCCAAACACATTTCCAATTTCAGTGCTACCATCTTTAATTAAAATTAAGGACATTTACACCACCTAATTTACTCTTCCCTCCTTACCCTGTACTTTTTACAAGATACTTCATGGAGCCACCTCAGCAGCTTAAAGACTTTGCCTTCCATGAGTTCCCATTTTGGATCTCCCATGCCTTACAAATGCTGCACCATGAAAATACCACATTGGACAACAGCTGAACAGAACTTTGTCCCAGATGACATTTTAAACCATTCAGGAAACACTGATAACAAGCAGATTTTTTCCAATGTTTTTTTATATAAATAACATTTAAGTTTCAGCCACAATTCACTTGTGTTCCTCCGTTAGTGGATAACAACTCCAAAGTGCAGCGATTAACTTAGGAGTGCAGTGTGATGGGAAGAGCCAGGTTGGCAGCAAGAGAGAGCAATAGGAGACAAAGTACTCAACCAATGTTTCTAAGAAACCAACATGAAAGGCTTGTAAACTGCTATAATACTTATTTTTCTCTCTATCATACTTAAATTTACTTTGCATTACGAATTCATCGCTGAAGAGCACTGTAGACTTGGCGCTGGCTTTTTATAAAGCCAGTCTTAAAAGCATTTCAATCAAGGTGGAAAAAACTTCACAAAAATCCTAAGGCCCCGCATGTGATGCCACCCTTCTCACTGATGCAGCCTCTCAGATGGATTTGGTCTGTTCTTGACAACAACATATGCAATAATTTCTGCATGAGCCATGGGAGATACGGACCCCTGTGGTTCTGAATTGCCATCATGCTGGACTGCATGTAAGTGATAACTTAGCATTTGGGGATAGAAAATACTGTGCATTTTACTTTCTTGTAGCCTCCTCTTCATCTTAAACTGTCTTTCATGTGATAATTCAAAAGACTTTCTCCAGACCTGCTATCTTTAATAGAAGTTAGACAAAGCCTGAATCATCCTGTGTTTGGCAAATGTTTTGCTATGGATGCATTTTTAAATAAACATCTGATTCAAAGGCCTGGGCACACAGTGTAAGAGTGGGATGTGCTGCTGTAATTCCTCTACCCAAATATCTCAGTACATCTGTGATGCTGCTGCGTCACCTAATGTTAACATGTGCGATTTATAGGGAAGAAATGGAGAGAGAAAATGTGCTGAAATAACTTGCCCGTAGCAATATGCTGAGAGATCCAGTGCCAGGGCTGGGAATTAGAGCTCAATTGATTTCTGGTATCCAGCCCCTTGCATAATTCACTAGGTCACAGTGACAAGATTTAAATATGGGACTAATTGAATGTTCATATAGGAATTGCTGCTCTTTTGGACTGGCTTGATGCAAAGCTGGAGAGGGAGAAGGATACAGAGGAGAAACTGAAGTCTCTGGAGGAAAATACAGGGAGGGGGGAATAGCAGGAAGAGAAAGCTGCTCTGTCCTCCTCCAGTTATCTCGGTGGCAGGTTAATTCTGGATGACAATTTAAATGTCAAACACAGTCAATGTACTTCACCAGGGAAAAACCCCATCTCCTCAAATCCCTGGTGACAGAGCAGGAGCAGAAGGCACCTGGGCCCTGGTGGGCTGCTCCAGAGCAGAGAGCTGAGCTCCCCAAGAACCACAGAACTGTCTCCAAGAGCAGGAGCATCTCCAGAGGGGAGTGACCATGGCCCCAGGGGTCTTGCTAGAGTCACCCTCAAGCTGCAGTGAATAATCATGAGCAGAAGCATGGGATGATAGCAAATATAATCATTAGAGTGAATGTCTCCAAAGGAAAAGGTCTGAAAAACAAACCCCAAATGGGTCAGGGGAATCACAGACTCTCTCTTTCCTGTGCAAGATTTGTCCTTCTGTTTGTTGGGCAGGTGGGTTTTGTGCTTCAGGTCCTCCAGGTCTTATCCAGCTCTGATGGAGCAATGGAGTGGCTGTGCCTGCTCAGAAGATGTTTTCAGCCTTGCCTTGGGAGCAGCTTGTGGCTCCCTACACAGCTCCCCTGAGCCACTCCAGTTTTGCTGTAGCCACACTACAAACACTCCTATTCCTCCCCCCTGGAAATCCAGAACAGCCTTAGGCTCCTGGGGTTCTCCAGAATTCTGCTGGCACAGGAGAGGACTCACATTGCTACCCTGACTGTGTGGCTTGTCCCCAGGCATGGATCCTGAAGAAACTGCTCAGGTGTCTTCCCCTGCCTTGGCAGTATTAAAGCATTTTCTTCCCATGACTCCCTCCTGCAAGACAGCAAATTCCAGGAGTTTGGGGTAGGAGGAAGCTCTAAATTTTTTGTAACCTCCAAAACAAGCAATTCTTCCTCACCCAGAGGGCATTCTTCAACCTCCTGTTAATTTTTGCAGGACATCCCTGGGATACTTGGAAGTACTCAGATACGTTTCCCATTGTTAGACCTGCAGTAACACCTGCTTTTCTTCTTCAAATGCCACAAATTCTCCATCTGCTGCAGTCCTCAGGGCCTCTGGGAATGGGGCTGTTGATCAGGTATTTCCCAAGGAGTGCAGCAGTCAGCAGGGCTGTGTGTGCAGAGGTCAAGTCAGACCAACACAGGCTGCTCTCCAGAGGTGAGTGCTATCAGTTCCTAAAGGTTTTGTATCCCAGTAGCTAAATCATCACCCAGTCTTCCTAAAAAAAAAGCATCTAGACACTTTCTCTCAAAAAAAAAAAAAAAAAGTTCATTCAGGAGCAGGAGCAAAACACAGCTGTTCTCATCAGCAAAGGTGAAGCCTGCTCAGCTGCAGGTCTACAAACCCTATTTCAATTCTGCAATTCCTGTTGAGAAGTTTTTATTGCATTTGGGAATATTTAAGAGTAGTGTTAAAAATTAAAATCCTCTGAGTCACGTGCCTGTGTCCAAGTCCCCTGCCCCCTCTCTCACCCAAAAAAATGCACATCCAAAGCTTTCAGTAGCTCTGAACAAAAGAACTTTCAAAAGTTCATATAAAATAAGAGAAAAACATCTGATTTGGGTTGTCCATTTTTTGGGGGGGCTTTTGTTTTGTTCTAATCCATCCAGTGAAATATATTCAACAAAATTATTTCAGAAAAACTTCTGACCAAAAACCCTCAACCTCTTTATAATGCACCACCCAATGCCAGCAGGAGAGAGAGATGTTCTGAAAGAAAGGGAATGCTCTGCATCCTTTTTATATGTCACCACCTGGGGTGTCTTCCCAGTTCACAGACTGTACTGATTCCTGTGCTGGAAACTCTGGACACACGGAGAGAACAGTGAGTTCTTCCAGATCCCTCATGCTCAGTGTCTGCGGGTGGGATCTGTTTATGGAAACGTAAATCCCTTGGCTGGGCTCTGAAATTACTTAGAGCAGCTAAGAAGCCACTGCCCAAAGTCATTACAAATGTTGCTTATCTTCACAGGGTCATTTGGAGATGAGGAGATACAATTCACCTTTGGACTGTCACCAAAGCAATATTAATAATTATGAAAAATAACTTGGGCTTTGCAGGACATCGCAAATCCAGAGCGCCACGTCTGGGATTGGCCTTTCCTTGGTGACAAATTCTAAACAACAAACATTCATAACACAAGTCCATGAAGTATGGGCTGTGAAGGATAATAAATCCTTTGGCAATACGAGGAGGGTAGGAAAAGCTTCCTGGCACAAGTATTGTTAACACTGTCTGTGCACTCAAATGGCAAGTGCAGGTGGATTCTCAGCTCTGGAGGAGGATGTAAATTGTTATTATGCAAAATATTCCTTCCAGATAAATGCTAGCTGAGCCATACACCTGACTGCTGTCTTTTAAATATTTACACCTTTAATAGCTAAAGAAATAGATAATTTTTTTCTAAGGTCTCATCTAGAGTATCTCTATATATCTCTACCAGCCAGAAAAGACATCTTCTACCCATGTGGGTAGGAAATATATTTAATGCTGTGCTTTCCTCTCAAAATCGTTATCAGGTTTTAATTCCTCGTTGGCAAGTGCCCACCCTGTGGCTCAGTCCTCCGAGATATTCTGACATTCTGACTCAGACTCTGAGATCTTTGAATACACAGGGTTATAATCAGTAAAACACTGACATCTGAGCACACAACCAGATGTGGGGAGGCAACAGAGGGAACTATTCTACAAAAATCACTGTATGATGTAGAGAAAGGAAAGCTAATCTATCACGAGCAAGCACTGCTGGACATAGCCTGTGGCTACCTAACAAAACACAGAGTCTCTACAGAAAAAAAGAAAGGTCTTTCCCCTGCCAGCAAAAACACCTAAACCTAACAGACATGTAAAAAGTTGTGATCTGCAAAAAATCCATCTAGTTAAAAGTACAAATACTTCAATTAAAAAAAAATTATTAAAAGCAGAGCAGGAAATGGCAGTGAGTTTCAGTTAGGTTGAAAATATAGACAAGTAATAATAGACAGTACAAAATTCAATGAAAACTTTATAAACTTCAAGAATCCAGCATAATAAAGAAGGCAACTTGAAACAAAGAAATCCCAAGTGTTAGGTACAGCTTCATTGTTGGACATTAATGTTAAGTCGTAAACACTGATATCAAAATGCAACTTCATGTAATCACATTAGTGAGAGATAGGAATTGGTGGGGTTTTTCCCAGCAGATTTCCCCTGGGACTAACTCTTAGCTCAATATTATTTAATATTTTATCAATGTTCTAGATGCTAATGTAAAAAAAATTTCTGTAGATGACAAACAGATGGGATGGCAGTAAATGATCAGAAAGTGGTTTTACAAAAGAAGGTGGTTTTGGGGTTTTGTTGTTGTTTTGGCTTTGGGGTTTTTTGAAGGATCACAATACAGGCAAATTGATTCAAACATAACTAAACACAAAGAAATCCTTCTGGGAACCAGGAAGATTTCCACAAAGAATTGGAAGCCAAAGCATCATGAAATCTTGTCTGTCATAGAGGTCTTCATTCTACTGATCTTTGCTTGGGAACAAAAGCTTCGTTTCATGGGTGCTTCATATTAGCACACTTATTGAGCCAAAGTATTTGAATATGGCATTAAAAAAATCATTTTAAAACCTGTAAAGACCTGTGATATGTAGCACAGACACCAACTGAACAGCCATTAGTTAAATTTTCAAAGCAGAACACAGATACAGGACAGCAAATGCTCTTTAGAAGTCAGTGCATTTGTTAATCCACTCTGTACTCTGGAAACGTATTCTTTTAGACAATATTTAGGCTCTTCAGCTCTAAGTTTTAAGATGAGTCAGGTAGAAACAGAGAACAGGAAGATGTCTAAGTTCCCTTGATTTGTTCCCATTTTTACAGCCAAATAATAGATGTAGTCTTAAAAGTTTCTGTTACTCATAAAACCCACACCAAACATTGCTAAAAAACCCCAAACTCACAGGCAAGGCTGGTCAATAATTTCTCTGCACACATATGTAATGGGCACTCACAGCCCAGTCCTGCCTGTCTGGGGACAAGTGATGACCTGAACAGGAAACCAAAGTCACAAACACAGATTCTACCTTGTATGACAACTGTCCTTGACTATGTTTAATTACCCACTAAATAATCCTTTCAGTCTCACAGGACAGAGACTTGTTCAGCCTTTGTGTTCAGAGATATTGCTGAGTGGCTCTTTATTGTTATTATTATTGTTATTTCTCTGAAAGAAGCCCGAGAGAAGTCATCTCACTTGCAGAGGAGGTCTGGGTCCTCCATTTTCCACAAGCCTTTGTTGGCATCGTTGTCCTCAATTTCAATGCTCCTTTATATGTGAGACCTCTGAACCAAAGATGTGAAGAACTTTCATAGATATAATAAGTTTCTTGAAGTTTGTTTAGAATTAATACATTTCCCTCCTCCTGCTTCTTTGCATTGTGCTGCCACTTCAAACACAGAGCCCACTTAGCTTCTTCTGGAATACTTCAGATGTCAAGGCTATGAGGGTTTTGAGCCTCTTGGAGCAGTTACAATAAAAATCTCATTTCAAATACATGCTTTTAAACAACAGCTTTACAGAAAAGACTCCCATGAAAATAATAAAAAGATGTTTTTCATTTTGAATTAATACATGTATTGCAGAGCAACGGGTTCATCTAAATTGAAGAAAGGAAAATATTTGGTATCTTACACAGAAACTCAGAGAGAACGAACTTAGTTCAGTACTTCTGAGAAAGTATAAAAGCATCATCCCACATCTCTGTATGCAAAAAACTAAACCAAACCTCTGAGTGAAATTAAAGATAAAAGAAACATAATTTAAAAGAAAAATGGAAATCAGACACAGGAAGAGCTGTTTGTACAGTGCCAACGCTGCATGAAATGTATCAATAACAGGTATGAAGACCTGTCTTTTTTTTTTTTTTTTTTTTTTTGCTCATGGAAAATTCTCTCACACATAAATATCCCAGCCCTGCTGAGCTCAGTGGTTCAGACACTCTGTATTTACAGTCCTGGAGGACCAATCTGCTGTGGAAGGCTTTCCTCTCCAGGACAGAAGGAATCCTCCAGCTGCAAGCAAGAAGCAGGGAAGGTTGGGCAGGGATCAGGCATGAACCATCCAAATCTGCCCCAGCCTTTGCTGTGGTTCTGTGCCAGGTGGTTTCTCAATTCCTAGGGTCAAGGAGACAGATTGGGGTGGGCAGGGCTCAGTCAGCAGAGCATGAAGGTTCCTGGGCTGGCTGTGCCTGAGCCTGCACAGGAGGAGCAGAAGGTGGTCTAGCAGCAGAAGGAGCCAAGAGCAGAAGCTTGGCAAGGAAGGACTCATCAGAGAGATTAAAACCTGCTGAGAGGGGCAGGGAGCAGACATCCCATGGGGACAGCTCTCTGTGGATGAGAGGGGCAGCTCAGAGCTTGCAATAAACCCCAAAAACATGGCTGGGTTGACTTAAGTTCTGGAAGAAAAGATCTGCAGAGGAAGAGACTTAATGGACAAGGGCAGAGAGTGCTTAAATATTTAAGAATGCTCTTCATCGCTTTGAATTCTAATTAAGATAATTAAGTATTCTAGCTGACATTCTAATAAAGCTTTTTGAATTCCAAGAGCCATTCTCATTTTCTTTTGTTAGCTCACTTCAGTGAGAGGTTCAGGTATACCCACCTCAAAGCACCACCAGCATCCTCTAGGTCTATTCAGCTCCTAGCTGGGAGAGAAAGGAAGCAGCCAGAGACTGAAAAACAATGCCTCCAGCCAAAAATAAGTCCGAAAGGTCAGACTACACTTATCACAAAATGATCAGACAGAAAATATTTGAGAAATTCTGTTCAGCACAACTAAGTGCAGTTACAAAGACACCTTAGGAATTAAATGTTGCAGAGCAGGGGAGGCACTTCAAATCTTGTTAGGCTGACAAGCATTTATTATTTTTTCACAGCAAAGACAAAAAAGCAAAGAGGGAATTTCTCCCTAAGCATCCCCATCATTAACACAGGAGTTAAAAATAAAAGGGCTGCATATGAAAAAGGTTTTTCATATATACAACACTATCAACAAAGTGTCAGACAGAAGATGCAGGCTGGGGAGGTTTTATAAAGTAGCTCAGCTATACTAATGGTAAAACTGAGCATCTGTTGGATGCCAAGGATATAAAGAAAGGAGTTCTTCCTTGCCTTCTTAAGCAACATGGACATTGGCTCCTCAAACTCTATGAAGAACAGTGGGTACTAAGTCACTTGAGAGGCTGGACACAACTCTTTGACCTGCTTCAATAATTTAAAATAATTAAATGCAACTCCCTCACAGGGGCACCATCATGGAGAGTGCTCCTTCAGCACTGCATGACCAATGGGCTTGCTTTTATGGCTGGAAACAAAGCCAATCCCTCAGCAATCCTACTGTATTGCTTAAAGAGAAAAGAATTGCAAGACAGGAGTTTAGGCAGCTCACCTTCCTTTTCTGAAGAAAAACCCCTTAAAAATTACTGATAAACCCCCGATGACCTCCGCAGGTCATGGGTTAGGCTCACAGATGGAAACAGTCTTGCTTTAGCTCCAGAGACATCTACTGAGGTGGCCAACTTGCCAGCTAAGATTTTGCTGAGCCTTTCCAGCAAACACTGCACACAAGTGAATCCTTCTGCATAGAGTACTCAGGGGATATACCCAAGGTATCTTAAAAAAAGGTAAATCCAGTTCAACTACTTTGTTAGCAGCAGCCAAGTCTTTTCAAAGGTACAGCTAACTCTCCATCTTTGCATGGGTAGTTAAGTAATTTTCCTTTATTAATCCAATCCGAGGATAATTAGCAGTCATGGAAGTTTGGCTTCCCTCCTACAAGCCCCATTAGTCCAGCTGGAAAGGAAATTTGAGACCTCAGCTTAGGGTCATTTTAATATCAGAACATGATTCACTTCTAAGAGGGGAAGCAGACAAGGGAGTCTGGCCTTCGAGTTAATAATAAAGTAATTATCAGGGTTGCACTGAACGTTATTCTGGAACTCAAAGGTCTCTGTAAGAAACCACTTAAATGAACAGGGAAAAACATCACCTGACCAACCCTATTGAGTATAACATGAAGGTTATAATAAAAGCGATCTGCTTATGTGCCCAAAATCGCACGTTCTGAAAGCATTTCAAAGCCTTTCAGACATAACATTTACAATGATAAATGTGTGCCCAGCATGACACCCCACCCAGTCACCGAAATCGTGGGGTTTTATAATGGCATTTAAAGAGCAAAACTATTTTGTTCCTTGCCTGAAGTTCGGCTACCAGAACTTTTCTCTGTGGGGAGCAGACAGAGCTGTACAACTTCCAGCAGGTCAAGTCCACAGATATTTAACTCCAGAATTCATGATTTTTCCCTCTCCTTTAGTATTTGGCATAATTTGGACAGAGCAGGGAGGAGCAGGAGATGTGAAAACTGAATACATTCTTAAGCTTTGTGGCAAAACAAACAAACAATTCCCAAAGCCAGCATCCAGGAGGAGCCACGAATAATTAGAGCAGACAAGGGGCTCATTTCCTCCCCTGTCAGACTTGGTGTGTTCAGGAGAAACTGTGCCCATCAGGAAAGCTGTGGGAGCAAGCAGGATGGACACTGCCCACCTGGTAAGAGCACACTGGAGGTAAATGCTGCAGTTTTACACATTACACAGCAAAATCACAATGTACAGCATCCAAAAGGTTGAGGTACAGCTCTGTACAACTCCAGCAGCCACAAATTACTTTCTATAGCTGTGAGTGTATTCATTCTATGGCAAGGAGAGACAATTCCTTCTTTATTCACTATATGTGATGAAATATTTAGAGACCACTGTGCTCAGCCATCCAATAAAGGCTGGCTTGTTTCTTTGTGCTGACCAGCATCAAGTTGTCAAATCATGGACACAACCTCCCACACAAGCAAGGCATCACTGGGGGAAAGAGCTCAGCAAAGCCACTGATAATCCCAGTCCTTCCAATTAACAGGGCAATAGATAAACACCTCTATCACTTGTGATGATACAAGTACTGCTCACAGCACAACCACCTGATAGGCCTTTCTAAAGCGCTCATGGTTGGCTTTTACATTCAATTTCTGTTTCGTGATCTTCAAATCGTGTACTTTGTCCCTTTTTCAGTGTTTTCTCCAAAGCAGAGTGACAGCACTGCAATCTGAAGAGGCTTCGAGATGGATTGGAGAATGCAATGAACTGACACAGAGCACGAAGCTGATGACAGGCTGACACAAGAATTGAAAAAAACCTCATTCACTGGAGAAGCAAACAGGTGGACATCACTACTGGAACTGCAACAACTCTGATGGCAAAAATCTGACACAGTACAACCTGAGGAACAAAGGGGACAGTGCTGTGAAGGGTTTCAGGAATTCCAGACACAAAAGTCTGAACATATGAGGGATATTCAACACCCTGAGCATTAGATGACAATGAAATAAAGATCTTCTAATGCAGTCACTTTCTTTGGAGTCGGAAAGGCTGATTGGGTGAGTTGCCCCTAAGGAACACTGAAGCCAAGAGGAGTGTCAAAAAACCACTTTAATATAAACACCATACCCAGTTTGCTCTAGGTTACCTTTATGGGGCTTTGTGTTCAGGAATTTGAAGCTGCTGACTTCCAGAATAGACCTAAACTCCTCCTCCTCTGAGAGTATGGGATCTCCATGATGTGCTTCAGCCACAATACTGCTCACCTCGAGTGCTGTGTGCAGTTTTGGGTACCACAATGTAAGAGAGATATTAAACCATTACAGAGCATCCAAAGGAGGACAACGAGGATGGTGAAGGGTCTGGAGGCCATATGAGGAGCGGCTGAGGGTACTTGGTCTGTTCAGCCTGGAGGAGACTGAGGAGAAACCTCATCACAGTTACAACTTATTTGTGAGGGGAAGAGGAGGGACAGGCACTGATCTCTGCTCTGTGGTGACAGTGACAAGGAATGGCCTGAAGTTGTGTCAGGGGAGGTTTAGATTGGATATCAGGAAAAGGTCCTTCACCCAGAAGGTGGTTGGGCACTGGAACAGGATCTCCAGGGAAGTGCTCACAGCACCAACCCTGACAGAGTTCAGGAAGTGTTTGCACAATGCTCTCAGGCACAGGATGTGACTCTTGAGTGTCCTGTACAGGGACAGGAGTTGGACTTGATGGTCCTTGTGGCTTCTTTCCATGATTCTGTGAAATTTCAGAAGAAAACCCAGGTGTTGCTACAAACAAGCTTTGTACTGAACTCCACTCCCAAAGGATAAGGCAGTTAAGCATCACCATGTTTGAAACACAGCCCTTCTGTTTTAAATTTGTGTGAGTTTTACTATAAAACATACGTTGCTGCAGGGTTCAAGGAGAGCCTTCCACCAGTAAAGCTTTTCCACTTACCTGTATTCCAAAAAACCCAGTTTCCATAGCTGGGTGCCAATGTGCCTGAGAGTACCATCCAACCCACCTGATGGTAGCACTGGAAATCACTTACTACTTATAGTGTTATTCCCAGATCTGAGTTTTCTTTGGGGAAAAAAACTGGGAACAGAGAAGCTCAAAAAGAAGGGACAGATCAAAGTAATCTAAAAGACCTTTTGTTATTGAAAAAACCCAGGTGAGATCTGTTTTTTCCTAAGGGACAAATGCACAAATTATTCTAAAAGATACTGTTGAAGTTACAAATACTATGCTTGAAGTGGATAGGTTGAACCAAAAGCCAACTTCAGGTCTTCTAAGCAAGGAGAGGAGCTCAGGCATCCCAGTTCCCAACAGAGGCTTCAATACTTGGCCTCATCTCATTTCCAGCAGAAAAACCTGACAAAAGCAACGTATTGCCAGGAAACAAGGGGTTATTTACTTAACTTAAACACATTGGAGTGACAGCTGACCTCCTGCCAGTCTAAGCTGGCATGTTTCTGTGGCAGGACACAGCATTCTGCATTTTCCTTGGCCTGTGTGTAATATGGCTTTTGGTGCTTGACCCCAAGCAGAAGCAACCTCAGACTTTGGACTGCAGAGACTGTACAAGAGTCTCAACCCTACAGCACCCTTCACCAATGGCCAAATTAAATTGCTTTCTGCCAGGAAAAACCTTCCTGGTGAATATCTGACCAACTACAATACTGAGAATATAATTTTTTTTCCTTGATTTGCACATAATCTAGAAAACAAAAGCTGAAGAGGCAAACAATCACCTCTTATATCAACAGCAAAAACAGAAGCAAAAAGGCATCACAAAGCTTCTGAAAAACACGTGTTGGCACATTATCAGAGAAAGAAGACAGAAGAATCACATCATGCACAGCTCACCTTGACAAGGCTGACAATAAAATCACTAAAACAAACTAAAAAAAAAAGGGAAGAAAGAAAAGTCAGAACGAGAGATCTCAGTTTTCTGCTTATTCATTCTAAAGGTACCATTGATTTTCTACCTAACATTTTAACTCCATAAGCACAAAGAAAAGCAGTCAGTGTGAGCAGAGAGAATCAAATTGCTTAGGAGAGGGACCTAGGTGTTGCCTGCTGCAGCAAGAAGTTCTCTTGGCACAAAGAACCCAGAAAATGGTGTCTTTCCCAGGATTTGGCAACCACTTAAAGGCTATTCTGAAATGGCTGCAATTATATTTCCAACTTCAATTGTTGGCCTAGTCATCTCCTCATTGCAACTGTGCCACTAAAAGCATTTGGATTGTCTTAATATTGCCCAAAAGAAAAAAAAAACCTGCAGCAAATTATGCAGTAGCTTCATGCCATCTAAAGAGAAGCCTGAACGATACTTGGTTAAGTAGCTGGTAAACTGTAACTATGCTACATTTACAGAACATTTTCAAAAATGCAGTATTTAAAGGACTACAAAAAAGATTATATTTTCCTCTCACTGAAGTACTGAAAGTGGAATGTTCTCTGCTGGAAATGAAACGGTGGGCGTTTGATGGCATATTTTAAATAGTATTCTTCTTTGTGCATGCAGTGTAATGCCACCCAAGGGGGAGATTAAAAAAAAAGTCTGCAATTTGCAAGTCCATTTCAAAGTCATATTGAGGATGATGTGAAATTCAGGATAGGATTCTTGAGAGAAATCTCCCTGGAAAATGTGTATGTACCTCAGGGAAGCTTTGGATTTGCTTCCCAACACTGGAAGGCTGTTCTGTCTTTTGACATTTCAATGTTGTTTACTGTTGGCATCTAATTTTGAAATTATTCTGTGGTTTATTACAATGGTGTATCTTTGACTAGCAATAAGATATTGTTCTTCTGCATCCTCCATGATTTCTAAAAATCCCTTGCTATTTGTCTTCGAACTTCTACTGGTAGCAAGGATACAGCAGTTACTTTTACAATAAGGGATTCACCCTGCTGACAGATATTACAGAGGTAACTGACATTTACACATCTTGGCTGTGAGAAAAACAGGACTGTCCTGACAAGTCTGATGATTTTGAAACAATTGCAAACAATATCATGCTTTAAGGCTTTAGGTAGTCATCAGCAGGATTAGGAGGGAATACTCTCCTTAATAGACTTCTGGCTAAACAGGTTTTCTCTTTCCTCGGTGTTGCCTTCCCTAAAGCATTACAGACTGGCCACAGACGATGTGGGGAAAGGGAAAGATAATTTTCCTGAGGTCAGATTCTCTTCCTTAGCTGCCTGGGCAAGTGGATGTTTAGATTCAGATTCATCACCAAATCTGATGCCAGAATCTTCCCCTAGGTCAGCTGAGGAAGGAGGAGCAGGAATGGCTTCTGTCTTCACTTGCAGTGCCTTTGGTTATGCAGACAAGCAAGCAGCTGGATCATGTAATCACATCCCACTCACCACAAAGGTTAAAAGTACCAGTGACACCATGATCCTTCCTGTCTTTCTTCCATGGCCACAACAATATGTACTGCAGAAGACTGAAATGCTTCAGTCCAACATCGAAGTAATTAGATTTAATCTAGCACAGCATCTGAGTGAAGGGAAAAACAACCACAGAAGACTACAGCACACACTCAAGGTCCTTTCTTTTCCTATTAAATCCTAATTAGCTTAATTTCACTAAATTTTTGCCATACAGAAGTTAGACATGTCTCCTTACTTAGTCTTCTGTGTTCTCCTCTGTTAATTTTCCAAATCCATATGCTGAATTTGTCTCACCAACTACAAAGAAAGCCCTGACAACTAACCTGGACAAGAAAGCTACAGTGTATACAGGTCAAAATTATGGAATTATAGTTATATTGGAAAATTATGAAACCATATGAAACCAGGAAGAAAAAAAAGGTCTCAAGTATTTTATGTTGATACCCACCGCTTCTCTGTTTTCAGATGAAAGAAAACAGTGACAGCAAAGCTCTTACGAGGATATCTAATCCATGACACTGAGATGATTCCCTCCAGAAGGAAGGCATTGGCACAGCCAGTGTCTCACTTCACTCTGCATCAAGTGGGTTTTGTTACTGCTACCAATGATAGAGTCAAATCTGGCTGTACCTTTAGTTTGGCTTGTCCAGTTAAATGAAGATAAAAATGTATTTTGCACTACAAACAGACGGCACAAGGCTGGGGGGTTTTTTGGGGTTTTTTTTTGGTTTTCTTTTGTTTGTTTGTTTTTTAAATTTGGAGGATGCTCAATAGCATCCTCCAAATATGTGAGAGACAGAAGCCACAGTCAGACTATTATTTTGCACTTTGATCAGTGCAACTTTGCAAATTCCTCATGCCAACAATTCTCTTTTCAACTGGTATTGGGTGAGATTATTAGAACAAAACCAGAAAATTATCATCACAGTTTATGCTCCTAGCTTTTGCAAATGATAGTCTAAGGTTTAGCAGTGTAATAAACTATAATCAATAATCTCGCTGCTTCTGCAATAATGCAAAACCAATGTATAGATTGTATCCACACTGCTTAGTCTAAAAATAAACATGTAAAAATTAAATAGGATACATCATATATATATATACGATTAATTTATGAAAAGTAATTATTTGTGCTGAGAATAGCAGAAGTCCAGTTTGAAGCTAATCAAATAATTTAAAATAAAGACAAAACAACGTAAGCTTAATTATTATTATTTTAACATGTTAAAAATACAGTCACATCAAAATAGGGTACACAGTTATAAAACTGTTGCAGATGAAATAAGAAAATAGTGTGTATATATTTTATATATAAAAATCTACAGTATTTACTAATGCTGATACATATTTTGGAGCTTCATGTTGTTTGCACAAATAAATTGTACAGCTTCGTTATGAATTACAGAACCATCATTAAACACTGAGATTATTACACTTAGCCACAATATTATATACATACATTTCTAAGCTGCTGTAAGCAATCGGAACTAAAGTAAGCCCAAGTCATATTTATCTTCACAATTTTAGTTTAGGATTTCAGTGTAGTGCTTGGCTACTGTTACTTCGCTGCAGTTTGCAATTTTTAAAATATAAAATTGCCCAGTTATTAAAAATTACATCAGACACGTTATATACACACAAAAAAATGTTTTGAAACATACTAAGTAAATGTTACTTCCATTTGTAAAAATTGTTTTACTTCTGTACCTTAAAACTTACAGAGCCAACCTGCAGCAATAATAGGCACTAAAGCTCATTCTTTAAAGGAAAAAAAATAATATCCATTTCTATGTTTTCAGTTAACAAACTTTACAAAACAAAAGGGAACAGGACAACCTTCCAAACCATACCAAACTGGTGTTGATACCAGTACGTTTAGTACTTCAGTGTTAGAGAAATCTCTCTGTTCAGCACTCCAAGGACCTCTTCTGGCGAGACCCTCCTCTGCCTCAGCTCCCGGTGAGAGGTCAGCGCGTCCTGCCGCTCGCAGGACTACATCCTACATGTGCCACTTCACCTGCTTGGAATTCCACCCCCAATTCACAGTCAGAGAAAGGAAAACACAAAGTAGAAAAGGCTGCAAACACTAATTAGAATTACTTACATTAGCAGGAGTTTAAGGTTCCTGTTAACAACAGTCAGGGTCATTTTAGTGTAAAACATGGCGCAGTGCGAGCAGCCGGACAGCACAGCAGCACACAGCCCATCCCAGACATGAACACCCAGCAATTCGGGGGGGAAAAGGGAAAAACACAACAGAATCCACTTGACAAACAGAAGGGACACTGCAAACTCACACAGCTCGGGGAATATCAAGCCTGGAGCAAAGCTCAGACTCCTGCATGCACTTCACAGAGGTGTCAAGGAGCTGTGCAATTCTGTGATACCTGTGAGATTTGGCCCTGCAACCAGTTTTAGTCTGACAGCACAGCATGGCAAAAAGTGAAGGGTGCAGCACCACTGCTGTATCTGGCATTAGTCTCACTGTGCTCCAGTATTTTGCATATAGAACAACATTCTGAAGGTAGATTTGGGCGAGAAGGTAAAAATTCTCCACTTCCGATGCACCTAAAAAACCCCTAAACACTGCCCTGAATTTTAAGCACCATTTCTTAGCCAGATTAGAGAGACATTTTTGGCTTTCTGCTTTTGCCTGCCTGCTCCTTCCTGCTGAGGAAAATGACAAACAGTAGTCAAAGGAGAGGAAATTAACTCTCACATAAGATTAAATTAATAATCCCAAAGCATCTCTCCTGCCCAGAACAGATACTGGGATGCTGAGGCAGCTGTATAAAAATGACAGAAATTTCCATTCAAAATGAATGGCTTCTCAAATAAATTACAAAGAAAAATTAATATGAAACAATAGTACTTCACGAGCTTTGCCCAAAGTTAAATGCATTTACATTTAAACTCTTTAGCTCTTTTCCATATGAGTTTGTGTACTGTAAGTGCACACTCACACAGGCGCACGCACACACACACACATCTGTACAGTGCATTAACAATGTCAGTCAAAATAAAACTTTTAAGTGTGTTACAGGTTTTAGGCAGAAGGATTGTAACACAAGTTATTTAAATGTAAGGAGCGATGACAGCATGAACCACATGGTGTATATGAGCTTATTGCTATGTCTATGTGCATTAGATCACTTCCAGTAGCTTCCATGCAAGTCCAAGAACTCCACCAGCCTTCAACCAAAGTCTGAAATATCTCTGAAATAGTGTTGTTAATTTTGAACTCATATGAACCATTGGCATTTCAGAGAAGAACTGAGGTGGACTACAACTAACACAGTACTGTTCAGCTGGTTTTGGTTCTTGCCATTTTACTAAGCACAGCCAGATTCTCAGAGGAGCACAGATTCATGAATGGACAATCCATCAGTTCTGTTCCGATAATGCTGGGCTTGAGCTGATGGGCTTGGATATTGGTACTGTGCTGAACCATTCTCTTCAAACGTTGGTGAAGTCCTGTATCTTACTGGACTATCCATGGAAACAGCAGGAAGACTGTGGTCTTGCAAAGGTGTTGACTGAAAATGCTGGTATTTCTGGAAGTTATCCAAGTGGCCTTTGTTAAGGTCTTGGCTCCAGGGCTGCCTGTAGGGTTCATGTCTGTAGACGTAGGCAGTGTCTGGCCACTTTCTCTCCTCTGGTAAATAATCTGCTGGAGGGATTATGAACTTGACACCTGGGGAGGACCTCGAGTTGCTGGTATAAGCATCGACTGGAGCGACTTCTGTCTGACCTGGGGCTGGTGAAAGGGGATTTTGGCGACTGGCAGGATAGGAATTCATCTGCAGTTTATTTGGGGAATAATCTACTGACATAAAAGGTGGGTAGGGCCTTCCAGAGGGGCCAGTTCGATTACCATGGTAATACAGAGGTGCAGAACTTGCATTGCCTATACTGGAAACATGCTTTGGAGAATTCCCATAGTATGTAGGGGGATTACTATAACCTGGCAGTGGCTGTTTTACATTCAGTCCATGAGGTGGGATATCAGACTGAGATGTGTATTTTGGAGAACTGGGTTGTGAAGTGAAGGTGTAATTATTGGGTATTTTTAATGGAGCTGGTATTTTTTCCATTTGCTTTCTTGGACTGTTAGAAAATGCTACATGCCTAGGACTCTGTGGATGAGTTCTCTCAAGCATCTCTTCAACAGGATTCTCGTTCTCAGTTTCATCCTCTGAAACATTGTCATACTGAGATGCATTAGACCCTCTCTTACCTTCATCAGCATCCAAAACCCTCACCTTTTGCTTTACATTCAAAGGCTGCATTTCTCCAGGACTTGGTGGTGGACCCAAAACCAAATGGTTTACTGGCCTCACTTTCACCTCTGCAGTGAGTTTCATTGTCTTTTCCATTATTTTGACATCAGACGGTTTATTCCACTTAGGTACAAATTCCCTTCTTGTATTGGAAGTAGCATTAGAATTTTGATTAGCAGCTGCATTATTGTATAGACTTGAGTTGTCTTGCTCTGTTGGCTGAGGCTTTTTTCTGGTATCCACCTCGTTCTTAGGCAAACTGTTTTGTGTCTCTATTGGTCGAATCTTCTGCTGTTTTAAAGAAGGTTTCTTTCCCACAGAATTAATTCTTTTTCTGTCATTTGGTGAACCTTCTGGTTCTTCTTCTGTGGATGGTCTTCTCTCTGTCCTTCTTGCTGCTTGTGTACCAGTGCTGTTCTGTCCATTAAGCACTGGAGTAGAGTTAAGCACAGAAGGCAGAGGTCCTGATGGAATCTGCCCCAATGGCTTCTTTGGAAATTCATCTTCTTTACCTAAAACAAGAACAGGAATAACATAAATTCACCTTTGTGCAGAAGCCTTCTTTGATCTGTTGGTCATGCAGGCAAAAATAGCTACAAATTAACTGGGCCTCTCTCTGGGTCACCATGCTGCTGGACATCTCAAAGGTTCTTCTGTACACTGACAGGGAACACAATTCTCTTTAACCTCTCATCCCAACCAGTTATTCCTTCCTACAGCTGATGCAATCTTACCAAGCTTTGGCTCTACCATGACAGTGCTGAAAAAAAAATAATTTTCCTAGATGACATGTTGGTTACAGTACCTGCTCTGTGTGGAAGCCTTCTCACATTGACACATTAAGGAAACCACTTTGTCCACTTTAAAAATCCTCCCCAACATCCCTCTCCCAATTTACTATTTTCCATGCATTCATCTTTTAATGTTCACCTCTAGCAAGCCACACTATCAACTCCTCCCTCACATGCACAAAGCTCCCAGAAGACATCTTTGAACTGTCTCTCACTTCAGTTTTTGGGTGGAGTTTCTCATCTGCACAATTAAGACCTTGTTCCCCCTTAAACCTTCACTGCCTAGAAATTTCATCCTCAGTATTAAAAACCTGCAATAAAATGCTCTACACTGAATCTTTTTTTTCAGTTCAGCTTTTCATCAATACAGAGCAAGTGAAGCAGCTGACATCAATACTGGCTATGTCATGGTTTCAACTGAGCTTTCCATGGCTGGGTTTTGCCAAACACAAGGACATCATTTACTGAACAAGGATAGAAATGGGAAGTTCTCCCAGATTGGAGCTCAACACATTGCAACAGCCAGTGGTAAATGTCAGCTGTGTGGGGACCCAGAGCAACCCACACTGACATACAGAAGGAATAAAGAAGTGTTTCATGGCTTGATGCTGCTCACAGAACAATTCACATCAAATTTTCTACTGCAATCCTTCTCCTCAGCAGTCAACACCCTTCATAATCACAGCCAGTGTCTTTTATCATATCTACTTGCATATAACTTATTTAATTGTGTAATCCATTACTTTCCCATTATAAGAAGAAAAGGTCATGCACTTCTCATTAAATGTATTAATCTAGATTTAATTCATTTCATGTTCAGCATTTAAAAAAAACACAGAAGTTTTAAAGTCAGCATTACCAAACAAATCCTACTCACTGTGTATCTATTTATAAAGCAGAAGCTCTGTTTTAAAGAGGAAAAAATGGCTACCCTTGCTTAAATGCTATGCAATATAAATTATATAAAATGGCTGTCAGTAATATAATTTTGTTTAATCCCTGCTTCTTCCTAAGGCAAGAACTGTAGAATCTCTTCCCAAAGATCAGAGAGTCAGAAGGTCCCTTTCTAGCTATTTGTAATTTAAATTCTTTTTGTCTATATGGGTTCACAGGAGTGAATACACACAAATGTCTCTCCCTGACAAGTGCTGTGGTTACAAGTGAGCTATGTTCATTTACACAGGCAGGAGCAGGAGCTCAGTCTTTGATGAGTGGTTCATGATACAGATACACTGAAGAAAGCCAGCAGCCAAGGTCACTATTATTTATTATAACAGTGTAACAAACTACCAGCACGGATCAGTTGCTATATAAAGTAAATGAAAACTCAGAGTTTGAGCCAGCCAGGCCATAGCAGGAGGACAGCAGAGAAGAACACAATGGCACCGTGTGTCACAACAAGATAACTAAATAAAAGAACTTAATAGAAACAGCCTGGTTTTGCCAAACAATTAAACTAGTATTTTCTTGACTTTTCTTCATAAGAGCCACAGGTCACATGGAAATCTACCCTTGGCTTCAGAAACAGCTTCAGAAACCTCAGTTCACATACAGCACACACAGTGGGGCCAAGCCTCAGCATTAGGCTCCAATGACAGGCTCTTGGAATTACAAGCCTGATGTTTGGTCTCTTTCCATATGGTTCCCCACTATTCCCAAATCAGGCTAAAATCTGAAGCAGGGCTCTCAGAGCTGCACTCTCCAGCAAGGGAGTGTTCCACCACTGGAAGAACAGGTGAGGGGATGGAAGAATGAGCTGCACTGATGCTGTAAATGGGTGATTTAACAGCTCTGCAATACACTCACTGCTGCACCAGCCTCTCCAAAATTGTTCTTTCGTGTTTATGAATAGGAGTTCACTTTCTGAACTCACTTCAGTTTGGCAAGAAGCATTTGTATCAATTCCATCTGCATCCTCAAACACAGGGTAATGCAAGACTGAAGATCTTGTCCCCTAAATGAATTTTGCACATAATAAATATTCCTGATACTCAAACTACAGATTGCAGTGTTTTCAATCTTAGTAATCTTGAATGTGAAAAGAGCATGAAGTCTGAATTGAGAAACAATACTTTGGTATGTACAAAATACATACCAAAAACTTGCCATCTAAATCATACAGAACTAGTCTTTATAGGCTGTTAATCCATTTATAGCCTCCAGGAGCTCCAAAGTATTTATGGAACAGCACAAGAAAATGGCTCTGCAACATCTCTAAATTTTTTAATTTCTGTCCTTGTATGCAAGACATGTTTTAGAAAAATTGTTTCCTTTCTTCCACACTTGAAGTTAAAATATTCCAGTTATCTATATAAAAACCTGAAGACCAGTTTCTCTAGTAGCTGCAATGCTTCTTTCATTTGCCCAGGGTCATCAAAAGCATGAAATTATTTCTTCCAGCTTTTACTCTAAGAAATGCCTACAGAGCAATAGGGGATCCTTTAAATATACTTAGCTGCACAATAAAGGTGGGGTTTGTGTGAGTTTTTGGTTTTTAATTTCACACACTTAAGGTTTCCTAATTACCATTAAGCTCTAATAAACCCAAGTGAGAACACTGCAGACATTTTTATTGAATTCTATCGAGGCTGCTTTGTGTCACCTTTCCCTCCATTTCAGGGTAAAGGAACACACTAAACAAGGCATATGTGGGATGCATGGTCTAGGTGATGTATCCTGTAACATGCATCACAGCTGTAAAATGACTGTCAGAGAAATCTCACCATGTCTGTAGCAAAATTGTTAGAACTCAACATAAATTCAGGTCCTGAGTGACAAGGAAAGTGTTGCAAGACAACAGTTCATTTAGAAAAAAACATCTGCATTTTAACAGCATGATACCATGTTTATAGGCTGGCAACACCAGAGCTCAGTGCTTTCAGGGAAAACAAAATACAGAACAATGAGAATGTATGCAAGGAGGCTCAGTGGGGAAAAGAAGAAACACAGGTTGAATCTTAGCCCCAGGGCTTCCACAGAACTTGGTTTAACTTGGCCTTGGACACAAACAAGTGGCACTGCTAGTGACCCACATCTGCTGGTGGAACTAAGCAAGGCCACGTTGCTGGAGGGACCAACTCAGTAATCAAGGCAACGAAGCACAGACCTTGTTCTGGTTCAAAGATGCACCTGCATTGATCACCTCCTGCCATAAAAAGCACTGGGAGGAAAGGAGTTGTGTAAGGATCTATGATGCTGCATCAAAATGGCATCCTGCAAACAAATCATCTTCTAAAAGAAATTTTTTTGAAACTGCAAAGTGGATACTTAATTCTAATTGAAGTGTACAAATCGTACATAAATGTCCATACAGACACATACATGCACAGAGTTGCCAATTCCAGTGAAACTAACAAGTACATAAAAACCAAATAAAAACTCCTGAAGTTCCAAAGAAGTTCACAAAATTAAACAAGTAGAGAGAGGATAACCAAATTACCACCATGCACGTGACTACAATGGGACACTCCTCAAATGCACAAATAGCACACCAGCTGTGTCTGGGAATGCTTTAAACAGTCCACTATCAGCATTAACAGCAAGAAACCTGTGATGCTGCATGCTGACAAAAAAGAAAGAAAAAGGTAATAAAAGCAAAAAGCTGAGGAAAAGAAACCATAAAGCAAAAGCACAAAAGAAACCAAGTCACAACAAACATCTCTACCCGAAGAGGTACACGAACAGCTCGCCAGACAAGCATGCAAAAGCACCAATTCCTCCAAGCCACATTTCTTTTATCTACCATTTTTCCACTCCAAATCTGCCTAAAACCTCACACAGAGCTCTCAATCATCTCCTTTACTACTTCAACTAAACTCACTGTTCAAACTCCTCCGATTTGAGCACAAAGAAATTTTACTTGGGTGTTTTCACGGAAATTCAACTGAGTTTCTGTTTGTGTCGCTCATCCAAGATCTGAGTTAATTCACTGTCTGGACATATCTGTCTGACTGAGAAATGCAGAAACTGCTGAATTCTACAAGAAGTCCTTCTGGGACAAGTGCTTTTCTATACAATCCATGATGTTTACATACAACAATTGAAAATATTTTAAAAGTGGAAGTTAAGACAAAGCTGCCTAAGTTCAGTTGCGACTGTTCTGACCTCTACAATCATCAAAATGTGCCTTTGTCCTCTGAAGCAATCTGGGCAATCAGATTTTTCCCAAGTTGCCAGTATTCCTGTGAGAGATGGATATCTCTGATCTCATCCTTCCTTCCTTCAACAGAGCAGGTTTCTAGACAGTTTAGTTACTGGCTTTTCCCAAAGACAAGTGCTATAATAGCTTGTATCAGAATTTACAGAGAGGGAACTATAGATTTTCTACTTTTCCTTTAAAAGAAAGGCAGTAATTTAGTTGGCTTCTATGCAGTATAGCATAAAATAAGCATACAACAAAGAAAACAGGGTGAAAAATGGGTGAGGAAGGAGAGCAATGGAAGTAGAGGGAGACAATTTAAGGAAAACAAGAACAATCAGGTGCTTGTTTGTTATTGGCAAACGTATTTCCTGGCATGAAAAGGAGCAAAGCACATATGAGCAGATCTGACTGTTCCCCAAAAGAAATACAAGTCATATTAAAGAAAGTTTGCCTCCTGACTTCCTCCTGCTCAAACAAGCCTTGGCCACCACCCAGTGGAAGTTGATCTCCACTGCAAGACTTTTACAGATAATTGCTTCAGGAGGCACTAACAGCCTCATGCATCGAGCAGCAGACATATAATTGGAGTAAAGTGCTTTAAGTGCTCTCTCCGGTGAATAACAGTCTAGTCCTTAATTTCAGCACCAGAATACATGCACTTTGACTGTTCTAACACAATTTTCAAGGATGATAATGGTCATAAAAACAACTCTTAAAATGACATCTTGAAATTTTGTGTTTATTTTCCATCAGTGACATCCCATCTTCTTTGGTTTACAAGTCCAAGAGAATTTTAAAGAAATTTAAGTGCCTGCACTAGAAGCTCAAGCTGCTGTCTGAAAGTCAACCTCTGCTCTTCCTCCTTTATATGCCAACACTGGCAAAGGATTTGCTAAATTAAATCCTGCTGGACAACTTGAAGGGAGAACCGAAAGCACTGTTTGCCTCTCTGCTGCTGTGTCACTTTTGTAGTACTGACAGTAAGGAAATCTTATTTTATAAACATCTGCATTCAGATAAACAGCAGAAACCTTAACAGATTTTTCATCAGCCAGAAGATACAGGTGACCAGCTGCATGCCTGTAAGCTATCCTTGTAAAAAAAAATGTCTAATATTAACCATTCCTTCCAGAAAATATACTTCCTTGAAAAGTCAGTTTTAAACAGCAGTATGAGCAATGACCAACACAACTATCTGGATCATGTGTTTAGAGATCATGCAAGTTTTAAACAGTAAAGATTTTTAAATTATGCAAAGCCAAAGTGCTGAACTGCTAGGATATATACTAATTATATTAGTATAATTTCACATATTATTTTAGTTCATAGTATTGTTGCACCACACAAGAAACAAGGCAGAAAAAATAGTTTAGTTGATTAAAACATGAAATGCATTGTCAGAAATAGCTACTTGTGTATTCTTGAAGTACAAGAGAAAAATCCAAAATTCCTCTGAAACAAAACACAACCAAAAGAAAGATACCATCAGAAACAGGAAAGTCCAGCTGATTTACATAATTCTATTGTTTTGGCTATCAAAATGCACACTAACAGGAGAGAATAGACATTATTTAAAAGATTACTAAGGTAGTATACATTGCTGCACTATCACTGATGACTATGTGAAATAGATAATTGAAGAAAAGATACTGATAATAAATTTAGTAAAATATAACATCAAAGATAAATATCAGATAAACATTTTAAAATTCATGGCAAATGCAAAGTTCAAACTTTGCTAGTTTTCCCTGAATGCAGAAAAGATTGGAAAAACTAGAAGAACTGGAGTTTAAAGCTGGTGTTGATCATAAGGACATGGGAAGATTCCAAATTTGCCAATATTAGCTTTAATTAAGGTACAAGACTTTTATCTTTGATTTCAGGCCTTCTCAGCTGCTGTAAAATCTATAAAACTATAAAATCTATGAAACGTCATAAAAATCGAACCCAGGACCCCTCTGCCCTCCCTTTTCAGGACATCTTATATTAAAACACAGGTGAGAAATTGTCTCAAGAACAGACCTGAGGGGCTTCAAGCCTTGAAGTTTGGCCTGCCTGTCTTGTTTACAAAGCACTGGATTAATAAAGTATTTTCAACAACGTATTTTTAATATGAAACTTCCACTGGTAAGCACGTCTGTTTATTAAAGTCAGACACTATAAAAATCTATCCATATATAAATATTGTTTATTAAGCATTGCATTATTCATGTAGTCCTACAGGAAAAAATTACAGCAAAGCTGGAAATTCTATCCCTATCTTGTGAGCATTAATAGAATTTAGCTGCTGTTTTAAATGACAAGGAAAGAATTTGCATTGAGAAATTTTTCAAGTCAGTGGTGTATACCAAGAAAATTCTTCTCATTATGGTTTTAACATTATCCTTGAATTAAGGAAGAGATTGTTGGACCTACATTGGATCTGGCTCCAGGAGGGTAAGTAAAGTCACACAGATTTAGGTGAGAGTGCTGTTCAAGAACCAGCCTTGATGTGGACACCCTTCATCCCATTCCAAGCAATCCAGAAAATACCAAACGCCTTTTCTTCTTTTTGAGGGTATGTCAGAGAAGTACCTTCAAGGACAGTTTCTATGTCTGGCTGTCACAGTCTCTCTCTTCTCCCAGGGTTCAATAACCCCAGCTTCCCAGCAAGAGGTGTGCTTACCCAGAGTCACGGGAAGAGAGGGATGCCCACTCTTGGGTTGTAGGAACAGCACTGCAGTTCCAACCCACCCTCTGGAGGTTGTAGTTGCTAAGTATGGGCTAACCCTACACTGGTCATCACTGGACTAGAAATTAGCACAGAAAGGAAGAAAAAGCCATGGTCTTTTTTATGCAAAACAGTTCTACTACTGGCAAAAACAGCTCACTGACATTCAACATCAGTAAGATCCCCTTAACACCCATGTTTTCTGGCTGAGCATTTTAAGGGTTTTATCAGTGAGAAAATGTTAAACAAGTCCCTTCCTTCTCTGCTCTGAAGGGAACAAGAAGCTCCTTAATTCAGTGAGAGAAGCCATGGAGGAAGTGAGCCAGAGAGAGCTACATCAGACATAAACAGACATCTACTTTAAAGTAACACGAAAGTTATTACCTCTTTTAATATCCTGCTGCAGCTTACCCTACTAGGGCAGGAAAATCTATACAGCCTAACAAAGGATGCCAGATGGAAAATTCCACTGAGCTTAATTAGCTCACTGCTATTCCTGGATGACTGATACTGATGCAACTGCAAGATGAAGTTTTTTTTTTCTTTTTCCTAACATGCATTTTTACTTCAGTTCTTAAAGGTGTAATTCCTGCTCAGTGAAAAAAAAAAAGTACAAGATAAGAAGCAGCACTTTGATTTCAGCTGAGAAAACTAAAATAAACATTATTTTCTCAGGCTACAGTGAATACTTAAATTAACAGATCAGGATTTTTTGTGTCTGCATGACATATAATAGTCTTAGATGAAATTAGAAGAAAGGCAGTGAAAGTCAAGCTAGAAAAGACAGTAGAGCCAGACATTTGTATGGGGCTTGCACAGCCAGGTTTTGGCAGCCTGTGGGAGAGACCTACCCTGAAGAAAGATAAGTGTGAGGAGTCCTCACCGTTTGAGAAAGAAGTGGCAGAAACAACATATGAGGAACTGAGCCCATCCCTAATTCCCCATCCCCCTGTGCCACTGGAAGGAGGAGGCAGAAAAAAAATGGGAGAGGTTGAACCCAGGAAAAAGGGAAGAGTGGGGGGAGGTTTTATTAAGATTTTATTTCTCACTTTCTAACTCTTTATTTGATTGATAATTAATTTGATTAATTCCTTCAAGTCAAGTCAGTTCTTTCCATGAAGCAATTGCTGAGTGATCTCTCACTGTCCTGATATTGATCCAGAAGCCTTTTGTTGTATTTTCTCTTCCCACCCAGCTGAGGAGGGCACCTGGAGTCCTACCAGGATCAACATGCCACAACACATGAGCAAAGCTGAATGTCTAGAGAATACTGAGAACCCATAAAAGAATATTGCTTGAAGATAGTGATTAATGAAATCAAAATTAAGAACGTGAGAAAATAAAAAAAAAACATCAAAACTAAAGGCTCGTGAAATTCATACAAACAGCAAATGAGGCAGCCTCACTCAAATACAGATAAGAGTAGACAAATCAGCTGGATTCCCAAGGATTAGGATGAAGGCATTTTATTTTTATTCTGTGAAAGGTTAAGTAATGTTCCCTTCTACTCCTAGCAAAAACATACCACACAGAAAGGCTTTCCCAGGCTTTGAAATCAAAAATGAAAAAGCTCAATTTGAGCACCAAAATACATTTCACTTTGCCTTTGCTCCTCCTATTTTAAAATTAAACCTTCCTCATTTCTGTTGACGGGGAAAAAAAAAAACCAAAACAACACACAGAAGACATTTTGTTACTGATGTTGCTTTAGCTACCAAAATTAAGAAGCAATGTGGCTCAAAACAATTAGCACCACCATATCAGAAGTTACATCTAAGTGTGCACAACATGAAATCAAACAACTGCATGCCACTGCCAAAGTGTCTCAGCAGAAGAACACAGTCACTATCCTTGGCTGTTGGTGTCCACAAGAAGAGTCCTTGAGCCTCACACTTTCTCTCACAAGGTGGGTGACACATCACCTAAAGCCTCCTTGAATTTTCTATGAAAATCCAGAGTATTCTCAAACAAACTTTCACTTGAAGGCATTTGATATTCTACCAAAACAAAGGCTTTAAAACCTAAGTAAGTTAGGAACAGACTTTCTGCCTTCTGCATCAAGAAAATGTCTGGTAAGTTTTCTTCACAGAAAATCTCAACATGACTTACATGCACGGGATTTTCTAGGCTGGAAGATACATTAACTCCATCGTGTAGTAAACTACAAAAAACTTCCCCAATTCTTCATCTACCACAGTTTCAAGTGGAAACTACGAACTTTTCACTGATTAAATTTATTTTACTGCATCCATAAAAAATCTATGCATCTGCAAACAACTGAAGTTGTTGGAATAACTCTCTCACTGTCCAAAAATAACCATGGAGAACTCTGCATTTAAGATTACAGAGACATGACTCCTATGATCTATCTCCTTGTAACATGGTGGTGTGGAACTGATGTTAAAGGACACAGTTGCTCCTAGTTGTCACCCACTGAGACAAGATGCCTGAGACAGCACCTGGCTGAAGAGCTGGACAGAAAGAGCAACTTCTGAATAGAAAGTCAAGATTGAAACCTAAGTTGGGGGAAAAGAACGAAGAGGAGGTAGAATGGGAATGCTGTGGTGAGAAAGGGGAAGCAACAGATGAAAAGACAAGAGCAAAAACTAGAGTTAGACCTGTTGTGGGTGGAAAAAAGTCTGCTGGACAGATTGTACAGAAACTCAGGAAGAAGGCAAAACACAGGAATAGGGAGCAAGAGAAATGGAAACTCTGACAAGAACCAAAATAAAAAACAAATGTACAAACAGTATTTGTACTCCAAGGAACAGATCTGCTGAAGAACCAGATGAAACAGGTATTTATTTGTGACAAGTAGTTCTGACACAGCCCAATACTGCGTGCAATAAATGTCTACAGAAACAGAAAAATTAAGTTCATTAAGGAAAGAACAAATTATCACAACAATGATACATAGGCAGCCTTTATTCTGACACTTCTTAACTTCTGAAAGCTTACCATAGCAAATTAATAATGTTACTTCAAGGTAATTTTTGCCATGTCTGATTTTTTAAAACAACCATTTCCTCACATACTTTTCTACAATTAGCAAGGATAAAGCAAAAGGACTCTGAGTAATCACAAGAAAAAATCTAATTAAGGACTATGGATGTAGGGTAGGGATAGAAAAAAGAATAGAATCTTAAGAGGAAGAAGAGATCCTATACATTTCGTAAGTCGGGCCACATGAAACAACCATCTCTTATCTGCAACCAAAAAGCACAAAAGCTAAGAAGAAACCAAGAAAATTATTCCATTAAACACCCAGTATATCCATCACTTGCAAAAAATTAAAAATCTGGATTTGACTGACAGAAGAAGCTATTTGATCTGAAATTTGGTCCACGTCTAATCAATCTACAAAACAGTCTGGATTCTCAGACAATTAAGTGTTTCAGACACTTTAAAACCTTGATATTTGATCCTCTATCTAAAATGTTTTATAAATTCAAGTTAATAGAATTACCAGAACATGGTATTTTTCAATGTGCTTTGCCATTAGCTTAAAACCAATAAACAAAACACCAAAAGAAGAGGAAATTAATGAAAGGAAAAGTACTGATTTTATACTGTAAAATATTTCTGGGTAAAAACTCCCCAAATCTATGCAGTGATGAAGAGGAAAATATTTGCACAGTTTTCAACAGCATGAATTAACATTTAAAAAATTAACAATGTGTGAATAGCTCCAAATATCTAAATCTGCATATGCACAAGTTTCTTACCAGCTACTGGTAAATCCAGCTTTGCTCGTTTCAATTCTGATATAGAATTTTGGAGCTGCTCTATTACAAAGTCATCTTCATAGAAGAAATCCTTGGCTAAAGACTCCTGCAGAAATTCTACAAGCTCTTCCATTTGTAATTTCATCAGATGCTCTATGTAAAGAGAAAATAATACATTATACATTAAGATATGTTGATAATGAACACTCAAAAATGTTCTTTAGTCATTAGGTGCTTTTGTTTTCAACGCAGAATGAAAAACACTTGTTAATTAGGCAGATAACAGATTTCTACACCAGAGATCTAAAAATGCATTAAAAATTCACTTGCAAGTCACTATGGAAATCCTTTCTACACATCATTCTCTGGTTAGGACAGTGTTTTCCAAAAAGGGGCATCTTCAGAAAACTAACTACAAGTCACCCTCCTTCAGCCTTGTCATGTCCAACAGCTTCAGGTCTTTATTTGTCAGCCTGCATCCTCAACTTACAACTACTGCTGTAGATCTGTACAACATACATCATCTCTCTCATTAGGAGCTCTGAAAAGCAGAAAAACATTTTAAAAATCGCTATTTACAGTACCCTCATTCACAACTGAATTAACTCCCAATGAAATTATGATGGCAGTTCACACTTCAGAACCACTGCTTCAGGCTCTTGGAAAATTCAGGTCATGTTTTGAAAGTCATTTTACAGTTATCAGATTATTTTTCTTTCCGTTTTTACACAGAAGTAAGGCCATGTGGATTGCAGGGTGTAACTGCATACCTATGTATCTTTTTTAATCATTTGTATGTCATAAAAATTTTCAAAACTTATAATTTCAATACAGAAACCATAAAAAATGTTTTGGAGCTGTAATAAAAATGCTCTTGGCATGTATTCCACAATGACACTTTGACTGGATAGCTATACCATCCACATTTTAAAGGGTAGACAAGAAACTGGAAAACAAATCAGAATCTGTCTTCTGCCAGCTTCTCTGCCAGCCCTCTCATCTCCTCTGTTGCCGTGAGGTTCTCTCAGTGTTTGATCATGGAGGAAGTTGCTGTGTACTTGCTAAGCAAGCAAATCCACACTCAGAGCTTTTCCTCAGGCCTTCCTATTAAAATAGTGGTGATTAAAAAAAAAAAAAAATCAAGTAGATCTCTATTTGCAAATAAAGAACAGAAACCAAAATGCTAAGCCTAATGATTTGCCTCTAAATGTTTAGCTTTCTCAAGTGCAGTAACATAAAAAGTAACCTTTTCGATTTTTCAAAGCACTTTATGAACAAACTAATGAGAACACCCCAGTGAGACAGTGAGGTAGCATCACCACAGTTCAAGCAGGATAAACTAGCAAGGAAATTATGACACCAATTCTGCAGGCCCCATGCAGACCTCTGCATTTACCTAGAGTCAAATGACTTCACTCAAAAAACCGAAGTCCCACAGCAAGAATGTCTCAAACTCGAGCTACAGGGCTTCATCCTAAAAAATGTTCATGTCTATTTCGCAGCCAACAGCCACCCTCAAAAGCTTTTTGGGTCCTTTGGAACTTAGGATGCTAAGTCACTCTGGGGAACCAAGCATGGATGCTTTAGACACTTCTATTCAAAAATCTCAAATTTTACTTTGCCCAAAATCAAGAGATGAAAGGAGAAGGTCACACAGGCAGCCTACAGAAATTGTGGATTTTAATTACATTCTTGGACAAACAATGGTATAAAGACACACATACTGGTGATTCCTCATTGATGAGGTATTTGCTAGTAAATTTTCAGCATTTAGCAACACACTCTGGATTCTCTGTGTGCTTTTTAAATTAATTTAAATTCTGTGGGGACTAATGAGCCATTTCCAGACCACAAAACTACCACACTTTTCCCCAGTTTCGTCAGCAATACAACTCACTTCAGGTCCAAATAACCTTCTAACTCTAATAAATACTTCTTTTTGACAATCACACTGCATTGGCCCAGCTGAGGTGGAGTTAATTTTCCCCAGAGCTGCACTCACAGTGCTGTGCTGTGCACTGGTGTCCAGAAAGGTTAATCTTATTTTGTCCTTCCCCCAATCCTGCTGAGGAGGGAGGGATAGAGCAGCTTGGTGAGCACCTGGATCCAGCCAAGATCAACCCACAACACACACACATTAATAAAGCAAAGATTTTTAACTTTTTGTGCATAAGGAATGAAAAATACTTGTCAGAAGCAGCATAAGGCAAATGGGAAACTAGGATTTTCACTCATTAAGCTCAAACTACGCCAAACTAACTGAACTAGAACAAAACTAGCTAAACCTCTAGGTTTCAAATGTTTGAGAGATTTCTTACTTCTGTGCAGTTTCAGAATTGTGTAAGACATAGCAGTGAGAATCCGCTCTCCTTCAAGTATGTAGATATCCCATATCCTGAGGCTTAATGTAAAGGGAGTCTGCAATGACAGAATTAGGCAATTCTTTGAAAACAGTCTGCCCCAAGTCACAATTAAAAACAGCAACAAAAAGAAAAAAATACTCACACGATCAAGAAAACACTGGAAAAACCACTTGGTTGTGTAAAAGCTGGTGGGCATATCCTGGGAGTCCTGCAAACAACACAGAAGTTGAAAAATACTTTCACCAATCCAAGTAATGCCTTGCACTGTCCATGAAAAAACATTTTCCTTTTGAGGCCAATATACTCAATAGTAACCATAAATAATTAATTTAACTATATAAGACACTGTTATTTCAATCCAACAAATGCAATTTCTGTCTTTTATAGTTTTTCTTCAACAATTTCACCACCTGAAGAAGATGCACTTGGAGATGCAGAAGTATTAATACATCCTAGACTTTTATCACGCTCTTGGGACAGAGGTAGCAGAGGATAAAATCCTCTCTCAAGAAAATAAATCAATATTCTGGAGCAACCCAAGCACTGGGTCCATTAAGTCTTTCATTTCTCTATAGCAAAGCTGCCAATTCATGTCAAAGGCTGAATGGACTTTGTTACAAAAATACATATTCACCAGACAGCAGCATGAAACAACCAAATTCTTTGAACACAGCGCCTCAAACAGGATGTAGGCTGGTAAAGAATTTTATTTCTTAATTAAGTGGTCTAATTTCCCCAGAGCACAGATAATCCATGTGGTATGACACCCATTCAAAGATGGCTAAAGGTTCTCTGCAGTTTCATGGAGCTCTTCAAAGTCCTATGCACAATTAGAGAAAAAGTCGAAGAAAAAGCTGAAAAGTTAAGAAATCCTGAATTTTAACTGTGCAAAAACATCATGTTCTTTGCTTGCCAGATTCAGCTTTTCCAAAAATATGGACCACATTCGGCAACTTAGTTATACAAACACTGAATAAGCAATGGGCCAAATCCCTTTGGTTTATATGCAGGCTTCACTTTTGTCTTTCAAGAGTTAACACTGCCTTATTTTAGTGACACACTCACAGGAAGAGATGAGGACAAAGACGTTGCTGCAAGTGAGCATCTCTTACACTACCTTTTAAAACCTGGAGATGGGTTCTGGCAGAACCAATGTACTGTGGAAGGAAATTCTTGATGCCTACTGGAAGGGCATTTTCCTCCCATTAGAAAAATAATTTACTTCTTAGAATAAATATAGCCAATATTAGAAAATAAAAAGGCATATTATTTTCTATTTGAGAGCATTAGAAGAGATAAAATTCCACATTTAGCTTCATGGAAATAAAAGGATTTTAATAGGACCATTAACCCCTCTTACAAAGGTTATTTTTTAAATAGAGATTAAAACTGGTTGGGCATAAAGTCACCTCTGTCCAGAGATGAGCCACAAAGGTAAACATACAAAAACCCCTTGATAAAATGTTTTACCAGCAGCTCACACAAGGCCAAATTGAAGAACCACGTACTGTCCTTAACTCAGAGATCCAAAGACACCCAGATTACTAACTCTTAGGATCCAATTTTACCATAACTCTGCCAAGGTGCACCATAACTGACTATAATGAAAACAACAGCACTTCTGCCTTATAAAGATTTGCATTTGTTCCTGAGGTTTGAGTATTCTTAATCTAGTGGGTTCACCTTATCTGAAACAAGGTAGAAAGCTGTAAATTAGCATTGCTTGTATTGTGAAAAAAGTACTTACCAAATGCTGCTTAAGTTTGGACAAAAATTTCTTCAGTATTTTGTCATGATGTTCCTGAAACCTCATCAGTTTTGGAAAACCAGGAATAAAAAAGCCTAAGAAAATATGTTGATCATTTAACAGATGTTTGTACTATAAAAATGACATTAAAAAAGGCATTAAGGCTCCAAGAGCATTATCCTTCTGTAAGACCACTGGATCTGAACAGATATTCATAACAATATTTTGATATGCACATACTCCTGCCTAAATAGCTACAATCAATGCATTCCCTTAGTGACTATTATTAGATTAGAATGACAAATGACAGCAGGTCCATCAGCCCTACATTAGTCAATCCAATACAAGATCATGTGGAAACCACATTTTTGCTTATTTTTTAAAAGAAAACGAAAACAAAGAATCACAACCCACACCCACTAAAACTGAAATTACAGCCCAGAAAATTCATGATAGAAGGGCAAACAGCATAGGCATCTACTAGAACTGTCTGCATTGGAAAAAAGTCCATGAAAAAGAAAGGAGGGATATTCTAACAAGACAAGTATCATGATTATATACTGTAACTAAAGAATGTGAGCTCACACAACTGAAACAAAGGGCATATAAAGACCACCTAATCATTTTAGTGATCATACATGGAAAAGGAAAGCTCTAAGATCCCTTCCCAACTGAGGTATCAGCAGAGTTTAAAAAAGGCTCAGAGCAAACACATTATTATGGTGATTATTATGGCTATACTCTTCTAGGCAAGAATCACAGAACACACTGGGTTATAGAGATCTAGTTCAGCAGTTCCATATTCTTAGGATTAAAAAGGTTGTAGAAAAAAAAAAATCTTTTAAGCAGTATAAAAACTGGAAGAACAAGTATGGACCTGCAGTAGTCCCAAACCAAAAAGTCTTTCTAGTTACCAATTATATAATTAAGTGCATAGTCACTAAAACAAAAGATTTACTACCTCAGATTCACATAGGTTTAGTATTTCATAGATACAAATGCTAATTCTACAATAGTTAAATGTCAGGTTGCATATTAGGAAATTTCAATAACACAGGCAAAGCTTTCAGTTTTTTTCTTGCTGTAAACAGTGAATGACTACATCAAAGCTAATTAGCCATCAACAATAACAATAAAGGTGTTTTTTCCACGGAAGGTTGCTCTTTCACATTTACATACACCAACTCATTATCTTGAATTTTTAAGACTGTACAAAGATCAATAGGAAGAGCTTCCAAAAAGGCAGGTAATTTTCAGGGTCAGATACCTGTATTTTATCATTTAGAGACTTTACATTATCCATACAATATGAAGTACCAAAGAGGCCAAATTCATCTCTTGATTTCAAATGGTGTTATACTAGAAATTAGTCTGGCTAATGGGCTGCACCCAAAAAGTATTCCAGGTTGCCATATCATAGGTAGAAGTGAAAAAAATGTAGCACATTAAAAACCTTGTCTGTGGGGAGGAACTTTAAACTATCCTACTCTTGTCAATATGATTCCAATTGAATTACTCAGCTCACCCCCATAATGTCCACAGGGAGATGCCCATTTCAGAGAACCACCTGATGGTCTGTGGCATCAAGAGAAATTAAAAAGTTTTTCTTCATGGATATAATTTAGAATTTCAATTACTTAAGCTTTAAAGAGTTGACAAACAGTGCTTTAAGCTACTTTCCCCAAAGAAGAACATAGAAAGTACAAACTGTCATATGATATCAGTTAAATCAGTTTTAAAGTTTCCTTTCCAGAATCTACAGTGATATTTACAGATGCACAGTGACATAAACTGATTTAAAACAGATGCATTCAAAGAATCACAGGAATTCCAGGTTGGACAGGACTTCTGGAGGTTATCTGGTCCAACCTGCTGAAAGCAGAACCTCAGACTAGTTGGCAACATTTAACAAATGATAAATTTGGAACATTTGAGTTATAATTCAAGTTTTTTTCAGCATATCTATAAATGCAAACTTGTCTAACAGATGCTGCCAAGACCATTTCAGTGTGTATAAACCTGTAGCACAATGGTTCAGATGCCCTGTGGAGGAGCACCTCAAGCCTTGGGCAACTCAAAATTCCTCCTTCCCTCTCACATCACTTGACAGGGATGTGACAGGAATGAAGGAGGGAAAGAGGGAGGTCTGCAACATCCCAAGCAGTGCATCTGCATATGTTCAGCCTCTTGTTCATCACATCTTGTTCATCATGCACATGATTTGGTAAATAAGGAGTTGATTTCGACTTACTTTCCCCAAAATACCTAGAATTTTCTGTGAGCTTTGAGGAGCTCAATATTCTACATATTTGCAGTTGCACAGATTTGGATTATTATGAAATCTATAGATTCTTTTGTAAGATGCTTTTAGTCTGTGTTATCATCGTGTAAAACAGAAAAATAACAAACTATCCCTTTGTTTTGGGGTTGGAGAACATCCAGGAATACTGAAAAGCCAGGGAAGGAAGATATCACAGAATGAGAAATTCTTCAGCAGGGAAAAGCAGCTATAGCTTGTTGGAAATTGGCTAAAAACACCAAGTACTGGATGACATTTACTTTTACAGGCTTCCAAGAACCACAGCTTTTGTGAATCACCACAACTGTAACATCATGAAGATTTTGGAATTCCTGGACTTGCTCCATACCAACAGCCATGGAATAAGCACAGATCATACTAAATCTGGCATGGAAAGAGAGAACCACCAATAACATTAGAGCAACATTACCACAAGAGCAGGAAATTCTGTGTGAAGCAGAGATAAAACTGAGAAGCCTGAAGTTCATGCCTAGACACAAGTCCGTTTTTTAGTGTAGAATCCTGTCCTGCCAAATGATAGCACAGCTGCAATATTATTTAACACATTCTGTATTAGGTTTCCACTACTATTTTATTACTATATAGACATCTACATAACCAGCTTTCAACTGGTTACATTCCCTGAGAGAATAAGAGAAGAGGAAACCATCTGATTTTCATTAAGAACTATTTGAAAGATATCACATATAAAAACCATTATTTACTCTTATGGATGAGAGCTCCAGTAACATCCTATACCTCCCCCAAGTATAAAGCTCCCATTATAATCTTACTGTCGACCAATCAGAACAGCATAATTCCATTTTCAAATAATTTACAGATTAAATAGGGCAGGCTGAAACCTAAATATACAGTCATGAAACTCCATACCGTGCATAGCGTGCTTTGGACCAGAGAGGAGTTTCACCAAGGCCCAGAAGGCATCTTCTTCATTCATGTACATCAGGAGCAAAGCTGTGATCTGGCTCATTCCCTGACAGTATCCAACTTCCTGAAAATCATACAGTGGAAATATTAAAATGCTGGGAACAAAAGCCTTATAGCCATGAGCTTTTAGCTTTTCCTTGAGTTAGTGGAGGACGGATGATGCCTGTCCTGATGGCAAAGCTTCACACCAAATGCACTTCATATTTAAACATTAAAAATATTGATAGATAGAAGGGATGATGCACAACCCTCCAACTGAAAAGTAACCTGAAGTACTGATTGTTCATTAGAATTCACTACTGATGAACAAAATCCTTGGTAAGTACTAAGATTTTCAAGTTACTGTATCATCTGATTGCCCAATGGCTGCGTTTCCCATTTAGTTGTAATTTGCAGGGTTCTATGGAGGGTGAGAGTATCTGGCTTTGTTTTGGTTTACAGTCAGGGCACCATCTGATAAACACAGGATTTTTCAAGCGTGACCTGTAACTATAAACTTGCTCAAGTTTAGCAGCCCAATAGCAAGCAACTGTAATAAACTCAAAGAAAAATTTTATAATCCCGAAACTGAACTTGAGTACTTCCTCTGCTATTAATTTTGACTTTTATGGCAGGAACCAAGCTGTCACTATCATTCAGCTGCTCAGATAACCCCATCAATGAAGTATTTGTATGGACAATTACTTAATTGTTGAGTAAGTTTTTTCAGGTTTACAAGTTCTTAGCAACTTTACTCTAGAGATAAAACCAATGTGTAAGAACTGCTACACTTCAAAAGAAAAAATACAGCAACAGAAATGTAAAATAAAAACTTAACTGTCGTATTCTCATCATTACACTTTAATGGTTGATTTTAAATTTTACTATTCACACAACTTGAAAATACTAGTCTGATGTTTTATAGGAGGTGTATAAAGGTCAGACAGAAAGGTTACATCTCCTAGAACTTTGAAAAAATCCAAACAAACCAGTATTTAACTCAAGTAACTGCTTAATTTCACTTTCATCTTCTAAACTTAACATATTTTCTATTGACTTCTGGGGAGCTGCCGATGGATATAAAATGGAAGCTGTACAGAAATGCTCAAAATGGGCCTAAGGAATGCGGGGAAAGTGCATTAAAACTACAGTTAAATGTGGACAGGATGGCACTTCTGTTTCTTCTATTTTTAGCACACAGCCAAAAGACATTACAAAATACATAAGCTTCTAACCGTTACGATATAGTCTGGAAACCTCACTCTAATAAATCCCCATCCAGGACTGCAGCCAAGACCAAGGGCTTACGTAAAGAAGACGCGACCTTTTAAACTAACTTCAAATTTTTAGAACCTTTCAAGTTATGAAATACACCTGTGGACTCCAACATGCATCTTTCTGCAGTGTCTTCCTCCCCATCATTCAAATGAAAGGGAGGCAGATAATACAATGAGGGGAAATATCAGTCACATAACACTCCAGCACAACACAGATTCATTATTCTGATTAGACACAGTCCTTGGCTTCAGCCAAATTGTAAGCACAGTTCAGTCTGTCCAATAAAAAATTCGTAATTGAGATGCTTTATTTTAACTTCAGCTCAAAACATGTCAACAAATAGTTTATTTCTATGTCCTTCCAGAGGTCTCTGAAATGTTTGTTGGTTTTTTTAGGGAGAAAGATAGAAATGCAAGTTATTATCTTACAGCACATTCAGAGAAACCAGATTTAAGTGTGAAGGTATACAACTCACCGTGTTATATATGGAATATGCAGCTAAAACATGGAACAAAGATTGTTGCCTGGAGAAATAAGAGCAGAAAATGACAAAAAGATAGTATTATCATTTGTAAAAACAGAAAAAAATAGATGTAGTGAACTGTATTTTGGAAACATATTTTCCCAATTTAACTTATCTAGCATTAAGGAACAGGATAAACCACACTTCACAATGAAAAGTGCTTCTGATTTCAAGCTGATTTCATAATTAGCACCTTTATGGTGTTTTATATGTTGAAATGTTTGAAAAAATATCAATAATACCTTAGAAGAGAGTGGTGGCACATCATCATTTTTACAGACAGGTAAAGTGAAACATTGCATGGGTGACATTTCAAACACTGTTTTATTCTGAATGCCAAAATGTAAATCCCCCAAACCTGATTTCTATGCTTGCAGAACACTAACAGCTGTTACTGATTCCAAACAGAGATGCAGAAGTCAACATGTGAAATACACAAAGCAGCCACAAACGTGTCTTAATCTTAGCACCAAAACTAAAGTCTGCTCTAGTGACTGCTACTGTCAAACTTAAGAAAAACAACTTTTAACTCTGGGTCAGCATTCTGTGCTCAGTCCTCCACTGATCTCTGTGTACTTCAAAGTTAGAATTACAAAGAGTTTTGAAAAGGTCCTTTGCTTCCTGTAAAACAGTCTAACTCGTGAAGGTAGCAAGACAAAAAAACTCCAAACAATAACCAACCAGCACACGTTCTGCACTTTCAAAGTGGTATATGAAGTAATGGTGGAAAGCTCTCATAAAGAACTTTTAAACTCACAGCTACTCTTTTGTCATCTGTTCAGGAGAGAATCTGGACACCTGAATGCCTAGTTTCATCTATGAGTAAAACTGTTAAAATTTAACTGCTGAGTGTTGCATATTGTCCTTTCTCTATCCAGTGAAATTTTCTCCCTGTTACTAATCAATGAATGGAAAGAGATATTAGCAGGCTGAAAAAAAAGAAAGCATAAACCAAAAGGTGCTTATTTTCTTTTGAGAAGAGGATTTATACTTGGAGAATTTTATCAAAACATCTACAGTGTGGCATTTTGGTTCACCCTCTGGCAGAACTGAAGTTTAGCCATTGCTCAGTAACTAAAAAAAAGTGTAACAAAGTACTAGACATTAAGCTGGAGCCTTATTTTACAAGGACAAACTAACAGGTTCCCAATGTACACAGGAACCCCATGTATCGTCAGCTGACCATATGAAATAGCACAGGAGCTCCGTCTCATTCGCAGTAACATACACAGAATAATGGTGATTTTAGCATTATTTAGACTAGATGGTAGCACTAAAGACTTGTAAAAGAATGAACCTTCAAAGACACACAGTCTGCTTAAAAGTCAAACAAGCTATTGACTTTCCCAGGGGACTTTATTTCACTGCTATGTGAAACAATTTCTGAATTTTTCATTGAGGCATTGCCGGAAATGCATAATATATGTACAGCAATTCCAAGATCTATTCCAAGTGTGAAATTGCTTTAGGCAGCCAAAGGCTTTCCTGTGGACTCTGAGGCCATGGTTACAACAGCCACAGGGATAGCAGCTGGCTCTGCTTGTGTTAACCCCAAAGTGATGAAACAAGGAGCTCCTGCTGACATCTAAACTGTGTGCACAGCACCAAGAGAGGCCCAAGCAGCACAGGCACTGACAGCCCTGCACAAATGGAGCTGAACTGCATTGGCTGCACAGAACAGTCTCAGCCTGGGAATCTCTGCTCTGTGCTCTTTCCTTACAGCCAGCACAGAAATTCCCCTGATTTGGAATTTTTCCACAAAATACCTAGAATAATAATGTAAGAATATGTTTCTTTTATTATCACGTTAAAGTCCACAGCCCTAAGTACTGCTTTTTGAGAACAGCAGACTACCATAGAACCTGCCTTGGCAAGAAAAGGAGATTAAAAACTGAACTAATACAGAAACAGAAGGGAAAAAAATACTCTCTTCGTCTCAGCAGGGTACTGATGCTGCAAGCGAGCAACAATACTGATGCTTGTATCCCCACTTTTTTTTTTAAAGATGACAGCTACCTAATATTCCTCATCTGGTGGCAGGAAAAAAAAACAAAACCAGAACATTTTGAAGAAATCCAAAAGCATTCTTTTACAGTTGTAAATAATTAAATACTGACATGCAAAAACACTGCTTTATTTGGTTCTGAATTAGATACTAGGAGAAGAAGAATATAAAATATAAAGGAAGGCTACAATCTCTGGGAAGATGGAAGTTTACTTACTTTACACCATATCTGTCCCGAAACATGATGTGGTCCCTGTAGGTCCGGTTTACATCAAGGTCAATTTGCCGAATATCTGGTGAAGACCCTCGTGCTTGACACTTCAATTTCTAGGAATACAGTAAAGAACACAAATTAAGTCTAAATTTGTGAACTCTAAAGTAGCAGAAACCTTCTTGACTGTACACCTCTATTGAAGTAATTGCCATCACATGATTTAAAACAATACAGAATTGCAACTCTCAAAATTAATAGTTTTAACTTCCAAAATAAGCACATACATGAACAAATTCTGTGGAGTCAGAAACAGCCACAGAGTAAAGATGTAGAAAGACCAATCCCATAACACACATTCTTTGGACACATCATTCACTACCCATATTTAAGGCTGTTTGAGCATTTCAAATTTCTTATTGCCATTTCTTCAGGCAGGCACAGCACTAGAGAAAGACAGAAAATTAATTTTACTACTCAGGAATAAGAACCTGAGATGCAAGTGCTCTAGACTAGACTTTAAGCAAATGATTTAGTGTAGTTTTCATACTTTTCCTGTCTTTTTCTCTAGCAAAGTAATAGCTACATAGCTGCCAGTTATTATCTAAGTACAGATAATGGCCATTTCTCTAGTAATTTCCTCTGTCTTTCTGTTCTAATCTAATTTAGCTGTAGAATATGTCTACTTTAACACTTGCATTAGTGTTTTATAATTAAATCCATTTTTGTAATTGAATACTTAGGAGGCCTGCACAGGTTTAGACAGACACCTTATTTTTTGCACTTACAATAATTTTCTCTTGACACGCACTCATTTATTTCCACTTCTGTCCCCAAAAACTGAGTGTGCAAGACCCTGGATTCAATATGGTATTTTCAAAACATTACATCTGACTATCAGAGAATACCACAGACAATCAAAAGGCAAAACTCTATGGACTCTGGTTACAAGAAAACCAGAGTAAGGACAAAAATAATAATAACAAAGGCATCAAACAGGGAACAGTAACATGTTCAAGTCTGTTGAACACAACCAGAAGCTTTAGGCACTTGAGGAATTACTTGTAAGTCATTGAATCAACACAACACTAACCACAATGTCAGCCATGTGCACCTTTCAGTACAATATAAACTAACAACACCCAGAATGACTTGTTACCCAGACAGAAAAGCAGCAAAGAGAAAATTTCTAGTTTTAAAGTGGCATGAGGACCCAATGCCCATGATTTGATGGAAGATAGGAAAAGAAGCACCCTGAGCCCTGACCATCATGGCAGCTCCATGTGTGAGAGAACAGGAAGGTACTAAAAGTTTGAGAAACAAGAAGGACAGAGGTTAAGAACTGGTCTTTCCCCTGTAAAGAGAACTGAAAGGAGCTCTTTGACCTACAAAAAATGTGTATTATCCTCTTACATTTAGGGTGTGCAGTTTGTAAGTGACACTTGCAATGAGCAGTGTTAGTACTACTTCAGAAAACAGGAAAATAGAGAGCAGCAAGATGAGTTTATCACAAACAAACCAATCTGGTAACGATGGAAGAAACTTCCTATTTCTGTATCTGAACTACAAACACTTCTTTGTTTTGCACTGAGCATTAGATGACATTAACAATTTCTGAGGATTATTTCACCTATTTTTAAATGCTTCTAATTTTACTCAGCATTCTTTCCCACAACTACGTTATTCAGTATTCATTATACATTAATTCTGTCTTACCTCGTTTGGATCTCCCCCTAGTCTTACTTAGGAACTTCAAAAAATATATAATAGTTAGAAAGAGCAGCCTGTTAGACTAAAGAGCAAGAAATATGAGCAAGGTAACAGACACCAAAATTTAGATAACACCAATACCAACTCCAATGTGCTTTCATAAGATTCCTCATCTACTCAGACTTAGCTCAACTTCTGAATACACAGCTTTTTCCTAAATAAAACAAGCAATAGAGTGCAATGTAATTTATAATTTATTTTTTTAACACTTCGTAACAGCAAAAGCTTAATAAAGCCTGTAGTTTCAGTATCTGATTTTTTTAAAATTAATATTTAGTAGAAATTCTACTAACTCACATTATAAAAGTCTTTCATTTCTTCTTTCATCTTAGGAACATCAAGCAGCAAAGACCAGACTTGCCCTCTGAACTGCAGTGGGATCCCTTTATAAATTCTCCTATGAAACTGCAAAAAAAGAAAATATGATAAAAATGCAGCACAATCTACAATGCTCTGAATAAAAGGAATAGTGATGCACAACATGATAAAGAGAAAAATGCAATTACACCAACTGCCACAGGAAAAGGATGACCTGCTGGGAACAGTGTTCCAGTGTGTTTTGGGTGTCAGAAAATGTCATTTGGGACCTCTGAACAAAATTCAGAGGCACAGGGACAGAACGGACACATAGGCCAAACCATCCCAGGGGATGTTTTCAAGCCAGGACTTTTGCATGTAGGAAGGTCTATCAGAATTGTATCACCTCTGCCAAGCAAATTCTGTAATTTAGACTCCAAAAATCAGATTCTTAGCAACACTTTTTCAGGATAAGCCACAAATAACTCACTGTAATTACAGTCTATAAATAGAAATAGTAAAAGTCAAGCAGCAAAATCACAAAGCTTTAAAAATTATCAGTAAAAAACCAAATGCAGAACTGATTTTTGAATTCTTGTAAAACTGCAAGTGTGCTGAAATGTACGTATGCAACAAAAAAAAGCTGTGAGATCACAAAAAACCCCAAAATTTGCCATTTCTAAAGCTAACAGATCTCAGATTCTATTTCTAAATGAAGAATCAGTTTCCTAAATACATTTTAAAACATTTGCAATAAAACCCAACAAAAAACACAAAAAAGTGTTATCTTTCAGAGACATCTCTAAAACAAGGAAAATAAAAAAGATAACTCCGACAAAGAAAATTGACCTTTCTGACATTATGTTTTTACCATTATTTTAAGGATTACACAGGGAGGCAATTAGATTTAAAAGAGAACAAAACACACACAATGCTCTGCAATTTTTTTTTTGTGTTTATCCTACAATGAAAGTTAGACTTTAAAAATTTCTGTTGACAAAGCTACCACTTCCTTTAAACATTTTTATAAAAGTTATGCTTGCAGTAAGAAATATGTTAAAAGAAATGTCCTCCTCAAAGACAGGATTGTTTTTCTTTCATGTATTTCACATCTCCAGTTTTGGAAAATTAATGAACCCCTTGTTGCAGTATATTTCCAAACCTCCTGCCATTTGGAATATATCGGCTCTTAGAAGGTGTCTTTAACATCAGCAAGGATTTGTGTCTGGATTGCACAATCTGTAACTCTTGCACAAGTAAGGTTATGAGTTTTTTTCCCTTGTTCCTTTTTCAAAAGAAAAATATAAACTTGTATAAGATACAACAGCCATCCTGGAGGCTGTCCACAAAAAAAATGTTGTGCTTTATAAGGAAAACTTTGCTGCCTTAATACTAAGTATGTCAAAGCAGCAACATTTGTAGTGTGAGCACAGCTGTGCTCTGTAAAGATGAAGAGCAACACACAGAGCTACAAAGCAGCCTTCTCTCCAGATGGATACCTTGAGCTCAGGTCACACAGAATTTCAGTGTATGTCAAACCAGACACAAGGGTAACTGCCTGTGGGAGAGAAGAGAATTCAGTCTTTTGAAAGCCAAACACCACCAACTGCAGTGGAGTCATCCTAGGAACAGATTAGCCTGTCTACTGGAAAGCAGAATGAGCCTAATTTGCACTATCTTTTCTGGAAATTTGAAGAAAATTAGTGGAAAAAAAATGCAGTGTTCTCCGTCCTCAGTGACAGGTAGTTCTATCCCTCAGACCCATGTACAGCAACAGACTATCTTCAAAACAAATGTTTTTGTCAGCTGATTGTAACTTTTTAGCTAGTTTTCAAATGTCTCCAAGAACAAAAGGTTATTAATGAAGACAACTGGTTGAAGAATAAAATCTCAAGACTACAGTTGTTGTATAAATTAATATTTTGGGAGAAGGTCAGATGGATACAAAGACCTTTATAATAATAGCTTCGTATCCAAATAGAATTAAAACAATTCAATCTATCCATACAAAGTGTGGAGTTGTTCACGCGTCTTTTTGGAGAATAAAACTGAAGGAGAAGAATCTCCAGTCTCAGAGAAGTCCACGTCATTTACAGTTTTCCCATCTTCTGCACCGCGCAGATTGAAACAGCCAAATGCTAGAAAAGCCCTTAAAACAGTAAGTAAAAAATGAGACAGACAACTGTGAGAAGTGCTTTTCACAGAGAAGTTTGAAAAGTGAGTTGCAAATATAACTTTACAAAGAGCAGGAAGGACAGGGAGGTGAACAGTTTCATCAGCCCACTACAGTTATGCCAAAAAAACTCAGGAGGAAAGCAAAACATTTTCAGTAGCTCAGTTATGAATTATTGCACTACCTGACAGAATAAACCCAAATAACATTCACAGCTTCTTGCAAACCATTTTAGATCTGTGTTCAGCTGACTCTGCTGTTCCAACTATTCTTTTATTGAGGTAGAGAAAGCTCCTCAGTCATCCCAAGTCATTACCAGATCCTGCCTACAGACTCAGCAGAACCAAAGACCAAAGACTTTCACTGTCTGCTACAGAAGAGAGAAATGTCACTCAGGAACAGAACTTTCATGACACAGGCCCCACTGCACAGTGAAAAACATAGAAACAAGTGTGAAAAATTTCACATACAATGGAAAACTGAGAGGAGTGGCTGATATACCAGACGGTTGTGCTGACACCCAGAGAGATGTCAACAAGCTGGAGAAATGGGCTGATGGGAACCTCACGGAGTTCAACAAGGAGAGGTGCAAAGTTCTGCACCTGGGAACAACCCCAGGCACCACAACATTCAGGTGGCCACCAGCTGGAAAGAACTCAGAAGGAAAGGACCTGGGAGTCCTGGTGGACACCAAGTTGAGCAGGAGCCAGCACAGTGCCCCTGAAGCAAAGATGACCAATGGTATCCTGGGCTGCACTGGACGAAAGTATTCCCAGCATGTTGAGGGAGGTGATCCTTTCCCTCTACTCAGCACTGGTGAGTCCAGTTCTGTGCTCTTCAATACAAGACACACATGGACATATTGCAAAGGGCTAGAGAGATGAGGAGACTTGACCATCTCTGCCATAAGGAGAGGCTGAAAGGGACTGCCCAGCTGGGAGCAGAGAAGGCTCAGGGGGATCTTACCAATTTGTATTTTGCACCACCCTGAAGGAAGGATGCAAAAGGGACAGAGCCAGACTCTGTTCAGTGGTGCCCAGTGACACAACCAGAGGCAATGGGCACAAACAAACACTGGAGATTACCTCTGAACATCAAGGAAACACTTTTTCACTGTGAGGGTGACAGAGCACTGGCACAGGTCACCCAATCAGGTTGTGGTGTCTTCATCCCTGGAAATACTGAAAAGCCATCAGGACATGCTCCTGGGCAGCTGTAGGTGGCCCTGCTCGAGCAGGGGGCTGGACCAGATGACCACCCTGTCCAACCCCAACCTCTCTGTGACCCTGTGCAATGCTGCAGTTTCGTGAAAATGACACTGCTGTGCTGCATCTTGGGGAGTATGGGAGAGAACCCACACACGTCACTGCAAAATTCCTTTCTGATAATCATTCGGTCACCAAACAGTTAAAGAAAATATAAATGTGCACACGGATTATTAGCTAGCTGAATGTCTTTACCATAAGCACCATGCTAGTGCCCTCTGCTGTATTTTATGTCGTTATGTAATTCCAGGTTAAAAAATCTGCTGAGAAATGCTGGTTGGATCTATACACTTGCAGAACTCTCATCTATTTTTCTGCTCTCTCTGAATTAATAATTAAAACAGAAAGTAGAAAATTCAGGGAGTTACTTTTTTCTTCTGCTTCTGGGAAGATGAAATACTGACTTAATTTTAAATAATTTGTTGAAGATAAGGGCTTTCTTAAGATAATAGCTCAAAACAAAACACAAATATGCATCACTCAACGAATGGGGTTATGGGATCTGGGATGTTTTCATCAGTACAGGACATAGAAAAAAGAAAGTGATGCTTGATACATTTAACTGCATAAACACAGGAAACATAAAAATACAGGCTTAAGCTCTGTATCACTCTAAACTGATATTCAGCCAAGGACAGCAATCAAACTCTTGCAATTATTAGTAAGATTGTTGATCCTGAAGTACACAGGAGAAGCTGACACTGGATGAGGCCCTGTCACCTGGCAACTCTAAAGGAGCTTCTCATGGAACACCAAACTGAACCTATAAATACACTGAATATACAGAAAGAACTATATCCCTTATAAAGCAAGAAAAAACAAACTAACAAACCTCTCAAATTTGGAATACGCAAAATTAGCTCAATGAAGTCCATAATGTCTTACATGCAAAAACACATGGAAAACATACAGCCTCCCCCTCCTTGCCCAGCCCAAATCTCTCCAGCTTATAAAACCAATTGGTTTCTGGACAAGAAATGAAGCAACTGATGCACAGCACTGGCCTGAAGAGTGGCAATTGGCATCATTGCTCCTGCAAGATATAAAACTGGTTTTCTTGAAAGTAAAACTTTCTCAGCTGTGTCAGAAGAGCTGCACAGCAGCAGAGGGACTCTGCCACCTCAAAAAGAATCAGTGATGAGAAGCGTAAGAATTAAAACCTGAGGTCTCACAAGAAAGTATATTTATAATGAAAAGAAAATATATACATAAAGGCTGCTGCCTTTAGAGGTTCTTCAGCTTCTGTGGGTTGCACAAAAGGAAGAAAAAGTGCAAACAGAAGAATTGCTTCATCTCATTCAAAAATCTCAGGAATGCAAAGAGGGTTCTTCATTAAGGCTCTGTGTTCAGACTCCAAACGAATTGGAGACTTGATTATTATACTCTGTGTGACTGCCAGAACAGCTGGAAATGGCAGCTACCCTGATTGTTTCTCCTCTTCCTTTCCCCTTCAATTTAGGCAACTTCAATCACAGATAGATGAAGGCAGACAGGGAAAGACAGAAATACTTTGGTGGAAATACTCAAATGGGAATACAGCATATAACAGTTTTATTTAATCTTTCCTGAAAGTTATGATCATACTAAGCCAGGAAGGATTTACTATCTGTGGGTGGTTGATTGTACCCTGAACCACTAAGCAGTAGAATACAAATAGGAAATAAAAGCATAAACTAGAGAAAGACCACACTGAAACACAAACTTTGCTGCTCTGTGACACTTCCTGCATAAGAATTGACTGATGGGGAGATGAAAGCTTTGTTTTGACAAATATCAATCGTGCAAAGACACAAGGGCAGTTACACACTTCAGAGAGTGGTATCTGTAAAAACCATGACAACTCTACTGAAAGAGATGCCTAAATAATCACACAGGAATCAAGGAGTTTTATACACAAAGAGCAACTCAGACAAAAGCACCAGGAGGCCTTTATGAACAAACAGGAGTGCCTGGACAATGCCAAACAAAAAAAAGAAGCCTACAGGGGGGGAAGCAAGGACAGGTAGTTTGGAGGAATACAGAGAGACCATCTGAGCAGACAGGGATCAGGTTAGAGAACCAACGCCCTGGTGAGATTAAATCTGGCCCAGGACATCAAGGGCACCAAGAAAACCTCCCACATAAGGAAGAAATTCTTCCCTGTGAAGGTGGGGAGGCCCTGGCACAGGTTGCTCAGAGAAGCTGGAAGTGTTCGAGGCCAGGCTGGATGGGGATCTGAGGAACATGGTCTGGTGGAAGAGGTCCCTGCCCACAGCAGGGGGCTGGAACTCGATGATCATTAAGGTCCCTTCCACCCCAGGCCATTCTATGATTCTGTGATTCTACACTCTTAAGGAGCTGTATATGGGTTCATTTTATTATGTCATACTTCATTACCTCTAAACTATTACTCAAATATGGTAGAGCTTGGCACATTTCTGGTCTCAATGTGACAATTCTTCCATCTTTTTCCAGTTCCTCATGGTCATACATTCCTAACCTCTACTCCCCACCCCCTCTTTTTTACTAGGTTTAAGCACAAGAACTCTTAACAGGAAAACAGTGTGAAGTTCCCAGAGGCCGCATCTATTTCTTGAGATATTCTTCAGCAGTCAAGATCAGGGGAAGATGTAAAGTGAAGCATCTCAAATGCACATGCACACCCCATCAGTGCGTTAATGTTTTCTCATTAACTCATTTCACGAAGTTATGACAGAAAAAAGTAGAGAAGGAGCCTATAGGCATCTCTGCGAAAGTACTGAATGAAAACTGTATTTTGTAATTAAGCATATGACAGTTTGGGATAATGTAATCAAATATATAAATTCACTTACAGTTTGTGTACAGTACGAACAGATTCCTTCAAGGCAAAGCTCTCTTAGCTGTATATTATGAAGGCTCATCACAAACAGGCTGTCTAAAGTCCTGTATTTTGTACATACCTACTGTATACCTGGGACCATCACTTCCTCTGAGTCTCCTTTCCTATCTATTTAAGAGCAGAAGCATGTCTCAAATATGCCACCTTCCAAAACCAAGCCATCAGTACAATTATCATCTATAAGACTACAGCATTATTACTATTGTTGTTGCTTCAATGTTCCCTTCAGTGCTGTTTCTAAAGAACACTCATTTCAGGAGAAGCCTGACTGCACAGAAACCATGGCAGTGTCAGGTGAAGTGAGTCTTGTAACACACAGTCTGTTCATTTTCTTTAGCAATTTGTTCCTCTAGCATTTAACACTTTGTCCAGTCAAGTGAAGACAGAAAACAAGAGTCAGGAACTGTTCCTGCAACTATTCCTTCCACATTTCAAGAATGTGAGCATGGAAAGCTGGTGCATTCTTCCAACAGACTTCCAGATAAAAGCTGTCTTTAACTGTGAGCTTTGCACAGCCCTGAGAAGATGGCCAGGCTTTCCATAAAGAGCAGTGACAAATAATGCCTGGCTTTCCACTGGATGCTCAGGAGGAGGAGGCAGCTGATTCTTTAGTCTGTATGTTCTGGTTCACTTACCACATAAGATGTGAGAAAGAGTAAGGAAAACACCCTTGTTTTTCAAATCTCATGTGCTTCACTAAAGTTCAACAATGAGTGAACATTTTTCCTAGCCTCAAGCGAAGTTCATCCCTTTATGAACATATTGAATTATTCCAGCCGCTATTTATAGTTCAGCCTATGATTTGTTACATGAACTGAAACTCTTTCTGCTCAGCTGATCTGCTATACCTTCTGCATGCCGGGTGAAGAGAGGATTATTTATTTAAGTCAGTGTCTCATGGACTGATGTCACCAATGGCTGAAGAGCAGAACCACTGCTGCTTAGATGACACGTGGTTATTGTGTTACCTGAAAGGTCATATTTAACATTCTTTTTGCAAACGAAGTAGCTGTTACACAGGTTTTTCTATTGTCCCGTTGACTTGGAAACATATTTGATTTTAAACTCCTTACTGCCACATTAACAAAACAAAGTCATGAGTGTTAAGACCTGGTAGTTTCTCTGGTAGTTTCTCCTACCAAAGAAAAGGGCAGGACAGAAAGCAGAATTGGAAGAAAGACTTTGGGAACACATAATAATTTTGCATGCACTCACATCATATTTTAAGGAAATGGACTTTCTAGATTCTGAGCTATACCCTGAAAGAGATCAAACCACTGGCTTTGGTTTCCAACAAAAGCAAAGTGCAAGACACAGCTACTCTCAAAAACACAGGTAGTGAGCAGACTGGATGAGCAGGGGACATGCCAAGTAAATTTCTCACTCTACTTTACTTGTAGCATCTCAGTTCTCTCCTCATCAGGCTAGTAAGTTTTCTGTTCTCAGTCTCTCTCTTCAAAGGTCTCAGCTTTGCACAGATAACTTACTAAAGCAAAACGCCAGTAAGGGAGTAGGGTGACATTCCAGGCCAGTCATCTAGGCAGGAACCTGGGATGTGTTACAGCTGTCCTTGCTCCTCTGCACAGTACATGGGATCAGCAGCATCAGAAAATACCAACAGAACCCCAGCAAAAATCCAAGTCTTAAGATGTGCTGAAGAGAAGAAGGAATCTGAATTTTGGATTCTGTGCATTATCCACCGAACAGCCACAAGACCAGCTGTGAAAACCTCCCCACAACCCAGTTTTGGGAATACACTCTCTCCAGCAAGTTTTTTCCAGAAAATTTCTGGAAGAATTTTTCCAGAAATTCTTTAGTAACTTTAAGATGACCACAACTACAATTCTAGTAAATAAACTGTTCACATGGAAGTCCCTACATAGTTTTTGAGGCAAGTAGAAGTACTTAGCACTTAGTGGCATATCTGACATAACCCACTCTCTCCACAGATTATTTTGCACACATGCACAATAATTGCAAACCCAATTCCTTGCATTTGACCACCAATTTTTACTGGGTAATTACTATTACTATTGGGTTATTAGGTATTATTGCATTTCGGAGGAATAAAAAACCTTATTCTTTCAGTGCGGATTTTTTTTTCAGATATTAAACACAATCTAATTTCAGGGTGTACATTCTTCCAGAACTGACAGCCAATGACAAAAGCATGCAGAATTTTACCTTTTCACTATTCTTGTATTTTTCCCAGCTTTTCAGCATCTTAAGCCATTTTGTAGTTCTTTCAATTTCAAGGTGCTTTTGCTGAAAAGGAATTAGAAATTTTTAATATTTCCAAAAGGAATAAATTTTAAATTATTTATGTTTTTCTAAAAATAATGAGAAAAATATTAACAGAGCATTATGAACTTTTTATTCAGTCATCTGAGAACAGTACAGAGTAACACCGGTTCATTTAAAACATCCAAAAATCAAGCCAACCAAAAACCAAGCAGAAACCATTATCTTCAACACTATGGAAGAACTGTATTTTGTCCAAGGAGGTTAAGTGCCCGATTTCTAGAAGTTTCTTCTCTACATATTTGGCGAGTAAAAAAAAAAAACTTCATTTTGTTTTTATACTCTCTGATTATACTACCAAGTTACTCTGTGTTTTTCCATTTTTTAGTGACACTATTTCACCTCCTTCATGAAGCTTTGAAGCAGAGTATCCAGACTGGAAAGGTTAAAGCAGAAAAATGTATGTGTGTGGCCACTGCTTTCTCTTCAGAGTTAAATACAAGCAAGTATTTCGTTTTATTGCAAAGGACAGCCCCTCTACCTCCAGCTTCAAATCCAGGATTAATAAAGACAGGAAGCATATTCATATGGTTAGTGATTCAATTTGGTAACAATGTAGAAGTTTAATTTTAAAGCCTTGCAGGATACTGAAAAGTTGTTAACACTTGCATTTAGTATTTATAAAGTCAAATTGCATCCAAAATGTTGGGGGGAAATAGAAAAGAAAATTATTACTTATTGTCCCAACAGAATCCTAGTTTTACTTATAGCTTTTACGCATCAGAATTTGTGCATTCTTTCTTGGCTATCAATGCAACAAAATGGGCTTCTTTAACTTCTTGAACAAAATGTCCTGGAAATAAGCCGATTTCAGTTTTTAAGTTATTTTTGTTTGAATTCAAATGATAAAAGCCTGGCACAAGTATAAAAAAGTTATGGGGAAAAGAAGTGCCTCTACTCTTTCAACCTTAACTTATCTAACTACTCGTGTTGCAATCAACTGCCCACATTCCTGCTCAGGTCCTGACTGTATTGGGCAATATCGCAAATACTTGCCTTTTAAAAATACTTTTAAAAGGCATTTCTTAAGACTTATGTTACAAGGGAAGGGTAGAAAAAACTATTGCTTCCCAGATTTCACAACACTGAGTCTCCTTCACACTTGCAACCCCTTTAAGGAATCAGCATTTTCAACATCTCTTAAAGCAGCTGTTCTCTGGGCATAGTTTAGACTGCAGGAATAACAGGAAGTCAGGAAAGGTCTCTGCCCTCAGTAGGTTGTTCGAATAATTGTTAAGAAAAATAGAACTCTATCTGCTTCCACAGTCTTTTTGTTTGTATGTTTGATCTGCTTTCAAGATTTTTGGTCCTTTGAGCCAGAAGCTCACTTCAATTGTATGTTTGTTCAAGCTTTTATGTCTTTGTGTCAATTTATCCCCATTCTCAAGTGATGCTACTGTAGTCAAAATAGCAATTATTGCTGTGTTCAGTTGTTGAAAACTTTTAGCTATTTCTTTCCCCGTCTAAATTATGTTCACTTTCATGTCTAACAGGTACAACACTGAAAACACAGACAGATCTGAGGCAGCTCATTGCAGAGCAGAGGGACATTGCTGCTGCTCTTTCAGGCAAGTTTCATGTAGTTGTCACCAAAAAAAAAGAAAAAAAAGGAATCCATTTATCTGTCTTCTGAGTACATTTTACACTTTGAAGCATTTTTGCCATTGGGAGTAACAGAATCCCTAGTTGACACAGAGCTGGTTTCCTACTCTCATGTCAGTAAACAATGCACTAGCGAAAGCAAAAAAAGCATGAAGCTGGCAAGCATCCCTCGTGTGTTGCACTCCACCTTCCCAGAGAGCACGTGTGACAGGGCTGAGGCTTAATGCAATGCTTCAGCAGAAGCCTCGACAAAACCAGAACTTGCTGAACTGTTCCCCAGAGAATTTATAACCAAGTAAACCAATGACAAAACCTAACAAACTGAAAATTACTTACAAAACACTTCATAGAACTTCAAAACCAGAGTCAGACACAGACTTTAGATTTCCTGAGGTCAGTTGTCTGGCTCCTTCCCTCCTCCTGAAAATCTTTCCTCTCCTAGTTTTATCTGAGATGTGCTGGATTATTAATCTCAAGGTTAAACAGTTCATAACATAGGACAATGATTCATTGCATTTAAGCCATCAAATGTGCAGCAAAGTAATGAAGCACTGAAATTAGCAATTATTGCTTTGAATGCAGAGTAAAGGTATTATGAGCAAAAACACACACACACAAGTACACACACAAGAATCCCAGCCTAAGGTTTTTCTGGATATGAAGAACAGATTCCAAATTCACAAGGATATCAACCCTTTACATAAGTTGCAAATGAAATGAAAACTTGACTTACGAATATTTTATAAAATTCATAAATAAGGCAAAAGGAGAACATAAATGGTTCTGCCGACTAGGTGACTTCAAAACACATCGAACAGAAAGCTTTTAATCTTAGCCCACATTAACATAGCACAGTAATCCTTATGAATGGTATCTTGGCAACTGCAAAGATTCAAACCCTGCTGACAAGAGCCAGATAAAGCTCAGACCAGCAGAGGTCAGGATACCATCAGGAGTGTAACTAGGAGTCTAATGCAGGAGCATCACTGGATGATTATAAAAACACACTGGACTTGCAATTTAACATTGACTCCATAAATACAATTTCTATGCTGACACTTTGTCTGAAACAGCACAAATACAATTTCGGACAGAGAACTGAGACACTATTTTCCCCCCAATAATTTAAGGCTAACTACAAAGCCACACTGAATCACAGCTTCAAAACTCATCCACCACAGTAACTGCAAGCTGCCTAATATTTCTGCTCAGAGATTCACCCCCCTGCTGTGTCCTTCTGATGGAAATGAAATTATACATACACTCACTGTGTTATTAAATGTAATGAAACATGGCAGGAAAACACAGCTATTTCAGGCCGTGTATGCAAAACCACACATGAACCAAGGCAAAACAAAAGGGACTCACAAGTTCCATTCTTTTACAGTAAGCATCTCTTACTAGCCTGAATATATAATTGAAGCTCAAAGTAATTAATTTCAGAAGCGCTGCTGCTCTTAACACTCAGGGAGCTGAGCTGCCTTGGAGCAAGTTGTTCCATCCTTTTTCCATGTATTCTACTGATTTGTGCAGCCAAAAGGGCTAACTTAAACTTACAGCTTTAAAAATATTTTATCTTGAGTTTACTGATCTGATTTGGTCTTGGAGACAGCAACAGACCAAACTGACCAAGGGGAAATACTAATAGTAATTAGGCCCAGAGAAGTAGAAATTCAGTTCTTCATTATTTTTATTGCTTTCCACATTCCCAGCACATCAGCTGTCAAACTACTTCTCCAGTACCCTCCAGCAGCAGAAGGATTTTTGGACCAGACCTGCATCAGCTAGTCAGCTCAGCAACTCAGCATTACAGGGGAGGTCACCACACTGTAGTGGCAGCAGGATGTTTGTCACCATTTCCCAAAACAGCAAAGCTCCCCACACTGCTCAGGATGGCAGCGCACACCTCACACCCCTCGGTGTCAGTGCCACCAGCTTGCTCCCACAGTCATCCCCCCAGTACAGGATGGTGACAGCTCCTGGCACAGGGACAACAGCTCTCACTCTTTCAGGGCAGAGCTGGGTGTGAGCTCTTACGTAGCTCCATTTCCTTCACTATGGCACATAGAGGAAAATTCATGTCTCATCGACAGGAGTGAATGTAAGAACCAGTGAGCCCCAAGGGATCTGAGGGAGAGTTAGTCTGGCCTCAAGGACAACAGTTCTTAGGGGACTTAGAATGGGCTTCTTTGGAAATGCAAACCACCGAAACACTTCATTAACTCATTTCACAATGATTTATACTTTTAAAAGCTGTAAATTTGTAAATGTTTACTTCCTAGTAAAAAAAAACTTGGAGGGACAGTGGACTTACCTTTTCTATGACTGCATCATGGACAGGAAGCTCCTCTGGACTGGAAAAAAAAAAAAGGAAGTTTATATTAGTCTTAGTTAATCGTGGCACAAAATTTCTGCATAGGTTCTTACAAGTCATCATTTACAGCAGCAATTTGTGGTAACAAGTGAAGAAGAATTTTGAACTGTAAAGAAGAAATAATATTTTAAGTACAGAACTAGAATTTTATATCAAAGTAGTTTCATAACTTAAGAAAAACATTGCATAGTTTAAGTGAATAACTTGTTTTTTCTTCTGTAAAAGCACTCTATGCTGTACTACTGAACTGAAACCCAAATGATTTTTGTTTTATTTAACCATACTATTGTTAGCTGATTTACCAATTAAAAGAAAGAAAAAAGGAGTTCCTCCTTTACTACTGTGCTCAAGGAAAGGCACTGAGACTTTGCGTGACTCAGGAGAGTTAACTCACATTTTCTCAAAACTACAAAACTCACTCTAAGTAACAAGGAGGAAGCAGCAGAAAAAAAAAATCAGTTTTGTTAGTAGGTACCTAATTAATACTAAAAATTGAAGTCTTTTCACTTCTTACCCTAAGCCTAAAAAGGCAGTTTAGGAATTGAAAGCTTGAAAAGCAACCTTTGACCAGATACACCTCCAAAGTTTCCATTACTTTCATTTCATTCTGAGGACATTAACTTCTGTTTTTCTTATCAAAGAAATTTGTGTTTTTCATCTCAAAATTAACTGGACCACTTTGATGCCAAGTGAGCCTGCCTTCCCCTGCAGCTTCTGAAAACACAGCAGCTCATCTGTGAGAAGCAACTCCCTTCTGCTCTGGAGGTCAGATAAATAACACACCCAACAAAACCATGTTTAAAAGGCACTAAAACACAGGAAACATGGGAAATACTTTTAAAAATTCCTACTGAGTCTTGATATTATTAAAAACCCCGCATACCCACATCATTATAGCTTTCTACAGTGAGGCCATTAAACCCCAGTATTTTAGACCTGTATCCACTCTGTGCAAGGGTGACTTTGGGGAAGGCTACAGAAGTTAATGCTGCAGTCAAGGTAAGAACGCTGATGCAAAATGCTTGAATTGTATTCAATCTCATTTCATTTATAAGATGCTGTTTCAGATTAAGAAGTTCTATTTGAATAAACACATTTGAACCACTACACCTAATGGAAAAACTTGCTCCCATCACACCTTCACAGAGACCACACACATGTCAAAGTTTCCAGCCCACAGCCCAGAAACTAATTTTAAAACCAAAAGACTGTTCTTCTCGAGCAGCATTGCAAAAAGCATAATTTCTTCACTTAGAAGCACTGAACAAATATCTGAAAGTTTTCTAGGTGAACAACATCAAAACCAATGAAATCGTGATTGTGATCAACATCTAACACACTAGAGACAACCTACAGTGTTATTTGAGGCTGTAAATGTTAACAAAATTATAGTGTTGTGCACGCTCTCATATAACTAAACCTACTGAAAGCAGGACCTTTGTATGCCAAATATCACCTAGAAATTCACCTTATTTTAAATGGGGGAAAAAGCAAAGGGGATGAAAAATATCAATTTAATGCAATCTGCTGGGGGTGGTTGTTGTTTGGTTTGATATACAAGGAATGCTACGCCTTCTCACATCACTTAAAATTTCCAATTCTTCAGTGACAGTTGCAGGCACTGCCTTCCCTCCACGAGCCTCCCACAGCAGCCTCATTCTTCACAGCCCTGCGAGGTCACACCAGCAGCTGGCTGTGCACACAACAAACTCTTCTTCCTCCAGCACTGCCTGCAGTGTGCAAGACAAGGATCTGACAGCTCTGCATCCCCACGGACTCACACCAGCCACAGCAGCTCCTCTGCTGAACTGGTACCACTTGACAGCTTATCTTCACACTGGCATGGAAGCTGAGCACATGGAAGACTAATCAAATCTTATTTTTCACAAAAGGAGAACGAATTGCAGTGATTTATTAAGAATTGCTCACTGCTAATTTTGCAAGTTACCATTAATGTTACAAAGAAAAGGCATGGCTGAACCTCCCAAGCAGGAAAAGAAGCAGGAACCCCCATGTCCTGGGAAGCAGACACTAAATTAACCCAACGTCAAATTTATGCCCACGCTGCTCGTTATTTTTTAGCTCTGCACTAATACCATACAGCTACACTAAAATTCCACAGCAGCACATTAAGGCAGCCCCATGTTTTTATTCCCCAAGATGCTGCTGAACACCAGGCAAACAGCACAGAAGCCAAATTAATCGCCCCAGGCTGCTCAGTAACTCGCTGGACATGCAGGAATTCCTGGAGATCTTCCTCTCCACTAATGAGATGGCACCAACTATGCCCATATACTCACATGTGTAAATCTCCAAATCTATCCTGCAGGGACTGAAGGAAAGGCAGAGTGGGCACTAAAACTCTCCCAAGCCCCTAAAGGTATTTTAAATAAATACATATCCATTTAGTGTATGTGCTTTCTATGCAAAAGAACCTTAGAGACTTTTCTTTTTATTAGGCAGGATCAGACACAAAATCAATTAATGTCTATGAATCTGTTAATTTATAATACCTTCTATTTTTTCTTTATAATGATTCACCATCCCCTTCCTTCCCCAGCCCAGCCAATCTAATATAGTTACACCTTAATTACTTCCTTAAAAACGAATCTCCTCCAACCGTTCCCAGTCTATTTAAACTTGTATTTCTCCATGGTTTTAATCTGCATATTTCACCAAATAATAATGGGAAGTAGTAAACAATATTAACACAATATAGCTATATCCTAAGATGTCTGTTTTCCTTTAATAACTCAAGTAATATTCATTTAGGGGATACAGAAAGAACAGAATTAACTAACATAATTAGCTGGGAACCATAAAATCCTGCATATCCAAAAGAAGAGTCACAGGGATGCTTTTAACTGAAGTAATGAAAATAAGGTCTCACTTGGCAGAAATGAGATCTTAACACTCTGCTGTCCACACTGAAGTAAAATCTGAAGTAGGTAAAGTCAGCTGTTGAACGAGCCAGGAATCAAGAATCACTCCACCTGGTCTGTGCCTTGCCATGAAGACAAGAGCTCCCAGCTGCAGCAGCTCAGGGCTCTGCCTGTCACTGCCAAGCAGCTCTGGAATTACAGAACCAAGAGAAAGGGCTCAAGATACTGTCTCCAGGTTTGGGAGCTGCAAAACACTGCAAGATCAAATCCCAACTACAGTAAGGGGCCTGATGGTCATCCTACTAGGAGGCTCCTTGAAGACCTCTCGCTGGAAGAAAGCAAATACTGGGTTCAAAGGTGTGACTGGAACTTAGTTTCTGCAGCACCAGCACAAAGCCATCTGCCCATCTTTCAGTCTGGACTACCTCCACCTTCTGCTGAGAAGGTCCCTAAGTTCAAAGACATAAGATTTCATTTCCTGGCCTTGACTGAAAGTGCCTTTTTTATTACATTTTAAGGGATGAATGGATCTTACATCTTTAAATCCATCACGATGGCTAACACAAGTTTTCATGAATGTTTCAAGAAAACTTTAAAAAATAACTATGTCAAATGCAGAAATATCTGTCCCTTCAGAACATTAAATATGCAGATCTATGGTTTTGACCGTTACAGCATGCATTATAATTAGCCTCAAGTAACACTGGTAGCTGAAATAAATTGAAAATTCTAAGACTTAACAAGCCTACAGTCCCTTACCCACTGCTGCTGCTTAAATCAGTCATCCTTAAACAGCACTTTGATGTACTTGTTCAATACAAACACAAGGAAAAGACTTTCTCACATTAGACAGTCAATAGATTTATTCTTTTCCTACATTTGTATTTAAATCCCAAGTATGTTCCCTGCTGACTCGAATCACAGCATTTTCCTGCTTCTAGTTTGGCTTAGGTTTAAGAAATGTAAAGCTTCCTCTGCCCTTTGCAGCTTCAGTTGAGGGTGGAAGATATGTAGTGCAATCATTAGCAACCTTGGTACACCAATCACCCCAGAACTCTGAATTCCAGAGGGTCCATTCATTTCTTCACAGTTTTAAGTTAGACAAGGCCTGACAATGAAATTCTCATTGCAGGGGAAAAAAAGTGGCAAAAATTGACCACAATTAGGCAAAAAATACTAGAAATGCCTGAAGAATTGTAATGTTGGAAATCTTTTGGTAAGTTGTATTTTTATTTCTCATAACTTCTACTTCAGAACACAATACTTGCTTAAAAAACTCTCTCAACTTGCTCTGGTCTGTCTTACCCAGACAGAACTGGCCAGGGCACTGTGAAGAACTTTGGAGCTCATTATCATGAAACATTTGTGCGAGTAACTGTGATACATGCTAGTTATCTAATTTAAAAGTCAATTACATTCAATATTCCTGTATTACTGAACTCAGTGTAACACAACCATCAAAAAACTTTAATCCTCATAAAGCCTGCAAAGCAGTGCCTACGCAAAAAGTTTTCTCAAACTATTCCTCAATTATTTTCTCATGCTCCCCTCAAACTACTCTAAGTTCAATAGCATCACTTTGTATCACTGCACAGAGTTTCATTTTAAATGAAAAGTATTTTGAAATCATATCTGGTGTCAAATTTTAAATATAACGTGGATAATTTTCTTGCAGAACACTATCTTCATGATCTCATTGAGTTAATGATGAAGAAACAAATGCTGTGCATTCAGCTTGTCATTTTTGATGCACTGTTAAATGTTTAAATCCATGAGGAAAACATACTTGCTACTACCCGGAGGCTTATTTTGAAGGAAATACAAAAAAAATTTTTTTTAAGTAATTTGTATAATTTTGAAACCTTCATGTTCATGAAATTTGTGAGTGAAACATCCACAAAAACATTAGTAAGGTATAAAACTCAAATCAGAAAGTGACATGAAATAAATTCATAAGAGTGATCATGCACAGGTAAGGTATGAGAAGGGAAGAATTCACTTGACAGGTGTCTGAGCACAAAGAGCTTTGGTACAAATGGAGTTGTTTTGCTATACAATATGAAACTCAGATTGCTGACTAACAAATTGCACCATTACACTCTCCAGATGTATTAGGAAAAAGTAAATCTTCCAAATAGGTGCAGTTTTTAAGCTGCATGATTTGTCAGAAGTGAGTTGAAGGAGACTATGGCTTTACTAGACACAAAAAAGGAGTATATTTACACTGGGAAACCAATTCCACAGCGATAAATGCATTAAGGAGGTGTTCTGTTAGGTCTGCCTCCCCCTCAGTGTCTGATGCATGGCACATAAAGCTGTTCGGGCAATACATGATACTATGGATATCTGCAGCAGTGCTTTGCAACACAATCACACCTTCAAGGTAATTTTCAGAGGAATCCTGACTATGAATATTGCTTTACTCTTCCAGCTTTTGAAAGGAAATTAAAGCAAAAGTGTTATTTTCAAAACCAGCAATATATGGAAAATATTTCTGAAAATATTAAGGAAAAGGTTAAGAAAGATTTTTTTTCACAGATAAAATTCTGTGGCTCACTTCATTCTTTCTATTTCACAATTTACTTACAAACTCACAATTTTGATTTGAGTCTGTCCCTCAAAATAATTGGAGCTCTGGTACTGTAATCATCCACTTTGAATTTTCACTCAACAACCTCTGCACAGTATGGGGGTAGTGACTACAGCAGATTAAAAAACAGCTTTCAGAAGTTTTGTTAAAATTCATAAGCAAGCCAAAGCAATTAATTAACATATGGGATAAGCCAATGTGACATTCCACAATATAATTATCAGGAAACATGCTGCAAGAAAGAATTTAATGCTGGCAAAAGATTGGACCACATGTGATTTTGTGACTAGGTTTTATTTGCAATTATTATTTGTGGATTCTGTGGATGTTGCAGCCAATTTGCACAGCACAGTGCCATGAATACATAGGTCCTGTCCAGAAAGTCTCAAGCAATGCACACTGTGAGAGATGAGATTAAAAAAAAAAAAAAAAATCAAAATTTTTATCAAATTCAATTAAATCTCAAAATGGTGACTTTTTAGTAAAGTACTTTGCTGCCTGGGAGAAGATGACTTTGCTGTGAAGTTTTTATTGCCAACATGAAAAATTAACAAGAAATTCCTAGCAAAAAACCACTGAACTGTGTTTTCACTGCCAAATGCTAAAAATACATGCTTTCCTGTGGTTTTAGGAAAAATGTCTTTAGAAAGGCATGTTATATATGCAAACTTTCGAGTTTTCCCAGCTTGGAACCAGTAAACCTTTGAGACAATTTATAATCTGCTTAATTGAGCACATCAGCTTTTCTAGTGATTTTTTATGTCACTTTAATTGTATATAAATGAACACTAAGGTTAAAAATGTCTTCTCAGAATCACGTTTTTATAAAAAGAAAAATTAGTATAAGCTACCTTAAAATCCTCGAGAGCATAAAAGGCAAATGAAAGAGAATGCTTTGCTTCTAATTTACATTTGAGAAATGTCTAAAACACCTAGGATTTTTTCTTTAAACACATATCTCTTGCTTTGAAGTACTGCTCAAAGGTTAGTTCCTGTGCAGATCACTCACACCATAAATTATTAGTGATCCATGGTTTGCATGTTGGCAGCTTCTTCTGCATCAAAATTCATGTGCTATGAAAAGTGTATTTCAACATAAATTAACTAAGATGGCATTGTTCCAGCAATATATACTTGTTCACTGCTGAAGCTCAAAGAATCATGTACCTACATATGCTTCTTTGATGAAATAAACTTCAGAGGTCTCAAATCCCATTTTGGTGGTCCTTCATTGGGTTGAGAGTAACAGCAACTTTGCACTTCTAAAAACTGTCCCCTCCTTTAGCATCCTTAACAATCTGTGCCAGTGAAACACACTCTGGCCATTCCCTATATTCTGCTACTTTAATCCTCTATAAATGCTAAATTTAGTAGAAAATATATGAGGTAATAATGATTATGCTAAATACTTATGTTTTAGAGCTTAAGCAGTAACTCAAAACCATTGCATATCGCTTTATGAATGTTGTATAAATTAAACCATATTAACATACTCAATCATTTTTTCAGTTCTCCTACCTAATAGCTCTTTTCATACAAGGAAGTACTTTTTGAATTCCTACTACACAGTGGGTGTAGTAGGAATCTCATCTTTTACTCAAATCAAGCAGCAGCAGCAGCTGTTAACAAAAAACACATTAAAAAAACACGTCCTTAGTTGGCAGAATTATCTAGTAGCTTATTTTTGTGTTTGCCATCAAATCTGCAGGATTGCATTCACCTCATTTCCTTCTGTATCCACAGAGGATTGTTGATGTGACAGCCTGGACTAACTCAGCTGAAAGAATGGATTTAAAATTCAAATTTCAACTCTAGTACTACGAATAAGCTTAGAATAAAGCTAAGCCAAAGAAATGGGTAACACTGTGACACAGTTCTAGAAAGAAAAAAAAGACCATCCCATTCTGAATTATAGCAAATACCAACAGAACATTTCTTTCCTCCACAGGAAGAACCTGCATGAAAGGAAAGTAGTAGAAGAACCACACACTAGATCACCATGACAACACAAGGGGAAAGGGAAGACAACCAAAAAATTAAAGACAAGAACATCTTAAATACTTCTGCAAAAGATATTAAATTCAATGTCCAAGTCACAGAAAAAAATCATTGTTAACTTTTAGACACGTAATTTCTAGGCACTCCTCCTTCTCCTGGTGAAGTCCCACTAAATCCACAAGTGATACAGACAAATACATACAAATTGTAAAGCTCAGAGGTGACCATCTGACAGAGAAGGTCTGGTTCCTCTCTCTTTGCTAAGTCTGGTTTAGGCAATTTTCATGAAACAGCTTTGAATAAACAACCACTTTTGACCATCGGGCTGACAAAGAGTACTTTTTAAAGTACCAAGTGTGAGAAAAAGTGAACAACAAAGGCACTGAAGAGTTCCTTGTAATAAACCAAAATACCTTCTAAAGCAACACTTCTGACCACATGCTGTTGCAAAACAAGACCTCGCTTCAAGGAAGCAAATACTGCAAATTGCCATGGACAGCTCATGCTCTTGCACACAAATTCAAATGCATGAATGCAAAGAGAAGACTCACAACACAACCACCACCACAAGTGCAGATAAATTCAGAGAACAATGTTCATTGTCTATCACTCAAGCAGAGCTCTAAATTCTGATAGAATAGACAGGACTAAGCAAATCTTACAGCAGGTCCAATGTACTCTTCCATTGTCAGGATATTTAAATAAAATTACCTATTTACCCAGGTCTCTGAAACAGTCTCACCACTTCACAACTGCACAATAAGCAGGGATTCATTTCAACTTATCGTGAATTCCATAACTGATAAATAGTGGGCTTGCTGTGTTTTCAAAACAGGTTTTGTCATATGGAAATACAATTAATATATTATTTTAAAAGTAGTTCCCCATGGAAGCACGCAAAGGGGAAAAAAAAAAAAAGGATTTGTCTAATGCTAGGAAGACGAGTGCAAAAAAAAGCACTTTGAATACCAATTACTAACCCAAGAAAACTACCACTTTTCTCCTCAAATAAAGATAATATCCTCAGGGTATATTAGGGCAAAAGGAAAGATTGTTCGGCTCTATTTAGAGCTGAAATTTGTGGGTTGTGGGTTGTTTGTTTTTCTTTAACAGCAATTCTTCAAATATGATGATTAGCAATGAATATTTTGGAGCAAAATCAGTCAAAGCAAGTGTATCACATATCAGAAGGCAGAATGCACAGCACATAATACAAGACTCCAGTGGAGTGAAGAGAGTTCAGTGGAGCCCTCATGGCAAATCTTTATAATGCCACATGAAAAATTCTAGACAGTCAAAATGAGGCGTATTTGTGTATTTAGGAGAAAGAGACGAGAAATGCACAACTTTTCTCTAACAAGAGAGATCTGAACTTTCTTTTAAATAAATATTTGACTTTGGCAGCAGTAAGAGGCTGAACTTGGCACACTTCTTCCCAAGGGAGGGAACAGTTCAGCCACTCTCCCGACAAGAGGGTCTGACCCTGTCTCACAAAGCTGAGAAGAGGAAAATGACAAGTCCCTGTTGAATGACCAGGATAAACCTAATACAGTAAGAATCACATTTATGATTGAGTCGCTAAGAATAATAATTTCATTGCTCTTTTAGTACATCACCATGTCACTTAACCTGTTTGGTAATATTTGCTGTACCTAGAAAATTCAGAATGGTGGCTGCATGTCACTGTGAACAGGAACTTTGCAGCTGTCCTAGCAACGTTGGAGCTCTTTCCTTAAGCTTTGATGTGCAGACTTAATGACCTTAAATGGAAGTAACATTAAGCTGAGACGGGAGATTCAGATTAGATTTAAGAAAAAAAAATTTTGCTGGTAGGGTGGTCAGGCATTGGAACAGGCTGCCCAGGAAGGTGGTGGAGTCACCATCCCTGGAGGTGTTTAAAGGCATCTAGATCTGGCACGGGTGATGTGGTTTAGTGGTTAATGTGATGGTGCTGGGTTTACAGCTGGACTTGAAGATCTTAAGTCTCTTCCAACCCTGATGATTCTGTGACTCTCCTACTAAAAATTTGAAAATAAAATTATATCAAATCCCTGTTTTTTAATGCTTCTTTGATTAATACCAAATTACATCAACCATGCTTCTTTCTTTAACTGCTATTACCCAAAACCTCAGCATAATTTCTTTTGCTGCCAAGAACCCTCAGAGAGCTGTCCTTACAGCTCTTATCTGGAGAGAACTCACTTGTGTACCCATCCAAATCAGCAGGGAGGTGTTGTGCAAGAGTTATTGCTCTTGGACACATGGTTCAACAGGCATATGGGAGAAAACATTAAGGAATGCACACAGAGTACTTCAGAGACAAGAACTATTTTCCAGTAAGGCTACACAAAAATTGCCAAAAAATAGAATCAAAGAGGGGATAACTGGTTGCTCATCATATTGCTCCCTATCAAAAAGTTCAGGGTAAAATAGTAATACTGGAGGGAAAAAAAAAAAATCAGTAGTTTCATTTGGAGACATTTAATGGAGTACCTCAATCCTTGACTGAGCTCTCCATTTCTTTGCTCCCCTAACTCATTTTTGGAACAAGCTGCAGAAATGCATTAGAGCTAATTAAAATGCAGTACATTTTTTTTAAAGAATGAAGTTTGATGGAGAAGAGCAGGTAGGTCTATCTCAGCAAAAGGAAGAATGAATTCTGCTATTTGAAAAGCGCCTCTGGCAATGTGCTAATCTCCATCATTAGCAAACTATTCTCAAAGCATGCTCACTGCTTTAACAGGCTCATGGGATAAAGACTAAGGCTATGAGTCACATTCTCAGCTGCTGTGAATTGGTACAATTCCATCAGAATCAGCACAGAGCTACTGTAAGAGTAGCACAAGAATCTAACCCAAATTTTGGAGAGAGCCTCATGAATAGGGTGGAGAGGCAGACCACATCAGTACTTTCTACCATTATTGTACCATTTTTTATTCTCTAGGGGATAAAAACCCACATGAACAGCCTTGCAAAATTAACCTCCAATCTGCCCAATCTCACTATTCTGATCCTGGAATATTTATTACCATAAGAGCATCTGCCACAGTAAATATACATCCCGAGTTTCCATTTACTGAGCAGATACTAAAAGGAAAAACATGTTTAAACTGAATCAGCCAAGTCAGAGCACAAAATCTGACAACGTTGGTTATTGCTATAAGATAACAATTATTAATATAAGTTCACACAAAGCTTGATAATAACAAGCTCTGAAAAGAACTCATATGGTGCAGGCTGAAGAAATGAAAGTTCTTTTTAATTTTTTGAATGATGTCATACCTGCTATGATTTTCATAGCTCATCATCTAAAGTTACCAGAACAATTCTGTTATTGGCATTCATCAATGAACAACGGAAAGAAAAAAATTCTTGAAAGTAGCAGTAAATAAATTGCAGTTTCCTGAACACTTAGAACGCTTTCCACAACATATTAGTCAGAGTATTTAAGTCAGAATCTGTATTTTCCAATGAGAAGTAGCAAAATTTGGACTTGAGATGTATCTGCCCCAAATTCCAAAAACCAATGTTATTCTTATTTTACTTAGAAAAGCACAACTGTGGTCTTGAACAGTTTTCTTATGAAAGAAAACTGAACACCTCCCTCACAGCCAGGTGAAGTACAGAGAGAAATATAAAAGAGTCATCAAGAATATACACACAAGGATGCTTGTAAGAGACCAAGTAATACAAATCCTTATTGCCAGCTAAAAATTAAAAGTGTGGGACATTTTATTCTTTTTAAATATTTTTGCTTGGTCAGCATCTGATTGAAAGACTGAAATCAGCAGTTCCAACAGGTACTAAACCAATGAACCTTGCTGATGCTTCATCCTCAGGGGGATGCTGTTCGATGCTTTACAGATTTCAGTACAAAGCCCCTCAGGACCTGCAGTACCCTGACCAGGAGTATATTGGTGTGGTGACCTAAGTGCAGGAAGATGCTTTTCAGATAAGCTCAAATTTTAGCTTTCTGTGCCATCCTAGGAAGACACAGAGGCCATTTAGCTTATCCTGCTCTGACTTTTGGCCTGGTGTTGAAAGGCCCCAAAGAGGATCAGCTCTTTAAACTGGTGTTGACCTTTACAGTTGCAAAATGCTGTTCTCAGCTTCTACCCTACTTTGGGATCACGTACAAAGTTTGGGCTGTTTTGCAAAGTTCAATCAGCCAATGCTCTTGTGATCATTCAACCTTAACATTATGTGGGGCAGGGAGGAAGGGAAAGGAATAAAGTTATTCTGCCATCATAGCTAACTGGAGAGTTTCACAAAAAATAAATACAAGTATATGTATTAATGAAAAATAAATCTTTAAGTATGTGCTTCAATGACCATCAGTTAAACCTTAAATTCTTATTTATTTTCAAAAATATTGACAGTCATTTGGATTTCTTGCTTTCTTTTGCTGCCTTGAGACCTTTAATAATTTTTAGCTATAAAAATAATACATATAATTGTCACATCTAAATAGACAAACCAATACAGATATTACATAAACTGTCAGTTTAAGTAAAACACCTTTAAAAACATTTCTAGTCGTAGCAGGGAACTTGCCACCACCTAAGGAATAAGGTATTTACTTTGGTAGCTTTTTTAACGATTCCAAAGCAGCACCAAATCAACTAAAGAATTCAAGGAGGGGGAAGGGGGAAAAGCCAGATCCCAAAGCATTACTGGAATGCCTGCTATGAGCTTCAAGACACTCAGAAATTCCTTTAGTTTTTTTCCCTGAAGTTATTCTCTTATCAATGACTGCTGTTAGAAAAAATGCAAACAGAAGTATCTACAAGGTAAAGAAAAGGGCTGATGAAAGAACAGTCCCCCAGCAAAAATACTGAGAACATTTACTTTAAAATTTAGCCAGGTTCCAAGATAGGACAGAGAGGAACTGGTTTTTTGTGGGGTGCAGGGTCAACATTCACACAATGTTGGCCAAAGGATGCAACATATCCAAGAAGAGGAGGGAACAAAAAAAAAGGAAAATCTGACTAAACAAACCCCTTATTTTTTATGAATACCAAACACATTCTGTCTTTTTCATTTCCAAAAACAGCTAAAACAGTTTTTGTTATGACTATCAGTGTAGAGATCTTAGGCATTTCTCCCATTCCTAAAATACTTGATCACAAAAATCATCTATTACAGGCTAGGGCTTATCTGAGCCCTATGGGAGTCCCCCAAGATGGGCTGCTGGACTTCCATCAGCTACAGGCACAGCACAAAGCATCCATCTCCTGCACTTTCTAGAAAAGAATATCCAGTCTTATCAAAACACTGGCAGATTGTATATACAGACACTGGTGCTAGACTTCAGAGGAAAAAATGTTCCTTTTAAAATTGAATGCAACTTTTCACATCAGCCTGACTGCTCAGCATTCCTGCGCTATCATGTGAAATCAACAGCCCTGCAAGATTTTTACTGGAAAAAAAATTTGCACTGAATAAGGACCATGCCTGAGATTTTTTTGGGGGAAAGGATATTGCTGCCTTTTTTTTTTCCTTTAAATATTTTTAGGTTTATTGGTAACCACAGTGCACTTGAATAAAATATACTGGTCTACTCTCTCAATATTTGTGGTTACGACTAAGACAAGCTCCCTGACATGGGATTCTCTGAAAGAAACACTATGAAAGCGAAGAGTGAAGTTTTAATAGGGCATTCCATGTAATAGGAATATTTACTGAATTCATGTATGAATTTAATACACTATTCCATGTATACCAGGTGACATTGAGGAAGACCAGCAGCACTTGACAGAAACAAGTCTGTCTTAATTAAGAGGAACAATACTAATTGGAGAGACAGAAGAGATACGTGGAAGGGGATGTTGGGAACATGGCTGGAGATGTACTCCCAGTGGGAGGCACACCACGCCCAGGTGGGGAAGACATGTAAGACACAAAGGAGCAGAAGGTGAAAATAAATAAGAAACCAGGAGCAGCATAAAGAAGTCATTATATGCAGGGCCTCCTGCACTGTCACCTCACCAAAGGCACTGGGGTGATCCAAGGATAACCCATGACAAAAAGCAAGGGAAGTTTATCCTGGAGGCAGAGGGGAGACAGGTGTTTCCTCGAGGTGCCTGTTGAAGTTTTATGTTTTGGAGTGTTCCTACCCAGCATCCAAATCAGCAGTCAGAATGTCATGTTATTTGGCAGTAAATTATGGAAAAAGTTCCCCAAGTTGAGACTGGTTTGCCTGCAACACCACATGGCTTAAATAAACCACAACCCACCACTTCCTTACAACCTTGCAACAACAGTAGTTGGTAACAGCCGAATTTTCTAAACTTAAGCCAATAATGAGATTTTCACTCCTCCTGTTCCTGGCATGACTCTCATGTACAATTGATATTTCCAGTAGAGTAGCTCATACCTGCTGCAATTTAGTCAGTGCCACTGAATAAACTCCTCATAGCTGCATTCTGTTTTCTACAATCTGGTCTTAAACTGTCTCAAGAGACAATCCCCTTGGGCTCCCCACAGGTTTTTTCACAGCTTAGCTTTGCTGGAAACCTTCTTCCCACATCCAACTTCCCTCTAGAACTTCCCTTTATTCATTTCAAGTAAGTCTCATTATTATAATGCTCTGGTACTTCTCACTGAACATGCTTTCTTGTTCCCTAAATTGATTAGGTATTAACTCAGCTTTTTTGTTTGTTTCTTTGTTTTAAACAGCTATCTTAATAACCTGTCCACACCAATTTCCTTTTAATATCCGAAGTTAACTAGAACATTCACATTCATTTGCAGAACTGCAAAATAAAGTACTGCAGCAAACAAATTGTGTTCTGAAGGCAGCAGCTAATAAAAGTTTAAGACAGTATTGGGTAAAGATGGTCCTAAGTAGTATAAACAAGAAATACTACAATATTTAGAATTGATCAGAGATGCCAGATATATCAACTGAGGTTCTTATAAGAAGGTTAAAGTGACAAATTTCACCTGAAGGCCAATGTTTTATCTGTTCCCAATCACAATTCAATTTCTCCACTGTTAAATAAAAACGCACCTTCCCCTTACCTCTCCTTCTGTTCTCTGAAGAAAACCTGAAAAACTGCCACTGGTATAGCAGGAAGACAGTCAAAAGTGTTAGATCTTTAGGTTCCACAAGTTTACAAATTCCCAGTTTAACACACAAATAAGGACACTGGGACACCAGAAGAACTGTAGATCTAGACCAAAACTACTCTTTAAATGCCTGCAGTCTTTACATTCTCCCATGTTCTACCCAGTGGCAAAGTTACACAGGCAGCCTGAGTGCTTCATTCCCTCAAAATTATCTTTTCTGCCATAACAGCAATCAACTAAACTTTGAATGCCCCTTCACAGAGCCAAGGAAATCTGCAAACAAGACACAGACAAGGAAAAAGAGAAAACTACTGATAGTAATCAAAGCCTATTGTACTTGAGAAAACAAGCCCCAATTTTGTATCAGGTTCCTCACACCAAGCACCCTTCTGATACACAAGCCATTGCTCTTAGTATTTTAAGATGTCACTGTAAACAAGATTACAAATCACTGTACACCTTAACTAGGTAAGTTTGGTAATGCCCCCAGATTCAATGTGCATCAGCCTGTTTGCTAATTTATACTGTAAACACCTGATAGGTCACAGGGAATTATGGCTCTCAAAGATGATAACCCATTTGAGGCTTTTGGTACATCCTGCTTCATTTCAAACTCTCACAGAACACAAGTTTCTGTCAGACACAGCAGGCCCAGTATGACAGCACAAATGAACACAGACCATAGTTAAAATGTATAGTGCAATATAAATTGTCTTTTCAGGGCAAGACAGTTGGTATGTTTATCCTAATTATATTTCTTCTATTAGGAGATATTTTGCTTCTCAAGAAAATAAAACCATCATTTGCAATCAATTTGTCTTAAACAATCATAAAGCAGTATTGAGAACATTCCCAGGTGAAATCTGCCCTGTAACAAGACATGGATAAGCTAAAAAATAGGCACAATTAGTGAAGAGATTATCTGTACACCCTGTTAACCTGTGCAGTCTTAATGTAATTTAAACATTTCAGCTTTCATCCCTTGAAGCTGACTATATAGAGAATTAATTCTGTGTTGGTGAGTTTCTGGGGAAGAGGTCTGGGGTAATGAGTGACAGCAGCAGCAACTGGAGAGGACTTGAGTAACAATCTTTTATGCCCAACACATAGAAATAAAAGTATCACAATACAAGTAACAGGAAAAGTTCAGGAGTTCACAAGGATACCGAAGTCAGAGGTGAACCCTACAGTGGTTTCCATTACTTCTGCCCAAGAAATAAAATAACTCTGACATTTATTCTCCATTAGGAACGCTACAACTGCAGCTACACCACCAGGCACGTGGTGCTGCAGCTGTGGTTTACCCACACAAGGACCTCTTTGTGTAGAACAGATCTGTTTGAATGTCATACATCAAATTAATTCACCCCAATGAAGCACAAGCAGTCTGCAGGTAAAGATGACTTTTTAACTGACAGCTTATAAAAACAATGACATTGCAAAAGGGAAGGAAGGGGGGGGAAAAGTCCCCTGAAAAACAAAACACACATACACACCTCCATTCCCCTTCCCAATACTATAATTTACATAGGTATTACTAAGGTTTTCTATTATCACTGACTTTTTTAAACTGCGTTTCATGTATTCAAACATAATGCCTAACAGCAAGAACACCAGAGAGTCCTAATACTGTCAAAAGTAGCAAGTCAGCTTGTGCTCAGTTTCTGAAAGCTGGATATTTACATCTGCCAACCACAAAAACGCTAATACATTTTAAGACTCTAACCCTCTATTTGCCAAAAAACCAGAGATTATGCTACAATCGAGGCACCTACAGGGGAACTGCATCTGGATTCTGGCATCTTCAGACTTAAAGATTCAACATTAGGTCCCAAATCAGCAGAGATTTCAGTAAGGTTAAAAAATGTATTAAGTCAAAAGATATTAGTCTTTGAAGGACTGACATACACAGTTGCTCATATACAACGATTGAGTAATCTCAATGTGTTGGGATCTTTTTAAAAATAAAGATTTTAACAAAATTTTTATAAACCTTTCCAAGAATTTCAGGTTTGTTAACATCCAACTAAGTTATTCACAACCAAAATTTATCTGCAATTCAGCTTGAAATATCTTTTCTGTAGACTGTCAATTTTCATTCCCGAATAAAGTACTTGAAAACATTTCACTCCCTATGCAGGATCAAGTTACACAAATAAAAAAACAGACAGAAACTGAATTGAAAAGCACAGTGAAAGATTAGCCAGTAGTAGCACTTACACAGCAGTTTCCAAAATATCTATTAAGAAGGCATAAAAATACTTTCACCAAATAGGTAATACAATAAAGAGCCTGACTATTAATAGTAGCAATTTATCTTATTGCTACTACTGCAATTTTGATCTTATTTTCTTTATAAGCTTGTTACTTACTGTAGAAACCCAAATCTATCTGTGACTTTGTAAAGACGGTAGTCAGCATCTTCCCACGGTTCAATCTGAGCACCCTCACGTCCCTAAAGGGAAAGGAGAAAAATAAAAAGTCAAATTATGTTTTATGACACAATAAATTAAGACATGTAAGACAGCATTCAACCATTTAAAGCATAACCTTTGGGACATGCTGGCAGGAGGTTAGAGAAGGGGAGGAGAACATCAGTCCTAAACTGACCTGCAAGAAAAAGGAGAGCAGCACACCTATCCCAGCCCTTATGAACTGTATTTTTATCACAGGAAATCTCTTTTGGTCACTGCTATGCACAGAATATATCAACCACAGACTCATAATAACACCACTGTTGTTAAACTCCACAATAATCCATCACAGTCCCAACAGAGCACCTGCTATTCGTTTAATTTCTGAAGTCCATCTTTCCTGAACAATCATCCACAAGAGCATATCCCGCACAGTCCTGAGTTATGTCCATGCTGACTTACAGCTGTTGTCAAATAATGCAGCACTGAGTTTTCCCTCAATTATGTGTTCATTCATGCCCCACTCTTCTATTCCAACTGCTAACCTTGCAGAAGGCTTGCAGAAGTTTAACTGCATTTCAGCTCTGTCTGCTTCTGGTCTGGGCTCTGCACAGGTCACTGGGTATGAAGAGAGACCACCACTCAGAACATGAAGTGTATTGGGTTTGTGTGGCCTGGTTTTAGTAGCAGGAGGCTCCAGGGGTGGTGTCTCTGAGAAGCTGCTGAAAGCCTCCCCCACATCCAACAAAGTCAGCCAGCTCCAAGATGGACCTGCCACGGGCCAAGGCCCAGCCCATCACTGGAGCAGGTTTGGTGGCAGGACTTGTGACCCCACGGGGGACCCACACTGGAGCAGCCTGAAGGACTCACCAATGCTGGTGCAGCTCATGATGACCTGCAGCCCATGGGAAAGACTCATGGAGAAGTTCATTGAGAACTTCAGCCTGTGGGAGGGACCCACACTGGAGAAAGGGAAGAGTTTAAGGAGTTAAATCCCCAAGCAGGAAGGAGCCACAGAAACAACGAGGGATGAGCTGACCACAGCAGCCATTCCTCATCCTCCTGTGCTGCTTGGGTGGAGGAGGTTGAGAAAACTGGGAGCAAAGTTAAGCCCAGAAACAAGGGAGAAGTGTGGAGAAAAGTTTTAAGACTCAGTTTTTATTTTCTTGTTATTCTACTCTGATTTGATTGGTAATAAACAGATTTTCTCAAGTCAGGTCTGCTTTGCCCATGACAGTCATGGTGAAGGATCTCTCCCTGCCCTCATCCCAACTCATGAGCCTTTTGTTATATTTTCTCCTGCCTGCCCAGCTGTGGATGGCAGTGACAGAGAAGCCCTGGGGGGCACCTGGGATCAGCCAGGGTCAACCACAGGAGCATGTTTTCTCTTGTTCCAAGGACTAGAGCCACTGACTCACCTGCACACTGTGCAAATCACCAGTAAGTCTGGCGTACAAAATATTTCATGAACTCTACAAACAAGTCTGTACTCCAGTGGCACTTAAAAAGTCCACAAGTGCTACAAAAATACCTGAATACCGTGTAAGCACTCTTGGTATGCTCCATGCCAGGCTTTTCCTGACAAGGAGTCCAAGAACAAACATGGTATGACCTGGGCCATCTTTAGCTCCCCACAGCAATATTAGAAACAATACAGTTCACTGATCTTTTACTTTTTCTGCAATGATTTCAGCATTTCTACTACTATAACCAAAGATTAAATTAATAAAAAGTAAAATGAGAGTCTTTCTGATCTCATAGATATACTGAGCATCCTCAAATACCTCACTTTCGCTACTTCTAATACAACACCACTCTCTGAAATAGTCCCAAAGTAACTTGCTATGCACCTGAAAAATTAGTTGAATGAGTCATTATCCAGAATATCCCCCATGGAGGGAGAATTTAACTCAGCCAGAGGCCAGTGTATCATTAAGCCAGCAGATTAGTACTCGACAGAGTATTTTAAACAACAGCTAGCTGGAATCATTATTCAGTTTTTAAACAGATATATTACTAAGATTCATTATAAAATGCCTTTTAAATTATTAATAAAGTTCACTTACTCTGTCATACTTGGCAACTATCTCTGCTCGTTCCTGGGCAAGTTTGATAGCAGCATCCTGCTCAGCATCTGCACCTGTAGAGGAATTAAAATAATGCTGTTCAGATTTTCTCCCTTGTGAACAAAGAACTGCAGCCAAATACTTGGAAAATCAACTTCAGGGAGACTACTTGAATGGAGAAATGCCAAAACTATTGTGTAAAAGCAAAATATGACCTTGGTGCATGTCTTGAATTGTGCTCAAAGCAAAGTACAGTTACTGCACAGTATCTTAATTGCTGAGCTTAGAAAATTTCAGATTTTCCACCAATGCAGATACTAAATAGAGTAAAAAATAGTTCTGCACAACCCACTAACTGAAAGACCAAAGAAAGTACTGAAAGCCACTAGCTGGCAATTCCACAAACATTCTACCAGTGAAAGAAATCTGAAACACTCACTACTGGGTTAAAACAAAAAGTGTAAACTATTTACAGGATTTGTAGAGATATTGGAAGACTGAAGAAATACTCTGTGGCTGCTTCTTAGAAATTGCCTAAAACTTGTTTCTCAGAAAACAGGGAAGGATGTTATTATAGTGTCAGAACTGCAACTTGGGCAACCCACAGCTGGAATAAGTGTAAGGATATGACAACAGGAAGGTTGACAGGCAAGGAAAAAAACAATGTGTGAGTAAGCACTGGACAAGAGGACACTGGAAATGCAACATTTAGGACATGAGTGGAGTTCAGGTTTAGCTAAATCCTGTTCCCTGAGCAGAAACCCTCTCTAGAACATGGACAGGAACAGAGAGCAGCAAGAAAGTAAAAGCTGCTGTTTTGAATATCCAACAACAGAATGTACTTCAACATCCCAAATGTACTTACATGAAACCAACAAGGTAAACCTGCTTTAATTAATAGTTTTGTCAGAGATTTTCTTTGGTTATTAAAAAACAATGAACTTGAGATAAAGCAAGGCTTTTAAAAGGTTTGAAATATATTTCAACCTAACACTATTATAAAAATAACTCCAAGCATGTGTTTTTTCTTCACTGTCTTGTTCATGGCAACATAATGAACTTCAGGAATAGTACATACCAACCATCTGGGCCATGAAATAGAAAAGCAGATCAGATATTACAGTCTTCTAACACAATTATTTGCTCAAACCTAGTGTTTCTTTAATAAAGTTTACCTACATATTTCTCAACATTTAGACAAGAAGTTGTGCCAAGGTAGCCTTCTAAGCCATCTATTAGAGATTTAGCATGGTCTCTGCTTGTTTTCACTTCAAGTCTTGCCAGAATGCAAAGAGAAACTCAGTATGACCCACAACACACACAAGCACCACCATTCAGACAACAGCACTGCTTATCCCAAACTTCATCTAAGGGAAAGTGTGACTGCTTCTTTAAAGCTTTCATTTATGATCCCCAGAAATCACACTTTGTTACCCTCACCTGGCCCCCTTTTCCTTGTCACCATCATTTGCCAATCTTATTACTCCTGTTTATTAGCAAGGACATAGAGCTCTGTCATTTTTTCCAGCATGCAGCAGAACCAGCACACATGTATTTACACAATTATTTGAGGGAGAAAAAAAATTTCATCTGCTATAGTTGGAAGCTTTACATCACTTAGCCACAACACTGACAAATAATTTCCTCTCTGTAAGATAAGGGGTGAGTAAAATCATTTCATATTGCTCAGACTTTGGTGTGTCCAAGCAGGGCACTACTCCTCCTGTGCTTTCAGGTCCTCAGCCTTGTCACACCCAAGGGCACAGACACAACTTCACACCACTCCCAGGGCACTGCAGCACGATTTACTCTCCCAGCACAATTAAAACAATCTGGTTCTTAATCTTTACTAGCTGACATAGTGTGTCTGCTGAACTGACAATGTCCACCAAAGATTCCAAATCAACACTGACAAAAAGCAGTGGATGAGTCCTGGTTTTACTTTCAAAGTGAGAAGATAAAGGAATTGTAACCAAATTTAAATTGTGTTTTCTTTTGTAAGACAGTTCTGTGCTTACAACAAGTCTTTAGAGAAGACCAATTATGGATTTTTAAAAAGTGGACTTTTAACTTCCTTAGAAACTTGACACTCCTTCAGCAAATTCAAGTACTGACTGACCCTAATCTCCACTTCTCTAATGAACAGATGTGGGGGGAAAGCTCCCTTGTTTAATGTACACCTGCTGCTGAGCTTCAAGAAATACAGGAAAAGTCCTATCACTGATTTCCAAATAAAAGAGAGATTAGATATAATTTGACAAAGAGTGTGGCTGAATATAAGTGGACGATATTGTAATACATACTAGTCAGTACGTTCACATGTGTATATTGATACAATTTTTTAACAGAGCTAAAAATTGTTTATATTTTATTTTAAAATTTACTCAAAAGGACATGCATAAATCTTCAACACAGACAGAATAACAGTGTAAGATGAAAAAAAGTTTAAACCTTTGCTTAAAAGAATGCAAAACCGTATTTGCACCAGAAAGCAAGTTCCTGATTCCTCCTGAAAACATGGCCATGGCTTACCATCCCTTCTTCCACATAAGCAATGAGAATCAAAGTTTGGCATGTTTTATGCCTCATGACAATTCATCAAATTTAATGCGTAAATTATCATATTCATTGCCTTTAAAGTAATCCTCTTTGCTTTCTGACAGAATCATCTTAATGTTCCAGCTGCACTGAGATAGTTCAATGTTTCATTAATCCATCAATACTGAAAACCCAGAAAACAGCTTGAGATGGGGACAAGAGGGGTTTTTTTGGGAGATAAGCATTAAACATGATTTTTCTTGTAAGAGGAAAAATTTAAATATCCCCAAGTTAGAAATTACGCAGTGATTCCTGATAAAGCAAATGCTCAGTATGGAAACAAGAAAAATTCTTTGGTACAAAAATACATCACTATGAAACTGAAGACAAAAAACTGGTATTCTGAAGTCTTATCAGTTTTATTCAGTGTTATCTCAGTGAAAAAAGTTAAAGATATGACACAAGTATGATTAAATTTACTAATTAAAAGTTAGCATTACAGATTATACAGGAAACAATGCCATCTCAGATGAGGTTAATACATAGTCAAATAACTAGTACAGAGAACTGAGTTGAACTAAAGAATGAGGAAAAATATTAGCAACGATCTGATGATAAAATCTGTCAATGATGGCACGTTAAACAGCACTTTCAAGTCCCCCCAAAACTGGTCAAGCTTACAAGATACAAGCAGTGTGGTTAAAACCCTGCCCAGCAGCAATCATAGAATGACAGGTTGGAAGGAACCTCAAGGACCATCTAGTCCAAGCCTTCTTGGCAGAAGCACAGTCCAGGTAAGATGGTCCAGAACCCTGTTCAGTTGAATTTCAAAAGTGTCCTATCTTGGGGAATCCATCCCACCCCTGGGGAGATTATTCCAATGGCTGTTCTCATTGTGAAAATTTCCAAGTGTCCTGAATCTCCTTAGGAGCAACAGACATAATGCAAACTAAAAATATGTAAGATTATGCTCTATAATTAATGCTAGACTACCTAGAAGAGACCAACTGCCATAAGTGGCATATTTAACAGCAAAACAACAGATCCAAGTAAAAATAAACACTAGTAAAGAAAAAATAAGGCTGTGGCCTACAAACAGATGTAAAAATTCAATTCTGACTTACAACAAAACTTACCAAGGATAGAGATTTTCAAGAAACAGAGCTATGGTTTGATGGATCTGATGAAACAAACAACCAAAAAACCAAAACAAACAACCAACCAAAAAACCAAAACAACGAACCACACAAAAAAACCCCAAAAAACCACAAAAAAACCCACCAAACCAATCCTGCCTTACTCTTGCTTTTGAGCCATCCTCTCCCTTCTGTTCCACAGGGAGGAAGAGTAGCTGTAGATGCAAGCACCTACAGACACCAGAGAACCTCAACCCAAGGTCCCCCTATAATACACCTAAAATCCATATTTTAAGGTGGGTGTAAGGAGAAGGTAGGGGGGGAAAGTTTGGTGATAATGTGATTTTGTATTCTTTTAAATCACCAAGCTAAACACTGAGGATCCTTCCTGCAGCCCCTACAGTAACTGAGTTTTCCAAAATAAAGGAGGGGGAACTGGCAGCACTATCCCTTGTGTTTCCAGCAGTCAAGGTGGAGCTGAACAGCCTGTGACAGCCTGGCTGCTCCTGACTGGGGTGACTAACAGAGTCACATAGTCACACCTGGCTTTCATCACAGCCTGGCAGAACTGAACTGCTGCTCAGGGAGGAACAGCCAGAAGACAGTAAAACACTGGTCCTTCCCACAAAAAAAAAAAAAAAAAAAAAACTGTTGCTCTACAAGGCTTACAAAGCACTTTTGAACTCTGTCTAATCCTGCATGGCATCTAATCCTGTTCAGCTACAGAACTGCAAACCAGTAAGGCATAGATCTTTTTTTTTTTTTTTAAGTGATCTCCATGTGAAATCCACTGAGCACACATCTCTAGTCCCTGCAAAAGCAGTCATGCAACTTACAGGAATAGTCTTTGGGGTTACTCAAACTTACTAGTGATGTACAGCCTGAAAAATGACTAGGCTGTACCTCACCTGGAAAAGGTAACAACAACCAAGGACTAACTCCCTCATCAAGGCAGTATGAAATGAGTGGCAATGAGAGCCTCGGCGAGTTCCTTACACTGAAGGAGGAGTAAGCTACAAGATACATTGCAATGCTAACGCATTATCAACAGCATAAGCAGCTGTCTCTTGCAGATGTGCCATAAATTTAAGTAGAATCATAGATTTGTTTAGGTTGGAAAATACTTTTAAGATCACTGTGTCCAACCATTAACCCATCACTGCCAAGCCCACCACTAAACTATGCTCCCAAGTGCCACATCTACACATCTTTTAAATACCTCCAGGGATGATGACTCCACCACTTCCCTGGGCAGCGTGTTCCAACGCCCAACAACCCTTTTGGGAATAAAATTTTTGCTAATATCCAATCTAAACCACCCCAATGCAACTTGAAATCATTTCACGTCATTCTGTCATTTGTTACCTGGGAGAGGAGCCTGACCCCCAGTTGGCTACACCCTCCTGTTAGGGAGAAGGTCCCCCCCTTGAGCCTCCTTTTCTCCAGGATAAACACCCCAACTCCCTCAGTCACTCTTCACAGGACTTGTGCTCCAGATCCTTCCCCAGCTCCACTCCCTTCTCCAGACATGCTCCAGCACCAAAACATCCTTCTTGTTCAAAGGGGTCCAAAACTGATCCCAGGATTCAAGGTGTGGCCTCATCAGTGTTGAGTACAGGGGGACAATCACTGCCCTGGTCCTGCTGGCCACACTACTGCTGATACAGGCCAGGATGCCCTTGGCCTTCCTGGTCACCTGGGCCCACACTGGCTTGTGTTCGGTCACTGTGGACCAGCACCCCCAGTAGTAGTGCTTCTTTCCATATGGCTGAGGCTTAATGTACTAAGAGCATCCTGTGCAACTTTATCCCAAATTCTGAAGAGATTTCTCCCTTTTTTGTCCTTTGATTCACCATCATCGTCTCTCCAACTGCAGAGCACTCTAAAAATCCCCCCAAAACTGAACACATTAATTTGTTTCCCATTACTTTACTAAAATTCTTGCTTGTTTGCACATTACACATTCCACTGCACAAAGAGCTGCACTGGCACAAATTCTGTCTGCAGGCACTACCACCAGCTGCTACGCATCTACACATTCAAAGCACATATCAGAGCAATAAACAAAGTCTCTGGTCATAGCAGAAAGTCCCTTAAATACTCAGGCTATTTATTTTCCTTCCAGTTCATTCCCATAAACAATGAAATAAAAGCCGTGACGTACACTTAATAATATTTTGTTGTGGGTACACGATGTTCAAAAGGAAGAATCTTGGTAAATACCTGCACATCAATACTAAACCTGCTGTGAATAAAAAGGGATTAAGCATCATTTATTATACTTTTTCTTTCTCTTCATGCAGAGAGAACTTCTAAGACAGAGAAGAATTTTTAACATAAAGTGAACTATTTAATTAGAAAAGCAATCTTTTTTGTATAACACTTTCTCTGAAATACATATTTCCAGAAGTTAACTGAGCTACACTTCTTCCACCATTAAACATAATTATATACCTTAACAGCATTAAGCATTTAAAACTCAGTTATCACTAATTTGAAATGAGAGGAGTACAACAGCACAATATAAACAATTAAAGACCAGTACATAAAATTTCACACAACACTTTACCAGTCTTTAAACTGTCATTTTCTTCCCAGTCCTTGTAGAGCTCTGTTTTGGTCTTCATGAAGTAAATATGTTCGCTTCTAGACCATATTCTAAATCAGTTTATCAAAAACGACCAGGGGAAAAGTTCTCCTCCTCCACTTGCTGCATTTGCTTCACACAACTGAGGCACTTGACACATGCTCCTTTTTCCAGACACAGCCCCTCTAGAGCTCCACGAGCTGCAGAGGCTCGAACAAAGATGCCATTTGTTAATGCAAAGTGTCACGAAGGCACCACGCTGGTGTTCTCCAGCCCAGCCCACAGCCCTGCATTCCAGCTCATAATAAACAAAAGGATTTGAACAAACAGCCTCAGAGGCCAGGGCTCCTGTAACACATCACTGTTATACTCTCGGGCAAGAATTCTTCCTGGTATTTTCCAAGTGCTGCAGGAAAAGCATCTTACTGAAAGGACTTACTTGAAATGGGGCTTGAAGTACTCTCTTTGTGGCTTACTACTTAAGAAACCATGAAATTAGGTAACTCTAAAAATACAGTTTAGATTTCTGTAACTGTTTGGCATTCCCTACTTGCAGGATGGAGATTTTACATATTTTCTGCTCAAAACTCATTTATTATTCAAGATATCTTGGGGACCTAAAACACCTAGGGATGTAAGAAGTTGGCAAGAACACTTTTGTTGATAAAAATACAAAAAATCGGGAGTAAAATTGGTAGAAATAACCTACATCCTGAAAACCTGAAAAACAGATCTCTGTGCCAAATATCCCACAAGACACACAGATGAAGACATTCTCCTGCACAGACTTTAAACTTCACACATGCTCTCTCACACAGACATTCTGCTGCTGTGTGGTACCTGCAAGCAGAAACCAGACAATTCCATATCCGAACCTAAGTTAAGTCAGGGCATACACACTACCAGACACTTTGTGAAGCCAACTGAAAAATGATCAGTGGCATTGGCACAGCTTACCCAGGGAGGCTGTGGAATCTCCATCCTTGGAGATGTTCATAAGCCATCCTGACATGGTCCAGGGCAGCTCTGCACAGCCCTGCTTGAGCAGGCGGCTGGACCAGATGATTTTGAGAGGTCTCTTCCAGCCTCAGCCCTTTTGTGGTTTCCTTGCACTCAGAGAAGTGTTAAAATGCCAGGAACATGAGACCTGATCAAGTGTGTTGGACTATTCTTTTTTCCCTAGAGACTGAAAAAAGAACACTTCCTTCAATTGTTTGAACCTTCCTCCCCATACCGTCTGGCAGAGCACTGAGCCTGGAAATGAGCAGCAGCTCCTTTACCACTTTAATCAGTTTTAATCAGTCTTTGCCACTGATTACTGCTCATGGATCCCACCCAAGCCCAGGTGTCAATAGTTTAGTCTCTGGATTCAGCATGAGTTTAGACTAAGCCAGTGCCATGCCCACGACCAGGCACATTTTCCTCAAAAGCAGCATTTTCTTACTGCTGACACAACAGTAATCCTCTTGCTGCACAGAAATAATCTTCCACTTTGCTCAAGAAAGAACTGGTTTTGTAAAACCAGCTACTTTCTGTTTCCTTATCTTTGAGCACATTTGTGGTGAGGATGAAAAGAACTCACACACAACGAACACAAGCACTTGTTGCAGGTTAACTCTCTCACACCTTCCCCACTTGAAAACAACTTGCTTTTTAATATCACTGCTGCTCTTCTTCCACACACTACTCCCAGACAGCATTAACTCATATTACGGACATATATATATATATATATATATAACATATAAACACATACACACACATCATAGCTATATTAGAGTTATCTATACTGATATTTCTCTTATATGTCTCAAATTCAGCATGTCTGCTTTTGTGGGTGTTTTCAAGTAGACTTACACAGAGAAAAGGTAAGATTTTGGATTAGCTGAAATATCTCTCTATTCCAAAGAAAAGAAAAAAGCTAAAAGAGAGTAAAACTCTTTGGAAAATCAATATATTGCACTATGCTCTGCACCAAAAAAGCCCGTTGCAACAAGAAAACACATGCAGCCTTTCCCTCTTAATAACCAGCGTTCACAGTAGACCCTATTGTAGTTTTACAGCATGAGAAGTAATGGGTGAAGATATGCAAAATTTAACTTCTCTGTAGAAACATGACTGAACTTTCATCATAATGAAAAATCACACTGCACTATGGCAGAACACTTGCAGTTCTGCAACATCCCCTATGAGACACTGCAGAGTCACTAATGGAAAATTTGGTCACTTTGGAAATTAGTAGAATTAACTGCTACTAAAAACCTTCTCAAATCAATTTTAAAGTGATCCTCGAAGGACTCAAAGCAAGAGCAGGGAAATCAAGGCAGCCCTGCTAAGCAATATTCCACAGAGGAAGCCTGTGTCAAAACATAAAATAAGAATTTAGGAGTATACGCATTGCATAGAATTTAAATCAACTACTCTATTTTGCTTTTAAGCAACAGTGGACTAAAGGACATACAGACACTCTATCAATATTCATCAGTTACTGCAATATGTCTGTCATTTTATTTTTAATAACATAGCCTAACGTTTTTAGTTTATGGAGCAACAAAAGCACAAAACTCAAAATAAGCCAGCAATAAAACAGAAAAAGAACATGCTCTAATAAAATACAACTTTGCCATTTACTTAATCCTAAACTGCAATTTGTTTTTCTATGTGTTTCATGCAAATAAGTACACCTTAAAATTAAATCATCTCCCTCAGCTATGCCTACGCCTAACCAGCTGGAAGCTGCAGTTGGAATGCTCATGTCATCACCTCAGCACTGAGCCTTAGGAAAGTTACCACAAGGGTTACAAAGTGGAGTGACAAGATCTGGCAGGGTTCTACTGTAATTCCATTTTACAAAGAGTTGTGTGTGCAGTTGTGAGCCAGAACATAATTAATTTGCTGAAGGTTAACACAATCAGTTGCAAAGCCAGAAGAAACCATAATTGCTAATCTGCAACAAGCTACACTGAAAAGAGTAAGCCCAACTTTGAACAATGCTCCTTTCTTGAAAGTAAAGCAGGACAAACCAACACATAGTGCACTCTCCTGCCCAGGACTCTGTCAACACAACCTGAAACATTTACAGCAGCTCTTAATAGACTTAAATGTAAAAACTCAGGCTGGGCATAATTTGGGATTTGCCAGTATGTAAAGACTGGTCTGACTTGTGCCACAACTAGCTAATGTCTTATGTCTAAGCTTAAGCCAACGTTTGTTCTTCTCTTCTCAAGGGTGCAGTTGGTACCTGGACCTTTCATTACTGTTTTTCTTTACTGCTATGAAAGAGCAGCACTGTGGCCATGATGAAGTGGTTGCTCACCTACACATTTGTCTGTCAGGAGATGCAAACAGTGTGCTGAGCTCAGTCATGTCAGCCCTCCAAGCAGCTGTTCCAGTGGCACTGGGAGCAGATCTGCATCCCACTGTTCCAGGGGACACAGCCAGCCTTGTTTCTGTAGCATATTATAACCCAGCAGCAGCGGAACAACAGAGACTCAGCCTTCATGGAAAAACACAGGAGGTTTTCTACTACATGGAAATCTTTTTTTGGTGTTCCACCAAGAGATTACATTTCTTAGAACTCCTACTGTGGCTAGAACTGATCCCACTGTAATATATAATCTGTTTCATCTACGGCTCATGAGTATTACTCCCACACTCCCCCTGAAATCCATGACCTTTCCCAGCACTAGCCCTAGCCTTTATAATTCTGTCTTAATAAAATATGCTCCAAATCAGATGCTGCATTATATGCTAAGATCAGACACTTGACCTCAGAAGCAGTATTGACAGATAAAAAACAGAAATATTTCAGGAATTTTACCCTCAACCTAATTTAAGTCAAGGCATCCTTTCACACCAGTGACTTTTCAGGTACTGGTTATGATTTTATAAGCAAATGTAGCTTATATAAACCTGAAAATGCCTTTTTTTTTTTTTTGATCCCTTGTACTTTAAAAGTATAGTATACTTGCAGTTCCCAGAGGCTTTGGAAAACTAAAATATCCCCTCTGTGCACTGACATTGCCCATACTTTTAACCATGACAGGCTACTAAACACACAAGCAAAACGATCCTTCAGCAAGATTGAACATAGCAGCACTCTGCAATAAATTTCTTCTTTTTTCCCAATGCCATATATCAGGATGATATATAAAAATCATTTGTTTCCCAGCAATATAAATCAAAAGAACATTAAAAAATTCTCTGTAATTTTGACATTATTTCCAACATAATTTCAGATTTCCTGTTTTGAACATCATAATTAGTGGTAGAACATGAATGTTTTCACAGCACTAAGAATCGCAGTATCAATTTAAAGAGTAAAATGGTTCTAATATGTTAGATTCTTACACAAAGCAGAACATTTCACAACAAGAGCTATGATTCCCACGTTAACAGACTTATATTTAAGTAGTCAGTTGCCACACTGCACTAATTACGTTAAGTCTCCTGATTAATCATTTTTCTCTCTGCATTAGTAAAAATTAATGAAGCAAACAATAATTATATTTTAAAATTCAGCGTTAATGATGTGAAGTCTATTCCCAGGTTAAAACATCACAAGACAACACTCACACAGACTCTGGATGAAGATTTTTAAAAGGGGGCAGTTCTTAATTTTTGAGGAAGCTGGTTTATTTCTTCTGTAGGGCTAGAGAAGTTACAAAAGTTGTGTAGTTACAAAATTTAATCTATATTGGTGTAATTTTATACTGGCTAAAATAAAGAGGTTTGTTCTTCTACACAGACGAGCTTTGAGTACACTGACATACCCACAGTCCAGCTCATCATTTAATTACACAGCCGATTTAACTGATTACAACAGGAAGAAAAGGAGCGTTTGTTTTTGTAACAGATGCTATTCTGCCACTTAACAAGACTAAAGAGCTCCAAGCCAGCTCAGAAAAACACCAGCTCTGACTCAAGGCGGCAGGAGCAGAACTTGAACAGCATCATGGGGATGCAGCAGCAGCTCCCCCGACCTGCCCAGCGCCCACAGCCTCAGGGTGGCATGGAGCTGTTCAGCTCAACAGGCTCTGCCCAAACCTCGCTGGCCCCGTGGGAGATGGAAAGGGAAGTGTTCACAAACAAGCAACGCATGAGCAGCTCCTGATCCCACCAGCTTTTACTCCCCAGCTGCACATGTTCTACCAGCCTTTAGTTTTCTGCCTTCTCCAGAAGAGACGGCATGAAGTGCACAGGGATGAGTCCTTGCCCAAAAGCGAGAAAACCACCCTGCAGCCTCTGTTCACACCTCAACTGGAGCCTCCCAGGTGCTGAGCTACTGCTCTGCCTATCATGGGGCCTTTTTGGGGGGAGACTTAGGGTTTTTTTTCATTTTTTAAGTTTATTTTCGCCCCAGTACACAACAGGAAAATAAAACCTAAACTATTGTGAAAGCTCTGCCAGGATGAAAAAGTGTATCTCGCTTTATTCCTGCAAAGCCATATTATATGAATTACACTAGTTACTAAAGGCTGCTGGACGGACTGTTGTGATCCATACCATAGAGCGTGGATCTCAAGCATCCCTCCAGCTACCACTGGGATACACTGAAGGAGCCATCTAAAATCACAGTAACAGCGAGAGGAGCTGCACGGCCCTTCTCTGTTCAACTTTAATTATAATCTTAACATTCTTAAAGCATTTCACAAAAAAAAACCCCACAAACCAAACCCAAACAACTGAGTTACATGCTACACAGTTCAGTTCACCATAGGTGAAGAGCTGTCTTCAATTACTGTCTCTGAACTGTTCAACTTTGAGCAGATAAACATTTGAACTGCAGTAATACCTTAAGTACAAATAGGATCCTCAAAGTGAATCCTCCAAAAAGTCTAATCACCAAGAAGCTCACATGACACTAAACCTTCTCTCGGTGGCTCTATGATAAGTTCGAGTAAGTCCACAGAAAGACATCAAAGCAAATTTAGATACCTGCCTGCTTATATCACTCATGTCTACACAGCATGGAGCTGCTTTGAAAAAAACCTGAGTAACTGGCTACTTACAATATCTGTCATTCATTTAATTAACAACTAAAATGGCATTTAAGAGAGGGTAAAAACATTGAAATCTCCTCTGAACATTTGAAATCATCTTAAGTGTCAGGCAGCACAAGATCCATTTTTTTGAAGTTTATAAAGTGATTATAGGAAAGGCTGGAGGAGTAAGAGACAACCAGATGAAGGGTAAACAAGTTTGTCGAACAGCAGCAGAAACGGGGGAAGTTTCTTCATCTTTGCTATGAGAAAAGGAAGTCAGTGGTAGACAAGAAGGTTCTGTTGTTTTCAGTTTCACTGACTGAGGGCTGGTAAACAAAACAAAGTAAACAGCCATGGCATTTCCCATGCGAAACAGGAATTAGGGCCTCCAAGGCTGTCCTGTGTCCCTGGTTCCAGCCCCAAACTGAGGGAAAACCCAGCAGAGCAGCTGCAGTAAATCCCAGTGCCATACCCACCAAATCACAACCAGGTTACATTCATACTGCTAATTAGCAATACCAGTATGAATTTGTTTGCCTCCACCTAGTTTGCATCACTTAAAACATTTGTCAATATAAAACAACTTCAGAGTTTGGATTAAAAAAACCAAAAGGGGAAGGCAGAGGAAAAAGAAAAAAGATCACAAACTTTCTGGCTGTTTATCTATGGAACACTGTACCAGTATGAAAAACCTTCTGCCTACATTGTATCCATCGCCTTTATATTCTTTGCTAGAGGAAACACCAAATTGTATTTTAGATGTAATCTATGCCTAAAACTTAGGACAGCGTGACAAAAAAAGTCTGGGGTTTTTTCCCCCTATCTTTGACACCAGTTAAGTACAGACAACACCAAGATGTCAGCACCACTGAGGCAGGCACAAAGCTGTAGTAGGAAAGGAGCACAAAACAAAAATGAAAAGGCATTTGTTTGAATAGTTGATTTTAAAGGACAGTGCAGGTTAATCAGAACAGAATTTTCCAAAGAGGTTATAAATCTCCTCCAAGTAAGAGATCACAGCAAGAGGCACCATTTGGCTCATTCTTTGGATACTCTGAAAACATTTTACAAGTATCCAGTATTTATATAAGATGACAATTATTAATTTATACTGCTGTTGAACAGAAACAATAACTTTAATAATCAGTGCATTAAAAAGCATATCAGTAACACTTTATTTTTATTGGCTTAGAGGAAGATAAACACTGAGGCACTTCAGTGACACAAACCCACCATCATTTTCAATGCTTCTTCTCTCAAAATCAGTACTTTTATTTCAGTACCAATGCAAAATGAAGAATGACAAACACATGCTGTGAAGACCTTAACAAGTTCCTACTGCACAACAAACATGAGGTCAATTCTAATCTAAGCCTTGTACACAGGCATCAAGCAAAAAAATCCATTTATTTGTTTATGCTGAAGTCAATAATGCACTGAACCTACTAATGAAGATCTGCTTTATAACCACTACACTGTTAAAGAAAAAAGCCAAACCAAACAAAACCACCCATAACCCAGAAAAACCTATTTGTCACAGATTCTCATATCTCAGCAGAAAATTACCTGAAATTAAAAAAGCAGTTTGAAACTCAGTACACTGAGAAAGTCTACTTCATCTAATACAATCCCTATTCCAAGTTACAAGCATTAGCTCTAGGACAATACACAAATATAGCCTTTTATGGATTCCAATCCAGCCTATACAACCTATTTCATTCCAAATAGATCACTCTCAACCTCTGCAAATTTCATATCCTTCACAGAATCAAAATCCACAGGACTAGTCACAACTTGGTTGAGCCCGTGGAGGTGCATCTGGCAAACAGGATCCTGTTCCCTGGGAAAAGCAGACCCATTGTAGAACCCTCCCCAAGGGCAGACATGAGCTGTCCTCTCCATCAGAGAGAAGGAGGAACAGCACCAGCTGGGATTTAAACACAGATCCACCCACTGTCTGCTGCGCCTCTAGACAAGCAATTAAGATATTCAGCACTTTGGGGAGAGTTCAAGTTCTCATTTGTGCAGCTTGGACACACCAGGAGCAACAGGGCTGACTGGTTACTCAGGCATGAACCAAACATCACAACTCAACCTTCACAAGACAACAGCTTTGAGCTTTGAGTTCTAACTAAACCCAGCAGCTGCAGATAGAAAACTTAGATGTCAAAGCTCTAATGCCTATATGGCCTTTAAATACTCTTTTTGACTTGGTTTCCTGGCCAATCAGGAAACCTTCCCATGAGGTGTAACACTCATTCTGAAATGCGTTGACCTCACAGTTCAGCAAATTCATCAGTGATGTTTTCATCAGTGAAGTTAAACCCAAAATTACTTGCAAGGGGAAAATATTTTTGGTTATGAATTGTGGTTCCCTCGTACCACTGAAGACATTTCTTCAGTGTATGTTAAAATGACAACTTTGCATTTCTGCTGTTACTACAAACAAAGCCGAAGCCTGTTCTTGAAGCAAGGAGCTAATGCAGTAAACCAAAGCATCTCTGCAAAGGTATTCACAAAAGGTCTAGCAATGGGATGGGAAATGAAGAGGACGAACATAATGAATGTTCATTCAATACAACATTTTGGAAGGACAAGGAGCTATCACTCCAAGGGCTTCAAACTGGATGAAAAACCAACAGCCTCTCATCAACTCTTCCCTCTTCAGCAGAGGTACAGTTGTCATCTGCTGTCACACAAGCCTGAAAGTGAATGAAAACTACCAAGTAGTTCTCCTGTTTTAGAGTTTTCTGAAACCATTAAATTTAACAACAAATTTCTTGTTCTGACAGTGAGTTCTTGGAAGAATTTACAAACAACTCAGTCTCCCTAAAAGCTGGGAAAAAAAAAAGAAAATACCATTTTCAACTTAAGTTTGTTTTACCATAATCCACACTAATGATGACAGCTTTTAGGGTGTACTAGTCATCATTACAAACTTTGCTTAAACAGCAAGCAGAATTTCTACACTTTCTCCTTCTCTAGCTCACTTTATTCCCTGGCATAGAAAACTCAGGCATGTAACTATTGAACACTATAAAATTACTCACACATGCTCTATTTGCCAACACCCACTGTTTTGGAAGAGAACACGAAACCTAAGCATTGACAACAGGAACGAGCAGTTCCCATTATTGTGATATGGTGCTATAAATGTAGAAACACAAAAGCATCAGAGAGTACTTTGTACCTGAGGTACAAGAGGCTGCTTAATCCCAGGGTAACAGTCAGGCCACCTCAGAGACGTTGTTGAGAAGTTTCTCTGAAAAATGAGTCAGCTGCACACCCTGGGGAAGTTCTCTGTCAATTAAAACAGTATCACAAACAGCCATTATTCTTCAGGTGCTGTTGAGCCCAGGTGGTGTTTCACTGAATCATCAGCTCCAACACAGACTAAAAGTCACTTTTTTCTCAGATAAACAAGACAGAATTTTAAGCAAAGGCACAAGGCAAATACATGGATTTACAACTCAACCAATCAAGCTTTACTAAATAAAAAAATCTTTGGTGGGAATGCAATGAGAACCTACAATTGTTTGAGAGGTCCAAATCTATTCCCATGCTGCTGATGCAAGTGAAGGATGGAAATTCAGCCCAAGCACTGCTGCTCAGCTCAGACACTGCAACCTTCACCCTGACACTCAGCACACGAGGCAGTGACCTGTGTAATTGTTTTCCGGTAATGTAACACCTTCTGAGACTTGAGAAGCAAAGGAGCAAGAATTTAAGTCACCACGTAATGACAGTACAAATGCAAACAATGTGAAAAGAGGATACAGAAAGCAGGGGTGGAGATGGGGAGGAAGTGTGATGTTTTAGCTAAGGAATGAGATTTTAAGAGGATGATGTACAAAATTGCTAGAGTATAATTAGCTGTCAAGTTAAAGCATGCAGGGGTCATCATCAATAAGGGGTATGGGATTACAACATTCCAGGAAATGTGAGTATCAATTTTCCCACCACCTTGCACCTGTTTTCTTCCTTCACACCTGTACATTATATCAGCAGTATTTGATATCTCTCTGCATACACAAGCAATGCTGAAATGAAAAAAACATTTAAAAGCTCAAAAGCCTGAAGGAAAACTCATGGAGGCAAAATATGGATGCAAAATTACTGCACATTCTTAGACAGATGAAGAAGAAACAGAATAAACTGCAGAAGAATAGGCTATGGCACAAGCTAGAGTGAAGGGTCTATGAACTTTGAAAAGCACAGTTACTCTCCAACAAACAACTGAGACTTGTGAAAAAACCTTACCAGCACAAAAGGAATACAAAGAAGGTATAAATCAGCTTCATTTTAAAAACTTTGCAGTTACCTTTTAGGTAGCTCCAAGGTATAAGGATATGACACAGGGAACTGCTGTATTTATAAGCTACTGTGATGGTATAACTGCCAGATCCAGCTGCTGTGTGACCACTTCAGGGCAAACAAGGCAATTTTTTTATTTTTACATCTCGGAGGTAACTGCTACTCAGTGAAACTGGTATGTCATTACTAGTCCAGTATCAGGCAGTTCCTTGAGACATCATTCAGCCATCAGTATTTTATGTTCAAGCTTCTTAGCTCATATAAATAGAATACCAAATATTTACAGCCTTTCACATGGGACTGTAGGATTTAGCCCAAATTTTAATTGAAGGACTATTCACATTTGGCTCAGAATGAAGAAGAATGCTTGGGAAACAAGCTCATCTGCAGGTTTTTTTAATTGTGGAGGAAAAAATTAAAATTAAAATTATAAAAGAGCTGCAATAGTTTTCATGTTACAGCAATTCTGTAATGTCTTTGTGTTAAAATAAAATGTTCCCAGATATGAAGCTCTGAGGTTTTTTTTATAGTTTTTAATTGGAAACAAATGTTTTCCCATTAATCAGAAATCTATGAACTCAACTGATGAAAGCAGCATGACAGATAAAAGGCAGGTAAAAATAGGTTTGAAAGGAGGAACAAAAATACTGCAGAAAAGTTGTTTTAAAGTAAAAAGGAATAAGAAATTGCCAAGGCAGCTTAGTCAAATAAACAAAGCCCAAACCAAACTACTATCAAATAACAATTCTACAGCAGCAGGAATTATTTAGATATGTCATATAAATGTCATGTCCCCTTGTCCACCTGCCCCCTACAATCACCTCATATTCAAGTGTATTCCCATTAGTTCTAATTCGATTATCTCTTTTCCAAGCTACTCATATCAGGAAATTATAGCTAGAATGCAAGGGATAATTTGTTGAGGTTTCCTAATGGTAGCAATGACTTTAGAATTTCTAACACTTACCAGCCAAAATTGCTCAAAAAAGTCCACTGGCATACCAATAAATACTATTTCAAAACCAATTACTACACACCAGTAACTGGAAATGTTATGAAGCTTATTACTTCTTTTTTTTTTTTCTTAAACACAGATTTTAACTAGGAGTACATTAAGAGAGCACAAAGGAAAAGGCAGGAGGACATCATTCAGATATCCAATCCTGGATTTACAGTGCTTGTTGACCACATCACTGCTCTTTGTCTCCAGCTCTGCTGGAAGTTACTGCTCTGGGCAGAGCTGGTAAACAGGATCATGTGAGTGCACTGCAACTCACAACAGAAAAGTCAAACTGCTGAATTTGCTCATGCTGCCATCACCAGAGCTTCAGGGAACTTGGACTGGGGAGAACTCACAGCAACAGAGGCCTGCAAAGTTTCAGTTTGTCCACATCCTCAGTGTTACTGTAGTGAGTTGACCCTAGGCTGGCTGCCAGCTGCCCACTGATCTGCTCTGTCACTCCTCCTACTCAACGGGACAGGGGGAGAAGAAAACAAGAAAAAGCTCATGGATCAAGACAAAGAGGGAGGTCACTTACCAATTACCCTCATGAGAAAAACCTATTTGGCTTGGGGAAACTAATTTACTGGCAATTATAAATAGTACAGGTCAGCCCGTAACACTTGGTCGTTGCTGATCCTTAATCCTGACACTCTTCCCATGCTCCAGCATCCCATCATGGTCCCTCTGATGGGATACAGTCCTTCACAAACTGTTCCAGTGTGGGCTTTTCCCTCAAGCTGTTGTTCCTGCCAGAAAACCTGCTCCTGCCATGGGCTCCTCCTCCAGGGCCACAGTTTCTACCAGGAGGCTGCTCCAGCATGGGCTCTCCACAAGCTGTAACTTCTTTCAGGGCACATCCTTCTGCTCAGTGGGGAGGACTCCAAGGGCAGCAGGTGGATATCTGCTCCCTCATGGACCTCCACGGGCTGCAGGGACACAGCTGCCTCACCATGGTCTTCTCCAGAGGCTGCCAAAGAATCTCTGCTCTGGTGCCCTGAACACCTCCTTCTCCTCCTGCTCCTCCACTGACCTTGGGGTCTGCAGAGTTGATTCCCAAACATTTTTCCCTCTCTCCTCACAACTGCTGCACCGTGGGTTTTTGGCATTTCTTAACTCTCTTATCCCAGAGGTGTTACCAGCTTCACTGATGAGCTCAGCTTTGGCCAAGGATGTGTTTTGGAGCTGTGTCTGGCTGTATCCAACCCAGGGGCAGCCCCTGGCCTCTTCTCACACCTCTGCAGCCCCAGCTACCAAAACCCTGCCATGCTAGCCCAATAGTGGCCAAAGAGAAACTCTGGCATGAACTTAGCACCTAATCTCAAGAGGCAGAGCATATAAAAACCCAAGTCATAAATGTCAGTCTCCAGTGCATTAGGGAATAATCCCTTGATACCCTTCCTGCCTCTGAAATATCGAGCCTACCAGAAATTGCACTTATTTCCAAGAAAGACCTAATTAGGCTATTCTGTCCAATGCCAAGATCATAAATCTGGGGTAAAAGACTACTGATGTTCCACGCAATTCTAAAAATAGCATTTTAGTCTAAATTGGAAGAGCACTTTGGAGCAAAGCTCCAGATCATCTCTATTTATTGTTCTCCAGTTTGTGCTGGGAAGAGACTTGGAAGTATGCAAAGCTGGATTCCTTCCAGGTTCAACTATCTGGGAGATGCACTCCTACCTCCAAGTTATGTTCTACCCACAGCATAAGGCCAAGAAAAAACTGCCAAAATGCAGAGGAATGTTGAACTCCCAGCTTTCCTCTCTCCACCTCTGCCTCCAGTGCCGCACTCCCTGCTAGCATGGACACAGTCCATGAGCCACTGCTATGTTAAATGCCCAGCCGAGGCCCCAGCACAGTTGTCCTATGATTTGCTTAAGTATATTTGCTCATTCCTCCTTTTAGAGCTTATCTGCACTATTTATAGAATGGCTTTACATTCTCATTAGTTGCCAGACAATGATTTTTAATACATGTTCCATCACTACAAACACTCCTCTGCAAAGCTTTACACATTATGTAAAACAGGCAATTATCACTGCACAGATTAGAAGGTCATTCCAACGCCTATAAACTAAGTAGTAGTGGGAACTGGAGTCTGTGTAGCTTATTTTCTTTTTCATCTATAGATTTGGCAAGCTCCAGACTAGCATTCATCCCACGTATTTCAAAACCTAGCCAGGGTACTAATTCACGGCACAGAATTGACAAAAACATATCTTTGATTTGTGCAGAGTGTGATCCACACTACAGCCTGCGAACATAACATTTTCTTTTACTGAGTGATGTGACATGGTGGCTTCAAGACTTGATGCAGCTGCAGCATAGATGGGGAAATTTTTCAAAACATTTAAAAGTCTTTTCAATGTACAGCTGTCATCAGAAAAAGGAAAGGATTAGTCAGTTTTTTCTTTATAGAAGGAGAAAAATTAGGACACAGAGCAATGGTGCAGCCATTTATACATCACACAGCAAAGAGCAACGGCTGAAATCAGCAGTATATTGCACACTGGGGAGCCCTGGAAGCATCCCAGAAACACCCAACACTTAAAAGTGATGAAGAATTGTTCCACCAATCTAAACAATGTGACTTTAAATGAAACAGAAAATATTTCTCTAGGAGAGATCACAGCATATTCAAGTTACCCAAGTCCCTTCATTAGCACAAACAGTATTTCCTTTTCTATCAGCAAGAGGAAATCTCAGATCAAGGCAACTTCTCACATTCCAGATGAGACCTGTGAACTGCACTATAACCACGTCCTTCAGACTACTGTTATTTCCCACTCAGAAATGAGGTTTAGCAACAAAAGCTTCACTTCCATTCTAACTGTGATGGGAATCAGTAAGCCAAAATTATTAATTAACACTTTGAAGGTTCTGTTTTTAAAAAAATAAGCCTGAAACTCAGCCTTAACTTCTATAAGATACTTCTGACTAACTGAAGATTAAAAAAGGCTTGGAGAGTACCTTTTAGTCAATATTTCGGGGGGGAAAATTAGCACATAGTGATATGGTGAAACTTGTCTATTCACATTCATGTTCCCCTCCAAATGCTTACATATTCATCTTGCTTGGTATATTAGCTGAATCTCAAAATCTAAAAACGAGGAAAAGAAAAAAGGATTTTCCCTTCAATTTCAGAGATAAAAGTATTTGCCAATCAATAAATGCAGAAAGTTTTGTGCAATCTGCTTTACCTGTAAAGTTTACGTGACTTTGCTACTTGCTTTTGGAAAAGTAATAGGTAGAAATGTTACATTTAAACACTTCATGTTCAGATATAACTGGTGCCTGAAGTGGTGCAGCCATCACTTCCACCACTACAATATGAATGCTAAGAAAAAGAAATTTGATATTTAGATCCTTTAATAGAAACCTATTTTTCCATGATTAATTAAACCACAGGGAAATAAGGAGATTTCTTTCCCTTGTATTCCACTTACATTTCATTAATACCTGTATTAGACTGTAATGGTCCTATGGCTAATGTGCCATAGGAGTGGAGCATCCAGAGTGTGATAATGTGTTGTTCAGAAAGCACAACAGTGGCAGACAAAAAATTACTGTTAAAAAAAAGGAAAAACAACACACCGAACAAACAAAAAAAAAACCAACCACCACACATACAGTGGGAAGGGAGGGGAAAACATCAACTGCAGAACACAACTTTCACTCCCTAAGGACATACGGTTTTAACTGTGTGACTCAGGATGATACCTGGCTTAAAAGCTACAAAACCCCTGAGGTCTTCAGAACACCCTGAGACTAAAGGCACAATTAAATCCCAGCTTGCAGAGTTATTCCTCAAACTGCCAATTCCATGTGAAGTGTGCACTCAAGCTGTTTCCAGTGGCAGCAGAGAACACCTTCAACCCAGCAGTGGTATCGGGCAAACAAGAGTATCCAAAGTCCACAAACCGAATATCCATCAGCTTCTCCACATGGAGAATCTGCTCACAGGAGCTGTGCCGGTCAGCCCAGACTCATTTTCCACCAAAGCCCACTTGTACACACAGAGCCCTCATGGTTGGCAGGTCTCAAGATTTACACCCTGGCTGGGGGTGCAGAGTTAAGTGACTGTGACACCTTACACAGGAGTCGTGCTCTTCTCGTGGAGAGAAGAGTGTGCAATAAAGTGTCTGCACATCTATTTCCTTTTGTTCGAGTGTGCTGACATATAATAATGCTACAGAAAATAATGGTAGGGAAAAAAACCCTGCATCACCTGGGACAAGATGCAGAAGGGAGTAGAATTTGTTCCTTAAGGAAATGATTCCCACCAAGGACCTGCCCCTTCCAGGTACTGCTAAAAATGCTTCGTTAGCTGCTTTATTAGCAAGGAGACAGCAGCAGTCTTGGTCATCTGTGTACTTATTTTCTCATTTCCACCAAGAATTTAATTAACTGACATGAATTAAGTTTTCTGTTTGATCCGGAAATTCAGTTCAAATTAACATTTTTATGGATAGTTTAATAGTAATGCTGACAGAGAATTTACTTTAGAAGAAAGTGTTTGGACTTACAACCAGAAGGATGAAATAGTGGAAACTATTCCACTGAAAAAACAGGTTTTTTATTTGCTTTTAGACAGGATTAACTAAAAAAAATGGCTTTGATAGCTGATTGGAAAAGTCTGTATGTTTTCCTTACAAGCTATACCAAAAGATCTAGAAGCTCAACAGGACAAAAATACTTTGAAGAAGCCAGATAAGATGTCCAGGGAAGCTGTGAAATGTCAGTATACACCAAAGCACTTTCTAAGCCACACAACTGCAATAATTATCTGTTTTAGAAAATGTCCAGCTGGGAGCCTGTCACTTTGAAATATTCACCACATTTTAAGTTATTGAAAACTTTATTTATTTATTTTATTTGAGTTATTGAAAACAAACAGGCAAACTTATTAGCATTCATCTTTGCACCATTGCTTAATCACATTCACTGCAATTTAACAGTCACCTTTTTAAGCTTTTTAAATAAATTCTGTATAAGCTTTCCAATTAACAAACATGGACATTAGCATTTGTGTTTAACATTGGATTCCAAATTCCATAACCATGAGGCAAAATACTGAAAACTTAAGAATTTATGGCACAAAAAAAAAAAAAACCTGAGATGATCCCTCATTGCTTGAAGTGTGCACATCTCAACAGCACAACTTTTTCTTCAAGGAAATGAATATACTTTCTCATGTAAAATAACATCAGCATTACCCTTTGACAGTCAACAAGAAGAAAAAAGTTGAACATGCTTGAAAAGAGCATATGCACGACTGCCACCCCACCAAAATCAAGATCAGAAAAATTTGTTCACCTAAACTATGAAAATGCAAGACTGGCTGAGAATGAGGCTGCTTTTTCTACATTCTTCAGGCAGAGCTTCATGGCCTTTTCCTCAAAAGTCTTCAAACCAAAACTAAAATTTCATAGTTGTAAAATTCACACATTGATAGAAGCACAAGAACCAGCAGAGAAGGAAAGTCACAGGACACAAACACTTTTTTCCCATGTTTAGATTCAGAGATCTTTGCTCTGCTGAAAACACAGTGGACAAATGCCTCAGACAACACAGAATCTTTGTCTCACCTGGAGTATCACTGAAACCAGAAAGCCAAATATACTCACCCTACCAGCTCGAGCTCAAAACCATGTAACCATTCATCTTCCCAAATATTAAGCAAAGCCTTGCATTAATCATTACCTTTCCTCTTCTTTCAAGGAACCCAACAAATCCACCTTGTTTTCAGTTGGTCTTTCCACCCAGCTGCCAGGTGCCTCCTGCTGCAGTGAAACCAGGCCAGAGTTTGCAGATCCCCACACACCAAACACAGCAAGTCAGATCAGTGTCTCTGATGCCAAAACAGCTGTGCTGATGTACACAAAACTGAATTTCTGTCACATCTAGCAGAAACATCACTGCAAACCTGTTGTGCTCTTCCTTATTACATTACTGCACTGTTCCCTACTCCTCCTTCTTTTTCAAACCTACTTTAATAGAAATATTTTATGTTAAGCTCCCACATTTCCCATGTGCTACAAGTAAGAAAGCAAAAATTTTATTTCAGGATTATTGAGAATATTGCAGTTGACAATTCATGAGTTTAGGGTCACACCTTTCCAAAAATAACCCCAAGACATACTGGAATAACAAATCGTGGTAGAAAGCTGAAGATGAGTTGCCTTTGCTGTGCTTACCTGCTTGTAAATTAGCTCATTTCAGCTGACTAACATTATTGCATAAACAGGGAACAGGTAGTACTTTTCTCCTCTGTAGTTCCTCCATAGCTAAATGAATTCTAGCTGTCTGTATTAATTTTGTTATGCCACAGACCAATTCCCAAGATACACCATCTACAGACTTTGTTTAATGATGCCACCTACCTAATAACCAAAGACACAGACACTAAAGTAAGCCATTAACAGCCACATATGGTGAAGCAGCACCAGGACCTCTCCTAATCACTGCAGCTGGCATCACACAAAGAAGAATAAAATTTCAAACAAAGTAAAAAGGCAATAAAATGTCAGGATAAGAAATGCAATAGAAAAGCCACAATATATGTATGAAGCATTACCATTTAAAATGAGAGGTAGCAAACGCCAGCCACAGAAATAGAGTATTTTAGGTAAAAACACTCTACATGAGTCACTGTGTGGCCAGCTGTACAATGATCTAACTGTATTATTACTTGTTTGTGTCTGCATCATCCTGAGGTGAACTCCATCACACTCCAGCAGAAGGAAGTCCCACCAGCACTTCCCACTAGCCTCAGCCAGTGGCACCACAGAGAAGGTTGTCCCCATGGATTGTTCACGTCCCACTGCTGGCTCCTCCGTGGAGCTCACCAGCACCTTTGCAGAGCTGCACCAGCAAGTGGATGAGTTAAACTAATGACGGTTACAGTAACTCAACAAGAAGAAAAAGTACCATTTCCCACTCAAAACCACTGCATGGCTACACAAACGCAGGTGAAGCACTGTGAGCATTGGAACTGCGATGAAGAGGCAAAGTGAGCAGCAGAGGCAAGGCAGGAGGAGTCATGTCTGCCAGCATTACTTAGTTGTGAAACCACAGCTGAAACTTAAACACAAATAATGTCAGAAGAACTGCTGAAATATAGTTAAACTCTGTCACACTGGTAGAAACTTAACCGTGGTAAATTATGAATTGAAGCTGTGCACATGTACTGATGAGCTGCAGACTACAATACATTATCTTGACTGCTGTAGGCAGAATTTCGTATTTAATGACAAAAAAAAAAAAAAAAAAAAAAGAAGAGATTTAACTCCCTGCCTGCAGCTCACTGAAGAGCTTGTTAATTTTTATTAACTTGGCTCTTCTGCTCAGGCTCCTTTAAAAAATGAAGTAATTCAAGGACAGGTATATAAGTCTAGAAAAACCTTTACTTCTAATCCAACATTTATCAGTTAAAATACTCAACCTGGATTGTAATAGTATTATATGAAGAAATGCAGTAAGAAATTCAGATAACCCTGGAACTTCCGATAAGAGGCAAAATTCTCAGCCTTCTGTGGAAAGATGTTACAACAAATAGCAAAACCAAGGGATTGAAGAAAGTTTCCCATATTTCAGCAGATGCCTCAAGGGAATGCATTCAATTTTTCCCCAACTATCACCAAAGGTAAAGAGACCACACCATGACTACTTGATGTGGCACCTTTATTTTATTTTCTCCGTCTTGCAACTAACCAACTTAGTCCATGCCCAGAGAAACAACCCAAATAACAGTGCCTATTTCTTGTTAAGTCTAAGTCTGATATCCAAGGTATTACCATCACTGTATCATCTGCTGTGAATCCTGGCAGTAACTTCTCAAGTGTCAACCATTGCTGGAGAAATAAAATACAGTTATCCTTGGCTGGCCCAACATTTACACACCTCCTAGGCCCAAACAGTGCAGTGACCAAAAATACGACTCCTCTTACATCCCATTTAAAAAAATAGTATCAAATTGAAGTTTCCTCTCCAGTTTCTCTCACACTGAAATACTGCATCCCTTTTAAATTCAGTGATTTCAATTTAGTTTTCCCATCTGCTAGAAGTGTTTTAATATGTCTCTTTTTATATCCTAACATCAAGGTGATGTTGCCAATTAAGTTCTGCTGTAGCCATCTGTAAGAGGAAGAAGGGAGGAAAGTAGTAAACATGAGTATTTCTTCATTAATTTTATACAACTTGGATTTCAACCAGGATTTTAGTGATGGAAAAAAAGAAAATAATTAGTACATTTATATTCTATGTGGATTTCTCTAGGAAAAGTAACATTTGAACTATTTTTTAAAATTCAGAGAGGTTTCAGATCTCATTAAATGTTTGGCTTCAAATTAGAACGCTTGTCAAGAGAATTTTATACTGGTATGATTTATCATTTTATTCAAAGCAGACTTTCAATTTCATAAATAAAGTAAAGTCAACCTCTTAAATTTCTTCACAAGTTCATGTTCACCTTCAAACTTACAGGGTATGTAAAGTGTTAACCCTCTGACAATAAATTACTAGTGCTCATTTTTCCTTCTAACAAATCTGACATTAACTAAATAGGGTAAGGGTCTGGAGTTTCCCTTAGTTTCCCAAAAACTAAACCCATAAAAACCAAACAAACTCTACACACTCAGCTTCACTGCAATGAAGACTATAGAAAACAATTACAGAACTTTTTTCTAAAAAAAAAATTAGTAATTTAATTTTTAAACAGCACAAGATTTTTAAAAAGTATGGAAATGTGAGACATTATAAATCAAAACTTACTGTTCAGCTCACTTCATGTATTCACAAAGCAAGACCCCCAGGCCTACTGAAGGATTTTCCCATGTCAGCCTCAACAGCCAAAGACTGAAGACAAAACCAGAACTGCAGGTCTTGCACTGGGAGACAAGGTGGATACTCATGCTCACACTGCCTAACTCTTTGCAGGATCTAGTCTTGTAAACCACCTATTTATCAGCCTCTTATGATACAGAAAATTAAATTTAATTTAACTAGTGCCATAGGTCATGATCACAATGACAACAGATCGGCCTGTAAAAAAATAAAATCAGACTCCACAACTCTGTTAAGGCTGTTCAGCTACCCCATTAAATCCACATTTCAACCCATGAAGCATTAGTAATTGGGTTCTTTTAAATAGAATTCCACAGGAATTTCTTCTGCAGGGATTGAATTTTCATCTCCATAGTAGCTGTGCTTACTGGAGACCTTGTAACAAGCTTCTGATGTGGAATGATGGATGCAAAAAGACACTCTCTTGGCTATTAACTGTGCTTCTAAGCCTCAGTCTCAAAATAAATCTTGGGAAAACTGGAGGGCAGAGGAATCCTTTCCCCCACAACCTTATGTACTATTTATAAAAATAGTTATATGGTTAGGACATTTAGTCTTAAAGAAGTTTTTAACTTGCTATTACATACGAAATATGCAATTAATACACTGTGCTCCTTTGTAACATTTACCTCACAAGAAATTATATTCTAACAAAAAATACTTTTTAAGGGGAAAGAGAAGGATGCACCTGAGGAGCAGGATTTAAAATCTTTACAGTTTAGTAACACCAATTTGAAAGCACTTTGGTAAACACTTCACTTATTGTCCACCATGTCTCAATGGATTCACCTTGCATTCACACTGGGCTTCCTAGCAACTCTTCCTTTGCACGTCCATTTTTGCATTTACAGAAAACAATACTGAGAATGAGTCATTTCTGCAGAATACAGCTCTTCAAGTACACCAGATGCCTAACGTTGCATGCTGTGAAGAAAAAAAGCTAACGTCTACTCAAATTACTGCATTTATCACCAAAACCTGTCAGCATTTTGCATATTTTATAAATGTTTTCTTCAGAATACTTGCATGTTTTTTAATGTTATGATCTTAATATTGCTTGTCAAAATGCTCTACACCTGGTTCTGTAAGAGCTGACAACTAATTAGCTCAGTTAATAGCAGCTTGAGAACACCACCCAAACGATGACCAAAATTAATGTCTTTTAACAAGGGAGTAAAACCAACAGAGAGAAAAAAACTCAAAGGTTTAGGACTGAGAAAGCATTTCCTCATGTTTTTCAAAGCTTTCTCTTTCAATTTCATTGAATCCGTTCCTACAAATAAGTATTTTTACGGGTTTTGGTGTTACATCTTTTTAAACAGTTCTTACAGTAGTTCTATAAAAATCCTGCCTGACAAGCGAGGTACGTGCAGCAGAACTCCTGCCCCTTCGTCCTTCTCTGGAAGCAGCACAAATCAAAAATGAACAGTGAACAGTGCTGAAGTCAAGTAATTCACTGGGATGAAATTATACAACTCTTGGGGTGGATGTTCAACCTATCAGTGCAAAATCTAAGGAAGTAATTAGGAAGCTTGCCTTTTTTTCTTTCAGAATAAGATGGTAACAGCTGAGCCCAGTTCTACCTTCACTCTTCTTGTTTACTTACAGAGGTGTTTCATTAACTGACTTGTTACAATTAGAGCAGCCTGATGTTACTGATGAGTAGTTTGAAATAAAGGTACTTGCCTATAGCCACACATTACACATAAGGGCAGAACAGAAAAATCACACAGTAACAGGCAGATGCAGATGCTATAGATAAAAAATTATTCACAACCTATTCAATACAAAATAAACTGGTCCTAGAAAATTAATTCTAATAAGAAAGGGATGAAATTTTTCAGTTATCCCTACAAATTATTTAGTTCCTCCACAACCAAAATATTCAGCATTTGCAAATAATTAAGATGTGAAAGACAAAAGAAGTGTTTAATCAGTACCTAATTAGATATGTGGTGCCAGATACCACAAAGGATGGCACTACTTTAGCAAAGAAAAAACAAATGTTCAACACACTGAAGTAAACAAGAACAGCATTTAACATCAATTAATTTCAAACAATCATTGATTATTTCAAGTAGTTTTTCATACACTTGCAAGAGGCATTTTGGATTTTGAAGTTAGTTGTAATCTAGAAACAATCTAATTGCAAAACCTAACCAGCAGTGCAGCTGTGTACTTCCAGTCTCTCATTTCCATAAGCACTAAAGAAGCCTATTTTTGCTCTTTTTCTCATTTAGAGCATTAAGACTCTAAAAACTATTTTGATGGGATTACACACAATACAGCTGCTATTTTCACAACCTGAGCTCTCCAGACAACACGAATGTTTTTACCACAGAAACAAAAAAAAAAAGAAAATCTTTAGTACAACAGTAACAGTTACAGATGCTGACAAACTCTATTTTCAGCATAATAAACATCACTGGGATTCTCTTTGGGAAAGCTGCAGTTGCAAAACCAATAATAATTAGGCTTAATATAGTTCTAAACCAAATTATGGCAGCTGTACATGCCACAACAAAGAACATTTTTAAGTATCAAGTACATAATTTAACTACAACCAAACTCCAAAATATTTCTGATTCACAGCAAGTTACTGAGAACACTGAATATATCCCAGTGCTGCTCTTACCTTTCCTGGCAGCATCTGTTCTCCGTCTTGCTGGTGACACCAGATCCTTTACAATCTGTAGCACTTGAATCATTGCTCGTTAGCAAGATCAAAGGAACGAGGTGCTCCTCTAAAATTCCAACAGGTTTCATTACTACACCCTATTACATGACTGTCTTCAGTGTGCTCAGACAAAACTGATGCAGGAAGAACTCATCTACCTTCACAGGAAGATTTCTGCCTGACAACTCTACAGGCTGAGGTGATGGATTTAAAGTGACTTCAGCACAAGGAGACAAAAAAAACATGCAAGCAGTTCTAAATGTATTTCTACAGAACATTTTAGAGTTATTTACTGCAGAGAACGCATACTGATTTCTCTAAATAAAGTTTAAAGGAAACGTTCGTAAAGTAGCTAAAGAAAGAAAATCCCACTTGAAATGACTGCCGACAGATGCAGCGTGCTCCCCTAGGCTCAGTAACTAAGAAGTGTGGCTGCATCCTCTTTTCAAGTCGGTCTCAATTCATGAAATTTCACGTAATGCTTAAAGAAAGACTCCGGTGCAGTGCAGAGCCAGTGTCAGACCCACCAACAGAACTAAAATTAAACCCAGTCTGCAAGAACTCCATCAGGCATAAGCAAGCTCCTGCTAAAGACAGTCACTGGGTTCCTTTTCTCCCCCCTCCAACAGAAACCTCTGACACCCTCGTACGTGACAGGAATTCTCACACACCGGGAGGCACGCTGGAAATCCTGGGAGTATTTCAGGCGTTCTCTCCCTCACCATCAGAGGCCCAGAGAACTATTGCAGCAAAGGTATTGTCATTACTTCTGTCAGGTAATTTTAGGCAGACAGATTGCAGTATGTGCCCCACAACCTTTTTAATGCCATCTGGAAAATGTACAAGGGCCCATCAGAAGTGCCTTTTGTCAAAGTCTCTGCCGAGTTAACAAAAAAAAAACCAAACCAAAACAAAAAAACCTCATGAGGAATCATGTTTTATGTGATCACTTTAAATAACTCTCAGGCCTGAAGAGGCTCTGTGAACACTTCAGAAAACTGAATTCCTCCACAGCACTGCGAGGCCTTGCACACACAGAGATTGATTTAGGAAGCCAACGACATGTTCTAAAAACCATAACATTAAAACAAACCACAGGCCACATTCTCTGGCCTTTAGACCTTCTGTTCCCATTGCTTAAGTGTTAGATGGGGAGGGAGAAGAGGTCATCTCTTTCCATTTCCAGCTGCTCATCAGAAGCATTTCAGATTTTAAGATTTACTGGTGTATTTATCCACTTCTATGTCAATATCTTGAAACACACAGAGCACAGGAATGACAAACTCTGGCTGTTAAGTCAGTCAGAGTCACAGCCTGCCTATTAACCTCTGCCAGAAGAGCAACCCAGAGTTCTATCATACTTGGTTAGGCAAAACAAAGGCAAGTAAAATCCTTCTCCCTGCCAAGCCATCCGATTTCTTCTCCCACTCTGCAATCATTCAACTGTCCACCCAAGAGGAAGCTTGTAGACACACTGTGCAACTAACTATGACTTCTCTCTTCCTGATAAAGGATTCTTCAGAATGTCAGACAGAATCCTCAACTATTCTGTATTAAGGATAATTTCTAACCCCTGGACCTAAAGTTAAATTCCAAGTTTAAGACAAATGACTTTATAATGAGAGAGCTTTGGAGAAGAGTACTAAAAACAGACATTTCCAGAACAAATATAATTTCAGAACATTTAAATAAGATGTGAAATGCAGGGTTGTGCAGTAAGGTTTACCTGGAGGTCCATTATTTAATAATCCAGTGTTCAAAACTGATGTTGGAAGAACTTTTTCGATGATTATCTCACCATGATGTGTTTGTTCTTTACTTAGTTGGGTAATCAAACAACTTTTCTCCAAGTCAAAGATAGAAAACTAAAGGAATATCATTACTTGCAACTATATTACATTGCAAATTTTCTCTAAAAAACTGATTTCTAAGTTCATGGTTCATCAAACACAACTACATAACTACTAAACTTTTAATGGTCCCTATATAAACATTATGGATGGGAGGAAAGAGGAAGGAAAAGAGTAAGGCTCAATAAAATATTCAGTAATAACATCCACGTGGCCTTCCAAAGCAAGAATATACCTTGCAGACCCTAGAACTGATTTTTAAATGAATTTGACTATCTCACTTCTACAGCAACATTCTCAGGCACTGGAAGAAGGAGAGGACGGTGGGCTGACAAAGACTAATGGCTGGGAAAGGGGAGCAGAGGAAGAAAGAACTAGAGGACATGATTTTGTGAAAGTTATTTAAAAATAAAGAAATTAAGCCCTTCAGCACCTATTCCCCACTGCAGAAAATATGTTGTTCCCTTTTCTTACAAACTATCCCTTATCCTGCTGGTCCAGGTCCCTGTGCTCCCTTTTAAAGAGAGGCACACAGACCTTCAGGACTGGAAGCCATTTTCACACACATCTGCCTTCCTCAATATGAAACAGTTCACAAAGTTGATATGCACAGTAGTTTCCCTCCCCTCTTTTTTGTGACAATTGGAATGTAGGGGGAAAAAAAAAAACCATAAAAAAACCACAAAGCCTTAAAATTAATTTAGGAAAATGTAAACAACATTCCATGCACAATGTAAAGAAAATGGTGCAAGTCTGAAACGGGCATGATAAACAAGAAATTCCAACAAATCACTGAAAATTTGCAGAATTACACAGTAAGCTTGGCGGCTGCTATTTGTCTTTTCTCAAATCAATTTGTACCCCAAGAAAGCAACACTAAACCTGCTTTAGTATAGAGACAATACCAAAAAGACTTCTAGAAATAAAACACACTAACTAATCAAATCATGTAATTTCATCTGTTACTCATGAGTCAGAACTTGGTTATAGTTCACTCTTATCTTTGACTGATACTGAACCAACTGATACTTCCATACAATCTGTCACTACAACTGCCACCTCTCAGACCACACATCCTGACAAAACACCCACTGTGGGCAAGGTTACAACAGATGGAAGTTCACAGCAATTCTGACACACACAAGGTGAACCACAAAGAAACCATGTCATAAATTTATTGGAACAATTTGAGAAGATTATGTTTGAGGAAAAAAAAGTAACGCTACATATTCAATGCATATAATATGGATCTCTGCCAAGCATTTTTCCTCTTCAACAGCAAGTTTGCTATGCAATATGTGTTTGATGATGTTCTTGGATTTTGCTTTTCTTCCTCGACTTCAAAATTGTAGGGAATACAGAAATCATGCACATGTTATCAACCTGATGAAATACATTGGTATTGGAAGGAGTAGTTAACCAGGATGGGATTTTATGGATCACTGTGTACAGCCCTTGATCTCTCCTAAGCATAATAAAAAAGTGACCTGCATCCTGATTAGTCAGCTATCATAATTCAGAATAAAAATGCTTCCGTTAACATAATTATAATTAACTGATCTTTGGAAGCAGTTCTTTTTCATTAAGCATACTGCCAGGAGGTAACACATTTACAGCAGAAATGATGCTGCAGAAGGATGGCTCAGTGGGTATTTGTCAAAGGTATTTGATAGGGGGTGGGGGAGATCAGAATTTAAATCTGAGGAAGACTTAATGTTTTCTGTTTCACTCTCTTCTTCTAATCTGTAATGTTTATATATTCACAGCATTCTGTCTAGGCTATTAAAAAACTATCAAGAATCCTCGGGGTTTTCCCAGGCAGCACTGCAGCTACCCAGGAAGTGCCTACTTGTTGTGTCCTCATTTACAGAAAGATGTACAAGCTACTAACAGAAAAATCCCAACCCACTGCAATGGCTCAAGGGCTTTCATTCATAGGAACAATAGCTCTGAACACATTTGAGTTGAGATGCAAAATTACTGCCACTGTTCCTTCTCCATCTCATATCAGCCTGAACTGTCCAAAATTCAGATATTCTGCACACAGATTATTCCCCACATCCCTGCAGAAACCTGGGCAGGTCTGGCTTCATTATCCTCCCCTATGTTCCCCGTAGCCAGAATTATGTCCTTTTCCCTACCTGCTAGACTCCACACATGGTTAAGATGCCAAGCCTTCAGGCCTGACACTGAAGGGACTGGAGAGCCCATAACAAAATGGCCAGGAAGGTCCTAGCCCAGGGCAATCATGTCCCTGCATGTTTCAGTGGCAGCAGGACTAAGCCTTAAATCCCCTAGAAAGCAAATAAATACACAAAACACTTCTGGTGTCTCTAGTTCTGCAGTAGAGCAAAGTCTGACACCAGAGGCAGGAGAAGGGGATTTACAAGAGTGCAGGGTGCATTTGCTCTTTGGACCCTCCTTTCTAGGCTGTAACACCCAGGTGTTTCAGTACCTCAGGAGTCAGCAGGGCGGTCCCAGCAGGGCTGTAAAAACTCCAGTGCCACCGAAAGGGAGGGCAGCTGCTCTTAATGACCCCTTGGAATGTTTGTTTTAAAAGCTGCAGTTTCAAAAGCACCCACAGCACAACTGCTTCATCGGCCCTCCTATCTTAGCAAAGGCACTCAGAAAATTATTTTCTCATCAGGAGCAACTCTCTCATATGCAGGACAAAAGTTTTCAAGGATAGATTAAACAATTGAGGAAATACAAGTCAGGCATATTAGCTGGGAAAAGATTCTTTAAATATCAAACAGAAGGAAGAGTATATTAAAAGAACATTTGCAAAGTCCCTTCACAGTAAAAACAGCTTATTTCTTGCAACAAAACAATAAATTCAGATAGAGAGTCTATCCAGCAGCTAAGGAAAACACCTTAACTATCCACAGAACCATTTTCTTTTACAGTACTCCTCTCTGACTTTTCTTGTCACAATTGGTCTTCAACTTATTATCTCAAAACATTTAGGCATTGAGCTCTGACAGGCAGTATGTCATGATACAAATTATTACTACAGCTGTGACAAAGTAAGTTATCTATTGCTTCTCACTAATATTTTGAATTAGTTTTTTGAAAAAGGTAAAAAAAAAAAAAGAAAATTTCAAAAAATTTTTGAAAAATTTTGAAAAAGGTAAAAAAAAAAAAGAAAAACAAATGCTCTCAAGAATTCCTATGTGAAACTCTTGTAGCCTTTCTTGTAAAATGTTTGCACCAGTGATATGACTCCATTTATTATTCGTGGACTCATTTTTCAGAAATGATTGCTTTTGACCATGCATTTTGCAAAGCACCCATAAAAATAAATAAACATCCTTACATTGTCAAAATGGTCCTTCAGAGTCAGTAACTGCTTAATCCAACAGAATTTGCATCCACTTAGGAATTTTTTTTTCTTCATTTCTATCAGGTTTGCTACACATTTTAAAGCGTGAATATACAGCTGCAGTTTTTAAAAGAAATGGATGCAGATCTATCAGCCTTATTTAGAAGGCATCTTCTTGGAAGCAGAAAGTTGCTTGATCTAAAGGCTGGAAAAGTAGTAACTTCAAGAGAAAGCTATTTTTTTTTAATGTCTGTTTTTCTTTACACTTTAAACATACAAGAAAGCTGGTCATTAAATTCAGATGATGGAAAACTTTAATAAATCGTCTATGAAATTAATTATACCTGTTCCAGGAAAACCCTATGAACCCAAAATCGAAAAACAAATACTAGAACTGGGGAAAAGGGAAGATAGAAAAACATAGGGCCACATTCCGCAGACCTTATTGCACACTGTGAAGGAAAACTACACGTTGCACAATCCCTTCCCTGCTCAGTGCCCTCACTGTTACTGCTCTTGCATCAGTTTTCACCCTCTCAGCACTTGCTACAACACATTCCACAAGTGGATCTAGACTGTAACACGACAGACAGTGAGTTTCCCAAAGAGCCACGATGAAGCCAAGGGAACTGGGCGTGTAGATCACTTTTATCATCCTGGTAACAGACACCAGACACTAATGGAGGTCACTATCAGAAGTCTGTGCTCACATAAGTCTTGATGACCTCTTAAAAAAAAAAATTTAAAACAGGGAAAAAGCACGTATAGATGCACAATTTATTATTTCTTCCCAATAAATGTGTTTTATACCAGTCACCTCCACGAGCAAATTAAGGGCACTTCTTCTTCATTGCTCATATATGATCTCTAAAACTGTACCGTAAGATTTAGACACACAAATGCATCTAAACTACACAGTTTAACAACAGTTCAAAGGGTTCAAAAAGTTAGTTTAACCCATAAAGACTTGGCAAAAGGAATAGCTCAGGCTACAGTGCAAAACTCCGTAGATACAACAGAAGTACTTCATGTCTTCTGGATCTGTATGATTAGGATTGTGTTAAGCAAAACACAAAGTGTTCTGATAAAGAGTTGGCATAGACTCACAGATTCTTATTGTGGATCTTCAAATTAATTCAATTTCTTTCTCCTCTCCCTCATACCATGCCCTTCAAAGGCTAAATGGTCACTTTATAAGGCTCATGAACTGGTCAAGAAAGCACCAACAAAGCAAATGGTATTTCACACCCTCCTCCCCCTAAAAAAAATGTTGTATCTAAGCAGCCCATTTTAAATAATTAATAAAATAAGTTTTGTTGGTTTTTTTTAAACAGGAGGAAGAAAGAGGATGGTAGTACAGTATCTCATCTCACTGAATGCACACACCCCACAAAATTTCAGTCTTTCTCATATTTTCATATAGTTTTAGCTGCGAATGAAATTTTTTTTGAGTAAAGTTCCATACTAGAAGTCTAAAAAAGAAATCCGCAGTTACAGTAACAGAAACTATTTTAAATATATTTCCTAGTAATATGCAGCATTTCCTGCACTTGCAGGATTTCAAACAGAATATGCAGCAATTTTACACTTTCTGGATTTGGGTCATGGCTGCAGTGCGAATCGACAAACTTATCTTAAGCTAATGATATTATTAAATGTTCTGTCAAACCTAAGCACACAGAAAGAAGCCACACTAGTCATTAAAGACTTTTTTTGGTTTTGCAATATTAAACAAAAATGAGAACTATTAGTATCCTACATGTGCTAATACTGAAGTCAAAGTACATTCATTAGTTTAATCAGGCAAAGACTGATAAAAGTGCATATGTGTTAAATTCAAAGAAGGAAGAAAAATAAAAACTTTGCTTTTAATTTAAACCCTTGGTTTGCTTTTGAAGAGAATATGAATGGGACTAATAATCTTGTACCTCCCTGAGGCAAAGAAAAACTAGAAAATTCTATGCACTGCTATTTGTTGGCATGATTAAATCCTTCACTGCATGTGTATTTCTACACTGATATTTAATCCAAGTAATAAAATGCAGCTGTACCCAGGCTCCAGGAAGAACATCAAACCTTATTAGTCCACTGCAAAATACACACTACTTTTATTAAGCCCATGTATTTGCAGGCATAGTTTGTGCAGCAAATAATACATGGTGTGCTTTTCTGTCTCTGCAAGAAAAATCAAAACCTTTAAAACAAGTTTTTGAATACTGTATAATAGGCTAACATTACAGTAGCATCTACTTCCACTAATGAGCCTACCTTAGTGAAGAAAAAACTGTTATGAAGAAACATAGTCGAAGGAAGAACAAATTCAGCATTTCAAAAGTAGGCAAAGGAAATTAACCCAAAGGTCACCTAGAGCAGAAAGGACCCACCCTCCTTTAAAAGGAAGTGCACTTGGGTCTGTTTGCTTACTGCAGTTGTGTTCTAATGGGAGACACCATTACCTGTTCACATTCAGATTTCTGCCTCCTGCCCTCCTTCTGTGTTCACTCAGAAAATGCAGTCTTTCAAAGCAGATTTTGACAACATATTCCAAAAATCCAAGTTTAGCACTTGACTACAACAATCGTGTTAACCATGACTACTTAAGGTTAGTGCTAGAGCCCACAGTTGAGATGTTTTCTGCCTAAGTGGATGGTTGTGGCTACCATTTTGGTTATCTCTGTTTTGCCTCTATTCTTACAAGTGGATTTATTTAGTGTACTGTAATGAGCAGGTCCCACTTCCTTCACATCCAATCCTACTTCCCATAAAAACATATACATGCCTCCACTATTGAGGAGTTCTCCTATTCCCTCATCAATGAAAAAATGGTGGCAACACCTGGGCACCTTAGACTTCTTTAGTCAGCTTCACCTTAAGACAATCAGTCTACCCAAATGAAGAATGCCTTACCTACTTATTCCGTGAGCGAGAACAGAAGAACCTACAACACTGTCCAAGTTTTGGTAGATGGAAAACTGTAGTACATATACTGTTCTTTATGCTGTCTCTGTAGATGCAGAGAATTTAAAATCATGCCAAGTTTCAGCCAACAATTGCCATGGTCTAGACAAGAAGGGTCATCACTCTACCCAGTATTACATTCAGGCATCGCAACCCAGCCTTTTAACTCCCACTTGTACTACAACAGTGATAAAGGAATAGAAGTGCCATCATCCCCCACTTGTAATGGATTTATCCTTGAACTTGACCAGTTAAGCTTCATCAAGTAACACCCAGGTAACCTGGCCCTGCTATTTCATCCTGTAAGTCCACTGAATATAAAGTGTTAAACAAAAACACAAATTAGGTTAGTTCTCCAGAATGGATGTTCCACTTAATGACTGACTGCATTAAGAAGAGGGGAAAAAAACCACTCAAGTGCCTTACAGTGAGTTTCACATAAATATTATTTTAGTTTGTTTTAATGCATGAGGAATAAATAAATATTGAAATGTCACTAAAAGTAACTCATTAGTCTTTGCTCTAAAAAGAAAACTTTCCTACCACATACTTAAAGCAAAACCTACAAATACTTTTGTCACTGTTTCTGACATAAAAAGGGGGGCAGGGAAGGAGGTGAGGAAGAAATAAAAAGCTAAATTAACACTTTTCAATTTGTACCTCATCTTTTTACAAGAGACCAAATTTTTTTCTCCTGTTCTCCTGACATCCTTCAAACATTCTTACAGTAAGTTGCTGCAACTGGGGAGCAGAGGAAGCTAAACGCTTGTCTAGTTTTTGCAACCAGATATAAAATAATATAAACTGTGACTGCTCTGAAGCTCACAAGGCAAGCAGGGTCTGCAGAGCAGCCTGAACACAAGGATGGCTGTAGCACACCATCCCTCCAAGAACTGAGAGCTGCAGCCCACAAGTGTCACCTCAAAACCTAAGTTTGGGGGAGGGCAGGAAAGGAGGGTTATGCCATTGCACTGTTTGTACATCTCGGAAACAGTAGCACCACGAAATAAAACTCCTTGTATAACGCTGTACAAAATTCTACTACACAAGAAAAGTAAAAGGCTTTATACTGAATGCAACAGAACATTCTGGTGAGAGACTTACTTCCCTATGTCCCTAAAAATTCTGGCAAGTTTCATTCGTGCTCAAAAGAGCTCTGAGTAAGGCTTTCAGCACTCCACCACAGACTTAGGCAGGTTTTCAAAGAGCTTTTCAAGGCTCAAACAGAAAGAGTGAATTCAAGAATTCCCTCCTGTGGCAAACCAAAGCGCTTTATTAAAACAAAGTGCCCTTTTACAGTAGTGATCTGTTAGATTAATGACTGCCCTGGCCAAAAACACTGAGGTTCTACAGCATGTTGGTATGCCTTCCATTCTGGAGACTATTATGTTACACAGAATAAAACTGGGAAAAAAAGAAGGGGAAAAAAAAAAAAAAAGCCACAACAACACATCACACCAATTTCCCAAACCAGCTTGAAAGTTCTACATAGCTTTCTGCTTGCTTCAGAAATTTCAAGCAGGATAGGTCCACGTTTACCAATAGCCTTGAAGAAATTCCAGGGCTATCTTGCCAATCTCCCACATAATTTCAAGAATTAAAGTATGGTAATTATAGGGGAGAGGGCCCTTTGCAATGAGAGCTTAAACAAGCCCTATAATCATCTGACTGATAGAGTATCACCTAAGGGCAGCCACTTTATTAACACAAACATCTGCAACCATCCTTATAAACAGTGAAAGGATAACAGCATGGATAGTTTAAGCAAAAAAGAGATCTTCAGTTTAAACAAATATGGAACCAATAATCTTGCTGACGCTACTTGCATCACCCCATTTCTGACAACAACCCCAAATATTTTTCAACTGTGCTACAAATCAAAGATGTTGTTTCCTATCAGAAGTTGGGTAAAGCATATCAGAGTAGCTTTTCTTGAAGTACAGTCAATTTAGCTTAAAATAACCACACATCTTTTAAATCAGGTGTTTTGTTTCTTAAATATGATTATGAATAACAACATAAAATGAGACTGGAGCTTAATTTTTTTTCTTATCTGTGACAAAGTTACACCAGTGAGCAGCAGTACTTCACTTTTCCTACACAGTGGTGCATATCATTCAATAATTTGTATGGAAGGTGAGAATCAACACGACTCACAACAGGCAAGGAAAATCCAATGAACACCTCACTTAACACTGCTGTTGGGAAGTTCTTCTTTAGTCCATTTCTAATCCTTCATCTGATTCAGCTGCTTTATGAATTATCCGATTCAACAGGAAATAACCCCACCATTAGGAAGCTTAAAACTGCAGCCTCTAAAATTCCTGCAGTAACTGCAATGTTCCATGGCTATGCAGTGCCTTATGCAGAGAAGGGGGTGCTCACCCAAACATCTACATTTATAACTGTTGCTTTTCATCTGTATCCTAGCTGGGAATTTCTGCATCCTTCCCCCTTTGGAATGTACTTGAATACCACCCTCAACTTATCACAAGATGAAAAGGATCCCAGAAATATGAATTGCTTACATAGTGGCAGATACTTGATACTCACTCCAGAGAACAAGGTTACAGTGTTCTTATGCTACTCATTCCTTCTGCTGCAGGAGCACCAAAGACCCACGATAAAGGCATCATTGTGCAATGTTCTATATAAAGGAGCACAGAGAGAGGCCCAAAGACTAAGATTTAAATAAAAAAACATGTAATGGGAGAATATTATCATGCCAAAGGCATGTACTCCTGTGTATGCCAATTAGTCATAATAATTCAGCACTCCTTACTGGCCATCAGTCAAAGCACGGAGGCAGACAAATTTTAAAAGATTACTCCCTTTTATTTATAAACACATAAAATAATTTTAATATATTTTATGTAGATATATGATTTATAATATAAAGAGAAAATAATTTCATGAAATATATATCACAAATATAACATGTAATGAATGTTTAAATATACATAAATTACTATCATAACCATCTTTCTATCATCTTTGTTGTTTTGGACACACACACAGCTAGAGTATCATAAACCAAATAATTTGTAAACAATCCAACCTTAATTGCCAGTACAAACATGACAGAATAAATGTGAAGTGCAAGTGCGTAAAAAGGACACATTCAGGGAGCAGAGTGTGTATATGAAAAGACTGGAACTCCAACAACATTAATGATGGTAATTTTCCTGCCACAGCTCTCCTGTCAGCTCAAAACTAACAATGGTTTCCTGCCAGTGCCAACATCTTGACTTACAAACAGAAATTACATCTCTTTAAAAGTAGGTGTCATGTTGCACTAGCTTATTTAGAGAAGCCCCATCAACCTGCCAGGAAAAAGCCCAAATGAAAGATAGATTTGAAGTTCCCTTTATGGAAAATAAATTTAAAAATAAATATAACACCTTTTAAAAACATTCAGTAAATGTATCTGAAATGTATGCAAAGGGTTTTTCAAATATAACTTTACTATACATTAACTAATTTAAATTAAACCATAAATATTACACAATACCTGTTTGTTAGCAAAGCCCTGTAAAAAGTGACACTGCTGAACTGGAACCTACCACCTGCAAACACAGTTTCTGGATGTGATAAATACATTTTTGTTAACTGTAACCCCCTGCAAAGATGCAACTTCACTTCGGACTACAGAGATTGAAGACTTTATTGAAGACTTGTATTTACTTTGTTCAAGTAAATACATGACAGAATAAAATTCAAAAACTAGTTATCTGCCTCTTTGATCTAAAAATACATTTTAAGTGCAAGGGAAACAACAACTTAGCAGTCCTAAATATCCTAAAAAGGGACCAAAAATAAAAGGATTATGAAAAAAGGTTTAAAAATTAACCTAAAATCTGTTTAAATACAAACAAATTTCAAAAAGCTTTCATTTGTGTTCTGACATATTTAAATAGCTGTACCATGAACAAAAAGAAAAAATCCACAAGGTCTGAGAAGCTGCATCATTACATAAATTGAATAAATAAAAAATTCGACATAATAAAGTGTGAATATTAAAACAACAAGTAAGTTTCTACTAACATGCCTGCATTTCCCCCATGTGATGCATCAGTGCTGTGCAAAGTATTTGGGTTTATATTTTATTGCTACTCATGTACCTTGTGTATTCAGAGGAGCAGTTTAATTACAGTATTGGTGAGAAACTGGGTCATCCAAGATCTGATTAGCCCTCTGGAGATGCCTCTCCTCGCTTAGCACAGAGGAAGCCCAAGATTACTGCATTCCTGAATAACTTAAGCTATAGTTCCATACACACTTCAAGTAAGAGAAAAACAGCATTTACCAGAGTCTCACCCACAGATCACTGATCCCCCCCTCACTGCTCTCCCTGCACAGCAGCAATGCAACCATGAATGCAGCTACCCAGGCAAGAGTTTAGGGAGCTCACCCAATTGCAATCACCCTCGTTAATCCTGCAAGGAAGAATGCAGGAATTCAGGCAGGCAAAGGACACCACCCACTCTATTAGCATGGGTACATTTTAAAGAAGTCATGAAATTTTAAGACCCTGAGTTCTGCCTCAGCTCCATCAGCCCAGACCTTTCTAATGAAACTTCATTCGAAGCTTTTTTTGTCAAGACCACAAAAGTTTCTGGAACTCATTAATTCTGACCTCTGAATCTGTATTTTGAGTCAGAAAATTAATCTCCAGCCTGCTTGCTGACAGTCTCACCAAGTACAAGCTGCACTATAAGGAGGAGATGGAGCAGCAAGTAGCAGCACCCCGAGAAAACAGACCTGAAAAGTTAAGAAAACACAGAGGAGTAACAGTGAAGCAAGACCGAGGGGCAAGTTCTCCTACTACAAGATTCCAGAGCCAAACAACAGTTATTTTTCACACTTCAACATCCCACTGTGAAAACATTAATAATGTACTACTACTGATCCAAACACTTACTGTGGTAAAGTCCCTTGACAGCTTCATATAAAAAAATGGAGGAAACATTAAATAAATACTGGTATTACCAGTGAAGCAATTTTTGGGGGGTCACTAATACACAGTAGTTTACTATTTAAGAATCTTGTGGGTTTCCTTTTTTTTCACATAGCTTAGTTGCACAGAGCTATTCTTATTTAACTCTTAATTTTTTTAAACATATCACAAGTCTTCAAAGCAACCTTTTTCAAATCTGCATTATGGCTCTTTATCCCCTGTATCCTGCAATGCTTTATCATTCAGAGTTCAATTTTTCATAGAGAATTACCATTTGAAGTTTCAGGAAAGATAACCCAGGAGACACCATAGCTTCTCCTCTATTTCCCAAGTCACAGTATCTATAAAGATCACAAGATAACTGTACTGTGAAATCACAACAATTGCGAAAACACTTCACAAACTGTAGCTTCAAACTTACATTTTATGAATGGGCTATCAGGGTTCATGGTTCAAAAATAAAACAAAAACTTAGCATGTAACATCATCTGACATCCTTTAGCTATTCATTATTATATATTGTAGAAGTATTTTACTTGACTTCTAGGCTTTCCTTCCCCAGCATGCAGTTGTCTCTGCGAATCAGAACCTACACTTTTTCCTTTCTTTAATTCAGTCTCAGCTCACTGCAAAGAAGTGACAACTACAAAGCCTCTTACACCAAATCATTCAGCTTTAACATTATTTACCCACAATACATAAAACGCACAGCCACCTACACTTTGGGTAAACGAAACCAAAAAAGGTCTATTTCCAGTATTTATTTTATGAACAGTCTGACTTGGTCCTCAGTTCACTAGACTCATTCTGACACACCAGGAGGGGAGATCAGGAGTGAAGGGGGAAACTGAGCCAGCCTTAACTTAAAGACTTTGCTCAGCACAGGAAGCTTTACAGGTGCCCAGAACACACTTTCCTCAGCAGCAAGTACAGAAATAATAATATATAGAATGGTTTGGGTTGGAAGAGACCTTAAGATCATCCAGTTCCTACCCCCTGCCATGGAGAGGGACGCCTTCCACTAGACCAGGCTGCTCCAAGCCCCATCCAACCTGGCCTTGAAGGACTTGCTACAGCACTGCATCTTTATTTGTTATGGCTGACTTTAACATTTGTTTCAATTCCCAAGTTCACTGTTCATGAACAGGGAAAATGACAAAATATTTCTTTACATATGCTATAAGAACACAGAAGGAAAGAAAAAAGATCTATTTTTCTAGAAATCCCAAAACCCTATGGTTCCTCTGTGAACACAGACTAGAAAGCCAGAGCTGTAATGAGAGGTCAAGGTAAATAACCAACCATCAAACAGCAGCAGCCTTTAATCACTCCACTGTGGCCTTGATTTGAACTGGTGAAGCAAAAACTTCCCCCATCATTACCAGGCCACACCAACCATTTGCAGAATGTAAGATTACATCGCACAGCATCTCTCAAAACACACAAAATGTGTTCCTACCCTCAGTTAAACAGAAAGAAAACCTGAACTGATGACAGTGAAGCACAAAGATGCCGGTGAGCTTCCCAACTGCATGCAGCTTTAAGTTTTTAGTGTGTGAGAAACAAAACTAAAAGCAGAAAAATAAAGTCAGGAAAGAAATATTCTGTATTGTAAGTTGGGACTGCATCTTACATATTTAAGGGGAAAAAAATGAAGATGTCAGCAGCTTGTTGTAATACTGTCTACCAGCATTTAGTTTCACTGCAGCAGCTCAAATAATTTCACTGTTCTGACCTTTCCTCAAATGGGGAAAGCATAGGAAAATTCCCAAATGTAAAGAGCAGAGTTTATAATATTAAGAATTTATCATGCCACTACACATTTTCTGGCCACTAAATGTAAGAATCTGGAGAAAACGTAGATTAAACCAACTCGTTCTGTGGTGGGACATTCTAGGTAGGTTGTGTCAACCAGGATTTCTCTGAGAAGTTATCTTCAAATACAAAACAAGTCAAAAATCAACCTCACTTAGCTACCCTTGATACTCTTACTAACCCTTTAAGCTATGACCTCAGTGTCCTATAAGGCATACAATGCAAATGCACTATTTCAAATACAAATTTGTTTTACCCTTATTTATTAAAAAAAAAAGTTTATAAAGCTAACATAAGCATATGTGTGCTTCTTAAGTACCAGGATATTAACAGATTTACTTCTACAAGCTATTTCAATAAAATAATAAGCTTTACGTAACAAATTGCTAAAACAGCAAATATTATGTGGTAAAAATTACTTAAGCTAGTGAAGAAGTTGGCAAAAAACCCAAATAGATATGATCTGCCTGTGAATACATTTAGGACAAATATTAGAAAAAGGATTTAATCATTTTAGGACTTGAAGTCCAGCACAAAGAGCAATGGAAATAATATATTAAATCAAGTACATCACAAGAAAATAACAAGTAGGATTCAAGAATGCAGCCTGAACATAATAGCATTCTGAAGTTTTTACTGGCTTTCTTAAGGCTGAGATTTACCTCATTTTAGATAGATTTTTCGTTTGAATGACACTAGGTGATGCACAGGTTAGGAATACTAGAGACTCCCACCATTTTTAATACATCTAGCTATTCTAAGTCCCCACAGATTTTGTGAATAAGCACACATGTACAGAAGTATGCAAGTAAATGCAGCTTCATAAGATATGATACAGATCTTATTGACTGAGATATTTAGGAAATAGGAGCCTAAAACTAAGGACTGTGCTTATAGTTCAAGTTTCTCTCCAGTAAACTATAAACTAAGAAATCCAACATCAGCCAAACATAAAACATCTAATCTTCTCTAAACTATTTTTTTTTAAGTGGCACTCTTCTGCAGTGTCCTTGAAGGCCATCGCTTAGCACAAGATTAAGCATCCAGGCTACCACAAGAATGTAGTGTCCTGCATTACTGACCACCACAAAAAGTACTGCCAAAGTGTTGTCTTGCATTTGAATAAGGGTCTTCATTCTTCCTAATGAACAGCTGAACCCTCCAGTCTGGAATCAGCTCAAAATCTGACCAAAACCAAGGGTGTTTTGCTGTAGCACTGGCTGTCTGTGCTGCACCCAAACCAGCATCACCATAGAAGGACCCTGGAAGTCACACTTAACACAGCAACTATGAGTCAGTTATTTGTTATGGTTAACACTCTACATAAGGCAATGACAGCACATGAAAAGCTCAACAGGACAAATGAAGAGTCATATTCAGTGTTTGACAAATCAGGATATTCTGGTACCTGAGTAACTGCCTGGAAAATTGTCCTCTATGCAATACAGTACATACTTTAAACATCAGAAAGTAAACAAATGAGAACAGCAATATGAAAGAAAATAGAGATACATCTATACAGAAACTAAAACAGTTCTATCTACACTAGTATGAGCCCTATAGTGCAGCAATTCTGTCAGCCCTTTTTCTGATGTAATTTTTGCTCTGCTGCATTTAGCAAGCATTTCCTTCAGCATTCTTTATTTCCAGATGTCAAGAACAATCATTTTTCATTTCGTCTGACAAGAAATTTAACCAACAATTTTCTTTACTCACTTCCTCCCAGAAACTCAAATGGTCTTATTTTCCTAACACAGGATATAATTTTCCTATGAACAACATGCCTTTTCTTCAGCACATTCAGTACCGTCGTGTTGAAGCTGAGCTACATGACAAATACAGCTCCTGTGCAAATAAAGTTTTATCCTTATTTCTATAAATAAGGAAAGGCCAAGTAACATTACTGACAAAAGTTACATTAAGTCTCACGTCCACAAAACTTAAGAGACTTTTAAATACTTAAAACAGTTCACTAAAAAGAGGTTATCTTACCCATCAGATATGACTTAACCCAAAACTTCCGGTGTCTTTCATCTGTTTTTTTTCCACCATAACAGATATTAAGTCACAGTTTTCTGTGGCTCAGATCTTTCTAATACATGCCAAAATTCCTTTGGGATCAGACCTCTCTACTGGAATTTGTGTAACATATTTATTTTTTTTTCCTACAAAATGAAGTCCATTCATTTTTTGTTGGATTTTTACCAGTTATTTTAATTCACTAGGCAGTCAGAAATTCTGGAGTTCTTAGCAAACCCAAGGCATTTTCCCCTCCAAGTTACATGTTTTATTTATACTGAATAAAACAAGCATCAGCTTGTTACAGAACTCAACTTCTTGAAAACGAGACCAGACTACAAACACAAAAGTCTTACAGAGCACACACTGATCAAAAATTTGCAGATTAGGTATGGCATCTGCCAAATCTCAACTTTATTTGATTATATTTACAGGACTGGAGACACAAAACTCAGTGTGAATATTTTTGAGGAATAACCACCTCCTAAAACCTACTACAGAAGTACAGTTCTTCTAAACTACAAACTAAGGGTTTCTTTTTTTTCTGAAAGAAGTCTACTTACTCATGACTGGAAACTTCTTTGTATATAATCCAAGACAGGTCTTGAAGGAAGGTATCTTGTTGGAGAAGGTTTCTCAGAGGTATACATGTCCTGAAGGTGGGAGAAAAATAAAAATATAAATAATTTTTTCAACTTCAAATCACTAGAATATATGTTTACATATCAACTGCCTTTCCTACTATATTTTCATCTTCCTTTGAAAAAAAACAAATAGAACACAAAGATGTGTTTGGTACGACTGCGGAACTTTACTGCTTATGGATATATTTAGCAGTTTACCGACTCAAAATGTGCACCTTCCTCTAACAATCACATTACAAACTTGTGTGCATGTGCTAAAATTGTGCTATAAAACAATGTTTGTTATCTCTTGGGAGCAGTTAAAAAGTTAAAAGTACAAGACTACAATATGGATATAGTAACTGAAAATTCCAAAGAAGTATTTTCCTTCAGCAACCTCAGCTAGCAAGAAGATGCAAAAAAATACTCTTTAAAACACAAGAAATGCTATTAAGATTCCTGAATAAGCACAGGTTGGCATTGACATCCAACACTTCCTCCTCAGAAGCAAAACCTGAAAAAGTTACCATTTCTAGCAACTGTAAACCTACAGTTCCATCAATTCCTCGTTGATTTCAGAAAAGGGTACCCAAGTAGGGCAAACATGAATTCTCTAACAATATGCCTAGTCCTCCCTGAAGCCAAATATGGAGGACTTAATCTCCAGCAATGACAGCACAGCAAGTACATTTTGAAAAATTTATTATATAATCTCCCTCCTGCTGCTTAAAGCAAGTTTGTACAAGTCTGATAGAAAAGTTAAACGGAAGAGACTTCACCTCACAGCTGAAATGAAAAGCAGAAATCCAACGTATCTACTAAGCTACAAAGAATTTTCTTCTAATACCTGCACAAATTCAGGAATATTATGTGATATATTTCCTCTTTTCAAAACCAATTAGAACCTGCTGAACTTCACCACTTGTGCTAATCCAGCCAGATAATATCTAGTGCTGACTCAGATTTCAAGTCTCAACTCTTCTGATCTCCTCATGCTTAAAAAAAAAAGCAAAGTAAAATGCAAAAATACCTAAGAAGGGATACAATTTTTCCTAAATTATGACTTACAGCACATTTACAGATCTATAGCACATGGCAAAGCAGTACAGGAACTATAACAGGACGCTGCAAGAAGGTTCCTTGATGAACTGCTAAAACAATTTTAAAAAAAAAAAAAAATCAAAACCACACACACCACCAAAAGAAGAAATCCAGCTGCCAAAAGGAAGCCTTTGGTAAAGCTGCAGACCGAAAATTACAGCCAACTTTTTTGCATTGATCAAGTAACACAGGTAAGGGACTCATTAGGGAAATAAAGCATTTGAAAAAATCCACACACAAACATTCTAAACAAGCAGAGAAGAACATAAAGCCATGAGATGCTGCAATCACTGAAGAAGAACAGTTTGAACTGCAGATTCTGTCAAGTTCCCATGAACGTCTGCTAAATTGAGTATTTAAGCACACACAGCCCAATCAAAAATAAAGTGGCTGTTAAAACGTGTCATTAAAACTCCAGCCTTGTCAGCTTCCTCTTGATTACTGGTATCAAATTAGCAAATATAACTTCCATGACATTTAATTATTTACTGGGCTAATAATACCTATCACGTTAAGAACACAAAACGGATCAAACAGACAGCCCTCAAACCAGGTCCAAAGCACTTTTGACCAGAGCTTCACACTACCTTTGGGCCCAAATTCTTCTTGAATATTATACATAATCAACTGGAAGACCAGAGTCTCCAATTCAACTTGATTTTCCAAAGGCATTATCTCACCTTAGTTTTGTAAATATGAACTAACAATACTTTGCCTCTGAGACATCATGTTACATGACATTTTATTGTGTGTATGTACAGGAAAAGGCTGTTCATTAGAAAAAAATAAAACAGCAGCTCTGAAAACCACTTAAGGCTAATAATAGCTTAATCATGCACCTCATCACTTATAAAAATCTTGTCACGTAACACTAAGGAAATTAAATGGGGACAATACAGAGGCTCTGTACTACCTAAACGTGTGAAAAGTGAATGTTCCAGTGCACCACAGCAACCTGACCTCCAACTCCCAGCCAAAAAGTGCTACTCCTCTACTGACTTCAGTGTCCAAATATTGTGTTTAGTTACTCCTAGCATCTGTTTACCAGACAACACAGACTTCTGGTAAATTCAGTTGTTGTTCTTTGAAATAACACTACATGTGTGTTTTAGATCATTTCACTTGTAAACAGCTTTGTCATTTTGAGGACAAGTATTTTCTTGGGCTATTTGAATGTGTTTAAGTCAGTAATAAAAAAAGAGGGGGAGAAGTTCCCCCTCTTATCTGTAATTTTGAGTATAGCAATAGCAAGCAGTATTGAAAAGTAATAACTACCAAATATCACAAAGTCCCTGCTTTCTACTGCATTGCAATATCAACACTTTTCCTAGGGATGTGTGTTAGAAACTAAACTATTCTCACTGTGCTTTCTCACCCAACAACCTGGTTTATTTCAATGCTTGCAGGGTTCTCTCCTGTACCAAAACACTACCAACTACTACAAAACATAGAGTACTACTTGTTGAGTGTCTTTCTGAAAGGCATCATATTGGAAAAACCTTTCATTCAAAACAATGCCTGACACTCTTTCTTTCTGCTTTCCTTTCCAATCAACAAGGCAGTAATAAAAAAGAAAAAGCCAACCCACACACACATACCTTTCATTTATGTCTTTTCCTGAAGAGCTAAGCCTTGTATTCCACCCTGTTTCCTCTACTGACACACATCTCCTCACTCTAGGGTGTATCACCTGCAGTAGCTGTGAAATTATTGGCATTTTAGTTGAGATTTGAAAGGAACACCTGCAGTGAGCAAAGCTCTTTGCCACTTCAAATTCACACATACTCATAGTACATTCAATTATTTGTTTCCATACCTGGTGCCAGGCCTCTTTTTTACCCAATACTCTGTTTCAGGATAATTAGCAGGAGCCAGATTGCAAGCAAATTACAGCATATTGTAATTCTATGCAGCATGATGACTCTACCCAGAGAAAAGATTTTCCTTTAGGTTGGCAATTAAAGATTCAGGTCTAGCCTGTATGTTACTGTAGTATCTGTTTAACTTAGATGCTAAGGAGTTAACATTAAGAATTTATACCCCCAGTTCCCAAGCACCAGGAATCACAGGAGCAGCATCAACTGCACTGCTTAAACACACGAAGACAAAACAGCCTGAAGAGAGTCTGCCTTGCACAAATCAGTATTTTGGTATCATTTACCCTCTTCTTTAAACCAAACATTATGCCTCCTCACAGAAAACAGACAGAGATTTCAGAAGCACTGTGTTTTAGAGTTGCACAGATAGCTGGCTGGCAAAACATTAAGCCTGAAATTGGTGGTTTCTGTGCTGTGTAATCAGAGGGCAAAGGAACAGCTAGTTAAAAGGCAGTTCTACTAAATACTTATTTTACACTGCATCTCAGCTGAATGAACTTAAAAGTTATAATCAGAAACAACGAAAGTTAAAAATAGGCGAAACTAAGTCACTTCAGAGCACAGGTATTAAAAAGAACATAATAAAAATCCCTATTATAGCACCCAGTTTCTGAGCATCCCAGCTCAGTAAAACGCCCCAGACAGCGCAAATGCATAATTCACAACAAAGTAAAATTGCTACTGTTTGAGAACCTACACAGAATCACTGACTGGCCACAGATGAGGAAGCACATGGAAGTACAAATGAAACAAGCCCAACGACACACCCTCCTTTGTTCACAGCAGGAGTATTTACACTACAAAGCGTTGAGGCAAATCGCCTTTAGTTTCAGGCACTGCTCATTGGCCGCTGCGTTTAATACACACGCCTGGCAGAGCTGGAGTTTCGACTGTCACACAGCAGCTCTAGATTGCAGGGTACGCAGCAAGCTAGAAAACCATAGAAAACAATTATTTAATAGAATTATCCTAACTGAAGGGATCCTCCACAAGATACATTTGTTGTGAACAGGGCAGATGAGGGTTTGTTTTCACTCCACTGTAATTCAGTGAAAGCTGAAGAGCAGCTCCCCTCACAGCCAGCTTTCAGTGCAGCTGCCTCCTCCAAGCAGCAAATGGCACAAAGAAAGTTATTCTCGAGCATATGCGGGTGAACAACTGGTACAGGAGTTTGGGGACAGTGACTCTTAAGTCACCACTTGACTCTCGTTCAGCTGACAGATCAATGGCTTCGATGGTTTCCCTACAGGCAGGGAAGGAAGAACCTGAAACACCTGATAATAACTGGCTCCTTGCTGGCAGTCCCAGGGGAGGCTGAGGCTGGGAGAGCGCCATGGAGAGCCAGGGCAGAGCACAGGCAGGGGAAGCCCTCTGTCCCAGCCTACCGCCGCCAGCCTGGCACTTCCCACCGCATACCTGAAGGATTACAAAAAGCAGAGAGGGAGCCGGTAGAGAGAGAACAGCGGTGCCAGAAAGTCACGTTAAAGTGTTCAGCCATCCAAATCCTTCCTGCTCCCGACCGGGGCGGCACTGTCGCCTCCCACATGGTCAGAGAAAGGGGGCTCAAGGAGGCCCCGAGTGTGTGACCTACAGCCGTGAGCCCTCCAGCACACACCTCCAGACCCCCAGCCCCACTCTGACTGCGGCCCCTCGCGCCGCCACACCTCACTCCAACCTTACAGTGGGACCAGGGGCATCGCCACAGGGCTTCCCCCGGGCTCCCCCAGCACTCCCGCCTCCGCCGCGTCCCGCACCCCCCGCAGAAAGAGCAGGGAACCTCCAAAAACACACACACCCCTCCGTTGGGAATGGAACAGTCCGAAGCACCCCAGTACCCTGCGGGAGCCGGCTCCCGCCACTTCCACCTCCCCGGCCCCGCGGGGGGTGCGCGCCCCTCCCCTCGGGGGAGGATGGTAGCGCCCGCCCCCCCTCAGCCCGGCGGAACGCGCCCGCTTCAATGGAGGGTCCGGCGCGGCACCTCCACACACACACACGCGGCCCCCCCCGCACCCCCGCAATGGACGGGTCCAGCCGGCCACCCCGGGGTCGCACAATGGCCGGAGCAAAGTCCCGGCTCGCCCCTACCTTTGCTCGGCTTCCTCCTCTTCCCGGGGCCTCCCTCCCTCCCTCCGCCGCCTTCCCCAGCGGCGCGTCCCTGCTCGCTGCCCCGGGACCGGCGGCCTCCGACCAGGAAGTGCCCCGATGTGACACCGCCGCTATGGAAACCCTCCCCGCCCCCGCCCCTCCCACAGGGCTGACCCGCCGCCGCCATCTTGGGCTGGGGACGAGGCGCCGGGCTGGGCAGAGAGCTGCTGTGGGGAAAAAGAGGGGCAAACACAAAAGAGGCCTCGTGCCGCTCACAAACTGCTCGTCTGTGCTGCATGAGCTACCAACGCCCTCAGCATGGGAACCCGTTCTCCTGTGTCCAGTTCTGGGCTCCTCAGTATGACACAAAAACATTGGGGTAAATGAAACTCCCTGACTGTTTCATGGTATAGGGGAGTAGGCATTACTTTATTCCTGTCCAGTGTGCATAGCAGATAACTCGAACCATATCCACACCACTTCTAAAACTTTCCATTTCTACATTTTTAACGAACAATATTCATTGATTTTAAGTTTGGTAATTATCTTCATTAGTTAGTATTCTGTCTTCTGTTAATTACTGATTTCTCGCTTGCCATGCTAATTAGTCCACATTTTTCAGCCCTTTTATCAATTTTTTCCCTGACAGAGTCTGCAGTACTCAGGCTTCGTTAGTCTCTTCTGGTTACTCCAACATGTCTTTGGAGGGCCATGAATTTTGGATCATTGGTGTCCAGCTTTGATTTGTTCATTGAAGTTTATCAGTATTAGTTTAGCAAAACCTAAAGTTCCATGATCTAACAATAAATCTATCAAAAGAAACTTAGCGGCATGCTGGCTAAAGTGGAAAATACACTGCTTTTGATTAATTAAAACAATTGCTTAGAAAAAAATTAATTAGGATAGTGATATAAATTGCAACAATTCCTCCCTTTGGAAATTATTTTAATTATTTATTTTAAGATTACTTCCACTTAAATCACTGAGTATTTAGCAAGATTTATCGTAACCAACGGTGAGGCACTGGATGGTAACAAAGCCAAGCGACTGGGATCCCTGTCCTGGGATGCAGGTATTGGCCAGAGGATCAGGAAGAGACTAGAAACTCTCAACTCTGGAGGCAACTCTTGTCAAGTGTGATGGAAAGATACCTTTGCAAGGAAGACCTTTCAGTGCACCAAGACAAGTGAAACACCATGGAGGAAGCCATGCAGTGCCTGAGAGAATTAGCCATGCTGGAGATAATCTTTTCAGATAACAATTTATTCCCTAATAATCCAGACAGCGTCCAGTGTACACAAAACTTGTGGTCATGTGCCAAGTCTTTAGGAGTGTTGGCATAAAAGGAGGGAGAACAAAAAGTGGGCATTCTGGTTTGGCAGACTCCAGACATAATGAAGAAACAATCTCCGCCCCATTATGGCCTACATCTCATCCATGGAAAGACTGACAGAGGATTTCTGGAATTTACAAGAGGAAATTAAAGAGAGCCACCAGAAACTTTTACAGGTTCTTAAAGAGGAAATTTTCCATGCTCCACCAGAACAGACCAGAGTCTCTGCTATTAGGAGCAGGCATCCCCTGTCTAGGGAGAGAAGGGACACTCCACGAGGTAACCTGTGGTTTCACCTGCATGGAGAAGATGTGAGGAGGTGGGATGGAAAACCCACCTCTGCCCTAGCAGCATGGGTATGTGAGTTAAAAGGAGGAATGGCTACCACAGGAAGCTCTTAGAGGATAAATGGTGCTCCAGTTTCCCATGGACAAGCCCCTAGGCAGAGTGGAAGGGATGATGTTATGTCCCAACCTCTCCAGGCCTGGAGGGACAGGGATCACTTACACAGCCGGCAGATCAGGTACAGCTTCCACTCCTTGACACGTGGCCGTTGTCAAAGAAGATCAGGAACCTGGAAAACAAGCAGGATTTAGAAATAGAGTTGAATAGAACACAGCTTCACATCATAAAATGGAAGGAGAGGACCTCTCCTGTTCCTCCTGGAATAGGGGACATCCTGGTCTTGGATGAGGACAGGATGATGAGCCCCAGACTCTCTTTGTGCTCTCCAAGGCAAGAGAGAGGCTGCCCAAATGCTTCCCAGCAGCACAGTTCCCAGCCAGCCCCTTTCCCTATGCTCCAAATTCCCTCCATGCCCTAGCCAAGGGAAGTAAAGGAAGAGAAAGCATTTAATTGCTCCTTCTTTCTGCAAGAAAAGTTATTTTTGGAGTCTTTGAGACAATGCAGCAGGAGAACATCATGCCTTGAACATGAAGAGCTGGGCACAACTCCAGGGCTACACTTGCAGCCAAGTGAGAGGAGAGTCCCTGGTGCCTGTGGGGAACAGAGAGCTCCGAGGGGTACCAGGAGCTCTGAGGTGGCATCCCACAAGCTGGATAAGGCACTCAGTTAGTGCCACGTGCCTCTGAGTAACACTTTCTAGGCCCTGGAGCTGTACAAAAGGTGCAGAATGAGGGATCAACATTACAACCAGGAGTAAATTTGCAATGAGTGACAAATTCATCTCATTTTCATTTATTAAACACAGATCAGATAGAACTCAGCACAATTTACAGCCGATCCAGAGTGATTAAATCTTTTATCAACCTCTTCAGAAAGACCATAAGCCTTTATTTAAATAGATACAGTAGCCCTGCCCCTTTTTTTTCCCAAAAAATCTGCTCCAAAATTTCAGTATTTCATAAGCTTAAATGCACTCAGCTGCTATACCACCTGCTGGGTTTGCTTTTGTTTATTTTCCCAAAAATTAAAGTGGTGGGTTTCAGGTGTTACTTGCAGCCCATCCCTTGCCTGATCATGTCATTGCCATTTCCAGGAGCTTTGCATCACCCAGGTCTGCAGAACTGATGATTTAGACAGAGTTTTGTCTGTACTCTCATGGGAGTATCAGCCCACCGCGTTACATAGGAAGGGCTGTGTGAAAGCAGGGGTGGGAGTGGGACTTGGAGCAGGAGGGTTTGCCCTTTGCTTCACTATTTTTGGCTGCCCAAAGGACTGTTTTCTTTTTGGGTGGGATTGTTCACTTGCCTTCAGCCAGTCCCATTGTCCACAGGCTCTGTTGGTTTGGTGAGGTTCAGTTTTCACTCATTCAGGCCTCTCTTCCTGCTTTTGGTGGCTCCTGCCATGAGAATCAGATTTGAATGTGTGCAGTGCTTGCTGCCTGATGAAAGGGGCTATTTCTGTCCCCTCTGTCTGTCAAGGCAGATTTTCTTAATTCTCCTTCCTTCTTTCCCAAATTTTCTGTCTCCTCTAGCTTTTCTTCCCTTTTCCCATTCACCTCCTTATGTCTCATTCTGTTACTTCAATATCCTCTCATTTCTTTCTCTCTCTTTCCTTTTATATGTTGATTTAGCTTTCAGTATTCTTTATGAAAACTACACACAGAACAACATTTAATACACTTACACAGTACAAAAAACCTTTTTTAAAGCTCTCCTTAATACGAAGTAGTTTTTCAGTGAACTGAAAAACATCACAACATCAAACATGGCACTTGCCTGTATATTCCACGTTATAGAACTTCCCAGATATTATTTTCTACATTGAGTACATAGACAATGCATGATTGGCTGTGCACAGCAAACGCAAAACCCAGAAAGCCTGGCTGGAAAAGGCACATGTGGCTGTATCTAAAGTGAAGCACAGGATGGGCTTTAAAACATGAATTGGGATATTTTCCTGAACATGAGTTTTAGATTCTTATTAACAGGATTTCATTCTATTCCCACAGCAGAAGGCAAAGGGATTTGCTGAAAGAGAGGGAAAAGCTATAATCAAATCATACAGCTTTCAAATCAAGGAAAAGTAGAACATAAAACAGAGGAAGAAAAGGAAAATATAAGACATAAGATTAGGTCTTATTGGTAATGATGCACAATGAAACAAAACATCAGCTTCATCTTTTGTGTGCCTTCTGGTGATTTTCCAGTACAGTAGCTGAAAGATACATTTCTGTGCAGTGCAGGTCTGATGCAGAGTTACAGTAAGACAAGAAACCAGGGATCTCATGACAGGATTTATAGAGTCACCATTCAGAGCACAGTCACTATTAAAGTTTATTATCACTCATTCGTAACCACCAGAATGTCAAAAGCAACTCCAAGTTAACAGAAATAGAATCATTTCTTAGACATCAACAAATCTAAAAGCCTCAAAGGGAATCATTTTCGTGAAGTTACAAGCAAATGAAAATGGAGCCTGTAATAAAATGTGTCAATACTCTGTGCTGTGAGAGTGTATCCTACAAAAGGTGTAATTACTTGTCTAATGTAGTGCAAAAGTTAAATCTTTATGACCTTTTCCATTTGCTGCTGAAACCAGCAGAAAGAGAAGTGTGAATGACTGATGGAGCAGAAATATGTTCACCTCATTCAGGTAAAGCTCCTTGTGAAAGATCAAAATAATTTTTTTCCAGCAATGTGATATTTAGAGTCTTTTCCCAGCTCTGCTTCGTGTAGAATTTATGTAGCACAATGTGAAGTGGGGGATGGAAGTTGGGCTTTGCATTTAAGCACGTTCTTCCCCCTCTGCCTTGAGCCATCTGTGTTTGGTCAGCCTCCTGTTCAGGGTAAAGCAGTGTGAAGGTTTCCTACGAAGCCTTAACTGCAGGAATAGCTTGCCAGGGAAGTGGAAGTCCTATAGCGCTTATCTTTTCCCTAACCAAGCCCATATGGCAACCGTAGAGTGAAACAAGCCAACCAGAGGGTGGCCAGGCTCTCTCAAGCTGTTTCACACCCCTAAAGAACAGAGTTCATTTCCCAGGGAAGGGCCATTGCTGCATTTCCCAGGGTCAGGCTGCCCAAACACAGGGACATGAGGTTACCCACGTTCCTGGCCAGTGAAGAAGGTGTGCTCACAGATCCTGCTGAGGCTGGTGTTTACACCAGGTACCCTGTTTCATCCTGTAGGGAAGCCAAGGTCCCTGCACACAGCCACACTCACTAATAAAGGCACCCCTCACCTTCGGCAAACAAAGGCTGTAAAGCAGGATGAAGGTTCCTAAATTTTGGCAAATACCTTTGAAGTGTAAATCTGCTTTATCCTTTTTTTTCAAGGAAGAGCATTCTGAATGGTGAGGCATCAACTACCAAATAACCAGCTGTTTTCCTCAAAGTTTCCATACAATCCAGTAATTTAATATCACATCCGGAGATATTTACCTCAAGATAATAAGCAGGATTCAATCTAACCACACTTGAGATCCATCAACATCATGAAAGGTGGATTTTCTTAAATACTGGTTTGAGGGGAAAGTGAATTTGTGCAAGGACACACATACCTTGAGATATATGAGCCAATCGGCTTAAAATGTTGTTTTGCCCTGACCTGACAAGACTTGCTGTCTGGCAGTGCATAATCTCTTTTAATGTACTCCCAGGAAGGTGATGGCTGTTTGAAAACCCTTCTGAACTGCAGTTTATCTTGATGGCTGACACCTGAATAGAAACTACACAGCTCTGTGGAAGCCCTGGGACAAGCAGGTATTAATAGGAGTCCATGTTGATTCAGAAGACAAATGGATAAGGAAAGACTCTGAATTAACTTGTTACAGATTTTGTGCAGAAGGTTAAAAAATTGTGTGTCGAGGATTTTGAAGCAGGCACTGCCAATGGAGACACCTTTTTCACTGGATAAAGCCACGAGGCTTTGTCCTGCGCATGAGGATGTTTTCCTAAGAGAGTGCTGCTCTTACTCATCTCCGTCAGAGTGATTTCAAGTTGTGCATTTAAGACTCAAGTAAGCTCCTTTGCAAACACTCTTGAGAATAGGATCAAAATGGGAAGAGATTACATGTAATCTAATTATGTTAGGTTCCATTTGAAATCCTTCAGTGTAAAAATTAAAAGAATACGACACAGCTTTCCAATACGCTGTAATTCACATGGAAGTGACATGAGCATGTGCAACTGAAGCAACATGTGAGAAAATATCATGTGTTGGGTATACAGCAACGTTGGCTTTAAATAATCTAAACCTCAGGACTAGAATGGTTTGGTGAACTAAAAATAAATTCTAAGAACTTTACGCCCTCTGTCATTAATGTGACACTGGCCTTTGCCTTTTATTGTCTGGCCACAGCTTATATGAAAAAGCTGGTGATGAAGAGATCTAGACCAAAAAATCAACACCAAGCATGACACTGGTCAGCAAGGTTGTGCTGGGAGCAGCACTGACCCTGAGGGTTGGCACATGCTCATGGGACAGACAGTGAATCCCTGTTGCTAAGCTCTCTGCACGTTTATACCATAACATTCACCTTCCGAAAAGGGCTTCAGAACATTCATAGTCACTAGAGACTGTTTTGAGTAATTCTTCATTTTCACAGTCTTTCAAAATCACACAAGTGAATTAAATTAACTTTGGCTGTAGGATAAGAAGCAGCAGTTTCACTGAAATTGCACCACCTTGTGATCCACACCGAATCATGCCTCAAATTATGTACTGAAAGTCTGATACTCACGAGTGCTCCAAATGTGCTTGAAGGGAGGGTCTGGAAACCCTAAGGTCTCACTCTCCTCATGCATTGAGTGCTGCAGGTGGACTGGGGGGAGGCTCAGGTGTGGTACTTCCCCTCTGTATCACCACTAATGCTCCCAATCCATGTGTGACCAATTCAGAGCTGAACTATGTTTAGTTTGTCAGTTAAGTTTGGAGATGTAGGCTGTCCTTCCTAGACTTGGGTCTAGAGCACCACTCAACTTCATGAACTGTTCTGTGAGATTCCTCAAAACTGGGATTGCAGAAAGTTCTTCAAAGTGACTTGTCCTGTTCTATTTCCATTATTCTGAGTTACACCAAAACTGGATTCAGAAAACAGGTTCCTTTCTCCTTTTGAATTCAATCTTATGAGCTTAAGTAGTTTTTACAAAATCCACCTAAGAAGGAGGAGGTCAGCTTTCTCTTCAGTTTTTGCCTGATTTTAGAAAATGGATCAAGCTGGAAAATTCAGACCTGCATTTTGCCCTCCACCACAGGACTCATGTTCTAATTGAATTTAAGTTTACAGATCATTTGCCAAGGCTATTTCTAGCCCAGTTCCAGACATTTGGGCACATCTTGATCTCATGTTTTACTCTGGGTCTGTCTGATCACAGAACAGCAGTGGGGGAATTCTTGCGTTATGTGTTCTACCACCAAAAGAAACAAATACAGTTAAAACAATGAAATAAGTTCTGTACCAGTTGCTGGCCAGATGGTATTGTGAATTGTTGTAATTCATCAGCAAAACAGAGGAAGGAAGTGTTTTAAAGCAAGATTATATTATTTTCCTTAAGTTCTTATTATGAAATCTTCCTGAGGTGAACTTTCAAAACTTGAAAACCCTTCCAGAGGGAATGAATGGAACAGGCAAACCGGAGACTTGCTGGGGAGTAGTTAAATACAAGAGAAAAGAATAGTATGCCAGTGAAATAAAGGAAGAATTCATTACCAAGCTTTCAGTTTGGGAGACAAATGAAGAATAATACAAGTAACAGGGGAAAAAAAAAAGAAAATTAAAGAAGTACATAAAAATATATGGTGTTTCTCCCAATAATTCTAGATTGGAAAGCACCCAGGATCTTCCCTCCCACTGGAGGGAAATAAGACTGAAAGCTGAGAAAGCAGATAAGGCCAGGCCAGCAGTGACATATTCACTATATAGGGAGGCTGCAAGATTTAGCATATTACTGTCAGCAAAGTGCCTTGAGATCCTTAAGAAAAAATGCTGAGAAAAATGCATTTTATTCTTGCTGTCATTTAAAAAACAAAATACATTTGAAAACCATGAGAAAAAATGTGTCTTAAATGAAAACGACCCCTGACCATTAAGTTCACTTCAGTCAAATAAAACACATCCTGTTTTTGTAACTTTTTTATACACAGCAGATCCTGGTCTGTATAGACTCTTTCCAGCCAAGGATTTGACCCATAGTTGAATTTTTATTAGAAGCAGGGAAGGAGGTAATGGAAAATACATGGTGCTGCTGCTGCTTCAGTTAAGATAAAGGGTGAAATCTGAATTTGGGAAATGCAGAAAATGGAGTAAGTTCATAGTACTGTGTCTCAACTAAAATTAGTTGGCACAAAGAGTTTAGAAATCCTCTGGCAGGGCAAACATAGCCACAGTATCAGTTAATTAAATGACACAAAATGCGTCACCTAAAATACATCCTGGACTTTTTACACAGTCAGGAAAATCTGTCACACAAGCTGCGTCAGCCTTTTCTTGATAATTTTGTTCTGAAACATATGCATTGAGATAGAAAAGCACAATCCTGTAGTGTGCTGCATCAGTCACCCCCAGGTCTTTTCCATGGGAAGAAGTTGGTCACACCCCCCACACCCTTATTGTCCATAAAGAAGAAATATTTTTTCCTTCTTGTCTAGACTTTGTGGGAGAGCTGGGAAAAGCCTGGTATGTGCAGAGGTGTTTCCTGCAAGAAGTAAGCTGAGAGGATCCCTTCATCTGATACCCACTGGGGGTGGGATGGATCTCATTTAACTTTAACCTAAAGGGCCTTAGGTCCACAGTGTATGTGCCTGTGTGTGAACCAGGGAGGGCACTCCAAGGGCTTGAGGGCATGAGGCAGCTCATTATACAACACTTACAGGTGACTGGATTGATGCCACCCTAAACCCCACTGCCCAGCCTTTCGTTGATTACGCTGGAAAATGACTCCACAAGTACTTGCTCAGATCTGATCACCAGAGAGTGAGTCTCTCAAGCTAACGAGCCCCGGTGCCTCCTGGCCGTGCCACAGCTTCCACAGCTCACAGGTCAGCAGCTACGTGCAGACACCTAAATTTAGGTGTCTTAATCTGCGTGCTGAGTCTAACCTTTACATTAGGTAAATGAATCTGCTTCCAGACAACTCGGTAGAAACACAGGTTTAAAATCCAAATTTTAATTACTTTGATGAAGTAAAATGGAGAGAAGTGTTTGGAAAATGTAATCTGAAGTGCACTGAGAACTGAGTATAAACCAATACCAAACAGGAATCTGCTGTGTCTGTGTGGTATCTAGTCTTTAAATATACACTTACCTCCTACTCAGCTGTTCAGGTGCCAGAACAGGATCTGCATTTGTAGAAAAAGATCAGGCTCATTAGTCCTTTTCATGATTATAAGGTCATTATCTATTTTTGAGTAGAAAAAACACACTTTGTCATTGTTCATCCATACTGGTAAGAAAATGTTTACATTAAAGATTCTTAAAGAATCTTAAAACTGAAAGATTCTTGGTATTTCTGTTGCAAATAAGAATCAAGGATTGAGAGGTTTTAGTGTTTTCAGGTGGCGGCATTGTGTGTCCACGTGTTAAACACTTGGCATTTATACAGAGCACATCAGACAGTCTATTTTTGCCAGAGATGGTCCATGTAACTAAATGTTTTCAATGCTTATTAAAGCATTTTCATGCAATGACAATGAATTTCAGACAAATACCTTGCAATCAGAAAGCACTCCCAATCTGCTCCTGTGTTCACACTGGATATTGCTGATAATTATCCTCATCCCAATCATATTATCATAGAAAACATAACTGGAAGGGACACTGAGATGGGCTCATCCACTGCATTCTCCTACCCACAGCTGGGTCAGCTACACCTAAAGTTTTAAAGTAAGTACATGTTTTTTAAATGTATTAAAACAATATCTTATTTTTTATGGGTTTTGTTGCAGGATTGGACATTGCTTGATTTCCTTTTGGGGGATGGGAATTGGATCAAAGAAAGAGGTAAAAAAAAAATTTTCTGGTTTATTTGTAATCTTGGACAGAATGCAGCTACAAATTACCTGCACGTACAAAGAAAGGAGACTGGCTTTTTTGTTCCAGCTGTCATGTTTGGACATAACTGAAAAGGGAACAGTAGAACTTGAGGATATGGAGAGAAGAATTATTCTTCATCTTCAAAAGCCTGCCTCTTTCTACAAGGAATAATAAAGTCTTCCAATGATAATAAGTGTCCAAAAACCAGAAACTATTTCTGAGTACTATCAAATCATGCAGGTCTAATAACAGGAACAGAACCAAATTACCCTCTTGGATGCATATTAGTCTCTTTTTACAAATGAGTGGAAGCTGTAGGTGTGCAGCTGAGCAGGATGTAATTCAGAGCCTGCAACATTCCTCAAAACTGAACCCCTTCCCATGGTGAATCAGTGTGAAGCTATAAAAAGAAAATGGGGATTCCTCGAGACAAATTCTAATCCCTGCTCAAGCAGATGGAAGAAACTGACAAGGGAGCTCAGAGTGTTATAGGAGAACTCCCTCAGCAAAGGTCAGATCCTGAGATGGCTTAGAGCTGATGTAGTGAAGAAACAAAGGAGCATCACAACATCTCATCAATGAGGCTGTGAGCAGTCAGATTTCATTTAAAACCAGCATTAGAGTTGCTCCCGTTTGGCATGTGGATACCCATTTTTAGCTCCTAAACTTTAGATCTGGGGCAGTATTTTTGACATAATATTGCAAATGTCCCTCTGTGTACTCTGTGTGTTTCACTCATTAAATCTGCTCTAAAAGGAAATTCAGAAAAAAAAAAAAAGCACCAAACTATAGATGCTCTGGCTCACACCTATATTGCAAGCAATCCCCATTTCTGGGGGAGCCAGGTCTCAGAGGGGGAAGAAGCAAGCCATGAGAGGAGCTGTCACAGCAAGAGTGACAGCCACCCCCAGAGGCACTCTGCAGTGCTGGCTCACCATTCACCCACGTTCACTGTCCTGTGCTCAAAATCTCTTACATCAGCTTCATTCCACTCCTGGGACTGTTACTCCAACAATCCTCTTTTCAGTGTCTCTTGTCCTTTCTCTCTTCTTTCTGTTTGTATGCTCAAACTGACTCTTACTTTACCAAGGTACTACATAACCTACATGCTTGCTCTCAAATGATTACCACCTTCACTTTACAAATACATTCAGTTGCATTTCTCCAGCTTTGAGCTTTTTTGGAGCAAGGAATACAGTGCCTCTTGGGGAGAGCCTCATACTTTCTCAGCCTTAGGCACTGGTGTAATAAACACGATTCAACTTCCTAGTGTACCTGTAATTTCACTTCTATAGATTGGTCCAGATCTAGACAACTGATTAGTGCTAATGTGCACTGAGGAAAAGTACTTGGTCTTCCAGTATCAAAAAGCTGTGCAATTACGTACCTCTGTACTTTTGGGAGCACTGGGGATTCAAGGTGCTGTCTGAATTCCTTTTTGTACTGTTGTGGCTCTGAGACTACACAGACGTTATTATCATAGAATCACAGAATGGGTTGGGTCGAAAGGACTATAAAGATCATCTAGTTCCAGTCCAGTTTGGATGGCAATGCATATCCAGAAACTGAAAGTAGGTCTTCATTAACTGTCATGATTGCCACTAACGTCAGTGCTTGAGAATTGCTGTGCCTGGTCCAGACCACTGGCAGATGGAAACCTGATGACAGTGAAATCCATAAGAATACAGCCACCAGCTCCAAACAGAACTGGGATTCAGCTGCCTTGCAAAGTCAGAAACCCTTCCATCCTCAGCAATTCAAATGAAACATCGTGCCACTGTCAACCACCAAATCTGTATGTTCATGAAAAACATGAAGAACTTGAAAAACTTCACATCCACAATTCATATAATTATATTTCATGTGTCTCAGATGTCCAAATACATGCTGTTCATCTCCGTGAAGGTTTCCTGCTGGGAACAGTAGTGTCAGCTGAGGCGCCCAAGTTCCTGGAGCTGAACATGCTAAGCACAAAAGGTACTCCTGAGACAAGAAGAAATTTTAAAAGGTCATAGAATCATAGAATATCCTGAGTTGGAAGGGAACCACAAGGATCGCTGAAGTCCAAATTTAAATAAATTTACTACTTAGGAATAGTCTTCTTTTGCCTCCTCCAGAACTATGCATATAAACACTGATGAAGGAGAAACACAGGTGGCCATGTTTAAAAATAAGTGATAAATTAAACTACATTATTTCAAAGAGACCAAGCCAAACCCTCATATTTTGCATACTGTACAGATCTAATTGAACAAATTATGTACCCAGATTTAAGTAAATTAATGTCAGTGGGATTAAGCAGGATGTAAATCGAGGAAGCATTTGATTTCCTTGCCTCTGATGAGAAGAGAGGGAGAAATCAGCATGCACATCTCTCCTGCTGTCTTGTGAAGCCCAAGCCCAAATTTCTCATGCAAGTGGAATGAAAAAGTAAAAATAAAAAACAGACTAGTCAGTCAGCTGTTTAAAGTAAATGAAACTCTAAAAATTCACTAATGGGATTAGTTCATTAAAATGTTCATTGATAATTGATAAGTGTGTTGCCATATTAAGAACCTTTCCAGTACTAATTGGTTCAGCTCTCAGTAAAACAGATGGATAATGATGAAAATCTCTATTTCACTGTAGTGTTGCTGTTGTGCAGGAGGCTGTTCATGCCAACAATAGTGTAATTTTAAATGCAGGAGTTTAACATGATCGTGAAGGTTATTTTAGCCTGGTTTCCTGTGGAAATATGATCAGACTGTCTGTCTCCTGCTACATTTAACAGCAGGCTGGGGTTCTCAGTGATCTTAAGTACCCACCTCTCCTAAGAACACCAATAGCTGGGCAGAGACTGGAGACCCAAATTACCACCTCAAATTAGAGAAGTGCCACAGAGTTCACTGGGCTGTGTTTGACCTGCCAAAACCCTGCACTCTTCCCACCACAGCACATGTGCTCAAGGAAGGGTCAGGAGGACTGAATGAATGGGGGCAAAGTGGGAGGGCAGGTGATACAGAGCTGTAGGGATGGAGCAACTCAGGTTCCTTCTTCAGCTACAGAACTAGTAAACACTGTTTACAGCTAATTTTAGTTCTGTCATGCACCATCACAGTAGTGACACCAAAGTTCCCACATATGTGAACCCTCTCTCTCAGTGTCTGTTTAGCTCATACACAAACACTCCATACCTCAGCTCCTTTCCACAGCCCATAGCTCCTGGCTGGGTGAGAGCAGGGCTGGCTCCAAGCACCATGTATCAATTGGCACACCCCTGGATTGGTCAGGAGGTCCCACCAGAGAGGTCATTACTGGGCTTGTGCTGCAGCCTTTTCCTCAGGGCAAGCATCCATTTCTGTCTTTTTGTTCTTCTCAGCAATAATTTTCCTGCAACTTTTAACATCTCTTCCAATCTCCTTGACAGTTCCAGGGGACTGGCATACATAATCTTCTGAAGCTTTTTCTTTTTCCTTCAAAACACAAATAATTCTTTATTATAAAAATGCCCCTTTTAATGTGTGAGTTAGTATTTCCTAAATACAAAATAATTTTCTTTGCTCATTATGTATTACTGTTTCCTCTGCTTGGAAACAGGAACCACGAGCACTTTGACACAGAGAGTTACAGGATGTTTCTCCACAATATGAGACAGCTGTGTTGGATCAAGCCATCGCCCCTTCCTTTGTGCCAACACTCAGTGAATTTAACATGTGTGGCCTTGATAAGATAAAGTGTGCAGTGAGAGTATCGGGGCCAGCTGGATGGTCTGAGCCTAGCCTGCTGCCTGGCATTTCCTTCCACAGAGAAAATGCACATGAACACTTGGCAGCTTCCCTGGTGACCCCTTGTCCTGCCTCATGGCTGCCACGTCTGACACAGCAAAGGGGAGATAAGATGTAAGATAAGGTAAAATGTACACCATTAAGATACATAAGTCACCAACAACCCGTTAATGAGCAGTGTTCTGTGTCAAGCCTCTTGCAAGAAATGTTGCAAGGACTCTTAAAAACCACCTCCTCCTCTTCCTCCTCCTCTTCCTCCTCCTGCCCCAGTCTGGTGTGGATATGACTGCCTTCAGCTCCTCACTGAACTAATTTTTTCAGGGAGTTTGTAAACTTTTCTACCCAAGGTGGATGTTGTCTGTGTTATCCCTGTACACCTTGTGATGTTGGTGGTGCCAAGGAACCATTAACTATTAGGATTCTGTCATTCTCTTGCTCATTTGTAAGATTCTGGTATTCTTATTGGATAAAAAACCAACTTAATTGAAAAGTGAATCATTTCCCTGGTTCTAATATGATGGTTCTAATGAGATGAAAAGGATTGAAAGAAAATGAAACTACCTGAAAACTGGCCAAGGGGCAGGAAACAGGTGAACCAGAAGAAACTTCAATGTATTTTGCTACAGTAAAGTAGTTACAGTAAAGTAGTACAGAGGCAGGGACAAGCTGGGTAGAGAGTGCAATTTTGTGGTGAGAATTGTCATTTGCAGAAGGGGCTTGGAGCAAAGCAAAGCCAGGCCACAGCAGTGGCTGTTCCCAAGTATGGACAGCTTTAGGCCAACTTTTGCTCTTGCCCCCAAACAGTTGCTACAATTTACCTCTTCATTCACAGCAATGTTTTTGTTTGTAACCACAGCAGAGAGACACTGACATCTGGAAGTGAATCCTAAGATACAGTTCAGAGAATCATCAGGCTGAGAGGATTCTGGTTCTCCCTTCTCCTACTGAGGTCCCTGGGTATTTGTACCTTTCATGTTGGTGAGGGCAAAGTTCACATCATCTGCAAGAGGCTTCAGACCAGTTTGCCTCGGTTCCCTGCAGTGCTGATTTGGGCTGAAACAGAGTTGGTTTTGTTCACAATACCCTATATGGGGCTGTTTTGGATTTGTGTTGGAATCACTGTTGGTAGATCAGGGATGTTTTTGTTATTGCTGGGCTGTGCTTACACACAGTCAAGGCCTTTGGTGCTTCTCACCCCACCCCACCAGTGGCTGGGGGTGCACAAGGAGTTGGGCGGGAATACAGCCAGGACAGCTGACCCCAAGTGACCGCAGGGATATCCCAGACCATATGGGGTTATAATCACCACATAAATCTGTGGGAAGAAGAAGGAAAGGGGGGGACATTTTGAGTGATGGCATTTGTCTTCCCAAGTCACTTTTAGGTGTGATGGAGCCCTGCTGTCCTGAGGATGGCTGAACACCTGACTGCCCATGGGAAGTGGGGAATGAATTCCTTGTTTGGCTTTGCCTGTGTGCACCATTTCTGCTTTACCCATTCAACTATCTTTATGCCAACCCATGACTTTCCTCACTTTTACTCTTCTGCCTTTCTCCCCAGTCCTGTTGGGGGAGGTGAGTGAGCAGCTGCACGGGGCTGAGTCACCAGCTGGGGTTAAACCCCAACACTGATGCAAGGGATGAAGAGCAGGAGGAGCCTGGAGAGGCACTGTGAGCAGGCAGCCAATTTAGACACTGACCAGCCCTGCGGGGGAGAGAATGTCTCTATTGATTGTGTAGGGAGCCTTGCAGGATTAAGTATCTAAATTGGGGACCTAAGGTTAGATCCTCTGAGGGCAGGAGTGAATATCACCTTTTTTCCAAGCCTGTTATAGCCTCACATATTTTATAATTGTGGTCATTGTTCACATCTTAAGAATCTCACAATTGGAAGGCACATTCAAAAAATCTAATATTAACACCAGGGAAATATAAATCACTTTAAAAGTGAGGACAATGCCAGATAAAAGATGAATGTGGGAGGATAAGAGAAAGACAGCAAATGAAGAGGAGCAGGGATGAGTGTAGTGACAAAAGGGCTTTGGTCGATCACCTGGTTGGCAAGCAGAAGGGAAAATGAGCAGTGCCCATTACACGGAGCAGTGCTGCCACACTGTGTCTGGGAAACAGCTCTGAGCAGAAACTGCAAAACACTGCAGCACAAGTGGCACTGGGAGCTTTATGTTTAATGTCGAAAGCAAACAGGACACTGGATTGTTTGCTGAAGGAACGCTAAATGCAAAGGCAGGAGGCAGCAGTACTGCCAGGTAAGGACCTGATATAAGCCTGAATGGCAGGTGATTAGCCTGGTTCACAGGCTGCAGCAAATTCTCAATAGCAGTCATGGAGGTAGAATTGGATTCAAAGCCTTTCTTTCAGAATAATAATAATTTTTTTTAATATAACTTTCTCTTAAAGTACATGCTAAAATTTCTGGTAGTCTCTTATACATTAATCCTGTGACTGATTTTTAATTACTACTCCAAGTAATTACAGCCTCTATAAAGAGAAGACTGATATACAATTTACATTTCTCTGACTTTTCAAAGAAAAAAAACCAGGGCTAGGACTCAAAGGAGGTTTGGTAGCAAAGTCATGTGAATTCCAGGTGTGAACAGAATAAAAAGGCTTCATGCCTGTAGAAATTCCCAGCACAATTAAGTATTGTCCTGAAGTTTCTATGCTATTTCTATCCTAATAGAAATAGCGAAAACATAAATTGTCTAAGGACACAGAAAAAATGTTACACAGACAGAACACATCCTGTGGTGCTGGGACAGCTCAGAATCCTAGCAAAATGGGAACAAAAATACAAAATCTTTTTTCATCTTTTCTTTAGTCAGTCATGGAGGGTTCCACATCAGAGAAACCATGATGCACTAGTCTATCTCTTTGCTAGCAGAATTCACAAAGCACGGAAATAAATGATTTTCCTTGGCCTGGGTGCAAGAACAGGGCCCTGCTCTCCCTGTTATCCTGGAACTTCCACACACCTGGCTAGAATTAAGCAGTCTTTGAGTTCAAAAGGTGCCAAACCCCTCTGGCTCCCAGTGGGATCTGAATGCCTTCGGCGGTGTTGAAAATCAGGTCACAAGATCCTCTGGGAATGCCAACGTTTGACAAGAGATAATCTGCATGAAACTCTGCTAAGGATATGTCTGCCTCATGTTCCATAAAATAGTCCCAAATTTTCATCATAGCATTCCAATTAATAGGGAGAAATGTCTTTATGGATATATTTACTAATTAACACATGTGGATGTGGGTGTGTTTTCCATTTCAGCTGCATCCCAACATGGTCTGCCTTTGCCCTGGGTTGACCTGCTATTCATAGCAGCAGGTGCTCCTGCAGGATGCATATTCCATCTGGGCTTCTTGAAAGCCAAGGAAATAAAGACCCAAATAAATGCCTGTGCTTCATAAAGGAAGAGATCCTTTATCTTTATTGTCCATGCATGCTGTCCAGCAACATTACAATGGAGACCACAGAGGGCTTTACAGCAGCTAAGAACACTTGAATCTCAAAACATCTTTTCCTGCACAGTGTGATACCCTGAAAGTTTCTGTGATGATCTAAGGATGAAGTTGCATTATATTCTTTGTAATTTCCCTTCTTTTTTAAGGATCAATACAGCTAAAGGTTAGAAAAGCCCTGTCTGGTACTTGCAATCCTGGCTCCTGGCTATCTCCAGTTGAAAGTGTGAGCTCAGCCATAACCACAATGCTGCTGGCAAATGCTATAAAAAGGAAATCTGCCTGAAATCAGAAAGTTTTTTCAGTACTTTCTCAGAGAAGGCAGCAGCAGGCCTGCTAAATGTATTGGGGAAGCTGCAGCCAAAAAACAATCTGTCATGGGGGTGGGTGTGAAAGGAAACATGAGGTTGTCAATCAAATTTCCAGAGAGCTGGAAACACTATATAAGACACAAGCTTTTTGGAGAAGACCACAAAAACTTTTTTTCCTTGGAGATGGACAGAAAAAGGACAAGCAGATGGAGAAAGAGAAGGAACTGAAAGAAAAAAAAAAATCAGGTGGTATTCACAAGCTTGAAAGAGGTCAGTGGTCAGAGTTTCAGGGGCTTGGGAAGTCCTCCCAGAGCAAGCACACATGTTGTGTTTGTTCTTGGTGTGCTACTCTTTGCCACACCAAGCAGGGACTTTGAAAACTTACAAGATCTATATAAGGTGATCTCATTTGCTTCCAAATTTTTCTCCTTTTTTTGCTACAGATCCCCACCGCATATTAGAAGTATATTTTGGAAGAGCTTTTCAGTGACTTGACCATGAGATACAAACCATGAGAAAAAGAAAATGGTCAAGTAGGGAAAGCCCAGAGCAGAATTAGCTCTCAGATCTGTCAGTGACCTTCAACACTGAAAAAAGGTACATAAATGTACATAAATGCACTGTTGCTCTTACAGTAGAGCCACAAAGCCTGGTGATCTGAGGGGTCATTATAAAATCAGTAAGCAGGAAGAGCATCCCCACACTAAATTTAGTTACTATCTGTACAAGTAAATATAGTATTAATCACAAAATTCAAGTGGTTCTTTTATGAGGCTGATGCTCACAACTGAGAAGCCTCAATTGCCACTACAGTCAAAAAAAGCTGCAGGGGTTCAACAGACACTGGTGAAACCGAAGACACATCTGGGAACCCACAAGTACTTTGCAATGACTCACAAGAACAGGGAGATCAGGAAGAAGGAGCACAGATTTACATTTACAAGGAACATATGCTGGACATAAATCTATTCCATTTTAGGGTACCTGTATCTTGTGGAACAAGGCTGCTTGATCTCTGGGCCTGTCAGCACCTCCTGGCAGATGAGACTGTTCACCAGCTGCCTCATCCACATGATGCTCATCGACATCCTCTTTTAGCTTCACTTCTGGAATACAGGTAACCAGAGGCATAAGCAATAATCAAGACAGGCTGTGAATGTCCCTAAAATACTCTGAATTTTGAAATCACATTTGAAATTTAAAATCACCAAATCACCTCTTTAAATCATATTTGCCTTTTTTTTTTCTTCTTGAATGCATCATATGGACTAGAGACTGACTCTGTAGAACCAATCAGAGCACACAAGGTCTTTCCCATGACAACTTCCAGATTATGAGCTCCCAGTGAATAAATTATGATATTCCTAGTTCCCAAGCAGTGCTACAGAACTGAATTTCATCTCATGCCAGTTACTCTCAGCCTCAAAGCGATGTCATTTTCTCAGCATGACACCACTGTCCTCTCTGCCATGATAGATCCCACCACAGTGTCTCTGACACGTTGGCTCAGCACACTCCTAATCTCCATCCCATGGCCACAGATACAAATACTTGGTGGATTCTGAAGAAATTATCACAAAAGTTAACATTTCCGAGTGCTCTCCAACACCCCAGCTACTTATTAACTATATCACTGCCCACCCAGGCCTTACAGGGCAAGAGTTAGGTCAGCAGGAGCAAAGGAAGCTCTGCGCATATGGTCTGTACCAGGAACAGTGTGTCCAGCAGCTCCAGGGAAATGATTCTTCCCCTGCACTGGGCACTGGTGAGGCCACACTTCGAGTGCTGTCTCCAGCTCTGGGCCCCTCTGTTCAGGACAGGCATTGAGGTGCTGCAGAGGGTCGAGATGAGCAACAGAGCTGGTTTGGAGCAGCTGAGGAGCTGGGGGCTCAGCCTGGAGAAAAGGAGCTCAGGGGGAACCTTAAGGCTCTCTACAATCCCTGACAGGAGAGTGCAGCCAGGTGGGCAGCGACAGGACGAGAGGACACGATCTTAAGCTGTGACAGGAGAGGTTTGGGTTGGACGTTGGGAAAAATTTCTTCATAGAAAGAGTGACTGGACATTGGAAGGGGCTGTCCGGGGAGGTGGTGTTGTCACCGTTCCTGGAGGTGTTTAAGGAAAGCCTGGATGTGGCACTCAGTGCCATGGTCTGGCTGACAAAGCGCTGTTCGGTCATAGGTTGGACTCGATGATCTCAGCGGTGTTTTCCAACCGGATCGATTCTGTAATTCCGTGCCCCGCTGCACCCCCCCCTCAGCCCAACACCTCCAGCCCCTGCCGCGAGCTCCGCCCGCCCGGCCCGCTCCGCCCCTGCCCGGCCCGGCCCCACCGCGACCCCGCAGCGATGGCGGCCCGGCTGTGCCGGCTGCGGAGGCCCCTCACGGCCGCCTTCGGCAGCGCCGCGGCCGCGGGAGCAGGGCAGGCTCCGCTGACGGAGCGGCGGCAGGCGGGGGGCGTGCGGTGAGCGGGGGCGCCGGGGGCTCCGAGCCGCCGGGACGCGGCCGCGTTCGGAGCCCGCCGACCGTAACCCCGCCGTGTTTCACGGGTTTTGCAGCACCATCGTCCTGAACAACCCGCGGCGGCGGAACGCGCTGTCGCTGCCCATGCTGCAGAGCCTGCGGCGGGACCTGCTGCACGACGTGAAGAGCTCGGAGCTCCGCGTCATCGTCATCGCGGGTACCGGGCGGGCAGGGGAGCTCGGGGAACGCGGGGCTGAATCCCAGACCTCGCTGGGAATCACAGGGAACGGGGCGGGAAGGACCTGTGTGGTGTTCCCCTACCGCTGCCCTGCTCTCCCGGGGCTGTCCGCACCCGTCAGACCTCCCTGTCACGCTGTTCCTGTGTACTCGCCCCAGTTTCCCCTCTCCTCTACTCAATTCCTCATTCCTAACACAGCATTAACGACTGACGTGGGTTTTGTTACACTTTTGGTTTTAGCCAGCGTGTGTAAACATTAACACGTTTCAAAGTCTCAGCATTTCAGTCGGGCTATGAGGTGTTTACACGTCGGTGAGTTGCTTCAGTTTGTAAAAACAATTGGCAGTTTAGGGCTAGGGTTAGTTGGTTTTAAGATTGTATGGAAAGAATACTGTAAACTGAAAAAAAAAAAGCCAAACAAAACAAAAGTTCTAAGAGTTCTCAAAGTAAAGCATTAACATTCCCAGATAGGGGTTTTGGGCAGGAACAGGCAGTGCTGAGATGACATTTGTTGCCTTCTCTGGCGGCTACAGACTGTAGTAAAAACACAGGGTTTCTGCAAATCCGGTACTCTGTTTTGCTGCTCTGAGCCAGGATCAGCCTCGTTGTCCTCGCCAGTGGTTTGTCAGAACTATTTTTAAAACACTCCAGGGAAGGAGAGTCTGTAATATCAACGCCACAGACAGCCATAACCCACGGATGTAAAACAGCCTCTCAGAGCCTGTTATAGTTTCCTTCCATTTATGTATTAACCTGTAGAGTTCTTAATGAAACTTGAGCCATACTTAAGCCATCTTCTTTTCCTCTGCTATTTTAAGATAACCTTCCTCAGCCCCCCTTCCAAAAATCTCAGATAAATTGGTTTATTAATTTAGGATGATGCTGTTTCCTATACATAGGGGAAAACTGTGTGTGTTAGGGCACACACATGAGAGCAGAAGTGAGCTGATTTCACAGGGGTGAGTTTAAATATACATTTGAAACAGCGATTACAAATTTTGTGAAACACTGAAGGTTCTTCTTTGGGAGTACAGTGCTCTGGGAAGTTTGTGAGCACAGTTGTGTTTGGTTTTTATAGAAATTGCACATTCCTGTTGATTTCTAATTCCCCTGCTGAATAAAAAGCAAAAGAAGAAATTTCAAGAAAATAAAAGATTCCTCAGGGAATGCTTTGGGCCTTTAACACACACTTTGCAGCAGATTCTTCAATGAGGCTCAAATGCAGATGTAACTAATTTCCAGATATATATTGCCAACCCCATGAGCTGATTGTGTGGTTATTTCTGGATATAGTGTGTCTCAATAATATGATCCAAAAGAAACAAATCCTTAAGTAAGGTTTGGTCTGCATAGGTATAGCTGGTAATGTCACATTCATACAAATACCTGAGAAGTTTTGAAGGATTGAAAAGCGTCACACGGGTTTATTCTAATGGCAGGTATTTTCATCACAGAGGAAAACTGTTGTAAAGATTGTGTACATTAACAGAGTGTTTTGCTCTTAGCAAATCCAAAACTGAGTTCCACAGAAACCTCCTGTTTTGCTGCCCAAATTGTGGACATGCTTCTGGGGGCTCTCTAGATGACAGTTTAGCAGTGGAGAAGACACCCCAACAACCCTTCTGGTTCTCCTGTAGTAGAATAACCTTTTTTCTTTCTTTTTCCATTGTGACCTTCAGCGCCATGATAGAAAAAATATTGATGCTTATTTAGCAAAAGTTAATTATTAATTCTGGGTACAATAAATAGGAACTAACTGTGTTTATCAGTCTGAGAGCAGAGCACTCCAGCCTTGCTGCAGTTAATAAGTTTGCATTTTACTGAGGAGCTGTTTTGAACATCCTTACGCAAAACTGGGCTCAGAGGTGTGAAGTGCATTATTTTTAATTGAGTTAAGTGGAATGGAAGTAAAACTAGGCCTTGAAAAATTATAATAGGCATTACTGTGCTTAAATGTCGCATTGCAGCAAGTTAAAGTTATCACAAAACCCAGAAGGCAATATTTTGGAGCTCCCTCCCTCCACAAACTCCTTTTTGAATGTATTATTGACATCCCTTTAGCTGGGACATTGATTTCTCTGGTTTCTTTATTAATTCAGACTGACTTTTCCTGAAATTCTTTGCAGCTGAAGGACCTGTATTTTGTTCCGGCCATGATTTAAAGGAACTGTCAAGTGAAGATGATGTGAAGCATCATTCCCAAGTATTTGAATTATGTGCAGAGGTAAGCAGTTCTTCTTGAATGCCTCTGCTTTTGCCTGGTATTAAGAGCAAGCATTGGTTTAAGGAGGGACAGCATTGGTCATCTGCTTGCTAAAGCACAGACTGTTCCTTCAGATTCCTTGATTTTTGCTGCTCTGCTATTCTAATGCCTGATCTGGATGAAATTATGTTTTCCCTGGATTTCTCTACATGCAAATAAAAGGGCTAGAATGCCAATGTGCATGTCTCCAACAATGGGCACAGTCAGGGTGTGTCCCTCAGTTTAGCCAGTGTTCTTTGCAGCTGAGCATTTGGGCAATGTCCTTCCTAGAAATCTAGGGATAACCACCTTCAAATCACTTGTGATCGAATGTTCTTTCCCAGCATCTAGTTAAAAGCTCAGGATCAGCTTAAACATCAAGTAGAAAATGTAAAAGTAAGATCTGATTCACTGATTGTCCCAGTTCTTGTCAAAGACACGGGCCAGGGATGTGGGGAAGTTAAAGTGAATCCTGGAGCCTTTGGGGAGAATGGCAAAATCCCCTTGGATTGTGGTGGTGCTAGGATTTGACCCCTAATCCTGTTCAGTGTGACAACAGAAGGTACTCTGAAACCTTTTTTTCTAGTTCCTCCAGTACTAATGATCTCTAACACATTGCCAAGTCCATATTTAAGGAATTCTGTAAAAGCCATGTGTGAAAGCTACAGCTGAAGGGTCCTTCATCATCCTTTCATCAGAAGGGAGCCAAGATCTAGCAGTTTGGGGTTTTTGGTAAATAGAGAGGAAGGTACTTTTGAGTGCTTCCAAAACAGGATCATGTCTTCCTAAATTTCCATACTGACCACTGTCTTTTGTGCATGCAGGTTATGACTTTAATCCAGAAAATTCCAGTGCCAGTGATTGCCAAAGTAAACGGCTTGGCTACAGCAGCTGGCTGCCAGCTCGTGGCAAGTTGTGACATCGCGGTGGCAAGTGAGAAATCTCAGTTTGCTACTCCTGGAGTAAACATTGGGCTGTTCTGCTCCACACCAGCCGTGGCCTTGGGCAGATCTCTTCCAAGAAAGGTAGGCTTCCTTCCCAGATACTCTTAGTGATTTTGCAAAAAATTGCAAAAACTCCTGTGTTAGGAGTTTTAGTTCCATTGCCAGAACTTTATTTTCCTGCGGTACAACATTCAATATACTTCCTTTCAAAAGGCATCTCCATAACTCTTTGGACTGGGAAAAATAATAAAGGGTGAACTCTGTTTAGGGAAGGCAGCTTCCTACTGATGTGATTCCAACCAGCACGAGCTCATCCCAGCTGCCCAGCAGCTCAGCAATCCCTTTCCTTTCCAACAGACAGCTCTGGGCTTCAGCCAATGATGTTCTCCCCTGAGGAGGAAACCCCTGCAAGTTCAGGATAACAATCCCACCGAGGCATCAATTCTTGCCAGGCAGTGACATTTCACTGCCAGCAGGATCTGCCTGGCTGTAGATCAAGATGCTTTAAATAGCATCTAAAACCCTCCTATACTGTCTTCCTGGTTTATGTCCTACTGATTGTGGCTGCACATCTCTCACAGCACAAAAAATAGTACAATGTGTAAAGCTTCTGCAACTGAGAATAGAAATTTTAAGTTCTGATCCAACTGGATTCATGCAGACAGACAGTCCAAGCCCAGCAGGGCTCTGTTGAGAGGCAGTGACTGAACTGCACACATCCCATTGCTGGATAAGAGCTTCAGCTTGAAATTTCCCATCTGCAGGGCCATCCTGTTCAAATATAGTCCATGGGGGATTTTTCCAAGTCTGCTCTTACGTGCAGTTATAGCTGTTTCTGAAATAGTATTTCTGGGCTGTAGGATTATCTTTTTAAATTTGTGGGATATACTTTTCTCTGTGCCGCTTTTCAAAGCAGCAACAACATTCCCTACAGCTCCCAGGACTGCTGATTTGATTTTTACCATTTAACAAAAGAAGTGTTGCCATTGTAGCTACCAGAGCAAAGATGCTAATGAGGATAATCAGCTCTTATGATTTGAGCATTGGTCAATTGCATCAGGAGTCTTGGAAAACAATCTTTTTTGATACATAACATTGAATAGTCACTGAGTATTTGGGGGATTTTTTAGTTTCAAACGTCAAGCACCAGATGCTGAAAGCAGCAGGAGGCTGAAATAATGTGGCTATAAAAAGTTTGTATTAAAAACCACTCATACTAAACTTAAAACTAGGACAGGTGTTTTAAAAAACTGCACATATGCCCAGCTTAAAATACCAAATTCAGTCATTTGACATTGTAGATGATCCCACCTCTCTTTTAATTCCTACAGCAATCACTAGAGATTGTGGGCTTTTGAAGAGAAACCCAGAGTTGTCAGCCTAGGACTGCTGGAATCAGTGGGCAGGTTTGAAGAGACCAGCTTTAGACCCAGTCCTTCTTTTTGCTGAGACCTCTTAAAAGGTCCTTGGCAGTTTAAAAGGCCAAAAGATTTAAATCATTTGTCAAAAGAGTAACTTGTACTTGAAGGAGGAGGCTGAAATTCCCCAAACGGAGCAAAGCAAAGCAATGAGGCAGCTGGGTTGACTTAATACAGTGTTTTTCCTTGTTCAGGTGGCACTAGAGATGCTCTTCACGGGTGAACCTCTCTCTGCCCAAGAAGCGTTAATGCACGGGCTTGTCAGCAAGGTGGTACCAGAAGACAAGCTGGAAGAAGAGACCATGAAAATCTCTCAGAAGATATGCGAAAGCAGCAAATCTGTCCTGGCCTTGGGGAAAGCCACCTTTTACAGACAGATAACCCAGGACCTCGACACTGCTTACAAAATGACTACTAAGGTCATGGTAGATAATTTGACTTTGAGAGATGGGCAGGAAGGTATCGAAGCCTTTATTCAGAAGCGTAAGCCTGTCTGGTCACACTCTCAGGAGGAGAAGAAATGAGTCCTGTCTCTAAACAAACCTTAGCTGTGCCTTATGATTCTTCACACAGTTGCCTTTGGAAACTATATTTTTGTTCTTACTCAAAGTTCAATTTCTCTTCTTATATATGCCAGACACAATAAATTTATTCTAAGTATGTAATAAATGTTAAGAAAAATCAAAGAAAATGGGTTTCCTGAGCAATGAATTTAATCTGTGGTTTTAGAAGTCACTCTGTGCTACAAAAATCAGTTTAAGGTATCTTAGGTTACTTAGGGAGTCACAGGGACTGAGAGCTCAGATCACCCTGTTCAGACCCTGCGCCCCATAGTTCTGGATGAGAATTTCCATTTATTGTTATTAATACAGAATTTTAGGGTTTGGACACATTCCAGAGATGATGGTAGTTCATATCATAATGGATTCCAGGGCTGTTTGGGTGTTACAGACAGAAGCCTGTAACGGTCATCCATTGCTCCTTATATCATCTATCAACTGTATGTGTCAGCAGTTTGTCCCCTACAGCAAATCCTGGTTTTCCACCATCAATTCAAGCACTTGTCCCAGCTGTAGGGAATTTTGCTGTTGCCTCCAGGGAGGATGAACATGGCTTGGGGTGAAAGGCACCCTGTGGGCCTCAGCAGAGATTCTCACCTGGCAGTGGCTTGCCCCATCTGTACTTTTCAGGCTGGTGTGTTAGTTGGGAAGTTCATCCTTGTGCTCAAAGCTGGGCTTTTACCAACACTGGAGCAGTTCAGCCATGGATTTATGGACTGGACAACCTCCAACAAAAGGGATTCAGCTGTTCCCCTGGGTAATCTGTTGCAACCCTCCAGGTGAAGTACTTTTTATTAATGTCCAATCTGAGCCTTGAAGCATGATTTTTTGGCCATTGCCTCTTGCTACATTATCTGACATTATTAAGAAAATGCAGCTCCATTATCTGTGTAACTCTCTTCAAGCAGTCACAGGCTGTATTTAGACCATTCTAGGCTTCCCTGTGCCAGACTGAGCAAGCCCTGCTTCCTCCACCCTCCCTGTAGGTTGTGTTCTCTGGGTAACCAGTTTGGCAGCCCTCCAGTGGACCAGTTCCAGTTTCTCCACATCCTTTTTGAACTGTTTGTGCCAAAACCAGGCTGTACCCTAATACGGCCTCACCAGAACTGAGCAGAGAAGAGCAAAATAGTCCCTCCATGTGCTGGCCAGGGAGTGGTGCTCAGTGTGTGTTTTGTATGCCTTGTGATGGGAGTGCACTGCTGGCTTGGATTCAGCCAGGCATCCCTGTGAGCCTGTTTGCAGCAGGACTGTGCCCTGCCAGTCCACTCCTCACCTGTACTGGGATCTTGTACTGGTTTTTCTTCCCAGGTGGAAGATCATGGTTGGGTTGGTTTGGATTGAAGTGTGTTTTTGCATTATTTGCAGATTTGCTGAGGATGTGTTATTGATGATAATCATGAATGATACGAGCCTTGGTATCAATCCATGGTGATCATAATGGGATGACCTCCCAGCAAACACATTTTTTCTGAAGTTCCACATAGCTAGATCATGAGGGCTCATCCATCTCATCCTTAAATAGACATCTAACCAAGACCACATGAATCACAGTATGGATGGACCTTTTTCCTTTGTATACAGTAGAAGAAGCCTAAAGTGCTTGATGCAGACTTGGATGTCTTAAGTTAGACCAAATTAATCTTCCTTATGGCTACTAAAACTCCAAATGTGGAAGTATTATTTATATTTATCAGCCCCACGAACTTCCATCTAGAGGTTCAAAAGAACAAAATTTTCATTTCTGCTGCGAGTTTTAATTTTAGGAATGGAAACTTAAATTTTAATTCACCAATAACTGTTTCCATAGAAATGCGAAAAATGTGCATTGTTGGCACTAGTAGTTTTAAAAATATAAACATTTATTATCACTACCAGGAAAGATGGGTAAGTTTTTTACAATCTCACATAGTTTCTATAGATTAGGAACTGTTATGAGCAATTAAGAGAGAGAAGAGTTAAATCTGGAGCCCAGTAACCTTCATCATGTCCTTTTCAATGCAGTAAGATGCTGCACTTAGACTCTGTTCCCACACGCTGCTCTAAAAGCATTAGGAAAGAGTAAATTGTTTTTAAAAATATTTATATTTAATGGCTATCTTGCAACTACTCAGCAAATCTCTACTGGCTCTTTTGTTCCAGGCTTTTAGAAATAAATACATTATCTAATTTTTGCAGAACAGTGCCCTTTCCAGCTAACTGCAGTAATAAAATGGTTTCACTGGCCATCTTAAAGCATAAGTGACAGTTTAGATGAGCACATTCTTTCAGATATGTAGAAATTCCTCTGCAGTTGATAGCCATCAACACAAGATAGGGTTTGGCATTATTAACTCTATTTAGATGTTGAAGAGAAATAATATTTATGTTTTAACTCAGTTTTCACAGGATTTGTGGTATTTCATGCAACAAAGTAATTACATAATTATAGAATCATAAGGTCATCCTAGAATAGTTTCAGTTGGAAGGGAACTTAAAGACCATCTAATTCCAGCCCCATGGCAGAGACACCTTCCACTAGACCAGGTTGCTCGGAGCCCCATCCAGCCTGGCCTTGAACACTTCCAGGGATGGGGCATCCACAGCTTCTCTGGGAGACCTGCTCCAGTGCATCACCACCCTCAAATTAAAGAGTTTCTTCCTAATACCCAGTCTAAACCTACCCTATTTCAGTTTCAAACCATTCTGCCTTGTCCTGTCACTAGTGCTTTTGTAATTAGCAATCATCAGTTCTAAGAATGTTGGCATCCACAGGAGCGTTTCCCTCTTGTTTGAACCACTAGACAGAAAAGCTTCAGAAGGTTTTATAACATTCCCAGACTGGCCCCTGAAGACTGACAAAACAACTTAATTTTTCACTTCTGACTTGCATGGGCTTTTTATTTTTGCCTACATCTGCCCTTATTGTTTAATTTAATGGATTTACAGGCTATTCCTGGGAAACAGAGCAGTCCCAGAATTGTTAATTAAATACTACAGCCAAGAAACAGCAAACCAAATGATCGATGGGGAGCCTTACCACCATGGTTATCTGCTGCCTGAGGGAAGAGTTTGTCCCAAAATAGCAAGGAGCCTATCCCTTGTCACCTCATCCATTTTTACTAAAGAATCTTTCTGCAGCAAAGGCTGCCAGGTAATTAGCCTAGTTTCATGTCACCCTAATAGCATGTGGCTCTGGAAACTAAGTACAATCCATCTGCATACAGCCTCTAGGATGCAGCTTATGCTTGGAAATGATCAACAGGAACACATTTTCTATCCATATATTACAGGAAGAGCTCGAATGGAGACCAGTCATGATATGTAAGCAAGGATTTGCCAGTATGAATGGAATGAACTGCCTCAGCATCCATGGAGGCCTTAGAATGGCTGTGAGCCTTTACCTGGAAATTTCAAAAAAGGCACATAGGCAAAATCTGTTGATCATTATCACTTGTGATGTAGCTTCAGGCTCCCCTCATGAACAAGGCAAATGAAAAGCCAGGGAGCAGTCACAAATAGCACATGGCACAAGGTTATTCCTAATCCATGGGCCAGGCAACAACCTGCCTCATCCATCACTTGGGAAATATGTAGTGAAGGTAAGAGTTAAACAGAGGACTTGGGTAATGGGCAAGGTATTTATACCCTCTGTGCTTCACAGAGCCCAAGAACAGTTTATATAAACTTTTATATAAACTTCATGCAGTTTCCTTAAAGCCACCCAACCCAGAATTCAGCAGCCCGAGTAAGAATTACTTTTGGGTTAGTTTGAAGTAATCTCCTGTAGCTGTGGAGGAGAGAGCTTAAAAATATGTCCTACAAAGACCCAAAAAGCTGGACGTAGTTAACATTAAAAATACATGACTGCCTCATTGGCAGGAGTCAGCATCAGAGTTTTTACCATCTAGCTCATGATTTCTGAGCATTTGGATGGCAGCACCATGTCCTTCACAGAATTGCCTCTAGGTAATTCCTGCATTGTCATTCCTGTATTGCAGATGGGGAAATTGAGGCCAAATGTGCTGTGCCTGAGGTCTCATGGCGAGCCTGTGGCACTACAGCAGTGGCACTTGGAACGCTGACACCTGCTCCTTGTATTTCTCCAGCAACAAAGTTTTCGGTAAAATCAGCAGAAATGCAGAATGATGGTCTGCCCTGAAGTGACTGCAAAGGCTTCTGAACAGGAATTATGAGCTACTGCATCAAAGGGCTCTTGCTTGACATTTATTGGCTTTTTGATGAATGTTGGGGTAATTCTACTGTCAACAGTTTCTCATTAGGAGCCTGGCAATGTACTTTCTGACCATTATCTTTCTCAATATCACACTGGGTTGCTACAAAGAGCAGGGATTTTATGTAAAAACCATCTATCTCTGTAGCTGCAAACTTTTCTAATAATTCTACATTTAAATAATCTCATGGAAATGCTGGCTGCTTTATGTGAGCAATAAGGAGACTAGACAAATGGTTAAATTTCCATGAAGACCTAAAGCTATAGGACAAATCTCATAGTGCAATGAGTACGATTCATTTGTCTTGATTCCACTGGCATTGCATCTCAATTATACTAATTCGGAATTTCACTGCTGAATAATGCATTCCCATCCTGCTTTGCCCTTGCAAATGAAGGAAAAAAACATCATAGCTGTCCCTTTCTCACTCTCCATAGTGTGATGTACCATCTCCTGGCTGCTTGTGGTCAGTATCAGGAATTATTTTTGTCAAACCCATACATTTTCTAAAAAGCAAATAGTAGAAATATACCCTTAATACCATTATGTATTTGGAAAGGGGAAAAGAGTTTGTTCGACTTCGATGTGCCCAACTGTAGTAATTTTCATGCTATGAGTTTTAAAATATTAACACTTATTTTAAATATTTTTATCCTGGACTCATGATAATGGAAGCATCACAGGTTTATTGTATATTTTATTGATTATGTTTGTTATAGGAAAAGAAATTAAAACAGAACCAGATGATAAAATAACTAATGGGATTTGCACTACTAAAATGGGTTTGATTCATGACTATTGTTCATAGCTACTTAATATGAGAGACTTTAATTTTCCCTCCTAGAGACAGGATGGTGTTCTCAGCCTGCCAAAACCAAGACTTGTGATGCTGTGGAGTTAACTGAAAATAAACTTTCCCACTGGCTCTCTAAACTAACTTTAATGAGAGTGCAGATTAACCTGTGGGATTGAACACGGATTTAGGTATCAAGCTCATCCACCAGTTGTGCTGGAGGAATGTCCCCTCCCAGGAAGGCAGCACAGGTGTGGATGGCAGTGTCTGTGTCTGTCACTGGGCTCATTAGAGCTCTGTCAGGAGCTCTGATGCAATGGGCCATGTCTGAGGGAGCAGAAGTAGCTCTGCTTCCTGAAGGAGTTTTTAAGGACACATTCCCTGCAATAAGGGAATGTTGACATTCAGGCTGCCTCAGCTGCTGATGACAGAGAAGGCATGAGGTCTTCCAAAGTGGAACTCAGGTTTTATTCCAGACCTGTCCTCCTATAAACAATTACAGTGGATGAAATCATGTTTGGAAAGATGAGTGATGTTTTCCCTGTCAACTCTGCCCTGTCAGCATCAAGGATAATGTGATATATATACCTGCTTTGGTCTTCTCCACTTCCTGGCCCAAAATCATTCTCAGTGTGGACAGTGAGTGATGCTTCTGGAAAGAAACAATGAAGAATTAGTAAATCATATATAGAACACAGGGAAAGGAAGAAGGAAGGAAATGAACACATGAAGTCATTCTCCTAATGTGATCTTCAGTCTAGATATTAGTATTTTGTTTCTTGTACCTGTTTAATGAAATTCACCCTTCATGCCAATAAAACTTTATAATCTGTTGTTTAAGGGAGTTAATCCTATAGCAAAAATCCCTATTCTGATATTGAAAAAATATATACATGGTGAATAATTCTGAGTTAATCTCCATTCTCTTTCATGACCTCACCAGTGTGCTTTTTCTTTTTTTATTTGTTGGTTTGGTTTTGAGCTCTCAGTGTGAAGTCAGAACTCTTATTCTGGTTTTTTTTCCTCCCTCCTTGGGGCTTAATTTTGTTTTAATGAATGCTGAGATTCTTACATGACTAAAGTACTCACTCTTACATGAGTCCACAAATCTGAGACATAACAGATGAAAGAGTAGGGTAATGAGAGAATTTGGTTCTCTCAAAGAAGGCCCTGCAGGAGAAACACTGAGGTGCTCTCCAGAGCACCCACGCAGAGGACTGGAAAATTTATCTAATTTACCCCTTTTTCATTGGGACCAGCAAGAATATTCATGCAAAGATGATCAGCCCCTTATTCATTAGCCTGAGATTATTATTAATTGTCAATACTATTACTTATTTTTATAGTTACTATAATTCATGCTATAATGGATTTAATAAAATGAGAGCACTAAAATTCAGGAATTTAGATTTTGATATCTCCTCCCCATGACTTGGAAACTGATCTTAAACACTGAAATCAGAAGCCTTTGCTGCTTGAAATGAGGAATAGCATTTGTCTGTCAGTAAGAGATTTTATCTTTTTACAGAGCCTATGAAAAAGCACTGAGTCCCTACCATGTACTCATCACAGTAAAATGGAAGTTGCTGAAGATAAAAGTCCTTTTTCTTTGCTGTCTGTGGATATTTTTGTAAGCTTTTAGTCTTTTTCCACATGAGCATTTATTCAGACCAAGCAACCCAAGGATATTTCCATTGACAGCCTGAAATCTTTATGGGGTACTGGATGGTTGAAATGCATCACCAATTTATTCAACACTCATAACGAACCCAAACAGTGAATTTACCCCAGGAAAAGTCTTGGTAAAGAGCTCAGTGGCAGTTCATTGGCTAAGAAAAGCCTATTAAAGTGTCCTAGACCTTTCTGTCCCATTCACTATACTATTGAAATATATTTGTATAAGTAATTTCTTAGATAATTCTGAAACATAAATAAAATGAATAAAAGATTTTAAAGCCCTGGACAAAAAAAAAAAAAGAAATAAAAAAACTCAACCAAAAAACCCAAAACCAAAACCAACCAACCAACCAAAGAAACAAAAAAAAAAAAAAAAAAAAAAAACCAAACAAAACCAAAACAGACAAACCAAAACCAAAACAAATAAAAAAACCCTGATTCACTTCCTGGCTTTCTCACAAAACTCCATTATGACCTTGGGCAAACTGACAGAGGCAGAAATGTGACTGTCCAGTCCAACCTCCTATTTATCACAGATCATTGCTTCTGCCTGCTTTACCCCCAAACAACACTTGGATTGGAGCTTTGGTTGAGCTAAGGAGTTATCTAACCTTGTGATGAAAAAAAAAAAAATAGAAAAAAAAAAGAAAAGGAAAAAAAAAGAAGAAGAAGAAGAAGATGCCAACAGTGTGATCCATTTTCCTTGCAGTCAGGACTTGTGGTTTATTTCTGCTTTGAATTAACCTGACTTCCAGGTAGAGTACCAGAGGTGCCTTTTTGTGGGCTCAGATAGATCTTTAAGTATCTCAGTGGCTTACAGGTAAAATGGGGCTGATCAATGGGGTTTTTTTCATTATGTTTTATCTGTGTTGTTCCTGTACACCACAAGCTCCACAGGGGAAATTTGGCTCTCACTTCCCTTGCACAACAGCTTTCACCGGACTTGCCCTTGATGCAGGATGATTGATATGTGATTGTTTGATGTGTAGCATCTAAGTTACAAGAGCGAGAAAGGACATTAAAAAATAAAAACCATAAACCTCAAAAATCCCTGTCTGAGGGAAGATCCTTCAGTTTTCTGCAGATCCCCAGAACTCCTTGTTTGCCGTAGAACAGAGAAACGTACTTTGCAGTGCATGGTACACGGAATAGTCGGCAGAGGGCAATGGCAGCTCACAGCTTGAGGAGCTCCCGGGAGCTGCGCCAGGCCGGCGCTGCCAGCCTTGTTTTAACACTGGGAATGAGCCCTTGGTTTATTCCGAACTGCACGGAGAGAAAGTACCCCCGAGAGCCCCGCAAGCCAGGGATCGAAGCTCTCTTATCTATTTTCCCTCCCTTTGCATCCTCGCTGATTACCTTGGAGGACCAGTTGCAATCTGATTTGAGAGAGGCAACTTCGTACCAAATTCCAGGGAGACCTTTGGAAGCAAGAGGAGACCCTGTTCTGCTTTAAGGAATACACCTGTGAGAAATACACGTGTGTTTGAGGAGCTGGACCATTCAGCTGAGCAGAGTTTGGGAAAGCCTGGCTGTTCTGGCTTTCCTGGGCAGTCTTAGGTCTAATTTTAGATCCAAATGGGTCTGTGTAGATTGGTAAGAGGTTCTGGAGGAAACATGATTCAGAAGGACCTTCCAAGGAGACTGTGTCAGCAAGCCACAGTGAAGTGTGAGTGAAGAGTGACAATGATGCCTTCATGCCTCAGGTTTTCAGGAATAGGATCCAGAGGATGGGTCTCCCCACCAGAGTTCAGCCAGCCAGAATCTCAGTGCTGCCTCTTCCACCCACCTTAAGTGAACTAAGTGGCATCATCTCATCTCTCTGTGACTCAGTTTCCCCAGCTGTAAAGGAAGTTCTAAAGTTCTGTGTGACACACTAAAAGCAGTGGATGATAAGAATTAATCAACTGTGCTACTCGCAGTTTGGTGATGAACTAATGTGCTTGTCACTGCTGGCCCATAGTCTGCTGGGCAGAGAAAAAACTGCTGAAGGCGTTAGTCCAGATGGACTGTAAATGCCAAGGCACAGCAGGAGCTGTTGAAAAATAAGAATATTCTCTCAAGTCCTCTCCCAGCAGGAACAATATTCCAATTGTAATGCAGATATCCTACTGAGTCATTGCATCCCTCAGGCCAGGTGAGCACTCTGCAAGAATCTGTGAAGGTAATCATTACACTGTTGTAAATATGAAGGAATACAAATGCCAGGTGTCTCTGAACCTCAGTTTTACTCCTGGTTTCATGAAAAGTAAGAGAGAATGACCACCTATCATGATACTTTTAATATTTGGAATTTCAGGGAACACTGGTTATCAGCTGATTCTCCCCAAATTCCCATACTATAGAAGATGGATGAGGTGCACAGCCATTGTTCAAAGCCACCACAGTGAGGGAAATCTACAACTTCAAACTCCAAAAGATCCAGTACAGTGAGCTGTGCTGGAGCAGCAGAGGAATTCAAACAAACAACATTGAACACTCCAGCTCTGGAATGCAGTGAACCCAGCCAGGTCAACAAGAACACCGATAAGGTGGCAAGTGGCGTCCAGCCCAGGCCAAACCTGCAGAGCCCATGGCAATGAGGTACAGGTTATGTCAGCTCCATGCCCAGCAGCTTCTGGACAGCTCTTACCAGTGGACTGAGTGGAAGATGTAATTTAACTGCTTTGCCAGTTTTCACTACAAAGGCTCCACTCAGAGCAGTCAGTTGTGATTCAACACCTTTTCCACCAGACAGTCTCAGTCCTGCTGTGCAGGTGTGCTCCCACAGAGCTGGGACAGAGGTGACCTGTGCTCTTGGCTTTGTTTTCCTCTCTGCCACTTCTGAGCTTTCCCTGACTGGGAGAAGCTGGTTCAGGCAGGAGTCATTTCAGACTATGGCCATCTGTAACCACAGATATTGAGCCACCACCAGTAATATCCCTAAAAGCAAACAACTGAAACTTTGGAACAAAAAGCAAATGTTACCTCAGAGCGATAAGTAGCAACAACAACAGATCTGGCAAGACAGTATTTTAAGACAAAAATGTGCTAAATAAATACTTTTGCTGCCTGTTTTGAATCTGCTCTTCAAAGAAGTTAAAGTGTTGGTTTTAGGAAAAAAACATACAGAACATCAGTTTTAAGCAAAGTTATTATTTTCTTCTTAATTACAAACAAATTTTAAAAGGTTTAAATGAAAGTTTATGGAAGCATTTCCATATAAATAAAAAAACCAAAACAAAACAGTCTTTCATGTGGACAGAGTTCCTGTTAAGGCGGTGGCTGGTTGCATGGAGGATACAAAAATAGCTGGTAATGTAAGTGTATATGGGATGCCATTAAGAAATCAAGTGCTAATGAGACTGCTCAGGACTGAATCACGACTGCCTGTGGCTATTCCATGACAGATCTTCCAAGAGGTGTCTCCAGCAACCATGATGAGTCAGATCCCTGCCTCTGCAGGAAACTCCCTACAGAGAAGCTGGCAGGTATGTCCTTAAAGGCAAAGGAACCAGGGTCTTCCCAGGTTTAGCTTTTCCAACTGCAAGAATAGGTCACAGAGGCAGCTTGGAATGAGCATGGATAACAGCAGTCTGAGAAGTCTCTATGCACTGGCACGAGCAGGAACCAGCAGCATTGTAAAGGTACAACAGATGGCTGTGAGCCAGGTGTGTTCCTGTTGGTCCTTGAACTGATGTTGGCTCTGACACTCTTGTGATCTTGAACACAGGCCTAGAGGACAGACTCTTACTGCCTGAATTAAAATCTTGCCCTCAGTTACCCTAGGCAAGGTTAATGACTATAATTTATTAAAAGGTCTATAATGACTTGTTAAATGATGTTGAAAATGGTAGTTGCATGAAAACAAGTTACAAAGTGTACTGACAAACAAAAGGTTTGCACTGTACTTGCTCTCAAATGGAACATAGCAGTTAAAAGTCATCCATTTGTCACTTTTGGGGGGCCACGAACAATGTATTAACTATTTACATTTGCATCTACCATACACAAATGGGTGCCCTGTACTGTTCTGTGTGTTGGTACCTCAAATACAACTGTGTGATGGTTTCTTTCCCATGATCTGCATTCCACAAACTTCACAAGACAGCACCTACAGCAGAGTCTGTATGGAAAGCACCAAGTGAACCCACTGTGAACCACCTCTCTCATGGCTGTGTCCCTCTAACAATGTGTTCCCAGTGAAGCAGCACCCTTCCTTGTGAGAACCAGGAAAGTATCCATAAGCAGTACCTCCCAAGAGGCAGGGCTGGCAAGAGAGGAAGGGATTAATGCACAGGTGACCTCACCTCTTCTGTCTGTACTGATGTTATTCATAAAACACTTCCACAGCTATTAAAGAAAAACTTGGTATTACAGACTGGAAATGTTTCTTTGGTATTTAGCATTTGAAGAGACCCTGCATGGCTGGAACTGAAAAAAGCCTCCAACGTTCAAATTATTTTCTCCTATTCCCAGGGTCATTCTCTCTCACTACCCTGTTGCAAATCCTCTGATATCCGGTGTCTGAAGCTCAGGTCGCCAGCCAAAAATGATATCCAAGCCCAGAGCTAATTGTCTAAGTTCCTTCTATAGTTATAAAGAGGAAGAAAAGCTTCAAAAGATCAAAACGCCTGAAATGCTGGGAGATACAGAGCTGCCTACCCATAGCTGGTAGGGAATGGATGTCTCAGAGCACTTGACCTTCATCAGGGAACTACTCAGGAGCTGGAGCCTGACATGTTGTCCTGAGCATAGGAATATTTTCAAGAGTAGAACAGGGAGATTGTTGAAATCCACAAAAGTTTTTAGAATATTTTTTTCATGTTATTTGCACTTACATGTAGTGACTTTGCACTTATTTAAGGGCCTGAATATTACTCTCATCTTGATAATAAGGCTTATTTGGATACTTTTTTCCTCCCTAAACTGGGGAGGCCTCTCACATTCCAGTTTCAGAGGTGCACACATTAGCAGTGTCCTGACCTCAGAACAGACCTGTTAGTGCAAGATCTGTTACTAGTTGTCCCACTGCCTCCTCCATCTGTCTTTGTACAGCATCAAGAAGGAAAAAGGAAAAAAAACCCAGCAGTAACAAATGTCCTCTCATTCCTCACTTTCAAGGGTGAGATTTCCTTTTTATGGAGAGATCTCTCAGATTATTTACTATTGCAGCCTGATATCTTTAATGGTACCTTATTCCACCAAAAGAACAAGTTATTCTGTAAAAAAGCCAGTTCTTTGCCTCTGCCAGCTGCATGCAAGTACAAAATTACAAAGCACTCACTTAGATGAAGTGAATACTTCATTAAACAATTAAGCAATAAGACACAACAAAGGCTGTGGTTTCCAGGCCTTGTTCTGTAATTGTATCCTGAAGCATTAGGAGAACCAGTGCTCAAACATAGGGTTGCAATTTAGGTTAGGATTATCCTCTAATAGCCTTGTGCTGTGGGATTAGGGGATTGCCACTATGGGGAATTATTTTATCTATTGATGGCATTGTAAAATACATGATTTGTCCCTCAAGATCTGGAGGATCTGAGGATTTCCATCCCTCTTTCCTCCTTTCATCTTCTTGTTGTAACACATTGAGTAGAAGCTTTTATTTCTGCTTTCACCTTCTGAACCATGAAGGGTATCCTGCAGTCCAGTTTTTATGGAGGTACAGTCATAGAACCCAAGTTCACAAGTAAATGTCTCTCAGTGTCCCCAAACACATTGTGGACACTCTGACCCTGAGGGACACTGAGGATGAAAAATGTGTGAGCCACTCTGTTGGACAAGGTTGAATTTGTGCAGAAAATTTCTATTTACCTCATACAGCACGTGCAGCTACTGAACTTCCATGGAAAACTGGAAGGCTCCTGAAGAGATAAGGCAGAAGCAGGTTTTGATGGCTGATAAGCAGAGACTGTTTGGATTGCAGATGAAATTTAAATGTTTAAAGTCCATCCACATTCTTCTACAGAAGTCTAAACCCCTTTCCTGATCTAGTAAAGGCCTTTCACTCTAATGAAATTACTGGGATTTGTTCCATTGACTTGAAGTTGACCCTGGGCAGAGCCCACAGCCCCACCAGAATCCCTTTCCAGAATATCCTGGATGACAATAGCATGTCCTTCCCTCAAACATGATCTGTAGGGAATCCCTCCATCCTGCTCTCCTCCTCCATAAACCATTCAGTCCTGCTGAAACAGTAAATACAGCTCAAATGCAAAATACAGCTTGCTGTATCACAGGACACCCTGTCCTTGGGAACTGGAATTAAGTTCATCCAGGCACACATTATGGGCCAATGGAATACCATTAGAAGAATTAACTTTCAGTTCTAAGAGAAATCAAACCAGAATTTTTTTTAAAAAAAGAAAAACAAAGGGGAAATAAAGAAAAAGAAAAAAGTACAAACCACTAAACCCCATAGCAATTTAAAAAGACAGGCTTATATAAGTACATGTATAAGTACATGTATTTTATGCTCTCTTGGAATAAATAATTTTCTATATTTCTTTGATTCCAGTTGCACTTCTCCCCTTTGGAAACAATACGATTAATATTTAATTCAATTCAGTGACATATGTCTCCATTCCCCACAGGAAAATAAGTTGCATTAATTTCAAACTCACTGACACTGGAAAATAACCAGTTGTTTACACTCATTGGGATATATGGGAGAACAAGTTTATCATTAAATGTCAGAAAACATATGTTTTAAATAGCAGAAGCCAAGGAACAGCTATGAAAATCAGGCCACTTTCAACCACATACAGCAACACCAGTAGAAAGCTGTCCCACCCCCCTCTAAACAAAACACAGGAAAAGGGAAGTATTTGCTCTCAGAGTAGGATCTGCTGAAGGAAAAGATGAAAGATTAGATTTAATAGAGAATTTAGGAGCCAAAACTAGAATTTAAATGAAAGTGAGGTATTGAGTGCCAAAAATACACCCCAGCTCCCCTTTCTCTCCCCCCAGGTGAACTGCAGACAAAGCCTGAAGGCAGCACAACTCATTAGGGAACTACTTCTTCCTCTGCAGCCTTCTCCTTGTACCTGCAAATCTTGTCTCACCAGTGAGGTGCACAAAGACCAAAGTAAGGAGAGGAGAGAAATTAGGTCTGACTTCCTAGACAACTCACTAGTATGCCTATGAGATCAGGCAAGGAAGTGGGACAGAGAAGGCAGTTGGAAACCACAAAGTCAACAGGGAGAGTTCTGGGAAAAGAGAAAAGCACGGGTGGGGTGGGGCTGATGGCAGAGGAGGCAGAAGGGATTGGGGACAGCAAGCTGGCCTCTGTAGTGCAGAGAAGAGATAAGGTACTGAAGAGGGAAGGGGCAGCAGGGAATCTGAGTATCCAGAGGGCAGAAGGAAGACTGTGAAGGTTGGCTGGAGAGAAGTTAATAACAACAGCTCACAATGCCTCCAGCTCTACTTCTGTACAGGGAAAGAACCACACTGCCCACAGCAGCCTCAGGGCCATTTCTCAATTAATTTATAACCTAACCTGGAAATTAGATATTCTTTTGGCTTAATCACAAACAGGGCTCTTTAGGTGTTCCTAAAGAGTACCAAATAAATACTGTCTCTGCTTTCCACAGATCCTATCTCAACCATTTTTTACAGCAAGTGATGGTGTCTCAAGTGCTTGTCTAGGAAGTGTCCACCTTGGAGACTCTTGTCTCTGAACCACCCGACTGTTCAAACTCATCTCTCACTTTCCACACATGTACCCTCATCATCCAGGGGAGGGATGGAAGTTGCTCTTTGCAGCTCAGAGATATTCCTGTCCCTACAGGAGTGGATCTGGTTTCAGATCTCTGTCTCCCTCAACCTAAAGTTTCGTTTCATCCCACAGCAGTCCAAACCAGATGCAAAAACATCTGGGGGAAAAAAAAAAGATATGAGCACCTAGCCAAAATGATCACCGAATCATAGAACAGCCCAGGTTGGAAGTGACCTCAAAACATCACCTGGTCCAGTCTTTCATGGAGAAGGGAGCCTTGATGGGATTATCTAGCACCCTGTCCAGTCACATCTTGAACACCTCCAGCTCTACCTGATTTCTTGGGAAGGTTGTTCTGGTGAGTGACTGTTCTCACCATAAAAAATATTTTTTATATAAAGATGAAACCTCTCCCTGAGAAATTTGTACTCATTGCTGGTTGTCTTCTCCATGTGGCTCCTTGAGAAGAGAAAGCCTCCACTCTCTCTGTAGTAACCCTTTAAGGGCTGGAATACTGTGATAAGGGCCCCCCAAAGTCTTCTCTAGGAAGAAAAGACCTAATTTGTTCTGTCTTTCCTCACAGAGCAGGTTTGATCATGTTGGTGGCCCTTCCTTGAAGCCTCTCCAGTCTGACTGTGTCTTGAATTGCATAGACCAGGACCAAACACAGTACTCCAGGTGTGGCCTGGTCTCTAATGGGCTCTTGGGTTATGTTTTCCCAGGTGCAGCACCTTGCCTCTTGTCTTGTTAAATAAACCTCCTACAGTTCTTGCTACTCCATGCTTCCACCCCATCCAGGTGTCTCTGTAAGATCGCTGTCACTTCTCACATGTCCATCTTACCACCCAGTTTAGTGTCATCAGCAAACTTGGGGAGGGAGCTTTCAATCTTGTCTTGTTTGTTTTAAGCTATTTCCCTATGCAAACCTGCCTGACCACAAGACAAAAGCCACAGAGCTGGCAGGAGGGAGGCATCTGGGCCGGGATATCTGACTGCTGCTGAGTCACAGGCAAAGCCCCAAGGTTTGGTTACTGTAAGTTTATCTCATTGCTTGGAAATGCATTCTGCCAGCTGGGCACTGAAAAGCAGGGAGTGCTGCGACACTGAAGCCTTCCTTTGGCTCTGGCTGTTAAGTGCCCTGCCAAAAAAAGGAAGTGGTCAATCACAAGGAAAAGTTGTATGAATCAGTCCCAAAGCACATTTCATGTGGGATTACTGACTGTAAACAATAACAGCGACTGCACTACCTGAACTACTGTTGGTACAGTACTTTGTACAATAAGCCATGCTCTTGTCTGGAGGTTTCCTATGGCCACTCTTATGCAAATAACAAGTCATGATAATACCATGTTTATCACAACACTAAGTCAACCATAATGACTGTAAACGTAATCCAACCTCCACTTTGGCTAAACCCTATTTCTTTCATGGTTATCTCGTATCTCAGTGCATATTTATTTCCCTGTTTTGTCTATCTGTTGCCTGTTCTTTTACTTTACGTACAGTGCCTCGCCCAAGGGGCTCTGAACTTTAACTGTGGAGCTTTCTAAGCCTACTGAAATTCAAGTAAATAGCAGATAGCTTCCCATCAGTCTATGTTTTCTTTCTGACTGCTCAGTTCTACTAATTCTCATCAAATCCAGGCCACAGAGAAAAAGAAAAGACAGACCCAAAATGAAAACTATTTGTGAAAAAAGTCCAAAACAGGTGAATAAGATCCTCTTTGATCACAGTTGCTTAGTTCAGTGTGTCTACTCTCAGCTATTTGCCGTAGCAAATACAATAAGCACATTCTGTGAGAAGAAACATGAATTTTGGCCTGTAACACAAGGCAAAGGAGTCAGATTGGCAAGAGGAGTTTTATAAACATGGGCTTGTTCTCGTGGCTCTGTTTTGGGCAGCATTACCAGTGTACTGACACTGACAGCTGGATGTGTCACTCTCCACTGATGCTGGAGTATGATAGAAGAAATTAGAAACGCACATAAAATACTGTTTTGCTACATTAAGTAGCAACCAGAAATGTCAGTATCACATGTTAATTAATGATTAATGCTGGAGGACGGAGATGCATACCTCACATATTTTTAAACTGGTATAACGAGTTTTCACCAAGCAGAGGAGGGAAGTTCTCTATAATACATAGTAATGTGCTGTGTACTTGGAACTGTGCTCCATAAATTTCCCCACCTTCAGGACAGAATGTGTCAACACAAAGTTGGTCTCCTAGAATAAACTCAGTGCTAGGATTAGCAATCAGTAAGTTGAAGAACGAGGAAAGAGGGAGAAAACATATGAATGATAATCAAAAGGACAAAAAACTCTTTTGGAGACACCTGAGGTAGGAAAAATGTCGACAGGGCACATTTTTAATGTAAGACTACATCTGATATTACAAGGTGATGAGAGTAAATAAAGAAAGAAAGAAAATAACACCATGGAGCTGATAAAGCCCTGGACTGTAAAATCTTCCTCAGTGTGATGTCCTACTTAGTAAGGAGAACTTTAGCTCAGGCAGGATGAGTTAGCATATAATACATTGTAAAAATAATGCACTGAAGTTATCTAACATTCCACCGTGATGAATGTCAAAGCATTCTGCAAGTCTGTATTGATGTTGTTCCCACACTGGAAATCGGTAAAGTACACACTTGCCTTTAAGTATACTCTTGAATTAAATGTTCCCAGAACAGAGATGCTCTCCTTAGCCATGGTGTCCATGCTACATAAAGCCAGTAGACACCACTCCCACTTTGTTCCTTGATGAAATAAGGCACTTTCCTCTCCTGGGCTGTTGTGTAACAGTTGTTACACAGGACAGGCATATGATCCTGTACCAAGTTGTTGCCAGAGCCAAGAATAAAAGAGAAAGGCAGGATTCATTCAGCCTAACATCAGCAAGCTCCAAACTGGGCCTCCACTCAAGAGAGACATATAGGACTCTGATCAGGCTTCACCACTAAAACCACTAGAGAGATGTTTCCTCACAAAGTGATTTATCCAGCCTGTCTTAAGCTGGTGGAAATTCCCTCTCTCTTGGCTGTAGATGACCATCTTAGATTAGGCACCAGCTTTAACATAACCAAGAATTACTTAAGGTAAATTTCTTTTGGACTCTCAATTGTTCACTTTCCTCCTGGACACTGATCCTGTAGCTTTGGAGAATGCTCAAGAGAAAGTTACAGACTGGGAATGGTCTTAACTTGTCCATCCCTCACTGACCCACATGGCACAGCTCCCCCTTCCCTGTTCTGTTATATCATTTATTTGTGTAGGGTCACATCTTTTTGAAACATTTCTGTCTTCCATAATGTTGAGGTACTTCTTGCTTTAGGAATATTTCAGCCACCACAGCATGGGTGAAAAATAATGATTTCTGAGAGCAGCTTGAAATTTTTACAGTGTAATATAAGTCAAACTGTTAATTTGCTGGCTACCATGGCCTTGCAAAATGAAGGAGGGAGAGGACACCATCACCTGATAAATACTTGCCAGTATGACAATATATTCGTAATAAATAAGAGCACAAATAGGCAATATTTGTTATTGAGCTGCTAAGTATATGGGTGGCACAGATTAACAAGGCAAGCAAACCTTTTCCCCACTGAGGAAGCAGACTCAGGCAGTTGCATCAGTCATTTTTTCTCTTCTTTTACCCTCACCATTTCCCAGTAGTTTAGTGAGGGACAAGCCCCTCAGATACCAGATCCAAAACAATTTATGCCTCACAGAATCATAGAACAGTTTGGGTTGGAAAGGGGCCTTGAAGATCACCCAGTTCCAACCCCCTGCAATGGGCAGGGAAGGCCACCTTTGACTAGACCAAGCTGCTCAGAGCCCCATCCAGCCTGGCCTTGGACACTTTCAGGAATGGGGCAACCACAGCTTCCCAAGGCAGGACTGGGGCAGGCTTTACCTCAGGGTTCTCTGAGACAGCCAAACGTGTCACTGCCCCCTTGCCCACTGTGCCCACCATGGCACCCAGCTCTGTGCCCTCACAAGGCGGCTGTGGAGTCCCATGTCCCCCACACTGCAAGGGGACACAAAATCACAGAATCAGTCCGGTTGGAAGGGACCACAGTGGTCAAGCAGGGCCACCCCAGAGCACACAGCACAGGACTATGTCCAGATGGTTCTGGAGTAACTCTGGTGAGGGAGACTCCACACCCTCTCTGGGCAACCTGTCCCAGTGCTCAGTCACTGCACAGGACAGAAATTCTCCCTCATGTTCAGGTGAAACTTGCTGGGCATCAGCCTCTGCCCTTTGCCTCTTGTCCTACTGGGTGGCACCGCCGAACAGAGCCTGGTCCATCCTCTGACACCCTCCCTTTACATACTGATAGACATTGACGACGTCCCCTCTCCGTCACCTCTTCCCAAGCCTCATCAGGCCCATCTCCCTCAGCCTTTCCTCGCAAATAAGGTCCTCCAGACCCTTAACGAACTTCGTAGCTCCAACACACTGGGGTTCGCTCCCGGGGCAGTGCAGCCCCTCAGCCCCAACCGCACCGCAGCTGGCCCTCCGCAGGGAGGACTGCCTGCCTCCCTCCCTTACGGCCTGCCCCGGGCGCCGGGACAAAGGCGGCGGTCCCGCCCGGGCGAGGCGGAGCTGGGTCGGGCAGAGCCACCGCCCGGCCGCTTTATCCGCCCGCCGTGGGTGGCGGCCAGCGCAGTGCGCATGAGTTCGGGGTGGCGGCTCGGCGGAGCCCGCGGCGCTGCTCCGGCCACCTGCCCGCCCTCCGCCCGGGCTCGTTCCGCCCTCAGGCGGGAGAGGCGCGGACCCCAAACGCGGTGAGTGCCGCGCCCTCCTCGGAGGGCTCTCCTCGCTCTGCGCCGGTCCCCGGCTCAAGGGTTCTTTGCTCCCCCGCCTGCTCCCGGGCTCATCTCCGCCGGGGCTCGGGTCCGCTGCGTGAGGGGACGAGCCCGCGCCGCTTCGCCTGCCCCGGCTCGGTCTCGCTGCGGGGAGAGGCCGCGGAGCTGCGCGTCTCTGTCAGCCCGCGACGGCAATGGTTCGGCGTTACTCTTATTACTCACTAATGGATTTTTAATTGTTCTTCCCTCCTGTTCCGAGAGCAGCGGCGGGCGGGACGGTGGGTGCTCCGTGTGCTGCGCGGGCTCTGGTGGCGGGCGGCACCGGGGACAGGGACAGGGACAGCCCCGCAGAGCAGCTTTGGGCTTGGGGTAGTTTTGGTACACAGGCGGGGAGGAGAAAAACTATCAGCAAACTGCTGCCCTGCCGTGTGTGAGGCTTGGCTTCCCACTGTTGAGCTGTTAAGAATTTTCTCCCCCTGTGGATTTCTTGCTCTTCCCTCTCATAAGCTAAAATTTGCTTCTGCTAATCGTCAGCTTTAAGAAAATGTGTTTAAGTAAAGGTTTTATACTCGTGAAACTTTGATGCATGCTGTTCCTGCCTGACTCAGTGATGGAAAGCAGCTGCCTTGTGCCTCCTCTTGGCATTCCAACTGTCTGCAATTTAAGTTTTCCATTGGAAAAGCTGCTGGTGTAAACAGTAGAAGATTCTAGTTCAGGATATTTTTTTTCCTCTTCCCCCTGTCAGGTGCCTTTTCCATCTGGAGGTGGTAAGAATGAGATGGCTGGTGCTTCTTAAGATCTTAATCTTAGGTGGTTCGGGCGAGGTTTAGTGCGTGTAAAGAGAAAGCACAGCCTTAAAAACACTCTCGGGATTTTCAGTAATCCGGGATCTCAAGGGCATGTTTCCTGAATAGTTTTTGTTTTAGTGTGGCAGGGCGAGGAGGTTGCTTTAAGTGGAGCTCTGTTGTGCTTGGTCTTGTGCATGGGTGTAGCAGGAGATGATTCCTGTGGTAACCAGCGTGAGGATGAAATAGGAAAGAGATAACACAGCATCCTCCGAATTTTTCTAAACATTTTGTAAGGATTTTAAACTATAACAAGTATCAGAAATGTAACAGTTATTTCCTTTCCTCTCCCTTTTATGAAGGGACAGAAGGAAAGACTTCTTTCCAAACCCTAAAGCATAAGTCTTAGCTTTAAAAGCTTTTGCAATTTCTGGCTTATGCTAATAAAAAGGTATTATTTGAAGACTTTGCCACAGATCCTTGACTAATGCAACCTTGCAGATGGCCTTCCTTGTACAGGTGCTATAAAAAATAACGATTGTGGCTTTTCTCCTTCCTTTGCAGGAATTATTGTTGTATAAGGGGCGAGCTGATGTTTAAACAATAAAAAGGGGGGGGGGGGGGGGTAATGTTACTTGCTTGGGTCTCCAAGAAATGAAGTTATTACTTATTTTTCAGAAATTGAATAGTCTTTCCCAGCAGTGTCTTTCTTAGAAAGGATTTGTTTGGGGGTTTACTATAGAGAGTGAATGAGTAAAACCAGGTTTTATGACTAAAAGTGCAAGTAATGCCTGGCATTAGAAAGGAACAGGGAGATTCTATATTGCATCTCTGTTTTGTCAGTAGTAAAACTCTTCTCCTCCTGTTAGTCATAGCTGCTTTTTCTCTGCATGCCTTTGAGAGAAATATTAACCAAGAATGTTGGCAGACGGATTGCTGGTTGGATATAGTAACTGGAACAACTTAACTCCTGAGCAGTTGACAAGTCTCAGGCTGACTGACCTTCTGAAATACTGGAGCATGAAAATAAATGAGCATATGAATGTGGCTTTCAAAGCCAGCCAGACAGGCTGTTACTGTTACCATGTCCTCCCTCCTCCTTTTTTTTTTTTTTTTAATTAAAAAATAAAAGCAAGTAATTTTAATTTCCAGTATAAGTAACTGCTTAAATATATTATTTTCAATTGGGTGTGTATGGATTATCTCTGTACCAAGTAAAGTCCAGGGCCAAGACTCTACTGCTCTGTCTTGCCAGTGCTGTTTTCGGCTCTGTTTACCTTGGGCAGGCAGACCTTTATGTACTTACATAGGAATGAAATGTCCATAAATTAGTTAATTTTTAAAGTAAACACCCTGCTTTGTGCTTCAGATATCCTCTGCTTTCTTCCCTACACCAGCACAGCAGTCATAAAAAGAAACATAGGACGGCAGCCTAAAATCCAGTTGTGAGACTGTGACACAGCTGTGCTGGGGCTGAAAATTGTCTTGCTATCCTGAATACTCTGTAAAACAGGATTTGGCTCACCATTGCTATGACTGTAGCAGTAGTTACATAATGAAACCCTAAACCCCAGCAATGCTGCACCTGTAACAAGACAGAAGTTGACTAATTACAGAGGCGTCTGTGCCTGAAATTGTTTATGTACACTTCATGGTTCTAAAGTGTTGGCTGTCACAGATAACACCACCCTGATGTTAACAGGGGAGATTTAAAAAGAGTAACTTGAAAAGAATGGGATGCTTTCCTTGTTGAAATTTGCATAAGGACATTTGAAGTTGAAGGAGAGCTCAGCCACCACCTGGATGTGTTTAAAGCCCCATACAGGACTAGAGTAGGCAGCTCTGGGTATCACACAGTTCTCCCACTGAGCAGCTACTGGTCATCAAATCTCAGCTGGAGAGTACCAGCCTTATCATTATCCTTAGGTAAGACCTTAATCTAAAGAAAAGTAACTACTTGTCACTGGCTGTAGTTTTATTTTTAGTTGGGGCAGGAAGGGATTCTGTCACTGTAAACACATGGGAAATGTGAGCACTTTAGGGATCTTTGGTGGTTTAATCCATAATGATGTATAGGAGCCTTTGCCACTGGCTTTCATTTTGGGCAATGAGATTCAGGTGATGCTGTTGCTGATGCAGTGAACTGGGAACAGAGTTTATTTGCAAGGGGAAAGGCAAAGATGTGTGGCTGCGTGCTTCACAGATGCCTTTTTTACCCTGATAAATTCTGTCCTGAGGGTGGACCAATGTGTTTAGCATCATCAAATCTTGCACTGATATTCCGCTGTCTGCCTTAAAAAAAAGGAGCATTTCCCAAACACTGCAGAGAGGACTATGAGGTACTGGTGATTTACACTCTTGTGCTGGCTTGGTTGTAGGTAACAGAGCCTCTAAAATAGGGTCTCAAAGCAGTAAAAAGGATGTTCTTGAAAATCTAGAAGACCGGTTAAGAATGAAGTGCAGTATGGAATCTGCATTTTCTGGTATCTTGTAATGTGGTCAAAGGTGTGACCTTAGGCATTGTTTCTGAGCGAAGCATGATTTGGAGAATTCAGTGTAGTAATTGAATTATTACTTAGGTGAGGAAAATGTTGGTTTGTGATTGTTTCCTTTCTTTTAAAGTGGTTGCTGCATTTAATTTGAGATCTAATTCACTGAACCATTTAAGCACGTGATGAAATGTTCTAGTGAAGTCAGATATAAGTTTTACTGAATTGCTGCCTTGCCCATCTAGTTCTTTCAAAAATGTATGTACACAGCATTAGTTATTTCACTGTTGGCAGCTCTCACAAATTCTAGTGAGAGTTGTATGAATGACATTCAGTGTGTTTCTTGAGGCTCCAGCTTCCAGATTTAGAAGACTGAGAGAATCTTTGTTTTTAACTTTAAAACTAACGGATTTTGTAGCTCCCCAGCCTGTAGAGGAAAGTTTGAATTGTCACAAGTGTGCCGCAGAAACCAGAAAGCTTAAAACAAAATATCGGGGTTGCATACATTGAATTCTGGGAGTCTTGCATGGTTCTTGGCACTTTGTAATTACTTTGAAGTTGCATATCTGTCATGGGCTGACATGAGAGCTCCCCAAGTTCACATTTGGCTAAACATTGTTCCGTCCTACTGGTCACCTGTTTTGCAAATCAACATTGATATCCAAGGAACTGGCTATGCAAATGCTGGTGGTCTGGCTCTCATTTAGCATACTTTACTGTCATAGATTCTGTGTCTGTGTATTTTTGTTTGTTTTTATTAATGCTCAGCATTTCTATTTTTCTGGCTGTACTGTGGTGACAGTCCCTCTCTAAACAAGGGCAGGAATGTTTCCGGGCTGCTGAATGTTAAATAGCCATGACTGTTTCAAACAGACAGGATTTTTCATGAGTAGATAAAGAATGTGAATCATACTAAATGTTACCATAAGCTTCTATACTTACGACATGGAGAAGAAAAGTCAGAATTTAACTATGTTGCCCAGTTTTGGTTTACCTTGCTTCCTAAACATCAGCTTCTCTCTGTTGTTATTTCAGTTTTGTTTTGATTCTTTCTGTAAGAACAGCTTATAAATTTACTGTCTGATTCTGTGGGGGTTTTATGTGCTTAGCAAAACCTCTTCAGCCATCCTGTGTGCTCCTAGAATTAGTCAACTTGCCTGTGAGGTTTGGCCTTTGTAGGCAGTACTATTATTTAGGCTATTCTTTTACCAGAAAGCTTAAATCTGACTGTACATCACAAGAGTAAGCTTACCTCTAAAGCTCAAGGGTTTACTCAGTATTTCACATATTGAAGGAGTTAAAAAGAAATCAGTTGCTGATAGCCCTATTCAGAAGGAGTAAATTCATCCACCATAACTAACCATCAGTTAGTTTTGAGGAGTTTGGAACAGCAGTGGTTCAGTGAAGACATGTCATGGGCCAGCTGGTTTTGTTTAGCTCTGATCTTGTACAGCTAGTTCAAAAGTATGTTGCAGGAGCACTTAATACAAGGAAAACTTCATGAGGCTATTAGACACAAATACCTGGCCTGTTTTGGGAAGCCTTGTGGTCTCCTGACCACAGCACGCAGGAATCTGAATGAATTCCTACTCTCCTTTGCCTTGTTTTACATGCTCTGCTGCCAACTGTCATAGGCTCATAGAGATACAGGTCTCTAGTCTGTCCCTCTACCATCGTTTTTATGAAACCCATCCCATAGTAACACTTCTAATGACCACAGAGTATTTCCACATGTTTTTCCCGATGCTTAACTCTCCAAATTCAACTACCAGCATGGAGTGCAAGGTGACTGACAGTATGTGCATTGGTCTGTCTGTACACAGCTGACATTAAACCAGCCTTGAAGTTCACTGACCACTTCGTCTGTTTTAGTTGAATCACTGAGAAGGAGCTGGTTTAAAAACAAAGCCAAAGTGTGTGTGATGCTTGGAGTACACTCGAGGCTTAGAAATCTATCTTGAGAAATGTTTCATGCAAAGAGTGTTCTAGAAATTGTATGTATAGTGAAAGGGACAGACTGATCTTGAGCCCTTTTAAAAATGTATGATCATTTTCTAAAAATTGTCAACTCACCTTAAGTATATTGTGCAGTTAATGGCCTGGTGCTGTCTGCTGACTTTTGGCTCCTGGCTTACATAGCAGTTGATTTTTAGCATTTAAATGTCTTGCACTTTTGTGGGATTGATCTTTTTGCCTATTAAGCTAGTCTTCAAACAGGATTGTTAATAAAAAATTCTTTCAGTCTCCTGCTACTATAGAAACAGTCCCTTGTAAATGCTAACATTGAGCTTCAGTGAAGAAGTAACCTTAGTCAGCAAAACTATAAAAATATCCTTTTTGAAAGGACAGACCGCACCTTATCTTTGATGGCAACTTAATACATTCCCTCTGAATTATTTGCCTCTGTCAAAGCAAAATCAAATCTTTGGAGGTGAAATTCAGTGCTAACGTCAGAATCTTTCAATTTCCTCCTACCTTCTGAAAAACAGGCATGATATGTGACTTGTATTGTTTTAAATATCTCATGAAGGCTCTCTCTAGTGATCACTTCAGCTGATAGAATCACATCTGCCCTAAGATGCCTTTCTGGTTTAATATCTGGGATCCTCTCTCCAAACAGAAGTGTGTCCCTGTCACACTTCTGCACTCCTGTGTCATGGTGTGATAGCTTTTTTATTATTAATCCGTAATGGTATGGGCACACATCTCTTAAACCAAGCTAAAAAATGCCCACTACAATGACTGAACAACAAATCCCATTGCGAGCAGCTTTCATATTTAATGCATCTCTGAAGGTCAGGAGGAACAGCCGCCTGTCGTCCTGCTGTTCCTGCTCTCTCTGATCAAGGTTACCTTATTTTTGAACCCTGCTTGTTACCTGGGCAATCCTACTGAAACGGACTGTGGGGTCTGGAAATTCATGAGATTCTTGTCTATTTCTGTCTTAAATCTATAAAGTCTGTTGCTTAATAGAGTTGACATAAAAAGGGTGAAGGGATTTTAGAGTTAGCCATGGTTAGGAGGGGAATTTGTCTGTAAAACATGTTGTAAGTATTGCAGCAGTGCCGGGCAGCCTCAGCTGCAGCTGCTCTAGGCACTGTACAAAGTAGTAGGAGTTTCCCAAAGCATGAAAAACACAGCAAAGGGGAGAAGAAATAATGCATATGAATGGATTATGATTTTATTGAAGTGCCCTTGGTGTGTTAAAAATGATGTAAAAGATAGAAGAGGAGAAAAATCTTCCCCCACACCTTTTCTGCAGGCTCACAGGCCATTGCATCACTCCCAAGGTTTTCTGAAATGAGTAAAACTCCCAAAGAAGCGCAAGCTCCCAACACAAAAGCAGGACTGGTGCTGTAATGTTTGATACTGGCTCTTGTGTGGGCGGCTCTCTGAACCAGCAGCACTCACTGCCTTTAGTCATTGTTCAGGAGCTTTGTGAAACATCTGAACTGGAGCTCCAGAATGAGTAATGGATGCTTGCTGGGAGCAGAGTTATTTGTTGTTATTTGGAATTTGTGGCTTTAATGTTTATTGCTGCTGAATCTGGGTGTTCCTGCTGTCCTGAATGCAGATAGCCCACCATCAAACTCAGGCCTGGTTATACTAAGATATTGCTGTTGCAGAGGGCAGGACAATACCCCTAAATACTTCTACCTCAAAATTTGGGCCTCTTGATTAGTTTCTTGGTAACTTGGATTAGTATCTTGACCTGGTTTGTCTTTAAATGTGGATCTTATTTATGATATCTGTTACAATCTGCAGCTATGACCTCCCATAATATAGTCTGTAAAATGTTCGTAGTTTTGAGTATAATTATAGAAATCTTGTAGTCTGTAGCATCACTGAGGCACTGAACAAACATGGTGAGTTCAGTTTATATTGGGACCACCTGGATAAAAATTTCATGCTGCAGCTTAAAAGTGCTGATGAGAAATAATATTTACCTTGTGTTGGATGTCAGTGGGAGTACTCACCTCTTGCTAGTCCTTTTTTCCCATCTGAACATCACCTTGGCAGTCACTGAAATCTGAAGTCAGTGGGAGTTTTCTGTGAATTTCAGAGGTGTCAAGATTTTCTCTGATAGTGTTCAAAAAATTCTATGTGTTTGTTTATTCATGTGTAGTATTTCAGAGGAGTCAAGATTTTTACTGATAATGTTGGCTTCTAAAAATTGCATAGATTTTCTTGTGGGGGTGTGTTTGTGTGTGGCTTTCAGCGCCACAGGGTTTGTTGCAGACGGAGCTACTGTTGCAGGGTATGTTCCATGCTTGGGCTGCTCTTTTCCTGTTTAGCTTTCTGCAGCACCCAGAGGTTCAGCAGCTGCCTCAGTGCTCCCATACCTGTCCTGGGAGTCTGAAAACAAGGACCATGAGCATGTTTCTACCTCTGTGGCATCACTTAAAGTCTATTATCCTGAGGATGCATTATATCAATTATTGCTGAAGTTATTAATAGAAGAAAGGGAGAATGTCCTTTTTGTGTTAAAGCAAGGCCAAATCTTGATCATTAGATCTAATGTTCATAAGCAGGGCTCTGAGATGTTTTTGTTGTGGCAACCCAGTGCTCCAGATTGTGAATGTGCTTCCAAGACTTGCTGGACTGCAGCCTAGCTACATTGTGTGGGAGCTTTCCCACAGGACACGTTGGTGCTGCACCTCTGGTAATGTCATAGCCCTCTCCTGGGATGAGAGATCAGCGGGATGGAATTGTTGCTCACTATTGGCAGGTGTTATCTCACTGCTATGAAACACTAATCAGCTTACCAGAAGGCTCTGGTTTCTCAGCCCTCAGCCCACAGCCGTGGGGAGCAAGGAGAAGTAATCTGATTGAATTGGAAATGCGGGCTTGACTTTGCTTCTCGTGTCGCCTCTTGAACCATAATAAAGGGAGAAGCACTTGGGAAGCAGGGCCATCTCATTTAATTTGTGCAGTGTCAGGGGAGTGGTGTCCGGTTCCCAGCTGGTGGCATATAAGGTGGTACCTCACAACCAGCTGTTTTGAGGAATGTGTCACTGCTGTTCACGGGTCACAGGCAGGGTGGGTGAAAAGATGGACTATTAGCAAACAAGGCAATTTCTCATTGCAGAGGGCGGTTTAACGTATTGGAGCGAGAAATGAGCTAGGTTCTACTTTTTGCCTACCCCCTGTTCATGCTGTTAGTGCACTAAGATGACTTTTGTGTTTGTGTCCTTGAGAATAAAAAAAAATTCTGCCAGAGTGTTTTGGGAGATGACGACAATTCAGAGAGGTTTTACAGAACTGGGCGTTGGGAAAGCTTAAAAAACTGGGGGCTTTTGCTCCAGTGAGTGCTAGTGCATATGTCTTTTTCAGTAAGTGTCTTCCAAATGTACAAGTACTGTTTCTTCATGGCTGAGTGAAATAAAAGCTCTTGAAGCTTTAAAATGCAATTTGTGATGTGCTGGTGCAAAAATGGCACCGAGTACTGCTCATAGATCTTTCACCAGAAGCAGGTGGCATAGAGCTGCTTCAGTAACACGAGTTAACTGCAGCAGTGTTAGGAAATGAATGGGGTTCTGTTTCCCTTGTGTGATCCCATAAATAGAATTCTTGTTTAAAACCAAATAAAGGTACTTGAATTGGGCCCATTGGTATCTCAGCCAGTGGGATTTTATTACTGTTAATGATGTGTCATAATGGAAAACACATTGAATCTATAGGACAAGGATATATGCAGGGTTCTTGCTTCTAACTGTCTGTAGACATCTGGCTTGGAAGCATGAGAGATGGGGTACAGAACCTGTCCATGTTGGATTTTTTTAGTTATCTTTTTGAATACAACCGTTTTTTAAAAAAGATGCCCATAAAGGGGTAGATGTGTTCCAGAGCATACAGATAAGTCCTTTATTAACTTGTGTGGGATCTTTTCTGGCATTTGTTTTCCATTCCTTTTCAAGTGTTTTAACCATACCACTTTATTTTCTATTTCCAGACATGAATAAAGCAAGCAGCCCCACGTAACACTCTGATGGCATTCTGCACTGCATTGGGATCAGCAAGTCAATAAAGTGTGATGCCTAGGAGTCTTCTGTTGGATCGTCCTGAAATGGCATCTGAAATCTCTCCAGAGCACATGCATGGGAGCATGGAGAGGGCTGGCAATGTGGAGAATCGTGGCAGCCAAGCTAGGTGCAGAAATCTTGCCTTGGTAAGTGTTTAATGAGCCTTGTGCTTAGTGATACAGATTACATTAATAGCTCTATCCACATCATGTGATTTTTGTTTTATTAAGATTGATTTTTGCCATTTCTGATCCTAAGTGGTTGCTGGTGTTGTCTCGGTTGTTAAACTCAAATGCCAGAAATAACTTCTCTGCTTTGGTACAACAGCTTGTTATTCTGGTCTGATTGTCTCTGAGAGCTTGGAGAGTTGCTTCTCTCCAGCCCTTCCTCCCAGAGAACCAGGAATGGCAGTAAGGGCTGCTCTGCCCTTGCTTTTTTAAGTAGCTCATAAAGGAATTTAAGGATAGTGGTTGTTCTACACACTGCTTTTTGCTTAATCTCTTTGTTGACGCTCCTGAATAAAGGTTTCAGCTTATTCCACCTTAATTAGATGAGTAACAAATGTGTCACCATAAACAAAGCCGTCCTCACATTAGTGAGTATGAGTGTGTGGCCATTTAAATCGTGAGTGAGTAACTGAGGGAGTAGGATGTACTTCTGCATTTTTCCCAATTAGCAGGGTGAATCAGGCAATGAACTCAACAGTACACTTTGTACTGTGACAGGCTGAGCCTAGAAAGCAGGTATAGTTCCTTCCATATTTTTTTTATCATCGCAACCATTTGAAAAGCATCTATTTTTAATTGAGGAAAGAGCACTCTGGTAAACATGCATGCCGTAAGTGGAAATCTAAATCTCTGTCTTGCGTTAAATATGGAATTAGGCTTTCTGTCTCTCTCCCTCTGCCCTCCCTGATAATTTCCTTTTAATGTGGTAGTTTTTTGTGAAAGAGTAAGTGGCAAAACCTGTATTTATCTGTGTACCTCAAACACACTCATGGTTTTGAGCTACTTTGTGAGCTTTCTGGCACCTGGAGGCAATTCTAAAGCTTTTCCTTTTTTTTGTTGTTTCTACTGAAAATACTTACTGTTAGTATGACTCTGTATCCTTCAGCTTGTGTTGCTAGTTAAAACACAAAACAAGCCTTATGAAATTTAGTTCCTTAACTATTTCTGATCTGTTGTAGAAAAACATTGTGAAGGATTGGGGTAGGAGAGGTTAAGCACACCATTTGGACTCAGGAAGTTAGTGTATGTTGTTTATTTTATGAAAACTAGTTGAATTTTAGAGAATTACAGAGGAAGTAGTACTTTGCTAGAGAATTACAACTTAATTTTACATAAGTTGCAAGTTAATTTTGCTCATTACCACTAGTTTCCCAGGTTATCACAGTAGTAGTCAATCGTGTTTCCTTGGGTTTTATTCTTAGCTGCAGTAGCAGGCATGAGACTGGACATTTGAAATGATCAGTATTGAATAACAAAGCTATGTATAAATCAGCCTGTTTGTACAGTCTCATCCTGGGTCTGCTGTGTCAGAAAATGACGTAGATTCCCTTAGTCCAACTAGATCCTGCCATGTGATAACCCATATGATGATGCATCAGCTAGAATTGGAATCCCTTCCTTCTCTGTAATGCAGTAATTTATAGATGGAGTAAAAGTTAGCTGCAGACTTAGGCAATTCCCATCAGTGTGAATTAGCACAAGTTCTCAGAGCCTTTAGTTTGTCTTGTTTGAGTTTGTTCATGAATAGAGTGAAGTGTGTACCAACAAGTTTAATTGTGGTGCCACAGATCCCCTTCCATGGCGGTTCTTCCAGCACTGTAGTAGGTGGCATGGCGAATAAGGCTGACAGCTTGCCTGTGGGGAGTAACAGGTTGGGCAAGGAAAACTCTTCTCAATACAGGCATAGTTTCAGTTTCCAAATTTGAGATTGGGCTTGTGTTAAACTGACCATGAAGGGAACTCTGCCTATTCTGCCTAATTGCAGGAACATGCTCCTAGATACATTATCTTCTTGCTTCAATAGTTTTATTATAAAAGTTCAGAAAATGCAGAAGCTTTGATGACCTAATGAGGAGAAAGGAATAGGCAATTTCTTGAAGACAAAGAATTTCTTATTACACCAGTTCTGAGAAAGGAGGGGATGTATTTGCAGGCACACTGGACCTTCATAGCCCTGAAACAGAAGCAAGTAAAGACTTAACTGCCTCTTCATTTATCACTTTCCTGGGTCTGTTCACCTAGAGATATGGCAAGGAAGGTCAGGGTTGGCTTTGATTTTTGGGGGCTTTTGTAATGGCCTTGCAAAGGAAAGAAGTGTAACAGTGCTTCTCGTGACAGGCCTGAACTGCTGCAGGATTCTTCCTACTTGATTGTAAAAAATCAGACTCTTAAGCTTCTCAGTGTCAAACTGCATTAGTCACTAAATATAACCTTTGTGTTGCATCTGTGGAATTCAGACAAACGCAGGGATGTGATAATGGGGACAAACACTTGGACTGGCTTGAGCCTTCACTGACTGCTCAGAGCTGGTTTGGCTGACTCCTGGCTGGCCCTGCATCCTGTGTGTGCTGGCATCACTTGCTGGGGAACTGGTTGTCAGTTTAGGAGTGACTAGGAGATGGACATCAATTGCCACATGCTAAAAATGTGTTAAAATTCTGTATGTGGGATCTTCCCAGTTCAACTGTTGTCACTTCAGTTTAATTTTGCCATGTTCCTCAGCTTCTCTTACCTACACAATGATGCTTTTAGTCAGTCTTTGACAACTGCAGGCCTCCAAGCCAAATTTTTTTTTTTTTTTTAAATGGAAAACAAGGTGCTGCCTTGATTTTAGAATTTCCACAGAAATGAAAGATGTTTGGGTCTGTATTTAATCTGATGAATCTGTCCCAGAAAGTTTAGTTGAGATGGGAGGAATGTATGCCTTGGTATCTTCATCTCATACCAAAGTCTGTAGCCATAAAAGCTGGTAAATATGAGGACATGAATTTGCATGTATATTTTGGTTTCTTTTTAACAAGGAGGATATCCATATATCTGCTTGAGAGAAGTGTATTTTCTTGATGCATGGAATCAGTTGCACTTATCCAAGAGTGAGGGCAAACAAAAACACTGTTCTTGGCAATTCTAGCTTCCAAAACCCAGTCTGGAATGACACTCCCAGACATGTGGTATAAGAACTAACTAGCCATGAAATATAGTTCCAGCAATTTAAGGACACTTAATTTAAAGATAAAACTAGGTCTTGGGGGTTTTTTAAAGCAATTTGTCTTGTTCCATTGACTGAATAGGCACAGACCAGCTTTTTAAAGCCAATCCTTCTCTTTCAATGCTTCTCTCTGGTAATTGGACTGGGTATCTATTCTCAGCCATAAGTAACTGCTTTAGTTTCTAAGTGTGAATAATGTGCTAGGACAATGTTACCTGTGAAAATCATGGCAGAGGTGCTGGTTGTACCTAAAGTGAGCTGTGCTAATTGGAACTGCCACTAATAATAAGCTGTGTCAGTGCCTTGGATCTGTTGCTACAACTTCAGTACTGTATCTGAACATGTCTTACTGAGGGATAGCTTTGAGGGATAGTGAGTTCTTGTTATTCTTGGTGGATCGCACTGTCTTATTTTATTTTTTGCCTTTGGATCACACAGATCCTTGATCAATACCACAGTTCACCACCACTGTTTTTGGGGCAGCGGTGACCTCCATAATTTGTTCAAGTGATTATTTAGTTTGATCACTAATCAAATGCTTTAAGTTGGGAGAGGCCATGACTCTAAAAAAGATATTTTGCTTGTATTGATTGTTATTTCTTCAAATAAGCTTCCCTTCTGGCTCTAACACGACTTGATAGCCGGTCACTGAAGATGATTTGTCACTCCTGAATCCTGTATATAGTACAGGTGACATTCTGAACGTTGGTTACATAGCCATGAAGAGCAAGTATCCTGTGAACAGTTTGAGCTGGTTCAGTGTTTAGTTTCACACAGACATTTAACTCAGGAGTGACCTGGTTGTTTTGTAGTTATGGTGTCTCTCATAGCCTAAAAATTCATTGTTATGATCTTTATCCTTTTTTGGGTCAGTACAGATGATTCAGATGCAACAGACCTGGCATTCTAAGTGCACCATGTTTGTATCCCTTTACCCCAACCCCTCTGAAGAGGAATCTGAGGAAAATACACTGGGAATCCAGTGTGGATTTAGGGGTTCTGGAAAAGGACAGATCATGTGTCTGTTAGCCCACTGCCACCCCATTTTCTCACAATTTGAATGAGTCTTGTGATGCTGAGCTGCACTTCAGGTACATTCAAGGGAAAGTCCTGAGAAAGATGCCTTTCATAAAATCAATGTGTTTTTCCCCTTTAATATTCCACAGGCTTTACTGTACTACAAGACCTTTCACTGTGTCCAAGGACTTTGCCAAATAACCATACACAAAAAATGAGAAGAATTTTTTACTGTTTGCTTTGTAGGGATACAGCTGCCTTGGGGCAGGTAGAAGCCATTCCTTACAGGGTGTGGAGAGAGTTATGCTATGCTTCATCCACTTTAAACTGATGTTAGTATGACCTGGAAGCAGTATGCGTTGGAAAAATAAGAACCTGACTGCTAGCAAGGAATGATCTTGCTGTAAAGTGTGCTGGTGAGAAAATAGATCCTGAAGGCAGTTTGGGCTTTATGCACAAACTGTATCATTCTGCTCCAAAGCAGGATTTGGTAGATAGAAATTATTCCAGCAGGTGGGCAAGTCTGCTCTCGAAACCACACTGATAGGCATTCCTGAACTTCCAGAGTTTTCTTTGTATACTTCCACTACTTTTCTCAGAATACTTGCATTAAAGTTTCTGTGATGTGGAAGCCAACTTCTACTTGTGTCACCTTCAGTGCATGTAGAGAAGATTTGTTGTGATTATATGGGTGGTCAGCTTTTTATATATTAAAATACACACAGGGCTGCATCTGCCCACCACCCATTCATCCTCCCCTGTTTTAAATATAATATGTTCCATTATTTGAGCCTTCCTGTGCAGCTAAACTCTCAGTACTCCTTGCTTTGTTCTGGACCCTGTCCAGCTTGGCTGCATCCTTTCCAAAGTTCAGCAACTGAATCTGAACTCTGTGTTCCGAATGAGGATGTGCTGTCGTGTCATCACCCTAGTTAATATATCCCAGAATGAGATCTGCATCCCTGAACAGGAGATTTTTTCCCTCTTTATGGCACTTAAGCTGACAGAATCACAGATTGCACAGGTAACTTCCACTAACTTCATCTCAGCATCATGTTTTTGTTCATCTCTGAGTGCATTTTTGGGGGCCATGCCATAAAGGCTTCAAATCAAGTTATATGACATCTTGTGCTTGCAGCCGTCAAGGCCAAGTCAATAACCTTCTCATGAGAAATGAGCTTGGTGTGAAATAGTTTGATTTTTTTTTTTTTTTTTTTTTTTTTTTCCCCCCCGGAAAATTATTTAGTGGCTTTTGCCTGAAATGTCTCCCCACTTTTCTCAATGTTGTAATGTTGTTCTAACACAATTTCTTTTTCCCTTAATTTCTATAAACTGATCAGCCTAACTTTATTTATCAAAGAAGTGGCTTCAGAGTTTACGTAGACATTCAGCTTGCTTTCATTAAAAATAGGTTAGAAGTAATTTAGTCAGTTTATGACTTTAGCTCATCCAGTTGATCTTTTAAGTACTTGCAGTTAATTTGTTTCCTCACTTGCGACCTATTGATTATATGTTTTGCTACCTATTATGAAGCACGTGGGTATAATTATGCTCATAAACTGAAGAAAACAACATTCAATATTATAGTCTTCTTCACCAAACGAAATGGTATTATCAAAACCATCAGATAGTGGGTTGTAGAGGAAGCACATTTTGACACAGCACACAATTACACTCTGGAACTCCCTGCCACAGAATGGTGTGAATGCCAGTCATTTCCATGGCTCAAACAATACTACAAATTCATGCTAGAAAAGCTCATTAAGGGCTATTAAATACGCAGATGCATCTGGGAAGTCCTTAAGCCATGTATTGCTAGAAGGATTTAGGGGAGAAAAATATATATCCAATATACAGCAACACCTCCCCCCAGCCTCTTTCCCTTGTCCTGTGTGTTCATAGTTGCTGAAGGCTACTGAGCTAAATGGGCTTTTTGGTCTGATCCTGTATAGTAGTTCATGTTCTTAGCTGTAGTTCACTTGCTTCCAGCTTTAGTAATGCAGCAGTACAATCCATTCTGTTTCCCTTTTCTGTAAATCTACTCAGAGGTACTTGACTTCTTCATCTGTGCTAAAGCTTTTATACCTGTTCTGATACAGTTCCTGCATGCAGGGTTTTCCTTTTCACCCCTTCTAACAAGTAGAACTGCCTTTTTATTAACAGACTGTGGCCCAAGTGGTGCTACATTGGCCTTTGTAATACACATTAGAATAGTTTGCTCCCTTCACGGTTCTTTTGAGAAGCATCCAGTCACTTCTTTCCCATAGAATTGTGCCTGTTAATCCTTGGGTGCTGTCAAGTGATTGATAAGTCAGTTGAATCTGATTTATCTGATTTATTAACTGAATACCAGTTCTCCTGGTATTTTGCTAATTGAGGTTTGGTTCCTTAGCAGTTTTTAGGTTGTGCATGTTTTTTTTTTTAAGCACTACAGATGTCTTGGGATTTCCTGTGCTGCTCTGTTTCTGTCAAAGCTGTGCTGGTTTTAGGATTTTAGATCTGGATGTGATGTTCAGAATTTCTTCAGATGCATATGAAAAATTGTGGGCCTCTGGATATTAAGTCATTGTCTTGAACAGGTAGGAAAGGAATCAAGGAGTCTTTTCTGTGGAACAGATTCTATTATTTTCTTTCTCTTAATTCTTTTTTTTTTCCTCTTTTATACCAAACACTGTTATAACAGATTCTTTCCTGTTTGGCGTAAGCAGGAAATGTTTGGCTGCACAGAGATCTAAAATATTAATGCCAGCTGAGCATACTCAGCTATTTCAGCTGTTTGCATCCCAAATTTTTTCTGTCCAAGTAGTCTTTTTAATCCTCCTAATTTAATTTAATTTTAAGCTGAGGCACAATTTTCAAGTTTCAAATTCAGGATGCCTTTTGACAGTAGTTTTAAAGTCTGTAGTGTTAGGTGTATGTGAGATTTGGGTTTGGGAGGTGTGTTTGTGTATCAAGAGTAGGGGGCAGATGGAAACAATGAGGTGAATAACTCAAGTAGCTAAAAAGACTTTTCTTTGACTATTAAAAAACCTGGATTCATCAAGAAGAAGGGAGGCCTGGAAAACCAGCCTGGAAAGAATGTGAACTGTTCCAGTACTTGGAATATATGGAAAATGAACTAATTGCAAGTAGACTAGGTTACCTTACTTAAAACTGGCACCTGTTAAGTTACAGCAATTCCTCCCATCTTTCTGAAGGCTTTACTATAATACAGGTAATACAGGTGGGAATAAAGCAAGTCACTGCTTGCTTTACATCACTGAGCTCCTTTGGTTTGACCAGCCTGAGTAGGTTTTTTTTTTTTCCACTGTGATTGTGTGTCTAAAATGGGATTGTTTCCTTGGCTGGCAAACTGAAACATGCCTTGCCTGAGGGAGTTTCTATCCAGACTGGATGCCTTGCATCTCAGCACAGTGCCCTGACCTAACACTGCCTGTTCTCCAGAGCTGTTGGTTTTGGCTTTGGTTTTTTTTCTGATGAAACATGACATTGATCATCTTGAAGGGAAACTGCATGAGAAAACAGATTGAAGTGCTAACAGAGATGAGGCTGGCCTTTCACATCTTGGTATGCTATTTATTACAAATGTGTTTACAAAGGGATGGTTACTCAATTTAGATCCTTCACCTAACGAGACGCTGCTCGTTTTGGCAAGATCCATGAGGGATGGTTGAATCAGGCAAAGCTCTCCTGCAAATCTTACCTGGCATGGAAAAGTGCTCAGTCTTACAGCACAGAAGAGGATGGAAAGAAGTGCTTCTGGAAGTCTTTACTTCCTTGCTTTATTCTTTCCTCAGCCCTTGATCAAACAAGTTATGCTCACGTGGGAGAGCAGTGTTTTTAGGCGCACAGTGGTGCGGTAATTCCTGTACCATGCTCTGGATTTGCTGCCACTATGAACTTCTTAAACACAGCCCCCTCTTCTTTTCTTTTGCCTGTGTAAGTCTGGCTCTTGCAATGAGCTCACCCTCAACAAAAGGTTCTTGGACTCCTGTTCAGCTCCAGCTCAGGGCTACCTAACACGGGCTCCTTTCCTGTCATTCTCTCGCCTACTAGACATAGCAGCCCTATGAGTATTTGGGTGGGGAAGGAAGGAGATTGCAACATCCATTAAGGGAAGAAGAAAAAAAAAAAACCGAAAAACAAAAAGGAAGGCTTGTCTGTCTCTTGCTTTTCAAGTGCAGCTGTAAAACTTTCCTTGGCCTTTGAAACTGGTGGGTGCAAGCTGTGGAATACGTCAGCCTTTGAAGTTCATCTTTTAAACAGGCAATGGCAAATGGCATCCAAATTTTCGCTTTTGTAGCAGTTTTGCTGCAAGCTGGAATAAGTTACTTGCTCTGACAGTACACTATGGGTAGTAAGACTAAGTTAGAAATACCCACACCTCTGTATATCTTTCCCACCCACCAAATGCTCTAATGGCCACACAGGAGAAGGCAGCTAAGAGCCCCAAAGCATTTATTTTCTCATCTGTAACACTGAGTGCTTGGAGACCAACTGCCACTGGGTACAATGCAGCACATTATATTTCTTAATCTATAGGCATGACTTGCCTACAGAGCTACGTTGTTCTTACTTTTAATGCTGAGTATGGGGATAAAAGCTTTGTTTGTGCAAGGAGTTAACAGGTAGAGCTGCACACAGGTTTTTTTAGTCTAATCTAATGTAAGATGATCTGAACAGGCATGGTGAGTTTGAAGCGAGTTGTGCTGCCCTAGCAAGAATGTGGCTACCTCTTGGATATTTGTAGTACATACCTTTATGTATTTACCTAAATTCTCCCAGCCCTCCACTGAGAAGTAGCCTTTTTACCCTGTCTGCACATGCAATGAGGTGTCCTTGCTGCTTCTTGTTGAGTTACTGACAGCAAAGTTTCCAGTATATGCTTGGCAGTGGAGAAATTCAGTCCAGAAAAGGGAAAACCTCACTTGCTTTTCAACAACATATACTTACATTCCACAACTTACACAGTTCCCTTGGGAAATGTCTTTCCTTTATCCATTGTCTTAATGTAGTGCCTTTCTTACTCATTCTTTGTCATATCCAAGCTTCTGGAAAAGTGAGTTTTTCCCAGGGTAAAGGGAAAAGAGTTCATGCATTGCTTCCCAGCTTCTCGTAGTGATAATGTGTTAATCAAGTTAATCAAGAGTAGTGACTCAGAGAAAATGAAGACTGGATAATCCAAGTGATTATTTATCACTTCTGTGGTCTACAGGATTGTTTCCTGCTGAAGAAAATAGCCTAAGGCCCTATAATGCTAGAGAACACATCTTCATATTTATTCTTGGGTTTTTCTTTCTGTAACTCAGAGGTAAAATCTTTAGAAACCATCTCTCTCCTTACTATTACTATTTTGTAATCTAACAAGTAACTCTAGTTAATAGTTTGTAGTGGCAGTGACAGTTCTCAGCACCAGTTTTGCCTCTAGAAGCCAAGTCACCCTTTGGACTAGAGCAAAAAGAAAATCAACCTTTCTTGTCTGCTAAACTAAAGTTGGGTACTTTAAAGGGCATAATACCAGTTGCTGCTGTTTTGGTTTTTTAACTTTTTTTTTTTTTGTCCTCTTGCATTGTAGTGTCTGAATGTCTCTTTGGGAAGGCGTTAATCTTCCTGGTTTTTTTTTTTCTTTTTTCCCCATAGGATGATGAAAGCTTGAAATACTTAACTCATGAAGAACAGGATGTTCTCATGTTCTTTGAGGAAACCATAGATGCCTTAGAAGATGACTTGGAGGAGATGGCCCTACGTGACAGTGGCATCCACTGTCAGTCCCCAAGGTCAACAGAAGAAAATGTGTCCAGTCATTCAGAGACTGAAGATATCATTGACTTAGTACAGTCAACACCTGAGAGCAGTGACCATGAAGGCCCTTCCAGCAGAGATACAGAGCCAGGTAGTTGTGTTTCTTTTAAGTGTGTGTTTCCCCTTAGCCCTGACCTATTCAGTTCTTCTTAGAAACAGCTAAAGAAATTCTGTACCTTCCTTACTACCTCAAGATAAATTTGTTACACATCAGTAGCTCTAAGTACTGGGATTTCAGTTTACCTTGGGGTTTTTGAAGGTCTTGCTGTTACTGTAACTTTTTTCCTGATTTTTCCTTTTCCCTCATGGGGCTCATGCTTCTGATGAAGTTGTTTGCTCTCAGTCCTCTAGCTGGAGAGTGAGTTGTCACTGTTGTGCATAGTCATTGCAACAAGGCACACAGTATTCACCAACCTGTTTATGCTCTGCTTCTTTCTAAGACTTCTTAAGATTTTCTCCAAGAGTTTTAAGATAGCAGATTGTTTTCAGTGTTACTTTGTGTGGCACTGAAAGGCACATGATTCTATCAGTGAGTTTGTGACAAGATAGCATATGGCATGTTGTTTTCGTCACCCAGCAGAGTGTGTTCTCTCTGTGTTTGGAGAATGAATCTATCAGCTAGTACACACAGTGGGATGTAATGAGTCCTCTCCTGGCTGTTTTAATAAAAAATAAGAACTGCAAAACTCTTATGAAAAAGCAGCCATTGAAGCACAGTGAAACAACACGCAGACTGTGAATGAGGGGCAGAGAGAGGGCTGTGATAGTGACCACACTGTAGACATGGTGATTTGAGCTGTAGCATTGCCTATGAGTTCCATTGCTGGGAGTTCAGTTAAAGTTTCTTCTGGCTATGTGGGCTGAGGTTGAGTTAGAAAGGTAGGGAGAGGGGAGGAATGCATTCTGCTTTCACACTTTGCATTCTGCTCAGTGAAGAGTTAATGACTTTGCTGCTTGCCTTTTAGTGGTGGATGCCACCCGGGGAGCCGAGAGCCCTCAGCCAGCTGTACCTGCTGACCTTCCCCCACACCCCCCTGCACCACCACCAGCAGTGTCTGAGACACTTCCTCTTCCTCCTCCACCCCCTCCTCCGGTGCAGCATCCAAAGCTGCTCCGTTCCATCCCCACTCCTCTCATCGTGGCCCAGAAGATCTCTGAGCAGCAGGCGGAGAGCCGGGTGCGCTTCCCCGGCGCCCTCAAGGAAGGGAATTCCGACAGGAAGAAAGCCCCGGTAGCCAACGGTGATTATTCTGCAGCACCTAAGCACCCTCCTGCCCCTGCCCCCAAACTGCACCGCTTCCCAAGCAACATCAACATAACAAATGTCAGTGGCAAGGAGTTCAGCGAGACGATTTCCAAAGCGGCGGTGAACGTCCAGGAGCGGCGTGCTCAGGTGCTGGCCAACATCAGTGGGGGAGCTCTTCTGGCCGCTGAGCTGGAGGAGAAGCTGCACAAAAACGATTTCTTGTCACGTAACAGAAGTTCTTCCTTACGGGATCTCTCCTCTGAGCAAACACGCTACGAAGCCCTGACAAAACTTGGCCTAGTTAAGGGAAAGCCAGCTCAGGACCAAGTGGACCATGCCCCAAGCACTCAGCAACCTGATGTGCAGCCCAAGCAGGCAGACGCTGTTACCAATGGATATCAAAACATCCATGAGATTTTAAAAAGCGAGCCCAGCCCTTTCCTTCCTATGGGCAAAACTGTAACAATCAAACCAGAGGTGGCTCTTGCCGCTAACAAAGTCAGCAGCGCACAGCAGAACACAGAAAAAAGTTGTAATGATTATAAACAACCTGCTGTGAGCCTGGACATGAGGAGGAGGTCAGGTTCGCTGCCTAGACCTTCAGGCTTTCGATCCCAAGGGATAACGGTGAAGTTTTCCGGCCGTGGCTCAACTGAAGAAGCCAGGAGAGAGGCACTCCGGAAACTGGGACTACTGAAGGAGACTGCGTAACTGGGATGGGAATGTTGTAGCAGCGGGGGGAAAGTCATAGCATGGCTTTGTGCTAGAACAGTCCCAAGAGGATTGGGATCAAGCGGATTGGAAGAAAAAAGGGAAAGTTCTCTGCTTCAGGCAAGCCAGGGAGGTACTAGACACTGTGGAATGGCCACTTGTGTTTATCCTAGAAGGACTAGCACCATGTAGGGTCATGTGCAGCAGTGGGTTTTGGCTCTCCTTCCTACAGAGATACTCATCTGTTGCCCTTTGTGACTAAGAGGAATTTTATTTAATTCATGGTGGACTGTAGCAGGCATCATGAAGTGTATGAAGTTAATGAAGTGTACAGTGCAGTATTGTTGTACATAGCAAAACTGAATGGCAAACCTTCCTTTTGCTCTTATTGAAGCCAAAACTGAGAGCTCAGTCTGTCCTGCCCTTGTGTCTGTCTGTCTGTGGGAGCTCGAGATGATGTCACAGCTGAAATTTCTGACAGTGTGACACCCTTCTGTGACTTTTTGTTGTCTGTGTTATCTGGCTTGGCTTTGTTCCCTGCCAGTGGTGGAGTCTTCTGCTCCCTCACTCTGCACTTGACTCAGAACTGTGCACAGGGTGGTTCCTGCTTTGACCTTCTCCTGGACAGAGCAGCCCAAACTTTGAACAGGTGACTGCCTCACTCATCTCCCCTCCCTTCCCAGCCACCTGCTTCTTGGTCATGCCTGAGCAACCCACATGTCCAGGGAAAGGCACCAGGAAAGCCTCAAGGATATGCACCGAGCATGGATTTCGCACTGACAGCCAAAGAGTCTCCTGACAATCTGTGACCCCAACTGCTCTGTCCCAGGGAGGATCTCACAGTGGAGAAGCCATAGGAACAAGTTAACTTTGTACCAAAAGCAAGACCCATATGTCAGAAGTCTTGTCTTTCACATTGGGGTTCCTGGGAAGGAACTGTTACTTTTGGAACAGTAGCTGTACTACACGAATTATAAATTGTGTTAGTTCTAAAATTGTCATTTGGTCTTCCTGTAGTTTGACAGCCCTAATAATCCTCTGTTCACAGCCTTATTTGATTCTACCCTGCCAATGCATAACAGAAGTTACAGCCAAAAGTCTTGCAGGCTAAGTGGAGTTTCAGGAGAGCTGCATGTAAGAGCACATAATTCCTGAATGGTCCAATTTGGTGGTATCTTGCCTTTGTTCAATAGACAAGCTGTTAAAGATGGTCCCAAAATATATTTGTGTGTTAATATGATTTTTTTTTTTTAATGTGGCAAAGCTGCCCTCCCACATTGAAACACTTTCCCTTTTTGTATTGCCTGAAAACATCAAGAACAGCCACTTTAAAATCAAATGCCAAACTTCAAGCTCTCCATTTTTTTTGTTGTTATTACTCCATGTTTGATTTCTCAGTGTTTTGGATTTTTTCTAAAGGGAAAAACTGACTTACTCTCTGCACTTTTTAAAGCCTTGACCAACCCACTCCTTCTCCCAAGTAGCTGAGCAATAAACCTTGGAGAAGAGGAGGGGTGGCTGCAGCAGAAACTGACACACCCTTTGGCGAGGAGCTCTGACATAACTGTGATAAACACGTTTGTAGTTCTTGTGATAAAGTATTTCAAACTTGCTGAGCTGTACTTGTAAACAAAGCTGTCGTGAAGGAAAAACCTTTGTGTCATTCTCAACCTGCCTCGTGAGTTAAAGGTTTTTTTTGTTTTTTGTTTTTTTAATAATTATCTGCTTGCTGCTTAAATTTTTAATTGTGTTGTTACCGTATCTGGCTGGTTCTGTTCTGTAGTTATTCTTTTCAGCCTTTTCGCTCAGTAAGTGATCGTGTTCCTCATTGTGACAGGCTTGCTATACATAAGCAATCAGTAATTAAAATATGTGGCCATTCCTGGGCTGGCAGAGCACTTGGGCATGCATAATCAAACGTGAGAGGTGCTGCTGAAACAAAAAAGGCTGCTTGTGTGCTGCAAGTAAAGCACAGGCTTGTTCTGCTGTGCTCTGAGTCTGTAGTCCTAAATCAGAAACACAAGGGAGCACATAAAATACACCCAAGCACGTGCTGCAGTGCAGGCTGCAATGGAAGACGACATGTGGATGATGCATCATAATTTATTAACGTAATCTGCTAAGTAAATTTAAATGTTTCACGACCTTTGTGCTTTTAAATCCTGGTAAAGCAAATTCTTCATTATGAATGTGAAGTGTGTACGAAGCAATCGCCACATCTAATCATTTCTTGCCACCTCTTCTTTGAGTTGTTTACAGCTGAGAGTCCATGCTAAGCACACAGGGGGGAAAAAACCCTGACACTGTTTCATTGAAATCCAGTTCAGTTCAATAACTCTGTAACATCACCCTACTTTAAAAAAAAAACAAAATAGATGTTTAATATCTAAAGTTGCTGTACACTGAATTAGCTGGATCATGTTCTTTCATCATTTTGCAGGGCTGTGTCCTCAACTGGTGGGAAGTGAGAGTTAGATCTTCATTAGGTAAATCAGTTTCTGCCCAGGGAGGACTTGGAACGAGGTATTCATTGTGGCTCTTCATCATAGCAGATAAATTCTTCTCTGTGCCTAAAACTGTAGTGAGTAAAGCCATGTACTAAATGAAGTTAAGTCTAGCTGCTAATAACCTGTATATAAATTTAGCTCTATTTTGTGTATCTTGTTTTGTGTGTATATGTTGCTGTGATTTTACTTTCTTCCCCTTTGTGCTAGAGGTAGCTGTCTTGCACAGATCTGATAAATCATCTATTAAACTAGAATAAACCCAATGAAATTATGGCTGATGGGAGGTGCCGTTGTGTTCTTTGCCACCCAGTAGCATGACTCCGTCTTGGAGGAGGGAGGTGCCTTTTCATAATGGCTAATATTGATTTAATAACCTTTCATTTTGCAGCTGTAGATGTGTGTGAGCCAGAGCCCAACCCTGTCGGGCCAGGTGATAGAGGAGGGACAATAAAAAAAGGTTATGTCTGACAAGAGATGTGTGTTCTCACTGCTGAGCAGCAGCTGTGATCGGGGTGCTTGCTGGAATGAAATTCAGTCTGAACAGTGTTCGAATTAGACAAAAGCCCCTCTCTCACAATGTTTCACATTATCAAAATGACCTTTCCAAGAGGAATATTTCCTATGTGAAAGAAGAATAACATCTCTGTTTCCAAAGTTGTTTCCATAAGTGAGTGTGGAAATCTTCCTTGTTGCACAGGTCAAAGTTCCCTGTCAGAGAACATTCCTACCCATCCCTTCTGAGTATGTGCATCTGTATTTACTGCCTTTCTGTCTTTTGAAGAAGGATTTCTTTATAAGTATTCAGGTGTTGTTGAGCATTTGTCCAAACATCGTGTGTCATAAAAGAGAGAATAGAAATCACTCTAGAAAAAAGAAATACTTCCCCTTTGCTTGAGCTACTTTTTCATCCCTGAGGCTGGATGAGGTAGCCAGAAAGCATCAGCAGGTGCAGCAGCCTTGTCTCCAAGCTTTCCAGGGCTGCCTCAGGGCTCAGCTCCGTGTCTCAGCCAGGGCAGGGCAGGTGGCCTTTTGTAATTGTGTCCAGCTCCAGCCTGGAGCCAGAGGGAGAGAATTTAAGTTGGCTCAATCTGTAGTGAAACTTAAAGGAGGTTCCAGGGCCTCACCCAGTACTGGAGGTGAAGCTTCACAGCTGCCCAGCACCTGCAGCCTTTCAAGTGGCTGCAGCTTAGGGCAGAAGCTTTTGATGTTTTGACTCCTGTTTTGTACACACACACAAGGAATTTGGTTTCTCTCTTTAGAATAGACAACTTCAGAAAGTGTTATTCATAGAGGGATCTGGGAAGTCAGGAGGCTGAAGGGAGGGGGTAGTATTAATCCAGCAATGCAGGCAGGTTTTCAGTCCTGAGCAGAGATGTAACATCAGCTCTGCTGAACAAGCCCCAAGTGTTGTGTAGCTGAACCACCAAGGTAAAAATCACAGCCCTTCTTTAGCTGGCTGCTTGGTGGCAGAGTGGGAGCTGGGGAAGCACAGCTCAGGCACAGCAGGACCTGCTGTGGGGGGATTGCTCTGCAGCAGGGAGGCAGCACCAGGACAGCTCAGCCCAGGGAGAGTAGAGTGGTCCGTGCCTGCACCCTGAGGCAGTTCTGCCATCCCAGGCACCCCCAGCTCCACTGGCCACTTTTCCAGTCCCTCATCCCCCAGCTGGAGTGATCCATGGCATTGTTGTGACCCAAGGGCAGGACCTGGCACTTGGTGTTGAACCTCCTTCTCTTGGCCCATGGATCCAGCCTGTCCCAATCTCTCTGCAGAGCCTTCCTGCCCTCCTGCAGATCAACACTCCTGCCCAGCTCCACAGCACCTGCAAACTCCCTTGATCCCCTAGGCCAAGTCACCCATGATGCTGTTAACCAGGGCTGGCCCCAGCACTGAGCCCTGAAGGATGCCACAGTGACCAGATGCCAGCTGGGTCCAGCACCATTCCCCACCACTCCCTGGGCCTGGCCATCCAGACAGGATTAACGCAGCCAGGAGAGCACTGTCCAAGCTGTGGGCTGACAGTTTTTCCAGGAGAATGCTGTGGGAGGTGATGTCAATGGCTCTGTTGAAGTCCAGGAAGCTACATCCACAGCCTTCCCCTCACCCCCCAGCTGGGTCATGGGAGGATTTCAGGTTGTTGAGGCAGCACCTGCCTTTCACAAGCCCCTGCTGGCTGGGTCTGATTCCCTGGTTGTCCTGCATGTGCTGTGTGGTGGCACTGGGGATGCTCCATGACCTTCCCTGGCACTGAGGTCAGGCTGACCAGCCTGCAGTTCCATGGATTTTGCTTCCAGCCCTTGTAGATGGGCATCACAATTGCCAGTTTACAACCCAGACCTCCCCACTTAGCCAGGACTGCTGGTAAAGGATGGAAAGTGGCTCAGTGAGCACTTCACCAGCTCCTACAGCAACAGTGGGTGGATCCCACCAGCCCCATGGACCTGTGTGTGTCCAAGTGCTGTAGCAGCTCACTGACCATTTCCCCTTGGATTATGAGGCCTTCCTTCTGCTCCCCATCCCTGTCTCAGGAGATGAGTACCCAGAGAACAACTGGTCTTGCCATTATAGACTGAGGTAAAGAGGGCATTAAGTACCTCAGCCTCATCCTTTGTCACTGCGTCTCCTCCTGCATCCAATAAAGGATGGAGATTCTTATTAGCCCTCGTGTTGTTGCCAATGTATTTATAGAAACTTTTGGTTTGGGCTTTTTTTTTACAGCAGTAGCCAGATTAAGTTCCAGTTAAGCTTTAGCCCTGCATAACCCCGATACCCTTGTATTCCTTCTGAGTTCTTCCAAAGGTCATGCACTCTTTTTTTCCCCTCAGTTCCAGCCAAAGCTCCTTGTTCAGCCAGGCTGGTCTCCTTCCTTGCTGGCACATTTTTTGGCATGTGGGCTCATCTGCCCCTGTGCCTTTAAAATTGCCTTCTTAAAAGCACATCCAGCCTTCCTGAACTCCTTTGCCTTCCAGTGCTGCTTCCCAAGGGACTCTGACAACCTTTCAATGAGGAGACCTTTAATTCATCACCCCTCCACCTGTTCTTGCCTTCAGATAATTCCTGCATCCCATAGATGTACAGGCAGACAAATCTTCATCCCAGTGCTGACTCCCAAACTATAAATATCTTTTCCTCTGAGCTAAGGAGGGTCCTTAGACTGGATGGAGCCAAACCCCTCTAAGGGAACACACCCTTGTCTTCTGTGTTTTGTTTTTGTTTGGTCTTTTTTCTTCCCCCAGAATGGGGTTTCTCTTCCCATGTGAGGTGACTCCTCCCAGATGAGGAAATGCCTTCCCTGAAAAGTCCTCGGTGCATCCCTGACTACATCACCAAATGCTCAGATGTGTTCTTACCTCAAGGGAACTGCCAGGAAAGATTATTTTCCACTGGGCCATAGCTACCTGCTGCTAGTTCCAACGGGCCAAAAAAAGAACACCAGGAGAGGCTTCAGTAACTTTGGGATTAAAGTGAGCAGGCATGAGCAGCGGTAGATAAACCATCTGGCAGGCTTGAAGGAGCGACTCAGCTTCAATTTCTCTTTTGTTCATGGATCTTTGCACCTGCCCCTGAGCTTTAATGAATGTTTCACAGAGCCCCAGGAACCACAAAGTAATTCTGAGTGGTTCCAAAGCTGCTGAGGCACTCTTACCCAGGACCATTATTTTCTTCTCAGAGGCATGTCTGTGTATCCCCAAGAAATGCAACTGCTACAGAACCTTCACCTGAAAGACAAATTTTTGGGGGGTTTGGGTTTTTTCTCCCCATCTTTTTTTTTTTTTAGGTATGTTGAAGGTTTGAATTTAAAAGAAAATGAATACATAAAATCCTTTGCTTGACCACTGAGCCAGGGAGCAGCCCCAATTCCCAAAGCCTACAATTCCAGAAGTGCTTCAGCCAGCCAGGGACTCTTGAGCTGCTCCTCGAGGTCTGTCAGAGCTTTTGGCTTTAGTCCTTCTCTGGTGATTGCTGCACCCAGTTCAGTGTCTGCACTGATCCCACAGCAGCATCACCCTGTCCACCCTCTCAATTAGCCCTTGTCACCAGCTCAGCCCCTGCCATGTGCCCCAGCAGCCACCTGAGCACTGAACACTGCACTGGGCTCAGGAGAGGGTTGTCTCACCTTATCTATTGCAGAGTTCTCTTGATTTGTTTGCTATCAGCCCTGTGTGGGCTGGTGGAAGAGGTGGGGGTGGGAAGTGCAGCTCAGCAGTGCCTTTCATCCACCGAACAGTGAATCTGCCTTCCCAGGGTGCTGCTGTAGCAGAGGAGCCAGGATGTCCTTCCTCCCCCTTTCCTGCTTTGAAAATGGAAGATTACAGGAGTACTGGAAAAGTAAAATCTGAGCCCCAGACCAAGGACACAGCGCTGGGGCAGCCAAGGGATGTCTCACCCAGACCCCAAACCTGGGGCATGATGGGTTCAGTGGGTACTACTGAACATCACACTTCTCTTTGTGAGGTGATGCACAAAGCCATGTCCCTGCTCTCCCAGTAAGTGCACAGTCCCCTCCCAGTGTCCCCACACTCCCTCCAAAGCCCCACACAGACCCTTAGGAGGTCCCATGTCCTTGAGCCACAGCTTGCTCAGCCCAGGAGCGACTCAGCAGCTCAGTGCAGCTGTGTCAGCATCCTGAGCATCCTCCCTGAGCCTGGAGAGCCAGCAGGGAGCTGCACAGAGCCCTGGAGCCCCCAGCCCTTGCTGGGCACAGCCCAACTCATGCTCCATGGCAGCTGCCACAGCATCCCCCTCACTGCTGCCTGGGACTTCCCATGCAAAACCCTTCCCTCTCTGATTCAGCCTCAGAGCTCTGTGTTAGAACGGGATTGCTCATTTCCTCACAGGGTCAGGGAGGTCAACTTCACCTTCAAATGTTCATGATGTATTTTTTCCCATCATTTCAAAGGAAGCTCTTAACTCCCTGAACTTCAGCATCAGAAAATTGTGTAATTTTTTAATCTGTTCTCTGCTCGCTTATCCATTCCCACAAGGAAGGGCAAGGGCTGCATTCCCCAGCGAGGAAACAAGGGCAACGACGTTAAGCCAAGGGAAAAGAGCAGAGATGAGCCTGACCTTCGGGTTTCCAGGCTTATGGAGTAATCCTGAATCACCCTTCCTCTCCCACCACCACACCTGCCCCTTTGGTAGCATTCCCTTGACAGCCCAGGAGAAAATCCATCAGCCTGGAAGCTCAGACTCACATGTGCCAGGAACTGTTCATATTCTGATTAATGAAGATAAGCCACCCATTGTACTGATGCTCAGAGGGTGGAATGACACCAGAAGGAAAACAATATTCCTACAAGCTGTTGTGGCAGGAGGGGAGATTATTTCTTCATAACTAAAGCATCAATTAGGAAACAGTTGTCAGCACATTTTTGTTTCCAATATCCATCCCTGCACAAGAGCAGAGAATCCACAGGATCTTCAGGCTTCGCAACACAAATTTCATTACCGTGGAACATTTCCTGCCTCCTAAATGGATTTTAGTTTGCCTGATCAGGTTTCATTTTTATTTATGGCATGAGATTTGCAGTGAGCTCAAGCCCAGGAAATAGGCATCATGTGCCCAGCATGGCAATTCCTGGTGCTTCCTGTAACAAACCCCCCAATCCATGCTTGCCACGCCGAGAGCAGAGACTTTGCTCTGCAGTTTGTCACCCTGCAGCAGCAGTGAGGCCTCCTCTGAACCCAAAAGCTGCTCTGATTTTATGTTAGCTAAGACTCACAACCCCTGGTTTTCATGGGTGTGGGATTTGGGAGCAACGTGAAAAACGAACCTCAGACAATTACACCTCTCAGGCATTACAGATTCTGCTGTGTCCATCTTTCCACTGGAAATGAAAGTCTGCCACAGGAGGGATGAGGAAGCAGTGTCTGCCTGGAAAAGCTCAGCTGAATTCCCGGAGAGAAGTGGACTGAAGCTGCATCTTCCTCCCAGGAAAAGGCTCTTCCTGCCCTGAGCCCAAGGAGGAAGCCAGAGCTCCCCTCACCACTTGAAAAGCTGCTCAGAGCAGTGGAAAGAACAGCCACAGCTGCCTCTGAGCTCCCTCTCACTGCTTGGTTATCTTCATTTCCATCACTCCAGGGATGCAACTTCCAGCAATTTGTAGCAATTTAATAACCATTTATGGGATTAATCTCCCTCCAGGTGGGTTCTGAAAGCCTCACTGACACATCCAAGTCTTCCTTCTCAGAAGAGAACTGACCTTTAGCTCAGCATGAACAGATACATGTGTGTGCATATGTATGTAATGTATATAGTGTTAATAATTAAAAAATTTTAAAAACCACCCCCAAAACAATTAAGGGGTAAACACAGCAAAGTTTTCAAGCTCTTGGGCTGTCAACTATGACTTTCAGCAGCAAACATCACTCCCCTTTATTCCCTGCACAACAGAAGCATTTTTCCTGCAGGTAAATGTCAAAGAACAAATAAACATCAGCAATAGCTAAATGTTTTCCTCCTTCTTAACTGTCTCAACCACTTTTTTATTTGCCTGATGGCTTGGATCCAGCTAATGGAGGGAAGGAACGAAGGGGGGAGGGACGAAGAAAAGTTTTTTTACAGAGCGCTGTTTGCTCTTCTAATAAGGATCATAAACACCAAGTGTTTGAATGGCACAATCACACCCCGACAATAATGATTTAAAAGCAAAGTTTATAGTTCAAACAATGCAAGTAAATATTTTGACATTTGCTCATTTGTTTGATTCCTGCTCAAGTAGTTTCCTACTCCCAGTGCACTGGGATTTCCTTAGGAGTAGCTGGAAAAAACCTATTTATAGTGAAGTCCTGAGAAGAGACAGCAAAGTGTCACCTCAGAGGAGTACCTTCAGCAGGGCAGAGCAGTGCGTGGCTGAGGAAAACCTCAGCATGGAGCAAATTAGTGATGAAGCTCAAAGAAGGGAAAAAATAAGGAAAAAAAGATCTATCAAGGGGCAACAGCAGGCTCCTGGCATCATTACTGATGGATTGATTTTGAAAATATTCATTCACTTGGCAAGGACACACAGTCCATATACTACAGCACCACTTTTGGGGGACAACAGTAATTAGTTCGTTTGTTAACTCAGTTTTTTATTTATCCACCTTCATTTATACTTCCTGACCCACCTGGTCCTGCCAGGTCGAACACACAGGTAGTGTCCATGGCTCATCCTCGGCAATGTGGATCCCATGTGGATTTGCTGGGTCGGGAATGCCCATCCAGGGCTGTTCCCCACTTCTGCACAGCTCTGCATTTACTGGAGTCAAATACTCCCCACATAAAGCAGAGACAACAGCGTCAGCAAAGTCTCCAAGCAGGACACGGCAGCTCCTCACAGCTCATCCTGCAGCCCTGCCAAGCACAGTGACTGCTCTGCTGGAACAGGCAAAGGGAAAATGCTGAGAGCTTGAGGAAATCAGGCAGACTCCACAATAGAGGTGGTTTTCTAAGCCTGAATATACATAAAATTATGTGCACTGTGGCACATGTGCATCAATGTGCTTTATTTGTATCCACAGAACAGACACAGCCCAATGGATTTCTCTCTCTGAAGGCCTGGGAAGTTGAGATTACAGCAGGTCTGCAGACTCAGCAATTCACTGAAGATTTATACCTTTTTTTTCTTTTATCACATTATATCATTGTGGGTAGAGAAAGATGCCTGATAGTGCCAGGAGGAGTTCAAGGTGTTGCCTGTGAGCACTGCCATTCCTGGGTCAAATTCCAATTTCAGAGCTTCCCAGCCACTTTGGCTCCATCCTGGAGCAACAGCCAACACAGCACCTCAGCTCCAGCAGGCTATCAAGCGCTGCACCATAGTCATGGGATGGTTTGGGTCAGAAGGGACCTTACAGCTCATCCAGTTCCATCCCTTACCATGGGCAGGGACTCCTTCCACTAGAGCAGCTTGCTCAGAGCTCCCTCACAGGAGCCTGGGATAGCCTCAGACCCAGCTGGTTGGGTCACAGGGACTCAGGCACATTCAGGTTCCTCAGGTGGTCACAAACTTGTCTCCTGTGATGGGAAGGACTTCATTCTCCCAAGTCCCTGCCTTGAGTTGTAGGGATTTGAAAGATGTGGGAAGAGAAATTGCCATCAAAAACTGAGGCACACTTGCTGAGTACAAACCTACAACACACTTTGTGAGCTCAAGGAGCCTCACATCAGTGAAGACAAGTCTGAATGCCAAGGCCTGACTTTAGCCCAAATTCTTTCCACAGAATGATAAGATAACAGAAATCTTTTACGTAATCAAGGACATGAAACAGTTTCTCCCTTCATCTACATACGTTTTCCCAGATTTAACTCCTTCCTTGTAGGCTCAGGAACACTGCTGCAGAAATGGTCTTTGCAAGGGCACCTTCAACCAGCATCCCATGAGAAAGGCTCCTCAGGGAGCCATCCAACAGTGCCACAGGTTGAATTTGGAATGGCTTCCCTAGTGACCTGACACACCTGTGGGCCACTGCACTGCAGGGAAAGAGAAGCAATGACATTGAATTTAATTTCATTACTTAAAATAAACATCCTGTAATCTGGGTAAAGCAGCAATATTCATAGGTAACAGACACTGACCAAAACAGAGGCTATTCCCCTGTTCCTGTATCAATCCCAGGCTGCACACCCAACTGTTTTAAACACCTTTTAAAGGAAGGCAAAGGATTCTAATAACATGAAAGGGAGCTAAGCAATCCCTGCAGCAACAACCTGCACGTGGATCAGGTGGTGAAACTGGTGTGCAAGAAGCATCCAGCCACACAAGATGTGGGGTCAGCAAATGGGAAGGCAAAGAATAAACAGGATGCAAATTGAGGTTTTTTCTGTATATCATGGAATGGTTTGCAGTGGAAAGGACTTCTGAAAGTCACCCAGTTCAACACCCCTGCACTGAGCAGAGACAGCTTCAACTACATCAGGTTGAAATCCTACATGTTTGCAGGCATGGGGTAACCCACCACCTCTCTGGGAAATCTGTGCCAGCGTCTCATCACCCTCACTGTAAAAATTTTCTTCCTTATATCTAATTTAATTCAATCTTCTTTTAGTTTACAACCATCACCCCTTGTCCTGCTGCAATAGACCCTGCTAAAAAGTTTGTTCCTATACATTGAACCTTGATTATTTCACTCACAATGATAAATTTTATCCAGCACAATATTAGAATAATTATATTTAAAATTAAACTTCAGAAGGTTTCACTGAACTGTGTTTTGATTTCAGCCTGAAGTCAGGAAAATCCCCAGGTGAACTGAAACTATTTTTAGCAAATAATTTTATAAAGACATTTCCATTGATCCCAATTCCATCTAAGGCATTGGATTGACACATACGAAACAGAACTAATGTTTTATTTCTATGCAGTTACTCAACCTGGGTAAATTAAATGCTTTGGAAACTAAGCAGCATGTTGAGAAAAGGAAGCTGACTCTAGTCTGAACCACAATTAGATGCTTAATTTGCTATTAGGAATTGCTAGACATTGTTCTTTGGGGAAGTGGGAATTACATCTGACCAGTGGATATGTTCATATTGGTGTAGGAGACATTCCTGGAGGAGCTCAGAGTTACAAATGTGATTAATAAATGAACCCATTAATTTCATGTGGAAAGAAAACAGTATGAAAAAAAAATGACAGAAGACTTGAATTAAAGACCTGGAATTCCTGTCCAAATTGCAGCCCACAATACACCACAAACCCTTCAAAACATCATTTCCAAAGAACAAACTGAATGTCAAGAGGCAGACACCAACTCTAAATTACAACACTTTATTGCAGCATTGGCAAAGGTCAGATTTCTGAAGCTGGTGAAGATCGGGCGGCATTTCTGTATGAAATGTTACAATTTTACAAGTCTCTCTTCCTACATGCAGAAACCAAAACCAGTGGTAAAAAGGATTTTAAAAGAGCTAGAAAAAAGAATTAGTAGTAACATACAGATGGGATCCTTAACTCAATGAACTACCTCTACCTGAAAGCAAAGAAAATCCTATGCTAATAAATAACAGATTGTCAGAAACAGACCAAGAAACCTCATTTCTACTTAGAAAAAAATAAAAATTCTACTTGTTTCCAGACTTAAAATTATTTTTTAAAATTTTTTATTTGTTTCAATAGACATAGAGGCTTATCAACCCATGAAGATCAACAAAATATTTCGATCCACTCCTTGACATCCTCCTGTTATGCTGACTGGCACATTTTGGTTTTCAATGATACATACAATGGGCTCAACTATATCCCTGTCCTTAGGCTGGTGTCAGGCTGTTCCAAGCACTACGAGTCAACACCCTGTGTTCATCAACTTCACTTTCTATTTTAAACCTTAACAGACATTTTACCTCCTTGGCTCTTCAGTTTTTCACCCCTCCCCACCCCCTTTCTGGCACATCTGGCAGCAAAAGGCTCTTCTTTAACCAAGAACATCCTCACTGAGGAGTGTTCGAGAAGTTATCGTACTCGGCAGGGTTTTCTTCTGGATTTTGCTGTTTGCTCTATGTTTTCCTACTGTAGATTTGCAGCCCCCAAAGAACATCCTTCCAACACCAAGTGCTCCAGTCGGAGACAACGTAACTTGAGTTCAGAGCTTTGTTTCCCTGCACGCTGTGCTGCCAAAGGCCTTTCCCTTTCCAGTGTCACCGTCTGAACTCCAGGCTGATCGCGGCTCTCACCGAGCTGCTCGCCGCTCAAGTTCCCCATCTCGTTCGTTTGCTTCTGCTCCCATGAGAAGATTAACCCTCAACGCCGTTCCCATAACAAAAAGCTTTTTTTGGGGGGTGGGGGGGAGAGGGGAGGCTGCTCTTCATGCCCCACGGCCCCAGCCTGTCCCAGGTTTCGGTTCTGAACGCTCTAGACTGACATGCTGAGATGTGTCCACTGCTCTCGTTTAATCGCTGGAGGACTCCACAACACCAGAGATACAGGACCTAATGAAATGACACTGGCGGCTGGATCAACGTCTCCTGTGGGAAGAGAGCAGTGGGGAATCAGTTCAGTCTGAGGTACACAGAGTTCTGCAGGTGAGCAGCCCCTGAAAGCAGCCGCCACTCATTCTGATACAATTTTACCCTCTAACAGAAAGTTACGTATTTCTGTTTTCTGCACAGACATTTCCAAAGGCCACTTCAGACAAAAGGGGGATAATCTGCACCCTATCATCCCAGATGAGATGCTGAACTACTGAAGCACAGAGCTGAGCTGCAAATTTGTTGAAAAAACGAGTTATGGTAAACAGTTTTTATCTTTCTGTGCAGTTTCTTAATGCTTAGAAGTTCTGCAGAAATGTTACAAAGGGCTTTCTACAGGCAAATTACTAGTTAGAACCTTTTTTAGAATCAACAGTTGCATAAAAATCTTCCATCATCCCTTGTTCATGAAACACATCCCTACCTACAAAAAGTCACATTTCAGTCTCTTAAGAACATACAAATGCATTGAAGAATGACACCAGTTTGCAAGCAGGGGATTTAACAAGACCAGGGCAATTCAGAGTAATGCTCCCCCAGTGTCACTAACTTCAGAACAACTGCAGTTACTGTACCTGGGCTTGTTTTCAGCTGATTACTAGGCTGCAAATTAAAATTAATTATACACAGCAAAATAAAACTTCAACATTTACAATTCCAAGAAAGCTCCAGGGCTACACACTCAGGTTTTTTTACCATATAAACACAAGAGTTCATGTTTCTTTACATCAGTGCATAAACCTCCAGTGTTTGTTGGACAGTCATTTAATCTAAACCTGTTTTTTACTGAAGATCTTGTGAGAATAATGTTACAGACATGTTAACTGGACATGGTAACTTCTGCATCTCTTGTACCAGATGAAGCTTTCACATTTTGTATTTGTGTGTGTTGCTTTGTTTTGATATCCAGTATTTCTGTGTTTTAAACACACTGTGTATTTTTGCCAGGAAGTCACAGGCTGATGCTTCACTAAAACTCACTGCAGCTCTGCTTCTGTTACTTGGTTTTAACCACCTTTTTGTGTTCCATAATGTAATATTCTTTGTGGCACACTTGATATCAGGAACACTGGCCATGTGTTTTCAATAGAAAGGAACTTGAATTTTGATTTATTTAGTAGACTTACATCTCACTTGCAGAATGTTACAAATGAGGAGAGACATCACTGAATTGCAGGAGCATGCTTTTATCTGTCCATCTTCCCTTAAAAATAATTCTACTGCTGATTGGGGAGGGAAGGAAACAGGCTGGGACTGGCTGCACATCTCTAACTTGGTCAAAATGACTCTCACCCAAACCAGCAGCTGCCAGGGGATCTGGTGGCAGATCCCTGTTTCAGTGGACTACAGCAAGGTGCTGCTGCCAAAACTAGTAGTAGCAGTTTTCCCAAACCAGGCATTTCACACTTGTGTCCAAACCAGTAAACTTGATCCAAACCTGTATTTAGCAAGGTCAAACTCAGTACACAGATGTAATTAAAACCATCTTGAGCACTATGTGTAAAATGAATCAATTCTTTGCAGTCTCCTCCCTCACTCCCCTTCCTGCCACTTCCTGACACAGTTACTAATTTGTGTAACATTCATAGTTGGCTTCTCAGATCACTGCTGAACATTAACACTGCCTATACCTATGATGGGGAAATACACAGAACCTCTGCCACCAAACAATGGCTGGAGTAGAAAACTGGAAGCCACGAAAACACAGAAACCTCACAGCATAGGCTATGAAAAAAATCACAGATCTATGGCACTTGTGAAATTGGGAGAGCTCAATCAGCAAGACAACATTACAGCTTAAACTGAGAAGTGCCCAGGAGAATATCAATAATCAACTCCTCTCTGCATGTTGCTGACCTCACAAGATCACAAAAATCACTTTATTTCTTAACATGTGAGACCTTTGAAGTTGGATTTCACACTTCTCCCTAATCCCCTTGTGTCCTCCACTCCACAACACTGCATTTCTGCAGTGCTGCTTTTCTTCACAAGTCTCACAAACTTCCAGCTCCAAACACCTCCTCTCCCAACTCACTCCCTGATTTGCTTTTCTCAACCAACTGCAGCTTCAATGCTCTTTGTTCTCACTCCCCCCAATCACATTAACCAAAACTAGGAACATGGAACAGAAAACACCAAGGTGCCCATTAAAAACCAGTCAACTCTGACTTATTACCTTCCATACTGTAAACATGACAAATTCAAATAAACCACAAAAGCTGGACTCACTTAAGTAAGAGAATCTTAACTTCTGTAACTTGTATTATATTCTCATCTATTCACCAAAAATAAAATGCTCTGACAAAGTGAAATCAATGTCAGTGTGCAGAGTGGGCTGGGAGCAGGAAGGTGTTTTGGGGATTGGTAGCTGGTTTACAGAAGGCCATGCAGCTGCAGGGCTTTTTGGTAGGTAATTGTAATAACTTATATTAAAAGAAGTTTTTCAAACACAGGAGTCTTTCTAATTGAGCATGGCTAATATATATAATTTTGCCTTTCCTTCCTCTAAACTAAACTGTGATCAGGTTTTCTCTCCAACTTTGCTGTCTGGGTTAGACTCACACCTGGCTTGCAGAGCTCAACAAGCACCATCCTGCCAAGGCAAACACCTTGAGGCTTTTCTTATTCTTTTCTGTTCAGCTCCAGTGCAGTCCACCAGAAGCAGCTGCAGGATTTGGGGCTCCCTTCCCATTTTCTTCCCTTTGCTTTCCTCCCATGTAACAGCTGAAAAGGGGGGTTGGAATTCCTTTGCTGCATTTCAAAGGCTCATCTCAGTAAGAAGTGAATTCAAAGCTTCATAAAACAGTATTGCCAGTGCATCTATTTCATGACAGGTGATGTATGAATTGTGTGGGTCCAGTAGCTGAAACAGGAAATCATGTTAAATTCACATTTTTCCTTATTATCCAAACTCTGATTTTTCAGCATTAATGCAATACTCTTTATGACAAGAATATTTAGCTAATAAAATCCCAGCATCCTGTTATTACTGTTATGCTTCATTTGTCTTTATTAAATGGATTAAAGAGAAATAAGAGTCAGATGTAAACAGGAGACCTAAAATCACAATTTAACTTAAATATGATTTGGTTTGCCAGCCTATACCTGCATCCCCAGGGGAACTTTGGACACAGGCAGGCTCCACTTTACTATACTTTCAAAACAGCAACAAATTTTGAGGTTACTGCTTTTAATAAGGAGAGGTTTAACAAGATAAAATCCTTGGTAAGGCCCTGCTTCTCAACAGAAGAAATAATTACAGGGAGAAATTTGACTTTCTTGGTAATCAGTGTTTTAAAATAGATTTTATATAATGTGGTTATTTTCATTTCACTTTTAAAACCAAGACATTTAATGGACCTCAATCCTCTTAAACAAAGGAAAACCACTTTATTTTTAAGAAGCTGTTCTTAACTGTAAAAGTCTATTTTTATGATAATCCCACCACCAAAAAAATTACTTTAGTAAATTTTGTGTTTCCTGAAGGTAGCAGTTTAATAGCCTGAGAGCCCTAAGGCCTCTCTTAACACACAAATGCTACAGAACTTGAGGCAAGAGAGAAAATTGTTTTCTTCCCAGTTCTGCTGAAGCAAATCAAGAAACCCTACTTTTAATGGAGTCACAGTAAATTATCTTTAAGGCCCGTCAGCCTTAAATGTACAAGTCCCAGAAAGAATCTCCTCCTTACAGGACTAGCAGGTCTCAAAACCTGAGGCAATACAAGCAGACAATTCCAAACAAACAGGAATAAACTCCAGTTTTTGAACCAGCATTTTGCACATACTAAATAATATGAAATTTGGCAAAGCTTGTACATCTCACTGCATTTACTTTAGTACAGAACAATGACATTAATAGAGGAGAAATAAAGTAAAAACTGAAAAGTTGCGAAATACTTCTCTGTTTTAAAAAACATAAACAGAGCTAATTGCTTAGTGAGATCCAGCTGTTCAAGGCCAACAACATATGGAGGAACCCAATGCTGCCTTCACTAATTTCTGAAATTAACTGTTACAATATGTAGATTTGGATTTAACTTCCTAAAAGGTGTCTGAAACACAATGCCTAGGACATGTTTAGCAACACAAAAGCAAAGGTAAAAACAACAAATCAATTTACCTATTCTTAACACTACCTGAGATGTAAGAAAGGCCTCATCCCTACCTCAGCTATCAGAACCTGTCACATTGTGCACTCCAGTGGAACCAACCAGGAGATTTATTTGCTCCGATTATCCCTCACCTCAAGAAATTTAAAATAAAAAGTTGCATACCTTAGAGAAAGCAGCAAACTATTATTTCCAGTAAATCTGAGATATTTTGCAAGAAAATAACTTATCAGTCATGTTCACGCACAGAGAAGCAGCAACACAACACAGTGTACTCATGGAAGCAATAACATCTGTGTTATACACGTTGGTTCTGCCATGGAGTAATGTGAAATCTTCTCTAAACAGATATTAAATTTAGCAGCTCAGTTCCTATCTGCTCTCAGCAGGATACTCCAGTGTCCTCAGAATCTGCAGGGTAACCTCTTAACAAAGCACGAGGTGGGTCTGGGCAGAGACTGCAGTCACCCGTTGAAGTCACAAGACAGTTTTCATCATATCCCATAAATCAGAGGCTCTAAAAACACAGGCACCAGACAATCTATGCCAGTGAGAAGTCATTGGTGGACCCACAGTCTCCAATAAATAAATGGAGTTAAGAAAAATACTATTCCCTTACTGCAGGCTGAGATGGCTCAACCGATGCAAGACTGCCAGGCAGAGCATTGCAGTACACAACAAATAAAATGTATCTGCTAAAACAAACTTCCTGGTCTCTGTTCCAAAAAGCTTATGATTAAAAAGAACAAAGAGTAAATTTCATCATACAAAACTACATCAGAATTGCAAGTGCATGGCACTTGAACAAGCAAAGAGTACTCAGGCTTCCCAGTGAAGTCCTAAATTATATTTTCCCTATAACGTCTGAATATAAAAGGTTTTCTAAAGAAATGCATTTAAAAGAAATCTACAGATATCACATCTATTGGTCTGGCTGCTGTATTTGAAGAATAACTGCAGCGTGCTCCTCGTGCCTGCAAGAACAGAAGACTGCAGCTATTTATGAAACACCTGCAAGTATTGTGGCAATTCAGTGTAACTGAACACTTTGTATTCCTAAAACAGCATTAGGTCACAGTGATGTGAAAAAACTAAATGGAAAGCACTGCTCATTTTATTGAGTTATATCTGGTTCATTTTTAAAATGCATTTATTTGAAACCTCCATCTTTTAAAAAAATTTTTCAAGCAGTGTCTGTATGAGGTCTCATTGGAGTAAGTGATCATCAGGACATTATAAAATGATCATAAATATGTACCACGAAGAAGTTGGAAATGCTACTGGAACACAAGTATAGTACATTACATTAACTTATTTGCAGAGCACAAAGACATTAGGAGGCAAACTTCCCAGTTGCTGCTCCTATCAAACCACCTTCAAAATGAACTTGCAAAGAAAAGAGACACATGAAAGCAAGTCTGCATCTCACTCGAAACTCTGTCTATCCAAATCTGTGCTGCAGGGCTAATTTAATGGTTTATTTGCCAGCTCACTCTGAGTGAGAAAAGACATACTAAAGCCTCAGAACATCTATTAAGCAATCGGGAATGACTCTTTTCATATTAATGCTGGTTTTGGTATGCTCTTGCATACCATAAATTAAAAGTTCTCCTCCCCTTTCCCCACCTTTACTATATTTACTTTCCATTCAGAATGTCAAATACAGAGGAATAGCTGACAAATTCACCACACAGTAGGAGCATAATGGGAATTTCTGCACATGCTAAAAAAGAAAACCCTCTCCCCCTCTCACTGAGAAAGCAGACTTGCATCTTTTCCCCTACAAAAAGAGGCTCAGATTCTACCAGCCATTTCACAACTGAAAAATAATCGTTTGGCTTCCAAGCTGTCAAGGAGGTACAGACACTGTGTTAGATGCAAAAAACACTGCTTGGCATTTTAAGAGAATGCTTTAGAATGAAAACAACTGCCCAGCACACTCACTAAAGAGATCATTATCTGTTTCCATTATGAAGGTAATTACTTGCCTAGAACCAGAATTACCACATTTAAAGGAAGATCGTCCTACCTCCCACCGGTTTTAAAGATTAGATCTGCATTAGGTGCTCCCTTCGGATGCTGGTAACGAGGCCGCCGCTCACGATTAGTATTTGCTGGAGCTGGACGCTGTGCCAGAGACTGCAACATTTCTGGGATTTTAGGCAAAAGAAAGTTAAACAGAAGAAAGTTAAATACATTTTCTATCCATCATTTTACATAGGAATTTACACAAGCATATTTCACTTCCATTTATACTTACACTTTGCTACAGAGTTAACACTCAAGTTATTCCACAAGCTAATTACAAAAAGTTACTAAATTGCATCGACAGCTTTGATAAACCCAAGCTACCCCACAATATGAACTTGCATTTCCAGATGTTCCTGCAGAACGAACTGCCAGCAATGGTTCTCATCACAGGTGCTCAAGAAAGGGCCCGTGACCTTTTCTTTCTGAACGCATCAGCCACCACTTTCTTCATCAATGATCAGGAAAACACAGACTCGAAGCAGCATGAGGGGCCTCAATATTAAACCTCCCGGGAATAGTAACAACTGGACAATGCTGCTGCCAATTAAAGACTCAGCAAGAAACCTGATCTAAAATTAGGCCTTGCCAGTCAGGTATTTAAGTCTAAGCTTGGCATAATTGGATCCTTTTCCAGGGAAGACAGACACCTGAAGAAGGTGACTCAGCTGACCTACATTGCACCAGCTGTCCCATGGATGGAGATTTTCACTTTATCATCAGTAGGAATAATTTGGTGGGTACAGAAAGCAGTCCACATTACCTAGTTTAAACCCTGGACAGGCAACTTTTGGACAATTTAAACTAGGAAAGTATTGTATTTTGACATTTGGTAAAACTTAATTTCTAACATTTTATTTCATTTCTTTCATGATAAAAAAGTCTCTTTACCAGGCTAAAATTAATAGTTATTGAGTAGCCAATATGATTACAGATACATCACAGGAACTGCCAGGTAACCTCTGCCCATCTGTTAATGCATCTAATGGAAAGTATTCTTGACAGTCCACCTGAGCAAGGATCTACATTACTCAGCAAACAGACATATGGGATAAATGAAGGGGAAAAGTGGAATAAGCTGTTAAACCGATTATTTTTGAAAGTCCACTCTGTCTGGTTCTCTAATCTCTGGTAATCTCATTGGAGACACACACCCATCACCTGCTACACACACACTTCCACTGCTCTCAGTGACTTGCACAGGGCAAAAACCTGACCCTCTAAGGAGATTCCCTCACCATTTACAAAATGCAGGTAAAGCTTTCAGTGAAGTTAGCCAAAAGTCTGTGAAAAACTGGGAAACTGTGACTGATTTAATATACAATATCCGTGTCAACTGAATAAACCACTGTATTCATGTTCTGTACACGAATTCAGCACCTGGCAAAGGCTGCCACTGAACACATTGACAGTCCATGTGTGTAAACACCATGAAACATCATCCTTCCCAACAATCCTGTGTGCCAGGAGAGATCTCTGGGGGCAATGAGGAGACCCAGGAGGAAAACCAGATTAGGGTACACTGCCAGCCAGGTGTGAGGAGCAAGCAGTGAATGAACAAATATGTGCACATCTGCCTCTTTTCCCTTCCACACAGCAGGTGAAAGGAAAAACAGGACTGGGAAGTTCAGTACTGGAGAAGGTAACAGAAGGCAGAGATGGCAGGAGAGCACACAGTGTGTTTTCTAGGCTGAAGGCACATCATTAAACCTCCTTAGTTTTTTAGTGAAGAAAAAAAATAATCTGCACAGGAAAGTACCAATCTAAACTAGAGAGCCACCCAAGTTCCTAATAGTTATTTAAATTAAAAAATGTTCGTAATATAATAAGGTTTGCTGAAACATTGAATCATTATCTGATACTACTTTGAAGTACATTGGTGAATTTCCATCTTTAGCTACCCTGTGCAGATGAAAAGAACAACAAGTACATGGGCGAACGTTGGGACAGCCCTGAGGCATTCTTCCAGAAACTGAGAATTCTTCCTCCCTCGGTAACTTCAAAGCTTGAAACAGAAATTTAAACCCAACACTTTTGCTCAATGGGTAGGTACCAACTTGTTATAGACAGGATGACTCTTCAAAAGTAACAATCAACTGCAGAAAATCTAAATAAAAAATAGGTTTTTTACAAATTACAAAGGCAAATGTAATTTGGCGTGTTTAATTTAATTAAAAGGTCCCTTTTAGTTTGGTTTTACTTTGTATATTACCCAGGTTAATAAGATGGATCAACAGCTATTTAAAAAAGGGATGTCAATTATGAAAAAACATTTTTCTCTTGTGTTCATTTCCTTCCTGTATTAAAGCTTTATACATAGCAACTAAATAAAAATCTATGAGAAAATGATTTTTAAAATATGCCTATTACCAGCTACCAATTGGTATCAGTTGTCCAACTTTATCCAATAGAAGTGAATCAATGTAATCCTTTTTTTGGACACAATTGCTCACAATAAAATCCTCAATTAAATGGGTTAATCTTAACAATATCAACAAAGTCTTACAATAGGGCATAAAACCCAAATGCCTTGACCGGGAGAAATGACAGAAATATCTAATTAGGAAAAACCCAGAAAAACTCTGAGACAAGCATTAAAATGTCTAATTCTAGGGTCCACTCTTTCTCTTCCTTTTTCACAAGCAGGCTTTTTAAGAGCAGTGTCACAGAAAATAAGTTTTTGAGCCAATTACTTAACACTAAGAATATATTGTGTTAGCATTTCAGAGCTCTGCAGACACTCACTTTGGAAGATACTCCTTTTTGCAACTACAGGTTTGGTTCTGGTACTATCAAAGTGCTGCAAGGAGCACTGGATTCCATAGTGTTATAAAATTAGAACTGCTTTAATTTAATTATTTCCCACTTTTTGATGAACAATGACCTTTCACTAAATACCTTAAATGAGATTTCCTGCTAATTAACTACTTACACAGTGATAAGCACCAAACTACAAAATCTTTACCAAAAAAATAGAGCAAAAATTTTTGAGATGTTTAATGGAAACACTAACATAACACATCGGTTGTATTGGGCTGGTTTTGTTTACTATCTGAGTAAGCCAAGGCAAGTTGATTCTGAAAAAAAAAACCAACCCAAAACAAACCATGCAACAACTTAACACCATCACATGCACCTGTCTGGGGACTGCAGGATCTGCTGTATTAATTGTTTGCTTCAATCTGTCCAGGCTGCAAATTGACTGACTTGCAGGTCCTCAAAAAACAAATTAATCATGTAATCTGTATGAAACCTTCATTTTGTTTATATATGCTTATGTTCCAGATTTGAGGACTCCTAGAACCTTTACAATATGAAGCTGAGGTAACATTTTGTATTTCTCTGGTGAAGGTTATCTGAGTATTTGCAAGTCTCAGCAAGACTAATGAAGAGTCTAAATACTATTGATATCTAAAACATCTGTTAATAGCTTAAAAGCAGAGTTTAAATTGAACAGAATTCATCTTGTACCCAACTCAACTGTCTTACAGTAAACATCAGATGAATTTGGTACTACCTTAATTTTAGAAGAACAATCTCAGTTCTTTCCCAAAATAAATGGAAAAGCTGAAATTTGAGACACACTGGAAAATTCCCACTCACGGAACAGCTACAAAAACTTCTTCAAGTGTAAAGATCAGTGAGTAAAATGAATGTAGAATGACTAAAAGTAGAATGACTAAAACCCAAAATACAGGTTCCCTTTAAGTAATGCAAATTAATATTTAGAACTTCAGCTGCTAACTATCACAAATAATACTTTCTGCAGATTTTCTTACCCTGATAGTCCTCTTGTTCCTGCCGTTCATTGATATCCAAAGTGAGCTTTTTCATCCTCATTCTCTCTTCCTGTTCTGCTTGCTGTTGGTTCCAATGGTTTGCAGCAAGTTGGGAAGACATCGGTACATTTAGGATCTTAAACTGCAAATGAAAATAAGATTATAGATGTCCATCAGAGAAAAAACCCCAATCATTACAAAACAATTCCAAATACAGAAATGCTATGGTTATTTCTACGTTATTGAAATAAGATATTTTCTACAGAAGTTTCTACTGTGAAGTGTGGTGTTGCTTTGTTTTTAAGCTCTTTTTCACGTGAAGCAGCAAAGGAAAATGCAAGACCTGCTAAAGACACAGAGAATACAGAAAAAGGGCTGAGGCCAAAACCTATTACACACAGTATTCATGGAGACAAAACTGACTTTCCCTAGGAAGGCACAGCCATATGTATTATTTCTTATTTTCATACCAGCTAATATGCCCACAGAGAATTGCACTGGTCTTGAGATAAAAGCACCACAGCTGGCTCAGAAAGCTGCATCTCCCTCTTCAGGTCTCTTCCTTCCAAAGAGATGAAGCCCCCTGAGCAGAATTTCTGCTACTATCCCTTGTGATAACAGAGGAAAAACATTTCAAGCATTTCAGATACTCCCTGGCATTCCTTGGCCAGTACTTTTTAAGAATAATTCTGGCTCCCCAGTGCTTATTAGTCTGGAGACAACCATGGTGTCAAATCAATCTTTTCCTCCCACACCACAACCAAACATGCTCACCACACATTCAACCCATTATCTGATTCGCCACAAGGTATACCAGGTAAGCTTGGCACTCCTACAGAAGTACCCTCTCTCTGGAAATCCAGCTTGTATTTTCAGGAAGGTGTAGGGAAGGTGATTTCTTTCTCCCCAGACTCAGAAAATCCAAGTTGCTACTTCTACATTTTTTTCCCCCCACCAATTGTTCCAGAACACAGAAGTAATTCTCAATCTTATCCACAACTGAAATATTAGCTCTCAGAAAACCCTTAATTCTAAAGTTTGCAAACATTTAGAAAAATCTCACTTGCTCCTTCAACTCTATGCCCATTAGAAATAACTATATCTGTGCCTTAAGAAGGGTAATGCATTCAAGGATAATCACGCTCAATATTCCATGAAGTACTGTGAATCCTGCTGCTTGTTCTCGTCATGGGAGTTCTATTTCCAAAGAAACAGAAATAAATTTCTAAGTGTTCTTTTCTGTTACACTGTCAAAAACTGCAGAGAGATAAATTATCAAAACCTCTTTTGAGAAGGTTTAGAGTAAAAGCAAAATCCCCACCACCTGCAGTTCACATTTAATGCAATAATCACTAAACAATCTCAAGGTATCTCAGACAGTAATGCCCCACTAGCAGCAGAGTGATCAATGTGAGAAAACTCTGTGTACTCAAACAAAGCATTTGAAAAATATGTGTTTGAAACAGCTAAGACAAACTCTTGAAAAGACCTGAGGAAAATCTGGGTACAGTAAATCCTTAATCCCTACAAACTGGAAGATGTATTTAGGTGAGATCTTTTGGGGATGGGAGGGAGGGTAATAGCATATTATATTGATTATAAATATGAGTTTGTTATGAAGGTGTGCAGGGAAGAATAAAAATTGAAGTTGAAATTCCAAAAGCAAAGTAAGCTCTGGTTACTAATTGCTGAGCAAGCTGCACGTGTTCCCAGGTATCATCAAATGAACTTTATGTAAACTACGCACATAACTAATCCATTAGCAGCATTTCATGATAAAAATCATTCCTCAGCTTCACCATTAAGCTCCTCATCCATTTTAATATGTCCTTTATATTTTTTCTGTTCTATGGATTTATCAGCTTAATGGGATTGGTGTTTTCAGACAGGATGCTTAAGTAGAAAAAGAAAACTGAATTATAGAAGGGTGTAAATGAGAGAAACAGATACAGAAAAACAACAGCCTGGCAATTAACAAAACATCACTGAGTCACTACCTGAAGGCAATCAGCTGCCACCTGAAATCAAGTCACTGATGACAATTATTACAGGATATGATGATTACTGAGCAACTGAAACATTTCCGATTTGCAAAGAGTGAAGAGGTGTATCAAAAACCTCTTATCAAATCTGTGAGGTGGGGGCAGAACAGAAGATTTCACTTAAAAGATGGTAAACTGAAGGAGCATCAAAAATGACTATTCAGAAGACTAGACTACACATTTTATAAAAATGCCATGAGATAAAGATATGATGATATAAATGAGATACAGAATTCCACATTCAAGGAGAGATTTTACCATTCCATGGATATTATCATTCTTTTATGGAGCCTTGCTAAAATTCTTTCAAAGGAAAGGAAATCTTTTGTCTTGGGTATTAACCCAATTTCTTGACTTTCTTTTTACTGTCTGTATCTCATTTTAGTTCACACCTACCTAGCATAAAACTTGTTGGTTCAGAAACACCAAATGGTATTAGGTAAGCTCAGCTCTGATCCCTTATGATGACAACATTATTTCCCCTTGCCCTCTCATGGCTTATGGATAAATCACAAGGCCATAATCTAATTACAAATAATCATGCTAGGTTCTACTGCTACTAGTTTTGTAAGTTTTGAGGATAAAATATGGTCACTATCAGCCTGCAAGGACTATTAATTCAGGTATATGCAGCTGGTAAATACCAGTCAGTTGTTCTTGCATGACTTCAAAAAAACTACTTGTCAATGCTGCACTAAAATCTGGGTGGACACTGACATGTGAGCAGAGTATTTGGCAAGTGGATCTCCACTACCAGTGCTACCCTGGGAAGGAAGCACAGCACAATCCATTTTTCTAACAGATTTCCAGTTTCAGCTGCACTGCTGACAAAGAACACAGAGACTGAAACCTTTACTAACAGAGTAAGCAATTAGGGTGATGTCATTTATCACTTTGGTGACTGTGCAGATAAAGTTACTTACAGCCTCCCAGGCTGCTGCAAACTTCTTTTGGCTGTTTTTAAAAGCTGAAAGTTTACAGCTCTAACATAACAGTGAAGTACGCATCCATCACTTCAAACTGCACATGCACATTCTGCTCACACAGATTTAAAATAAAGCACCATAAGAAGGAATAATTATTTTCTTTTCAACTCCACCTCTTCTTTCCTGCTTATTTTTCTATTAAAACTGACTACTAAAACACTTTTTTTTTCTGAATACAGAACTATGGACAAAGAAGCCTTTCACTAACTCAAGAGCTGAAGTAGTCTATAAAGCAACTGTTTTCTACATTTCTAGAAACACCGAGAGGAGTTTTGGCAGGAAGAGCCTACTCCCAAAACCAAATACTGGGGGAGGAGCAGGGCAAACTCCTGAACAAGTTCTGCTTTCTTTTTGAGCCACATATCTGCAATATTTTCCCTTTTACATGGAATATGAAGATCCCAAAATTCCTTGTAACTACAGATACTCCTAGTACATTATCCTGAAAAAGCTAAACATTGTTTGAAAAATGGAGTTCTCTTAAACCCCTTCTCAGACCAATGACCCCAGTTAAAAATCTCCCACTCAAAGCTTTTGTAGAACTTTGTATACCACATTCAAGTTCCAGGAAAACAGAATAACCACTTCCTACACGGATTTTTGAAGTGTGTTTCTTATGAAGGAAGAGAAAGAGCCTACTTCGGGTTTATACACATAACTGCTACACTACTGTCACAATTCAGGTAACAAAAAACAAGTAATGACACAGATCTAAACACTTGAAAGGCCTGGATATATGGCATGAAACAATTCCTTGGGTTTGCTTTCCATATAAAAACAGTACAATTTTTCATCATCAAATTATACAACCAAAATGAAAAGGTTTCTTTAAAAGACCTAAACCATTACAAGAAATACATGTGGAATGTGTTAGGTACAGATTTGTGTACTATGCATTTGCTGAGCTAGGAAAATTCAAACATACACTGGAAAAAAGAGCCAAGACTAACATACAGCTTAGCTGCATGAAGCAAGGAGTTTGTTTGTTTTATCAACCTGATTTCCATTTAAGTTTCTCCATGAGATTCACTCAGTGCATTCTGGAATAGTCCCCTAAAAATGTTTTCAGAGATAATGACCTATTTTTTTCTTTTTTCCAAGTTGAATAAATTCAGCCAAGTGGCAGCTACTTAGGAAATGGAATTTAGCAATGACCATACATCTCAATTTGAAGCAGAAAGTGTTTTCAGAAAAACTTGTTGAATCTTGAAGATTCTGGAATATTCCTTTTTTTTTCCTATTCCTTTCAATGTTCAGTGGCAGTCCACCAACCACATCTCTATCTTCCACAACTGTATCTAAAATACATGCAAGACATACCACTGTCCTACTGGTATAATCACCAAATGTAATTTGTAAAGGTACACTCTGACTATAGAATTTTTCTACATCATTTCTAGTAAAAAACAGGAATTTCAATGAATTATAAATGGTATTTTCTATTTGTCAAAATTAAGTTGTCTGTATCCGATTTTGAGAAATGAAAGAAGAAATAAAAAATTGTGTCACTTTTTTTGAAGTGAAAGGCCTTTCTTTATTTAAATAGTATCTATACCTTACATAAAATCTTACCTGCTGTTTGTTGCCTTTTCGTGTTAACATGACAAATGGCATTGTGTCCCCAGACTCTGACTCTCCTTCCCCACCTCCAAGAGGGGGACCCTTCTTCAACTGACTTTTGAGATGCAGAGGAATAGCAACATCCAACTGATGTACTTTAACAGATTCACCACTCCGTTGCTATTGAAAAAAAAGTGAATTATATAAATGATCAGATGCTGACATGGTGAGTCAGGCTGGCAACAATCAGATTTTTATGACTGAGAAAAGGTTTAACCTTCCAGGAAAATGAAGTAATATATAAATACATTTATTAGGCTTTATTACGTTATCCTTTGGTTTTCTGTGCTTGTGAAGAATAAAATTACAGGGACAGAACAATGCAAATTATAAAGGAATTTGGATAATCTCTCTCAGAAAGAAATCTAGGGACCTGATGATACACTGTAGAATGTCCATTCTTCAAGATTTCTTTTTTTTTGGTACTTATTAATATATTTATTATACAGGGCTTGCTATACTCAACACTTAAATATTTACCAGCTGTGACTCGAAAAAAAAGGTACTCAAAGGTTATGTAAATTTAAACACATCTCCATTTTAAGCTACTAAAACCTAGGATAAAGTCAGAAGCATTGCACAGTACCTGCTGCAGTTATTATTCATTCTGTAAAATATATGTCAGCATGTCATATATTCATGGGGCAAACAACACAATTAACAGCTATTTTACTAAAAGCCAAACATGTCAACTGCAGAGAAGAGACCAAAAGGGAAAAAAAAAATCTTCATGTCCTTTAGTATGGTAAGCTAAGCATGAATCATTATTTACTTTAAGAAAAAATTACAGTTAACTGTACATTAAATTAAGAAAATGACTGTTTATACCTGAAGATTTTCCAGCATCATTTTATCCAAGGCCTGAATGAAGTCCTCATCCTCTGCACAAGGGACATGCTTCAGTCCTCCTCCTTTAATCATTACTTCCTATTGCAATGGGAAAAATAATTGATTAAATTAGTTACAGAAATATGAATATTCAGTCTAGAAATGAGTGGAAAATACCCTCATTGCTTCTACATAATACACAGTCAAAAGGTTTAAAAACCCAAATTGCTCAAGAAAGAAGTTTTTGGCCTTGATTATTTTCTTGAAAGGCATATTTCCTGATTTATGGTCATTCATTATATTCTGACCAACCTGTGTGCGTGTGTGTGCAGGTGGATACATTCAGGATGTCCACAAAGAAAAGTCTCTATCCTTAACACACCTATTTGAACTCAATTTTCCATTAAGTCCATGAAGTTAGATGGTATTTTCAAGACAAAGGCTACCCTTCAATTATTTGGAAAACACAACATGACAACAAAAATATTTTAAGTCAGTACCCCAACACATTGTTCTACAATGTTCATGATTTCCATACTTTGCAACTGCAATTCAGGCTCAACCAGGTATGTTCTTTAGCTGCAAATGTTATAAACTGCCAATACCAAATTTGTATTTTAGGAATTTTGCACTTCTTAGCTTGTACATTTTTCTGTTTTGAGATCTAGTAGAGTGTAATTAGTTTAGCTTTTTGTATTCTATCAGTTTGCTACTATTGCTGGCATTGCAAAACTATCATTTACACAGCATTTTCCAGTCTAGCTACCTGTGAAAGTTCAGAGTCTTGTGAAAACAGCTTGTAATAAAGTTGACAGCATAATATTTTCAGAAGGTAATAAAGTTTGCAAATATGAAAATAAGCTGCAAAATGTATTTGAAAGAATAACAGGAGTGTCCTTGCTGAATACTCCCAGGTCTGTTATGTGCAGCATTGGCAAAAAACATTCAGTAAAGAAAACCAAAGATGCAAATTCAATTCACTTATCTGCAGCTCAATACGTACTGTATTCTCCTCATCAGTTTCATTTTCCTTATTGGAGTCTGTAAGATAATCTGTGTTTTCTTCCTCCTCTTCTTCACCCTCTTCTTCCTCATTGTCAGAGCCCTCCTGAAATATTTATAATATATATTTTATAACTGCTGACTATTTTAAAACAAGAAGGACAGCTGGTTACTCAAACATTTTCCGCACCATTTCTAAACTCTTCCCATCCAAGCTTGTTTAGTTCAGTTCAGTTTTGGTAAATTTGTTTGTTATGGTTTTTATTTAATGTTTCAGTCTGAACTCACTCAGCTTTACCAGCTAATTTCAGAAATGTGCAGCAGAAAATGGGGTGGTGGCTGATACATCAGATGGTTGTGCTGCCACTCAGAGGGAATCCCATGAGATGGAGGAACGGATTGGCAAGAACTGATGAAGTTCAAAGAAGTGAAATACAAGTATCTCCAGAGGTGCCCTCCACACCCCTCAACTGTTTATGATTCTAATGGTACTAATTTTTGGGTGAAGGCACAAACCCAGCCAAACTTCAGGACCTTTAATGCTGAGAGACATCTACTGAAAGAATGCTTACTAGTAAACCAGCGAACCCAAGCATATGGAGAAAAAGTGTTCCCTATTTCCTTGATGAAGTCATTTTCTTGTAACAATACCATTATCATGTCAACTTTGCTGTGTCATAGTGACAAGCCAGAATTTCTATGTACTTGTGGTTTTTTTATTGGCTCCACCATTTTTGATTCAAAATATTATTAGCACAGTAAACAAGGAAGGTTTTTACGCTCCATAAATCTTTAATTTATTCATATTGCACAGGCATACCCTGAACACCTGTTATTTTTCCTAATGACTGCTTTGACATTTAGTCAATACTTTTGCTTCTACAACAGATAAAGAAAGTCATCTGAAAGTGGTTTGTTTTTTTAAATGGGAAAAGCTGAAGGTATCTTTTTGTTGAGAAGCAGCACATATCCTGAGCAAAGTTGTCAGGGTCAAGTTTCTGCCAAAATAAGGAGTAAGTCTCAGACACTCAGTTTTCTACATACACAACACTGGGATGGGAATATCCTCACAGTACTAACTGGGTTATGCATACCCACATTTCACCTGCTAACTGTGACTTAAAGGGCTTCAGAAAGTAATAAGCAATCAAAATCACTTCTTTTACATGAGGCAAGGTAAATGATTAAGTTCACCTCTTCTTCTGGCTCATTTACTTCACTTTCATTTCCAGATTGTTCCTCTGTCTCTGCTCCACCTTCCTCCTCTTCTTCATCCTCTTCCAGATTCTCTCCTTCTGTAATGGAATCTTTGGAATCCTTGTCATTCACAATTCCTGAAATTTGGAAAAAGAGAAAGATTTAAAACATTGGGACACACATAACCACTCAAGTTATATGTGGAAGATCACTTCAAAAGTCCACTCTTACTGAGCACTAAAACTTCCCTTTGGTCATAATATTTGACTTCTGAATGAAATATCTCCTTACTTAACTTACTCAAAAAGGGATATAATGTCCTGTCAGAAAAGAAGGAAACATTAGAGAGAACATTTAAAATCTCCCAGAGAACAGAAGAAGCTCTGCAAATTGCTTCAAACTAAATGTGGACCCTACTGAAACACACACCAAAACCTGAGTACCGAACTACAGAGACTTTACAAAACCAGCAGAACCCAGAGACATGAAGCCCCTGCAGTCTTCTCTGCAGTACTTCCCACAACCGTCAATTAACAGTTTTGAAACAATTTTCTCAGCCTGTAATAAACCTTTATGACTCTCTCCTAATGCTCTGGGGCTGCACTTGAGACTATGAGGATGTAGGTGCCTACATAAATTCTCTGGGAAAGCAGAGTCTCTTCCACAAGTACTATCTGGTGTGCTCATCCTCCTTGTCAGACAGGCCTGACAATTCTTACAGTATTTTTAGCTCATCTTGCAGTTTTTCTTGCTGACCTGCTTGCCTTCTGTCCCTCAAAATGTTTTAGGTTATTCTGTGTGTAAAATATCAAACATAAATACCTCCTTTTTTCAGCAAGGCATCCTTCAATGTAATACCATTGTCTGTATCATTTCCACAGAAGTGAAAAATAAGCTTTAGCTTTTTACAGTGTTTTAGTGTCCAATTTAGTCTTAGATAGAGATTTCAATCAGAGTGCTTTTAAGAATTGAGCATGGTTCTGATTCAGGAAAAAAATGAAGGTCTGATTTTAGAAAAGGATTATTGCAATATTTAAATCATCCAATGCAAAACCTCCAAATTTCCAGCATATACTATTGTTCTCATACATTCTTTTCTTGTCTTTCATTAATTTACAAAGCCACTTACTCCTGCAGAGGATCGTGGTTACTGATGCCAGCCTTCTACGCCAGTAATTTTTCTAGGAATTTACTAAGGATAGTAAATTAGTTACTATGCAGTTTGTCATTCCTTTTTTGACATTTCACCAACCACACTTAGGGTCATCTGTTAGTGTAAAGTTTTGTGAAGCTCCTATTATTTGTAGGAAGGAAGTGCTGAGTAACTTTCAATAGAATATTACAGTTTATATAACTAGTTGTATATTTCTTCTTGGTTATCATTGTGAGAGCATAAACGTCATGAATTTAGATCATACCATAGGGGAATTCTAATCTGCTTTTCCCTACATAGGGAATTTCAAGGCATATCAATTAAATGAACAGCACGTTAAAAAAAAAGTTCCTCCTAAAACAGAAGTTGCAACATTTTACATGGCCATTAGACATATGCATCCTATTGAATTAAAGGATTATTCTTAAAAATTGAATTTGTCCAAGTAGATGAAGCGTTACTAAGGCTCTAATTAACACTTAAAAAGTGTAAAATTTACATATAAAATCTTTCCATGAACAAGCTTGTTTTCAAATAAAAACGGAAAATTGGAAAACAACTCAATTTAACAAGTAATGATCACAGTAGTATCCAGTATTTTCTAAGAATGGATATGTACAAGAGGTTTAAACAAGAGGTTAATATGATGATAACAGTTTTAGATACTCACTAATCATTATATTTTTGATTGAGCTGTGCTGCCAGCCCAACTTCTTCTCCTGAAATTAGTGTGCTTCCTACATTTTTCTGATTAAATTAATAATTTTCTTCCTCATCATTCGCACCATGTGACTCCATAAATTAATACACACACACACACACTTCTGCTCTCCAAATACTATTACAGTAAGAGTATGCATACTGACTATTTTTTACAATATCTATTACCTTAGAGTAATGGAGATTCTGTATATCTATGGTGATTAGAAACACGCAAAGAAGCTACAAAAATATTTCTATCATGAGAATAAAATGATCATAATAACAATAGCTATCTATTACCTTCATAAAGAGACAATTTTAACAACTAGAGGAATTGTCAAAAATACCTAACTTCCCTTGCACATTTTCTTACCCAATTTTATTAAGAATTCTCGTTCCAAGTCTTGCACCTGTCTGACAGCTTCTTCCAGAGAATTGCAGAGTTTTATCTTTGGTCTCAGCAGTTCCAGAGTATCACTGATCATATAGTCTATGTCTATAGGAAATGGGTGGTCTTTTGTCCACACATCCAGACTTTTTTTCCACCACACATACCGCTAGAATACAAAATATTCAAATCAATTATATGCACACTGACATTTATAAACTATTTAAGCTATGAAGTTTAAAATGCCATGTTTGTACAGTAAAAATTACAACTACAACAGATTTACATCACTCTTCCCCTATTTCCTGCAACTAATTAGATATTCTGGTATCACCAAAAACTGTTTGGTAACACTGGATACCACAAACATTAAGAATATGCTCCTTCTGTCATAACTACTACAAATATGAAGACTGAGCAAAAAAAGCCCTGACAAGAAAGTGCCTTCTCAGGGTAGATTCTACAAGAGATGAGCACTTAACCAGCCAGCTTTCAATTCCCTCCCCATATATTTTCAAGAAAATGAATTCCCCCCAGAGCATATTACTGGGAGAAGGGGGGAAACACCACAAAAAAAAAAAAACAAAAAAAACCACCAAAACTTCAGACTGCAGCCAGCTTCAGGTGACTTATCCAGTTTACTTTACAACAAATTCACATATACTTCTTACAGTGACATCCTAAAAAACAAATGCTGATTTTAAGTGAACCTAACAGTAGAACCTGAGAACAAACGTACTGCAAAAACTGCATCTGAAAATGAAGTATGAGGACAGAATCTTACCTAAAAGGTGACATGGTCAAAAGGAGGGCTAGCTGAAATTATTAGGTGTAACAGAAATATAAAGATTTCTTCCCCAAAACATTTTATTTTTGCATTTAAAAATCAGACCATATCATACTGTGAGCAGCCTAGTCTAGTGGCAGGTGTCCCTGCCCATGGCAGGGGGTTTGAACAAGATGATTCTTGAGGTCCCTTCCAGCCCAAACCATTCTGAGATTCTATACTTCAAAACATTTTACACTTTGCATACAGATGAAGGACTTGATTCCTGAAGGTTTGAAATATGTCATTATCACCTTAATTTTTAATACCCTTATTTTACTATAAATTATGGAGAAAAGCAGAAAAAGGAATTAAATCCAATGTACTTTAGCATGAATTCCATGGTTTGGAATTCCCCATTTCAGTGTTTAAACACTCTCATAATGAAATCTTTTTCTTACTTCATTACATCTATTGAGTCAGAACCCTCTTTGCTGCAACTTGCACCCATTACCTCTCATCCTTCCACCATGCACGCCTGAGAAGTATCTGACTCCTCTTTCTCTACAAAAGCCATTAGCTGAGGACAGCAACCTAAGTAATTTTCTCTTCAAGTTCAGCAAACTCACAATGTGAGCACTGAGAGCCTCCTGATCATTTTGGTATAACTCAACATACACATCACTTGAAAATAAAACTGCTACCAGACAGATAAAATTCTAAAAATTATAGTGTTAGAGAACAATGAGAGAAATATGTATCAGACTGACTTACATAAGCTTGCTAAAGAATTCCACAGAACTGTAGAAAATTTAGAATACCTGAAAATATACAAGGAAGCAATCAAGTTTTCGTTTGCTGGATCCTCTGTCAAAATACTGCCCACAGGTATCAAGGATAGTACAGACAAGTCTGATTCTGAAAAGATGTTCTGGAGGGTCCAGTGGACTAGGACTGCCATCAGGGTTCACACCAAATGAGGTGAAGGAATACAGAGTTCTAAATATTACAGCTGACTCCACCATTCGATAATTGTAAAGCTCCCCCAAAAACTTGGCACTGCTGATCCGCCGTTGGTTAAACTTTGGTTGATTAACCTTTATCAAAAAAGAACAAGAAAATTCACTCTATCACACAGACACAAGAGAATGTTAAAAAACCCAAACCCAACCAACCTCTTACAAAGAAAAAGGTGTATAAAAAATTTACAGAATTTCTTATATTAAAACATGGTTATTTATGGCTACGTACATTACACAAAGGTAAACATTAAAAAAGTAATTATGAAAGCTGGTCAGCTTGTATTAAAGTTCCAATACGTTTAGCATATATTCCATATAAAATCTATTATGACTTCTCATCACCCAGAGAATTCTTGTAATTATAACATCTATTAAAATATGGACTAGTCTCCAAAGTTACTTGAAGTTGCATAAATCTGTCTACACCGTAAAAGACTAAATTCTATGCCCTTACTATGATAAGGGGACCAAAATAACTGTCTTAAGCAATGTTGTGAGTTTGGTTTTGTCAGGTTTTTTTTTGAGGGGGGTATTCTATTAATTTAAAGAAACCTATATAAAGCAAATAATGGAGGTAGAAATGTCATCAGACAAAAAAAAAAAAAAAAGAGATGTTATTTTAGTTTTCCTTTCAACATGAGTAGATGAGTATAGCTTAGCAAGCGTACTGATTGTTTACCTCCATTCCTAGTCGAATATCCTCTAGCACTCCATCCACAACATGAATTCCGACATCTTCCTGGTAAAGGACCAACCCTGCTAAGAGGTTGGCTACACAGTGAATACTATTATATTTCACATTCCAGATGTTGATCATACAGCATATAACATAGTCCTTAACTTCTGCATCCTGCCAAGGCAGCTTGCGCATCTGTCTCAGGACCTAAATCAAATTTTAAGACAAGCTTCACATTTTAGCATGTAAAATATCAAGGTGCTCCCTGTCATCTCCCATCTCTCCTGGTTGGGATGAAATCCCTGTAAGCACCTGCAAATAACCTTGTTCTCCTACAAACAACATCCTCTAGACCTACAGTGGCCATGGAAGACTTTATGTGCATAACCCAAGTGCTGTCCTCAAGCTACCATCAAGCTGTCCAAGGGTATTCCATAATCTCCTTGCTCTTACAGTCTGTATTTAACTGAAGCCTTTTGTCTCTTACTCTCCCAACACAATGTATAGAACCCAATGATTCTCATCTCACTCTCCCTCTTTGTTCAGCACTTGATGCTGTTGAGAACACAAGTCCAAAACTGGAGCTTCTGTGTGTTCCAGCAAAAGATGTGAAACTATTCTAATCAGGGATACAAAAATCTTGTCCTTTCCACTGAAAAACCCATAACCCTCCCCAAACCTTTTGGAAGTTCCTACTACACCATTTTCAGTAAAAACTACATTAAAGATTTTGAAAGGATTTACCTTCTCTGTGGTGACCTTGGAGAGGTCCTTGTAAAGAAGCTTACGGATATATTCCTGCAAAGGAGGACGTTTTTTCTTCACAGTTTTTTCAGCTGGAGGGGGATTACAGTAGTAATAGGCATTTTCTACCATTGTAACATAGCGTGCATCAAGATGCATTGCTTGTTTTTTCCTCATCATTTGTTCCTGGAAACAAATGTAAATGACCAGTTAAAGATGCTGACATACTACATTTTCAAGCCAAAGGCTTTTAGAGTTACATTTGGGATATAGTAAACATGAAAGGTTGCAGAAAAGGAAGTTAAAAGCTTGGGTAGAGAGAAAATGGACAAAGTACATATATATGGTTTTGTGTTGCTCTTTCCATGGTCATTTTCCGTTATGATCCCTATTTTTATAATGGTTCACCTGTGGCAAAAAAGGTTTCAGAAAGGTATTTAAATTTAAATTAAAAATCTAAATGCTACTGTTCAGATAAATGGTTGATAAGATTACTAGCAACTCTGTTCAAAACATTATTTAACTAGATTTTATTAGCTGAAATACTGATGTCTTGGCACAAACACAGTGAATCATCATAAGCCTGGCAATCTACTTTTTACATCAGCATGTAACACCAGAGGATTTTTGATGGTTTCATATGAATTTCCAAAGGTTTAGACAACAGAATTTTCCTTATTCCATGCTCCATTGCTGGTGTTTACCCAAGCAGAATCAACTGCAAGAAAAACAGTATCTATCACAAAGTAGTATTTCAGGAAAAATCAGACAAGGAACAGTCAACACTAATTACTGTGCTTAATTGTCAGGATTGTCCTGATATTCCTCATAGAATACAATCTCTTCTCCATACTTCATTTTAGATATCTAAATTAAGGTTTATTTTGTGGGGTTTAAAGTTTTCTTTTATCTAAAAATTCTGTACAAAAACTAAAATAGCAGTTCTAAGCTGATTTTTACAGTTGTGGATGAGCTTAATTCCAGTATTAAATACTTTTTAATATGCATCTGTGTATTAATACGTATATAGCTGTAATGCTATAAGTGATCCTATATATTCTAAATCACTCTATGGTGGTTCACCAGGAAACTGGACTTGTGTAAACTTTATTATTTATTAGACGTTGGCTACACAGTAATTTACAACTTTAAACAGACAAACAAAATTAACATGTAAGTACTGTTTTGGTCCCACACAAATGTCAGTATATACATTCATGCAGTTCAGTAAACCACCCAGGAGTTTAAACCTTTTTTGATTATTGGTGAAGAAGCACTATTGTTCATGCTGGTGGCCTTTCCACTAAACCTGAATAATTTAAAATTTCTTTTACAAGGCACTGATTCAGATCAGCTGAAATGTCAATGTACTCAAACAGCTCCTTAACCTTGAGTTTCAGTGGTTAATTCAATGAGAAAGAGTAGCTTTGTGTAACGTAGTAACCCAACAAATAATGTAATTTTCCTCCTGGATTTTAGTCATCTATCACCAGGAAGGTCTCCAACTGACACCAACCCTAAGGCATTTCATTCTTAACCTTTTCCACGACACAAATGGTCTTTCCTTTGATTCCCTGAGACTGTTCCTTTCCAAATGGGAAATTTCTGTCAAGTAGCAGCACATTTTCCTACAGGCACCTAACAGATGCACAGCACTTAACAATTGAGTACATAAATTGTTTTACGTGGGGAAAAAACACTTAGAGTAGAAAATTCCCAAACCTTACCATATCATATATGTTAATGTTACCTTTGAAATTTTTTCACCTTTTCTAGATATATCTGGAAAAAATACACCTTTGCTACCTTAAAGGCATTTATCAACCTATGCTTTAAACTGAAAAATGAAGTGGGGCAAAATGAAGCATAACAGAGAAAATGGCAGAAAGGCTTGAAAATAAAATTTTAAAACCCGTAAACCCACATAATTTGCATATTTTCCTGTTTTAAGAAGTCATACATTATACTGTAAATAATAGTTTATAATTAAAATGCTTTTTCCCAGAAGAGACAATATGCACTACCCAAAGTCCCAAAATCACTGTAATTTATTGGTTTTGGAGCAGTCCTGAGTATGTATTCTAACTATAGGTGGACTGTATTAGTCTTAATCTCTACTCTACTAAAGATGTTTAGCATTTCAAGAAACTGTTTCAGTCACTTTTCAGTAAAGGCATCAGATGGACAGGCAGGCAAGAGAAATCATAACAGCCCATTGTTCGTAGTAACAAAAATCTTGACACAATTCAGAAGTAAAAGGCAAGGTCTGCAGTCTAAAGTGTTTTAAGCTCATCAACTACTTTGGATCTTCATTTTACTAGGCTAAATGAAGAACTACACAGGTAAAGCATTACATTTGAAGATCAGGTTTCTGTTTCTCCTTTGATAAAAACAGACCACAAACAACATCAAAGTATCCAGATTAAAATATTTAAACTGTTTGGGTTTTTCTTCTTGGTGAGTAATAAAATCTCTCTGCATGTAGCATATATTGCAGATGCATTTCAAAAGAAAATCTGGTGACCATTAGGAAGAAAAAAAAAGGAAGAAGTAACTAATCAAAACCTAAGCATCAAGAAAATTCCAATTTAGGAAAGTATTTCAGCAGGACTGACATTTAAACATCAGATTATAGTAAGATACTGAAACTGTTCCGCTTCTCCTTCCCTTTATTGCCTGCACTGCTCTTCCCTGCTACTCATTCCGATAGTTCAAAATGAAAAATTTTAATTTCCTGAAGCCCATTATTGTTACAGTGAATTAACACAGTCTACGTGACTGCATTTACTTTGCCACAGCCTCTGCCTGTACAAACATCTCCCACAGTTTTAACACCACCTATAAAAGGAGTCCCACCAAGAAAGAAGCCACCATGTAGCTTAAGTTCTGTATATTTATCAACACAAGTTCTCTTGCTCTAAAGTTTAAGAGCATTGTCTAAGTTAAATGATTAAAAATGCATGAGGCGGCTTTTAATACCAAAATTTCAAATATTCTTTTAGCAAGACCACAACAGCATGATACAAGACTTTGTCTTTTTAACTTGATTATGTTATATAAACATAGATTAAGATGAAGCTGATCTTCCTTTCAAAGCTCCAATTCAAATAATCCAATTTAAATAATTCATTTATCAACAGACCAATCCTAAAGCCAATCTAGTTTTACATTAGTATTTTAAATTACATAAAGGACACTGAATTTGAAAGATTTGCCCACAGTTCCACAAAACCAAGATATGATCATTAAATGCTTCTCTAGAGTAAGTTACTAAGTGCCACTAAGTTTGCGACTCTCTTACAGAACACCTTACTTCTCAATAATTAATCTTCCCTTAATTACTTTTAAAATCCATTTCTAACTATGACTTTCTTGCACACCAGGACAAAGCCACATTGTCTTTAATGAGACATACAGCCGTTTGGAATCTTATTACAAAATACACAGTCAGCAGTAAAGATTAAGACCAATAATTATTTGGAGGATCAACAGGACTTAATTCTACCCATAAGAGTCATTGAGAAGATCAGCTTTACAATTGCTTATATTTTTTACCACAAGATTGTAATCAGCTTGCTTTGGGAGAAATCTTTTCCACAGTTCACACTAACTTGTATCATAAGACTAGGATCCAATTTGTGTAAGACTATTTAAATCAAAATTAATCCCTGTAGTTTTTTTAGAGGACTGTTAGAAGGTGCAGCCATTAAGATGGATGCAGAATATAAATCTATTTAGCCTATTTTACATCTTAATAAGTACATATTCCAAATTTATTTGCCATCTTCCACCTTCTCCTGGCTCCTCAATGCATAAGGAAAGACTACTTATCCAAAACCTTGTGAGGCCTTAAGCCTCAGTAATTCAAACAGTGTTTGTGGTTTGTCTTGCACTTCACAGTTAAGCCATGCTTAGCATTCATCCAGCAGATTCCAGCAATCCAGCTAACAATCAGCATTTTTGTAGTGCATAATACTAAAAGCAGTCAGTTACAAAAGCCAGCTCTGGTAAAAGTATTTAATTTTTCCTGACTTCTAAAATTTTTATTAACTTCCACAAGGTGATAGCAATGAGTAAAATGTCTTTTAAAGATAATGGAACAGTGTTTTCAGGGTAAAAATACTTGATTATGGAAAGGAATGTATTTAACAACAGAACACATCAGCTGGCAAACCTTTAGAAAATTGACATTCAAACCTTTCAAGATACAAAGTACACTGCTACAAAAAGCAAGAGCCAAGGAACTGGCAGTTAATTTGCCCATCTCTTTCCTCTCATGATTGTACCACCTCAACAGATATTCAGATACTCAAAGAGGTTCAGAAAGAAACAGTATTTTGTGGAAAAGAAATTGTACAACAATATATCAAAGCATGCAACTGTTTCTCCATTATCTATAGCACAAGACAGACTACTGGTTTAAGAGGTGAACCTTTCTTTGAAGGTCTCATTCAACCATGCCTGTCTCTGTCTGTTGACTAGGACACAGAGTTTTAGGATTGTCTCTCAAATCAGTACATCCATTATTCAGTTCTTGCTGGTTTTAAGTCTTTGCCAGCACTCCTCCAGACTTACAGATCCCAATTCTAATCTTACCATAACTCCCAATCTCTAATTCTAAAACTGCTTCTCCTAGAGTCTTCATAAACTTTTTCTTCAAATTTAGAACCCCAGATCATTACATGGGGCATAGAAACCACCTCTTTCACTACTTTCTTCACCGCCAGTTGAAATCATGTCTGGTTCCATTCACTGCTATTTTCCCCCTCAAACAGTATCTCAGTCATGTTCTGGTACAGCTACAATATTCTCTCAATCTCATCCTCTGGGTTTGCCCTATCTCTAAATTACTAGCAGTTCAAAAGCAACAGTTTTTTACTTCAGAAGTCAAATTCTTTTCTTTACATTTTCTTTCAAGTCATGAAGAGATTTTTAGGGCAACTGGACTTCTCCAGAATGGTTTCAAAAATTGCTTCAAAGTAATTGCTTTAAGTCAGGGTGTGACACCCTCCCCCATAAAGACAAGAAGTTTCCTCTTACCAAAAGAACGCTGGTTCTTAAGTGAGATTCTGGTGATCTGAAGAGGAATCTTCCACAGGTTTCCAGCAAGGTACAAGCCATTTCAATATGGTGATGAGAGAAGTCTGACAGAAGCATCTGGTGTGTATTTATAGAAAAGCACAGCTTGTTAAACATTGTTTTCAGCTGCAGAAAACTTTAAGTTGTATCTAGAAGACTGGAAACTACGATGGTATTGTAAATTCTTTATGGAAAATACACAAATTCATTTCACTGATCAGATGTTAGGATTGGTGAGGCCCTGGCAGAGGCTGCCCACAGAAGTTGTAGATGCCCCATCCTCAGAAGTGTTCAAGGCCAGGCTGGATGGAGCTCTGAGCAACCTGGTCTAGGAGGAAGGTGTCCCCTGTACAAGGCAGGGGGTTGGAATGAGATGACTTTTAAGATCCCATCCAACCCAAACAATTCCATGAACGTTCAAAATATTAATCTCATTTAAAAATTCTTATAAGAACAGTCTAAAGACCCCAATTTTAGGCTTCAGAAGAACAGGATGCTTCAAAAAACCCCATCCTAACTACCAAATAATACTGCACAAGGGCACAGTAGCCTCAGAGCACACCCAACTGAACTGTTTTAAGTTAAGCAATAACTCTAATTAATACAGCTTTGCATTTTACAGTATTTTACAGACAAAAGAAGAGAAATTATGAATGATTTTAATTTTTTTAGGAATTCAGCTTTGATATCTAATATGTCCATGAACAGAAACTATTCACACAGAAAGTGATCTTAAGCTGTGAGTCTTGAGCACCCTTTATTAAAGGCACTTTTATTTTTTAAAACCTATTTTTAATCTGGGACGTGACATCAAAGTTTGAATGCATCATCAGCATGCAAAGTGGGATGATGTGCCTAGAGACGAATGCTTTCCAAAGATGTTTTGCTCCTCAACAAACAAAAGTATCTGCTAAAATGGCATAAAAGCCTCTCCTTGCACCACTGAAAAGCTTTTTGCCTCTAGTCCCTCTCTCTGTTATTTTCTCTGTAAAAATATTAATTGAAATCAACATACCAAAATTTTGCAATGTACAGCATGATATGAAATGGAAATGAATTCAGGTAACATCGGCAGCAGGTAAGTGAAGAGGAATAGGATGGGGACACATTATCAGCATATGCAGAAGTACAGGACTATCACAACACCAACCTTTAAACAGTGGAGAGTATCGTTTTTGGAGAACATCTTAAACTTGGTAAGCTCACCAATAAATCTCACAGTTTTATTCTTTGTTTCAATGTTGATCTGGTCCTTTTTTCTTACCTAAAAACCAACAGAAAATTGATTTTAGGACCTCAAAAATACTCATCTGTTCTAAATTGCTTTGATCTGAACATGCACAAAATACACTTGGGAATTCAGTAGTGTTTGGTATTGGTTTGTTCCTCAACCTCCACCTTTACTTCTCACTGGGTTCCCTAAAACTCTCTCTACAACCTTTTCTCTTCAGAAGATTTTGAATTCGTTCCCCCATCTCCCCACCACCCAAAACAATTAATTCCTCTAACATACCTACAGTTATAGATCCTCCTCTTTTGCCACAGTGAAGCAGTGATTAAGTATTCTAGATTCTGTATTTTCAGAATCAATAAAAATGCTCTATGCGAATAGGGCCACTTGTACTGTCCTCAAGGAAATACTAAATATTGACGCCTCTTTCAAGTCAGATTTAGTAATGTGCAGACTTTTTCTTTTAAAATTACTGACATTCAGCATAAATTTAGTGACAAAGAACTTTATCTATGTGAAAACATAATCCACAAAATACAAAATTGTATTTCCCCAACAGAAAGAGGTTTTTCTGAGAATAGTTAACTTCACATAGTTAAGTTTCAAGTAAGTCTTAGCAACTTATACACAATTTTAATGTCAATATCAGATTAAAAAATTGAAATCTGTGCCACAAAAATTGAGAAAATGGTCAAGGAATCATCACTGTGCATCATAACCAGTTTGAGTACAACACTTATAAAAACAAGTGAAAGAAACAACACTGAAAAGTACATTTGTGGGGAAAATTTTGATAGATAAAAATTGTAAAATCTAATTTGAAATAAATACTATATGACGATAGTAATCACTACAATAGTAGCCTTATAGAGGGAAGTGTTGTTAATACAGGTCAGATCTCATTTTAAAAGCAAGTTATTAATTTACAGAAAACTCTAAACAGATGAAACACAATTTCTAATTTTTGTAACTTTTGTTGTAACTGTTATACAGTTCGTGTATATAAATCTGCAAGTATACATGGAAATTTGCAAAAACTTCTCTTTTACAAATCTAGTATTCTAGAACTGCTGAGCTGACAGAAAAAATTCACTGAATCTTAGAAGTACACAGCACAAAATGTTATTTTTTTCCCTGAAGGATGATTTATGAGATTGGTTAATCTGAATGTAAAAAACTAAACCACCAAAACATACATGGAATCTGAAATCCCCTTTCAGCATGGAACAGAGATCCTCTGCTACATCAGACATACAGGGATGCAGTGTGGCAACCAGTCTTGCGTAAAATGGTAGCAAATCCAATCTGCAAACAAAAGAGAGGATAAAATAGACAATTTATAGACAAAAATGTATGTATGTGCACAAATATGTGTACCATTTTACTTGTGAAAAGAAGTGCATATCCTGACAGAACTACATAAATGCAATTTTTTGGGCCCACTTCAGATTGCAATATCATTTAAAAATAATACAAGAAGGTAGAACTACCACACCCTGTTGGAATTCTTCACAGCTCATCTCCCTCTAAACTACTGCATTAGGTAAAATGCCAAATACCATCAACTACAGAATATGACCTTCAACAAATTACCAAACAGAAACAAAATTCAGACCCAGCTCAACAGGCAAAAAAACATTCTTACAGACAAGGCCATGGATTATTGCAAGGTATTAGTATTCTTTCTGAAAAGCAGCAGACATAACCAGAAAGGTAGGAACATGTTTATTTTTACAGTAGGAAACTTCTAAATTAATGTAGTAGTTATTACATAGAACAAAGCTCAGCAGATGTGATGTGGCCACTCCTTTCCCTAAAACTCTGCTAGTACTCCCACAAATGGTATTTCCAAATTTTCTATAGAATTTCCTTATTTCCTTTTCTCTTAATTACATGCTTTCACACCCATTTCCTCTGCACATTTATGCAAACCAGCTGTGTGTATAGAGCAGTTTTAAATGCAGAGAAACCAACTGCACTCTGAGGCCTCATAATATCATGTAACAAGCTGAAGGAAGTATTTTAGGTTTATTTTCAGAGTGTTAAGTTAATGCAGTAAACAGATGAACTCTAGAACAAGCCAAAGTTTTTAAGTGGAGAGAAACATCCTAAATTTGCATGCTTCCAGTGAGAAATTGCCTGTAAGGGAAAAACACATCTTGAGTTTACACATTATGAAGGATTAAGGTTTTCCCTACTGCTAAGGAAAGGAAAAGTAAAAGAAAAAAAATGCTGACAGAAAAAACCCAAAGCACAGTCGATACACAGAGCTTGTCCTGGTACAAAGCATCAAGACAAAAACCCCAAAACAAAGCATCCCCAACTGCCTCCCTTCTGCTTTTTGCTTCTATGTCACTGGAGCACATTTCCAAGACATTTAATACCCACTTACAGAAAAAGAGACTATTATGTATTTAAATTGTGGATTAGAAGCATCAGAATATACTCTCTCCAAAAAGCATAACTAGGCAGCTTCCTGATAACACACAAGACTCCTGGTGAAACATTGCAGCTATCTCAGTTAGCTATTTAACAGTTTTTATCTCTTTTGTTAATCAGTAACTGAAGCAGTATTTACATTTTCAAGCTTGTTGGAACACACAGTCAAGGCTGACTACCCACAGCAAATTACTACCATGTTATTAAGCATTTAGCCATTAACTCTGAGAGAAGTGAAAGTCTCACTACTTCACACACACCTACAAAAGCTAAACTAAGAGAGGACTGTGGCTGAACTAAGGGGGTGTATTTAACTGAGGGGATTTCTGCATGGCAACTCTTAAGACAAATACCAGAAAGTTTTATTCTGGTCTGAACAAGTACCTGCCTGCTGAGAGCTAATAATTTCATCTCTGTAAACTGAGCATACCTGGGGGAAAATTAAAGTCTTAGAGCACATTGTTGTTATTCCCTTGCAGGACACAAAAGGTTTCTTCATAGGGAAGAATACTAAGACTGGGTATTTCTAAATAGGTGAAATATAATAAGGAAAAGCCTTGGGTTAATTACGCTGAAATTGGCAATCAGAGATTCAGTTAGTTACCTCTCAAGGGAGACAAAAATTCATGCTCAGTAGTGGAGACATTCCAGTATCAGTGGCACCATCTACTGGTACCTGCAGTGCTTTGTTTCCTCCCAAAGCATTTCTTTCTCTTAAGAAGGGGGGAAAATTTTAACTAAACCCCCATTAACCCCACAGTATTGCTTTTTCTTCCTGCTCTTCTGCATTATGAAACAGGATTTGGCATCAGGGATGAGTCAGTTACTATCTGAAGTCCATGTTAACCACTCTGAATAGATACCACCACAGCAAAAAGCACCACTTCTGACCACTGTCACCTAGACCACATACCACAGACCGAAATCTAGTCAACTCTGGATCTCAGGATCACATGAACTGCACATCAGTAAAATATCTAAGAGCATTTCTTTTTTCTACTGTTTCAAATGTCAATTTATTAAAAAAACCCAAACAAACAAAACCAATCAAAGAACAACCCACACAAAAGTTTTTCTCAAATCTCTCCAAAACAGATGCATCCGAAATTTTATGCCCAGGAAGAGTGAAGGAGACACTTCTTACATTTCCTAATTTCTGTGATTCTACCAGAAAGACAGCTTAAAGAATGAAGCAATGGAGCCAGAACTCCCACCTCACAAGCATAATCATAATGGATAAAAGCAGTGTATTCATAGGGGCTGAACAGGTACCAAATGCCACCCACACTGCTCAGTGGGAACAGAAGGATGCTGTGGAACTGGAATGTTTCCAGGGAAGAATTTTGCTTTTATTTCTTCACCGGGACATAAAACTCCTTGATCTCAAGCACATCCCTCAATTTTATCTTCAACTGAAACAGGCCACTGAAACACTGACAAATCAAGTTCAACTGAACAAAAAGGACCTTGCTACTGAGATGTGTCAGGATGAAAAGTTGATGGTAAATACACAGGAGCCTTACAACTTTTGTTTAATGTGCAGAACTATTCAACACCTAAGAAGCAGCTAACTTATGAATTAAGAACAACCAATAGTAACACTAAAAATTTCTATATGAACAACTGATCTTTTTCTTAGTAAACTTGCAATTTCACAGATCACCAGATGGGAACATCAAAAAATATCAGAAGCCACAGCAGTCCCTATATACTACTTCGCATTTGCCTAGAACTGCTTAGAATTTAAAGCCTAAGAAAAGATTTCAGACTTCTCACGTTGAAGCAAAAAAAAATATAATAAAAAAATTACAGAATGGCAGTGCTCCAGTAAACCTAAAAAATTCTTTGTACAGAAAGATAATTCAGTTAGACAGCAAAGAACCACACAAAAGTCCTAAAGCTGTCAGCAGTACGGGTTAAACCACTGTCTGCAGCCCTGGATTAAAAGGCTAATATTTAGTTTTAAAATCAATCCTCTAATGCAAATGTGAAAGCCACTCGTATAGTAGCATTGAAAAATCTTTTTAAAAGGCCTTCTGTTCTGTTGGGTTGGAGGTTCAAATGACAGCTGAAAATGTAAATGTGATGCATTCATCAGCAACAGAGCAGGGCAAAGATGCTGTATTCTAACACTGATCTACAGTGAGCTGAGGAAGAAATGGCCTTTTTTGTCAAATTAAGGTTTCTGTCTTGAAGAATCCTAATTTGTCCCAATCAATACAACCCTAGTGGTAGCAAGAAAGCTCCCTGGCAACACTACATAATGACTTTGATTTCACAGTGTCTGTGTTATGCTTCGAACACGAAACCAGTTTTACACTTTCTGGGTAAAAGTGTCATGCCTGCACATTTCCCAAAACTGATCTCAAGAGAAGAAACAGAACTTATTCTACTACTGAAATACCTCATTATGGCTGCAAATAAAGCAGCTAAACTTAGACAGCATTAGCTGATATGCTTGGAAACTAAATGCTTTTGGAAAACATACTGCTTTATCTGCATCCTCAAGGACACTGCTCCTCTGAAGCTTTTACAAAACCCCTCCTCAAAAACATAACTATAACAAGCTTCCTTCTCCCAGAATATCCTGGAGAGATATTGCAAAAATTTCTGCAAAAACAAGCATGGAACAATAACAGTGGAAGGTAAAGCTATATCATTATGGCTCAGTGAAGAGATACCAGAGCAAAATCATGGCAAATGCACAGTACACAATGCCTCAAAGGAGTGTGTTACAGAACATACAGAATTTCCCATGACAGAAAGAATTATAAATGTTGATTTGAAGACACACAGTGGTACTGCTCTTTTACCAACTGCAGCAATACAGCTTACTTAAATATTGGGAGAGGTTGCCCTTTCAAATCATCTGCATCTATGTGCAGTTCAGCTGGTATTTACATTCCAAATGCTTGTGTTCAGAACAAGCAGCTCAGTCAACATCCTGCTCAGTAGCCCAGAGATGGGATCACCAATGCAGGCAGATAAACACAACTGAACTTAAGATCTTACAGTTAGCTTGAGTGTTCATTAGTCAAATAGGTCCCTGAGAAGACAGCAGGAAAAGGAAATAAAAAAGAACTGTATATCAAATGTTAATACTTCTTAATATTAAGAATAATTAATATTTATTATTAAAGATCAATAGTGAGAAGATCAGCTGAGCCATTCACTTCAGTGTTAGCTCCAACTACTGGAGACCAGAACTGTCACAAAGGTAGCAGCTCCTCAAACCAAGCCCAACACCACGCTTAGTCCAAGTTAATATTTTTTAAATCGTTATTATCAAAACAAATTTATAGGATAATGGAATTACCACTGGGAAGACAATAAATCAATGGCAATGTAGAAGCTATACACATTTCTAGGAGTTCCTTAACTGTGTTCATAGTACAGCCTGATCACAGACTCTAATTTTTTAATAATGCAATACATCAGGAATTTAATTTTTGCTTTCATGACCGCTATGAAATCACACTGCTGAACTAAGAACCTGTTCCTGTTTGAAAGTATCTCCTTTTGCTGTGCACATTTACAAGTTCCTCCAGATCATTGTCACCTAGCACAATTTAGCAGATCATGCAAAGAGAATAACGGATTTTCAAAGAGGTTCCAAGAGTTAACAATCAATTTGAGCAATCTGGAACCTATGGAACCAGAAAAATATACAGGGCAGTGATACCAACATGTATGGACACAGACCAGCCATAGAACCACTTCCACTTTGCAAATACGGAAAATTCACTACTATGGCAGAGCTGCAGACAAAAGTATAAGTGGTCCTGCTGATTACTTTAGGTGTTCTAAACTGTGAAAAAGAAATTCTTCTCACACTGTGTTTTCATGCATTTCACTATTACCAGCAGGCTGATAAACAGAAATGTTACTTCCTTTGCAACTTAAGTTTGGGCTGAAGAGCATCTTGTTATATCTAACACAAAAGATCATCAATTGACTGCCTCCTCTCTTACTAATTCATACATCAAGCACAATCAAGCCTCTATCAAAGTCTCCAAAAACTGACGTGTCAAACTCATAATTTTAGAGACAAGAATACACAAGAGAATGAAAGATTATGTGCACTGTTTCAATGTGGAGTCAGGTTAATGCCTCAGTCAACAAACCAACCATTGATTTGCAAACAGCTAAGAGAACAGGGTTATTAGCACAGCAGATGCTTATTACAGATGGGATGCAGGAACAGGCTGGAATTAAGGTTGAAAATACAGTGCAAGCCATGATTGAACACAAAGAAAACAAAACACCACAGTCTGTTTATTCAAAGCCAGTCTACACTGGCTTTGAATAAACAGTTGTTGTGTGTTGAGACAAAACAGACACTCAAGATACATTTTTTCCTCCTCAGTATTAAAAGATAATGAAATCAAAGCAGTGCAAACTCTTAACAAGAATTCCAAGATGATCATGATCACTTTAAATTAAATTCAGCATCAAAACAGCTTAGGAGAAACAGGACAAGGTAAAGTAAGAAAAGCAACTTCTTCGTAATTTCACCTATTTAAGGCTCAGATTTACCAGAGAATAGAGAAATGTATAATTCCTTCAATTAATTCAATGTTTTCATTTGAATATTTGCAACCATTTTTGGAAGTAGGGCTGTTCCTGTAAGCGCAGGAAACCTGCTTACACAGAGACAAGGAGAAACAGCAAAAGCTCTACACAGGCAGATGGACACAGACAAAAGAGGCCAGGCTTAAAGTAGCTGGCCTAGAACTGGCTGTTGCAGAAGACATGAGGCTGTTATAATGGTCATATACTGTGTCAGAATTAACATATCACAAAAAATACTCCTTCCAAAACTACACTGTACTCTAACTGTCCACAGGGTCTAACACAAAAAAGTGCAAGTTGTCCTGAATTAAATAAATCCTCCCTTTTTGGTAAAAGTTAGGTTTTGCTGCTGTTTTCAGAGTTAAAAAACAAAAAAAAAGCAATTAAAAGAGTTCTGCTATAAACACCAAGTGCCAGGAAAAAAAAATAAATTCCTTTAAAAAAACCTAAATTTTTGGCAAAATATCATGGTGAGGATCGTTGATCCTAAATATTTCTTTGGTGCTTCAGCACAAGCCACTCCAAAAGTGCACATCAGGAATAAAAAAATGCAACTTGGAATATATTTTAAAATACATGCATATGCTAAATCAAATAACAAATGGGTGGATCCAGCTGGTTCTCCTTTAGCTCTTACCTTTGTCTAGGAACTATGAAAAGTGCTCGTACCAGTTTTCTTCTGTTGGCTTTTGTATTCATATTCATGCAAAAATCCATTGCTGCCTATAAAGAGGAAAGTTAATGGAATACGTCACTTTAATGCAATGGGTTTTAATTAGAGCAACAGAAAATGGTTTTTAAACAGAGCTTTTACGGAGCTATTCCTACTACATGCAGCTGCTTTAAAAATAACCATAAAGAAAAATCTTCAGTTTTGGCTGGAACCAATATAGTTAGCAAACATGTCCACTGAGAGGAATACAGACTGATTAAAATTAATTCAGCTACTGCCAGACTCCAAAGCTTCAAATCTTTATTTGCTATCTATCTGATCTAGCATTATGGCTTTTAAGAGTGCAAAAAAATTAAAACTATGACTGTACCTTGTCTATGAGGTCTCTGTTGACACAATTTGGAAGCTGCTGAAGAAAAGCATCTACTATGAGTTTTAAATGAGATCCAGTACTGGCTTCTTCATCCTCTTGCTCTAACAGAGGGAAATAAACAAGCAGCAGACATCTTTAAGCTATGAGATATAATAATTTATGAACAGATTCCCCAAACAGTGCATTTGTAATGTTTAGCTGTTAAGTATTCATCTACAGATTATAAAAATGAATATAAAATTCTGATTTCCTAACATCAACTTTGAAGATCTCACCAGATCAATACCCCTACTGTTACCTTCTAATTGCAAAACTTGTGGTATGCTTCAGAAATTTTCCAGATCTTATTAAGCCCTAGAGAAGAGTTTAGTTTGCCCTATGGCACAATAATGAATTGTAACACCAGCACTTGGAAAGAATCCCCCTTGGCCAAAGCAACACAAAAAAATGTTGCTTCCTAGAAAAGGATCGTGATTAAGTTTGGTTTTCTTTCAGTTGGAGAATGCTCAGCAGTAACAAGAAAACCTAGGAGGTATCTGAAAGGAAAATGGAGACAGACAGACTTCAAAGAGAAGAATATGGCGGTGAAAATCACACCCAAGTAAACTACAAAATACCCAACACCTGGTAAAGTCACTGTGTGTTTACAGTAAGACAAACTCTTGGAAGACTCAAGTTCCATTTTCAAGTTACTGCAAGGCATAGATAACAAAGATGCTACATGGAAAGACTTTTTTTGGTTTTGGAACCTGCTAGGGACAGAGGCTGAGCTTAGGTAGAGAAAACACTAAGAATTCCTCCAAGGAACATTGTCAGCTCTGCCAGCCACCCAGTCTTGAAGGTGCCAGAGATATGAGCAGACATTACCTCCTCTCTTGCACAGGCAACAAAAAGTCAGAAGAACAAGGGTTCATTAAGGAAGGAATAAAAAGTAGAAGAGGAAAATGTTCCAGATGCTTAAATAAAAGACAACCGTGAAGTTTTAAGTGCTTAATGGAACCCTGACTCTCTCATCACCCACACACTGAGTTCACTAACATGCAAGCAACAGCCCAAACACTGCAATTTGCAAATTTTGGTTTAATGCATTTTTCCATTTATGTATTTATTGCCACACCTTCCTGTCTCCTTCCTTTTCCCTTACTGCAATTAGTTGTCTCAGTATTCTATTGAAACTAACTCAATGCTCTTGAAATAAATTAAAAAATAAGTCTTTGATAATTTGGTCACATTTCCAGAGGCCCTGTTATCACATTCTATTTCAACAGTTCCCCAAATACATCTCTTCTTTCACTGGTCCTCTCCTCCTCTGGAGAGCTACAGATATTCTCACATTGTATTTTCTCATCATGGTATGTGGATCCTATTTCCAAGTGGAAAGGCATTTTTGTAGTACCTGAAGAAAGTCTGGAACTTAAGACAGAAAATTAAGCATTTCACATTGACAAGAAATTAAACTGGTCAGGGCTTCCTTCCCGAAGGCAAGCAACAAAGTATGCAATTCATGTAACAAATTAGTTAATTTGTTGCTTTTCATATTGATCCTCTTGAGTTCTAGTCTTTCATCATCACCACATTTTAAAACTGCATGAATCCTTTTTAAAGATTTACTACAAGTAGTAGTGTGGAACAACTATGGTTAGACTATTTGTAACAGTATATCTGGATAAAAATCAAATAATGCAGTATGAACACTGTAGAGACTGAAAGAAAAATTATTTTTTATTTCTAAACACCTTTATATTTAACCAGAAAGGTTAAAAGGCAACTGCCTTTTACATTTGCTTACTTTTAAAAGTTGTGTTATCAGTAGCTTTCACTTGTATCTGCATGATTTGTTACAAAAACATTTATCACAATCCTAGCTGTTTCTAGCTACTAGTTTCATAAATAAATAAATAATTTCCCCTGAATGCACTCTACAAATCTACAAACTAAAACAAAATAGAAAGCTCACAAAAACAAATCAGGAAGAAAAAGAATTCTTCAACCCAATTCTTTTTACCTTGCTCATCAAGAAGCTTCTTTGTAAGATCTTCTGTCTCATCTCCACAGTCTAACTCCAGTGCATCATCATTAATATCCAGGTTCTCCAGCTCCAATTCCAGATCCTCATTCCCAGCTGCTTCCTTATTATCTTTGGTATCTTTTGAATCTATTTATGAGTAGAAATACCAAATAAATACTAATAAATTGTTAAATATACACAGTTCTGATTAGAATACAGGAAGATCAATACTGCTAAACCTACTTCTCTTTAATGTCTTAAAATCTTTTACACAGATGAAAAAAAGCAGAACATGAGGAAGGTGTTGCTGAAATAACTTGAGAAATAAAAGGTCAAATAAACAGTATTCATTTCCTTGAAAACAATACCTGAATCTGATAAAGACTCAGAACAGAATAGTTAATATTTTTCTTGGATCACAACACTGGTCCAACACTGAGCACTTTTCCAAGAGATTGCTACCTACAAAATTTTACTGTTTTTTCAGGCGTCCTCCCAATCTCATTTGCGAACTATGCTTCATTTAAAAGAAAATAAACTTCAAGGCAGAAAACCTTATTAAAATTCTATATTTTTTCAAAGCAAAGTGTGATAACTTCTAAACAGTGCACACATCATATGGAAATACAGACTCACAAACAAGTAACATATTTAGAATCACAGACAAAATTATTCTGGAATGGACTTTGGTGGTATCTCCAGTTCAACCTTTTGCTCAAAGTGGATGAACACTGTATTCACACCAGATTTTGCAGGTATTTTTCCAGTTGTTTCAAAATATTAAGAGAGAGATTCCAGTCCCCCTGAGCAAGCTGCTCCAACATCTAATGATGCTTACAGGGAAATTTCAGAATTATCCAAACATGCATCTTCTGTTACACTTTGAGCCAGTGATGGTGAATTTTTATCCAAACTAAAGTCTGCAACTGCCTGACTGTGCACTGAGGGCTGTGTCAGAAGTGACGAACCACCTTCTTATCTACTGAAATTTTATGCTGACAAAGTCAACTACCATTAATAATTTAATATGAAAATAACAGTGAAAAAACCCCCAAACACTAACATCTTTAAAAAAAGGAAAACTCTTCCCATTTCTCACAGAAAATATTGTATTTACTCACACTGCTTAACCTTCAATTTCTTGACATTTACAATTCTAATATTAAAATGCATTTACTTATTTTGTTCCTGAACACCCACATATAATCCCTACCCACATAGTTTATTCCCTGAAAATTCATCCAAACTGGTGTACTGATTACAACAAATTATTTCAGTACCAACTCATTACTTCCATCAAGTTTGTTTATTGGTTGGACAAGTATGTTAAAAAAAATACTCATCTAAGCATCCTACCTCTTGATTCATCTTTGCTGGAATCCTTGTTCTGGGAATATTTTTCATTATCTTTAAACAAAATTGCTGGCACAAAAGCCTTCAAGTCAATGAGATTCTCATAGAAATTTCTAGCATCTTCATCTTCCCAGATACCTCCCTCCAGGTCATATTCTCCAGGCTTTCCTGGTGTGAAAATATCAATACCAGGTCCATGTTCTGCAAAAACAGTGAAACCATAGAAAGTTATTTACACAAATTTACAATCTTCTAGGGGGAGGTGCCTTAGAGATTAAGAGTCCTTTTAGAAAAGTGTTAATCTATTTATTACTACCACTGTTTTCACCTAAAGATTGCAATGCATACTTTAAAGTGTTTTAACAATTCAATCCTAATATTAGATATATCAAGATGTTATCTTAAAATTGTAAATTTGATTTTGATTGAAAATACAGAAAGAATCAGAGAGGAAGTCAAATCAACTAAAACCAAGCAACACATGATATCATGTTAGGAAAGAAAGTTGTAACAGACTTTAATAGCATTAGCATTAAAAGTAATCCCTTTGAGTATTATGAACTATACCCCACTGAGTTTTAAGAATGAAGCTTATAAAGAACAATTTAAAATTTACAGGCACTAAAGAAATACAGCTTTTTTAAGTTCAAGATCATTTAAACCAAAAGATACACTCATGATTTAAACAACATCTCAACGAATCTCAAAGTTTAGACTTAAAGACACTGCATAGCTGTACCAGCAAAAAGCTGCACTTCTGCTCAGGAGGTCAGACAGCCACACCTAGTGACTTATCTAGCTTAACAATATGTTCCTGCCCATAACATCATGGCCCAAAATAGACTTCTAATGTATTTTTTAACATGTTTTAAATACCAGCTTTTAAAACACTAGCAGTTTTTAAATACTGCATAATATTAAGTGGAAAGGATCAGGGTAAAAATATTTTTAATTTTCCATTTATTGCTCTATTACTAGAAACAAACTTAAAGAGATATTACTTAAGTTACTGCAACTACACAGGATATAAAACAGTTATGGTTCCATCTTAGGCTTAATTACTTTAATTTTAAAAAAAAAAGTGTTATTCATTATCTGATATCCTTCAGGGGGAAAGGCTGAATGAAATGAAACCAGCAGAAAGAACACACTGTTAAGAGGGTTTGGTCAGTTTTCCCACCACATCCAAGCCAAGACCAGCATTCTGTTAACTTGCTTTACAATCTGGCTTACCCTCGGGTGTTGGTTTCTCTTGGGGGAGGTCAGGCATGTTTTCATCCAGAAGATCAGCCAGAGACTGAGAATTTGCCAACAGCTTCTGATATGACATTGCAAATTCCTCATATTGCTTGTGTCGATCTTCACTCAGCTCTCCTTTGGAGTGCAGAATGCGTCTACAAAAATCAAACTTACAATAAGACAATCTTTCTCCTTAGAATATATTTGAGCTATGCTGAACCATTATGAATTTCTCTGAGCAAAGCTAACCTGCCCTCTCTGAGGGAACTATAAGAATTCTAGTTTAGACTGCAATAGCAAAGATTTAAATGACACTATTATTTTTCCAAACCACACTGAATTTCTAACTTCAATGCCACTGATGACAGTACAGTCACAGAAGCTCCAGCTTCTATGTCAAAAGGCCCAGTTACTGTTTTCCATGATTAGGCTCTAATAATCCTGAAAAGATTTGCATAGTAAAAATAAAACATTCAACTTAGATCAAAGCTGGATAAAAGTTGCTTTGCACCTGTAACAATCTATTTCCATATTTTTTAAATTATTAGATGAGCTATTATCACTAGGAGGCTCAAAAAATTTGCAAGCAGCCCACTGACTTTCCAACAACCCAAGTTATTTCAAGGCTATTGATCTAAATTACAAGCAGTTATGTTTGTTTCTTTTGTTGCTCGTAATTTTCTTTTACAAAACTATTCATACTTGCTTCAAACAAGAATTTTTAAAATTGAAATCTGTTGTCAAAAGCAACTTTCATTTGAAGGAACATAATCACTGATTACAAGTGCACTGCTTGCAAGTGCTGGAACCACTGACCAGGCACTCTGCACTGAGATGAAAGCATCAGAAGTCTGAAAAAAGGTGCAAACGCCACAATTCCCAAAGCAGGTTGAATCATTACATTATCATCTGTAGGATTCCATTACCATGAGGCTTTTATTATGCAATAGGCACAAAGTCATAGTCTTGCCAAAAGACACATTTTGTGGCATAAAAATTCTGAAATAGTTAAGGCAATGTAAGTTGAGCAAATATCAATCTTCTCGTTCCAAGTTAATCGTAAAACAAGCCATCTTTGTACACATTCACAGGGTGATCAACAAAATCCCTTCTGCCTGCTTAGAACCAGAAGTGCACACAGGTGTGTGGCTAGAGGGCAAGAAGCACTGATGCTGGCAAAAGTTCTGTTTTTCTGACAAAACACACCTATTTAAAATGTATTGCCTGCTCCTGCAAAGTACAGCAAAGAAAAATTAACAAATTAAATAACCACTGAGAATTTGTGAAGTGCAGTAGTTCAGTTTGGATTCAGGAAACACATTAAGTGTCAATTCATAGCTCTTTCATGGAGACCACTGTCCATTGCACACATATTTTAAGTTTAAAATATACCAGCAGCTTTATAAACACGAGCACTGGAGCTCTGTGCTATTACAAAAAAATAAAAAAAGCAAAGTACTGTGATAATAGTACAAGACTTTCAGTTCTCAATTTCAGTTCCAAGAAGACAAGTGTTAACAAATTCAAAGAAGCTAAAGCAAATGAAGCAAACCTCAAAAAGCATGGTTCATTTCTGAATACAATTACAAGTACAGCACACAGTACTTGTCTTACTTTATGTCTCTTCAAAGCACCACAAGGCAAGTTCAGCACATCTTAAAAAACATCCTTAATTTAGACAAAAGAAGTTTCTTCCATAGCTAACACTCATTTCTGAAAACTCTCTAGAATTTGGGAATCAAGTTGTTTCCTTCCAATGACACAGCCTGGCAAGTTTTGTTGTGCCCTCAGCTGTGTAAGCAAATGACCACCAGGTTCTATGTTACATCTATATTAAAGTCAAAGCATAACTCAAAGTACTTTTCCTAATTATGCACTTAACCAGAAACACTTGAGTCTGCTTTAATTATACCTAAATAATTCCGCAGGTAACACGGTACTAAAGCCCTGTTAATTTAGCACAGTAATTTTCAATTAATTCAACCAATTTGTACAGCTTAAATAATTTCACAGTCACTTTCCTGACATAGATAAATTGATGAGTTATTTACCTGACTAAATATCATAACCTAAACATATGACACAGTTGATACACAAAAGGGAACAATTCACTCCCTACTCATTGATTCTGGAATACTAGTGTGAATAAAAACTACAGCAAAATGGATCAGATTTTTAATACACAGAGAACTGTTTTATCCAACAGGGTTATTGGTTGTTTTTTTAAAACAAAAAAAAGCCCCAAAACAACTCGAACGAACAAAAACACTCAAAAAAACTGCCACCCACAAAAAAAAAAATCAAAAGCAAGTATGGAACAAACTGCACTATCACTTTCCCAAAATCCAGTTTAGGAAGATTTCTAGAGTACAAACAGACTTCTTACTGGGCAAATTTCTGTCTTGTCCTCCTCATGCCTTGCACTTCCACAGCTTGCAAATGCCAAGAATCTTTTACAGATGGTGTAAACAAAATTTGGTAGGAAAGCTTTTTGAGGTCTTATTTAACAAAACTTATCCCTCAACTTTTATTAAGGAGTTAAAATAAACACCTTAAAGTTCAGAGAGAAATAATAGGGTTCTCTTAATCCAGTGATAAATGATAGTTCTTCACATTCCTTCCCCGAAACAAAGCTTTGCACCCAAGTTCACAGGGATAATTCAGATGTAGAGGTGCTCAAAGTACCACCTCGTCTGATCTACTCAAACCAGGCTCAGTAATGAGATTAGACCAGGCTGCTCAGCCTCTGTCCAGTCATTTTTATCCAGCTGTAAAAGTAAATAATAAAGTATACCTCCCTCTCCCAGATCACTTACATTCTTTCTTCTTCTTCTTGGTTTCTTAACATATTTTATACCTCTCAGAAACCTTTTTCACTTTATTTTCTATCATATTTTGTAACACCCACTCATTCAAACTCCAGTCAAAACCAATGTGTCCAGAACCATTATAGCTGTGAAACTATAAAGGTTCATATTCATTCACTCTGAAAAAACTACAACTAAGTCAATAATGCACTTGAAACTAATAAGGTGCTTGTCAAAATAACAGTGCCTCAAAAGTCAGTTTATGATCCTGTGAAATTCAACACCTGGCTGACACCAGATAGCACTGCAGCACAAAAGCCATCAGCACGATGGATCCTTGCTTTGGAAACATAAAAATTTAATGCATTCCAACCATACATTTGGCTCTGGATGGATGTCCAGCCTTTTAGCTGAAATATGTGTCTATACACAGTAACATGTTTGTTTCTATCTGACTGGAATGCTTCCAGAAGGAATTAAGAATGAGTGTTTTAAGACCAGCATTTGGGTTTAGGCTGGCTCCAATAATAAGAATTCAGGATGCTTTAAAGACAACAACAATGTGAACATGGCAGAAATAAAATTATTTGGATCTCGAGATCTGCATAGTCATACCCTGCAATATTAGCATTACATATAGATATTTAAGAGGATTTATATCAAATTGCCTATGCCCTCTAACATTTTAATCCATTTATTTAATAGATATTTGCCCACCTTGGAGTGTAACAGATACCTTGTTAATTTAACCTATATTTTCCTTCACACTGGTACACTAAAAAAGTAAACAAGCCAAAGCAATTGTAGCATATGCTTTGCTAGATACATGTAGATGGAAAAGGAGAAATCAGATTGTGCCAACTGGAAAATGACAGTGCCAGCTGGGAAAGCAGCATTGCTCTCATGCTGATAAGGAAACAGCACCAAACAGAGTAAAGAGAATTACAGCCAAAGGTCAACCTCCCTTTTCTTTGAAAGATCCTCAAAGAGTCTGTTTGGTCTCTGCTTTTAAAGTATTCAGAACAAATTTAGAACTTTTTAAATAAACACTGCAGAATACACTTATCTTCTACACACTGCTAACAGACTATGTTTATAAATACTGCAACAAATCCAGGCAATTCATAATTAAACTATGTTGTATTCATAAGTAAAAAGCAACATTCAATTGTCACCTGTTTTGTCTTTCAATATTTTGTAGCTCCCTGTGGTCCCTTTTCAGGTGTTTGGTCAAAGATGTAAAGTATTCCTTCAACAAATTCTGGAAGGGCTGCTGTTTCTCTGGGCTAATTATCTCACTAGGAGGAAAGCTCAAGTTAAACTTCTCTGCAACAGTTTTTACTTTCCTTGGTACCAAACCAGCAATGTCATCTCCACAGTGCCGACAAAAGCTGATAACCACAGAAACATGAGTGTGGGATTCTCGATCAGCGTTAATAATATTTTTAAGCTGCTCATAGATTAAAGACAAACCTTCCTTGTCAGTGAAAATCCCAACTATTGTCAATTCTGCAATGAAACGCAAATCAGTTCTTAACTTGGTAATGTTGGGAGTCTTCTCTTCTTTCCTTGCTTCAAAATGTTTTTTCCAAGCCTGAAGTAATGAAGGAGCAAAATCAGCATATCGCTGGTGAAAGAGGGAACACAAGTGCACAGCACAGTTCACGTCTGATATTTTCAGTTTGGCCTCCACAATAGAAGCTACTGCTTCTGCAATGTATTTGCTTAGATTCAGGCTATTAAAGTCATGGGACAAGGAGTCCCTTTGTTGCTCTGTAATGGTTTTTAGCTTCTTAACAAAAGCCGTGTTCTTCTTCAGACTGGAGTCCAGTCTGCTGAAGAAGTTTTCCTCAGGACGACTCTCGGGTGCATTCTGGTTTTTGCTGCGGAGCTCTTTTCTTGCCTGATGGCGTTCCCAGGCCTCCTGATGGAGCTGATGTGCTTCCTCTTTTTCCCTAAGAGACATAAAAATTAGTCATTTTCATTATGGAGCCTTACTCTCAAGGGTACTAATTCAAAGGAAAAAAGGTCACAGTTGGAAAAACTTCAGCAGTTTAACAAAATTTCCCCTTACCCTTTTCTTAAATATTTATCAAGCTAATCCTAGAAAGCATCTGCCTCAGAAACTCTTGTTTAATTTTTGTGCTGCAAAGGGCAAGTACTACTTGCTACAAAACAAAATTTCTCAAATGTTTCTATGCAGAACAGATTAATCCCAACAGACTTCGAAAATATAAACACAGAACTCCATTTACTACAGATGGAGATGAAGTTCTTACAGAAGAGGACAAGAGCCTTTCAACAGGTTGCTGTATTACACAGTTAAGGGAAACCTTTTATTCCCACACTACTGAAATTACGCAGAAAATATGGAATAAATGAAATATATCTACAACACTGCCTCAATCTTAAAAGTGGCATATTTCAGTAATTGGAATGGCCAGAATTTCATCTTTATTGGTCTAAAGATGCCATTTTCAACACTGTAGTACCTTTGGATAACATACTAAGAAACATTGTCTTGGTAATATCACATATTAAACTGCCAAGTTACATTCTGAGCTTGCCATCAGGTATCAATTTACTGTGATTGATTAAAAGAAATGTCAAGTCATTTCTCATAGCATATTTGCTCCTGTTATTTATGGCCTGTAGACCCGTTAAGAGTCTGTAATCCAAATTTCTGGATGTTACCATTTCATCTTAAATGCAACTGTGCTTCTTTATTGTCCTGGTTTGGGCGGGGACATAGTTAATTTTTTTCAGAGTATCCTGTATGGGGCTGTGGTTTAGATTTGTGTTGGAATCAGAGCTGATAATACAGGGATGTTTTCATTATTGCTGGACTCTGCTTACACACGGCCAAGGTCTTTTCTGCTCCTCACCTCACCCCACCCCACCCATGAGGAGTCTGGAGGTGCACGAGGAGCTGGGAGGGAACACAGCCAGGACAGCTGACCCCAACTGACCCAAGGGATATCCCAGACCATACGACATCATGGTCAACATATAAATCTGTGGGAAGAAGGAAGGGCAGGGATGGTAAGAGTGATAGTGTTTGTGTTTCCAAGTCACTGTTACATTTATAGGGCCCTGCTGTCCTGGGGATTGCTGGGGAAGTGGGGAATTAATTCCTTGTTCTGGTTTGCTTGCCTGCACAGCTTCTGCTCTACCCACTGAACTTTTTGTCAACCCACAGGCCTCCTCACTTCTACTCTTCTGATCTTCTCCCCTATCCTGTTGAGGGGAGGGAGTGGCTGGGTGAGGCTGATGCTGGCTGGGGTTAAATCACAACACTTACTCAAGACTAATTTTGTACTCCATGGTCATCACACACAGAACACTATCAAACCCCCATAACAGAGACCAAAGTAACAGAGGTTACAAGTGAAAACTCAAAACTTCTTAGAAGTCATAAAGCACAATCAGACAGCCACGTAAAATTTATAACACTACACGCAACTTATTAAAAGTAACTCAAACAGTTCATCTTTTATAACTCTGCCCACAATCCTGATAGCAGAACTCCAGCATTTGGCACAAATAAACCTTTAAAAGACAACTTACTTCAGTTGAGCAGCTGCTTCTTCTTGTTTCTTTTTCTCTTCCTCCTCTTGTTTCTTTTTCTCCTCTTCTTCAAGTTTCTTTTTTTCTTCTTCTTCTTTCTTCTTTTGCTCTTCTTCTGCCTTTACTTTATCCTCTTCTTTTTTCTTCCGCTCCTTGTCTTCCTTCTTTCTTTTATCCTCTTCCATTTTTTTCTTTTTATCTTCAGGAACTTTTAAAGTCTCTCTCTTCATGCCAACCTTGACATCTTCTTTTGGCTTCTCCCTGGTGCTCACTGGTCGCCTTTCACTAAATTCTTTATTATTTAGCTGAGATTCTTTTTCTTCCATATTTGCTGGCTTTTTGCGCTCAGCTGGCATTGTGTTACCCAGGCAAACCTGCAGAACCACAGGAAAATAACTAGTTTTAAATTGCTGTTGATATTTTATGTCATTTTTCCCAGCCCACCCATATTCACTTAACTCACAAATGCATGACTCATCAGAATAAAGGTTTAAGTTTTCTTGAACTAAGGAAAGGACCTGACAGGTAAAACCTAATCATTTTGTGTGTTGTACTGCAAAGTTGTCTTCAGCATAAATGAGGAAATAAAAGTATCTTGAAGTTTCTACAACCCAAGGAATATAAGATCTTGAACATAAAAAGATGTCCATCTGAAAAAAAATAATTCAAGACTGATGAAAACAAAGTACCCCCAACTTAAAAATAAGTACAGATTTGATACATCAGCATGCACCTGCACCTCACCGACCTTTCTACACATCTCCTAAGAATACTCCCCCTTCCACTACCACTACTTGGGATCACAGGATAATGCAGGTTAGATGGGAACTCAAGTAATTCAACCTCCTGCTCAAAGCAGGGTCAGCAATGAGTTCAGACAAGACTGCTCCAGGTTCCAGTCTTGAAAACTGCCAGGGAAAGAAACTGCACAACCTCTCCAGTCTATCTGCTCCAGTGCCTGATTATTCTCATTGTTAAAAGGCATCAACTTGCTTCCTTCTTTTCTCACCCCTCCCCAGATTTCCCCAGCATCTCCAGCACTCAGCACAAGTAGCAGCTGAAGAGCAAGCAGTGCTGACTAAGCTGTATGCACAAATCTCCCTGCCAGCAGAGCAAACGGAAATAATATCAGAAAGGCTGCAATTATCAAGAGTTATCAAAAGCTACAATTCCTCTCTTCTTCTACTCATTCAACATTTTATAGGAGCTTTAGCCTCTTTGGGGTTTCCAGTCCTCTAAGCTTTGGTTTCACTTGGCCAAGTACACAAAAGGTAACACATACTTATCACAAAAGGGTAAAACCACAGGACATTTTTGGTAACGAGGAAACTGTGATGAGCACCTAGTTCAGCCCCCTGCTCCAAGCAGATTCCAACAGATCAGAGGCTTGGCTAAGGTTTTAGTATCTTGCTAAAAACAGAGAAGCAGAGGTCCCCTCTGGGCACACTGTGAAAAAGCTTTTCCTAATACCAACCTGGAAATTGCCATTCCCCACACTGTGCTTGTTTCTTTTCATCCTATCCCTGCAGAGCTTTGAGAAGAACCCAGCTTCATCTTCTCTGTGCTCTCCCATTAGGTTGTTTTAAGACAATAATAAGATTTCCCCCTCTCTTCTTACAGATCAAGAACCCAGTTCTCTGTTTCTCTTCAGATATCATGTCCTCCAGCCTCCCTATGTTCTTGGTGACCTTCTAATAGACATGCTTGACTGCATCAATGCCTTTCTTGGGAAGAGAGAATCCACACCTGGATGTGGTAAGTACTGAAGAGAGGGGGAAGACTCACCTTCTTCAGCCTCATGGTTAACTTCTGGTACTACAGCCTAGAATGCAAGGGCATCCTGCTGAGTCATGGCAGGGTCAGATGGACCAGGAAGAACCACAAGAAGCATTCAGAACCACCTAAGCTTTATTTCCTTCAGGTTAAATTGATTTCTTAAAACGAAAAATAATTTTCACATATTTACCAGGTTCAAGTTAAATGCATATACAGGTGGGACTGACAGGACACCACTGCATGTGACACCTTGTGAAGAGCCATCACTTTGCTTTTATTAGTAACACCAGTTTGATTCCCAATGGGCACCCCTACTTTTGCCTTTCTAACATTTTACTCTGACTGGATGATGAAAACATGCTAGATTCATGAATTCCCTGCATCTACTCAGAGTGGATAATGAGACACTTGCATTCCAATCTAATGCAGAGTGCTTCTGCTATTATTTTAACTACTTTGAAATATGATTATAGAAAAGACTTCACAATAAAGAAAATTTCTTTCCTAGTAAGTATTGCACATTCCCACTGCCATCTCCCAAACAATAAAATGACAGATTCACATACTGTCTATCCCACCCAGATGAAACTCTGTATTATAATATTTAAAGTGCTTGTCCAGGGCTTCTGAAGAAAAAATGGTTTGCAAAAATTTACAGTATCAGTATTCACATATGGCAGTGTCAACTTACCAATGGGGAACCTATTCAGGACTTGGCCTCTGGCAGCAATTGGCAACAGCACCAACAGAGAAATTACTCTGACACTGATTTATGGAAATCAAATCAGCATTGCTTAAACAAGCAGTGGCAAATTTGGCTCCCTAATGCATGTCTACCACTATAAGATTTCAGACCTCAAGATCTCAGAATTACTTGATTTCCAAAAACACTGATCTTAAAGCACGATTATTATGAAATCAGTACTTTACCAAAGAGGTAAGGGTTTGCCTTTGTTTAAAGAAATGCTGGGAACAGCATGTCACAATTCCAATACTCTGAACAAAATATCCAGCTACATATGTAACTTTTAACAACATGGTCACTCACCACAATCATTATGGTGCTCGAGATCTTACTAAATTTAGGAAGTCAGACTTCTGTTTTAAAGACATATCTGACGCTTGCTTGTATAAAAGCAAACCAGAGCAGATGGGATAAAAAGAAAAGGGGTGGAGTATAATCAGGCACATTATGATTTTTACCACACAGCAGTATTATCCACTTTTTCCCAGTGAACACTGCTGATCAAAAAAACCCCCAAAAATCTCATTTTGCAATAGGTTTCTGTTCTGTATCCCAGAATAGGTATGTTACAATACTCCTTACTACCTGCTACATGTACAGCTCCTTATCTCCCAAACCTTTCCGATGGCTCTGCCAGCTCGTTTGTGTCGACACCAAACACCTGAGGGCAGGAGGAGGCTGTGCTGCTGCTGCCTCTGAGCTACAGCCGGGCTGAGCTCCCAGCCGGTGTGGAGCCTCCACAACAGGCAGCGTAGAACTGTCCCACGAGCAACTTTCCCAAAAGCTGTGGAAGGCAGGGAGAAATGGAAACAGCCAGCAGGCTCACCTGGGCCTCCTTTCCATAGGAAACAAGGGTGGAAACAAATAGTTTGGTCCAGATTAACAGAATGGTATGGAAACATTAGGAGAAACTTAGGAGATAAAGAGAACTTCTATTTAATACTTCACATTTACATGAATGTACTGATGAAAAGGCACAGTAATGACACAAATTCGACAAGCCAACAGATATGACAAACCTGACAGCACTCACACCTGAAAATTAGGAAGGACAGAGAAAACAGAGACAAGACAAGCACCCTATGCCCTTGGACTCTTGGCAGCCCATTTCTGTAGTGACACTTACATACTTTAACACTACTTCTTCTCAGTTTCAGCATTTATAGATAATATTTTTTCAGAGGGAACTATTTCTCTTAATTTTTCAATATTTGACATACCTTGACTCATTTGCAGTTAGGACAATTTTTATTGTACTTATGTTTCTACATTTTTTTTCATTACAATCTTGGAATTTGAAAGAATGGGACTGCGTTCGTGATATTCTGAGCTCAGAAACTTAAGAAATAGTTTTGAAACACGGAAGTAACATTTAAGAAAAACTATGTATTTACTCTCAGGGAAAGCAAAGAGTAATACAAGGTATTCAGCATCATTAATCTACTCACAATTCAGAACAAAAGGATAAATGTCAATACCTTGGCCCTCAAAGCAATCCTCTCAAGCCTATTCTCAAAGCCTGCAGTAACATGATCCAGAATCCCAATCCTTGCAAACACAAGTATGATGGAAAGAAATACAGTTCTATTAAACTAAACATATTGAGATTTTTTACTAGAAATTAAATGGATCACATAAACAGTCCTTTTTGCAGCTACTCTATTACAACAGAGATATGGGAGATAGAGAATGTAGGCAAGATGTCCCACCTCTGAGTGGCTGAAAAAATCTCAAAGAGCAACAAACTCCTCCATCACTAGTTACCACACCACTAGAAGGTTTTAAGTTTCAAGAACTGAATCGCAATTAAGGTTCTCTTAACGCAAGGGAAGGTGCGTAAGAAAAATACCCAGGTCAGTGAGGAGAAAATAAACTCAGTCACAGGTTTTGGAAGATGAGACACAGGACACAGAAAAAAACATAGTGCAGAGAGAGAGAGAAGTCCCCCACACAGTGGCAGGGAAAGTTCACAGAATATCCTGACTTGGAAAGGACCCACAAGGATCATCAAAGTCCAACTGCTGGCCCTGCACAGGACACCCCAGGAGTCACACCATGTGCCTGAGAGCATTGTCCAAGCGTTTTTTGAGTTCAGACAGGCTCGGTGCTGTGACCGCTTCCTTGGGGAGCTGTTCCAGTGCCTAACCACCCTGCGGGTGAAGAACCTTTTCCTGATATCCAACCGAAACTTCCCCTGACACAACTTCAGGCCACTGACACATCTTCTGGCCGGCCTGCAGAACAGCCGGGCACTTTTACTTTCGCTTCTATACGTCTGGGAGAGAATGTTTTGCTGCCAGACTTGCAGGAACGCGCTTTCCACCGTGAAACAGAGGCCTATAGGCACGGCACTAAAGATAAAGACTCCTTCACTAGCACCCCAATCCCCGCCCGCAGCTCTGCCGCAGCCCCGGCCCTTTCCCGGATGGGACCAGCAGCTCGGGAACTGCAGCTTCCTGTCCTGTCCTGTCCCGGCCTCCCTCTGCCCGTGCCCTCAGGCACCGCCGCCCGAGCCTTCCCAGCTCCGAGCCCCACGGCCCCTCCGCCTCCGGGACCCCCCTCCCCGTGCCCCGCCGGGCCCCTATGCCCTCCTCTCGCCTTCCCCGGGACCCTTTCCTCACACGCGCTCCAGCAGCGCCCTCCCGTCCCGTCGGTGCTCGCGGTACCTGTGCCCGGTGCCGACATGGGCCCGCCCGGCGCCGCCGCCGCCGCCGCCTCCTCCTCCGCCCCTCCGAGGCCCCCGAGCGCTTCTCCCCTCACGGCGGCCGGGCCGCCACCGCGCTGCCTGACCCACGGCACCGCCCCGACCGAGCCCGCCGCGCCCTCCCCGCCACGCCCGGGCGCGAAGGAAGGAGGCGGCGCCGCTTCAAGGTGGCAGAGCCGCGGCGGCGGGCGGAGCGGAGCGGCGCTTCCCGAGGGGCGGGGGTCAGGCAGCGAGGAGGGCAGCCCCGCGCGGGGTCCTGGCAGCGGACGGGTTACCGGGAGCGCGGAGGCGGAAGGGGAAGAGGAACGGGAACGGGAACGAGAACGGGAATGAGAGTGGAAGCGAGAATGGGAATGGGAGAGGAAAAGGGTTCGGCCGCGCGTCCGGCACAGCGGCGCGGAAGGGGGAGATAGGCTCTGAATGTCGCTTCCGTGGTGGCCCAGCGCGCGACTCGGCTGTGGCCCCGCGTGACGTCACCGCGGTGACGTGTCTGTGCCGCCGGGCGTCACGGCAGCCTCGTGTGGCGGGGAGGCGCTCCGGTGTCACCGCGATACAGCACGGCGGGGCACAGGCGCTGAACGCCAAATTACTGCCTAAGAGGTGCTTTCATGGGCGTCCATTAGCGTGCCCAGTCCTGGGGCAGTGCTATCACAGCAGTGCTGTGTGGCTAGCACAGGTCTTTCCCATGAGAACTTTCTCCTGTGTTTTATAAACAAAGATAAAGTTTGGATGTTATTAAAACAGTGTCTCGAGATTTGGACAGTTCAGGCCTGGCTAATCAGGCCTAGGGGGAGGTTTCTAACTAACGAATCTGGGTGACCTCTGAAAAGTATATATAAGTTAGAATCAAAGTAATAAAGCTCTCTTTTCTATGCCACGCTGAGAATCCGGGTCCTTTTCTCTGCTAGCGGCTCAACAGTGACAGCTCAACAGCTGTGCCCAGCTCTGGGCTCCTCAGCACAAGCGAGACCAGAAAACTGCAGAGGGTCCAGCGCAGGCTGCAGAGATGAGGAGGGCTCTGGAGCATCTCTCGTATGAGCAGAGACTGCGGGAGCTGGGCCTGTTCAGTTCGGAGAAGAGATGACTGAGAGGGAATCTCATTAATGCATATAAATATTTCCAAGGTGGGTGCCAAGAGGATGGTGCCAGACTTGTTTCAGTGGTGCTGAACAATAGCCATAAAATAAAACATAAGGAGATCACCTCAAATGAGAAGGAACTTCTTTACATTGAGAGTGGCAAAGCACTGGGACAGGTTGCTCATAGATTCTCCCTCTCTGGAGACATTCCAAACCCACCTGCATGTGTTCCCGTGTCACCTGCTCCAGGTGACCCTGCCTTGGAAGGGGGTTGGACTGGATGATCTCCAGAGGTCCCTTCCAACCCCATCCATTCTGTGATTCTGCCATTGGGTGTGTTTTCTAGTCTAAATTTTGTCTCTCTGCCCTCCTGCCCAGTCACTCTTCCCACCTGGACATCCAAGGATATTTTACAGTGGTGAATTTAGTGGCACAAAACTCCCTGATTTGTTGGAAATGCTCCCTGCCTGCATGTCTGGGCACGGCATTGCCTCTTGGGCAACTCTAAGCTGGAAAAAGCTGGCACAGCCCAGAGCTGCAGAGTGAGAATCTGGTGTTTATTTTACACTTTGAATCCAGGTTCTGACAGAAGCTTTTTCTTTGGGTTGGGAAAGCCTTTACAGCCCTCTAGGCTTAGAACAAGCCCTCAGCAATATTGGACTGTGACAGCAGGCACAGGCCTGGGAGTGCATAATGAGATTATTCAGCTGTTAAAGTCCCTTTTTATTCAGAGGCAAGAGTCGGCCCCAACAGAAGACACTGTTTACTGATGCAGAGTTTTAGGTGTGCTCTGCCAACTGGTAGAGGACTGGACAGGTTTTTTTCCAGGGAATAGCTCTCCTCCCTGCTGTTTAACTTCATTGCTTGTTTTGCAGACATATCTAAAAATCTCTTTCTGGACAAGTTTAAAAGGATGAAGTTGTGCTTGTTATTGACACAGATCATATACATGTCCCTGCTCAACAAAGATCTCATTTGCTTGCCAAAATGTCTTGAGCTACCAAGTTGATTAAACTGACTCACTGGAGTGGAGAAGACCCATGGGCAAAACACAGTAAAGAGGGGGAGGGAATATCCATGTTAGTGTTGGCACTTTATTTTCCAAAGGCACTGATCCTTTGGCAAGTCAATTGGTGCCTTTGGATTACTTCTTTTGGGGGCAAATAGATTATATTTGCCTTAAGTATCAGTGGCACTGGCATTACATCAAGAGATGTTGGCTTATTTTCTTTTGAAGCATGATGTTGCTGCCCTTTCTAACATGAACAAAAACCACGATTACTACAGTTTTGAAAGGAAAGCAAAAGCTTCTGTGTTTATACCACACTCCCACATGTTGGAACTGTCTCTTGCAAAGGCCATGCAAGCAAATACCATTTTTCCTTTGGTAGCTCAGCAAACTTTTCCTCCTAAAGTACCTGTTTCATGTGTGCACATACTAATCAAGCTTTGCTACTGATTTACCTAAACCAAAACCAGGTAGATGTCGTTTTCTGAACCTCAGACATAAAGCATGTCTTTTTTTTAAATGCCTGAAGCTTTTCTTCCCAACTTTTTTCCTCAATTACTGGCACCAAACTTGCACATAGTATTCAAATAGTGCCAAATACTGGCCTAATGTGGAATCTGTAGGTGTCCTCGTTATTTCCGTGTAGCCAGATCCAGCAAATTATATTCTTTGCCAAGTGAGCGGATATTCACATAATTTTTTTAGCCCAGTCTGTTTTTTTCTCATGATTTTTGGAGATTATTTATAGCCACTCTTTCCTGGAAAGGAGCTGCATTTTAGTGTGCATACTCTTTCAATGTGTACAAGCTTTCACCTCATCCTGTTGAAATAAATAATGTTTGCTTATCTCCACCTTGACACTGAGCTTCAAGGTACCCTCTCTTCACCACTTACCTCCAGCTGACAAACTTCATCAGCACTCAAGGTGTGGGCAGTTTTTTTGGGTTGATGTAACTACTAAAGTGACAAGGGGGATAATTCCTTTAGAAATACTCCCAGTGCTGCTAATTTTCTATTCTCCCAGGTAGTCAGACATTATTTAGTATATACAACCTGGGTTTGGAGCATTTCTAGTTTTTTTAGTGAGAGCATCACATAGTACAGAATCAACCTTGCACAGGAGTCTTCTCTAGGACAGGCTTTGTGCCAGAAGAACCAGGCTGGGAGAGTCACTTGCATACGCTCTCAGCAGCAGTGTTTCTGCTGGCACAGGTACCACCTTCTCACATTTAGACATGAACCAAAGTCAACAAAACCTTTCCTTGACCTAGATATAGCTAGAGCAATGCTTTTGCCACATGTAACTGTGTCCTACACAAGATGATTACGCTGGCAAATCTGCAAAGTATTTTAAAACTTTATTAGCTGGATTTTAATTCACAGAAAAACCCCAATAAGTTGACTTGATATATATTTCATAAACACCTGCTTAGACTTTATTAAACCTTTATTAAGTGAACTTTATATATACAAATATTCAATTAGTTCTCTGAGATCTACATTGTGTGACTGAACCATCTCACTGAGAAACTGAAAAATTTTTAATGTTCAAACCTATTCCTATCAGTGCTAATTGGGAAATTTTCAACTAACTCCCTAACTGATTCAAGGCAAAACCACATTGATATCTGCTGTTTGACTTGCTTAAGAACTGTGGAAAAGTATTTCATCATTCTGTAATCTGCCTGCAACATTTGTCTTTTTCCCCAAGCACAGAATGGAAATATTTAACTATATCAACCTTTTCTCCCCCTCTACTGTCAACTTCAAAAAATCACATAATCTTGCAGCATTATTTTCAAGGTTCCTTCATTCTAATTGAAAAAAAAAATTAATATTCAAAGTCACATTTCTACAAAACTTTACTGTATTGGCCACATGTCCACTGTCCTGTAGCTGTAGCCTTTTGCCCTCTTTGCAGCATTAAAGGTAATTTTCTTTTCTCCCAAATTTGCTTTTATTAATATGCATAAAGCCAACCATACAGTCCTCAAGGAACACAAGTGACCCCTCTGCAAGAAATGTGAATATCATAAAATCCGGGACCAGCTGGTGTGTCAGAACTGATTCAGTTCCAAAATCCAGTTCCACCTGTTCTAAAGGCAAATACCATGGTTTGATTTGGACAAAAAATACTCTTTGATTTCCTCATTGTGAAGGCAACACAACCAATGCTATGAAAAGGGAATTTGCCAGTACCCCAGGCTTGCATTCACACAAAGTTTACAGAATCACAGAAAGGCTGAGGTTGGAAGGGCCCTTTAAAGATCATCTGGTTCCAGCCCCCTGCCACGAGCAGGGACACCTTCCACTATTCCAGGTTGCTCAGAGCTCTGTCCAACATGTCCTTGCCCTCTATAAAATGGGGTATCCACATCTTCTCTGGGCAACCTGTTCTTGTACCTTACCATGCTCACAGCACAGAACATCCTCTGAATATCTAATCTAAACCTACATTGTCGGTTTGAAGCCATTCCTCCTTGTCCTGTCACTACATGCTCTTGTAGAAAATCCCTCTCCATCTTTCTTGCAGGTTCCCTTCAGGTACTGGAAGGCCGCAATTAAGTCATGCCCCAAGCCTTCTCTTCTGCAGGCTGAACAATATCAATTCTTGCAGCTTTTCCTTATAGGAATGGTGCTCCATCTCTCTAATCATCTTGGTGGCCTCCTCTGGATTTGCTCTAACAAGTCCATGTCCCTCCTGTGCTGAGGACCCCAGAGCTGGATGCAGCACTGCAGGTGGGGTCTCACCAGAGTAGAGTTGGAAGGAACCTCTGGAGATCATCCAGTCCAAACCCCTTCCAAGGCAGGGTCACCTGGAGCATGTGACACAGGAACACACCCAGGTGGGTTTGGAATTTCTCCAGAGAGGGAGAATCCACAACGTCCCTGAGCAGCCTGTCCTAGCGCTCTGCCACTCTCAAAGAAAAGTTCTTCCTCGTGTTGAGGTGCAACTTCTTATGTTTTATTTTCTGGCCATTGCTCCTGGTCCTGTCGCTGGGCACTACTGAAAAGAGTTTGGCACCAACTTCTTGGCACCTGCCTTGGAAATATTTATATGCGTTGATAAGATCTCCTCTCAGTCATCTCTTCACCAGACTGATCAGCTCCCGCAGTCTCTGCTCATACGAGAGATGCTCCAGAGGCCTCCTCATCTCTGTGGCCTCCGCTGGACCCTCTGCAGTTTTTTTGTCTCACTTGTGCTGAGGAGCCCAGAACTGGGCACAGCACTCCAGAAGTCCCTCGCTCGCAGCCCAGGACAGCATTTCCCTCCCCGTTCCGTTCGGCCTGTGAGGGGCCCCGCTGCGGGCGCCGCCCCCGGGGCTGGGGCGGGTCCGGGGGCGGTGGTGGGGCGGTGGTGGGGCGGTGGCGGCGGCGGGGCAGCGCGGCTATGGCCATGGCGGCCCTGGCGGGGGCTCGGGCCGTCAGCTGCGCGCTTTGCCGGGGCGGCCCGAGGCGCTGGTACCGCACCGAGCGCGGCGTCTACGGCTACAAACCGCGGCAGGCGGCGGGCGGGCGGGCGGCGGAGCAGCGCGGCGCCGGCAGAGCAGGTCGGACACCCCGGGGCCGCGGCGGGCGGAGGGAGCGCGGCGGGGGCTGCTCCGGCGCGGGCAGAGCGCGGAGCGGGAGCTCTGAGGGGTTGTATGTGTTGCTCCCGGCGGGACAGAGCGCGGCGCAGACCCGCTCCGAGAGCTCTTGGCTGTGCTTTCTGCAAGCCTGCGGTGCCTGGCCCCGAGCCACGGGCTGAAGCGGCTGTGGGAGCACCGACTGCTGAAGTTTCCTCAGCGATGGGCTCTCGGAGAGTTCTGCTGTTCATAGAAGTACCTCTGCCGTGCACCTGTCATTGTCCTTTTGTATCGTGGTGCTTGAACTAGCCGAACTGAGGGTGGTGAGACACTGAACAGGTTGCCCAGGGAGGCTGTGGATGTCCCAACCCTGATGATGTTCAAAGCCGGACTGGATAAAGCTTTGAGCAGCCTGGTTTAGTGGGAGGTGTCCCTGCCCATGGCAGGGCGTTTGGAACTGGATGCTCTTTAAAGTCCCTTCCAACCCCTTAACACTCTATGATTTCATTATTAAATACAGGTAACTCTCTCCTGTAGCAATAATTGTGTTGCTTTTAGCTCAGTTTAATAGTGCAGAAATGTGATTTCAAGCAGAAAACTTTTCGAGGTAGGAGTGTGGTCCTTGTATTACCTTAACTCTGGAGACTGTGATAGGAATTAAACCCTTTGTCCAGAAACAGGAGTGAAATCAGTTTGTAGCTCCTGGACACCAAGGACCATCACAAAGTAGCTTTCTTGTTAATGATTAACATATTTTTATGTAACATTTTAAAAATCCTTCTTAAATGGCCTGCTTGCTGGGCATTGTGGGCGATGTTAGCCTTGTCTGGGTTATGTCCCTCTGATGTAGAACCCAGTAGAGAAAAGCGTCTGCTTTGAATGGGCCTACCCTGTGATTGTAATGGCTGGAGCAGAGTGTTGGCAATAGAAATACAAATGTCAGAGAAATAACTTTGTGGAATGGTCTCAGAATTGCATTGTTTTGGAAAACAAAAGCCTTCAGACCTGAATACTGTCAGTGCTGTGTTTTTACCAGGATGAAAAACCCCTCCACATTAGGTGTGCTTTATAGACTGGTTCATATCATTAATTTGTAACAGAGTTTGCTTGCAGTATGTTTCATTGTTTGCAGTTTATCAGTGTGGCCTGTGGCTGTGCTCAATGACAGTAACGTGTGTGTGACGTCTCAGCTGGTCAAGTTCTACCTATGTCAATAATTTTTACCATGTTTGGCTCAGCACATGCTCTTGGCTCCTGCAGACAGACTTGGTTTTTTTTGAAGTCATGAGACCTGAGTTCTTGTTAAGACCCAATCCTCCTGTCATTCCAGCAAGGAACAAAGAAGCATAAGTGACAAGATTGAGTTGGCTTAAGAAATAAGACTTTATACACCAACAATGTGCTGTTCTTGAGTTGGACGTACCTGTTGTAAAGAGTTTTGAAGCAAAATGAAGTTGATTGAAAATGAATGCTTGAAAATTGCATGGGGGAGCAGATTTAGCAGTTTGCTGATGGGAGCTGTTGTAGGGTAATAAAGTGGAAACAACTACATAGAAAAGCTCTCTTTCCAACCAGAGCCTTGATGGTTGCAGTAGACAAAACATTCCTCTGTTGGTGTTGTAAGTGGATTTAATCTGAGCATGTGTGTGATACTGTTCTGCTTTCTTTTTCGTTTTAGTTGACCATGCTCTTGCTCGTTTAATAACTGCATATGCTGAACATGGCCACAAAGCAGCCAAAATAAACCCACTGTTTGCCGGCCGAGCTGTTATGAACATGGTACCTGAAATCCAAGAGCTGGCTAAAGTTCTTCAGGGTCCTCTCGTTACTACAGGTGAGTTCACAGTCTTGTCACAGCAAATTCTGTTCATGGGTGATCTGTTGAGAGGCTGTGGTCTCTCTGGAAGAGTCAGATATTGAGGGGTGGCTCAATCAGTAATGAATTGTTTGACAGAAAATTGTCAACTTCAGCCTACATATGTCTGTTGCAGAAATCATAGTGCAGTGAGAGGCTGCCTTCTAGCATCTTTGGAAACCATGAAAATTTGTACTTGTTCTTACAACTACTGAGGTTAAACATTAATTTCTTGTGTTACTGTAACATTCTGTGATTTACCATAATACTTAACACTGTAGTGAAGGTTTCAAAGTACAGGGGCAGAAGTCAAGAATTGTCTTTTCTTGGCTCTCTTGAAACTTGCTGTGGCCTTAAATAAAGGAGGGGGGTCTCTCTCAATGCTTTATTTCCTCCAAAACAGATGTTAGTGCTTCCCCCTCCTCCCCCAAAGTGACTAATAACATTTATTTCCCACCAGGACTTATAAACATGGGAAAAGAGGAGGCTTCTGTAGAGGATGTGATGGCTTACCTTGACCACATATACTGTGGGCACATTTCCATAGAAACAAGCCAGCTTCCAACTTTGGAGGAGAGAGAATGGTTTGCTAAAAGGTTTGAAGAGCTAAAGCAAGAAGCATTTACACCTGAAGAGAAAAAGCACTTGTGCAAACTGATGCTGGAGTCCCAGGTACCTTGTTCCCTGTTACTGGATTGCAATAGTCATGGAGTCTGTCATGGATCCTTTACTATTCTGGACATAATTAATGCAGAAAAAGAAAAATCACTGTCCTGAAAGGCTTTGACAGTGTGCAGGAGGAAAAAGTACCAGGTTTTGCCTGGAGCAGTGCAATGCAGGAATCTCATTGGAGTTTGTTGCTGAATTTACTTACCAGTCATTACTGAAATAATGACACTATAAATCCATGAATAATCAGTCTTCAAAAGTGAGATACTCTTAGATTAATGATCTGACAGCTCACATGAAATGTTGTTGATGGGAGCACAAGGTTGAGCAGAGCTCTGTGAAATCTTGTGCTCTGGCTCAGTTGTTCTGTGTTTTCCTCTCACCCTCATGTTATTCCATTTTACTGTATGTTTGTTTTAAGTATGCTGTCCCTCAAAGTTTTGGGAGAACAAATCAGGGTTGGACTGAGGTGTTACCATATAGCACTGGCAAATATGGTGCTTTTCAGAAAGGAACCTTTGTTCAATGCATTCTGTAAGGAAGTGAAATATTTACGTACTTTTGAAATGTATAGAGAAAATGTATTCCAATACTTCTGTGCTGTGCAAAGTTTTAATTTTTTCCCTTTTTCTTCCCATGTTATCCAGAAGGATTGAAAGGTAGAAGAGCAGGATCTGTGAAGGTTGGAAAGGTAGAAGAGCAGGATCTGTGAAAGTGTCCCTGTTTCCAGTTTTCCAAGTGGAAGGAGTGTTAAATGTAATATTTACCAATGACTAAACAGAAGTATATGGCCCATTTTGTAATTTTTGTTGCCTCTTTGGCAGTTAGAGGAATTTGATGGTGGCACAAGAGGCTGATGTGACCATGATGTGCCCTACTTTGATTTCAGTATAGCCAGAGCTATACTAAGAGTGTAGAATTTAACCCTGACAGAAAAAACTACTTTTATATGTGATTAGCTTTGAGTACATTATTCCTTAGAACTAAATGTTGCTCAGCTAGCAGTTAGCTCAGATCTTTGGGTATGGCTTAGCCTTGTTCTTTATTACAGACTTCATTTAGTTTCAGTCTTCAGTTGTAAAACACTACAGAAATTTCCAGTGCTTCCAAAACTTGGTCACTTACTAGAGCTTTCTAGGAGGAGGTGAATGGAGCGAAGTGAGAAGAAAATGAAGTCAATACAGATTAATTTATTTTTCTTCTCTCAAGCATTCTACCTATGTGCTAAGGACTGTGCCTAATGTAAATCAAAATTAAACACTTCTTTGCTAGCACTTTGTATCTCAAGATAGTTATGGTTTATACTATAAAAGAGCGCCATTCCTTAATTTCCACCTCAAACGGGTAAACTACCAATGAATTTTTAAATTGCTCTGGTGTTACAGCTCTTCTTGAAGCACCTTCTGTGTTAGGCAGAGAAAGTTTGGTCCTCCATTCAATATTTTTCTACTTAGGAGGAGACAAGAGCTGATTTTTTTATAGTTGTCATAAACAGTTGTTCTGGTCTCAGACTGTGTGGGTGGAGAGTGAGCTGAGACTTTCTAGGGGAATGTTTAGATTTATATGCCTCAAGGGTATAAATATAAATTATATTTCAATTTTGTAAACAGAAGGCTGCTGCTTAAAATAGCCTAATACTGAAGATGTCCTGTTTCTAATAGGAGTTTGATCACTTCTTGGCCACCAAGTTTGCCACAGTGAAGCGATACGGTGGTGAAGGAGCAGAGAGCATGATGGGCTTCTTCCATGAGCTGTTCAAGATGTGTGCCTACAGCGGGGTCACAGATATCATCATCGGAATGCCTCATCGGGGAAGACTTAATCTGCTCGCGGGCTTACTTCAGCTTCCTCCTGAGGTAAAGATTTGTAATCACATGGGAAGTTGCCTGGTTTATTTGCAGTAAAATAAACCCCTGAAAGTTTGCCATGTTGTAAATGCTGGAGCAATAAAGAAGTTACCCATGTGAGAGTGTTCTCCTTTCCTACCAACACTTTGGAGAACTGTCTGCAGGAGACTGTTAAAAGAACTCTAATGAAAGGTTTTATGTGCTGTTACTTAGTAGCATCCTTGCAATTTCAGGAGTAGGAGAGTGTTTTTCTTTCAGCATGTCAATGAATCAGAAAAGGGTTTTAACCAGGTCTGTTTCCATGCAGCTCATGTTCCGCAAGATGCGTGGTTTGAGTGAGTTTCCAGAGAATTCAGCAGCCATTGGGGATGTTCTCTCCCACCTGACTTCTTCTGTAGACCTCGACTTCGGCTCCCACAGACCTGTGCATGTCACCTTGCTCCCCAACCCCTCACACTTAGAAGCCATCAACCCAGTGGCTGTGGGCAAGACACGAGCAAGGCAACAGACTCTGCTCGATGGAGATTACTCCCCAGAGAGCTCTGCACAGCCTGGGGACAAAGTTATTTGCCTACAGGTATTTTGCTCACAATTTTTACTTGATCTTTGTAAGACTTGCTGGACTACAATGTCAACAGGAGTGTACACTGAAGTATCAAAAAAACCTGAGCTAATGGATGATGTGAAGAGCTGGGATCCTCTTTACAGGAAAAAGGAAAATTTTTTCCTTTGCAGGCAAAAAAATTTCCAGGTGGCATTTGTGATGATGCTGGTATCTAAACAATTGCATTTCCAGGATTCCTGAGTAACTGATTCTGATACCTCCCTTTATTTTAATAATATTTTGCATTGAGAGCCAAGGGTGTCTTTCCCACCTTTTGCATTTAGATCACCACAGGAAGCCTTTTTTCAAATTAAGGGGTTTGGAAAAGAGCTGTCAACAAGCCTGCAAAATGTTCAGGAGGATTTAGGATTTTGTCATTTTGTCATGGTACAGTTGAAGACTGCTGAAATTGGTTTTTACTCCTTGAACTCACTTGTATAGCTGTAGAAGCACTCCTAAATAGTTCCTTGATAAATTTTCTTCTCTTGCATTGAATTCAACTTGGAAAAACAAATGAGTCGAAGTCTTAACCTTTTAAAGCCAGGAGTAAAAATGGGTTGGGCAGAAATGTTCTGTAAAGTATAATAAACATAGAGAAAGTTACATTTAGAAAAAAAAAATTTTTCAGTTAAAATAATGTTTTGCTTCCTTCTGGAAAGGTGTGGATATTGTAAAAAAATCAGAAAGGAGAATACAAAACATTCTGGGCAAGTTGGAGTTCTTTTTTAAATAAAATAATAAAACTTTTTTATTAAAGAAAGAACTTTAGAGCATGCAAGTGCAGGCAACTTTTGCTGCCCAATGTGTCTCCACCTTCCAGTGTAGTTATGTCTTAGTTTGAGAAGATACTATTGTTTCTTGCTCATCATGTTAGATCTTCAACATGTAGTAATAAAAGTACTACAACTCTTTAAACAAAAATTCTTCAGGATAAATGAACCCTCCCTATCCAAGAAAAATTTAGCTTTTTAGGATTTGTAGGGGTAAGTGGTAGGGAGGATTGCACAGTAGAGAAGAGAAACATTTGATTCTGAGCTAAACACCTCCCTGTTAGAAAACAGATTCAAAGTATTCCTAAAAGGAAAAAAATGTATCATGTAACATGATCATCATTACCTGTGGTTGTGTCTTTAACAGGTCCAAGAGTTAGATTGAACAATTTTTAGTTGTGACTGTTAATTTCTCTCAATCAGCTAATTGAGAACAAAAAGCTGAAAGCAGATACATTGTGTTTCAGAATCTTGGTTTGGAAGCTTCCTTTTGGACTTTCTGTTTTTATAGTGCTTTCTGTTGAGAAATTTAAGTGTAGGTATTCTGAACTGAGGTTTATACTGGCATTCTTCCACAAGCCTCAGTTGCCAGAGCTTGAGGGGAAAATGAGTAAAGATCAATTCAGGTGCCATTGTCAGTGGTAAGCCTCGTTGTCCAGAGTCTGAAGGTCTTCTTTTCTGGAAATTCAGTGTGCTCAGAATTTATTAAGATTATAAAACTTTTCTTGGTTAACTACCATGGACACCTCTGCAGTGCTTAGCAGTCCATCGCTGCTGGAGAGGGGCTTATTTTTCACCTTCTCACATACCTTAACTCTACTTCTTGGACATCAGACAACTACTGATGTTTATGATTTGAACTGAGATCTGAGAAGAAGATCTCCCAGAAATAAATTCCACTCTCAGAGTCACTGTTTGGTGAATTAAACTTGATGATGACCTTGCTTTTAGCTTTTTGCTAAGGCAGCCCAGAAAAAAATGCGCCCTAGCAAAAACTGTCTCCATCTTTTTTTTTAGTTACCTTTGTTTTGCTGTGATACCTCTTAAAAATCTGTATTACAATGGTATAAAACCCAGTGCTGCCATTTCACTGGTTGATTGCACCTCTGTTATCTTCCAGGTGTACTCACAGAAGTCTCTTAAGGCCTGAAACCACTATTCCATAGCTAGGAAGTAGAACTGTCATCTGGTTGCAGTAAGAAAGTGCATCAGTCTCCATAGTGACTTTTAGCTGCAAATGATTGAGTCTGCAGTCTGAGGAAGCTGTGGTCATATTCATCAATGGAGAACTGTCTCTAATTTCAAAACATTGAAATGCTAGATGATATTCACTCCAAGATCTCTAGCCTTATTGGAGACCTGGACTGGGCATCACAGTATTCTCCCTTCCTCTTCCAAACGAATTTTTTTATTTGCAACATTTATTTACTGTTGCTATTTTGAGATATAACTAAGAACTTAGGTTTTATTTCCTTCTGAAAGTTTTTATTTGTTTTTAAGTGCTTCCATTCAGTCCATTTTCCACTTGTTTCTCTGTTCTTGTCTGTTTGGTAAGGTGGAAATGGTCATAAGTCCCAGTTCACCAGCGTTTAACTTCAGCAAAGGTGTAGTGAGTGCTGTGGTGAGTGGCTCCCTTTGTTCAGGGGTCAGTGGCTTGCCTCTGACTGCTGCAGCGTTGCCATAGCCTGGAAACTTGCAGTCACCTGGACACTGGTGGGTCAGTTTTAAGAGATTATAGTTCAGTTCCAGGTAGGGATTGCATCAGGCAATTGTGTACATATGTTGGCTGCTGTGATCTGGTGTTAGTGATAAGGCTATATAAATTCTCAAGTCATGGAAACAGTATTCTGAGAGGGATTAACAAGTGGGTCCAGCTGGAACTGTATCTGTTCCATGTATTCAATTTAGAAGGTGTTGCTTAATGAGTTATGGTGTTGATTTTGCTGTTCCTCTGGTGTTTCCTAATGAGACTTTTCCATCTTATTCCCTGATGTAGGTTCATGGTGATGCTGCTTTCTCTGGGCAAGGGATTGTTCCTGAAACACTGACCCTCTCCAATCTACCACATTTCAGAGTTGGTGGGAGCATCCATTTGATTGTTAATAACCAGCTGGGCTACACCACTCCTCCAGAGCGAGGAAGGTCGTCTCTGTACTGCAGTGACATTGGTATGTAGTGTTGAATCACAAGGAAGATTGCCTGTTGTGTCAGAAAGGATTTTTAACTCCAGTGTAAGTTGTGCAATGGACTTTTTATAGCAACTGCCTGTCAACTTTAGGGAGAGATTTATGTAGATGGATATAATTCTAGTTTCATGGTGGAGTAGAAGTTAAAATTATTATTGATTATTCCCTCCTACTAGCAGCAATTCAGATGCTAAAAATATGCCCTCCTCTATCTGCTTTATGGCAAAGACTAAATATCAAGGGAAAAATTTGTCACATTTTTACAGGATATGATAAAATAATTGTAAGATTGCTGTGAAGTTTTAGTAACTCATTTAGTTTCTGTCATATTATTGACAGCTTTTAAAAAGGAATTGCAATGGAGTATATAATAGATTTATTTTAAATATATCTTGTTAAATTTCATAAAAACGACCCCAGTGTGTTTTCTGAGCAATATTTATAGGTCAGATACTCCTTCATTTTTGCTGTTTTGTTTGTTGTCATGTGAGCCTGTCAAGCTTTCAATTTAAAGATGAAGCTCAAGACCTTTCTATGCCTAAACTGGAAGCTTTGTTTTGGACTGGTCTTTCTTAGTGATAAACGGATATATTATCAGTAAGATCAGAGACATAGTAGTTAGTTATTTTGTATGTCTCCTAGGAGTAAAAATATACTTTTGTATTCTTTTAAGATCTAACATCAAGTGTTTGTCTCATGGTTTCATCACCCAAACACATAGACTCATTAAATCTGGTAAGGTAGATAGCATATGCTATTACTAATTTTTCCCTGGGCTGTTTTTTTGTTATGGGTGGCTTTTGTTTGGGTTTGGTTTTTTGCCTCCATCCTTAGTTTTCCTTTCTTCTTACCTGTTAGTGAGGAGGTACTGTTATGTAGCTGAACTTTAGTTCAGTAACTTTAGTATTTTTCTAGGGATGGAAACTTTACATGAGCCAGGAATGGCTGAAGTATCTCAGTTTCCCAGAATTTGGACAGATTAAGTACAAAAGGAGCACTGTTGCTTGCAGCCAAATTGTCATACAGGAGAGGGTGTTAAGATATTGAAATTTTACAGTGTTCTCTTTAATGAAGAGATGACCTGGAGGAGCAGTGGACAGAATGACTACTAATAAGGGAGAAAGTTGGTTTTGGCCTGCATGAATTCATCGTAGTGATAGCTTAGGATAAGAAGGAAATAAAACTCAATTTTTGTTTGAAAGAGAAGCAATCAAGTAGTTCTCTCCCATTCCCTGTACACTACCAGATTAACGTGAAGTATGAGCTGTGTATAAAAGGTCCTCTGGGAACAAAGTGCTTTTAAAGAAGTTGTGCTCAAACTGACAAATACAACAGGTTGGGCTAGTTGCACTTTCTCTCAGGGAAGACTCTTCTCCTTAGCCCAGCTCTCATCACAGCGTCTTTTTTGAATTTGTTTTTGTTCTTCTTTTTTTTTTTTTTTGTTCTTCACGTGAGTTCTCTGTAGTTTCAGCGGAGCAGGTGTGTGTCTGCTTTCTTTGGAAGGGATTGGATGTGTTTACTGTTCTGTTTTGAACCCCTGGGCAGGTAAAATTGTTGGATGTGCAGTTATCCATGTGAATGGGGATGATCCTGAGGAAGTTGTCCGTGCCACACGACTGGCTGTAGAGTACCAGCGCCAGTTCCGCAGGGATGTGATTGTGGACCTGCTGTGCTACAGGCAGTGGGGACACAATGAGCTTGATGAGCCCTTCTTCACCAACCCCAGCATGTACAAAATTATCAGGTAAGGTTGCACCACCTCATGGTGAATCCAAAATATGTCTGCACTAACTCAGTTTTGCTGCTGCAGCAGAAGTCCCTGTGTGAGACCTTTTGACATATCAGGTCTTTATGTAAGTGCAGCTACACTATCAGCAGCCCTTGACTATGCTTTGAGTCTGATAATGAGACGTTAATGAGGGTAATCACAACTGTTGGCTCTTGAATGTGTGGTTTGATGCATTTTGGAGAACAATCTTGCACATGGTACTTGGATTTCAAATTCATGAACACTGGTAATCAGAGGGCAAAGTTGCCTTCTGTGTGCCAAGGGGAAGCATGGACAATATGAGAGAATGGGCAGGAAGCCAGCATGATATTTGTCTTGTCTTTGCCTGGTTCTGCTGCTTCCAGTGAGGACTCATCTTTTTAAGCATTTAAATGTATTCAGATTCCATCCTTATCCCCAAAGTAAAATACACAAAAATTCATTTGCCAGTGAATTCTGGTATTTTAGGTGAAGCATTTATGGAATGGTTGCCTTGATTCTCTCCAGTGCAGAAATCCTAGTGTGAATTTCTCTGAAGAAAATATGCATAGTAGAACAGAAGGGCTTTTGACTTTTTTTACCTTTAACTGCCAACTATAGGCACTTTTTCTTTTTTTTTTTTTTTTAAATAAAGGACTATAAAACACATCTCTAAGAGAATTGTTATCTTTCTGAAAATGCCAGGAAAGTGAACTTCATGCAAATGAGTATAATGCACCAGGACACCATTAAAATGAGTTTTCCATGGTACCTGACTGTAGCAAGATGGTATTTCCTTGTTCTCCTGTGACACCATTTTTAGGCTTAATATCTATGGGGTTTGATTCCCTCCCTGGCAGATCCCGTAAGAGTATCCCAGACACATACGCAGAACACCTCACAGCTGCTGGGCTCATGACTGAGGCTGAAGTATCTGAGATAAAGACCACGTGCTATTCCAAGCTGAATGAACACCTTGCCAACATGACTTCGTACAGTCCACCTCCTACCAACCTGCAGGCTCACTGGAAAGGCTTTGTTGAGCCTTCTGCCAAAATCACCACCTGGGACACGGGGATGCCTGTGCCACTTCTGCAGTTCATTGGAGTCAAGTCTGTGGAGGTGCCTGAAGAGCTCCAGATGCACAGCCATCTTCTGAAGACCTATGCACAGGTGAGTAGAACATCATGATACGTCTGATTCCATGGCTCAAAGGTACAACTTCTTACACAGAAAAGTCTAAACACAGCAGGGTTGCCAGTTAGAGAATAGCGTGATATTCTCTAGGAAAAACAGCTCACTCTGTTTCAGGGCTGAGATGATGCCATTTTTTCTCCAGTTTTAAAGAAAGACTTCTTCCCCCAGGTCTGACCATATACTTCAGTTTGTTATTTTGACAATATTTAATTGCAATTAAGAAAAAACTTTATAGAAAATACCATTTTTTTTATTCTTATAAATAGAAAGAAACGATTATGATAACTTACTAACATTTGTATAGTTGGTAATTAGAATGAGTACTTTGTGAGGAAATTACTCAGGAGCCTGGCAATAGTGTACACAGTTTCTAAAGCCAGTAGTGAGTGTTTTATGACTTAGATATATAAACATCAGACAACATGTGGCCAAATTTGACAGTCAGGGTTTGATAGCTAAGTTTGTGTTTGGTTTGGATCAGTTTGGGGTTTGTGAATGTTTCCCTTTGATGGATGATGAGTGTTTGCAGGTGTCTGCTTGGCAGCCAGAGAGAGGCTGTGAGTTGAGTATTTCAAAAGACTGATGTTCTTGTCTTCCCAGCCCAAGGCAAGAACTCCACAGCTCAGTGTGATCATTTGTCTGCAGTTCTGTAGGCCAGGACAGGGAGGAGTTCTGGAGACTGAAATACTTACACCTGGTATCTTTCATCACTGCTAACCAGACATACCAGAAGTCTGTCAAGACTATGCTCTGTGCTGTGCTAAGATTTTTAATATTTTCAGGCTAAGATTAATTTGTCAGTCCACAGCTTGTTGACTGGGTGGTGAACACATGGCTCATCCATGGTTCTGTGATCCTCAGGCAACCTTCTTCAGGATGTGCTGAAATAAGACTCTGTATTCCAATCCAACCTAGACTGGCTGCAGGAATATAGCATTTCTCTCTGAAGTGTGTTGTTTTTTTCCTAGCTTCTAATATTACTCTGTGCCAACAAAAGAGCTACAAATGTAAAAAGACAAAATAACAACTTTTTCTTGTTCTTTACTTGTTTAGTCAAGAGTTCAAAAAATGGAGGAAGGAAAAAAGCTGGACTGGGCAACAGCTGAAACTTTAGCATTTGGTTCTCTGCTGAGCCAAGGTAAGAGGCAACTAGACAGCAGACATTAAAATATTATTGCTTTAATGTCAGTAAAGGATAACATTAGATTTCTTAGGTGTTTCTAAGTAAAAAGATTGATATGATGTATAAATTTGACAATTTGCATGGTCTAAGAGAAGGTAGATATGAATCCTATATGTCACTGTAGATTGAGTCTTACATATCTTCAAAGAACTGTAGCTGCCTCCCACTCCCCAAAAACATTTGTGCATAGAGCTGAGCATGTGAGCAGTGCGGCTGACATCAGTGGGGCTCCCAAGTACTTAGAGTGCTTTATGCTACTACTTCCTCTCCCTCCTCTGTTGCCTGAATTCAAATCTCCATTTGCATGTGATACAGAATGCACATTTTTTTGCAGTTTGCTTCAGTAAATTGAACCCTTTTACCCAAAATAATGTCAGAGCATCTGTGTGCTTGCAAGTCAGAGCTGTTGCTGGTTAAGAATTTCATCTCAGATTTAATGTTGCTGATGAGGGGAAATCCAAGAAGAGATATAACAAGAGATAGAATATTTCCTGCATGTTTTCTTTTTACATGACTTGCTGATTTGGTATTTTGTTTGTTGCTTGGCAAGGGTTTAATATCAGACTAAGCGGACAAGATGTTGGCAGAGGAACCTTTAGCCAACGACACGCAATGTTGGTTTGCCAAGAGACTGATGATACCTACATTCCTCTGAATCACATGTCCCCAGACCAGAAAGGTTTTCTAGAGGTAGGTTCTGTGACCCACAAGACCACCTTCTTCAAGTTGTGCTGCAACAGTGCATTTTTTAAAGCTGCTAAGACATGGCAGCCTGTATGTTGCGGCAAACCCCAGATACAGGGATATAAAACCTGTCAGGGCATCCCTATTCTTTGAGAGATCAAGTATTATTCTTTTCCTCTCAGTGCCTTAATTCAAAAGCAAAAAATCAGTGACTCTAAGTTGCCTTTAGGAGTTCATGTCCTCAGCATGCCCAGCACTGATTGCCTGGTTCCAAGGGTTCTTGACCCTGTGTTGTTTTCTTCCGCACCCACCCCTCCCAACAATTTCCTTTTGTTAGGTGAGTAACAGTCCTTTGTCTGAAGAAGCTGTGCTTGGTTTTGAATATGGAATGAGTATTGAGAGCCCTAGGTTGCTGCCAATTTGGGAAGCTCAATTTGGAGACTTCTTTAATGGAGCCCAGATAATATTTGACACTTTCATCTCTGGAGGTGAGTGTACAAGGAACTAATATATTTAAGAATCAATGATTTGTACTTTGCACATTTTTAGAAAATCCTTCCTCTTTAAAGTAAAAGGGCAACATGTTATGCAAAGAATTCTGTTTTCTTAAGGAGTCGTGTGAGCTTGCCTGTGTGGTCCTGACTTCTGTGCAGCTCTTTTCTGAAGACAGTACATCTAAAATGAAAGACTCCTTGGCAGGGTACAGTCATTATAAAAGGACAATTAATTATACTAATAGGCACTCTTCCACCACATTTACTGTGTGTCTATATGGTTGATAGCTTTATTGGAAGCATCTGAAAAATTCTTGCAGCAATAGAGAAGGAAAATAGTGATTATTTATAACAAACAAACAAACAAAAAACCCCACATCAGCACCTTATGACTAAGTTTGACTCTAGCACGTTTTCTGCTCAGATAAAAAACCTCTGTAGTCATAGATGGAAATTCAGAGGCTCTCTAATCCCACCCACATGTATTTGAAGCTGAGATTAATTACCTTCTGGATTTGACTGTAACCTCTTATATTGTGCAGGAGGTTTGGCAGAGCTCAGGGGAATGAGCACTGCTGTGTTAGCCAGGACTTGCTCACAGGATGCTCCTGGGATCACACCTGCAGAGATGAAGTCTTAAAATTTCACTGTCATTTGTTTCCATGTGGATACTTAAGTATTCCGGGAGCCCAGAGTTACATGATGATTTCAGAAACTTTAGATCACCTTATGTGTGTTGTTTCACTGTAGTGAACCTTTGGGCAAAATGCCAGCAGAGAGTTTCAGGCTTGTATTGAAAGATCACAGAAATCAGCTATTCTTTTCACCTTTAATGTGTTCTGTGCTTTTATGTTCTGTGGAAATCGTTCTTTCCTTCCTCCTCATTCTGTGTTTCTAGGTGAGGCCAAATGGCTTCTGCAGAGTGGGATAGTAATTCTTCTTCCCCATGGCTATGATGGGGCAGGCCCTGAGCACTCGTCCTGCCGGATGGAACGGTTCTTACAGGTACCCAGCACACCTCTCAGGGTCACATATTCCCCAGCACAACAGTGGCAGTCAGTGCTCTAGGACCTGTGCTGCAAAAATACAAAATGGGGATTCCTGGTGCCCTTGTAGCAATGTGCTCAAAGGAGGCAATTCGGATATAATCTTACCAGTTAAATGCTAAACCCATTTCTTTCTGAAGTTGTTCCTCTCTTGAAATCAGTGTGTGAATTCGGATATTTGCTAATCTGTTCCCATATGGGTCAGCATGCCTTGTGTGCCTGAATGCTTTCTTGCATATTGGTCTCTCTGCTTGCTTTTGATGAGGTATTGCTGTGTTCCCCCTGTACAGATGTGTGACAGCTCAGAAGAGGGAGTTGATGGTGACCAGGTCAACATGTCAGTTGTGCATCCCACCACCCCAGCACAGTATTTCCATTTACTCCGGCGGCAAATGGTCCGAAACTTCAGGAAACCTCTCATAGTTGCTTCCCCCAAAGTGTTACTCAGGCTCCCAGTAAGCTGAAAAATGTCCTTCCTCTTTTTTTTTTTTTTCTTCTTTTTATCGTCTTTTATGTTCTCGTCCCCTCTTTCTTCTGGTCTCTGTTTTGGGGTCAGATTGGTGGGATTTTGGCTGTTTGGGGCCAAATAGGTTGAGGATTAAAGCTGGGTGGAGGTGAGCTAGAAGTAGGATTCATTCCTGGTCTGGCACAGTTCTTGGGAAGCTTATCATCCCACCTTTCAGTGGCAGTGGGAATGGGAATGGGAGGGAGAGGGAAGACTGTGTATTTTGTATTTACCAAAACCCTGTCTTAGTATTCTTTCTGACTGTGGCCTGAGGGAAAGGCAGCAAGATTTGGTAACTTCCATCTCTTCCCCCATGTAGGCTGCGGTATCAAGTTTTGAAGAAATGGCCCCAGGGACAACATTCAAGCCTGTCATTGGTGACTCCACAGTAGATCCTAAAAGGTAGCTCTGCTTTCTTAGAGGAGAAGCTCAAAAGAGATACTCTGTCCCTTTTTCTCACCCAACAGCTTAAATTTGAGGTGATATGAAAGAGGTGACTTTGAGGGGAAAATGTTTTATGGTGGGCAACTGTGGCTGGGAGAAGTGGGGTGGTGAGGCACAAAGAGTTTATCTCCTTGCTTTGCTCAGTAAGATTAGGCAGCCAAGACCTCTGTGATGGCAGGAGGGTGTATTGTTGCTCCAGCAGGCAGTCCTGCTTTGGCATGACAGAGTTGTCCTCTGCAGGGACTTCTCTCCCTGTCTCTATTATTTTCTACAGAGAGTGCATAGATGACTAGCTTTGATTGCTTGTTTAATTTTTAGATAGTCCAAACTAAGAGAGATCAATCCCATTTATAGGTAACTGAATTACTGAAGAAATTAGTAATTTCTTCAGAAATTACTGAAGAATTACTGAATTTATAAAGAAACAGGACCTCTGAGGTCTGGTATATTGTGTCCAAAGGTTAATTTGCCAGCTGTTGGAGGGGAGTGGGAGGGAAGGGAAGGCAAAGAAGAGAAAAGATGGTCTAGGGAAGCAATTTAGCTTTATAAAGTTGTCTTTGAAGTTTGACTGGTTGTTTTTGTTGGAAGTGTGAAGCTGTTCTGCATCACGTTTCTGTAAAACACTAAACTTGGAAACATTCTTATATTTTTTTAGTGTCACCCAAGTGGTGCTGTGTTCTGGAAAGCATTACTATGCTCTGATGAAGCAAAGAGAAACACTGGGAGAGAAGCAGCACAGCACAGCTATTCTGAGACTTGAAGAGCTCTGTCCTTTCCCCCTGGAAGCGCTACAGCAAGAGCTGAGCAAATACAGCCATGCAAAAGGTCAGCCAGACTTCTACCTTTGTGTTTCTAGGCACTTTGAAGTACTGAAATAAATCTGTTGCCTGCCTTTTAAGATGAAGAGCTGTAGTGGCTTTTTACTCTTTGTTCTCCCCCTCATACATCCAACTGTTTCTGGAGTGGGATGTTTCAGAAATGTTTATCCCTTGTGCTAAAAGAACTTGTTTCTCTGCTATTGTTAGCATCCAGGAAGCAGCGCTGAAAATTAGAGCAAAACATTTGAAATATGTTTTTGCATTGGTCTTTGCAATCCTTTAGTTGCTTTTTTAGTCCTTTTAGTAGCTTTTGAAAACAGCAGTAGAAAAGCAGAATGTACACACAGTATACCCTAATGGTGGACATATTTTGGGTTTGAATTCGGCTGTGCCCTGCAAGGGAGTTGAGTCTGGCATGCCTTCATTTTAAAGGTAGTGCCAAGACAAAAAAAATAGGGGTGCTACAAAAACAAAAAAGTGGTTTTCTTTCTCTGCTGAAAAGATAAATATATATGTTTGTTATGTACCTTTATCCTTCCTTTAGCCTTCATCTGGAGTCAGGAAGAACCACAGAACATGGGTCCATGGTCCTTTGTGTCTCCACGGTTTGAAAAGCAGCTGGGGCTTAAGGTAAGATGTCCTCAGGGGTGTTTTAGTTTTTAAAATGAAGTTTGAAGTTCTCCTTGAATGCAAAATTCTACAGTGCTTACAACAAAAACCTAATCCTGATGCCTAAACCAAATGTGTGTTCTAATTTAAGCTACTTCTGCTCTTTATAGCACCACTGGTGATGAGCAGAACTGGAGCTTTATTTTACATGGTGTTCAGTCAAAGCATCAGGATCTCAAGATGTGATTCTGTCCTTCATTAATCATTTCCCCTCAAATTTCAGCTCCGTCTTGTGAGCAGACCTCCTCTGCCAGCCCCAGCAGTTGGCATTGGAACTCTCCACAACCAGCAGCAGGAAGATGTTCTCACCCACACATTTGTCTAAGTTTTCAATGGACAGACCATTGATGTCAGACATATTTAGTGCCTCCTCCTGTGAAGAAGAACAAAAACCAGCTCCTTAAGACTCTTAGTTCTCCAAAATGGAAAGAAAAAAAGGTGGAATAAGTTTGGTAATGACGAAGCAATTTTTTCATGTAGGGCAATACCTAATGATGAGAAGTGCCTGTTATTCCTGATACGTCTTGTTCTCTTATACAATTTTCTACTAAATGTCTTTATAAAGTCAAAAATCCAGTCCAGGGGACAGATTGGTGAGGTGACTGTGGAATACCTTATATCACACTGCCTGTTTGCACTTGACAGTTTACTGGGGTGGTGCGTGTGTGGAAACAGGTTCTATTTCTTCTGTTTCCACAGAAGTGTGAGTGCTGCTTGATCAAATAAATGCTTCCCCATGCCTGGGAATGAGCCATTTCTAAAGCAGAATGTTGTAGATTCTCTCTTTTTTTTTTTTTTTTCTTGAGGGCCAGGAATGCAATCTGTTGTGGCTGTTGGTGCTCTTCTCAGTGCATGAGTTGGTAAAGCAGGATTTCCATTGGAGGCACCTTGCTGAATGGCTCCTGAAGGCTTCAGGCACCACTGTTTTTTCTCACCCTGAGGATGAGAAATCCCAAGGGGTGGTTTCAGTACAGCTGTCATCTGGAGAAAGGAAAGAAATCAGTCTTTATTGGGAAACAAAGGATAAAGACCAAAACATTGAGGTTACGAGGGAGACAAATGAAGCCAAATGGAAGACAGGCATCCCAGACAGACCCCAGTGTTGACTGCCCCATAGCAGCATTCCTGCCACCACCACAGGATTTTTCCCAGCATTTTTTCTTTCCCGGTGTCAGGGTGAAGTTGGCACCTCCTTGCTCTTCTCAGTTACCTGGGCAAGCAATGCTTAAGTAATTCAAACTCACTGTGAGCCAGGAGCATTTCTGAAAAGAAACAAGTGTGGTTTAACCAGTTCCAGCACTTGCTGGTGGAAAGCCATGGTAGGTGAAAGGGCAGGGTGTGCATTCACTTGGGGAGACAGCTCCCAAAATCACCTCTGAAGCCTGCTTTAGTATTTCATTCTAGTTAATTCACATATTCATTCATTTATTAACTCCATATGACCCAGTAGCCTCCGTAGCCTCTGTTCTGTGATGTTTCACATCACTGCTTCTTTAGCATGTTCACCACAACAACATGAAATAATGTTTCTCCCACTCTGCTCTAGCAAACTGCACAACCTCCTGCATATCCTGAACAGCTTTATCTAATCAAGACATATTCTGCTTTAAATTTCTGCTGATAACTAGAAAAAGGAGGCTGAAGAGTAACGTTGCTTTGGCTGCAGCTGTAGCCAAGGAAGTTGTAGAGCACAATCACCAGCCTTGACTCCACGCTGATGGTTACATAAACCCACAGACTTTCACTATGACGGTGCACACAAGGGAAGAACAGACCCTGTGTTTTGAGTTTCACATGGCCCAAACCTGACCTTGTTATGCACCATTCCCCCACAGGCTGTGCAGGTCTGGTTATCCAACCAAGTAAAGGATGCTCAAGTGTTCTAACCCTGTTTGATCCCCCTGGTTGGAGACAAAGCTATTTCTGTAGTGCTGTTCAGCTCAATGCCCCCATCCTGGTACTGGTGTGCCATGGAGCTCCCCAGGGATAGTGGGGTAGGAAAGCTTCAGCACAGCTTTTCTCAGTCAGCTGATGCAGTCTGCCTGCAGAACATTGCTCTTATGTGATGGCTTACAGCTCCCAGGAGCAAGGCAAAGCACTTGCTGACGTGGGGGCTAACACTGTTTTTCCCACCAATTTTGGATGCACACAAGGCTGTTTTCCATCTGTGCGCCTTGGTCTTCTCTGCATGCAGGCTTGGACATCCCTGCACAGTGCTGCATTGCTTTTGTTTTGGGGAAAAGAGAAGCAGAAATTAGACTCAGAACCATAGAATATGCTGAGTTGGAAGGGACCCACAAGGATCATCGAGTCCAGCTCCTGGCCCTGCACAGGACACCCCAAGAGTCACACCATGGGCCTGAGATGTTGAGTGAGAGGGTAACAGAGCAGGTCCCGGGAACAGGAAATTCTGTGGGTCATTAACACAAGGAGAAGTGAACCTTTATGTGCTGTTAGATAGCAAGGAGCTAACTAGAGAGGGACTTATGCCATTTGTGCATTGTGGTGTGACAGGATTTTCAGAGAGAAGCATGAGGCTAGAAGGAAAAAAAGTAAAGACATTGAAGGAATGAGCTGTTAGGTTGAGCAGTTTGTTAAAGGCAGCAGAAACTCTCAGTGACAAAAAGAAATCACACCAGGAAAACAAATACATTAAAACAATTTTTTTCAGTAACAGTGATGTTAGTTTAGATTTAAAAAATACAGTCTGAACTTTGAAGAGGAGAAGTTCTGAATCCATGAGTATTTTGAATAAACAAAGAAAACATACTGAATTTTGATTTTTTTGCTTCTGTCAGTGGGAACCCACTTGTAGGTGACATAGAAGCATTTGTTCAGCACATCTGAAGAGGTGCCTCTGTGTCAGTATGGACTGGACATTTTATCAATCACCAAAACAGAGGCCAGTGACTTAGAGACAGGAAGGTTTGCTAACAAAACTTGTAATTTATTGAACTTCTAAGATAAGTATGGCTAAAAATCTGAACAAAGGGTGATTACAAAAACTTTGTGAAGTTTAGCTCCTAACCCAGCTATTATTTGGAGATTATAATCTACAAGTAAACAGCCAGGCCCATTGATTATGGGCAGACTGTTCAAGAACTCTAGGTGAAAATGATTGCTATGGAGCTGCTCATTAGTATTTGTTAAATTATGACTATATTAAACTGGAAGAAAAAGCTTTTCTAAGTGATTTCATATCAGAGAAGCTATTGAACAAAGTTGTTTAGGTATTGTAGCAAGGTCTTGGTTAAGAGGATTTCTTAGAGAATGCAAAGTGCAATCCAAAATAAAGATTCAAAGTTTTGGAGGAGTCCTAATGCTTCACACATTTCATGTTATCTCTTGGTAACTTAGCCTAATACAGAAAGAATTCAAGCTTGTGCATAGGATGAGTTATTCAGAAAGAATAAATACTATTTTAAATTGTCATATCTAAATCTTGCAGTAAATTCTGATAATCCTAATTTTATAGACCACTGCCTGTTGTAACTGAGAGCTCTGTAGGTGTAACACCTGTTTTGGTGATTGTTGGAAGGGCTGTCAGGTTCACTTCACAGAATCACAAAATCACTTCATTTGGAAAAGACCTCCAAGACCGTTGAGTGCAACCTGTGACTGACCACCACCTTGTCAACCAGACAATGGCATTCTGTGCCACATCCAAGCTTTACTCAAACACCTTCAGGGGCAGTGACTCCACCACCTCCCTGGGCAGCTCGTTCCAATATCTATCACCCTTTATGTGAAGAAATTCCTTCCAATGTCCAACCTAAACGTCCCCTGGTGCAGCTTGAGCCCATGTCCTCTCCTCCCGTCGGGAGATGAGCCTGACCCCACCTGGCTACAACCTCCTGTCAGGGAGCTGTAGAGAGTGATAAGGTCATCCTTTTCTCCAGGATGAACAATGCCAGCTCCCTCACCTGCTCCCCATGGGACTCGTGCTTCAGATCCTTCCCCAACTCTGTTGCCCTTCTCTGGCCATGCTCCAGCACCCCAATGTCCTTTCACCCTGTGAAATTATCACATACTAAGGGTGGATTTGGCTGTTACTAAAACACTTCGGCACCGAACCGCTCAACCTGTGCTTTTCACCTTTTTCACGCTGTACCAACAGCACCACAGAAAGCCCCGACCCCCTGAGGCCCGAGCGGACACAGGGAGCGAGTGAGGGGCGGGCAGTTTCCCGCGCTCAGCAGGCTGAGGTGTGGCGCTGAGGGCCTTGCCCGCCCCTCGCGGCGCGGAGCACTCCGGGAGCGCACTGCTTCGCCGCGGCGGCTGCTCGGCCTCAGCCTCATCCCGCCGCGGCCGCCAGCGCTCCCCGCCGATCGCGCCGATCCGGCTCCCCTCGCCTGGGGACGGCCCGCGGGGCGCTCCGTGAGGGCGGCACCGCCGTGTCCCCCCGGGCGGGGAGCGACGGCCCGTCCGCAGCGCGTGTCACGTGACGGCGGCGACAGCGGCGGTGACAGCGCTGGGACCGCGGCCGGGCCGCCAGCGCCATGGGCAGTGAGTGCGGGCAGCGCCGGGAGGGAGCGGGCCGGGAGCCGGGTGGGGGACAGCGGCGCCGGGCAGCGCGGTGAGGACGTGGCCGGGAGCCCGCGGGCGGTGAGGGGCGCCTTGTGCCGCCGCAGGCAGGGCCGGGGTGCCGGGCAGCTGCTCCCCGCACAGGGTCGGTGCTGCCGGGCACGGCGTGAGGCCGGCACTGCTTCGTGCCGGGGTGGCTTGTTCCGCTCTAGTCCTACTATGCATGTGTATACACTATATATACGTATGTAGTATATATACCCTATATACACATATATGTGTGTGTGTATGAGTGTCTAAAGGGAGGGTCTCAGAGGATGGATCCAGGCTCTTCTCCGTGGTGCCACCCAGCAGGACAAGAGGCAGTGAGCAGAAACTGATGCACAGCAAGTTCCACCTGAACATGAGGCAGAACTTCTATCCTGGGCAGTGACTGGGCACTGGAACAGATTGTTCAGAGAGGCTGTGGAGTCTCCCTGACTGGAGATATTCCAGAACTGTCTGGACACAACTGTGCCATGTGCTCTGGGATGGCCCTGCTTGGGCAGGGAGGTTGGAGCAATGACCCACTGTGATCCCTTCCAACCTGACCCATTCTGGGATGCTCTGATACCTTGTTCATGTCAGAGCTGTGCCACCCTCTGTGGAGCAAGGTGCACCTTCCAATGAGCTGTCTGAGAGCTTGGGATAAATAGACGAGATGTATGTCACATCAGAGTGTAAATGTAAACATGGCACTACAATCAAAATGTTACTTACACTGTAATAAGCACATTCTGCAGTGTAATAAATGTATTCTCTTTGAAGAGGAACTGATGGTGGTTTTTTATATCTGTCCCAGTGTGTCAGGGCTGGGACTAATGTTTACGTTTTGGAGGGCAAATTCCCCACCAAGCATGTGTGCTTTGATTTTTTTTTTTAACTGATTTTGGGGGTTTTTCCCCAGCAGAAGAGCTCAAACTGTTGAACTTTTCTGTGTTTTTAAAGGGGAAACTGAGAAGAGAAATATATTAAAAGCTAAAATAAAATCCCCTGAAGTTCCAGTCAGAATAAGTGTTCCACTAATTTAAATTACAATTTCTAAAGGTATTTTAGCAGTTGAATTATTTTTTCAGGTAAATACTTCCATAAACACAAGATTTTAATCTCTACATGTATACCTTTTGATGTCAGTATCATTCTGTGTTTAACTAGCCCAGACTGATACTAGGTCATTTATTTTTAGATGGAATACAATTCAGTTCACTTCTGGTGATACATACAGTACCACTTCTCTAAAATTATTCCAGCTGTGGAAAAAAGAATGGGCCAAATCTGGTTAGAACAAGAATTCTATTTCACTTTTTTGCCCTGTTTTCAGCGGTTTTAAGAAGAGGGTATTCGTTTTCAGACAGTTTTGGAAGCTAAATAAAGTTTTGTGAAGTTTTATGAATTCATAGATGTTCATTAATATATTTTTCTGTCTTCTTTTGTGTGTGTTTGTTCTTCTGGAACAGTAAAATTTTTAGAAGTTATTAAGCCATTCTGTGCAGTGTTACCTGAAATCCAGAAACCGGAAAGAAAAGTGAGTGCCACATTATGTTCTTACTTCTGTTAGTTCACAGAGGAGGGAGTATTGTGATATTCTAGTCCAGGCTCCAAAATAGATACCAACAGTGGGCCCTAAGGTAGCACATACTCTTTGGAGCAGGGGTATCCCATGTTAAGGTAAAACATTACTGTGATGATGAATTCTGAATGCCCTTTTGGTAAGTTGTTCCCTTTGGTAATTATGCTAACTTTATTTTTTTTTTCCAAATCACTACTCTAGACTAAGTTTACTTAGTTTCAGCTCCATATGATCTATTTTAATACACTGGAACAGAACCTTCAAGCTTAGTTTTCCTGTGGATCCCACTGTTGGCTTTGAGCTGTGTTGTATATTACTTTGAAAAGGATTGTGCTGTAGATCAGGAAACACAAATTTAATTCTCCCCTTCCCACAAAGTATTTCCTATGCCCATAGCGGTTATTCACCTTGCTGAAGTGGGAAGGTGATCTGTGGTACAGTTCAGGTAATTGCACCCTGTTCACCTTCTGGATGTGATATTTCTCTTTGATCTGAAATCAATGAACTCAGATCATTTACAGCTGATCTCTCTAGTCCTCTAGCCCTTGAAACTCCTCACATTTCTTGGCACATTTTCTAAGTTAAAAATAGCTAATTTCTACAGATCAGGAAGAGACCTGCCTTGTCCAAAAAAGCCCCAACCAAACACCATTTTTTACTCTCAAAACTCAAGCAAGCACATGTTGCCCAGGTGACAAACAATATAATTAGAGTAACAAATTGGCTTAATATTGTCATGACTTCCATGGAAATTCCTTAAGAGCTAAATATTAGGTTTTGTATTCTTAAAAGGAAATGCTTAACTGGGAACACGACACCATCTGAGAAATCCTCTTTGGTTAATGAGAGTTTCCCAAAGGTTAGGACTGGATGTGGAGATGTTTGTGCCAATCACCATAGCTGAGCCTGCTGGATTAAATGGAGAAGATGCACTAAAAACTGATGATTATGGCCCTCTGGAATTGATTTTTCAAAAAGACTGGGTTTTACCCTCTGGTGTTTTGCTCCATCTGTTGTACCTAGTTGCTTTCCGGCATCTTTCAGCCTTGGAACAGGTTTCTAAACAAATTGTTTAGGTCAGAAAAGGGTGTTTTCAGAGCAGGAATCTCCAGAGCCAGACCCCATGCTAAGGCTGGGATGCACCAGGTCTGGGTGGCAGGTGCCCATCTTTGTTTCTGCAGTGGGGAACCTTGGTGCAATCTCTTGGTGTTGATTTGTGTCACATCTGTGATTAGCTGGTTACAGCCATCCCATTTTTGTCCAGTGAGATGGGTGAGGAGAGAAAGCTGAAACAGACCTACAGATACTGATGTTTTTGTAAAGCTCACTGTCAGGTGTTATTTGCCAGAGAGGAAGAGGGGCTTGATCTGTCCTTGTCATCCATCAGAAGATGAAGGATGCCCAGGGAGGTGCCAAGATTCCTGTCCTGTCTATTTGGGTCACTTTGTCTTTACTACTATCTAGGTCGCTGTCTAGGCAATGGCTGCCAGTTGCCAGGTTTGTACAAATTTAAAGTGAAAATATAATTGGGAACATCTTTCCTAGGCTGAAGAGCCCTTTGACCATTTTAAGTCACGTTCTTTGCTTCTGTGTAATTTATCAAGTGATTTAGGTCATTCCATGTAACTCTAATTCTCTGTAATTTATTGTTTTCTTGCAAGCTGTCACTAGCAGATATGACCAGTAGTGGTTTTAGTGGATTGGTTTAAGGCCAGGACAAGAAATTTAGATAAGCCAATAGAAAAAGAGATTCATTTTCATTCAACATGTATTGACTGTTAAGTGAAGATGTTGTTTTGATTCAGTTGGGCTCTCACTGAATCATTTTGCCAGTATTGTTTATGAGGGAAGTGGTTTTTCTGTCTCTAGGGAGTGATGCTTTTGTGTTTTGGCCAACTTGATTAGCAAAAGTGATTGCTACTTTGGTAGTTAGTAGAATGGGCTCCTGTTTCCCTCATGCACAGATTTTCTGAGTAGAACACACTGTTCAGAGCACCAAGATGATGATACTCAAGTTCCTTCATTTTCACATGATTTAAGGAAAATGTCAAAGGAAAAAAATGTCCAGTTGAATCAGATCAGATGGTGAAATTTCCTGTCCCTGTGCTTGTTAGCATTTGTGGCTGGAATATTTTGGTACCACTCTGTATTTTGCTGTTCCTGACATATGGATTTGGATGACTCCTTATTCTTTTTTGTCTTCTTGACTCATAGAGACTGTTTTCCTTGTGAACAACTGTGATTTGGGTGATGCAGAATTCCTCTAATCCTCGTATTCACCACAGTTACAGTGAGAACCAGAGCAGTTTTAGACCTTCACCCATACCTCCAAAGCCAAGTTTAACTGTGGGGCTGTAGAGATAATTTGGTTAAGCATTTTTGGTTTAGACGTCTGTGCTTAAAATCTGAATTGTAGAGTTCAAACAGCACTTGGCAAAGTGGGTCAGCACTGCATAGTCTAACACAAGGTATTGTTTGGATTTATTTGCTGCTGTCACTGTTTTTCTTTTTATAACTCTTTGCTGTAAGTATTTTTAGCATCTGTCCTCTTTTAAGAGTGAGGCAGTATGAGAAAATAAATTACTTGGATTATTTTGCTTCTAAATGCATAGTTTCACTAATAAAGATGCAGACCATATTCTGGGTTTTCTTTTGTTTGAGGACCTGTGCTGTTGCTGCATTGGTTTGTAGGTTCTCATTTTTGGGTATTCAGTACCTATTAAACCAGGCACTAACCCTTTTTCTTGTTACTTCTCCACAGGCAGATTCAGTGGTTGGAAGCAGAGAGCTCCAACCATTTCTGCTGTATCTCTCTTACATGTTAGTTCATGTCATGTTTTAGTAGCTGCCCTACACTTGTCTGCAGTGAACACACTTAACCCTCAGGTTTACAGTCCCTGGAGGAGAGGTGGGAATTTGAACATAACCCTGTTACTCAGCTTTCTCTGCTCTCTTCAAGTGCATTTCTTTCTGTCTCGTGCTTTGAGTAATCCTCTGGCTCAAACTGAAATCTTGTGATTCTTCTCTTCTTGCACCAGGCACTAATTACAGGTGCCTCAAAAATTGTGACCCTGAGATTCTCTTCAATGAATTAATGACTAGTGATCACTGGTCTGGCATTCTTTTTAAAGTAATATATAACCTGCATGAAAATTTTGGAGGAAAACAAAGAACCTTTAAAAATAGTTGTGTGGTCTATGTCTATGAACATAATGATGAACTTAAAGCTTCCTCTAGTCTTTCATGTTTGCTCTGGTAAGTCCATGATTTTAGCCATGCTGTTGCTCTTCTGTATCCACTGTATTAGAACACTGTAGAAAAATAATATTCTACTGACTGAATGTCTGCCAGTCCCACATAAGTTGCCTTCATTTCTCTCTCTCTAAAATCTGAATTCATATTAAAATACATTCCAATGAGAAGTGATGTTTTCTGGTTCAATATCTTTGCATCGAATTCTGAATGATAACAGCATTTAGTAGTGATGTGAGAATGCAGTGGAAGTTCTACATACAGTGAACACATTGATTTCTCCACTCTGTCCTGTAGATCCAGTTCAGAGAGAAGGTACTATGGACAGCCATCACCCTCTTCATTTTCTTAGTGTGCTGCCAGGTAGGTATTGATGCTGTCTGTGGTCAGAAAATGTGTGTTCTGTACATAAAAAAGTTCACTGAAAGCACGAGGTATTCTTGTGTCATGTTGACCTACCAGTTTCAGTTTTTACTTTTGTAAGGTATTTAAACTCCAGTTCAAAAAAACTGGTTCTCTGAAATAGTCTTTATTGTTGATCATAGATGTTTTTAGAAACTAATGCTTTTTATTTAGTCAGAAATACATAACATTTTTTTCTTGTTACAAAGATCTATCAAATGCTGATAGTGGCTGCAGGGTAAACAGCCAAGCTAATTATTTATTGAGCAGCATAAATAAACTGAGCAATTCAATGCACTGTTTACCCTCCGTTCATAGAGACATTTAAATTTTAGGACTTACAAGTGTGAAAACTAAATTGAAGGGACTGTTTTTACCAAATTCTTCTTGAACAAGATGATGGATTGTAAAGATTGCAGGAAAATGTTTTTGTGAATCAAGTTTATGTTGACATTTAAAACTTGGTTTTTTGTGAATATACTAGTAAAGTTGTTAGCTAAAACCCCTCCAAAATGCAAGTCTTTGTAAACATTTATGGGATCTTTATTACTCATAGTTGCAGGTGTTCCTAGAAGCTGTGGTTGGGTTGTAAACAGTGGAGATTTTTTTTTTTGTTTTTCTTTAGAGAGTACTTTGATATTAAAGAAATTGAGAATCCATGTATTACTTGATATATATTTTTTTGAACTTGTAGACTTCTTGGAAGTTATAAAATCAACCATGCATTTCAGAATCAGGGTTTTTAGCTTATGTTTATTAATAAATAAACCATTCCAGCCATTCCAGACTGTGGAGCAATAGCTTAATAGTTTTTGTTTTCAGCTCTGAAGGAGTGTTTAAAGGCTAAAACCCAACTCTTGTACCTACATGTTTCTTGGAAGGAGGAAGTGGGAATGATACTAGAGCTAGAAGAACATGTAGTTTATCTGTGTTTACTAGCAAGCTGGATATATGCAAAACTGGAGTTTTGAATCTGTATGAGAGATACATAAGGAAGACAGATGGTGCAGACTAGAGTTTTCAGAAATTCATCTCTAAGATTGCCTGGATTCCTAGTCTACTGTTTTGGTGATTAGGAAGGGTTTTAAAGAGCTCAAAATCCCTTAATATTGACATACAGAATATTGGAAGTTTTGTATGAACTTGTCTAACGTTGACAGTTCCATATGGGATATTTCAAAACATATTTCTTATCTCTAGAATTTAAATACTTAAATGTATTCTTTCTAGGGGTTTCTGCTGTTTCCTGTGGAAAAATGTCTTAGTTTAGTCCTCTGAGTCATACCCCAGTTGTAGGATTAAAAGAGATGATGTCAGTACCTTTATTTTAATTTTAAAAAGAATAAACAATGTAACAGTTGAATCATTGCATGTTAAGATTTTTGTATTAATGCATACTAATTGTGTGTATCTGTTTAATTCTGATGTGCACTTTGACAGATCCCTTTGTTTGGAATCATGTCATCAGATTCTGCAGACCCCTTCTACTGGATGCGAGTCATTCTTGCATCAAACAGAGGTTGGTACTTAACTCCTTCCTCTGTTTTCTATGGGGATAAACAGACCAGGAGAAAAACAGTTGGCTGTTAAATTCCACACAACCCAGATATCAGGCTGGAACACTTTGTAAAGTTCTTAACACAGATGTAATTACATTGGTACTTGAGGAGTACTTCATCTTAGGAATGGGATTTCTCTGAGATGCCGATGAGATTAATATTGATTCTCAAGTTTTGGGATGATTCCATTTAGGGTTTTTAGTAGTCTCTTTTTAACTGACATGTGGGACTGGGAATATTCTGGCTCTCCAGTTAGGAACCGCACTAATGTCCATTACAAGGGTGTTGATTAGGGAATGCCCCACGTGTGCAAGTCACTCACAGTTCATAGTAGTTTGGCAATGTAATGGGTGAGTAATTTTCTGGGTGGGAGAGCTAAAGGCAGAGATGATTAGGCAAAAAGTTTAGCAAAACCAAACCAACTTACTTTAGAAGACTAAAGTGTAACGCAACCAAACGTATCAGAAGATTCAAACTAATGCTAGAAGTCTGAAACTTAAGATGGGTGACCAGTCGTGCCTGACTCTAAATGAGGACACTGATCTCATCTGTAGCTTAGAAAATTGGCTGGAAGTAAGAAAATCACTGGAACCCTCAAATGTGAAGGTACTCCTTATTTAAGAATGGCGAAATTTGTTACACCAGTGAGAATAATGAGGTAAATAAATTCTCTGCTTCTAACTCTCCTGCAGAATTTGGAGAATTTGGGGTGTCCCTAGCAGTGTATGATTTAAATATGCTGTCTGCTACCCAGACAGAATGGTAACAGTGGCCAAGAAAAGGCTAGAGAGACTGAAAGCAATAAAAAGCAGGAGTGAGAAAGTGAATTTTCACTGAAGTCAAGTGACTAGAAGTCATTGGAGGATGTGAGGTGAAGGTTAAAGTTTTTGACATCCTAATTTTCTAGCTGCTGGAGGAATAGAGATTTCCATGAGAGGTGATGTAATATTTAACATGTAAACTCCAGGATGCAAGTATGAAAGAGCAAAATTATAATAATTACTTTAATGCTTTCCCTCTTAGAATTGTATACATTTGGGAGTTGATACCTCAGTGACATTGTGCCAGTGAGTTGGCAGGGTAAGAGCAGCTTAATGACAGTCTTTTTGTTAAGAACTAATTTAATCCTAAGATCCCTGCTAGAGTCGGTGATTCTGAGGGCAGTGTTCTCAGAAACTGTGGATCTGCAGCATATTTTTGTGGTCTGCGAAAATAAACTTTTAGAAAATGTGACATTTGAAGCACTGACAGAATAAACAACCAGGGACAAGATGCTGTCCAGTGAAAGGTTTCTGGAGTAAATGCCAAAAAACTGAGCTTCGGTGTGCATTAGCCTTCAGTGTTAGCGTGGTTCCACAAAAATATTTGTAATTAAAAGCTACATGGGTTTTCCATGCTGCCTTCAAAATTACAGATTTTAACACAGCAGTCTTTTGTGAGGCCATAACTGTCTTTGTTTTGTCATACCTGTACAGGAATATACATATCAGAGGCCTTATTAAAAATACTCTTTATAGGTCAGGAGCCTTTCAAGAGACCTAATGCTTTAGGAGATGTGCTTGAATGGCAATTGTATTAATTTTTCTTCTTTTTTAGGTACTTTGATGGAATTGGGTATCTCACCCATTGTGACATCAGGTTTGATCATGCAGCTGCTGGCAGGAGCGAAGATCATTGAAGTTGGTGATACTCCAAAAGACAGAGCCTTGTTCAATGGAGCTCAGAAATGTAAGCACTGTTCCAGTTAAAATTACTAAGGGTATTTTTATTCTTGGGAAAGCAGCTTGCCTAAGTGATACTAGATATGAGATTTCTTTGGTAGGTGACTTCAGCAGATTTTTTTAAAGGATTTGCTTTCTCTCTTGTTTTAGTATTTGGGATGATTATTACCATTGGGCAAGCCATTGTGTATGTTATGACTGGAATGTATGGAGATCCTGCTGAAATGGGTGCTGGAATTTGTCTTCTTATTATAATTCAGGTTTGTAATGAGCTATTTTGTGTGTAAATGAGACTGGTTAGATACAGTATAGCTGAAAGGAAAAATCTTTCTACGTCTGGCTGACTTCAGTTCATTTAATTTTAATGTTGTAAAAGATCATCATTTGTATCTGTCTAGATATGAAAAATTCTACGTATTCCATAAAAGAGAAGAACGCTGGGCTAGTTAATATCAAAAGTATTTCAAGTAGGAGTGGCTGCTTAATTGAAAATACAGGAATTGTTAGACTTTGGAAGCAGTGGCTGCTGTTCAATGCTGTGGAGGAATTCTCACCAAATGGCACAGCTGCAGCTTTGAGACATTATCCTGTAGAACAAATCAGTAAATGCATAAACTTAAACCCTTTTTTAGAAAAAAAGTGCATACTGAGTAATCTGCTGTGTCTGCCTTGAAAAAAGGCACAGAGCTCATTGCCAGGTGAGATGTGCAGGCCTTGGTATGTGAGAGGGCAGAAACACTGCATGAGCGATATTTAGATGAAACACTTAATGATCACTCTCCAGCATGATGAAAATACTGAAGCAGGGAATTAATACACAACTCTTGACTTGATTTATTCTTGTTTCTGCTCAGTTTTGTTTCTTTTCTCACAGCTGTTTGTGGCTGGTTTGATTGTGTTGCTGCTAGATGAGTTGCTACAGAAAGGTTATGGATTGGGGTCTGGTATTTCCCTGTTTATTGCTACCAATATCTGTGAAACCATTGTCTGGAAAGCTTTCAGTCCCACTACCATCAACACTGGCAGAGGTATGTGTGCTGTAACATGTTTCAGTGGGTGTATACTGTACTTAAACTGTCAGATGTTTATTGGATGACATTTAAAAGAAAGTTTTAATGTGTGGCGATTGGCTTCTGAAGTCAATTCTCCAATTAACACTGAAGATGAAAATATCTGACTTACATGGAGATTAATACAAGTTTGCCTTTGCTGATTTGAAGTGCAGCAGTTAAAATGGGACTTGAAGTCCCTTGAATGAAAATTTTTGGATTTCCAAACTGAAATAGTCTTGTTTTAACATCACTTAGTCCGTAGAAATAGAGAAAATAGGAAATGCTGTACATTCAGAGAAGTTGTTTGTGATCCAGATGTTGTTTGTGGCTATAGGATACTTTGGTAGTTGGTGCCTCTGAATTACTTCAGGATGGTTTGATTCTTTAAAGGCTGCAATCTCTTCATTCCTCAGCCAGTCTCTGACAACATCTGGTTGTTCTGAGACCCATGAAATACCACCTTAAGACATATCAAGAAATCAATAGCATCAAGAAATTAACTAGTTTACTGCATTCATTTGAAATCCTGAGCCATGTTTTTAGTTTTTAGTTTGCTTTCATTTGCACTTAATTCTTAGCAGTTCTGTTCCATTTTTATTAGTATTCTTTTAAATGCTGTTTTTCATCTTGTTTATTATTTCTTTCTTCCAAACATCCTCCTGCTTCCAGAAAAGAAAGGAAGAGAGTATTCTTTCGTGTGTGACTTTGATGGGTTTTTTGGCTTTTCTAACCTGGCATAATGTATTGATAAATCATTCTACAGTCCATAATCTAAAATAGAGTCCTGTATTGTGACATACTTGTTCTAAAAGGATTCATGTCCTATTGCATCAGATTTTCTGTGTGTCATATATAAAATTTCCAGAAGAAAGGTATTTTTTAAAATGTTTTTAATTCAGAGATAAACCTTTCACTTTTTTGCTTCATGCAGGCACAGAGTTTGAGGGTGCTGTGATTGCATTATTCCATCTCCTGGCCACACGAACTGACAAAGTCCGGGCCTTGCGGGAGGCTTTTTACCGACAGAATCTGCCCAATCTCATGAACCTGATTGCCACAGTGTTTGTGTTTGCTGTAGTCATCTATTTCCAGGTAAAATTCCTTATAGTAGCTCTGCTGGGGTAGAAGTACACATGGACAATGGACACTGCAGGCATTGGGAAAAGATGGCAAGGTTTAAGCCAGAGTAACTGAAGTATCGTAGCATTGAGTAAGGAACTCTTTTTATTCTAATGTTGTTATTTCAGTAACAATTTCCTCTGTGTCAGTAAAGCTCTTAAATTTTACAGCCAGGCCTACTTAGTGTAATCTCACATTGCATTGAATGTCATACAAACTATGAGAGTGTTTTTAATAAAATGGATTCTGGAACTTAGTAGTTGCAACACGCCAATAATATGCTTGATATCCATCCTTGACTTAAAAGAGTACTTTTGGACAGAGCTGAAGAACTTTGGTTCTTTGGGATGTGTATGACACAGATTTGTTCTAGAAGACTGCATAGCTTATCAGTTTTTTCCTAATTTTCTTGAAACATTTAATTAGTGCTTCTCTTTAAGCATCTACTAGAATGGACACCAAAGGAGGATCCATATGGAGATTTGGGGGGGTGGCTAAAATTTTAATAATTTTTTTTTTTAAGTTGTTGAGTCTGAGTGCTGGCAAAAAAAAAAAAAAAAGGTTGTGAAGTCCATATGGCTTTTCTTGGGTCTACTCAGAGTGGATCCTGCCCCAGTTCTGTTAGAAGCCATTACAGGCTTTTATCAACCCCTATTCTACAAAATGGATTTTACAGGAGTACCAGTTAGCAGATGAGAAACCATGTTTATGTAAAAAGGATGTCCTACAACTAAGCAGTAGCACTTAAAAATCCTTAAAATTTGTAATCCAGACGGTAGCAGAAAGCTTTTGGGCTTTACTATCTCAGACCTTACAGTCCTTTTTTATCTAGCAAGAACTCCATGGTCAGAATATCTTTGGGGCATACTGGGAATACCTTGTGTCTCAGAAGTTAACCCTGGTGCATTTGTGTTCTTTCCCACAGGGATTCCGAGTGGATTTACCCATCAAGTCTGCACGATACCGAGGGCAGTACAGCAGCTATCCCATCAAGCTGTTTTATACCTCCAACATTCCCATCATTCTGCAGTCTGCCTTAGTTTCAAACCTCTACGTCATTTCCCAGATGTTGTCTGTTCGTTTTAGTGGCAACTTCTTGGTGAACTTACTGGGACAGTGGGCAGTAAGTATTTTATCACATTTTAGCTGCATAAAATAATTTGAATTTTTACTTCACCGAAAACTTCATATTTAACCAACTGGAATGCTTACTTTTTAACATTTGTATGTAAAAACTATTTTAAATATTGAAGAGGAATTCCATTATAGATACAGGATAGGAATGTGGGAAGTCTGTGAGAAATAACTAACTGCCTTTTTCATCCCCACTCAGGATGTCAGTGGAGGTGGCCCTGCTCGCTCTTACCCCGTTGGTGGCTTGTGCTACTACTTGTCCCCTCCAGAATCCATGGGTGCAATATTTGAGGATCCTGTCCATGTAATAGTTTATATAATATTTATGCTGGGATCCTGTGCATTCTTCTCCAAGACTTGGATCGAGGTGTCTGGCTCATCAGCAAAAGATGTAGGTGTTACACCTTAATTGTTTTCAAACAATGCTTCTGGTTTAGAACTGACCAATTACTGACTGATCAATTGTTATCCCAGTAAATATCAAGTGACTATGAAACACTGCAGCAGTTTCATAAAATACTGTCTTTTGTAGGTTGCCAAGCAACTCAAAGAACAGCAAATGGTGATGAGAGGCCACAGGGATACTTCAATGGTTCATGAGCTTAACAGGTAAGGAAATGCTGGCTTCCAGATGGATGGTGAAGAGTGCTGGGAAAGTGTCAACTAGAGCAGAGATTCTCAGAAAAATCTGAGACCCATTTCCACTGCAAAAGGGAAGATGTTTCCCATTCAGCTGTTGTCTTTCCTAGTTGTGCAAAAGAAGTTACAGCAGTAGGTTAGAGATTAACCTGTAGTGTCTTCTTTTTTTAAGTGGCATAATGAGGGAATTTGAGTTGAATCTCTTCCAGGTTTGTTCAAGAAAGATACCTTGATTTTTACCTTTTTCTTTGCTGTTTTTTCCTTTTTTTACAGATACATCCCTACAGCAGCTGCATTTGGTGGTTTGTGCATCGGTGCCCTTTCAGTACTGGCTGACTTTCTAGGAGCCATTGGCTCTGGCACTGGCATTCTGCTTGCAGTCACTATTATTTATCAGTATTTTGAAATATTTGTAAAAGAACAGGCTGAAGTTGGAGGAGTAGGTGCATTATTTTTCTAGATGTCCAAATATTTCATGGTTTGCGTGAAAGGGAAAGTATTTTGACAACATGCGTCATTTAGTCCAATAATGCTATTTTCTTTTTACTTGTTTTCAAGTGCTACGTGTCCCATTACTGTAATGGGCATTGAGCAATGCCTGTGTGCAGCATTAGTACCAGCTGCCTTAAGAATAAAGTTTACATTATCTTGTTTAAGTATTATCTAGTGTTGCCTGTAATGCTGGAAACAATTCATCTACCTTGCTGTTCAGACACTACAGTGAGATGGTAAAATGTATCAGTTTGAGAGCGGTAAACGTCTTTGCACACAGCAGTAAAATGTTAAATTAATTTCCCTGTCCCTAATAGGAGAAAAAACAAACCTGAGTTCAGATTGCCACGTGCCAGTATTCCTGACAAAATTTATTTGTATCTGTATTTTACATTAATTTTTTTATACTTTTTTAACTCGCATTTCCCCACTGTTGAACTCAGCACTCCTTATTCCTTTGCGGTGCCTCCACCCAGGCGCCTTTGTCTGAGCTCTGAGGGTGGGCAAGCAAACGCTTTACCGTTGACTGATACTCATCTCACCTGTGAACTGGTTCTGTGGTGGATCTGCTGCGGCCAGGGCACGTCGGGTTCTTGCCCAGGGCCTCCTGTGGGGCAGCCTGGCAGCCACTGTCACGCTGGCAGGGCGGCCCAGCAGTTGTGTTTAACCATGTACTTGTGAAAACTGTGCCACTGAAACTTCATGTCCACTTTGCTTTTGTGAGTCTAAAGAACAAGGCCTGGTTCCTAAAGCAGTTCATAGGAGGGAAAAGGGGGAACGGGGAGTTCCTGCTGAAAATTTGTCGCACTTTACAGCGGCGATGTAACAACTGTAAGCGTTAGACAATAAACTTATTTAATTAAACTCTCTCCCGTGTCTTGTCTGTGCCAGATGTAATTCATGTGCAGTCTTTGATCATTTCTAACATGCCTTGTTAGGGAGGGAGGTCTGGAATGCTCCCTTTTTTCCTCTCTATTCCTTTTCTTTCTAAAATATAATTCCGATTAATTTTTAGTAGCCTCAATTAAAAAACAAATCTCAAGATTCCTCCCCTTAAAGTCAGTGAGGCTTTTCCGTTCTGCTGTAATCAATTACTTTTTTCCTTTGATGCCACATTTTTCTTCTTCTCGCATGCCTAATTTGAAAATAACTTTGTGTTGTTCGTGAAGGTAAGAAAATCTTAAGCAATTTTCTGTTTCAGAAAGTCTCCCTGATTATGCACGCTCATCCTCATCCGTTTCAGAGACAAGACTGATTTTGGCATGTGTTTGTTAAAATACTCTTGCATCCTGACATTTCAGCAGTGGTGGCTGTTTGCAGAATTAGTAGCAGCCCCCTGTGTGCGGATGCACTGAGGGTTTGTTCGGGATAAGACATACCTAGAAGTGATTTGACTGAGGGAAGGTGCAGCCTGGGTACACAGGTGTGTCCTTGGGAGAGGGAAAACTGCGAGGCTGTGTGCTCTTGGGGCACGTAAGTGACCTCCCACCTTCATCAGGATCCCCTGGCTGGGCCTACACAGTTCTGGTTTGCACTGGTGGATGGTGGTGTCATAGTCATTATACCAAATAAACTAGTTTTCTCCTTCTGCATAGTTCAGGGCTGGGAGAAGGAAACAACATCTTCATGTCTAAATCATAGTAACTTTTTAAAATTGCCATTTCAATCACTTCAGCCAGAGCATGCACAGTGTTCCTGTGCTGTTGTCACTGCTCCTGTCACAGAAAATTACTACTTATTAAGATATTCTCCAATTCTATGATTTTGGAGTTGGAAGGGACCCAAAAGATTCATTGAGTCCAACTCCTGGCCCTGCACAGGACACTCCAAGAATCACAGCACATACCTGAGAGCATTGTCCAAACACTTCTTGAACTCTGTCAGGCTTGGTGCTGTGAACACTTCCCCAGGGAGCTGTTCCAGTGTCCAACCACCCTCTGGGTAAAAAACCTATTCCTGATATCCAACCTAAACCTCCCCTGGCTCAGCTTCAAGCCATTCCCTTGGGTCCTGTCACTGTCACCACAGAGAAGAGATCAGTGGTGGCCCCTCTGCTGCCCCTCATGAGGAAGTTGCAGACCACTGAACTCTCCCCTCTCAGGTGTTCTGAGTAGTTTGAGTGCTGCATGAGCAAGAGAGACCTGTGCTCTCTCTTCTGCCATCTTTGCATGGCATTCTGCCTCCTTTGGAACACGTGGTGGTACAACACCAACCATGATTACCTAAGCATCTTTCCTATACTGAATTTTAAATGCACAGAGGAATCCAGTGAGAAACGAGCCATTCTGAAAATTAAACAGTATTTTTATTATGTTTTTTCTGTCAGGGCTGGGTAGATGGAGCAATTAGAAGAAATGCTTTTTGTCAGTTACATAATTCCAAATAAAAAGAATCATTCCTACAAATACTTTTTTTGCTCTACAAGTAAAGCAAAGGAGCTTGATTACAAGAAGAGTTGTACTTCAAAGCCATCCAACTTCGGGGCAGTTTTGAACTAAATTTCTCCTTGTCCAGTTCTAGAACTTCATAAAAGGAACTTGGAGCGGTTTTTCTTCTGCACGCTTCAGAGCCAATGCGTAAGTATAAACCCTGGCATCTACTGCCAGATGTTCCTCTGCTACTAGTTCTGAAAATGAAAGAAAAAAATGGTGAGATGCTGCTAAAGCCTCGCCTGTGCAGAAATGTAAGTCCTTGACTAAAATGAAGATGTGTAGCATTCCAGACAGTGCAAACACCTGCTGCTATCACTAACTCTCATACCTGGCCAGGTCTCTCACGGCTTTTTGCTTAACATACAGTATTGTAGGATGAGAAATACCACAAGGAGCCCTGAGAAGAGAAGGGATTCTTGAAGCTCACATTAGCGCATTTAATGTGTCAGAAAGGTCTTACCATCAATTCTTTGCAGTAGGTCGTTCTTTGGAAGTGAAACAACTTCCACAAATTCTAGGAGAAAAGAAAAATATTTACACACCCTTAAATTAGTGAACAGTAGAGAAATTTACCTCAGTGTCCTGTTTCTTGCAATTTAAAAGGGGAAAGAAACTGACTTAATACTCATCATCATCTAAAAGTTGTGAGCCTTCATATATCAAAAAAAGACCAATTAAATGGGGGAAGGCAGTGACTGGGTTCATTAAAAAACATGTTTGGCAGAAAGAACCTGGGAAACAGTTGGGAAAAAAGTAGCTGACAGCTATGAAGAAAATCCTAAAAGGAGAATCCTCCCTTTTGAGAATGGAAAATACACTGTTGAAGGGGAGTTTTGTTTGGCTTCTCCTCATACAGGAATGGATTGGAGATGTATTTCAAGACCAAACCAGCACAAAGACAACAGGCTTGTTCACAATGAACTTACGTTGGCTTATACCTCTCCTGTCTCTCTGAATTACTTGTCTTTGGGCTTGACCTACAGCTGTTGGGGGTTCAGTAATTTGTATTTCTTGAGATACAAATTACTATTTGTGCTATAGTAATTGTGCTATAGGTGCAATACTTGGAAAGATAATTGACGCAATAATGCCCCACAGGAATTTGCATCTAGGCCAAGGTCAACCTCAGGCACATTTGATTAGGGTCAGGAGATTACCCAAGCACAAATAAAAACCAGTTTTAACTGACATTTTCTACGTAAAACTTGCCATACGAAAATCACTCTTGACCTTATTGTCAGTGGGAGCACAGTCACATTACGTACCTCCATCATCTACAAGTGAAAAAAAGTAAGTTAAGGGATTGAAATACACTAGAGTTTACAATTAAAAAGCATTAGATGTCTGACTGACTGTGAGTGACACTGTAATTATTTCCAGAGTGACACTACAACTGAGAGCAGTATCTAGGTTCACAGGTGCTTATATGGCCCTCACTGAAATTTGGCACTGAAATGTTTTCTTCTAAATGTGCCAAAAGCTGATACTTTGCATCTGGGCTTCCCCAGTGAACACAGCAGAGACACACTCTGCTTATCCAGACTGCAGGACATGATTGGAAGGACATGCAGCATCCAAATCAGCTAGGACAGAGGACATGCAGTGGTGGGGTTAATTGTTTTAAACTCATTCTTTTGTTATCTCCTCAAAATTTTCAAACAAACGTACAAAACTCACCAAGGTTTTGCTTAGGTCTCGTATTCTCAGCCTCATCTCCATTAATGATGACGCTCACAATGTGTGTTGTGCTGTTTGAAATCCCTGGGTCCAAGCACAGAGCTGCCAACAAGCACACGGAGAGGGTCATTTTTCAAAGCAGGAGTGAGGCACTGTGACATTTTAACAAAAGCTTTCACAGAAATGTGTCTGATACAATAGAACATATATTTGGTAGACATTCATGCTGCAAGGGTAGCAAAAATTTTGTTTTCACATGTTCTTAGAAGTAATGTTCCTGTAACTCTCAGCTCTTTTACAGATCTCTGATAAGCCTTGTTTTCACAGCCAAATTTACTTTCCATTCCATAGACTAAAAATTTACTGTAAATTATCCCTTATAAATTTTCTCAGTCTATTGGAGTCTAATTTTACCATCACCTGTCTCCATCCTCTCCCAGTCCCTGGCATGCCATTGTACCCAATAACTGAGAGACAAGTCTCAGCTGCAAAAGTATTTCCTTGGAATCCTATCTAAGTTGCCTCACCTTCCTACCTTCTTGAGTTTATGATATTCCTTTCACCTTCATTTTATCTGATGTAGAAAGCATGGGATTGGCAACAATTACATTCCAAAGGATCTCTAAATTTACTCCAATTATTCTGTCCTTTCTTCTTTCTGGCTGAAGAACCTGAGTACTGCCACCTCCCCACAGCTGACAGAAGGGTGACCTCTGCACCATGCAGCTATTTTTTTCTAAGTTCACAGATTCTGTTCACAGAAGTCCAGCAGTTTAGACCTTTATGCAAAAATGCCAAATCACAGTTTGAATAATTGGGGTTTGTGTACAGGATCTTAATCCATAGCAATTTTCTCCCTACTGACATCAAACTTTTACTTCAGACCTGTATGTTTAACAGAAGTTCAGCAGCTGACTCACATCAAGGACCAAAGTGTCGCTTTTACAGCCATGAGATGCTACCCTGCTAATCTGCATACACTTTGCTGCTTGGATTTTCCCTTTGATTTAGAGAGTTTTAGACATTTAGAGTAACCTTCAAGACAGAATTAGCTTGGTGGGAAAACAAGAAAAAGCAGAGACCTGGAGTACATTCAATGACTTCCCCCTTGTACCCAGTTTCTTCCTTCAGCTCTCGAAGTGCAGCGCTTTCTGCTGACTCGTTTTCCTCAATGAGGCCTGGGAGATACATAACACACAAGAACAATTAAAAGTCTCCCACTTAACTGTAATACCCATCCTGAGATCTAATCAAGCTTTATGGAAAAGGGAAACATCCTCTCTACTCTTTAGGAAAGATTCCAGTCCCTGGATTCATTATACTGTTGCCCACATCCTTAACTGATTATATACAGAATCATGCTGCTTTTCCAAAAAAATGGCATTAATATTCTCATGAGGGAAAGCAGTCAAATGCTTTGACTCTCAGAGAAAAGAGAAGTGGAGGGAATTTTCTCCAATCTGCTAAAACAAGCTCACTTTGTTTTTTTCATTACCAAACATTCCTATTTCTGTGAATAGCACACAGAGCTCAGCACAGTTTTCCAGCTAGAGCTACTTTGTTAAGGTTGACACTCCAAGCCCATCTAAATACACTGAACTATATGTGAGTCATCCCAATATTTCAGTCACTTACCTGCAGGAAATTCTAAGCAGTAGCCATTGATTGGGGGCCTGAACTGTTTCACCAGGACAATGCAGTCATAGTGCAGAGTCCTCTGTAGCACTGCTATCACTGCTACACCTACAGCAGTGAGGGGAGACACAAGGACATGGAATGTGAGTGTAGCAGAAAGTGAGATTTTAGTGCCAGATCTGGAAAGGAACCCACACACTGAGCATTAAATGTTTAGATGCCTGCTCCAGAATCCTGAATGATGAATTTAAGCTCTTCATATCACGCATGGTGAGAGATCTTCAAAGCTCCCCAGCAAATGAAAGGCACACATATCAAGTAAGACTGAGACTCAGCCCACAATATCCAGAGAAGGGCTCTCCTTCATACACAGACTGTTTGAGAGCCTCCGTATGGAAGTCTCTACTAGACTCTTTACATGTCTAAATCATGTCCCAAAGAGAATCTTGTTCCTGGCCCCTATCAACAGATCCAATCACCAGTCTGTGAGCTGAACTGTATCAGAGCACCCCTGATGTCTTTGGAAGTGCTCCACCATTTTAAAGTGAACACAATGATCTTGGGAAAGCACCTCCCCCCAGAAAGGTTCTGACTCTTCAGCATTTAAATAAGCACTTCATTAGTTCAGGGGTATAGCCAGCTCTGCCAAACTACCTTTTCCACATCTTCATTCATTCAGGAACAGATCAGCTCTAAATCTGCATCATTAGCTTATCAGAAAGACTTTCACAGGAAAAAAATGCAAACAAAAAAAGCCACCAATCTTACCATCAGCTGTAGCTCCCTTTCTGTTGCCAGTACGCTTTACAGTTTCCCAAGTTCTGTTTAAACAGAGAAAAGAACAAATGAATACAAAAATAATCTCCTACCTCTGCTACTTTCATTTAAAGCAAGATGTACCATCACACAGTGAGGTCTTTTAAGAAGCAGCTGACCTTAGGCAGACCCTGTCATACACTGGCATTATAAAATGTCTATAACATAATTTTCTTTTGCCCACTCAAGGAGAAAGAGAGAAAATAGTTAATATTAGTTACACAGAAGATCCAATTTTGCTAATTTTAAGAAGATACTTTGCTGATGAACTGGAAGGCACTAGATAAAGCAATCAGTACAGAATCTAACACATTAAGGGGAGCCATGTTATCACACAATTAATACAGCAAAACTAAAGAGTACAAAAGAATTGGACAGACATGATAACATACAAGAGGACATTAATTTGTCAATAATATGCACGATCCAGCACCACCAGCAGGGAAAAAGGAGCTCTTAATGAAGAACCAGAAAAGCCACAGGATTGTCACAGAGCAGTTGCACAGCTAGAACTTGCTTCTGTGTAACATCTTTCCAAAGAACTGGAAATGCAACACAATCCAGGGTCCAATGTGCCCAAGAGGATTTAGGAAACAAATTCAATCCCAATGTTTGCAAATCTGCTGGAGTAAGATTCTTTCCTCCAAACAGCAGGAACTTTAAAGGAACCTCACAATGAATAGCTCTCATCTTGTGTGGAGTGATGAGTTTGTAATGCTCATGCCCTCTAGCCTGGGGCCACTCTGTACTGTTGGAAATCTGGAATAGCAGAGAGGCAATTACCTGGTTTTCCCAAAGGGATCAGTGTAAGTTGTTTCTGCAAGCTTCAACCATTGTCTTTCTATGATTACCTAAAATAAAGAAATCTTTGTTAAATACTTTATAAAATTAATCCCAAAGATTTGGGAGAAACAACTATTTTTAGACTCTTGAAGACAAATCTCAGCATCCAAATACATGCAGGAATGTGCAACAGCATTTCTGTTGCTAATACAGAAAAAAATATTTATTCCAAGTTCCATTTACTCCAAAAAATAACCCAAGACAGTTACTTTTCTTAACGCATCTTTTATAACCAAGTTTTGATGAATTCAGTGGGATTTTATGTCCTAGAAATCCTCATTTTTTTAGAAGGATTTTGCAAGGGTAATATATCAGCTGCAAAAGGGTCCCTGGGCTGCACAGACTCTGTGCTCATGAGTGCCCATTTAGCAGAGAGCACAGCCCAAAGGCTGAGCATGCAAAACTGAAAACCAAACTACCCTGAAACTTTTCTTACCCTGATCTCAGACTGTGGCCTTGTGTAACTGCTGTTTTCAGCAGCTGTGAGAGTGATACATACCTGCCTCTTTAGGATTTTTGAGACCTGCTGAGTGAGTGCCTGGCATTAACAGTATGGCCACAAATCTTTTCTGTGCTAAATGTGTTTATTTTCCCTATGATATTTCCTCATCTTTTATGTAATTCATTTAAAAGAGAAAAATCCCTAGATATTGGCCCAGCTGTATGCTTCTTTTATTGTAATCTGTTTTAAAATGAGTTATTTTTATTGCTTTGTATATTACTTCAACTGGCAAAAAACATTTGCTTACAACAGTCTAAATGTGCCTTCCCAGAAAAAGGAAGAATTAAATAAGAGCAGTTGCCAGTTTCATGGAAGATATTCCAGCATCAGACCACACGGTTACTGCACAGTTACAGAACCACTTCTTATCTAAGGGCCACTGGCAGAAAGAGGGTGAATACTTCTTTGTATTAAGCCCACAAACTGACTGAAAAAAATAAATAGCTTAAAATATGTAAGATCTAATTATAAACTTCCAGTAATACCAAAGAGGTCATTGTTTTAAAAGAGAATAATTAAGATCCATTATGAAAAAAACCACAAATCAAGCAAACAAAAGAGGATAAAATGAAAATGCTGTCTGTAAATAAACCATGTCTTAATAGAAAACCCAAAAAGGTCACAAAAATTAAATCCTTTACGCTTATGAAATATTCATATTAAAAAAATGCTCAAGGGAAAAGACATAAATATAACCCAAACAAATCTCTTCTTTCCTTGTACCTTGTACCCCTGTAATTACAAGACAGTGTTCACTCCATGAAGAACAAAAAAAAGAAACTACATTTGTGTTATAACAACATCAAGACACTGCCAAACCTGCCGCAACACCAAAAAATAACTTTAAGAACTCACTTAAAAGGGAACAGAAACAAATATAGGCAGTTTAGGGTGAAAGTGCTTCTAATAAGAATGAAGTATCTCCAGAATTCTTCCTTAGGACTGTTATTATTCTTACTACTTCCTTGTTGATGTCTTTGAAACAGCAATTATCTAAATTCAAATCCTTTCAGAAAACATAAAAGATGGTACAATCCTGTATGTTAAAGCAATCCTTAGTGGTTCACCATCTTAAAGAACCAGAAAATTGTTTGAAACAGGAAGCTGTTGCTGAGTTTCATAATCCACCAATTTGTAAAGTCTCTCAGAGACATTAGCATTATTTCTGAATATTGAAAAACCTCCAAAAGAGACAACAAAAGAAACAGATGTAAAATCTGAAAAAAAGAGAAGCAGCTTAAAATAATGCAACATGGTAGATTTCTGTCCCCTCACTGATAATTTGTATAATTATTTCAATAAAGAGGAATGTCACGTCTTTTAAACTCTCTGACAATCAAGAGGAAGTGTTTTGTCTATTGAAGAGGTTTTTACAAACATACAGCCTTTACAGCATTTTGTACTCTGCATTTACAAACGCACAAATAATTGTTATTTAACAACAAAACGTGTCAAACCCAAGCATGCTGTACCTCTTCCTTAAGGACGGATTGTTTAGCTGTTTTTGCAACTTCTCTGGATGTCCCGGCTGCCATTTTCAGGAATGTCAGGCTTTTTCCTCTCCTGTGCAAAGTCCAGATATATATTAAACAAAATCAATATTTGCTTTCAGTGTAAAGTTAAAAGGTTCATTTCAGCACTGCAAATTAACAAATATAGCTTGTTGGAGAAAGTCAGGGACGTGTGATGGCAAGTTCAATTCATGTTTTCAGCTCCACCCACTGATTTCAGAATCAAATAATGCAAAGGATAAAATTTGGGTCAAATCCCTGACTTGCACAGTTTTAATAGTCCTATCAGCTGTCAAGTAGCTGTGCTGGCTGAAGACATATTTCTTAACTATTCAAATGTCAAAGACACATACAGACAATTCATCCATATCAGTCAAATTGTTTTGTTCTGATCTGGGTGAAGTGCTCTGACAACAGTGTTGGGACAACAGGACTATGCCCTCCACTGTGGAAGTGGGAAAATACTTTATGCCAAGAGGACTTCAGTAGTAAAAACTGTTTGCTATTAAGGTTCACAACTAGAACCCACCTCCACCTTACAACACAAATAAACACGTAAATTACTCAATCCTTCCACTAAAAAACAAGGTCAGAGAACTATATGTGTGTTGCAAGTCCGTGCAGCACGCAGAGCTGGTGTGACCACAGCATGTCAGTTCTTACTCGGAATGATGTGCCCAACACCATGCCAAAGGCAGCATTTTCATTAAAACATGCCCAAAGTAAGGCCCTGGATTTGCAGCTCAGTGCCTCAGCCTGTGTCCCCAGGGAGGTGAGATTATTCACTCCTTCCATACAGCTCCAGCCTAAAGGCACAGTAGGCAGCAGAAAAATATGATGCATTAAAGAGACTGCCCTGTGTCACTGTGAAACTACAGAGCAGTTTCAGAACAGAAACTTACACCAGGGAAACCATCTCTGATATTAACTTAGTACTGAAGTCCTGAAAATCGTCATGAACTGTAAGCAAAAGCCAGTGAAAAGAAACAAACCAGTTTAAACACCAGGAGGGATGAGATGATCTCAAAGATCCTGATCATCCATAGCACTGATGGTCATAGACTTTCCATAAAGTCAAAAGGAATCTTTCAATGACTTCAACTATGGATTAATAAGGCTTTGTGTTTTCTCTAGCAATGAACAGTAACAAAGTGTGTGAAGACCTTCTCTGTCACCCAATTTTGGCACTTTCATTTTTTACTTCATCTTTATCCTTTTATGGTAGCATCTGTTGTATACTTGTGAAACATGAAAGAGCAATAATTAGCTTTCTTACATACTGGATTGACATTTATTTCCACTAAGTAGTTAAAAGGAACAGGTAGGACGAAATATTTCTGTTTATCAGCAGGAGTAAAACTGATGTACATGAATCCATTTCTTCAGCCTGTACACAGGGCAGGCTCTTTCTTAAGTCTTAAGAAAGTGTTTTTGGATGAAGTAGGTCATAGAGGTCAAGTGTGCAGATTGTTTTTATGTAACATAAGTCTTGAAAAGAAGCCCTGACCTGTTAAATGCAGTTCTGTTCCTTCAAAAATATGTTCTATAATATCCTTTTAAAGCAATGAAGCTCTTTTCCAAAAGTACAAAGGTTTATTATCTACCTTACTACATTTGTATTTGTTCAAGAACCTCACTTGCTTATGTTCCAGTTTCTATTCCACTTCAGTTCAGTCAGCTGTTCCAATGTTTGGAACTCCCTTCTCTTAGGATTGAAGAGTTTTATCTGGACAATATCCATGGGCTCATGCTGTGACTCTCAAATACAAGATCAAGCTTTCCACCAAACATATGCAAAAGAAGTACAGCCCAGGAGAAATGGTCAAAGGAGGCTCTGTATGATGCCTCTAAAAACATAAAAACCTTACATACCCAGATACAACAAATTCATTTCCTACCTTTGGAAAGAACTACAGCCTTCTGCATTATCAATATAAATATATCAAAGGAGTAGAGAATGAACCACAGCCTTATTAAAGTTGTTTTTGGATTGGGCTATGTCTTCTTTTAGTCTCCCCTCACAGGAAATTCTGTTCCATTGATCACACTAATCCTTCTGCACAAACTTGCAAGTATCAGTGTATTTTTCTCAAATTACCACAGTTTTTTTCAGATTTTCTCAGATTACCACAGTTGTACCACGAAAAAAACATACTAGAACGTTGGCATCATGGCAGAAGCTGTTTTCAACAACGCTTGCTCTCTTCTGACAAATTCAAGGGTGTCTTGCTACTTAAAAGAACAAAAGAAATTATACAGTTTCAGTGGTTTGAATTATCACTAAAATCTAAAACGGGTGAACACCTCAAAGAGAGGGAAGACTGATCTATCTCAGCTTCTGTAGTTTGGGTCTCCTCCACAAGTGGGTGCAGTGACTCTATGTATAGAGACATTTTTAAAAGTTCCACCAAAACAGCATTTTTGTCCAGATACAGTTGGCTGTGTAGAAGTGAGGATTTCTGTTGTTAGAAAGCTGAAATATCATTTGGTTAAACAAAGGCTCCAATTCTGGCATCTCACATGGCTCAGGCTGTCAAGGGTGGCAACATCTTTTGTTCATAAACAAAATTAGCTGCAACTGAAAATGAAACTTAACACTAAAACGTGAGGTTTCTAAAGACCTATTTAGCTTTAAGAACAAGCCTTGTCTTGCAGCCCTCTGACAGGAAGGTTCTTCTATCTCATGAAATTCCCTCTGCATCATTTGAGTTAAAAACACAACACAGCTGGCACAGCAGCTTGGGAACCTGGCCACCTGATTCAGGATTACATGAGCTCTAAGAATATACATTTTTAAGAGTTATAAATACAATCTTAAGAATATGTCAAAATGCCCAGATTTACCAGCTGCCTTAACATGAATCAATAGCACTCAAATTATCAATTACAGGGAAAAAGAAATGTTTTCTACTTTGTCTGGTAGTTTTTGTGCCCAGTGTTACAGGGTGCTGCAGGAAAATTATGCTACCTGTTCCATTTATTTCATTCTGGGGTCAAAATCTGTCCTGAAAAAGCCACGCCATTTATAAAGCATAACTTTATTCCCATTGCTTATTTCTTTATTGAGTGGCTTCCCTTCAAGGAAGCATCCAGTCAATTCTGCAGTTTCAAATTATCCTTCCCAGGAGTTAAAATCTTAAGCCAACTGAGGTCTGTGAATCAGCTCAAGAGAGAAGCCAAGATATCAGAACTACACTTTAATATTAACACTTTCATAGATGGTTTAGCTTTTCTAAATCACTTTTCAGAAGACATTCTCTGAGCCAAGCACACATTCCAGCTGACAGCAACCAGATTTAATGGAAGTTGAGCAATGGGGTCCCACGGCAAGCTGAACGTCATACAACATACAGGTTTTCTTACAAAGAAAGTGCAAAAGACACACTGGCAACATTTTATGTACGATTTAACCCACAGTACTCTGAGATACATGCACTGAAGGTAAACATCATTAAAAGCTACTTAGCCACTTTAAACTTGTTACTTGCACTTCAGCACTATGATTCTAGAAACAAATCAATTAATTAGCACTTCAGTTGACCGGAGGGACAAAAGTAGGGGGAAATGTTTAATTTTTATCACGGCATTTAGAAGCATGGATGACCCACTCAGTGCCAAATAAAATATGGACAAATAACTGCAGAGCAAACAACAAGGATTATCTCACTTAAGCAGAAGAGGATTAGAGGCAGCTCCATGTTGTTATCAAACTTCCCAACAGCCGACATATGAGAGGCTAGGAGAGAAATCCCCAAACTGCAGATGTGATAGCACATGAGGAAACACCATATAGAAACAACGCCATGCAGAGGACACACAGGCACGCACACAACAGCAGACAACAAGGCTTAGAAAAACCCCAGAATACTCTCTTACTTACTTGACTCGGGACTAAACAAAATGAAATAGCGGTTGATGAAAAATTTAACGCGAGCTGACAATGTGCACTCACAGCCCAGAAAGCCAAAGGGCTCCTGGGCTGCATGCAAAGGTTCTGCCCTTAGGTGAGCTCACCGGGAGCACTGGGCACAGCTCTGTGCTCCCAAAAAAACAAGGACACAGAACTGTTGGATCAAGTCCAGAGGAGGCCACCAAGCTGATAAGGGGACTGGAGAACCTCCCCTATAAAGATAGGCTGAGAAAACTGGCAAAGGTTGTGAGGAAACCTCAGAGCACTTCCAGTGTCTGAATGGGCTACAGGGAAGCGGGAGAGGGACTGCTCATGAGGACTGCAGCCATAGAACAAGGAGTAATGGGTACAAAGTGAAAGAGGGGACGTTTAGGTCAGACACTAGGAAGAAATTCTTTACTGTGAGGGTGGTGAGACACTAGAACAGATTGCCCAGGGAGCTGTGGATGCCCTAAACCTGGCAGTATCCAAAGCCAAGCTGGGTAAAGCCCTGAGCAACCTGGTCTCCGTGGCAGGAGGTGATTGGAACTGGATGCTCTTTAAGCTCCCTTCCAACCCCTTAACACCCTCCGGTTCCATGAACCAGCTCCATGCAGGGACACGCAGGCACAGGGAGGGCAGCAGAACCGGAAAGGATAACGTTACTCAGTAGTTCCTCGTCTCGGGGCAGGGCAGAGCGAAGGCAGCGCTGCGGGAGGCTCGGGCAGCGCTGAGGCGGCGGGGCGGAGCGGGGCGGCCGGGGTGGGGCGGGCAGTGTGCGCCGGCGATGGCGCCGGGCGGCGCTCGGAGCTGCGCGGGAGGTTCCGGGCGGAGCGGCAGCTTCCGGGAGCGGCGGGGCTGAGCGGGAGGAGGATGAAGAAGGAGCAGGTGGCGCACTGCCAGTTCTCCGTGTGGTACCCGCTCTTCAAGGCCGTCACTATCCGCAGGTGAGGGCGGCGAGGGGCGCCGGGGGCCGGGAGAGGCGGTGTGGGCCGTAGGGCAGCGGTGTGGGGTGAGGAGGAGGGGGAGGCCGGGTGGGAGGAGTGTGGGGCGAGGGAGGTGATCCTGTTCCTGAACTCCGCCCGGGGAGGCTCGCCTGGAGCGCTGTGCCCAGTTCTGGGCTCCTGAGAGCAGCAGGGACGTGGTGCTCTCGGAGCGGGTCCAGCGCAGGGCTGCGAGGATGATTAGGGACTGGGAAAGCTGAGGGAACTGGGCCTGCTCAGCCTCGAGAGTCATAGAATGGTTTGGGTTAGGAGGGACCTTAAAGATCATCTGTTTCTAATCCCCTGACATGGGCAGGGACACATTCCTCTTGACCAGGTTGCTCTAAGCCCCGTCCAACCTGGCCTTAAACACTTCCAGGGATGGGGCATCCAGAGCTTCTCTGGACAACCTGTGCCTCACAGGAAAGAATTTCTTCCTAGTATCTATCTAAGCTGACTCTCTCTCAGTTTGAACCCATTCCCACTTGTAAATTATTATTACAAATTCTGGTAAATAGCCTTGCCCCATCTTTTCTATAAGTTCCCTCCAGGTACTGGAAGGAAGAAGAGAAGACTGAGAGGGGACCTCATAAATGTGTATAAATATTTAAAGAGGGGATGCCAAGAGGATGGATCCAGGCTCTTTTCAGTGGTATTCAGCAGTAGGATAAGTGGTAAAGGGCAGAAACTGATGCACAGGAAGTTCCACCTGAGCATGAGGCAGAACTTCTGTCCTGGGCAGTGACTGGGCACTGGAACAGATTGTTCAGAGAGGCTGTGGAGTCTCCCTGACTGGAGATATTCCAGAACTGTCTGGACACAACTGTGCCATGTGCTCTGGGATGGCCCTGCTTGGGCAGGGAGGTTGGAGCAATGAGCCACTGTGATCCCTTCCAACCTGACCCATTCTGGGGTTCTGTGGGGCTGGGCTGGGTTGGAAATGAGCTTGTGTTGTGGCAGGGTTGGATGAGATAGAGAGGATCCTGTGTGGGACAGAGCTGGGGTGGAGGTACTGAAGGATTGATGGAGCCATCAGCTGCAGTCCCAGGAGCTGGTGTCTTGTCTCTACACCCTAAGGGGTGTCTTGGGAAGCCCTGGGGCAGGCCAGGTACTCTTATGCTCCCTGCTCTCCTGGTGGGACTCCATGCTGAGCACCAGCTGATAACCACACTGTTCCTACTATCCACACTGCTGTTCCTACTTGCTTACTTAAAAAAACTGTGACTGAAGAGATCCAAACCAAGTGGCTAACTTAGTTTTTCTGTGTATTTCTGGAAGCCTTAAGAAGTTCTGTAGTTTCTAAGGTGCTGCTGCACGTCACGAGATAGTTACAAGAACGACCAGTAACTTGGGAAAGTCAAGATAGTTGTTGTGTTGGATCAAAAAGTGCTGACATCAGGCTTTAAGTAATCAAAGCATTTGATCCTTTATGTTTTTTGGTGTTTAGCACTGGCTTATTTTAGGTACATTTAGGGATAGCCCTGCACTTTTGGAGCCTTAGGATGGAATAGGCAAATTTTTGTTTGGATTTCAGAAGGAAAACCTTCAGTTTGAGCAACATGTTGTCTCTTCACAGGATGCACACAATTTTACTTGGAATTTCTTGGAGCTTTGAAGAAGTGGGCCATTTGTGTATTTCATCTAAAATTTTTGTCCTATACTTCCCTGGAGGGAAAACTGGCATTGTTTTTTGGGTGAGGGATAAGATAGGAGAAAGAGACTTTTTTTCCATAATGTTAGAGGATAAACATAGTATTTTTGAGGTATATGCTATAAAAAAACCAATTTATTTTATTCAACTAGCTTTTTGTTATAACAAGTAATAACACGGTATTAAAGAGATTTTCACATTTCTTCCAGTGTTATACTTCCCCTGCCAGAGAATGTGAAAGAATATTTGCTGGATGATGGAACACTTGTGGTTTCTGGAAGGTAAAGTGTGTTTTGTCCCCAACCTCCAAGTATTAATGTGTTTTTATATTCACAGCACCATGTTGTACAACATATATATTGTACTGTGCATAATGAGTTTTTAAATTGACCAGTGTGACTGCAGTAAACCTTATACTGCTTGAGCATGTGAATGGGCAGACTGTTGTTTGTACAGCTTGATTTGCTGGTGCCTGAAGCAGATCCTAAAATCCAACTGGATTCTAGACCAGCTGGACACAGTCCTTTCATTTTTTTCTCCACCTTTCCTTGTGGAATGTGCCAGTCTCTGGGGTGCTCAGCTGCTGGTTTGTGTTTGGTTCCTTGGATCTGGTTAGATACAGTTCACAGGCTTGACCTGTCTCATGCCAGTCCAGGAGTGAAGTGACATTACCTGAGTTTAATTCCTAATAAAATAAGCTATATATGAACTCAATAATTAGTAACATTTTATATAATCATTTGCATACATGTAATCCATGAATATGACAAGGCTGAATGTCCTGTATGTACACCCATGCCAAGATTTTGGATGGAGAAGGATGAGGTGGATAAATAGCAGAGACGGCTGGTAAGAGCCCAGCCTTGCACTTTGTTTTCTTCTTAGGATCTCACTGTATGGTTTCCTTGTGAAATGGTTACTGCATGCATCTTGTTAATGATCAAACTCAGAAATCAGTCCTCCATGATTCCCTAACTGATAGTTTGCCCCTTGCAGAACAACCAGTGAGGTTGAAAGGGAGCTTTGTCTGATTTATCAGCTATCAATTTATCAGCTATCAATTTATATAAAAATTGAAGCTGTTTAAATGTGTTGTAAAGATGAAAGGGTTTCATTTTTAATTTAATTTTTAATTTCTAAATTATTTTTCTTATTAAAGGGTACCCAGAAAATTAGAATTGTTTTTTAAACCATTTTGGATCAGAAGGAGTATTGTCACCTGCTCCTGCAGTTGTGCAATTTATTTAGCAGCAGTTGTTTCTTTTAATAAGCCTTCAGAAAAGCTGAAATTGAGGTTTTGACTTAACAGCTGTGTTCTACAATTTCTGCTGTCTTCAGTGGAGGAGTGGACAGCTGTATGATTGACTTAAATTACATTTTTAAGATGTTTGCACTTAAAAATCCCTTTTAGAAACCATTTTTTCTCTGAGTTGAACTTCCTTGGCTAGAAGTGAATGTGATCTTCTTGCAGTCAAGGCCAAGATTGCTTCTAACCTTAAGTGAGCCCCTGTCTGACCTCTGGATCTCAAAAACTGGATTGATGGTTTAATCCCTATGGAAGTGCATTGAGGGACTGCAGAGACTCAGCTTGTCTAAGAATTGACTTTTGGCGGGGATGTACATTTGACCTTGCCCTGTTTGCTACACTGTCCACTTTCTATAGGATCTTCTTTCTCCATATGCTGAGTGTGAATACATTTTCTTTTCAGAGCCGGAAATTCACAGGTCAACATTTAAAACTCAAGGTTTATGAAATTTTTTTTTTGAAAAGGAGTATGGAGGCAAAACATAATTTAATTTAAACTTGTTTAAAAAAAAGGAGTTGAATTTGTGTTTGTGTCAGAGTACAGTAAAGCTGGAAAAGAATCATTAATAGGGTGTTGAAAAGCTTCAATTATGGTGTTTTAAGGCAAAAACTGATCTGCTACTCTGAAAGAAGCAAAGTGTTCAGGGTAGGACCTAGGCCTAATGCCAGGGTGTTCGGTCTTTTCTTTACTGGCTTGCTCTGATTTTTTTGTGCCAGAGTTTTGAAGTTTAATCTTCTTATGAAAACATTTTCAGATCAACAGCTGGAAATGCTGTAGAAATATAATGGACATGGTCAAGTCAAACTCCAGTGTTTCATGGGGTTTTTTTCTGGTAATGTTTTGTTTCAGAGAAGATCCGCCAAGTCACGCTCAGGAGGGGGGTGATGACGCAGAGGAGATACAGGTCAGTGTAAAATGCAAATTAATGTCAAGTCTCTTGAGAAAAGATGAATGTATAACCTTTTATGCATAATTTATGTGTGAGGAGAGTCCTTCACAGAAATAATAATCATGTGATTATTGCCATTAAAAAATGTAGAAACATGATTATTTATGCTGTGACATCAGGGAAAGTTTAAAATATTTCTATCCTCTTTCACAGAACACTTTTTAATTTTTATTTCTTGCTTATTGCATTTGTAGTAATGAGTGGGGAATGTTGAAATTGTACTTAATGCTGTTTCATGCCCTGAAAAATTAGGAGCACATTTGGAGTAGATACTTTAAGAAACAGTGGAAGTTTCTGAGGCCATAGTAACTCAGAAGGCCATTCTAGAAGAAAAAAAACTGAAAAATGGTTTAAGTACAAGGTGACAGAAGGTACGACAAGGAGATGAAAAAGAAATAAAAGTGAAACTAATGGATCATGGGTTTAAGGATGGAAGTGCTGGAGCTGGAGACAAGCTCTAGACAAGGAAGACTGAGTTCTGAAATACCCAACTTTCTGATATAAATCACAATTAAAATATACATGTGTCTTTTTATGCATACTTTAGAGTAGTACTTCTGCTGAACATACAGTATTTTTCCTGTCTTAATTTACAGCCCAAATTGTTGGAGGATGGTAATATGCTGTCTGGGGCAATGATTTGATCTACACGTTGTAGGAGGCTGTATGAATTCTGATGTTCTCACAAATTATAAAGGATGTCTCAGGAAATCAGTAACCTTTGATTTGTTCATATTTTTAACAGTGGTCAGATGATGAGAACACTACAACACTTAAGGTAAGGTCCTGTAAAAGCCCAGTGTGGGTTTATCAGCAGTTTCCTGTCTTCAACCTTGTCATACAAACTTGTTGCTAGTTAGAGATCTCTCTTGCTGTAGTTAACATTTTTTCAGAACAGTTTAGTCTAATGTTGGTGTAGACATCTGTAACTTCAAAAAAGTTTTGCTGGCTTAATTTTATTTAACTATAAATAAAACACTTTTCTTCATCCCCAACAATCACACACTTGTTAGACTATAGGAAATGAACTGAAGTACAGCTCTAAATATAGCTGTCTTTCATTTTCACCACTTCGAGTATCTCCAAATTATTTAATCAGACTGGATGCAGAAGAAACGAAGCCCCTGCAGCTCAGTCTTCACAGCTCTTCTCTTAACGTTCCATTATTTATTCCTAAGTAAATCTCGGTCTAAAATTTTTTTTCCTTTTCCTGTCTTTATGGTCTCCTTGCACTGTGGCTGACATGGAATCAGGATCATAATGGTTACAAACCAGGCTTTCTTGATTTTTTTTTTTACATTTTTTTTGAAACTTGCTGTTGTCCTGTCACTGTCAGAGTTAAAATATTCACGGCACTTGTGTGCCATTGATACTGTGATTTCAGTCCTTTAGCTCCCTAATGTTCATCAGGGTGTGGAATTGCTCATGTTGGATTAGGTGCCATATAATCACAACCCTGCAGAAGTGGTGCTTCTGCTAGCACAGAATTTATAGCCTAGAGTGTAACACATTTCAAATTTGTGCACCCTAACTAATCTTCAGTTCAAATATTTAACCTTTGATAGATTCCTTAAATTGTAATTTATTTAAAACAAGGATTTTAGGATCCATCTAATCATTTGCAAAGCTCATGGTAATGATGCTAAATAAGTTATATCAGAGTTTTGAATCAGATTCTGTTATAATGTAGAACACAATAAGGAAATACATCATTAAGATGTATTTTACCTATCAGAAGAGCATAGGCCAGATGATTCTATTGTATGTAGGTAAGTGTACAGCTTCCTCATGAGGGAAGTGGAGGGGCAGAAAATTCTGGTTTTAAAATAACTTGCATTAGTATTGATGGTTACAAAGTCAGGCATTCAAAATTCAGGAAATGATGGAGTCCAGCTTGTTTATGCAGTTGTAGAACTTTTCTCCTGTGTGTATATTTATCCCCTTACGTTAATCAAATGACATGTTGGTAACATTTTCCCAACGAGGCTTAGTATGTGCTGGTATTACATATATAGTAGGACTCCTGATTCCTGTCAAAACAAGAGGAGCTTGGATCAGAATGCAGTGGATAAAGAGTTTTACTTCTTGCAGGAACAGTTTCTAGAATTGACTGAAAGTCTAAAAATAAAATAAGACAAGTGGTTTTTTCAGTTTTCCAAGTGTAGTTTCCCATGGAGACTAGGTAATGTTCGAAGGAAAGGTTCAGAATGTTTGAGGTTCAGTCTAGGTCACCGTACTAAAATGTGAGAAGGTTTTTTTAAGTGTTTGCATTTGGGGAAGCTGCAGTAAGGAGATGCCAGAATGTATGAGTTTTTTAAATCACTTGTATGGCTGTGAGGGTTTTGTTGGTTAAGAGAAATCAATTAGCTTTAGCCTAGAAGTTACCTTTGAGTCAAGTTTAAAAATACTCAGGCAGAAACAGTATTCTTTTATACTTCTTGCTATAAATCCGGTTACATGAAAAATCTTTGACATATGCTTGAAATCCTTTCATATTATTTTAAAGATCAGCAACCTGTTTTTTCTTTATAGAACCACATTCAGGGTGGAGTTCGGAGCAAATTGAAGAGTTGGGGTTTTTTGACCTTGGTCTTACATTTTCAGTGTTCTTTGTAAGGCAAGGTTTTCTAGTCCAACCTCTGCAGTGTGTCCTCTATTTTGAACAATATATTGTTAAGCAGCTACTTTAAGACCTAATTTAAGAGCTGATTAGTTAAAGTATTACTAACATTTTATAAAGCTAGAGCTTAAATGAGCAGCAGTCACTCAAATTGCCTATGAATTGATAAAGAGATATTTAATTCTAAAATCATCCTATAAAAGTTTAAGTATTAGTGGATCTTATTTGTGTGCAATAATCTACTGTAGGGTATAAACCAATAGGTAAGTATTTAAGGTTTGGTTATTTGACTTGTATTTTTTCCAGCTGTTGCAGATTTCATGATGAATGTTATGAAGTTTTGGGTTTTCTCCTGAAGTTCATGGTACTTCCTAGTAATGAGAGTGAGAATTGGAAGCATTTTCCGATTTCTCTGATTGAAAGAATGACAGATTTGATTAAGTGATTTATTTAAGTGACTTTATTATATACTATGTTTCTGGGGTTCATACCGAATTTGGACATGTTTATTTCTTCTGCAATATCTATTTCTAATGGTATTTAGAAGATGACTGCACTTCACTATTAAAATTGATATTTTTGCTGTTCTTTGTTCAGGCACCAGAATTTCCCGAGTTCACAGCTAAAGTTCAGGAAGCAATAAGTTCCTTGGGTGGTAGTGTTTTTCCTAAACTTAACTGGAGTGCTCCAAGGGTAAGAATGCTGACTTAAAAAGCTTATAAAAGATGTTATCGTAGAGATTTTTTCTGTTTAATCTTAATGCATTGGAAAGAAGCAGGGACTAGGGATTCTGATGAAGAAGCGATAGACAAGATATCAGTGAAGTGGTGGATTAGAGATAGATGGTGCATGTTTGGGGAGGCTGATGCAAGGCAGCACTGACTTTCTTAACTAAAACCCTGTATCCTTGTCAAAGATGGCTGTGTGATGGTCATGCTCTTTTTTTTAGGATGCTAGTTGAAAACTTTGCCTGGAACAAAGATGAAGAGCTCCACAGTTTAGAAAAAAATAAACTTCCCTCTAGTTATTTTTAGGTACTCTTAGCTATACCATAAGAAGGGGTGCACCCAAATATTTTTGTGTTGTGTTCTCAAGAGACACATCAAACATTCTAAGAAAGTTCCTGGTAGCAACAAGGGAAAAGCTTAGTTTTCCAATTGGATTTGCACGGCTTTCAGCAGAGTATCCATAAGAAAAACAGTAACTGTTGTTGTGTCTCTTTTAACCACTAATGAAGTTTTCCTCAGAAAAATAATTTTTTTTTCTGCATGTATTTCAAATGTTGCATAGTATTTAGATAGACCTGCAGCTTGCATTCCTTCCTTCTAGTAAAGGTATATTTGTGGATAATCTTGTTTCTTTAGGATGCCTACTGGATAGCAATGAACAGCTCTCTGAAATGTAAAGCTCTCAGTGACATCTTCCTCCTCTTCAAGAGTTCAGACTTCATAACTCGTGACCTCACTCAGCCGTAAGTAGATTTCCAGCAGGCAATCTTAGTTATCCCCAGCCAGAAAAAAACAAAAGCAAACCAGAAAGACATTAAAGAAGCACATACAACCATGCAAAGTCTACATGCTATGGCACTGTGGTCTAAGACCATTTTTAATGAATTGCTTTCCAGAAGAAGTAATGTTTTATTATTGTTATTCTTGGGATTTTTTTGCATTCCTACCCCTCTTGGTGTTTACCTGTTGCTACCCTTCTTATTGGTGCCACTTCTTATGGTAAGACAGTGTGACTTTACTGTGTCCTTTTCAAATTTTAAAGCTGTTGAGGTTTGTGTGGCTGCCTGGAAGATGCCTGAGACTTCATCTTACTTGTTTCTAGAGCTTGTTCTGAACCCAAGTTCTTGTAGCTCTTGGAATAAATACATTCCAGGTGACTAAGGATAGCAATTACAGATAAAATTAAAAACATTATGTGCTTGGGGTTTATTTTTATCTGCTTACATGAAGGGAGTACTTAATTGTATAGGAACAGTTTCCTCCTGTAGTACCTGCATCTCATTGATTTATGTCACTCATTTCTAAAATACAGCATTTTTCTGAAAGAAGATGAAATTACTGGAGTTGATGCTTCTGTTACTATGGTTACTTTTTTTTTTCTCCAGACAAGCAGAATTTCAAAGAAAAGGGGTAATCCATGGCTTGGTATCTGAAAGATTGTTTTCCAGTAATTATTCAATGCTTATTTACATTACTGGATTATTCAGGAGACTCAGTCAAATGCAGAGGCCTTGTTCTAGGTGCCTTATTAGGTTACCAAGCATAACAGTCTCATGTCAGGTGGCTTATAACGTGATAAAAATTTTCTTGTTTAAAGTGTAAAACCAGTTGCATTAATGCTGTGCAACTGTGCCTGCTTTTGTATTCCTGCAACTCTAATGAGACTCTCTTCCCCCAGTTTTTTGGTACATGGGAAAAAATAAAAGGGCTGTTGACAGCAAGGCTGTCAGTCCAATTCTGATGTTGGGTTTTCCATCATGCCTAATCTGCAATGTGATGAGGTGCTGGAGAAGAGACTGAGGAGGAGGGGAGAAGATACTGGAGTGAGAAGACAGTTTGAAAAGTATGTTAGGCTTAGAAAACAACTGTGAGAATTCATGATTCTGGGGTTGCAGAGAATGAAAGGAATGGGGGAGATGAGAAGTCTATAGTTTACATGTCAGAGGTGAGCGAATTCTCAGAAGCCTTTGGTGTCTTAGCAAGGAGCTGCTTTTCATGGTTTCCCCTGGTGAGAGGTAGGGTGTCTAGAGGATGGATTGCTCAGAGGGTTGAGCAGTAAAATTTAATGTCTCCTTTGTTTCAATGGCTTTCAGGACTGATTTTTGTAGGTCTGAAGAGGACTGCACACTTTTTAGCATCCCTTTGTGAATGTTAAATAATACGGGTTTTGGTTTTTTCTGTCTTCCTGTATAAAGAGGTCCAGCAAAAAGTACCCAGAGCTCCTTCCAGAATTCCTGTTTGGTTAACTGTTTTCTAGTGAGTTTGGGAGACAAGCAAGTGTTCAGCAAGTGCCACTTGATTTAGATGTGGCAACTCTGTGTGTGTGTTTATTTGTCTGGTAGAATGAATTGGCCCAACCACTTTCACTGGTACTAAAGTCAGCGCATTTTCTGTCAGGTTTAACCTTGTATCAGTTACAGTCAGTGCCTCAGCTCTTCACCTCTGCAGTCAGCACCGACTTGGTGGGAGAGGCAATGGAGACATTCTAGCAGCTGTGGTGTGAGGTTTCACAGCATGGGTATTGCCTTGAACCATCAGTGATTTCACCTGAAGTTCACCCAAGAGCAAATGTGGCTGAGCAGCCCATAGCAGGCACACTCCCTTCTCCTGATCCTGCTGTGGGAGAATAACCTCTTGCAGAAAGACAACATCTCAAACTCCACTGGTCCGATCCATTTAGGCTCCTATCCCAATGTGATAAGACCACCAGATAGCACAGCTCAGCTAAGGTGGTAAATAAATAAAGCTTGTGACATTATTGTGGGAAATCAATTTGGTCTCTGTGTATATCTTGTCTTTTATGAATATGTCATACTTGATTAAAGCATATGTTATTGTCCAGTCTCTGCTTGGTATTTCTAAATTATGAAGTTGTTTGTACAAAATGTCCCCAAGCAGTGCAATGATTATTGCTAAATCGGAATAGTGGTCGTCCTTAATTATACTATTGATTAGCTGCCAGTTCACTAGTCCTTAGCAAGCAGAAATTAAAAATGTAGCTGGCATAAGAACCTGAAGTGCTGAACAAATGAAAATTACATACATAATGCATCCAAATCCCTTGGAAGGACTACTTGGAGGGAGGATAAATGCAATATATTTCTACTTTCATTAATACTCAGTATGGTCTAAAAGTTTCTTGTCTTGTATAAGTAACAGCTGAAATGCTGTTACTTGTATGAAAATGCTGAACCCTATTGTTGTGGTTTTTGTTTTGTTTCCTGTTCAATTGTACGAGCTTAAAAATCCACTTAATGTGTTATAATATGATAAACATTTTGCAACGGCAGTTTGTAGATCTGGGTTTTGATCTAGAAATTTAAGTCAGTGATGTGGGACTTAAGGCAAACTACTTTCTCTGCTTTTTGCTTCCTCTCCCATTTCCTGCCTGCCTCTATACATTGTTCAGGTCAGGGAATGCCCTTGCTGTAATTCTCAGCTGTCTCAAATTCTGAGAAAACTCCAACCATGTAATGCTTCAATACAAACCATTAAAAAATATGGTCTCGATGCAAATATACTGAGCATTATTAGATTGCTTTGACTGTTTTAAAAGTTGGGATTTTTTTGTGATGTTGACACTTTGGTTGAAAAGTTCAGACTAATGAATTAACTTTCCTGCTTGTTAATTTTATATAAATTAACAAAGACTTCAGAGTGATGTACTTATTAACGTAGTTGATGTTGTTTCTGCTTCATAGTCAGCATTGTATTTTACTTAGCTGAGTTCACAAAAAATCGTGTGGGTGGTGTGATCTTAACTTTTCAGGCATTAATGTAGGCTTTCAGAAACTTAGTGTTATGTATATGTGATAAAAAAATCCCTTTCTAACTGGGATGTCTGTTAAGTGATTAAAACTCCTCTTTTGAACAAAAAACTCTGTATAGCCCTGATGGATATATTGGTTTAAAACACAGTTTTCTTCCTTGTTGTTAGAATGAGTGGACTGTGTTTTGTTAAAACATGATTGCCCACCTTGAGACTGATAGAAATATTAGCAATACTTCTAATGATGTGATAATGCCCTTGCAATCTGACCACTTTTGTGATACAAGAGTTAATGCTTCTAATGTTGAATTCCAAATTGTAGGGAAATTTCAAAGTTTTTCTGAGATGTGGGGAAATAACAGCCTGTGTTCTCTTATTAGAACATAGGAGGCAGTGTTGGATCATGAAGAACGTGCCTTGGCACTCCAATATCTTTTTGAAAGGACAGGAGCTGTTACTTTAGACATTATTATAAGCTGTTTCAAGATAGTCACTTCTACATGAGAGGATGTGGAAAATGAGGCCTTTGATGATGATTTTTTTTTTCTTGATGTTTTACTCTTGCCCCATTTTTCCTAGCAATTTACAGTGTAGTACAAGATCCTCTTTTGAGTGGTGCATGAATTTCCTGTTTCTTTTAGTCCTCAAAGTTCCAGCAAGGTTCAATATTCAAGGAATGAAGATACAGTTCAAAGGCTGTTAGAAACGTCTTAGATTTTTTTTTAAATTTAGGTTTAAAATTAACTATGAGATAATAGCAGGGAAGTGTCAGGTACAGAATAAATTTTACAATTCTTATCATATTCGTAGTAGTTCCTAATTATCCACAGAATAATCTCAGTGATTTGCAAATTAGTCCATGGCTTTCTAAGCAGGGTAGGTACTGGAGAATCTTGTCAACCTTCTTATATTGCTTTTTTCAGTGTTGAAAACTGACCTGCATAATGGCTTTGTGTAGTGTGCCTTGTGGTCAAGTATATGACTTGGTGTTTGACATAGAGCTACTACATGTGAAGAGACCTTGACTCCTTCTGGTCTTGATATCTACCTGTAACTCTGTAAAAAAGCTGTTGACCACAATAGAGCAAAAGAATTTGATCCCTTCATCCATAGTATTCAAAATGACAGTTTTCAGAGGCTTCAGAAAATACTGCCCAGGCATGTCTCAGTTTGGGCTTCCTGAAATCTTTCTGATTGCTCTTTCCAGTACTTCCAAACCTGAAAAGGATGTGGGTTGAAGACACCCCACTTAGCATTGTGCCTCTAGTGATCAAAAGGCCATCTGTAATGCATGAGTTCAAATGGGTCTCAACAATTAATAAATGCTACAGTAAAAAATATAAAGTTGCAACCTCAAGTTGCCCAAAATTTTCTTCCCAAATAAAGATGGCCTCTTGTCAATGAAAACTCATGATAATATTTAGGAGGAAAATTTATTTTGTCTTACACTGTGTTCACCTATTTTTCCTCACTTGTACTGTGTCATTAAGGCTCAAAAAAAATTCCCTTACTGTGTCTTGCAGTATTTTTGCCTCTATTTGTCATTTTGCCTGTTTGCTTGATTTGGCAGAAACACTTGCACAATCTGTGGGGCTTGGGATGGGTCCCAAGGATTTAATTTTTTGACTTTCAAGGAAAGAGGAATCATCCTTCCCCACAAAGCTCTTACCCAAAATATTTGAGGGTTGAGTTAGGGAATAATTTTGATTATAAGACTGGGATAATTTGATTGCTGGAAAAGACTATATGTTATTGGAATGAAGCAGATTGCAGGTACCCCAGTCTCAGATTTGGAGTCTGTGAGAGGTAATACAGATCCTCATGTGCAGGGACTGTAAAACTCCATGTGCTGGACTTCAGCTGCCTTTGTAGATAGAGTTTGTTATTGGCTTTGTGTGTGTGGGGGTATTTTCTTCAGCATGGTAGGCATATACTCTGGTAAGGCAGGAATTTTGAGTCTAGCAAAACTGTGAGCTCTCATGGGTTTGTTTCTGTTGCCTTGACAGATCTTAAATTGCGGGGAATCTAAACCGTAGTTGAAGGATGTTATCTGTTTACACAGGCTTATAGATATATATATATATATATGATATGTTTGATCACAGTGCTTTTGGAAAGCCTGCCTGTATTGCCCTACTTTTTTTGCATGTTGTGGATATTAAAGTCTAAACTAAAATGTGTGAAATTTATTTCTGCTGGCAGCATACAGAATGAACTCTTACGATAGATCTTCACTTCAAACCGAAGGCTGGGCAGCCATGTCTTACAAATGCAATGTTTATATGAGACTTTTGGGTTGCTGAATGAAGTTCACTGCCAAAAGGAGATCCTATAAATACTGCATTTAGGACTATTGCTCAGCAGTGACCCTTAACACAGTTCTGTGCTTCCAAGCAGTTCGTTGCCAATAAGGTCAGGGAGTAGAATTGAAAGAAAAACTGATGTTCTTCTGTGAATACGTTTTGAAAGTTATAGAATCTATTGTGAGGTTTGCTGTAAAATGACAAAAAGATCCATGGAAGTTGACTTGGCTTATAAATGCCTCCATTCTTGATAGTTCCTGAAAGAAGACCCACAGTCAGCTACTGACAAGGGACAAAACCTTGACATCTGCTTGCAGTTATGGAATCGTTTTGTTTATTCCCACTCTCAAGAGATTTGTAAGAGTATTTCTTAAGGCTCTTAATTTAGAAAGATACCATGCTATGGAATCAGAAGTGCCAAGCAGCAGCACTGTTTTGCATCCTTTATTCATGGAAATTAAGGGCTGTAAGGCATGATGATGTGTCTCTGTTGTGTGGTTTGGGAAGTTAAACATTAAAAGTACTTGGGAAAACATGCTGCAGTGAAACTGGATTAGATTGCTCAAGTTTATTGGGTTTTTGAGAATTCAGTTATGCCAACACAACAGTACTAGGGGAAAGGAGCAGCACTGTTGATTCAAACAGAAATAAATCAACAGTGAATAAACACTCACATTGTGGACACATCCCTGTCTGGATTTAAGTGCATCCAAATTGCACTGGAAGAAAATAGGTGATTTTTCCCCCCATGATAATTGTCAAAAGGAGGGTTATTGTTATGTATTGCATTTACTTGCTTTGTACATATTGGAAATAATTTAACATATTGGAAATCTTGTACATATTGGAAATAATTTTGTTTCACAGTTTGGGGTTATTTTCTCACTATGGCTAAAGTCTTACATGTAAAGCAGATTTTGAAGCCTGTGCCTTACTTTTCCAGATTCATTCACTGTACTGATGATTCCCCTGATCCTTCATTGAACTATGAGGTAGGACTCCTTGCATGATTTCTAAGTAATTTAAAGGAATTGGTCATGGACTGGGTTACATTTGTGCTTGGTTTTGTGTCCATAAAATGTGTTATGTTTGTTTTATTTGTGTCGATTTGGATATGAAGGGAAGTCTGGTTCAGCACTGCAGGTCATAAGGAGTTCATTTAATTGCAGATCAGGTGAGCTAAAGTGCAGACTTGAGAGGCTTTCTTGCAATGTCCTCTCATGTTTGTCAGGTTTTGACAGGAAGGACAAGTTCAGTAGCTCAAAGTTGTGTATTCTTCATGGTGAGCTGCTTGTGAACATCACACTGAGGTTACCAAGGGTGAGGCTTGCTGTAGTGGCTGGGGACATCCTGAACTGAAGTGGTCTGTCACATCTTGTTTCCTATGTTTGTTACCAGATTAAAATGTTCAGCTAGAGATGCTTTAAATTGCTCATGTGGAGCTGTTGCTCTTATGGTAACATCTAGTCATCTCTCTAATAATAGTTTTTATGTAAATATAAGATTTGTCATCATCCTGTGGGCTTGAAGGGCTTTTCAAAAGTGAATGAACCTTGTTTTATTTTAAAGCACTATCAAGTGTGCTTTAAAGACACAGGACATCTAAAAGTTGGAACAAATAGTTTCACATTTACACTGCAGTTAGGAATGCCATCTCTGGTTACTGAAGCTTTTTGCTGCAGTTTAAAGGTGTTGGGAGTTTCCAGTATCTAGCAGCAGTAACTGGGACCTTCAAAAACATGGATCCTTCTTAATATTTCAGCTTAGGAAATGCAGAAACTTGAGAAAGTGCCAGAGAGATGCTTTAATTCCCAGGCAGTCTGTCCTATTGACTATAATAGTTTGCTTTCTATTTCTATCCTGTGTCCTTATTTTAACTGGTTTGCGCCTTCAAAGGCGTCACAGGATTCTGCTTGGGTGTGTACCAGAATAGAGGTTGATTTGGATAAATTTAATTCTGCTCATCAACTCCTTTGACTAGGGAGCAACTTTCTGCCAATTCCATGACAGATTTGTTGTGTTGTACAGCAAGGTTTTATTTTCCATGCTTTATCATTAATGTAACTTGGAAGTTGTTTCATAAATGATTTCACAGTTATAAATACTGTACAAAGTGGAAGAGTATAAGACAGTTAAGGTGGGAAGGGGCCTCAGGAGGTCTCTAGTCCATCGTTATGCTCAAAGCTAGGTAAGGAATGAGATCATTTTGTCTTGCTTTGCATTCTATAAAATCTGGTGTGAAAACCTCAGTGGGTGGAGACTGCATGAGGGAGCTGTTCCAATGCTTGACAGTCCTCATGGTTTCTTATGCCCAGTGTGAACCTTTCTGCTTTAAACTAGTTTAGACTATATGGCCTTTAGAGGTGCCTTCCAACTGAAAGCATTCTGTGATTCTCTGAAATAAATAATAAATTTAATTGTTTTGAAATATTTGCAAAGATGATTATGTGAACTGCAGTTTAAGATTGTTGTGTTTTCTAGTATCAGTGGTCATCATTGCAGCAAAACTATAGACCTAGAAGGCAGACCTGTTGACAAAAAGATGCTGTTACTGTTCTGAAACAATACTTTGTCATTTTTTGTCCCTCCACAGCTTGTTCTTCGCAAATGGTGTGAACTAATTCCTGGTGCAGAATTCAGATGCTTTGTCAAGGAAAACAAGCTTTTAGGTAAGGAATTTCTTAAAAACTAAATTATAAGATGAAGTTTTGAGGAGTTTCTCTGGTTCCTTGAATGAGAGCTAAGTCTGAAGAGAGTTCTTTCTGTTCACACCTCATTTTTGAAATTAATTATTTATTCTTTCTGTAATTTAAAATGTGATTTGCCACATCTCGCTTCCCACTGTATTTGAAAGCCTGACAGCACAGCATGGTCACCATTACAGTGGGAACATTCTTAATTTATTGTTAATTCAGAAACTTTACCCAAAGGCAGGTTTGTGAGTGATTCTTTTATATTCAGGAGCAAATTGCATCATGTCCAACTTGTAGAATGAATACAGAGGCAATGGTGTGTTGTGCTGCAAATACATGACCCCATGTGGATATTCTATGCAGAAGGCTGGGAAGGTCAGAACATCTCCACAGGTGTAGGAGGTTTCTTGAGTTCATATTAAATTCAGTGTAGTTTAGTTAGAACCTGTTGTTCTGTTACTTGGTGCGGAATCCTAAATGCAGAAGATTTCAAGTGGCACTGAAGAGCCAGGGTATCCGCATCATGCGCAGAGCTGGTGGGTACACTGGGAGACCTCTGGCAGCTGGAGAACAGGAAGATTGTGCTAGAGCATGTGCTGTAGGCAGCTGAGTAGGGTGAATTTAGTTCAGTTTTACTCCTCTGGTTGTGCTGACTATTCTCTGCCGACTATGGTAGAAGCTGAGATAATCCAGTGCACGTGCAGGTGCTTGAATTAAGGGATTTAATTTCAGGCTAAGTACTACTCTGGAGTTTAGATTTGGTTTTGTTGTGGTCTACCATGAAATCTTGAGAGATGAACAGAAACTCAAATAGCAGAGGATTAGTTAGTGCACATTTGTTCTTAGCAAGGTTGAATCATTCTGCCTGAACTCTTCTAACAAGGAAATGTTATGGCAGTGATGGAGCAAATCCAGACTTAACAGGAAGGAAGGTGATTTTTTTTTTTTTTGGTTTAAGATAAAACTAGGTTTGCTCATTTTGCCTCTTTCATGCCTACATGTTCACAAGCACCAAGTTCTATGTCTACAAGTGGTCTGTCTGGGGTTCCTTGTGATGTGGAAGGCTAGGGATATTGGCTGTGTAGTTCTCATTGTTACTTCTGTCTTCTCACCATGGTGACTGTGGGCTTGTTTTGGCTATGCCTTTTTGTACCTGTTGAGAGCTGTCAGCTATTTGTTGCTCCATCCAGTTCCACCTTTGTGAACCTTTAGGAACATATTCCCTGTTGTTTCATATTCCCCGTTGTTTCCACATCTGGATTTCCTATGGAGCTGCACATAGATGTTTTGAGCTGTGCTAATCCAGCACACACCATTCTCTCAAGCCCTTTTGTTTGGCTGTTCCTTCTGGTGTTCCCATGCTCATCTTCCCATTTTCTCTCCATTTATGCCAGTTGCAAGTGTATTATAGTTCTCTGTAACAAAGTTTAGCTTCCTAATAGCAGAGATTCTCCATTAAGTCAGTATTGCTTAATGGCTTCTGACAGAGCTTTTTGAGAGGAGACCTGAATCCTGTCTTGTTTTGTGATGCTGGAACACCACAACTGCCAGAGATACACATTGCTGTAATAACCTCTAAAACATTTGAATGTAGATTTATTATAGAATATATATATGTATAGTAATGTTTACTTTCAAATACCTCAAAGCATTTGCACATTGGCTAATGAAGCACTCTGTACATTTCATGACTAGGTTTTGAGACCTAGTAGATCTGCCAATATGGGATATTTTTTTTTAGCTAGCACTCCAGCTGCATTTCTGAAGATAGTTCCAAGATTTCTCACAATATGTTCCCATGCTCTTAAAATTAATAAGCCTGTCAGTCAAACTAAGGAGTGATACTTGCAGTATAGTGAATGATTTTCCAGTTACGCATCTGCATCCCCTGAGATGCCATCATCAGTTTTTGTTTTTTCGACTCAAGGCTTTGCAGTGGTATTAAAAATTCAAAGTTCCACTGACATCATAAACTTTTTATATGAACTTTTTTTAAAAAAGCACATCTGTGGAGGTAATCAGCACTGTCTTACAGTAAAACTCTGTGTTTTGTATATGGTTCAAACAGCAAACTGATGTCACTGATACTTCTTCCTTGAGGAATTCTATCTCTTTTTGTGTGTAAATAGCCTGAATTACTGATTCTGCAGTGATGGGGCAGGTCTTGGATTTGACATTTGTCAGGCAGGGTATTGCAGTGTTTTATGTTGACACATCCTGTATGAGAACTCTTGTCATTCAAAGTGCATGCAAGTGTATAATCCTGTTGATGTAATTTTAAACCATTGTTTTCTAGACAAATACATGAAATTAAGAACTTGTAGGAGGGATGGTTTTTCTGGTGTTACATAGGCAAGAAAGCCCTTGAGGGAGCAAATGGGAGCACTAAGGTACTGGCCTGCCTGCCATTTCACTGATTTTGGGATTTAAGGTTTCACCTGTAGTGCCTTATCAAACCAGGCACATGTTATTCCATGTTTAAAAAATCCATTAAATGAGAATCTGTGGTATCCAAGGATCTATCATCTTTGCTATTGTGCAAGCTTAGCCTCCACCCTTGTTCTTTCATGGTTGCAAATTGTGGTCCCTACATATGATCTGCAGAACAAAATTTTTTACTAGAGTAACCAAAGGGAAAAAAACTGAAAGAAAAAAGACAGGAACTGAAAACTTAGGTAAACATTCCTCCTGAAATTCACTTAAAAATAGTCAAATCATGTATACATAAAATGATGTTCACAAAATGTAGGACAGAGCTGTTCAAGGAAGAAATTCCTAATGGAAGTATTTTAAATATAGCAGAATAAGGCCAAACAGTAAGTCATTGATAATGGTAGAAACTTGGAAAACCCCATCTTCTGTGTCTGATAACTGCATTTTTTTCTAGTTGGGTTTTTGGCATGCCTAGAGCTCTTTATAATTGTAATTAACTGAAATTATTGACAGGTATATCACAGAGGGACTACACCCAGTACTACGATCATATCTCTAAGCAACACGAGGAGATCTGTAGATCCATACAGGAATTTTTCAAGAAACACATACAATATAAATTCTTGGATGAAGACTGTAAGTATCTTGAGGGTATCTGTGGGTATGCATCTCTCTCTTCATAGCTCTTGCTTTCACAGGGCTTGGTTCTCTTTAGCTTGGGAGAGTCTGAAAGCTCTCGTGGCTACAGCATGTGGAGGTGCAAAGGTTTGGAATTACATTGGCAATAAAAAAAAACCTGAAGGAATAGGCTGGAGCTCTTCAAGAAGACACAATAAATGAGTGAAAGTTCCATTCAGAAGGCATAATAACTTTTTTTTTTTAAAGGCTTTTTATCTGTATACTTGAGAACAATTTTTATACCAGAAAAGCGAGGTAGGAGATCCTTGACAAAAGGTATTCAGTAGTAAGAAGAATACTTGTGTATAAAGACGTTGTCAGATGTTTGCTGCTAAATTATTGATGTATTCCTTGAATAAAGGATTTTTAACTTTCTTTTCAAGATGTTTTAATTATTTCTCCTAGCATATCAATGCACACCAGGTTAGGTGCTGAAACCTTCAAGTAAAGGCCACAGTATTTGATACATCTAAGCAGCCTGAGTAAATTGTCTTGTTCTTTAAATGTGAAGTTCTTTGCAAATTTGATTTGAAATAGCTTTCTAAAATGGTTTAGTGAGAATTGAATGGTGTTGCATTGTGATGGGTGATCAATAGTGGTGAAAAAAATGATGAAGAAATTTAAATTAGGTCTGGTGTGGGCCAAACCTCAGCTTAGTAAAATCCATGAACATTAGAATTTTCTGGCAGTTTTAATAGCACCTCTAAAGCTTTGAATATTCAATCTTTAGGTAAGTTTTTTACGTTATTAATTGTTTTACCGAGCCGCCAGGGCAATCAAATAGATCTGTCCTCTCTGACTGTCTGAAAAAGGTACCTTCAAGTCTCAGTGTCTGTTACATTAAAATGTTTAATAATTTGACTCTGCAGAGCTTCTTTATTTCAGTTCAGAGAAGTTCTCATGGACTGCTGCTTGGAGAAGACCAGTAGTATCAGTACACTAATTTAATAGGTCCATAGCCTTACATTTTGAAGTAAGATCAGTCATATAGATCTGGCATTCTGATTACTGCCTTTTAATTTTCCTCTGTGTTCCAATGTAATTTTAGCTGGTATGTAATCAACTGATAGATAAGAATTCAGGGCACTATTTTTGGAAATTGATGCCTAGATTTAGGCTCTGAAACTGCTGTCTGGTGAGCTGAAAGGTCTGAAATGTCATCTTATGTAAAGGATGCCATCTGAGTTGCCTTGAGGGAAAAGGAGGTTTCAGGGCAACCTTCTGGGATGGAGGTTTGTTAACCTTTTATTCTTAGGCACTACATGCTGGTCCATCTGCAGAGAAATGCCATGCAGAAAATGTTTTCTGGGTTTTTGTGGGTGGGTTTTTTTTTTACCACAATTCATTTATCCCCCATCATCTCCCTTGAGCCACTGCCTGGTAGCATATGTGTTGTTAACAATAAAAATCTGGGTTTGCTTGTTTGTTTGCTTTTAAAAGGAAAGGTATTACAGCTTTTTTCCTGACTTCTTGTTTCATTGGGGATTTTGATGCTGTTTGCTCTGCTTTTTCCAGTTGGTCTGGTAGCATCTCCAGATGGAAGAGTTGAGTCAGAGCAGCTGAAGCATTGCAGAGTCAGAGCAGTAGGATAACAGATGGGTGAATCCTTTATAAATACTTCTAAATTTTGTTAGAACCTTCTAAATACCTTTGATAAGAGCCCAGTAAGAGCAATGTTTTGGAGGTGTCGATACTGGGCCTTGGCTTTCCCTCTGTTTTCAGCAGTTTCTGGAGAAGTTTCTCTACAGTCTGACTTGGCACAGGACACTCCTGCTCTGAGGTGATCCCCAAGGAGAGGGAACAGTTCAGGTTTTCTTCTTGCTCACTGTTTGTGAGTGTCTTGAACCAGTTATCAGCGTACAATAGGTCTGAATTTCAGATGTAAATCCCAATAAATACCATTAGCCTCAGGAGTTGCCATGGGCTTGCTTTAAGCTAACAGGCCTCACTATAGAAACCCTCAGATGCAAGGGGTATCTTTGGGATATGACTAATGAGAGGCTGTGGTGCAGGCACTAAGTTCAGTTGAACAGCTGGAGAAGAAATCCTGGGGTTCCTGTACTCCCCTTTGCACTGATGACTGACAGCCACTGAGGGCTTGTCTTCCCAGGAAAATGGAGCACTTAATCCTGGAGTGACTTTTACATTGACGCAACCGAGCTTGTGCAAAAGCTGTGTGGATTTTCAGGCTGTGTGGTAAAAAACCAGCTACGTGACTGGCTTTGGCTTTGTGGAGTTGTGGTTTGCCCTCAGCCCAGCCAACTTCACATGAAATGTCAGATTAAGCTTTACATGCATGGATGTGATCAGTCAACATCCCTGTTCCTGACAGGCAGCTTCCTGAGACTCAAGTGTTCCGCAGTCATATCCTGAGTTTAGTTTATCCACATGTATTGGGAAATCTTTTAGCTGAAATATTCCCTTATTACTGAAGGAAGTAACAATACAGCATTTGTCTGAGGCTTTTCTAAATCTTTTTTTTTTTCCCTTTCTTCCTGCTAAACTGGTACAACTTTTGCATGTGGCCATGCTTGAATGCTTCCCTGTTGATTTCCCTAGCTCAATAGAAAGACAACTCAAAGGTTTGTTTAACCATACAGAACAGAAGCTGACAGAAAACTGCATATATAGAGTCATGTTTAATTAAACCAAGGGGAGGAACAACAGTGGAGCCAGGCAGCTTTGAGTCAGTCACTGAGTGGCAAGGGTTTGAAAGAGTTGTTGATATTAATTAGGTGTGCTGTGTCTGCTCTGGGTGACATCAAACATGGCTATTTCACTGCCACTAACCCCTTTGTTCCTACAACCTGTTTGTCTTGTTAGCTGCTGAAATCCCAATGTCTGTGGAGCAGGAACTTTCTCTTGTTAAATGTTTGTGCAATGTCCAACACAATGGAGTCTTGATTCTTCCCTGAAATGTCTCTGTTCTGCTGTAAACAAAACAACAGTAATGTCAAAGATAAACTCTCTGGGCTAAGAGTTTATCAGATATTCTTCACTGGGGGAAAAAATCAACAGAACAAACCAGCATTAAATGGAAAAACCCAGCAGCTGATCTCCCAGTGCATTAACTGTACTTCTTGAAATGTTTCAGCTCCCTCTTAGAAATGTACCCAGTTCTGGCTTACAGTTCTTTAGACATACTGACTTTGCAGATTGTGCTGTTTACACAAGTATCTATTCAGATTTAGACATCTTCTGTGAAATTATATGTCTTTTACAATTAACATTTCTTTTCTCCTTTTCAGTTGTTTTTGATGTGTACAGAGACAGCAGGGTAAGTGAACAATAGGTTGTATTTAATTGTTTCTTCTGTGAAAACTTGAAATGCTACAAAGATCAAACAAGTAATAGCTTCGTCTTCCTAGAAGTGATCCTGGAAAAAAAAAACCAACCAACCAACAAAAAAAATCCCACCAAAGCAAAAACCCCAACCAAACAAAAAAACACCAAGCAAAACTCCAAAACCTACTTGATGTTATTCTGTTCCACGGGTCTTATTCTATGTTAAATGCTGTCTACAGGAGGAGAATAATAGGATTAGGGATGTGAATATGTCTGTGCCAGTGACGTAATTATTTAGTTAATATCTTCCAGAGAAGATGTCTGTCCTAAAGCACGGAACTTTGGCTTCAGCTGCAGTTTTCTCAGTTCTGTGAATCTACAGGAGGCTATTTAGTTTTCCTTATGACATGGAGAATCCTTGCTGCAGTAACTTAGGATAGAATACACTGTTTCAGTTGGAATGGACCTACAGTGGTCATCAAGTCCTACTGCTTGAGTAATTCAAGGCTGACCAAAAATTAAAGCATGTTGTTATGGGTGGTGGTTTCAGGCACATGGTGGAATTCTTGGGGCTGTCATGTCCAGGGCCAGGTGTTGGGCTCAGTGGCCTTGTGTGTCCCTTCCAACTCAAGATATTATATGGCTCTTTAATTAAGGGCATTGTACAAATGTCTCTTAAACATTAACAGGTTTGGGGCATTTTCTTTTTAAGACAGATTTCCATGGGCTTTATTTTTTCCCCCTGTTTGTGTTTCTTCACTACAGCATTTGAACTCATCAAAACTTTATATATCTTCAGATTATCATTGTGAGGTTGGAAAATGGTAACTTGTGCTTTATATATGGAAGTCTAGGACAGGAAAGGATGGTTGTCAGAAGAGGATATGAATGTGGTGTGCCCAGTTTGTGACAGATGGAAGCCAGTTTTTTCTTTGCAAGCTGCTCCAGCTGTGGTTCTGAGAGCTGGGCAGAACAGAACCCTGAACATGCAGATAGTGATGGAGTTGGGGAGAAACATCCCACCTCTACTATTTACAAGACATGTAGATGTGATGCTTAGGGTTGTGGTTTAGTGGTGAATATGAAGGTGCTGGGCTAAGGGCAGCACCTTGATCACTTGATGATCTTAGAGGGTTTTTCCAACCTAAACAATTCTATGGACTTCAGAGTTAGTAACCTTGACTTCTCCTAGTGTGAGTGGAGAGAAATATTTGGTCAGATGAATTGTGCTTGAAAGGCTCACACGTATTTTTTAAAAGCAACCACAACCCAAAAGGCATTATATATCCTTAAATCTCAAAACTTGATTCAGGGAATCACAACCTGGTTTTGAGAATCACATTACTGCATGAAAAGTAAGTGTTTAGATCATGGTTTTTTTCCAAAAATGCAAAATCCATGTCTACATACTTTTGTTATATATGTTTATGAGTCTCATTGTTTGGCTTGTTTATAGTTATGGGATTGGAGAAAGTCTTCACTAGAGTTGTGTTGGGTGTATTGGGAGTAAGTCCTGATTCTCATTTTGAATGTTGCTGAACTATTTTGTAATTGTGTAATAGTAAATCATGCCACAGTTTGCAAAACAGAAATGAAACAGGAATGTGTCTCGTGGAAAACAACGACTGTACTTTTTCTCAGCACAACTTTTAATGTAGGTACCTAAAATCAGGCTGTGGGCTAGAACAGCCGTGCTGTAATGGAAATTACCTGCCCAGACTGAGATTGACAGACATGAGGATGCTGTCAGGGAAAATGAGGAGTAGCACTTGAGCATTGAACCAGATTCTGCCGTTGGGTGCTCTGCCTCATAGCTGAGGCATGAAGACAGATTATTTAAGTAAAAGGTTTCAGCCTGTGGGATCTCAAATGAGCAGTGTTTCTTCATCTGTCAAGATAAAATATATCTATTTGTAGATTTCTCTCGGTGCCTTCTACCCTCAGGTCTTGTAAACTGCCAGATAGCCCTTTGTGTGTCAGATGCTCCTCCTATCACACATACTATTGTGGTTTGCAACTGTTATTCATCGCTCCCTTGCCGTGTGAGTTACAGGCAGCAGAAGAATATTGTGAGCATGATTAATTTCCAGAGCCCGTGCTTTTCATCAGGCTGGTTGCACAGCAACCTCACCTACAGAAGGAGAGAAACACTGTCTGCTTCTTTTAAATTCTTTCAACTAAATATTCAGCTTGGAGAAGCAGTTAGTTGTTTGATATGGTTGTGAATGAGAGCAGCCCCCTCCCCATGCTTGCTTTAATTACTGTAAAGATTGTTCAGAGTTGGATGCCACAGGTCCTGCTCGCTGAGTTGGAGGTGGGAGTTCACAAAAGCTTGACATTCGGCTCTGCTGTTGCTCTTTGCTGTCTCCCAGGTGTGATCAACAAGCCATGTTCACAACAAGTCACTGTGGTAGCACAGAGCAATGCAGGGAGTGGCTCCAGACCATTGCTGGCTCGCAGCTCTTGTTAACGAGCAGACCAGTGCTTGTGTCAGTGCCTTGTGAGCATTGTCACTGTGCAAGAAGGTGCAGCGGGAGTTAGGGAGATGTAACAGTTCAGTTTGCATTTTATCTGTCTTTAACTTCTTTAAACAACAGGCTTTGTCATGGGCACTTCCTTTCAGCAGTGTGCTGCTTAATACCTTAGTAAAACAAAGCATGAAGCTGACAGGGTGTGGTAAATCTATTAATTACTTCTTTTAGGATGAGAAAAAAATACCATGTAGCACAATGTTTTTTCCACCTCCACGTCTGTACAACTTTACTTTCTTGGCTGGTGCATTTCTGTGCTCTCATATGACAAAGATTACTAATAGCAGGCAGAAGATAGCAGATAAATAGCTTTAGTACTTCTCTTGAGATACACAGTGCAAGTCATCTGAAACAACATTTAAATCATGTCATTGTGTTTAAGACTTGAAAGAGAATTTAATCTTAAGAAAAGGCAGTTTGGTTACTGACCCAGGGTTATGTACAGTTATTTTAATGAGCCCTGAAAAGAGATATTTTATTTGTTTTGCTACTTCTCATCAATGTGCAGCTACCAAAACTCAGTGTAGGGTTAAGACCCTCTCCAGGGAACAGCTGTTGTTATAGATGGTGCACTGCTGTTTGCAGGGGTGGAGAAACACTGCTGGGTGCTCACAAAAAACCTGTTGCTTTCAGTGGTCTCAAACCAAATTTTCAGGTTTTCCCAGAGAACATTTATTTCCTAAAGAAATGGTCTTATGTTCCTGTGAAAAAGCTGAGTTGGATGTATTTGGGGTGAAGAGGAATTTTTGTGAAAGCCTTTTGTAGGGAAGTATTAAGTATAAATGTTTCTGATCCAAGGAAAGATTCTCTGAACTGCTGAACGAACTTTGCCAACCATTGCTTCTGTCTGTGATTAAATTGGTTCATTAGCTTGTTTTTCTAGTGTGATAGAATGAATCTAAACCCACATATTCATCGTGCTGCCTAGGAGCTAACAAGACACCCCCATTAGCAAAAGTAAAACATTGCTTGTAATGAGAATTTGTGACAGTTTTTTGAGGAGGACTGGAGATGGGAAATGACAGCAGAGCTTGCCCTGTTGGCTCTTGTTCTGATGGTGCCAATATTAGTGCAGAGGTGTTGCAACTTAACCATGCAGATCTGAGCTTGTTCACTTTTCCAGAACAAATAAGAAACCACTCAGGTCTATATCCCCCAGTTTGCAGTTTCTTTTGTAGCTGTCTGGTTTCAGCACTTGTTTGTGTGCTTTGGCTTCTTAAAGTGTGCTCTGTGAGAGCTGAACCCCGTGGAGCTGCCCTGAGAGAGACACCTGTGAAAGCTGTGTGCAACCACACACTCCCTGCTGGGCTGCTGCTAGCCCAGCTCCAGTTTGCAAGTCATAACCACTGGTTTCATCTCTGCTGGGACTCCCCACACCTGCACCAGGAGCTCTCTGGGGATGGCAACAGAGCCACCAGAACGTTTCTGCTCTCTGTCTCACAGGTTTCCATCATTCCCAGCTCCTCAGTGTGTTAGTGCTTGTGGATAGCTCAGGTGGGTGGGAGAGGCAGTCTCCATGTTACTCTCTGCCAACGCTTCAAAAGCATCTTTGTGAGTTAGAAACCAGATGGCTGTAGTGTAAATAATTAAATGTATTTGCTGTTTGGATCAAGGTAGGGAAGATCTTTTAAAGAAAAAGATTCTTCAGTGTTTAGTAGCTACACAGGTAGCTTCTTTGGGTTTGTTTTCCAGTTCCAGTTGATCTTTATAATAAACAAAATAAAACTCTTCAGCACTGCTTATGTTACCCTAACCTTTTCCTTCCCTATTTGATATAAGTGATTTCTTCTAGATGTAATATTTGTTTTGCAAATTTTTACTAGCAGCTGCAGTCATATTTTCTTATAATTTATTACAATGTATTATTTTATTAGAATAGTTGATACTTCCTTGGGGAAGAGAAGATGGCCCTGTGCTAGGGGTTGTATCTTGAGGTGACTCAAGGAACACAAACTTTTTCTTCCTCCCCCACACACCTCTATTACTTCTAATATGACTTGTTAGTCTCTGCTTTCATTTTTTAGCTGTAAAGCAATTGTGCACATTACTACAACTGTTTGGAATACGGATGTGTTAAAGATGAGGTAGAAACTAGTGTGGACTCCTAGTAATGCCTATATTAAAAATGCCTTTAAGTTATGCTTTTTTTAGCTATATCTGTGCAGCATCTTTGAACTTTCATGAGCTCCACTAGCATTTTGCAGACCCTGCTTTTTGTTTTTAGGGTCCCTTCTAAGACCAAGAACAGCAATTTTTGTAGACTGCTGAATGGTACAGCATTGCTGAGGTGGTTTTTCATGGAAAGCAAAATCCCTGTTTAGGTGGTTTGGGATTTTGTGCTTGTTTGGTTGTGTTTAGTGTTTGGGGTTTTTTTTTGTGGTTTTTGGTTGGTGCTCTCCCCTATTCCTTGTTCATTGTCTCTCGAGATCTTGGTGGATCATGAGGATTAGCCAGAACTTCTATGGTCTCATCTGAAAGCACCTGGCATAGACCTAAATTCAGTTTATTTGAGCTCTGTCTGATCTTCTGTTTTAAAAAAAGAAGTTGAAGTAAATTAGTACATCATAGCTTGCTGTGATATAAAACTGTATAATGTAAAGGATGTTAGAATATTTTAAGTGCTTAAAACCAGGTGCTTACAATTTTGACATTTTATCTAAAGACCAAGCATACTACAATAATCTAAGTATATGTGTATTCTGATTTTTTGGTTTGTTTGTTTTGTTTTAATTCTGTGGTTTGTTTTAATTCTTTTGTGGTTCCTTTGCAGGGTAGGATTTGGTTAATAGATTTTAACCCATTTGGTGAAGTAACAGACTCCCTGCTCTTTACATGGGAAGAACTCACCTCTGGGAAGAACTTGAAAGGAGACCAGAGTGAAGGGGAAGCAACAGAGCAGGTGAGGGAGGCTGGACAACATCCAACAGGATTTATGGCCTTTGTTTTTTCTTTCTTTTGCTTCTATAATCAAATTGTGATGCAAATCCCCTTGAAGTAAATGGAGCTCCTTAACTTGTGAAGTGTAAACTCTTTGGAAGTAGAATCTCCCTTAGTAGTTAATCTCAGTAAGTATCACCTGCTAGTTTTAGATGCCTGCAAGGGAGATTTTAGTTCATAGTACAAACCCATATTGCAGCTTTGACCCCATTGCAAAGAAGATGCCCTGAACTTACTTTTACACAGCTTTGATTCACTCCTTTTATTTTTTCTTAAAGTCTATTACTTTTCTATATAATCACCTAAATTTCTGCTTTGTTCCTGATATCTGTCATGCAGTTTTCCACGTCTCCAGCTCTGTGCTTGGGGGAGACAAGCAGAAGCTTAACTTCCGTGTCTTCCTCATCTAGAATACCCTCAGGAAGCCTTGTCCTCTGGTCGAACTCATTGGGCTTGCAGAGCAGGGCTTTTCCATCCCTCTTCCAAGCAGCATTTCCTCTGTAAAAACAAGTGACTTCCTGTTAATAACGGAGAGGGAGGAATAGTCTTCAATTTTTTGTATTCCAGCTTCTTTTTCTCACCGCATCTTGAGACAAAGTCCTCACATCTTAACAAGTCCTTGGACAGCTGCATAGGAGATAGAAAGTGGTGTGTTAGTAGATCTTGGGAAACTCTTAGTTGTTTTGTGAGGAGAGATGGCTGGTCATTGTAGGCTTTCCTTTATTTCCTAGCTGTTCTGCATTAGAGGTAACTGAAATGACAAGCTTCATTGAGCTGATCTTAACATTTGAGCATTTCTTTAGTCCTAAGGCCCTTTCCATAACCCACTGACAGGGAAACACCACTCCAGGCTGTTGTTCAGGCCATTGCCTCTGTCCCACTGTGTGGCTGTTGCTGTATGAAAACCCATTCCATGAGCCCTCCTGCTAAAAGCTGTGTCTCCTTTGTTAAAACACACTCCCAATTCTTGAGCTGTCTGCAGGACACGTGAATTTCCATTTTGGGATTACTTTTTCTCAGTGCCAGATGCTTTACACAGTTTTCTGTAGTGAAAGCCTGGAAGAAAAGTAGAGTAACTTGTCTTCATGTTTCAGTTTACATCCAGTCACAGAATCTGGTGTGAAATTACTGATCTCTCTTTAAAATGAAGCTGTTTATTGCTGTACAGTTAGCAATTACATGGCGTGTCAATGTGTTGAACTGAAAATTACATCATTCCCCAAAACCTTTTGCTACAATTGAGCATTTAGAGATATTTTTGGCCCTTTTATAGGGGTATTTTTTCCTTCAGTAAGTAAATTGGTTGGAAAGCTTAGATTGTAATTTCAGTAAGGTTATAGTTGCTAATGTGTTTAAATGAGAAACTGTGAGACAAGTTTAGGGATTCTATCAAAAAGATTTTTCCTGTATCCAGATATGTATGTGGATACTATTGCTCAAAGTTCCTTATTAGCTCCATTATTACAGCACTGTCATAAGCATGAGTTTATTAAATACATTAATAACTGATACAGTGTAGAAACTTTAAAGTGAGGTAATGAAAGCCATTATTTGAATGTTTAACATGTTTGACATTTTGAATTGTCCCTAAGTGGGCAGAGGTTTAATAAGAAAGCTACAATTTTTAGAAAGCACAAGTTTAGTTGAATGAGTGCCAAATAAACTCATTGGCAATGTGACTCAGTCTCACGGAGGAGTTCCAGAAATATTTCTAGCTTTATTCATGTCCACCGTTCTTGTCTTCTCCGGTGTCTTTTCCAAAGGATTATCCAGTGTTCCGTTGTACAAACAGCAAAGTCACTGTCCAGCCCAGTCCCTACCTGAGCTACCGCCTGCCCAAGGACTTTGTGGACCTTTCCACGGGAGAGGATGTGCACAAATTGATTGACTTTCTTAAACTGGTAAGAAGTAGCAGAAAAAAATCTCTAACCTTCCACCTTTGTCAAATGGAAACACCAAAATCCTTGGATCTCTGCTTTTGTAACTAACAAAGAGTACATAATGACAGAAAAGTATGAAGCCATCACACAATGTATTGCTGGGTTAATTGTTTCTGAAGTGATGAAGAGCAGGCTTTCACACTGCTCTCTCTTCAGCTAATTAATTTTATTTTTATGGGAGCAATGAATGTAGTTTGACAAATCTTACTGAAGGACTGAACTGCTTCCTTTCTTATTGAAATGTAAATATGAATGTAGGATGAATGGAAATGTGTTTTTGAATGCCTGGAGCTAATGCTTTTAAGAACTTCTTTAAAAGTTAGGAGACAAATACATTAGGAAAAACCATTAAACAGTTGTTCCTTTTTCAATCCACTTTCTTTGTTCTTTTGATGCACAGTGGCATGACAGCATGATATCTTTGTAAGGTAGGGAAGGGGAGGGCAGGTTTCCTGCATCACTAACTCGTGCCATCACCACTATTATGTTTGCAGGTTCTTGTGTATTCCTTGAGTTAATGGACAAGGCAAATCTTGTTCTTTACTGGAAATAAAATCCTGTAGTTTGGGATGAGGGAGAGAGTTGATATCTCTCTGTTCCATTTGCTGGAAACATTATCTCTTACCATTCAATAAAATGGCTTAGAAATGCAGTCACTGTCTAATCCATTGTTTCTAGAAACACTTGTCATGATTTATTAGTGCTCTTACTTCAGATAACTCTGTCCTAACATTATGAACTCTCCTGTTCTGTTGACAGAAAAGAAATCAGCAAGATGATGACTGAGGTACGCAGAAGCATTGCATTGAATTACAATGAAATGTGGCGAAAGCTGTATTTAGCATAACTATTAAACTACTGATTTAAAGAAAACCTGCTTTTTATAGTCAATGAAAGAACTGAAGAGCTGTTCATCCTCTGCGTCTGTTGGTTTATACAAAAGTGTAGAAAAGCTTTTTCAGGGAAACACGAAAGGTCAGGGTGAGTTCTCACTGGATTCCAGGTGCAAGCACGCAACAATCTGAGGGCAGCTGAACGACTGCTTTGCCATCTCATAATGTGAAGATTGAAGCCACTGAGCTACGCCTTTGGACTCCCCACTGTAAATATGGCAACGTGTAATGCTTGTGCAGTTAAAACATGGAGCATTCTCTGAATTTAGGCACAGTCTTGCTTGAAATGTAGTCACAAAGAAAAAAGGAATGTACATTTTTATCTGTAGTAACCTCCTAAAAATTGTAAAGTGATTTTGTTTTGGGAGCACTTCTCATCCTTTATGTAAAAAAAATAAAAAATGGAGAAGGGATTTTTTTCTTTGTTCCAAGGGCTAATATTTCATTTCAGAGAACAGCTATAGCTATAGAAGACTACTTATGGTTTGAAAATTTTATATATTGGGAATTTGAAATTCTGAGCGCACTTCAAGTAAAGTAATATTTTCACAGTCACTAAAGAGACAAAGTTCATTAAACTTCACCAAATTTCATTTATTTTCATAGTAAAGCATTTTTGAAACCTGTTTTTTTGACATGATTACCTACTAGACATCATCTGTGACTTTAATGTACGCAGTTAACATCAATCTATAATTTTATATGCAGACTCAGTCTTGTTTCTTTTGTGTCACATCTCTGAGTTTCTTAAGAAAGTAATTACTCTTTCAGCTCTTAAAGCTCTGTATTCATCTGGTGCTTCATGTTTTTTGTATAAAGGGAAGCTTGGCTAAATTTGGGGAAACAGAAGCTCTTGTTAGCAATTGCTGTTGTTTGGGAGGTGGGGGAGGACAGTTTTGGTTGAATCACCATCTGACTTTTGGATATAGGTGTTTGCACGGCATCAGTAATTTGTTAAGTGTGCAGAGTTCCCATTGAAACAAAAGGACATTTGAAGGTGTTCATAACCCCTGGAAATTGGTTCCTGTTTCAAACCAGTTATGTGATACTCTGTGTGCGTGTGTGTATATAAAGCTGTTTGTGTTTCTTTGCTTTGCTTTTGCTGTCAGATTGGAATGGTGCTTGGTTACAATCTGTTCTTGGATGTTAAATCTGAGCTAAGATGTTAAATTATTACTTACTGTCTTTATTTAGCTTCACTTTTGAATGAAAACTTACTTGAGTTAAAGATTATGCAGATTAAGAGTCACATTCTCTGACACACATTGATGAAACATCACACATTAAAGCTCCTGGAGTCAGTACAGATCTGCCCTGCCTTTGAAGCTTTGGAACCTGCTTCTCAATAGTTTTTTGTATACAAATTAGATGATCATTAACTCACGGCTGGACTATATCTAATCCTGCCATACTGCAGGACTTTGGATGAGTGTTTCTCACCCTCGTCAGAGGGATAGTTTGAGTTTAATATCTCTAAATTGGGAAGGAACTTCAAGGTGTAAAAAATGAAAAAAGCTTTCCTTTTTCTTTTCAAGTTTCTAGCCATAACTTAAACTGTTGTGATGATCTAACCACACTTCCTTTACACAGATGATGTCCTGGAACTTCCAAAAGATTAATAAATGAGCTAGAGTCTTGTCTTTAAAAACACAAGGTCTTGGTTTAAAGCTGGAAGATAGTTTCCCACCTCTTCCATGTGGACTCCACAAATCAGTTTACCATTTTCTTATCTTTCTTTGCTGGATATTTACCAGAACATACTCAGTGATGGGATCAGCTTAGTGGGACCCAATGCTCTCTGGAATGTCCCCTTAGGGTGGGTAGGCTGGAGGTTTTTCTCCACTGTGAAATGCTGACAGATACCCAGTCTGAATTCACAGCCAAGCTATGTAACACTGATAATGAACTGCATTTTGGAGTTGCAGGAACTTGTCCTTTTCCCCTGGGCTTAGTGAAGAATCATAAAAGGTAGCAGAACAAAAATACTGGTCCCATGTTCAGGAACTGGTATAGAAGCAGTCCCCAATATAAAAATATGATCTACATAATCAGGTTCCCCAAAATATTGTGTCCTTGCAGTTTAAATACTTTAGATGTACTTTGCTTTATCCCCAACTTCAGGTAACCAGATAGTGAATTTTGTTTGTCTGTTAAAGATTCCTCTTCTAAAAGAATTTTTACTCCATATGTCATTTTGATCGGCAAGGATAATTAACAAACATATTCCTTTTGGGGAGCTGAGGGAGCACATGTTGATAGATTAAAAATGCTTCACATCATTTTTACACTGAACAGTATATGACACTTTTAATTCTATGTCATCATAAAAGCATTTTCTACCTCTAGCCATCATATACAGAAATTTGAAAATACAAAATTCCAAGTGTTAATTACCTTGTTCATGGGATTCAATTATGTCATCACAATTTGCTGAGTAAGCGCCAAGTATATACTACATATTCTTAAATATATGCTTAAAATAGAGTGTAAAAATGCTTGCAGTTTCATCTAGATGACAAACAGAAGTTTTAGAGGGAGGTAACATGCAGTCATTTTATACAGATCCTATGCCTGCCAAACCCTGCAGAAGTCTGGCTGTGTCTGATGGCTCCAGCAGTGAGATTCAGTTCTTGGGCTGCAGCTCTGCCAGGAATGCCAAGGAAAAGTCCTCATTGTTTCACAGCCAATACTTGTGATATTTAATCTCCCAGATGGATAGTGGGGATCAGGATTTCTGTCACCCCATAAGTAGCAGTTATTAACAGGTCCTGGCTTAGTTCAGGATTTGGAATAACACTCCTGTCCTCCTGGGCTTCAGACTGTCCATTCTGTTTGTTCTCTTTTGACTCTTCTTTCTCCGGTGCTGTCCATGTCTTTCCTGATCCCCCAACCTCTTATTTGGATAAATGTTAAGATCAGAATTGGCAGCAGCACTATGGATAATACCGATCTGAATTTCAAAGCTTCTCTCTAGCCGTTTTTCTCTCGCTTTTACAAAGACATGTTTTTGAGTACTGCTCTATAATATCTGAAAAAAAACCCCAAACACAAAAGCAGGGGAGCCATAGCCAGCCCTGAGTCTCAGTAAAATCAGTAGCCCTTGTTAAATTCTTGTCACAGCATATGGCTTGTAAAAATTTGCATAACTTTATCTGACACCCTTAGCTAGAAATCTCATGTATCTCATAGTCACCTGTTGCTCAAGTCCAGGATGCAGAAAAAAAGCACCCTGGAGGTGCAGTTCAGGTGCTTGTTTAAGCAACAGAGATCATTAGACACTCCTAGTTTCAGGCTAGCATTGCCAGGTGAAAAGACCCCAAAACAGATCAGTGGCAATGTGGAGATGGGTAATAGCATGGCACAAACTTGCATAAAAATCCTTCTGTACCTTTGTGCATGACTGAGTTCAGCTTTCACAAACTGTTCCAAATTTAAAGTGTCAAATAGCCAGAGAGGAGCACAGGGTGTTTGTTAGTGAGCATGAACAGGCAAATCAGCTTGGCAATTGGTAATTGATTTCAACCTTAGGGGCCAAAAATACCAATTCTCATGTGTGGACACACATTACATTTTGAACATTAGTTCAAGAAATAATATTGAACTAAAATACATCTTTTTGGCCAAGAGTAGATGGACATAATGTGTAATACAGAAACAGACCATAGAGCTTTTGATTCATGAAGGACACTTGGTAACACTGATGTTTAGAGGCTTAAAAATCTACTTTAGCAAAAGCTTGTCTGGATGTTAAATGAACAGTGTCTTCTATTTGAATTTGATGACCTCTGTAAAGAGAAAGTCTCCAACTTGTGGTCATCGTGAAATTATATAGAGCTAAAATAAGACTTATTGCCATAACTGGTATATTTTGTGCAGACTTGAAGCTTTCTCAAAGACACAGAGCCCTTAAGCAGTTATGTGTGATTACAGGTTTTTATTGTAATAATGATATTGGCACTGCAGTAAGTCTGATTTGGGGTTTTTTGGTTCTTTCTTTTGGAGGGGGCAGGTTGGGGGAAGGAAGGTGTCCTGCTAAATTTCTCTGTGTGAACTGTTGCAGCAATGTAATACCTGGGTATCAATAGTGTGTTGATTGCTCTAAGGTCCCCTTAACAGCTGCCCAGTCTTCTTCCAAGGATGTTTTTTTGGCAGCTTGTAGGGAAAAGTTGGTTGGCTGGTCAGTCATAAACAATGACTGCTCAGAACCTTTCTTCAGGGAAGCATGCGAGTTACAGCTGAACTTCCAACGGAGATTTGTGGCTCCTAAACAGCTTTACTCTTTAAAAGAGAATAATCAATACTTGTTATTTCTAGTCTTTAGGGCTCAAATCCAGCGTGGTGGAGTGGCTTGAAATTTTGGGTTCTGTCTTGGCTTCTGCTATGAAATTGTGTCCTGACAGACTGTAGCACTTCATTGACGTAAATGAATTATTCATGGGAGCTGAGACTGTAAGATCCAGGAGAGAGAATGAACAACATGAGAAGCTAAAACGTCTGTACACCAGCATGAGAAATACACAGGAGCAATTCAGTGTCAGTATGTGTCAGAAATGATTGATGTGCATTGCAGTGACTTTGGCAGATAAATGGCAGCACTGGATCACAGACCTGTCGCTCAGAAAAGGCTGGAGGCACTATGCTGAACACCAACAGGGTTTTTCCAAAGCTTGGGAATCACAGAATGGTTTGGGTTGGAAAAAGGACTGTTAAAAGTCATCTAGTCCTCAAACACTTCCAAGAATGTAACCACAACTTCTCTGGGCACTCTGTTCCTGGGTCTCACCAGCTTCATACTGGAAATTTTCTTTCTTAATGTCAGTCTAAACTGACCCTCTTTTCAGTTTAAAGCTGCTGTCCCTTGTCCTGTCACTACAGGCCCTGGTAAAAATCTCTCCTTAGGTTTCCTATAAGCCCCTTTTAAGTACTGACAGGTTGCAATATGGTCTCCCCAGAGATTTCCTCAGCTTTCCCCACCTCCTCCAGCCTTTCCTCAAAGAAGAGGTGTTCTAGCACTTGGATCATTTTTGTGGCCTTCTTCTGGAATTGCTCCAACAGGTCCATATCTTTCCTGTATTGGGGACCCCAGAGCTGATGCAGCACTGCAGGCAGGGTCTCACCAGAGCAGAGCAGAGGGGCAGAACCCCCTCTCTTGATCTACTGCCTACGGTGCTGGGGATGCAGCCCAGGACATGGTTGGCTTTCCAGGCTGCCAGTGCACATGGCTGGCTTGTGCTCAATTTTTGTCCACCAGTATTTCCAAACAATAACTGAGAATCTGTCGTGAAAGTGCCTAACATGGGAAGACTTGAAAAGACAGAGAGTTAATAGAATTTTTTCCAGAGGATAGTTTGTATTTCACAAGGTACAAGTTATTCTAAAGCTGGATGTTCTGGGTTACAGTCAGGCTTATCTGAAGTTAAAACTTTCAAAGTCAGAAGTAATTTAGGTGAAAGTAGCTGTAGAGTTGGCATTTGGTGCTCTGGAGAAAGCAGGGAGATGAGAGAAGCAGAGTAAGGACCTCAAAAGGCCATTTTGGTAAGTGTTGGTGTTGATTCCTTGGTCCATTTGGGAGAGGATGGGGGGGATAACTGAAGAGAGGTGTGTTTTTAATGGCCTGTCAGCAATGTCCTAATGTGAAGAGAAAATGGCACAGCAAGGACTTGTAAGGATCAATCAAAATGAAAACTGCGGAAATATGAAGGAAAGGCACATGATTAAGTGTGAAAAAATGAGCGGATGGAGAAAAAGGGATGGATGATTCAGAGAAAACTGATGCTGTTAATGTTTTCTTTGCCTCACTATATTCTTTTTCCTTTTTTTGAGGAAAAGAAGAAATGAAGTAAATTAACACAATTTAGCAGAAAAATTGCACTTGGAATGGCTATTGGTATGAAGCCAGAGAGGGCATTGTGAGACCACTATACATTTTGTTTCAGGGTCTGTATTTTTCCATAGCTTCGTTAATGGCTGGAGCAGTGAAATAAATAGCCTGTATAAAAATCCATGGTTGGCAGTGACTTGAGAATACACTCAGGCACTTTGGAGGTTTGTATCAGAATTTTAAATGGCCATAATACACAGGAAAAATGGCCTGAAATAACGAGCAGAAATTTGATAAAGGCGAGTGCAAAGAGCTGTAGTTAGGAGGAGAAACCAGACATTCGAGTATAAATGGGCGAGAGCTGGCAGAGCAGCAGTGCAGTGGGAGTGGATAAGTTACAGTAGAGACCATTAAATGCAAGGCGATAATAAGCTGTTGGGGGAGGATAAAGGCAGGTGTCATTCTGGGCTAGCAGGAGAGAGGAATGGAAAAAATGAGAGATTTTTTTTTTTTTATGAGAGGATGGTGTGGTGAGATGTGTCGCTTTAGGCACAGTGTTGCAAGAAATACATCGGTCATTGGAGAGCGGCCAAAGATTGAATAAAGAATCACAGAATAATTCAAGTTAGAAGGGATCCATAAGGATCATTGAGTATGGCTCCTTGTTCCTCACAGGACTACCTAAAACTAAACTGTGGGACTGAGAGCATCATGCAGACCCTCCTTGAATGCTGTCAGGCTTGGTGCTGTGAGCACTTCCCCTGGCATCCTCTTCCAGTGCCTGAGCACCCACTCAGAGAAGAACCTTTTCCCAGAGTTCAGGCTGGACAGCATTCCCAATGCAGCTTCTTTCCATTGCCTCATGTCCTGTTGCTGGTCACCAGAGAGGGGAGACCAGCACCTCCACCTTCCCCCTTGAGGGAGGTGCAGAATGTAATGGGGTCTGCCTCAGTCTCCTCCAAGCTGAACAAACCAAGTGACCTCAGCTGCTCCTCATAAGTCTTGCTCTTGAGACCTTTCACCATCTTGATCACCCTCCTCTGGACACATTTGAATAGTCTGATGTCCTTCTTACATTTTGGTGCCCAAAACTGTCCCCAGGACTTGAGGTGAGGCCCCCTAGTGCAGAGCAGAGTGGGACAGTCCCATCCCTTACCTGTCTGGTGATGCTGTGCCTGGTGCACCCCAGGAATGATTTGCCCTCCAGGCTGCAAGAACACATTGTTGACTCCTATTCCACTTTCCATAGTTATGTAGATTCATAAGATCCCCCTGAGCCTCCTCTTCTGTACATGAATCACTCCCAGTTCTCTCTGCCTTTTCTCACAGGAGAGATGCTCCAGTGCCAGACAGATTTCTCCAAGGAGCACCCCAGAGATGGAAGACAACTTTGAACTCAAATTGCTTAGGAAAAACTATTGTAATCATGAAACATGATTTTCGAACTGCACTGGATATCAGGCTCTAATCCCAGAAGGAACAACTTGCATATGATACCACCTTTGAAGGCCTGTGGGGGGTAGAAGGGGCAGACCTGCCTTCTCTGGCTGTGTTTTCCAAGTTATTGCCTGCTGCTTCTGTGATAGCAAGATGCCCCTTGTATCCTGGTTTTGGGGTCAAGCACAAATTTGGGGAGCTGCCTTCAGTCCCTGCTGTTTCACAAATTCATGTTTCTTCCCATCCAGGACTGCTTAGGCACTTGCATGGGCATTTTGGCTAACTACTGCCTGCTGCTGCTTTTTCAGCACACATCTGCCACTTGTACCCCGAGTCCAGGGTCAGGAAGGACTTTTTTCCCTGTGAGTTTTTTGCCTATGGGATAGTTCTTTATTATCACAAGAAAATGTGATTCGCTGGAAAAGGAAAATCTGACTTCTTCAAGATGGGAAAAAGGGCTGAGCTCCATGTTGTTCCTAAAAGAAATCAGCCAATACATAGCAAAGATAAGTAGAGAGAGCCCTCAGAGGAGAAAATAATCCCAGCCCTAAGGCAAGCTACAAGGAGAGTCTGGGGAATCTGAAGGAATAATGTTAATTATGCTCAATCTTACTTGAGACCCTTCCTCACTTTCCACACGGCGTGAAAATTTCTTCCTTATCCAGTGAGACAACCCTCCCCAAACTTCAGATCTCACCTGGGAATGCCCTGTGTCCCTTCAAAGTGGTATCCATGCTTGATTTCACTGATTCCAGGTGGAAGCACTCGGTGCTTTCCTATCCCTTTTGGGGATGTGATGGTTCAGCCCTTCTCAGTGCACAGGGCTGAAGAGGAGAGGAAATTCAGCTCCAGCATTGGGTTTGGATTTGGGTTTTCTCCCTTTTCCAGAAGGCAGTGATCCACAGCAAGAAGTCAGCCAGAGTCCAGGAATAGCAGTTTGTCTCTCACAGAAACCATTTGATTGGCATCACTGAGCTGCAAAAAGACCTGGTGGGCTTGGTGACAGATTCTGATCGCCTGGAGACAGGTTTTTCTCTCTCAGCTCACAGCAAGGGGAAGAAAGCTCATCTGGTATCCTTTGTACTTGCATACACCTGGGACAGGGAGAGGGGATCTTTTGAAAAGGAGATGCAGAGTGGGATCATGCATGTAAAAGGCAGGGAGCTGTGCTGAAAGACCTCTGTCTCAAAGTGTTTGCCCTTTGGGATTTGGTGTTCTTTGGAGTGTGAATACCCCCAGAAAGGAACAACAACCAAAAAAAGTATGATGGAATCATACATTCATACATCATGGATCTCCATTTTAACCTAATTTGATCAAGACCTTTCTTAAACATATTAAATGTCATGAAAACAGGCATCTGAATGGAAAGATGGGCAAGAGTGAGATACTCTGAAAGCCCCATCCTGAAGGAAAGACTGCAGTAGTAGTTGCTGTAGCAGCTGGTAATGAATCCATGAGAAATATGTATTGCAAATGCCCTGAGGGCAGGAACACCTTCAGCACAGATTTCTTTTATGAGTCACTATAGAAATAACCCCCCAAATCCAAGTCTGCACAAGCCCTGCCTACATTCTGCTACCTTGCAGGTAAACTGCAAATGAGTTTGAGTCAGAAATATTAATCTGTTAAAGTACTTGTACACTGGACACTTTTAACTTCCTTTGGATGATCCTTTTCCATGGAGAAGACTTGGAAATAAGTGCTAATGAGTGCTAATTGCTGCTTTTTCATCAGTCAGGCCTGTATAGCCCTAAGCAATGACTGATGGTGGCTTCTTCCAGTGCCTGTGATTTATTCACCAGCTAAGCCATTAGGGAAGCATCATGGATTTCTAAATAAAATATGCGACATCTTAAATACCTTGGCAATCTGTAAAAAAACGGGGTTTTTTTCACCTCTTGCTCCTCAAATCATGCTCAGCATTTCTCCTGGTATTCTAGGGAAAAGGGTTTTTCATAAACCTTTCATAGGAGTTTTTCATAAATCCATGAACATCTGAGACCCTCACTGCACACAGCCTCTGCCACGTGCATTCAAGGGGGAAATTGGAGCACTGCCCAAGGATGGAGTTTGCTCCACACTGGGGTCTCAAGGTGGAGAACAGAAACTGGTATGTAATATTTGGGCATCTGGTTCCCATTTTTCTTATTCAGCCTGAGATTCTTCCAGCTATGGAAACAGTTGCTGCACTTGATGTTAATTTCCTAAGCAAAAGATTATCTGCTTCTCTTTAATATGGACATATAATCTTCAATTATGTTGTTTTAATACATATAGTAAAGATAATTCTCCCTAATTATTACCTTGAGCACATGGCTGCAGATGCTGTTCACAGATTTTTTTTTCCAGTAGGAAATCTGCATTAGTCCTAAATATTGAAGTGTTTTCATTATCGAGGGTGCTAATAAGTTATATCAGCTTATCACTTTCACGTGTCAGGAGATCAGGGCTGTATTGACTTCATGGTTGCAAAGCCATCTTTAAATTTAATATAGGGGAAAAAGTCCTGACTCAACCCTGAAATAAATTAACCAGAGTTATTGCCAACACCTGCAACTGCCATGTGTAACAATCAGAGTCTGACATTTGTAGCTGGAGAAGCAGGTTTCTGTTTGGAATGGCATTAACGAGCTCCTGGGAACCTCTCGAGCCTGGGAACAGCATTGTGTGCTGCTGCTGAGGTATTTTCCTCTGAGGCTTCTGCTGAAGAAGACTTCTGCCTGCAGAAGGTCCTGCCAGGGCACGAGGTTCTCCCTCATGCTCTGTGCTCACTGCAGAGGTCTCCCTCAGCAACAGGAGCCTCCTCAAGTGGTTTTCACCCACACATCTTGAGGCTGGAAGGAGAGTGGGGAAAGGGAGGAGGCACAGCGGCAGGATGAATGTGTAACACAGAGATTCAGGCAGAAAGAGGCTGCTGTAAAACATGGGAAAACAGTGGCTTTCAGCCTTTCTCAATCACTAGGCTTCTCCAGAAGAAGTGCAGAAGTTCAGATGAGAAATCGTTGCTGCTTGCCTTGGTCACCCCTTACAGGCCCCTAAGAGTGCATCCATGACCTCCAGGGACTCCGTGGTGATGGGCTGAAAACTTCAGATAAAACCAGGGAAAAGGAGGTCTTCCCTAGTGGGATATTCCTCTGTAAATTGCTTTTATCTACTGTGGTACCTCTTTATGGGAGTCAGAGTCTGCAGCACACGCCTTGCAGCCAGAGCACCCCAAACCCTGCAGGGAGAGGATCTTCATGGGTAAGAACTGCAGGACTGAGTATCCCTGCAGAAAAAGGACCAGAAGGAGACAAAATGGAGGCTAAAATAAACCAATGCAGCAAATTGTTCTCCAAACAGTAGGAAAACAAAGTCTGCTTTCCAAACTTTACATCCTCTGTATCTATACAGAGTGCCTTGCATTAAGCTCACCCTCAGACTTCTCTCTGTGTTCCTCAGCCATGGGCAAGGCACAACCTCCTGGGAATAACTTTGAGCTGTGCCTGGGCCCTCCAGCTCATGGGTTCTCTGGTCAGCCAGAAGGACAAGCAAAACAGATACCTGCTGTCCTTACACTGCTGCTTATTAGGGAAGACACTGATTTCATACTCTCCTTTTCCTCTACCCAACCATTGTTTTTCACAAAATGTGCATCTGTTTCATACATTCAATTTTTAGCTGTCAAAATTGATCAAAATGGGCCACCAGACCACTTGTGGGCACAGATGGAGACAGATCAGTCACAAAAGCCCTTAAGGCTAAAATGCGGGGTGTGTTTTGCATCTCAACATCTGGACACATCTTTCTCCCATCCCTGTCTCCAACTGGAGTTGCATCCACCATTCTGCCCCTATGCTCAGCCCATAACATTTCACAATGTTTTTCATGAGCCTCCAACTGCTTGTTAAATGGGATAATCCTGGCTGCATGCTTCCTACAAATGCTTCCATTCATAGATCCACCACTTGCTTCTCCTAATTAAAGGCAATTCTCCCAGTTTGGATGTGTTTTGCCATCAATAAAGTGAAAGACATCTTTAAATTAGGTAAGAAACCCAAAATACTATTACGATGAGATAGTAACATACCTGCTATCTTCGGAAAGTTTGGTTTCCACTCCAATTAAAGTACAATTTATGACATTTAGATCCTAGCCTATACATTTTTCTTCCATTTGATGATTTTTCTTACAATAGCATACAGGTTTTTTTACTCTTTTTTTAAAAATTTTTTTTCCATGAGACCGTCTTTTGGCAAAACTAAATATCATGAATTTGGGGAAAATTAGGACAATTATTTATGATTTCAGTAACTAAAGGCTGAATTTTGCCTAATGTCACATTTTGGTAAATTTGATTAGTTTGAAGTTCAGATGTTAATAGGATTGAGAGAGATTGTAGAGGAGAAAGAATAAATAAGGGGCAGAGAGTTATTAGAATGGCATATAGGGGTAAAAATGAAGAGTGGAACTGGAGAGAGATGGTTGCCTTGGTCCAAGCAGTATTTGGGTGTAGTTTGACCTTGCTCAGGATTTCTATTGAAATGAATCCTGTCATAGATAATGACACCATGCATTTTGCAGTGATGAATTTCTAATTACTGAGCCGAGCTTTTCCAACAGCGAGATTTCTTGCAAGTTGGATACAAACCTAATTATTCCAGGTTTGGTACTCTGACATTAAAAAATTAAACAGGAAGCATAAAATATGCCTTATTGCCTGTATCCTTGCAGTTATGTATCTCTAGGGTAGTGTAAGGTGGCTCTTTGTTCCAGCTTGCGTGTTTTAGCTGTGCCTGGGGTGTGTGGGAGGAGATGGTTTATGAATGTGTGTATGGCTTCGTGCTCAGTTATGCAAGAGCTTGTTTCCTAAATAGAGGAATCCTGGGACACACAGAGAGAACAGAGCCCACCTACCTCGGAGGACCAAAACCCCCTGCAGAAACCTCACACCTTCTCCAAGATTCGCTCCCAAGGGAGAATGAGGAGAAGGGAGTAGGTTTACACAGTACCATGCTACGTGATGTAAATGAATGTTGCAATAATCTAATTTTTTTCCACAGCTGGAGGGGCTGTCCACGAGATCCAGTCTAAAGACTCTGGGAACTGATCTGTCCTTGAGGTCAAGGGAGAGCATGCTACAAAGGTGATTCCTGGTGCAGTGATATATAAGCCAAAAAACAAGAAAAAAAGGAAAGGAAAGCAAGAAAGCAAAGTCTATTTTCAGTCTAAAGTGATTGATTTGGTCCTCTGTGCTTGATCAGGCAAATTAGGCGTGTGTGGAGCCAACTTTTCTGCTCTGGACAGTGATGGGAGAGGAAACAGAGGGAGGCAGAAATCCCAATGCTCAGGTTGCAGTAATGAAGGCCAGCTAAGCAATAGCTACCTCCCAAACGTTGGTACTGTGCTGGAAGAGGCTGCCAAAGCAAATCTGCTAAGGGAATGTGTTTTGGGCCTCTTTTTGCAGCCTTCAAGAGCATTGTCAGAGCTTCTGGCTTGGACCAGCCAGGGGCTGCCACAGGTACAAGGTTTTTGGGAGGACATCAGTGCCTGGGTCCAAGCTTGCTCTGTAGTGGGATGACTCCAGCATCTTGGATGTCTCACACAGGTTTGTCACTCCCACAGAGCCAGTGGAGGCTCAGCCCCTCAGTCTGGGGTGCTGCAGGGTGGCTGCTCACCTCAGAATAAAGCCTCACCTCAGAGCAAGGCCAGCCATGCTGTTCTGGAGTAAAGCCTTGCCCTTGGCACTGCTGCTTCTCTGTGGCTTCTCCTGCAGCATCGAGCCTGTTTGCAAAGGTCTCTGGTGTATCAGAGCAGCTTTTCACCTCTGCCATTCCTGTCGCAGCTCCTGGACAATGTTTGGGAGCCAATAACTTAACAATACCCAAAAGCTAACTGGGAGAAGCAGACATTCTCTTCTGGCTGTTTCCAAGTCTGAAAACAAGTTCTTACAATTTCATCCTTGGCTTTTTTCATGCTCTGAGGCCTTGCACCTCTGTGCCTTCCTTCCCCCCCTTTCCTCCTTCCTTCATTTCCTTCCACTGAACCAATTCCTTGTTACAAACATGAGCTTTACTAAATTGCATTCACAGCTCATTAGGGCCTGCCAATTCATCTGAGGGAGCACAAAAGCCAATATTTCTTGTGAAAAACCATTAAAGCCAGAATGGTGAAGAAGAAAGACACCCACAGAGCTGCTCACAAGCTCTGTGCAGGGCTGCAGCACAGAAGTCTGAATAGAAGAGAGTCCTTCATTTGGCACAGCTTTGCACCAGCACACGTGTAGGGCTGGAGGATCCTGGAGGATCCACACCTTGGGGAGGAATCTCAGCACAGCTCTCACAGCAGAAAGGCCCCATGAGCAGGCTGGGAAAATGGAGATTTTGCGTTTAGTTCACAAATTTCCTCTCAGCTTTTATAGCAGTATGAAAGCTTTTGGATGGGTGTGTTTCTTCTGTCTTTGTGATATAAATTAATATAAATATAATGATGTTGCACCACTGCATCAGCTGTACTGCTTTTTTCTCTGAATAAGGACTAAACCATTAAAGCAGCCACAGGTTTTAGATACCCAGAATCCAATGATTTTTTAAATAAATACTCTTGGTTGTGTTATTTCTAATAGAACAGCTATTCTGCTTCACTTCTGTTGGAATCTGCATCAGGTACAGCCCTTGAGCTGTGAAAGCATCACCATTCCTTAGATATGTTCTAAAACATCAGGAAAACTTGATGTGATCTATAAAGAAATATTGTTCCTTGCTGGGCAAAACCCCAGCACAGTGTCCTGGGGCTGTAGGCACAATAATTCCAGAGTTCTGGGTACATGGCAGCAGCAGAAAGACTTTTCCTGTAGTGTTAATGAGTGAATGGGGCAACACTTGCAGCCCTGCCTGTGCTGGGGGGCAGATCAGGGGGGATGTCAGTTTATTGTCCCTGCTGTGAGAGCTGGGCACTCAGGATAAAGGCAAAAACATAATTTTTGGACTCCTCAGTCAGGAGTGTAGGAAATGAGTAATTAATTCACGTTTTCAGTTGTGCCGAAAAAGAGGGAAAAACAATGTTTTCTTATGGTTAGAAGAAGAAATTGTTGTTTTATGCATTAGGAAAGAGCTGCCAACAGGGCTTTAGACTTTCTCCCCAAACAAGTATACATACCCTTCAGACACAAAAGTGCTAACAAATGTGCTTCCTAGCATATATCTTCTCTCATTCAAAAATCCCCTGAAGAACCATGTTCTCTGCTGATAGAAATCAGCACAACTCCAAAGTTACACCCTCTGAGATGCTGACCACAGCCTTACAGGCAGAAGTGATTCCAAGAGTAGCATTGTGGCTCTTTTAACATCAGCTGAAGTCCAGTGGTGAGCGGGGAAGGTGCAGGAAATGGTTTGGGGAAGCAGCTTACGTTTATCTCTGTGCCACCTGGAGCAGCTCTCCATGCAAACCAGGGCTTTTGCATAAAAAATAAACCTTAGGTCCTCCTGCTGATCTACCAAGCACACAGAAGCAACCAAAGCCAACCCTGTGCTGCATTCAAACAACCTGCTTAGGATCCATCCTTCCCCAGCCCTGTGACAGAGCTCTGCCCCAGCACCTGGCTGGCTCTGGCATCATCTTCTCCATGGATGCTGATGCCTGGCTGGTTGTGTTTGGCATCAGAGCATGGTCAGGGGCATGCTGGAAGCATAGCTGTTGGCTCATGGTTTCAATTTATCTACGTAAAGTTAGAAAAAAAAATACAAATCCCTTTTTATTTTTTACGTGCAATGCTGCCTGCCTTGTAGAAAAAGAGCCCTTGGTCTGTGAATTTCCTCCTCCTATTATGTGATGATCAAAAAGGTGATGTTTTTACCCCAAGGCGTTTCCAGGGGATAACAGGAGTGTGCAGCCAGTTCTTAAGAAGAAATTCTGGTTGGAGAGGCCTGTTTCATCTCAACTGCAAAATTAGGATGATGTTTGTTAAAGCTTTTGCAGCAAAGGAGGCCTGGAGGCAGAATTTTGAGGAAACTGCTGAATGAGGAGTGGTTTCGGGAGCATCACTCCCTCAGGGAGGGCAGGGTAAAGCAAAGCAAGTCCTTGATTTTTCAGCTCAGCACAGGGCACATCAGAGGCACAAGCAGGCTGTGTGAGAGCCTTTTGCTGTGGTTAATATTGGTTTAGCATCAGTAAGTAGCAGGGTGGCAGAGCATCCCTAGCAAGGCCCCACTGCCCAGCTATTAAGCAGCAAAGCTGCTTCTTTGGTTGTAAATTCATTTTATCAAAGCTGGAAATAGCCCAACCAAAGAAACAATGACAAATAAGTGCATTGCTAGAAAAGGGGGAAAATGGGTAGAAAAGTGTTTATCTTAAAGCCCCTAAATAGAGAGTCCTTTCTGCTCCTGACATACTGAGCAGCAGGACTGGGAAGGTGTGAAAGCCCTTAGGGTGCTCACACAGCCACAGTTCACCAGGACTCAGCAGCCAAGGATGGAAGAAATTCTGGAATCTGTCCTAAGAATTGTATTTTCTTATTAAATTTCAATTACCTTTCTCAAAATGTCACTTGTTACTGTGCAGTAGGCAAAAGGTAGTAACAACTATGAATATCTCTATAATTTCTTAATGTAGGTCCTTGTACTTCTACTGTTTCCACCATGCCCAACTGGGAATAGCTGTATTTTGAATTTTCCACTGGAATTTTACCAGGATCCTGCTGAGTTGATTTCAACCTGACGTTGGAAAGGGGATGGTGATGGTGACATTCCACCTTCAGACCTGTTGGTCGCTGCTTGGCACGTGGAATGCTGAAGTTGGAAACCATCAGGCACAGCTGGATAAAATTAGGATGTGAAGTTGCCTGGTATTAAACTGTCTCAGCCACCAGTCTCCACCATATTCTCCCACAAGGAGAAGCAGTCCCAAACTGATACCCACAAGATCTACCTCTGCTCCAGCAGTTCATGCACCTGCTGCCCCCAAACCACAGCCACCCCTTGGGTTTTTTTAATAAAAACTGTTTTCTAACAGGAAAATATTCCCACTGTTCATACACAAGCAAGCCCATGTAGCTATCAGCTTGGCTTTTCCAAATTAATCCAGACTTCTCTTAAGGGAGAAGGCAAGGAGAACTTGTTATTTTTCTTATGACAGCATAGAGGCAGATAAGGGAGGAATATTAAGAGGAGTAAGGAAAAGATAGGAAAGAAGTGAAAACAGCCTTTTTTTTCTTCACATAGTATATACTCTGAAGGCAACCATTCTCTGGCAAACAGGAACCTTTTTTGTGTCTGGGAGGTGATTTTTAAGGAGAGCAAAGCACTGTGTGTTAGTGCAGGGAGTCCTCCTGGAAGAAGAAGTGGCACAGAGCTGGGGGATGGGAAGCAGTGGCAGGGCAGATGGGGCTGTTGTGCTGGGAGGTAACAGGAAAAATAAATGAGCCTGTGTTGGTTCAAACACATCACAGATGTGGCTATTCCAGGCTTGCTGGTGCAGCAAGTTCCTGGAACAGAGCTGTTTGTCTGAACAGCCATCCTGTGTGCTCAGCCCCTGACAAACACAGAGTCACCCAGGGTACAAGAAGACCCATGTCACTGTGCTGTAATAAGATATGTGGCATCATCAAGCTGCATCCCTCTCCAGAAAAAAGGCAGGCATTTCTGGAACAGCCCTTTTCACTAACTAAAGAAGCTCTTGTGGAAAAATAACCCCACCTGCTCTAAACTTCATTTTCCCCATTTGATGCATAAATTAAGAGTCAAATGAGCTGGGTCAAACAGACTCTGATGCTAATAACCAAGGCTTTTAAGGGAGAGGCAGCACCAGGTATTAGCACAGGGTCTGGCTTAGATGCCTTTTGTTTTTTCCAGGCCTTCATCCACAGCATGATTCCCGAGTTGTCCCACTCTGACAGGGAGCAATGGTCTTATCTGCACAGCAGGTACATCCAAAACTAAGGCTCCACATGAACAGTGCACACTCTATCTCCAAGAAGTCTGAAATCTGAATCTTTCCAGACCTGCAATGCTTGGTGATGTTTGTCTGTTTTCCCAAGTTAGCAGAAGGGTGGAAGCAGCTGTACAAGGGGAGGATGAGCTCACCCTAATTTCAAGGCTTTTCCTCACACTGGTGAAGTCAGCTGCCCATAGATCTGTGATTATCTGTGTTCAGTATCTCTGTCAGATACAGACCCTTCTGTCACCTCCTTAGCATTTGACCCTGGCCCAGCATTCTTCGTTAAGGCTAATTAAGACTGTGAAAACCAGTTGTACAACATTCCTCTGATGCACACAATTCAGCTGGATGAGGCAGAATAAAGTTTCCAAGGGTCTGCAGTCTGGGCCATCATCAGTCTTGAAATAAACAGGCTTTGAGCATGACATCTTACATGGGAGATACACTGGTGGACACTATCCCTTTTCTCTATGATTTTTTAAAACATAGACGTAGCTGACAACAGCAGCTGACAACTGGGTTATTGACATCCAAAACTCAACCTGCTCATTGTCTTCTTAGGATGGAAGTGACTCAAGCCAAACCATGGCTGCAAATGACACCAAAGCTAAGGGGCCCTGATACTTTAGGAAATTGGACAGGTGATGTTGATGCTTCAGTTCTCCTTGAGAATATCCACCAAGGTCCATTTTGTAAGGGAAACTTCTGCTCAAGTATTTGTAGTCTTACCATGCAGATGGAACCAGGACAAATCTTGCTCTGCAGCAGCCAAGCTCTAAAGTGTGGTTAAACAGCAACAAAACAAGGGCAACATAAGACAGAGAGATTTTAGTTAAGGGGATTGAATTTACATGGAAAAGTTCAGAGAGCAAGATGGTGGTGCACAATGTAAAACCTCATGCTAGCTGGTGTTTTCCTGCCTGCAGAGCCCAGATTAGATCTTATCTGACCACACAAGCACTGGAAACACACAGACACAGTAAAACACAGCTCAGTCCCCTTTAAAACATGACCCATGGGAACAAAGAGTGATGTGCCCACAGAGCAGTGCTCACAGCAGCCACTGGTCATAGTCCTGTGCTTATGTGGGAGAGGAAGGAAGGTAGACAGACAAGAGCCTGTGAAGGCATCATTCAGCCCATAGCTGATTTGAGAGAGTTTGGCAGCTTGATGGTAGGGGGAAAAGTGGATATTGCTAAACAAAAGGAGCAGGTTGGATAAAGCATTCTGGCTTTCCTTCACTTTCTATGCCCATGCAAATTTAATTAAGGGAGAGTGCCTAAAATATGCCATTCAATTAAAGGAGTTTTCAAAGAGCAGGAAGTGAACTCCAGCTCCATCAGAAAAAGACACCTGCATTGTGGCACAAGGCCTGGAGACTCACCTTTGATTAAACACCTTGTAACAACCTTTGTGGGGCTGTAGCTTTCACAACAATTAGGTGAAAGCACATTTTCCCAGCTGAGTTATAGCTGAGTTTTTCAGTCACATCCGAAAAATGAGGTTTGCCCTCCTACTAAAATCATTTCCCTCACTATCAAACTCTGCATACCTCACCCTCTGGAGATCCTTTCATAGTCTGCTCACATCCCAGCAGGCATGAATTTGGACAGCTGGAAGAATGTCACCAGCTGACACTGCCCCTAGCATCCTGAAAGTCAGGAATTCCAGCAAAACTTTCCAAAAAACATCTGATTTTGCTAAACACAGGCAACTTCTGTTTTCAGATCTGGCAGTGAATGAGGCTTTTGGCTACAATTGCAAAACTGGATCTCTTCTTTTCTTGGCGGCTCATCTGGTAATTATGTTGTGTAAATAGAGTATGGCTTGCAAAGAGTGGAGGGCACTGATTTAGCCCTTGAGCTGCTTCTTCTCAGCACCGTTACTGGTTTGCTGATGGGGATTATGCAGAGCAAGACAATGATTAAGCCTAGATCCAAAAGTTCCCAGGTTTACAGCTACTCCATGAGTAATGCCTGGTCCTGTGAACAGGATTGTCACCTGTGTTAGTTGTCCTCTGTCAACCCAGCTGGCAGGTTTGAGTACAGATATTTACCCTCCATGCAGGAAGAGCTGTCTGGGGCAGTCCTGATGTCCCTGCTGTGCAGGAATGAAGCTCCCATGCTTTTTCTGAAGCACCCACTGAATTTGGGGTTTGTCTGCCAGGGAACACTAGGATATGGCCTAAACCCATAGCAAAATCATGTTTTATGTAAAGAACAGACATTCCGGTTTTAACAACTTCATGCTTATGTGAAACTCTACTCTTCCCTTCGAAGCCAGCAGGTCCCATTTCTCTTGTAGGTCCTCTTCACCCATTAGCTTTTTTTCCCAGCCTCTGCATGAGTTTTTAATTGGTCCCACCCTGGATTTGGGAGTCTCCAGCTTCCCATGGCCTGCTAAGGTCCACCCAGCTATTTTAGGGCTGGAAGAGGACAGGATATATGCAGGAACATTTCTGTCTCATTTCCATTGTTGTCCCTGCAACGTAACCCTGTTGCAGCCCTAAATAACACATTGGGATGGGGAATCTGCTCATTAACAAATACTAAAGCACCTCTTTTGGGTTAATTTGGGCAACAGGACTCTGACTCTTGTCCCATGTGCCCATCACTGGCTGTTGGCACTGTGCTGCTCCTTGCGTGTGAGTGTCAGCCTGGACTTAATGTGGTGACTAAAGTTAATTAGCAAAGCTCCTTCTCCTGTCATTATTCAGCAACATTAATGTCTGTGGAAGGAAGGAACAAAATGAGCCAAGTTCATTTCAGTCCTGTGAGAAATCCGGAAAAATAGCAATGTTCACAAAATGGGAAAAATACAAAATGAGGAGATAAAAAAAAAAATTAATTTCCAGCTTCTAAGAGGACCTTACCAATAACAATATAAAAGATAGCTGAGTGTTCCGTTTAAATGAAAAAAGTGATTACTTTGCAGGCAAGTGAATGGTTTTCCATATCTTCTTCCCTTGCCTCTGTCATTTGATTTTTTTTCTCCACTCTTATTATTTGACTACATTGGTGGGGGGGGGTGCTGGAGGCTATTAACATTTCTCCTCAGTGCAAGTGGAGGCAACATCCAGAATAAGTTACCTCCTTTGGAGGGGATGAGTCTGGCCTGTGACCTCTGGAAGGAGTTATGTTGCTGCAACATTCACATGGCTCAGATACACATCAAGCTCAGGAAGATGAGAGCTCATAGTACATTCACAGCCTTAACAGTGAAATCACATGAAGCTAAGGAGGTGTGGAACATCCTCAAGGCAAACATGAATCCAGTGCAAGCATGGGACAGGCTGCAGAGCAAAGAGAGGCTCTTCCATGGCTCCAGTCAGCATAACTGTGACTACTGAGTGCTTCACAGACAGTAGTATCTGGCCTCTAACTACTATTTTGAGGTTCATAGGCCAAGTTCCCTGATGGATAATCCACTGGACATAAGAACAGTGCAGTGGGCACAAGTTTAGCTTGGCAGCTAAACCAGCCAAGCCCCACATCCTACACACTTGTGTCCTCTTTGGCACTTGCATCCTATCCAGGCTCGCTGATGTCCAAACAAAGCAACATGTCTTTCCAGGGAGGAATAACTGGATCTTCTCTCTCTACTCTGACTTTCCATTTTTGGTAGACTCCTCTTTTTGGGCTGGTCTGTGATGGAAATGGGTATGAAAGTCAAAACTTGTCGGGGGTGGAGAAGACCAACAGGCACATGCATAGAGATGGTGCAGAGAGAGGTGTGATCAGATAATCCTCCCTTCCTGAGGGTATGGGATATTAACCCCACTTGTAGAAGACAGTCAGGTTGTAAATTCAAATTCTCAGGGGCCAGGAAACACCAGAATCAACAGCCTGCACAGCCACAATTTGGGCCTTTGTGCACATCAAGTGTGATGCATCCTTTAATTATCTGATCACCTATCACTTGGGGTTGTTTCAATCTGGCAAATTGCTCCAGGCCACATTAACACACGCTGTTCAAACCGCACGCTGCATTCAACATTAATTTCCTCGCGAGCGCCTCTGTAAAGCCTCGGCGTCTGATCAATATTAATGCGTTTATCTGCACAGCGCTCCTGCGATATCACCAGCTGGGGAACTGAGCCACAGAGAGATTAAGGCCAAAATGATCAAACGCACTTGCTAATTTTGGGTGCTCGATTTGCAGCACCAGGGATCTGATCTTCCAGAGCACGCAGTGTCTCGCTGCACTTGGTGTGCCTGAAGCACAACTCACACTGGCTTGTTCCTGTCTCCCAGGGCAGATCCATCCTGGGTGCCCTGTGTGGGGCAGCAGGAATAGGAAGGAGAACCTTTTTGGGCAGCTCCTTTGCTGTGCAGGTGAATTTCCTGTGCTGAACTGTTCAGAGCAAGGGAGAAATCCTGGGGGAAAAAAACCCAATGAAATGAAATCCAAGGAAACTTGTACTGGCCATCAGTGTGCCCAGGTGGCCAAGAATGCCAAGGGCATCCTGGCCTGTATCAGCAATAGTGTGGCCAGCAGGACCAGGGGAGTGACTGTCCCTCTGTTCTAGGCACTGGTGAGGCCACTAGGCACTCAAGTCCTGGGTCAGATTTGGGCTCCTCACTACAAGAAGGACATGGAGGTGCTAGAGCATGACCAGAGAAGAGAAAGGATCTGGGGAAGGGTATGGAGCACAAATCTCATGAGGAGCAGCTGAGGGAGCTGGGGGGGTTCAGCCTGGAGAAAAGGAAGCTCAGGGGTGACCTTATCATTCTCTACAACTCCCTGACAGGAGGGTGCAGCCAGGTGGGGTCAGGCTCTGCACCCAAGTAACAAGTGACAGGACAAAAGGAAACAGCCTCAAGATGTGCCAGGAAGGTTTAGGCTGGATATTAGAAAAAAGATCTTCACTGGAAGGGTTGGCAAGCGCTGGAACAGGCTGCCCAGGGAAGTGGCTGAGTCACCAACCCTGGAGGTATTTAAAAGAAGTGTAGATGTGGCATTTGGGGACATGGTTTAGTGGTGGCCATGGGACCACTGGAACTCAATGATCTTAAAGATATTTTCCACTCTAAATGATTCTACAGCATCAAGCTGAAAATCTTTTGGAACCATTTTTTTTATGTTTTGCAGCTTTTCAGTTCTTACCTCAGCACCCAATATTCTTTCAATATAAATTTTGGAGATGTAATGTTCCAACTCAGTATTCCCCTCAAAAATCAAGTGTCCAAAGCCAGCTCTGCCAAATTAACTGGGGAAAGATCCAGTTCTCACTTTTACCAGTACTTGTCTCATTGGTGAAGCCAGCATGTTAGATCCTGAGCAAGACCAGCTCCACAGCCCAGGGACTGAGAGAGGAGGTGTGTGAGCAGGGTTTGTGTTGGTCATGCAGCTCTCTAAGGTTATGAAATGTCTGACCAGTGATTTCACACTGAGTGCTTGGCACCAGGGAAACACCAAGATTTGGGATTCTAGAGCTCAACACCAGGAACTGAGTGGGGTGTTTGGTTTTGCTTTTTGTAAATTTTGTCCCTGGGAATATCTCCTGTTCCTCCTCCCTCTGTCCTGCCCATCCCTCATTTATTCCCTGCTCCCAGTCTGACTCCTGCCAGCTCTCCCATTGCCTGCATCCATCTACACCACCTTGTTACTCCTCTCTCTTCAGCAGCAATAGGGTTTTTTTTCCTCCCACTACACTTTTATATGACCGTGATTTACGACCCTGAGTTTAAAGATTTATTGCACTGCACACATGGCACAGCAGACTCTAAGTGATGTGTTTACCCTGGTTATTATTCTCTTATATAGCAATTTTTCCAAAGTGGAACAAGCAGCCTCATGTTGTCAAAACTTTTGTCCTGTAACTTCTGAAGTTGTTTCGATGAGAATAAAACCAGGGAAGAGAAGGGAACTTAAAGAGGTTGGCTGGCATCTATATACCTTCCAAGTAATATAAGCACATAGGAGCTTAACCAAGCACCAGATGGTCTTCAGGCAATTAATTGCAGGTTGAGGATTCACGTCTCCAGCAGCTCTTGCTCATTCCTCTTCACAGACATGGTTAAAAACCTGACAGCAATTTAAACTCCCTTCTCCCTCTGAGAAAAGCAGCAATGGCAGCAACCATATATCACCTCCTCTCCCTTGCTTTTGCACGTTTTAGGACAATGTTTTAGCTATCTAAGATGAGCCAGGGCCTTAGGTCATCTTAGCGAGCTTAAACTGAACTAAGGCTTTAATGTGCTTAAAGGTGGTGGAAGGACATTGCTTGTATTTAACCCTAAAAACCCACAAACCATGTGTACCTTAGACAGGCAGAAGTCTCTTGTTTGGCATGGATTTGTGTTCCTTTCTTCACATGCATCCCCTTGATGTACAGACCAAGTCAAAGTCCCCTAAAATCACTGAGAAGTCTTAAATTAGCTCAAAGGAGCATTGCTGCTGGCATCATCATCAGCAGGTTCAGCCTTCTGTTGTGGACATTCTTGAAGTCAAGTTTATAATTTTCTGTACTGAATTTGTGGTGTCAAAGCTAATCTGGAAAACATTAAGCAACCACAATCACAAGCACTAGTTTCACCTTTGGTGAAAATCCAAAACCTGTGGTTCCCCATCAAAATGTCCCTTCCCAACTGCAGCTCTTTTGAAGTACTATCCAATTAAAGAAATAGGAGTGAGATTAAAGAGAAAAAACAAAACAAACTTTCTCATTTAAATAAACATTTGAAATCATCATTTAAGAGAAGCAATTTTGTCTCTCTCTTTTATGCAAGTAAGTCTTAATTTAATTTTCTCATGACTCAGCAAAATACCCAAGAGGATTTCCCCCACATTTCCAAATGGGGCACAGGCTGGAACTGCAGCATTCCTATAATTGGTGTATTAGTTTGAAAACAAACCAGTGGGAAAGCACAGGTCAGGATTATAATTTAATAGGAAATTTTTTTTAAAAAAAGTGCAATAATACAAGGAAAAGCACTGACAAAGTCAGATACAACCTGACACCCTGTTAGGGTGGTGGTAGCAGTTCAAATGAAGCAGTTCAGTTGCAGCAGTGATCCTGTGGAAGGTCTGGTCTCCAGCTGAAGGTCCAGTGGTAACGCTGGGAATACCCTCTGGGAATCCAGTAGACAGAGCTGCTGGTGCTATTCAAGAGCCCAGATTATATCCAGGTGGGAATGCTTGGCTCCTCCTTCCTGGGTGGAGCATCTCACAATAGGATGAGATAATTCCATGAGTCGTGGTGGATCCTTGATGGCCCATTGTCGGTTATCAGGGGTGGGTCATTAGCAGGTGATAACAGCTAATGCCCTGCAGCTGGTGGTAACAGAATACTAAACACATCTATATTGTAACCTGGGACAATTGGAAATGCCAAGAAATACTGTGAACGCATGAAAAACAAAGTCTGTTTGGCTGGAATTATTACCATGCTAGTCAGACCTGACATCTGAAAAAATTAAGACCTGTGCTGCCAAATTTGAAGATGCCTTGCCCCAGAATTTTACTTCATCTCAGGCTTGCCCCAGAGGCTATGAAGCATCCAAGATGTCATTTTGCTTTGAGTTTCTTGCCATGGTCTACACTTATATAGGACAGCGTTGTTATCAGTGCCTGCAGGGGCAGACCAGCACTAAATCCAGCTCTGTGTGTGTGTGTGTGACACCAATAATCCACCTTCTCACTATGGTTGGCCCAAATTTTTTCTGTCATGAGCAGAGAACCCACTCCTTGAGGTTGCTATGTGGCAGTGAAGGCAGCAGAGAAAAGCTGTAGGCTTGAGTGCTGTTTACTTTACACTGATGCTGCTCCGGAACTTCAACATGAGGTTTTAACCCTAAACATGGCCTGGTACGTGTGAGAGCTCATCTCCTGGGCTTGGACCTCAGCAGCTGAGCCAGAGCCACATTTCTGATGTTCTTGCAGAAAAGCATCAATAGTGCTGATTTGTAATTGGAAAGGAAGATTACATTGTATGACTCAGAAACGACGCTGGGAAAGAGGTCTGATATTACAGTATTTAAGCACAGGAAAGCCAGGTTGCCAATGGAAAAGCTTGAAAAACAGACATGACTCCTTTATTTATGCTCGTGACAATGTGGTTTGCACAGTGCCCATATGAAGGGTCAGCAGTGAATGTGGCCAAGCACAGCTGTACCATACATGACCAGCCCCAATGTCATTTGCCAGGACCCAGGAGGTAAAAACAGTTTCAAATACTACTCCAAAAATCCTATCGTTTTATCCCGAAACAAAATATCTCATACAGAAGTCGATTTTCAATTTCTCCCCTAAATTTACAGTATTTCCATAGCAGGCTTTAAAAAAAGTTGGAACCTGTCCATCTGCAATGTAAGGGTTTGGTGTTTTGCTGCATGGAGTGGTTGGGTGCACGTGCAGCATGTGTAGCTTTTTCAAACCCACGTCAGCCACGCCTGCTCATTAGCCATTTTCTGATACAGCCCTTGGCAGAGCTGCAGAGCATGCCCAGGTAATGAGAGATGGCCTCTATGCAGCCACTAAAAGGGCTTGAATTGATGTTTTACTGTCAGTCTTAATGCTGGCATTTCTGTGCATTTCATTTTACCACTCTATTACTGTTCTTGTAATTTGGTTGTGTGTAATTAAACATTGAATGCAGCCGTGCAGAGCCCCGCAGCTGCAGCACGCCCTGCTATTCACAGCCACTCCAGAGAGAACTTTTCACATAAGATTTAAATTTTTTAGAAATACCTGTTCTTCAAATAGCTACAATAGCTCTGCAGGAGCTTGTCAATCAAGCAAGATTACAGACTCCCTAAATTCAGCCTGACGTGACAGACTGTAATGACTTTGAAGGGGCTTTTACAGTCTATTGTGCCAATGGTCCCTGGCTAATAAAAGTATCTCCTACACTTCTCATTAAAACTATAATGGCTCCAGAGACTTCTATATTACCAGTTACTTCAAATGTGAGTTATTTCATCACAAAAAAAAATAGCACATTCATGTGATACTAAAGGTGTAGGTTAAATAAGGAAAATAGATTTTACGCAATTTTGATGCTAAGAAATTGAGGCATTGCCAAGGATTGGAACGATTTTAAGTAAAATTTTTGCTCTCTGAAAGCAGAAATGTAGATGTGGATGATGCTGTCTGTGCAGTGAGATTTTAACATGATGCTGTAGGGACCAGTGTGATGTCATAAATAATAGTGGTGGATTGGGGAACCATAGCTCCAAGGTAAGTTATGATGCTCATCTTCTGGATGGATGAAGCTCTTTGGCTTCCACCATGCTGGAGGTCAGGGCAGACCATCACACTTGCCCTTCCTGGCCTCACACTCTCAATCTTCTCCTGAAGATGGGAGGTTATGTCCAGTAGCCATATTCAGTGACCCCAAATCACAGTGTGGCATTTCTAATCTCAAGTGATTTACGTATGAAAAAGAGAGAAAATGTCACAGTGGTGCTGTTTGAAGGGCAACTTGGATTTGGTAGTCGGCTGCGTTTTTTTAAGGTCAATCACAACTTTAATTTCCCAGGTATGCAGAGGCATTGTGAGGCTGCCTGGGGACTCCTGGTGACACTAATATGGAGCAGGCTGTAAGGATCATGCAATAAAGAGACTCCAGAGGGTAGTGAGAAGATAGGAGTAAGTCAGGAGCAGAAGGAAACCTGTCTGAAGCTCATGCTGTGACAGCACACAAGCATCCATTGTAGGAAAAGCCAAGCTGTTTGGGCTGTCCATGAGGCTGGACAGCCACCAAAGCAGCAGAGGGGTGCAGCAATAAACCACAGGAGCTGGCACATGCAAAGCCGAGCGGCTCTGCCCAGCAGAGGGTAGCATTGACCAAACACCCCAACCTGCACTCCAGGTTTACACTTTCACCTGCCTATGAATGCCCACCTCTGCCACAGCCCCTTTGAGATGCGAGGCACAGCTTAGCCCAGACCCAGGGAAAGCCTCACAGGCTGACACCTTATAAATTCTGATCATAAATTATAGGAAATCTGGAAAATCAGCTTCCAAAGTAGAATTTCAAAGAGACTGTTAAAAGACACAATACATGTTAAACAGTAAAGTGCATACAATCACATTTGGTTTAAAGTAAATGTTGTTTAGCTCCCTGTATTTGGATTTATTTCCGGGTCTTGATTTGATGATCAGGTTTGGAACTAATCAGGTTTGGGGCTGCCCTGAGGCACCAGAGTGCCTGTATCACTGACAGCAAAGCCTCTGATTGAGTCACCTAATTTGGGTCTCCCAAAAGAGCTGCCCTTTTAAAGTGCTTTGTATCTTCTAAAACTGAAGCCCAAAGATCTTAACTATAAACATATCTCAGTTAGTGTAGACTATAATTTTCTCTGATGTCTGACGAATCCTGCCTGTCACCCCGCATCAGAGCTCAGCCCATGCCCGATGTGACGACGCTAGAGGTCTCAGTGTCGCTGAGAAAAAGCTGCTTTTAGCAATAATCTCAGCCACGCGTGTGTGTGACAGTGTGAGAGGACGATGCCATGCCCGGCTCGGACGGCGGTGCCGGCGGGGTGGGCGCGGTGCCGGGGCTGGACCCCTGGCCGGGGCTGTGTGACCCTTCTTGGGGTGCCCCTTGCTTCTGGGCTGTGCTGGGTAAGGGTGGTCCTTGCTGAGGGATGAGGTTTTGCATCCCAGGACTCTGTGATTGTGCGAGACAGGTGGGCACGGCCGCCCCCGCGCATCCCTGTGCATCCCGGCGCGGTCCCGCGCAGAGCCCGTCCAGGCAGCACGGCCGCTTGTGGTGTGCCTTTTTAATTTTCCTTTTTTTTTTTCCCCGGCTTTCCTTTTTTATTTTTTTTCCCTCGCTGCTTTCCCTCCCCTCCCGTTTGACGTGCGTGGTTTTGGTGCAATGCGAATTATCTTCATTCAGTCAGGAGGGGCAGCGCCAGGCAGCAGAGCAGCGGCGGGGCTGCCTCCTCCTTCTTCCCCCTCCTCCGTTTTCTCCTCTTCCTCCTCCTCCTCCTCCTCCTCCCATTGCCATAACAACCGCGCACAGCCGCTGCGCCCGCGGGGCTCCGCACCGCACCGCGCCCGGCAGGCTGAGCATCCCGCGGGGCCCCGCACGGGGGTGGGCGAACAGAAACAGTGACCTCCCTCCAAAAGAAAAAAAAAAAAAAGAAAAGAAAAACAAACAAACAAAAAGAGGGACTTCTCCCGGGGTGGGTCAGTCAGGGAGCAAAGTGACCCCAGGACGCGGGTGCGCGCAGCTGCTGCGCGGGGCGCAGGAGGACGGAGAGACGGGGCAGCCCCGCCAGCGGCTCCGCGGGGGGAGCGCGGAGGAGGGGAGAGAAGGGGAGGGAAAGGGGGAAGAGAAAGTTGGGAGGAAATAGCCCAGGAAAAGTGACACTCGCGGAGCCCGCCGGAGCGCGGAGGAAATAAAAGCGGCGGCGGGCAGGAAGTGTGAGGAGGAGGAGGAGGAAGGGGAGAAGAAGGAGGCGGAGGAGGAGGAAAAAGAAGAAGAACAAACAGCAGCAGCAGCCGCTGCCGCCGCGGCAGAAAAGAAAGCAAAAGCCGCCCGAAGGCTCGGAGCCGCCGGCGCGGCATCCGCGGGGCTGCGCGGCCATGGCCCGGGAGAACGGGGACGGCGGCGGCTCCTGGAAGAAGCAGGCGGAGGACATCAAGAAGATCTTCGAGTTCAAGGAGACGCTGGGGACGTAGGTGGCGGGTTCGGCTGTGGGGCCGCTGGCGGGCGCGGGCGCTGTCCCTGTCCCTTCCCCCGGGGATGCGCGGTCCCCCCGCGGGTGGGTGCGGGTCTCGGTGCGGGTCTCGGTGCGGGATTTGCGCACCCGCGGGTGCTGCTCCGCGCCCCGCGCATCCATCCTAGCGAGAAGTCGGAGCGACCTGGGAACACGGAGGAAAATAGAATTGTGGGGCAGGAGCTGGGCTAGCATCACCCCTCACCCTCCCCCCAACCCCCAAAAAAAGCGATAAAAAGGAAAAACCCCAAGTGTTTTAAAATATTCATAGAACGAAGAGACGGGGGAAGGTTTTTCTTGATAGTGCAACTGTAAATAAATGCGGTCTGACTCGCACGCTTCCCCTAAAGCCGATGGCTGCAGCTATTCGTGGACAGACGAGTAGAAATAATCGGAGTGGATTGGATGTGTTTTAGCTACGATGCTTAACTGTTGTTGGGCTTTATTTGTTTTATTTATAGTGGTGGGGCGTAAAGATTAGTAAAACGTTAGAGTTGGGTTTTTTTGGTTGGTTTTTTTTTTTTTTTTAGAAGGCTGAGAAAAAACACGCACAGATGGTGCAAGAGAGCGGGGTACAGGCTGGTGCCTTTTTGGCTGAGCAAAGAGTTTTATTTTTGTTAAAACTAATTTTCGCACACAGGATATTATATAGGTAGGGAGCCGGGAGTGCTGAAGGAGTCAGCGCATGGGCTGCTGTTTGTGTATACATTGTAATTAAAGTTGGGTTGTGTTGGGAGTGCTCCCAATCGCAGCTGTGTCCCCACTGCTTTAATTGAAACTTTAAGCGTCTCGAAGCGCAGCGTTGTTAATCTCGAGTAGTGCTTTTCCTACGCTGCGTGCCACTTCCAAAACACAGCGGAACAAGTTTTGACTGTAATATTTGAGTTTCTTTCTGCTTCCAAGGGAGGGCTCCCTATAAACAGAGCATTTCTGGTTCGTGGGCTCGCTGATTTCCTATGAACAGGCTGCGAGTAGGAGCCAGGCTGGGCATTTAACATGGAGGTGGGTCACGCAGCTCTGCCGTGATGAGCTTGATAGCACAGCCCTCAGGAAAACTCTGACTTGGTAAATCAAATTAATGTCTGTCCAGGTCTCTGAAGGGGCGAAATGCAGCATAAGAGCCAAGTGTTGTGATGTATTCTTGTCACCTTCATTGAGTTTTTGCTGCGAGAATTTCATGCTGGGAGAGACGTGCCCTGCTTATCACTTGCGGTGTGCAGTTCCCTTCCTGAGCAAAGGGGTGTTGTAGAGGAAAGTTTTAGTGCTCTGAGGTTTGCTGGAGCAGCAGGACAGTTCGCTGGGGTTCCCACTGTACAGCTCTGTGTCATCTCTGTAGCTGTGGTGTTGAAGCCTCCTGCGAGGGTTAATGTGTGCTGCTGAAGAGGTTCAGGAAGAATTAATGCTGTGGCCTTGATCCGGATCCCACTGTAGTTAATGGGAGCAGGTGTAGATCCCAAGGAAGGTAAAGCTGGTCAGAGTTAATAGTTATGCATATTAGCATGGCTGTTACAAATTAAATTCATTAAATATGGCCAATTAGTGTCTCAAACTATTAACCATTGTCTAAACCTCACAGTTTGGTAAGTCCTTTCTAATGGGAATGGAAGCTGTGAAGTTTTTAAACTTAACAGTTAATCTAAAAAGTTTTAGAAAATGAAAATAAATGGATTACGAACCTGGGCCCATGTAAAGAAAATTGAGCTATATTCTTTTTCAGCCATAGTGGTATTTAATTATGAATATATGTGCACTTAACAGCCTGCACGTGGGTTGCCTTCTGGTTGTGCATTCCTTAGCTTCCAAGGGCAGGCTGATAATTAGAAGATTTGAATCTGAGTTTTGGTTCTGTCCTTGGCCACCCACCAGTGCAGCACCTGCAGCTCCTACCAGGGCTGGTGTGACTTACCAGGATGTGAAACTTCTAAAAAATTTAGGCCATTGCTGTGCAAATCATTAAAGTGCCTGTTTCATTTGCACTGAAGGCAGTGAAAGGCTGTTCCCTGACTTGAGCAGCAGATACACAAGAGTCCAGGAGCCCAAATGGTGGGAATCATTCTCAAGTATTGATAAGAAAGTATTTAAATAGGAATTAAGCTCTATAAGTCTAAGTAGCTTTAAAGTATTTGGACCAAAATGTTTTCCTCTGGCATTATTTAGGAGCAGGGATGAAATCAGTTCTGATCCCTCCTGCTCTGTAATGCTGAACTGTGTTGGACAGCCAACACTTGAGCTCACTGTCTAATAGACTTTTCTCTAGCATGGAGTGAAAAACTTGGCATGTCACATGAAATGCACTGGATTGTAGTAGCTGTATTTTGCATTTCTCTACCATTCCATTTCAGGATGCCAAAGTGCTAAAAGCACTTTTAACAGAAAAACAGCCCTTTTTCATGCAGCTGTCTTAACTGCCTGTGGTAAAATTGGCTGGAGAAAGAAAAGCATTAAACCCCCAAATCAGGGAAGAAAATGAAAAAAGAACTTTAAAAGCATATTTTGTTTCAAGTGCATTGATTTGTGAATGTTAAATCTATGTGTATACTGTATTAATGATTTGTTCTCAGAAAAGAGCCTTTCATCTGAATAAAAGCTCTTCAGGAGATCTTTAACATGGGAGAGTTGAAATTTGCTGGAATTATTAAAAAGATCCTAAGACGGTTAATCATTATATCATTTGGGCTTCAAGGAACCTCTAATGAGTACCCAGCTCTCCCTTCCAGAGCTGGAATGAATTATTTACATGTCCCTGTAAATCATGTCCAGCTACTGATGGTGAAATTGAATTGGATGTCATGTCCAGATGTAAGAAAGGAGCCCTTTTCTACCCAAAGAATTGTTTCCTTTGGTGGCCAAAGTCTGTGTTGTTTGCTCTGCTTTGTGCTGTTGGGCAATAATGTTTTTCTAAAGAAGTACCAGCAATGCAGTGGTTGGCTCAGATGTACCCAAACCTGTATTTACCCTGTTCTGTGTTTATGCAGATATTAAAGCATGTGCAATCTTAATTTGGGGCTGCAGCCTCTCAGATACCAGTGTGTCAACAAAAGATTTTGGTAATACTAATAAATACTATCATATTTTATTATGCATGATTACTGATATAGTTTATATATTATTATATAATATACACAGGTTCATTCCTTCCTGAATCTGTTCACTACTAAGCCATTGACAGTGAAATTACAGATCCTGAAAAAGTAGCAAGGAAAAAATGAACAATATAAAGATAAAATCATAGCAACTGGCCAGATCCTCAGCTGATCTTCCAAGTTATCTTGACTTCCAAGCCAAGCAAGATGTGCCTGAGGAAAGAAGAGGATCTGACTAAGCCCTTCTCTCTTTAAATTTCCACAAATTCACTGGTTGTAGCTCTACTCAGTTCCCCTTGGAAGACAAATTGAGAGGGCAATTGAGGGCCTGCCTGGGGAGGAGGATTTTTGCCCCAGTTCTCGAGAGTTGTAAAGTTTCACAGTAGCAGGAATCTGATAAGAAAATGAGTGATGACAGAAATACCACTTTTTTACCCTCCATATTTAACGTATATTGTATCTAAGGCATTTTAAACCTCAGATTTTGACATCCAAGAAATAATAAGAAACACCATGTCATCCACTAGTCAAAGAGGAAAGTTCCATCACTTGATCTGCCTAATTGGATCCACCCCACATTTCTAAGGTATCTGTCATTAGGCCTTATTGACATCAGAGTTATGATGAAGTTTTGATGTTTAGAAAGACTAAGACTTCGTAACCATGAAAATACTGATGCTGTCCTTAAAAATGATGTGGTAGATTCCTTAAAGCTTAGTAAGGAAAACAGAGGGAGTTGCATGGATATACCCATAACACAGTACGAGCTGGGTGGGAAAACAAACACACTTCAAATAAGTTTCCAGTACTTTCCTAAAATACAGTATAGAGAAAACATATGGGTGGTTCTGTCTTTCTCAGGGGTTCTGTGGTAATTTTTGATTCCTCTGTGTCACTTCCATACTCTTACACCATTTGATGGGCTCCTGGCACTCTGCATGGCTCTTCCACACACCAGTACTGCTCGTTCATGCTGTGAAATGAAGTCACTCCTCGTCCTCCTCTCACAGCTCTTTTCTTTCACACACCCACGTGCACACACAGACACACACATTGTCACAAACCCTTACATGCTGTCTGCTGTGTCTCTGTCCTCTCATGTCCTTCACAGTGCCTTCCCCTGCGTGCAGCTTTGCACAGGCACTGGGGCTTTCCCAGAGCTGATCCAACCCTTTCTCTCACCAGTTTTTGGATGGTCAGACCCTCGTGGGGGGCTGTGCCTCAGGCCAGCCTTGGATCCCACCAGTGACAAGGTGCTGGTGGTAAGGACAGGCCCTGGCAGAGGCTGCTCTCTGGAGGGGAGGTGCTGGGAGGTACCAGAGGGCTCAAGATCTGTTTGCCTCTGGTCAAAGATGCCGAAAGCACTTGTGTTGGACTCACACAACAGATCATCCCTGTTTAGCTGTTTAACTTGAGGCATCATGCAAGTTACTCAGTTTTTCCCTTCTGATTTTGGAAGTTCTTAAGACATAAAGAAATAAGTTGATATTTGTGTTTTCCTTGGCTCAATGCCCCCTGTGATGATTGAGGACTTTGTTTGATTTTCGAGTTTCTGCTGACATTACCAGCAATTGCTGCCTCTCTTTTACGACACCTCAGTGAGGCAGCAGTGGCTCTGTCAGACTGTTTCATATTTTCCTCAGTTCAGTATTTTCCTTTTTTTTGTTTTTTTCCTAAATTAAAGAGACATTTCACCGAAAAATATATATATATTCAGGGGAGAAAATACAGTTACAGTGTCCCAGAGGGCTGAAGTTAAGGTGGATGTTTTCAGGGGCAAAACTGATGAACCACTGGAGCAAACCATGAGGGCAAGTGGATCTCATCTCCTCTGTTACGACTTTTTGGGAGCTCTGAAAGCTCTCAGGCTTCATGCAGCAGGAAAGTGCCTCTTGTCCATGTTTACAGAGGAAGATATTTCATGGTCATTTATGACCTTAAAATCTGTAACTCTGGGAATCTCTCTGTCAAACCCACGTGGGGTCAGGGATAACTTGTGCTAAGGGCTGCCTACAGCACCTCTCTAGCACCTGTGGGAGGAGGTGGAAAGCTGAGGTCCAAATATTAATGTTTAACTTAATGGTGTGAAACAACTCAGATGTTTTAGTTTGTGTATTCTATTTAGGGAAAGCAGAAAAACACTGTTAGGACTCCATTAAGGTGACACATTTTGCTTTAAACCAAGTAATCCTGTTTGCTATCGCCAGGCATAAGTTGCTGTCCAGTGTGTTCTTGAAGGCTTAAAAATAATGAGTTGATTTCTTTTGATGTAAATTGATTGTCTTCCTTGAACAGTTACAAAAAATAACAGATTTGAGGGTTCAGCTGGAATTGAAATGGGAAAGAAAGCAAAGCAAGATAGCCAATGGATTTAAATATTGATGGTGAGGATTGGGAAAAAAATTGGCAGCCATGGGTGGGAAGGGATTTTAGACAGCTCTCCAGCTCTGGTTCACAGGTGCATTTTGGAAAGTGCTTGCTTGGGGCAACACTGTAGCCTAAAAGCCAATTTTCTTTCATCGTCTGAAATTAAGATTTCAAAATAATAATCAAAACCTTTCCGGTAAATACATAATTCTGGAGACATGCAGTTGCTGTGTTGTCAGCTCACATATGTGCTCATGTTTCCTTTGTTAGCCTGTTTTTCTACTAGTTTTGACTCCTTACCTCATTTTTTGCCTGCCTTCTCTCTTTTCCCGTGGATATTCTCTTTCAAGTCCATCTGTGTCCTGCCTGAGCTCCCTGCTGCCAGAGGATCCCTGCTCACCTGCATGCCTGTGCAGCCAAGGAGGGTGCTTGACCAGCAGGGTCACAGTAAGATATTTGGATTGGGTTGGAATAGACTATTTGGGTTTTTCCCAGCTATTTTTTGCTTAGGAAAATGTGATCCTTGCCTCAGCCAACACTCAATTTAAGTCCTCAGGACTTCAGTATAACCAATATCTATTCCACAACTGCTCTTTGTGTAGGGCAAAGCGTGCATAAAAATATTGGTGTTTCTTGGCAGCCACAGAGGTAGCTGACACCCCAGAAACTCCCAACAAGCAAAACCCAGAAGGTGGAGAGGTGGTGGATGGAGCTGAACCCAACTCTTTGGAGCCCTACAGTAATCCTCCAACCAAAAGTCTCTTGTTCCCCTCACAGCCACAACACAGTGGGTGTGAGAGCCTTCTTCACCGCCGCTCCCACCATCTGGAGCAGCCTGTCTGCTTCCTTCACCCTCCATCTGCTTTCACATAGGAGCTGAAATATCTCTCTATGTATGTTTTCCTTCCTTTTTGCCTCTTTTTCTCTCCACCTTGGTTACTGACCTCAATTATTTTTGTTGTCCTTCACACACAGTTCTCCTGACTACGTGCAGAATATTAGTTGGGGGTTATTTAATCCTTTCAAGCATCCAAGGATACAATTAATATTGAATGAAGTTGTATTGTTTTGGTTTGCTTGACAATAACAGGCATTTATAATAGGATTCTGAATTTATTGCCAGCAATGGTATTCACTTAACTGGTGACTCACAGTTTATATTCATGATTACTTAATAGGACCTAATTTTCTAGTCATTTTAGATAGCAGGAAAACAAGTTGGAGCTAAGCGGGTTCTGTTAGTAAACAGGTAATGAGTGAAAGCAGGGATAAAAAATTCCTCCGGGCAGCGATCTGTCATTTTCATTGGAATTCAAACCACCTTGCTTTTCAGTGCTTCTCTGTAAATAATAATTAACAACAATGACAATAATTTGCAAACATATGTGTGTGATTGGGCTGTTGTTGAATGACAAATAGCTGGCTTAGCAATCAGAATATTTCTCATTTCTGGCAATCATAGTGTTCCTTAAAACCTTTCTATCAAATCTTAACACCGATATGTTTTTTTATTATCTGACTTGGCAGTTCCTATAATTTTCTTCTGAATGTTGTGCCAATCACTTTTGAAAAAGAAAGCTATAAATAACAGATTGTTAATAAACTTTTGGAGGCCCTTCACTGATGTTTCAATGTTGAAAGCTGCATACTGAGTTTTATGCCAGAATTACTCACCAAACAGATTGTATAAGGTTAAATTAAAATAATACTCTTTAGTAGAATTTTTTTGGCTGAGTTAAAAAGCCTTTTTTAAAAATTTTAAACACTGGATGTGCTAAGAAAAAGCTACTGGGAATCTCTGTTTTTGAACTGATCTATGTGTAGAAGAGCTGAGCATAGCACTGGGCATCCTCTGTAACAACAGCTCACTGATTTTGCTTGATCTTTTCCTGAGCAATATCATGTGTCACAGTTAAAATATCAACAGTTTTGGACAACTGGACTACATAGGATTAGTTCTTAAAATACCTTTTTCAAGAGTGAAATGGGAAGAAGCACAAGAGAGAAAACATGCCGGCTTAGATGTATTGAGGATTTATTTTTATTTTTGTTTTGATTTTCTTATGTCCCCAGTTGGAGATAAACCAGTCTTCTCACAGTTTCCAGGAGGAACAAAATGCAGGTGCTTGTCATCATGCAAATGAACATGAGCATTTACCAGCAACAAGGTGAAGAACTGTGGCATCTCCCCCCTAAACCCTTCCCTTTGCTCTTTTTCCTGTAGGATTCTTCTTGTTTTCCTGCTCTTAATGCTCCCCCTAATTTAGGCTGTGTATTTGAAGGTATGTTCTTTCAAGCCTGAGCACCCAAAAGCTGGGAATTACATCTTATGCTCCATTACCAGAGTAAAGGAGACCTAGAAATTTCATTCGTGGCTGATGGGAGTGGAGTGAGGTCAGGATCTGTGGAATTTCTGAGGTCTGGGAACCTTTAACTTCCCTGTTTGTTTTGGTGAGGGCTGGTGTGGCAGTTTGGAGAGCAAGGAGAGTAATATTTGCCTGCTCAACAGTGGTGGGGTTTGAAGGTTTGCAGGTCTTCCTGGGAACTCCAAAAGGAAAGTTCCTCAGATATCACAGATACCTCCCTAAAGACAGAACCCCTCCAGTGCTGCAGAGTGGTTCTGTGACATTGCTGTGTTTCAGCTGAGCAGGGTGTTTAAAACCTGCCTGACACCCCACGGCACTTGGGAAGCGTGGCTGCCCCTCTCCACCAGCTGCATCACTGGTCACAGAAATGGAGGTGCTTCTGTCATAGTACAGAATAAACCAGCACAGCCACTCCTGCTTAGATGTAGAGGTTTGCAAAGGCTCAGAAGCTGGTGTGTATGTGAGGGTTGGAGGTTGGCAAGTGAGATGTGAAGGGTCTAAAATACTTGGTTTTTTTTCCGCTGTGCCTTTTGTTGGCCTCAAATGAGATCAGGCACTGTTGAGCGATGACTGCTGCAAACACCAGAGCAAAAGATTGTTCGTACCCAGGAGAACTTATAATCTAAATAAATAAGACAAAAATGCTAACACTGTTTTGTTAAAGACAAGCGCGTCACTTGTAAACCCAGAGCTCAGCCTGAATCTTAACTCCAGCCTTATGCAGGGGACTGTCCCACTTCTTTTAGTAGTGGGCACTGTGTCAGCACCAATGTCCTCAAAATACATGTATTTGTATGTGATTCACCCAGGGTCATCACGTATAATTAGTTTTTACTAGTTAAGGTTTGAAGATGCAAAGCACTGTCTCTCTGCTGTTGGTAACAGCGTGGGCGCTTTATTGCTGTGTTGTTTCAGCTGCTCAGAGGAATCCAGGTCTGCCCAGAGCTATAAAGAGCTGGAACAGTCCAGGCAGTTCTTGGGGCGATGTGGGATTGCTCCCAGCAGGACCCCATCCTCCCAACCCAGCTTAAATAATTCAAAGGACCAGCTTCAGCCAGGCGTGTTTTCCATACAGACTCACCAGCTGTGACCCTACTGCCCCACTGTACTGGGCAAGGGCAGAAATGATGGAAACTATCGGATGAAAAACTGTGAAAAAACCCAAAATTATGTAGAAAACTCAAACAACATAAAAGAGAGCTGAAGGGAGAGGAGTGCACTGAGAGGATTTGCAGCCACATGGGAAACTCCTCTGGGGAAGGCACAGGTTGCTAATCAAATTCAGCCATAGTTGAGAGAGATTACTGGAGCATCCCTGAATAATCCTTCACCGTTATATTGAGTTGGCTTGGAGATTTCCTCCCACTGCTCACTCTTGTCTTCTCCTGCCTCTCAGCATAAGTAACTCAGCACAATGTGCCCAGCCATGAAGCCTGTGGTGTTTTGGGAATTTCAGGCATGGCAAAGTGCTTGGTGTGCACTGTCAATGGCACAAGACACCGTGAGTGCCTTAAACTTGATTCAAGCTCCCTACCCTGTTTTCTTCAATAACACCTGAACAAATCAAAGGCTTTGTCCTTTACTTTGTAACATTTGTAGCTGCAGCCTGAGATATCTTAAGGACTATCTAAAGCTCTGGGATCAGCATCAGCCTCACACCTTTGCTTTAATGGGATTTCTTGCCGCAGGGGTGTAATTAATTTGTTCAACTTTTTTTGAGGGGAAAATCTGACACTGTTAAGCTTTTCCATGGGCTGATGATGAGCATCACAAAAATACCACCTCCTTCTCTGGGTGCAAGCCATGGTGTTTTGAGACACCTTCTCTCGCATAATTACATAGCAACCTGAATATTGCAAAGCAAACAAGCTCTCCCTCCCAAAATAAAACGCTCTCAAATGTTAAAAAAAAAACCAACTATGAAACAGAACAAACCCCTCTTATCTTTCCAAGGGAGAGCAGAGGGGGGCAAACAACATGCAGCTTGTTAGCTGAGTTGCTTGAAGCATCATCAGATGCTGAGATAAAAACATTAATGGAGCAGAAAAAGTGTGACTCCTTTTGGCCTAATGACCCAGGCACGGGAGCAGAAGAGGAATAATTTAGAAGGAAAGGAAATGTCTCCTGTCACAGGTTTGACTTATGCCTTTTAGGAAGCAGGAGGCTATATATTTAGATGTCAGGGAGAAAGTACCAAGAAATGAGCTGAAAAAAATGGTTCTCAAAAACACATAGACACTGGGCATAGAGGTACTGCAGGCTGCAGGGAGACTTCAGCTCTTTGGCATATTAAGGTGTATCTGGAGTAATTTTACTGACTAATTTTCCTGTCCATAGCCATGTAATTTATGTCATAGACATAAATTTCATGCTCAAGAGAGAGACCTTGGAAAAAAAAATCTTACAGAGCTTTTTAGGCAAGTCCATTGAATGAGTGTCTCTGATGAATCTTGTATTTTTAATGGAAAGTAATGGAAGTGATTCAAGGATTCCTGAGTGACAGCTGAGAATATTTGTGTCCAGAAAGTAAATGTGTGCCCTTTCGGTACTGTTGAAAGGGAACATAACAGACACAAAAGGTGACAACATGCTCTTTCTACAGGTGAGGGGAGCTGCACTGGGGGAAAGATAAAAGGAGAGGTCTGGAGCAAAGCAGAGCAATGGTATTCAGCTCCAGCTTAATTGACTCTAGAGATTTTTAAGTCCCCCTCCTTGTTCATGAGCTGCAAAAATTCATAGACATGGGTCTTTTGGACAGGACAGCTTGTACTTTGTACACCACTACACTTCCATCCTTTTCAGTCAATGCCCACTAAAATGACCATCAGCTTCGGTGCCAGTGTTTGCCCTGGAGGTTGTGTGATGTGACATCTTTGTCTTGCATTGCCATGTACTTGTCAGGAAGGTGGAGGAGCCTTCTATATACGTATAAGTGGATATAGTGTCTGTGTATGTGTGTGTGTCTATATATATATATATAAAATATTATATATATAAACATGTATATAAACATGATGTATACATACATCAATGTATGTATACCCACACATTTAAAACACTGTTTATATGGTGATATATAGAGATACATAGCCATACATAGCACTGTTTCCTGGCCAAACAGCATGTTGTTTGGCTTCATTAATGAATGCATAGAGAACAACTTGTGCTATTTTGTAAAAGCTGTTTAAGACCATTGTGAATGTTGTTAATTTATTCCGTAGTTTGAATTTCTCTTCTTATTTGGGTTCCACTTAGGGGAAGACAGGAACTCTGTGGTGCCCCTGTGCTCAATTAGCTAGTGGGGGTGAACTCAAATAAGAAGAGGACAATGGTCCTTCCCTCTCCTCCTGTCCTCCATCTCCACATTACGTCTGCTACACCAAATCCCTGCTGTCCATCTCCTGTCTAAGTCCTGCACAAAGTTCTTGGTAGGGTTCAATGCCAGAGTCACATGCTGCAGGTGTGCACAGCTGGGAGGCACAGCTGGAAGACAGCAAAGCATCTTCCTTTGGGTCAGTTAAGGGCTTTATTTGTTTAGATAAAGCACCCTTCCCATGGGGAAAATAAAGGTGGTGCAGAGCAGATGGAGTCTGTTTGAACTTTGTTGGTGCAAAGTCTTTGGACCACAGCAAGTGGAGAGTCAACTAACTAACGTTGTGCTTGGTGTTTCGAAGTCTGTCTCAGGTACCCTGTGAGGGATTCCTCTCCATAAATGAGGTGGTTGAAGTGTCTTCACTGTCCACATTTAACTTTAATTTGCCTACATTAACAGTGTCAACTACTTGTTGCCTTCTGCTGCTGCAAACTCGTGGCTTGCAAAGTTGTGCTGATTAAAACCACACTGTGCCAGTTGTTGTGGCAGTGAGTTCATTACTTTCTGCAATCAAATACCTTTTCTGCTGTTGTTTAAGCAACACCCCTGTGGTCGTAACAGTGGCTTAGATATTTTCATATTTTGACACCAAGGCAAAATATGGAAGGTGGGGAGGGAGATTGGTTGTAAAAATATTTGAAAACCCCAGTTTTGGCTTTGCAGGGTGCCTGTAAAATGTGTACTTAGAGGTCTCCTTGTGTGTTGGCTTTGTGGTCTGAGTAGGCCTTCCTGAAGTCAGAAGGTACCACAGACCAGCACAACAGGTTCTCTTTTATTTTCTCTTAAATTATTTGTAGCATCTCAAAGTTACTGTAAAATTCTGCCTTTGATTTCCACAGCTTGGAGGTTTTCCTGTGGGAGTCAAGAGAAGCCCCTGCTACTCAGCAGCAGGCTGGAATAGCAGCATTTTACACTCCTTATGCTCAGGTTTCAAACATCATTATAAAGTTACAAGGCTGTGAAGGAACAGGTTGCAATTCCACAACAGAAGAGGAAGGGGCTGAACACATCCCACAGGACAATTCCCATCTTCTGCCAGCTCAATTGTTTGCAGGGATGTGCTGTGAATTTATTTAATGGAACTGTACAGGTTAAAAATAGTTCTCTAAAGAGGAGGTGGGGGAAGGGCAGAAGTACAAAGTACAAGAAGTTTTATTTCTTTTCATTCCATAGATGCTATAAATCAGCAGAGAAGTCAGTTGTAGGGTTTTTTTCCCCCTTCTGTGTTGCGTCATTAAAAAATCATCAGCCACTACACTGAAATGGTTTGCAAGAGCCACTTTGCCAGGAACTATTTCTGTCTGAGAACAATAAAAAATTAGTAGATGCCAGGTTGAGTTCGTGTGTCAGTGGTTATTGAATTCAACTTAAGAGCTGTAAATGGAACCAATCATCATTTCTTAATGAGATATATGAGAACAAAGAATCACAATGCTTGAATAATCTGTCACATCTCTATCAGTGCTGCAGAAGCAATTGTTCAGTTTGTTCAATGGTTTGACAGGTAACATGACAAAAATTAATTTACAAAGCAGATTAAATGTAAATAGGCAGTGCTTTTATTTCTTTTTATTTTCCCCCAGGAATGCCATTCCTAAAGCCTTACGTTTTTTATCCTTGCAATCCCTACCCAGTCATCTGTTTTCAAAGGTACTGCTTGGATGAAGTGCTACCTGGCCCACAGTGACATTATTCACCAGATCATTTGTCTTTAATCCATCTCTGGTCTAATGAGACTGTCATCTGGACCTTAGTAAAAATGAGTGATGCATTGCTCTGATGTACAGTGTAAGTATGTTTTTCACTGCTAAGGCAGTATTTTTCCAGGGTTCTTAAGGAAACCCATCCCTCAGCCCTCATTAACGCTTAATGTAAATATTTCTGAATATTTCATTCATTTGGCAGCTTGGTGTGAGTTCCCTAGGAGCTAAATAACAACCGCTGTACACAGAGTTGATACTATCACCTATTTTAATACCAGAGCTTTCCTCATGTTGCAGCAGTCTGTGACTGGAATGGTCTCATCAGTGTTTGTAGTGATAGGAATCTGCAGCAAACACTGATAACAACAACTGTCACAGCAGACACTAAATGCCATCTTCAGCAGCAGATTTTCACTGGTCTTACCCTTTTCTTCCATAAATGAGCCCTCAATACTTTGAATGAAGCTGAGGCACAAAAGAGGTAATTTTTTCCCCCCCATGAAATGTTTTCACCTCTTGTCTTCTCCATAGGGAACTCACAGATTTTTGTTCCCTGCACAAATAACTCCTGGATTCCCTCAGTTCATTTGTGTTTTATGTAGTGTACAAGATGCCATTGATATAGCTGTCTGTGTATCTCACCGTGCTTCTTGTGTTGTCACCAGGTTCTCAACAGAGATGTCATAACAGCTTTTAGGGAATTGTGAGCACATTCCTTTTTATTTCAGTCACAGTGATAGGGTTCCAAGAAGCCTTTTAAATATACCAGAGGATTGTGCTATGGAGGATAATAGTATTTTTTAACTTATCATTGCCATGTGACTCCTATTGCTATGATTTTTGAGCAAATAATGTCCTTACAAATCTGGGATACTGAAAAATCCTGTGCTTATATTTTTGCTACATTTATGCATGACGTATGGACTTCCAGTATCCGGTCATTCAGTCTCTGCTCAACATCTTGTATTTTGTGGTAACTGTTGAAGAATCTTAATATGTCTGGTATTTCCTTATCTATTACTGGTGTTGCTGTAGCATTTAGATTGTGGTTTGTTGGCTAACTGTCAAATACTCATGGCTTCATTAAGAAACAGATGTACAGGTCTACACTTTGTTTTTGTAGCTGCACTTTTGACATATTGTAAATGTCCTTAATTGATTTTGTTCAGGGTAATACCATCTGCTGGCATCTGTTTCTGCTGTGATTCTTGCTGAATACTTGTGTGTATCATGGTCTATAAGGACAAATTACAGAGTATCAAGAAGATATTATGTCCATTTTGTGGACATATAAATGAAATAAATGGACAAATAAATGAAAGCATAGTTTGAACATTGGACAACCTAATAGCTACATAATTTAACATCTGGATTAATAGAGTTTATTCCATAAGCATGTTTCAGGCAAAAATTGGGTTCTCTGTCCATGTTGGGCTCTCTTAATGTATTGTTGGTGTGCCTGCAAATATATCAGAACTTACAGACTGGGAGAAAAGGAGTCTTTGGGTTTGTATTTGGAGGGATGTAGAATAAACTTCTAGATCTTCCTGAAGCCTTTATACAAAACCCTGTCTAACAAATAGTCAAAATAAGTCATGCTGAAATGTCACTTACTTTATCTGTAAGGCTGATGGTCTTCTTGTAAGCCATTAACATAGCTAGTTACGTTCTGATATGAAGATTTTGGTGGCAAGAGCAATACTGGACGTGCACTTAGGTGAGAATTCTGCTGAGGATGCAACTACGAAAATACGTGCTTTCTTCTGAGAGTCCAAAACAAAATTCTCCTTTCTGAGTAGCCCACTGTCCTGTTGGATTTAGCCCTCCATATTCCACTCAGTCCTTCTTAGTAGGTAGAATCAGTATTTATGGTGGACTTTACTGCAGTTGCCATGTCTGTGTTTGAACTGTGAAATGCAATAGAAATTCCTTTTCCTGGCACTCCCTGTCTCTGCTCATGAAAGTGCCGGCAAGCGTCAAGAATTACATAGGTCAGGATTTATCTCTAGTGGCCTAACTCTGCTCCCAATAAAAATAGTGTGAATTGGCCTTTGATGTCAATGAGACAGCATTTATCCAATTTTGAGATGCTTATGACCTCTTTACCTCTCCACACCACACACATGCAGTGGTGACAGGGAGCAGCAGGGTCATGTGGAGAAATGAGAGTCCTCCAAATACCACTGAAGACAGGGAGAGGGGTGTCCTCAGTGTTTCAACAGAAGTGGGTCACCAGTCTGAAATACTTGTGTCCCAGCAGGGCTGGATTGTCCTTGAGCTGGAGTAGTCTTTGCTTCATATGGGCAGGATTCAGGTGAGAGCTTAATCACAGAGAGCCTTCATGGCTGTGCGTGTGTGTTAGAGCTCACATGAAAGTAATGGCAAAAGCACAGGTTCTCCTTTTACTTTGCCAGTCACTTTCTTTGATCCAGTGCCCCAGGTCTTGCTGTTCTTCCACTACTGATATCTGCAGGACTGGTGCTCCCATGCTGGTACCCCCTCAGGTGTCAGACTGTGTAAAGTCATGAGCTTTGGAGATGATGTGGACTAATGATGGAGATGTGTATTTGGTTGAAGAGCACTGGATAACGATTTGGGAGACTTGGATTTTGTTTCTGACTGTGGTCTTTTTTCTGACCTTGGAGAAGCTGCAGCGCCTCACTGGCCTGGTTTCCCCATCTGTCAAACAGTTCCCGACCTACTTAGTAACTCACTTTGAGATCTAACCCATTAAAGCTTGCTGTGTGAGATGTGCAGCATGTACTGTGCAAGGTATTGTTTTTGTCATGGTAATGTGGTAAGAATCTCCCCTGTTGTATCTAAGTATGTTGGGAGCTCAGCTGCAATGCTCGTGTTTTGCACATGGTGCTTTGTGGGGAACAGAAAGCTAGAATCTGATCCCATTCCTAAAAACGCCACTCCAAAAAGAGGTGGACAGCCTGACCTCAAAAACACTAAAAAGGGGGCAAGAAAGCAAACCCAACTGAAATGTATTTTGTTTTCTGAAGCCGTTCCTGTCTTCCAGTGTGCTGGGAGCCCCAGTAAGGCAGAAAGACCTTCCAGAAATGTCTCTGAGCACTCAGCACCAGCCAGTGATGGGTTTTCCAGGTGGATGGACATTAGGGAGACAACTGTAAGAAACGGTAAAGCTGTGAGGCAGTTTCCCCTCCTGTGCAGTCCATGTTATAAGTGAGAGTCAGAAAATAGCAGCTGTTTTAGCATCATGCTGCCAGCAGAGTGGGATTTGCAGAGCAGGATAAGGATTTGTGTTGCCCTGAAGAGCCCTCCAATGATAAGACAAAATGGTCTTGCCTTGAAGATACATCTGTAGCCTTAGTGATGTGTTATCTGCTAATTATATTTTTTAATGTCTCACAATGTTTGTGGCTCTTAAAAATCAATTCAGTAACTAAAGCCAGCACGGTGAGTGGCTACAGTGCCCCTGAAGGTGATGAGCTTTTTGAAATACCTTCAAAATAACAATGAAAGCAGCTGGAGAAATGTCTTAATTTCTGTGTCTTCTTGGGGGAAAAAATTGTACCTGTGAGATGCAAGAGGAATAGAGTTGTGTTTTCAGTCACTGCAGCAGTACTGTTTTAAAAAGCCTTTTTGTAGGCACAGAGCATTCAGGTTTTTTCTCTGATTCTGGAAAAAAGTAAAGTTCATGCATAAATTGGCACGCAGGCTTTCATTTAAGCTGTGTGATTTAGATCTGCTGGTGAAGGCTGCTGCTGTAGAGCATTTGGCATTCATCAGAAAAATCTCCAAGTCTAAACAGTTTTATTATGCAAAGTTATATAGTTGGAAGGTAAAACACTCTGTCTTTTTCCACTTTGATGAAGCGGGCTAGATGATGGATGTCCTGTCAAATGTCTCATAAACTTGCAAGGAAGGTGAATAGCTGTTGGTCTCACTATTCAACCTATGGCTGCTCTAAGCCCTGAGGGAAAGGATGCTTAGTTGGGCTGTGGGTAGGAGAGCAGCTGTACTCAAGAAACCATATGGGTTCTCAAATAATGTGTTAGAAAACCATTGGCATCTTCATGAATTACGTTCCCAATATCTGGATATTTCCATTCAGATTTCATTAGCGCAGCTTTATACTTCTCACAAGACACTTCTGCTAACAAAGCTTGCACTGACTGTACTTTACATGTATGGAGATTTTCCTGAAGCAAATTTTCTTAGTGACTTAGGGAAATTCATAGTTCACTAAAACATCTATTAAAGCTTCACTCTATTTACTATGTGATTACTTTGCTCATTCATATTGCCGTGTGTTCACTGTAAAGTCTTATTATAGGTGTAAAGTCAAAGGGACTTCAGCAGGAGCCAAAATATTAAGCCCTTAATGTCTTTTTAACTAGGTGTGGACTGCTGAAAGGTGAGCAAGAAGGGCTCTCCTGAGTGACTGTCCTCTGTATTTCTGTACATTTCCACATATTGCAAAGGACCAGGTTTGCTAATCACACCCAGAGCTCATTGCAGAGGCCAAAAAAAGCTCTTGGTTTTGGGAGGGTGACCTGTCTATCCACTGCAGCTCTGTAGGGTGGGAGCTGTGGGTCAGACCTCAGCCCTGCTGGCACACTGATGCCAACAGCAATCTGATGCCAATGGGAATCTCCACCAGGATGAGGCAGCCTGAGCTGGGCAGAAGCAGCTGCAGCTGGGGGTGTCCTGCCCTTGGTGTCCTGCACCCATACAGCACCACCACAAACAGCACCAGTTAGAGCCCTGCTAAGCCATTTTGTAAAACATCCCTGCAGGAGTATCTTGGCAGGGTGAGAGGGAAAAAGCTATTTAGCTCAGCACACTGTTGGTGCACCATAAATATTTTTCTCAATTCCATAAAAACTGCAATAAGGGAACACCAGCCTTCATGAAATGCCCTTTAAAATGCAGCAAGAAAACTCAGTGTATTAATAGGTTCCTATTTATTCAACCAAACCTTTAAAATAAACTCAGAGTGCTTGGAAAAGTAACTTTCTCCATCACAAGCAAAGGAATGGTGTTGTTTTTTATTTTGGATAGCTTTAGTTTTTCTGGGAAGAAGACTGTAGCAGAAAGAATAACCCAAGGCAATCATTTGGGCCTTGAACAAAACCAATTTCTTGCATGTAATTTGGGTTTGTTGTCCTCTGAGGCTGTGCTTTACATGGACAGTATAAAACTTGGCGGTCTTTCAAAGTCTTGAGGGAATGCCAGAAAGGACTCATTATCCCTTCACCTTGTGCATGGCAGGATCTGCAGAGATTGTGGGAAGTACTGCTGTTTCCCAGGAATTACTGGTTCCTTTAGAGGCAGGAAAGCAGCTGGGTGGGATTCACTGCCCCTACAGGGGTTGGGTGAATTTGCCTAAATTTAGGAATTCACTGTCATTTGTTGTGGCAGTCTGGCTTGTGCAGAATTGGGTTCCAGGAATGGGGAGGGTAGTGCGTCATCTTCTTTCTTGGTTGGATCCAGTCCTCTTACTGCATGTAAGATCTTCCATTAAATAATGTCAAAAATCAGAATTATTTTGCTTGGGTCTAATTTTATTCCCTCCACTTGTGGCTTCATTTGCCAGATATTAAATTTTCTTTGGAAATTTAAGACAACCTTTGTCAGCTTTCTGAGGTGGCAGTGGCACTGTTTTCTCTCCCTGGTTTTGGCCCAAATAATATATTTTTTTAATATTGGTCACTTGTGAATGAGCTCTTGCAAAAAGATAGTACTTGTACCACTTGAGCTCCATTGTGAGAATTTAATATAGGGTTTGTAACCTGGAACATGTGTGATCCACTGGTTCTGCAAAAGCAGCAGCCACAGTAATTAAACATTAACTACCTTTGCTTGAAAAGAGCTGTCATCATTACTCTTTGCACTTGTGAGATACTTTTTTTGTATGGATACTGATTATAAGCTTTTAAAGCACTTGCCCGCTCTTTATCTCAGCTGGTATTTACACTGAAAGGTGATTTGAATCCTGCAATTTCACGTCTGTCCAGCCACTCTGCTTGAAATTACTTCTGGGTCATTACGCAAAAACCAGGAATTTTTTATGCTTCTGTGTAAGTGGGTGATGGAAGAGCCTGTTCCCTGCCTTCAGATGGTAAAATCAGCAAGATCAGAGACTCAGCTGGCCCTGTACGACTTGGGATGGGTGTTTCTTTAGGGAAATGTGGGTTGCTGGCAGCAGTGTAGGTGGGTGGGAAATGGAAACTCCAGCTCCATAGCGGGGCATGCCTCAGCCCCATTTTCTCTGAACCCTCCTCCAGCTGGCAAAATCTTCCTGTCTGTGCAGGGAGAGAGTGGTCAAGCACAGGAGCAATGGCTGGGTTTGGTCACTTGGTGCCCCATTGGCTTTGAAGTTGTGTTGCTGTTGTCCTTTTCCACATGCAGCCTCGCTGCACCAGAGTTATGCTGCATGGGGTTTGTGGAGGTTGGGGGCCAGAGGCTGACAACACACCAGGATTGGAAAAACTAACCTCAAATCCCCCAACTCTAGCCAAACAAAATTGGAGCGGAGTAGGAGAGTGGGGCAAGTATGAGTCATAACTGGATGGGCTGAGTTTAAAATGCTTTTCAGGTGGTTTTAAAGGAAAATCACTGCACAAAATGGTTTTGTGACCTGAAAAAATGGTGGGGAAAAAAAAATTAAAAAATTGAAAGGGGGGGAGGAAGAAGGAAAAAAGGGGAAAGAGGAAGAAGAGAAAAAAGGAAAATAACTGAAAAAAAAAGACAAGAAAGAACCTTGACCATTCCTGGATTACAGAAAAGTGAGAAGCACTGATCAGCATCCTCATTTCCAGGGCTGTGTGAGCTCTGACTGTGTTGTTAGATGGTTTCCAGTTCAGGGCTGGCCAGTGTCCAGCTGGCGTGGGGCACAGCAGGGAGATCTCCTGTCTGTCTGCGAAACACCACGGAGATGCACTGTGCGCCAGCCGAGCGAAAACTCCTCACTTTGCAGTCTGCTCTTTGAACAAGGAAAAATAAGAATTCTGAAAGACTAGAGGAGAAGTTTTGCCATTACATGGAGTTTGTAGCAGAGGTTGCGGTTGTGGATCCAAGGCTCCTTCTCCCCACAGCCCAAAATTTCCACTCCCAGTGGGGAGGTTTAATTCCCATAATGTGGGGCTGGGGAGTAGGGGCAGCTCAGACCTGTCTGTCTTTAAGCAGCAGCAGCTGAAACAAAGAAATGAAGTTGTTTTCCAGATTCAGCAGTAACTAGCGAGCACTTTCCATACCTTCTGCTCCTCTTGAGTAGGAAAATTTTCTTTAGCTCAGGGGGACTTGCACCATGCAAGTGTCAGGCTGAGTATCCTGGGGAATTTGCAATGGCATGGTCCAAAGAAGAGCCAGTTGGTGGAGTGCATCTACTGAAGCTTCTGTTTGATGAGACAGACTAGAAGAGACAAACTGTGCAGAGATGATGGGATTGGAGGCTGCAGAATCCATCCTGCTCTGGAGTGTCCTGAAGTTAGTGAGCAACATGGGAACAGGACAGGATCTAGGAATATCTCCTGCGTGTCAGTCTTTATAAAAGCACTAACTGAGCAATTTTCACCATCCCTCAGTGCTTGCCTCTTGCCATACTTTGTATTTCTTCCCCAGACAGCTGTGCTGAGCTGCTGTGGGTCAGGGCCCAGTGCTCAGCCCTGCTTTGCTGTGTGGAACCCCTCAGCAGGAGGCAGCCCCTGGAAGGACCATGGCCTCATTTGGCTGCAGACAGCCACAAGTGTTCTGGCTTTCCAAGGTTTTGGTTTCTAACCTGACTGGCAGCAGCGGAGATTGAATTATCTGAATTATCTTCTCAGAGTGAAGGTGTTTGTGCACTGGCCACAGCACTGGGAGCAGCTGTGATGCTTGACCCCGGGACAACTTCGCTCTGGTGCCTGTGCTAGAAGTCAGATCTGGTTCATCTGGATCTGGCTCTAGGCTCAGTTTAATTAATCTTTTCTTCAAAGCAGATTAAATTGATTGCTTTGGAAAAAAAAAAAATTGTCTTTGCATCTTTTTTTTTTTTTTTTAGTAGCCAGCTGTGAAAGAAGAGAAATTAGGTAGATTCAGATGGTTTTCTCTATGAAAGCTTTATTCAAAAATATCCAGTCTGTTGGGCATGAATTAAGAAGCTGTGACATAGACTGTCCCCGTATTTTTAATGATCCTAGAGTGACATGTTCTGCAAAAGGGGAAGCAATGATAGAAATAAAAATTTACTTTACAACCCAGTAAATGAAGAGCGATGACTACAGCTCAGAACCCCTTTGTCCTCTCCCTGGAAGGCCCTGAACACACCAAATATAACAAGTTAAAGCACTGCTGTTTCCATTTGGGATGTGTGTGCACACGCTGTCTGTGCCAAGAATATCCACTGCACCTGGGATATGATGGATTTACTACACTTGTCAGGAGCTGGGGTTTCATGTGCTGGATAAAACTGTAAAATTTTTTTTTTCCAATGGATGCATGTATGCTGCATGCATGGAGTTCATCCTGACCAGTACTTCTGAGGTTTTTTATGTCCCAAAATTCTTGAACAAATTGCCAGCTCTCCTTGCACGGAGACAAAATTTCCAGATAGAAAAGAAGATCACTGGAACAGTGATCAATGAATTTTGTTGGGGTTCCTCTTGGCCATGTAACTACAGGAATTGGAGTTTGGCTTTGCCCACGCCTTCAGCTAATGCACTGCCCTGCTCTTTCAGCCTGGGTGTTCAGAGATTTGCTTTTTCGTGTTGTACCCTCACCGAAGGTTTTTAGGTGGGTTTTAGTCTGAAAGAGACATTCATCCAAGTGCTGGCTGAGAGGTGCCCCCTGCCTCTCCTCTCACACCATGGGGTGACTGCAGAAGTTACCTGCAGCAATGGGAATGCAGATGTGTCACAGGGATGATCTCCCATCCTGAGGAGCTGGCAAAGAGCAGCTTTTCCTGCCTGGCTGCTCCATCTCCTGTTGCATGTGTGAGCCCAGTGCAGTGGTCTCTCTCCTCTGTGGTTTGTGCCACCCTCAGCTAACACAGAATCACAGAGTGGTTTGGGTTGGAAAGGACCTTAAAGATCATCAGCCCAACAACCCTGCTGTGAGCAGGGACACCTTCCACTGGACCATGTTGCTCCAAGCCAAATCCAACTTACAAGGAGTCATGAAGGACTTTGGGATGCTGTGAGAGCTTGAGAGCTTTTACTCCCCATTCAGTGGTGTTTCCTTCACCCAGCACACCCAGGCTTTGCACAAGCATCTCCCAAACTTGCACAGTGTGAGGGTTAATCCTTCCCTGCTGGAGATCAACAGCACTTGGGACTTCCCAGGGTTACCCCCAAACCTCCCTGGGGAAGAGAACATACCTGGGATCAGCTTGAGGCTTGTGAGTGCTAAAGATAAAAGCGCAAAAGTTCACAGTGGAAAAAGGACTTCTCACATGACTAAGGACTGTCTGCTGCCCATAGTTTTCTACCATGATAACTGGAGGGTGGCTAATTCAGGGCAGAGATGGAGGAGGAGACGAGGGGGAATGTAGGAAGCAGAGCTGGGACCATGACATCATTGTATTTTCTTTCCTGGTGTTGCTTAGAGCATGTGGCTATGTTTATCTGAAAACCTCATCCTCGCCTATGTAATTTGAGCTCAGTTTTAGGGATTTAGTGTGTTTTGGAAACCACATATTAAGAAAACAATTTGCCTATGTAATCTTTTCCTATTTTGATGGGACGCAGACAAAAATGTCAGCACAGGAGTTTTATGTTGAAGGAATAATTCAAGTTAATATAACTATTTGTAAATCCTGGTGGAAAGTCCTTTTTGTCAGCAATGCAGAAATACCAACTAAGAGGGTTTGCTCTTACACTTTTAAAGTTTCAGACCTGCATGGGTCCCAAGGAATTTTAATCTCCCATTTGATTTGGAAGGGATTTTATAAGCATAAGAGTCTCTGCTCAGTTTTTGAGGCACACAGTGTCTCAGCTGTTCCCTGTGCTGAAGTGTGGCCGCTTTTCAGATTGGCTTGAAACGACCAAGGAGATAATAATGGGGATGTTGAATTTAGAGTTGGCTGGGAAACACTTCTGGGGAGCACTGGGAGCTATGCACCACAGGGTTTGCTGCTGCATGAGGGACAATTCTTCTCTGGGCTGTACAGGCATAACTTTGGCTTGTTTCTGAAACATAGGCATCTCATCTCACTGTGGCTTACTGCCTTTAATGGAGTTTATTCTTTTAATTTTTACAATGGTGTAAGGGAGAGCAGAGTTTTGCTGGGAGCCACGACAGCACTGCCTTGGCAGATGGAGTGAGTGAAATGTGCAGAATCAAACCCATTGCAGGGAAGGTTCAAGTTTTGTGATACCCAAACCCTCATTTGCCAGCCCAGGTTTCTTGTTTTCCAGGATGACTAGAAGGGAGCCATCCCTCCCCAGCATGGACTCAGCATGCAGGGCCACATGCAGAAATGAAGTCTGGGGGCTTATTCCCAATTCCTGTTCTTGTTTTGCTACCAGCCCTTTCTCCATGCTGAGCTCTGCCTGTTGATAAGATACTCTGCATTGTCAAGCGCTTCTTGACGAGATCCATGCTTACCCTAGTCAGGGTGATAAAGACCAAACAGAAGGAATGGGCAAAGCTGTCATTCCTGTGCAGAAAGCCAGCGTATGGCCCCTGGCTTGTGGTGACACCTTCTGACTTTAGCAGTGGAGGCAGCAGTCTGGGCTTTCAGAGCAGCAGTAGCTGTAGTCTGTGGCAAGGAAAGATTTTTTTTGCTGGTACCATCCCCCTAAACTTCCCCCTTTAAACACAAACCAAGGAGGTTTAAAGAGGTGATAAAGTATGAAGTTTTGCTTGTAGCTGTAGTAGGAAGAAAGTTGTATATGGATGCATGAGCAAGTGAGGTGAGGGGAAAGGTGAGGACCTGACCATGCACATTATTTCCTAATTATATTTGTTGCTATTAATATATTAATTCCATTGCCACTGCATTGTCTCTCATCTTTCCTTGTTGCTGGCAGTGGCCTCCACCTCATGCTGTCGAGTGAGGCAAGGAAGCAGTTGTGTAGGGTATGATTGTTCCCCATTACACGTTATTGCTGGCCCTTTTTGATTTCTTAATCTTCAAAGCCTGGCATAAGCCCTGAATGTGACCTTTAAAATGCATTCAAAAGATGTTTAATAATTTTCTGTAACTCTGCTTAGTCTTGTTATCTGTATAAATGCCCAGTAATATCATAGAGTACTATCATTTTGTACATATATTTAATTATCTCTTGCTTTATATTTGGTCTGATGAATTTTAATCCAGCAGATGCAGTTAGCTGATCACTCTTTTGGGCTTGGACGTGATCTCCCTGTCTTACTGCAAATACAATGTGTTTGTAATCACTGAACACTTTGTAGTCCATTCATACATGTACAACACAGATGTGCTTTTTGGGTGCATGGCACATGGAGAACAAGGGGAGGCACCTGTAAGAGTGGGCCTTAGCTGCTCTCTGGGCTGTGTTTAACTGGTAGCCTTATACTTGGAAGAGATTTCCTTTATTTGGCAGTCTTTGCTCTTTTGTGCTGTTCCAATTTGTTTTCAACACAGCCTGAATGTAATTGAATGGTTTCTTTTATTTCGATGTAAAAAAATGTCTGGTTTACATGCCTCCCGAGGATTAGGCAGTGAATTAAAAGCAAGTGGTTTTAGAGAATCACAAATAATGCTTTAACCTCCCTCCCCACTGAAACCAATGAATGATTCTCTAAATAAACAGATTTTCTTTTGTGTATATTGGACTGGATGAGACAAGAGTCTTACCCCCAGCTGGCCCCTCCAGCCCATGGCTGAACCTCAGTGGCATGTGAAAGTTACGGTGTGTTTACCAGAGCTCATCCTCTAGTAATAGGGAGCTGCTGAATTACTTCACACATGTGTCGCCCAGCCATTGGGGGTGGTTTTATTTTAAGTTTCATAAAGAGTTTAGAGCAGGAGTGTTCCTCCCTGGCTCTTTGACTATTTTTAGTTAATCTCTGCGACTTCCCTACAGCTCTGCTCCCCTTAATGCAGCTTATACTAAGAGGCAGAGACAGTCACTGGGGACGTTAATGACTTGTCTGTTGAGGTCTGTCACTTGCTGGCGACTTTCGCAGTCAGGTTGTTTTTCTCCCTGGAGCTCTCCAGGATTCTTTATCTGACCCTCCTCTCCTTGTCTCATTGGGATTGTGATGGACATTTTAGTTGCAAGTGCACTTCAGAAAATACAGAGAGCCCTGCATAGTTTGATAGTGTTTTTCTTTACCTCCTGGCTTTGTAGAGCCACTTGTTGGAGCAGAATTAGAAAAACTTGTTCCTTTGATACCCAAGGACACTCTTAGGAGAGAACCAAGCAGGTCTTGTATTGTGAGGGTTTAAGTCCAAATGGATTATATAGTGGGTGACAAAAATATTGTGAGGAGGAGAGGTGCTGACAGTTTGGATGATATGAGTCTTGTAGCTCCTGTGTTACTGCAGTTCTTTTAAGGGGTCTGTCAACAATGATCAGACTTTTGGATGATTTCTCTTCAGTCAGGTTTTCCTTTTACATTATCACAATGTGCCTTTTGGGAGAGCATCTTGGGAAAAACTGGGATGCTCTATCTCATTCACCCTCAAACCTACTGGATTTTCTGAATGGACAATGCTGACTTCAGTTTCGTTTGTGTTTTTTGTCATTTTATTTGTTTATTTTTTCTAATGAAGAAGTCAGGGTTGCCTGTCAGAGAGGTTTCATTTCTGTCATGAGAAACTCGGGCACCAGAGAGATGCTGCAGAAAATTGTCATGGGTGAACAAACTGCTACCTACAGTCTCTGGTTTTGGTCTCTGTTGCCACAGTAATTTACGGTCCTGCTGCCGACTTAACACTGCTTAATTTGATTGCAAAGACCAGACCTTCAAGGAGAGACTTTTAAGCTGTGCTTATGGGTTGGAATTGGGAGCCTGTTGGTAAGTTTCCCCTACCATCCCACTCAGCAAGTAGATACTCAGCCTGTGATCTCTAACTATGCTGTGTTTTACAGCTCTATAAACTTACAGAAAATCCAGGGCTCTGCTGTCTGGCTCTGATACCCTGATGAAGTGGGTCCACTTAAGATTCAGCTGTTCTGTGTATTCTATGTAGTCTCTTCAAGTTGTAGCTGGATGTATTTTCCTATGAGTTATGTGGGTAATTTCTATCATACCAAGCCCATTTTACTTCTCCTCCTGGAAAGACAGTAGAAAATAACATTGAAGTGATGCAGAATTGATAAAAATTAAGTACTGAGCTTAGTGATGCCTTTTACTGCATTTGGCAGCTGTAGAAATGCAGAAAATGTAGAATATGCCTGCTCTAAATGGTCTTTCTTCTTGGATAAGTGGATTTAGTAGCAGTAGCAATTTCAAATCTGCCTGACCTTTAGGAAAGTTTGAATATGAATGCAGACTGGCTTTGAATTAGACAGGGGAGCTCTTCTGTTGTGTCTAAACGTGAATCCTGATCTAAGCCTTGGACTTCAGTCCTGTATCTAACCACAGTGGTTGCTAAAGAGATGAAATGATGCCAGCATGCTCTCAGGTGCTGGACTGAAGACAAAACATACAAGTGCTCTTACCCAGTGGAAGCCTGAAAAAAATAGGGGAGTCAGAGGGCTTGGTGACAAGTGACAAGCATGGTATCATGGGTTAACTCCAGCCAGCAACCAAGGACCACACAGCCCTGTGCTCACTCCCACACCAGGGGGATCAGGGAGAGAATCAGAAGGGTAAAAGCTGGAAAATTCATGGGTTGAGATAAAGACAGCTTAATAAGGCAAGCAAAAATTGCCCATGCAAGTTGAAGCAAAACAAGGAATTAATTCACTGCTTCCCATAGATAGACAGGAGTTCAGCCATCTCCAGGAGAGCAGGGCCCCATCACACATGATGGTTACTTGGGAAGACAAGCACCATCATTCCAAATGTCCCCTCTTTTTTCTGCTTCTTCCCCTCAGCTTTATGTACTGAACATGATGCTATATGGTCTGGAATATCCCTTTGGTCAGTTGGGGTCAGCTGTCCTGGCTGTGTCTCCTCCCAACTTCCCATGCACTACTTCCTTGCCAGTGTGGCAGTGTGAAAAGCAGAAAAGGCCTCAGCTCTGTGTAAGCCCTGCTCAGCAATAATAAAAAAAAAAATCTCTATATTATCAACCCTGTGTTCAGCACATATCCAAAACACATCCCCATACCTGCCACTGTGACGAAAGTCACCCCAGCCAAACCCAGCACAGGTATCCTGGGGACCTGGGGGAGAGTGGATAATTAGAGGGATGCAGTGTTGCCAAGCTACCAGATTTATAGCAGCACTGGGGTAGGATGTATAGCAGGAGGAGGAGTGACAGTGCAAGTGAAGGATAATACAAAATGCAGCAGCGTAGAAGTGTTACGGGAAAAGAGAAGCGCTGTAGTATCCTTGTGGGTGTAAATTCCAACTCTAATAATAAATGTAGTAGTAGGATTGTACTACAGGAACACCCTCCCCTCTTCCCCCCACCCAGGAAATATTAAGTGAGATTAAAGGAGCCGAAAATTTAGGACAGGTATTAATAGCAGGAGATTTCAACTATCCATACATAGAATGGGTCAGTGCCTCATCAGGATGAGATGTAGTGAGAAAGTTTTTGATGGAGTAAGTACATAGTTGCTTCCTAGAACAATTAATCTTAAATCCTTCAAGAAAAGATTCTATTTTGGATTTAGCCTGAAGTGGTGCCAGGGCCAAGAGGAATTAGTGGAAGAGCTCACTGATAGTGAGTACAATGCAATTAGTTTTAACATCACAGCAGGAAAAAATAAGGCACAAATCTGTATGTGGGTATTTAGTTTCAAGAGAGGGACAAGGTAAATATGAGGGTGTAGATCAAAAATCCACAAAATCTGCATGGAGCCTGGATGCTGTTAATAACAGTATATTAGAAGCTAGAAAGAAAGAGTTGTCCCTTAAATCACCTGCAGAATCAGTAGGAGAATGAAGCAGCATATCACAGGAGATGACTGGCACCTGAGAAATGGAAATCTTGTTCAAATGAAGAGCATGGGGAAGGCTGCAAAATCTGTCAGTGTAAAGAAAAAACTAGGTTTTCTGATGAAGCCAAGCTCCTTTGGGTAGTCAGATGCCACAGGGACAGTGAGAAACTCCAGACAGACCTCATAAAAATGACTGAGTGTCAAAAACGGGGCATAAAGCTCCAGCATAGATAAATGCAAGGTAATCCATCATGGGAAAACTAAACCATGCCTTCATGATGCTGAGCTCCAGAACTGGGAGTTATATCTTGGGAGAGAGATCTTGGAGTCATTGGTTGGCAGTCATTTGGGATCTCCTATTCAGAGTGCAGTTGGCATTCAAAGCAAACCCCTTGTGTGTGGTCAGGGAGGGTGCTGAGAATGAGGCGTGTGGTGTTGTATTGCTGCTGTAGGTGTAACTGTGCCAGGACAGAGGTAGGGAAGATACAGAGAAAAGCAACTAAAATGACTGAAAGGATGGAGCAACTCCTTATGTGAAGAGACTTCATGAACTTCAGCCACAAAACAAAAGGAGAAGGCAGGTGAGGGATATGTTGAAACTAGCAGGTGGTTGGATTGGTATACAGTGATTTTAATCCAACTGAAAGTATCCAGCTGGAAGTAAGAAAGAAAAGAAAGTAATGCAGCTAAAAGAAAGTATATTTTGCACTTGGCAGATAGTCCATGTCCATGACACAGAGCTTGGTGCCATCAGCAAACCTGCTGAGGTTGTGCAGGGCAATGTCAAATACTTTGTGCAAATCCAGGTAGATGATGTCAGTTGCTCTTCCCCTTTCCTACCATGCTGTAACCCTGCTGTGGAAGGCCACCAAATTTGTCAGGCATCTGACAGCTATGAGGTGATGGCAGCTGTTGATGCCTTGCAGCATAATTTGCCTTCTCATCAGTTTTACTTTACACATCGATCTCATGCAAATTAAAATGTTGCTGCCCTTATTTCCCTAAGGGACAGAAAGGAAATGAGGATGAAACTGGTTGGAGAAAAACTGTGGAAAGAGTCCTATTTATCAATATAAGAAGGGCAGGGCATCTGCCCTAGGATAGTGTGGAGGTAAATGCCCCAGGTTGTGCTGAGTTAGTGTGTGGAAAGGGTGGAGTGAGAAACAAGTTAATGGGGAGGGAGTCTCAGAGTCCTGGTGTGGAGCTGACTGGGGGAAAAGGAAGCAGGAGGGTGTGTTATGGGTGTAATTCTACAAGATTTGTAGAAACCAGTATGGTGGGAATTTAGGACCCTTCACTTCCACACTAGACTGCAGTGCATACATATCCTGTATGTGGTTGTGTAGTAAAGAGCCATTAGCTGATTCTGTAATAAATCAGGATTTTGGTACTCTGCTGATACTGGGTTTTCTAGAGGCTCCTAAAAAAACCTATTTTGATGCTTAGTCAAATCTGAAAAGCAAACATATGAATCTTGCCCAATGCTGAAGCCATGAGAAGTCTGCCCACCCGCAAAACTAATTTTAATACAGATAGGAAAGAAATTTCCTGATGAGAAAGCTCTTAATGGAGTGTGTTAATAGCAAACAGCCAGGAGAGGGTCGTGGTCTTTGGTGCAGCTAAGCAACCACACTGGGAAGGAAAAGGAGGCTGTGTTATAAAGGGTTGAACAGTGGCTGAGGCAAGGATTGGATTTAATGGTGACCAAGACCAAACAATGGCAGAGACCCTTTTGGTTTGTGGCTGTTCAGCTGGTGGATGGCCTCAGTGGCTGCTTGTCACATGGAGCAGAAGTGCAGCACTCCTGGCCATTGCTGGTGTCATGTTGGGGTCAGCTTGGAGATCCTTGGCCAACCACTGCAAGAGAGAACGAAGAGGTGTGGGTGTGGCTGCATTGTGGTTGTGTTACAATGTTCTGAAATGCATTTCCAGGCAAGAGACATCTCATTTCCCACTTGTCTGCCCTGTGTTTGATCAGAGGACTTGGAGTCCACTAGGCCCAGCAGCCAAGGATGGAAAGCCTCCAGGAAACTCAGCGTTTTCCCTTGGCTTTCCCTGATGTTTTTACTTTCTTTCTCTTGGTTTGCAGTAATTTTTATTGGCAAACCTCACTCCCTGCAAGGGCTGAAATGCTGAGGTTGGGGATAACCCTGGAATCCATAGGAGTCACAATTGGATGTTCCCATCTCCTCTGAGGGGGCAGGAGCCTCCTAACTCCCTGTAACCTGGGTGGTGTGGCTGACCTTGGGCTTCAGGTCTGTGGTATCTGGCTGCCTGTAGACCTTTGTCAGCTGTCTGGTTTTCAGTGGAAGCCCTCCTGTAAGAGTCAGCTTGCTCGTAATAAACTAATGAGTCATGCAGGCATGGAATTTCTTCCTGCTTTACCTTAGGATCAGGTTGTTGCATAAGCAAACTCCACAGCTTTCCCAGATGAGGGTCTGGTTTGCTCTGGCATCTCCTCTCTCATGGAAATCTTGGGTTTTTTTGGCATTTCTGAGCTGCCCTGAGTAATACAGACAAAAATACAGCTCTCAGGAGCACAGAGGGATATTCCCTGTCTGCTGCTGATGGCTCCTGCATGGACCCGTCGTCTCTACACCCCACAGAACAGCAATGCTCCATTGTGCCTTGCCCCATGTAGCCCTTGTGAGTCAATCTGTGGGCTGTGCATGGATGAACCCTGTGGTGGGTGCCTCTCATCCCACAGTGGAAATCACACCAGGGTCCTGCTCTCCAGGATGTGTCATGGTGTCTCTCTTTTGGGAAACAGTTGTAGGAATGAGTTTGAAGATTGCAGCGTGCATGGAATCTAGGATGTGTGTTTGGCTGTGGCAGGGAAATGGAGGCTGGTTTGCTTTTCACCACCAGGATGATGTCCTCTGTTCATTCCTGGAGCTGTTCCTTTGCAAAGCTCCCACCCTGTCTGCAGAGGCCACCCCACCCTGGCTCTGTGGAGAGCTCTAGACTGCCTCAAATGTAGGCATGCAGGAGTGTAACCCCTCATCTCCTAACCATGTCCTAACCATGAGGAAGGATTGTCACCCTCCAGAAAGCACTGTGTCACAGTATCTATTTATATAGAGTTTTCCACTTAGGATGCTTCTTACTCATCAAACTTCAATTTTGGAGGCAGTTCTGTCATAACATTTCAGGCCCAGTTTTTGGTTGACTTTGTAAGCTGGTAATGGCCCCACCATGAGTTCATTTGGACACAGTGAGAAAAGGTCTCATGGGACTGAAGACTGCACCTGAGCTGGAAGCACCAACATAAATCCATAGGACTTACACTCTGAAATCCTGTGGGGATACAGTAAATCTCAGCTTCTTTATGCCTCAGTGTTCAGACTGTAAAATGAAATGGTACCTCTAGTCCAGGTGCAGTGGGAAGGGATGGGGATAGGGGACTGTTTAAATAATTGGTATCATCTTAAGACTACACGGGAGCTGCAGGAAGATACACAGAATTGGAAATGTGATCAGAGTATCTAGAATTGTATCTGATGGCTATACTTGTCCCGGACTATGTACAAGACTTGCTTTGTCTGTCACAGGTATTATCCTGCTTATCTCTAGCTTGTGGCAAGAGATGTAAAACTTCCTTCTTTAATGGGCGAACAAGGTTAGTTTAGCCAAATTTCATTGATCCAAACTTGGTTTCCCCAAGACTCCCCAGAAGAGACTGGTGCCAGCCGGTACAGCATTCCCATTCCCTGTGGAGCTGAGCAGATTTGCACTAAACCAGAAGCTTGAAATGTGCTTTCAGTAGAGAAAGTGTTAGTAATCTTGGAAGAAAATCACTTTTTTCCCTTTTTAGAAACAGAAATTCAGCTATGCTGTTATGTGCAACACAGGTTGTGCTGTACCAAGCCTGAGCTTTCAGCTCAATTCCCCAGCCCTGGAGTTTGTGGTGGGAAATGGACACACAGAAAAGTCCTGGAGTCTCCATCACTCCATATTTGGTGCTGCTGACTGTTGCTCTGGCTGAATCACAATGACACACCTGGCAGACCTTCACCTGAACGGTGGTTCATAAGCCTAGATCTCTGGGAATGGATGTATTTCCTTAGTGAAAAGACAGCAGTATTTCCAAAGTGGGGAGAATCTCCAGGGACCCCTCTGCCAGTTCATCTGAGCTAGGTTTTAACTCCAGCTCCAACTTGGCCTTGGCCCCCTGAGATGAGATTTCTTTGCTGAACCTATTAAAAACCAGATTAAGATCTCTAGCAGAGGTCATTTAGAAAACAGTGAGAGAATTACAAGGAATACTTGTTTTCCTCTCAATCCTCAAAACAATCTGGGGAATGCATTTGGAGTCAGTTTCTGAACTTAACCTTCTCCTCCCCAGGGAAAATAATTGTGTGGGCTGCCCTCGTGCCTGAGATGGGGTGAGTGCTAACTCTAGGGCAGACTTCCCAAAAGCCACATTGATTTTCTGGAGCACACAGCAGGGTTTGTGCTGTGTGGGGGCTATGCCACGAGGAGAGGGTGACTAAACCTGATGGGTTTGCAGTTACATAAATTGGCATCAGCCAGTACTGTTGTGTGCACAGCACAGGGATGACTCAGAGGCAGGAGCTGCTGTTGGGGACTGACAGCCAGGGGCAAAGCTGATGGATCCGTGTTGGGTCTCCTTGGGTGCCTCCTCATCTGCCATGGGTGCTGGGGCTGCTGGCTGCTCCTGCCTTAGGGAACAGGGAGGTTTAGTTCTGAGCCTCTGGGGCTGCAACCGAGCCCAACAGTGAGTCAGCATTAGGTGGAAATCCGGAGTTGTATATGTTGGCAGCTGAAATACAAAGGAGCTGATAGGAAAATGAGCCTGTCTCTCCATGGCGAGTCCACTGCTGTGTGTGGGAGGTGGGATCATGTTTAGATGCAGTGACAAAGGATGGACTAGAAGTGGAACTCAGCTGCAAGCCCCAGTGAGCTTAGGAGCCAGCCCAAAAGCCTGGAGTGCCTTAGCTTCTACGAAGAGATGCCTATTGATTGCATTCTAAAACCAGCTGTATCAGTTGCATCCTATCTATAGAAATGTCTGCAAAACAGCTTTTAGAACATTCCCTCTTCCCCCCGCCAATCAACTTTTAGTACGTTTTACTCCTTAGTTTGTTCATACTCTAAATTAATATGCACTGGTGTTCTAAAATGGGAAGCCAACCCCATCCGAATCTCGTAAAGGAAAAGAATACTTTGTACCACTGAGAAAGATTTTACTGGTAAGACTCCTCTTGATCAAGAGAAAAAAAGAAAAGGAGAAAACCAGAAGAGAATGTTTTACCTGGGACTCGTTGTGCTCTTTATAGCAATCATCAATATTCAGACTCATGCATCCAAAACTGCAAGATTTAAAAAAAAAAAAAAAAAGGTAAAAAAAAGTAAAAAAAAACCAACCTAAATTTTTATTATTCAAATTAACTTTCTAGGTTATGGAACTTAAATTTCCATGCTTGAATTCTGTTTTTCAGAGGGGTTCAGGAGCTTATTTGAAAAAAGAAAGGAGCATGCTATCCCACTTTCCCCCACGCTGCTTAGAAAGCTTTGCTGGAAGGCTCGCTCTGGGAGCCAGAGTGTTTGGAAAAGGACCAGGAATCACAGGAGTGGGCAGTGCTGGCACTGCCTCAAATCCCCTGCTAATAAACACACCAACTGAAGCCAGATGGTAAAAGTGCATTTTTATGATGTTTTATGTGGATTAATGATTCCAATAAACATTTTTCTCCTTTGTATATGTTCAGGGCAGCATTTGCTCGACATCTAAGAAATTTCAGTGAGCTTTCTCTGGCTTTCTCAGTACTACACTCAAAGACTGACTTTGTCTGATCTGCCTCAACCTCCTCTCATATTTGCCATTTGTATGAGCCACAAGACTGCAGTGAGACAGTGGTTGCTGATCCCTGAGGGTCTGGTTTTCCCTTGATGTGTCTGTGGCTCCTTTCATCATAATAAGAGTTATTTGTACATTTGAAGGGGATTAGTTAATGACCTGTGATGCTCAATCTGCAGGGCCACGGATTGTCTCTCGTGACAGCCACACTTTCTGGAGTGCTTTTGTCTCCATTAAGTTTCAGTGCATGGTAAAAACAAGTATTACTGCCCTCGTTTCAAGATGGGAAACCTGAACTGTTGCCTGTTTGGTGAGTAAATAATGTGAGCTGCTGCAAAGTAAGTGATTTACTGTGTGTGCAGTCAGGGTGCTGTGGTTCAGCAAGGCACCTCTCCTCAGCTGTGCTCTTGGAGGGGCTGTGGGTTTCCTCTTAACCTGGGCAATTGCTGGGAAATGGGCTCAGCCTGAGAGGAGAGGTAATTAAGCTGACACAGGTGAGGTTGCGTGTGCACACATTTCCCTTGATTTTGTGAGCTTTTTTGGAACATGAGAGTTTCTAAGCCCCCTGATATTGCAGGTGGGAGCTGGGCTGGCTCAGGCCCCACCACAGGCCCAAGCCTTCCCAAAGGTGTGAGAAACAGCAGGAGCAGCTATGGAGGGAGAACATGGCAGCCTGAGGGCTTGGCTAAACCCTCATTTTGTCAAGGAGTTTCCCTGGCTGTTGTGCACAGTCTGTGCTGGTGTTTATTCCTGATCACTGTGTTGCGTGCTCTGGTTTTGTATCAGCCCAAGTGAACCCCTGATCCCACAGCTCACTCCGGGGGTGGTATATAGTGTCTGGGAATGACTCACACAGCTGCTGTATGGCACATCTACTCCTGTCCAGATGTAAAATTAAACACATGCTTTTAGTGTTATCTTGACCTAGACTAATGTTGCTATTTCGGGGTTTTATGTCAGAGGCACAAAAAACCTGGAAATCACTGATGGAAAAGACCTATGAGATCATCCCTTCCACCCACAGGGCTGTTCCCTGCAAAATATTCTCCATCATTTTGTCCAAAGCAGTCAAAATTCACTCAAGTGAGAGGGATCCTAACGCTTCTCCAGGGGAACTCTTATATCTTCCAGGATGCCAGAGAGGACTCATTCATCCCCAATCTACAGTCCAAAGCTAATTTTACTTCGTTTAAGCCTTCCTGTCCAAGTTCAAGTCCCCAAGACTGTTTCTGCTCTTCCTGCTGTTAATTCCCAGCACAGTACAAGGAGGTGAACAGAAGCTATTCAGCCCTTTGTAATGGGGTGAGTTTGCAATCAACCCTCAAATAATTGCCCAGGGCCTCTCCAGCTGTACCTGGGTCACAAGGGTGGTATGGGATGGTAGTGCCTTGTATCCCAGGGCTGCATCTCCTCCATCCCTCTGAGGCACAAACTTCCCACAGGGCATTTTTTTATTTTGTTGAAATATCTAATTTGCTGCTTCATGGGACATGCAGACCCTGACTGATAGCCCAATTGTGTTTCTTATCAAAGAAAAAGGCAAAAATCCCACTGAATGGGAGTGGACTGCAGCAAGTGGGTGGTGGCTGCCTGACGGATGAGAGCTGCATTAGACCATGTCAGTATGTCCATGTGTTTGGGCAGGGATGCTGGGGACACCACCCCTTCTATCAAACCTTGTTTCTGAGATACTCCAGGCTATTAACAACCTCTGCTAAGAGTACTGTAACATCACTGAGACGTCTATTTTTAATATAAAATGTAGTTAAAAAAAAAAAAAAAAAAAAGAGGTCTCCACATAACAGATTTTACAGATAAGTTGGAAAAGAAAATAATCTCTGTCTGCAGGGCAGGGACTCTGTGTGCCAGCTCCCTGCTTTGGCCCAGCTCTGTGTCCCATCTCACCCTCACATCCCCTGGGAATGGAAATGGAAACCTCTGCTCTGAGCTCTGGCAGTACAAGTGGATACCAGAGGAAAGTTTTTGCCAGTATTTAGCAAGAGCCAGCTCTTGCCCCAGTGCAGCAGTTAAACACGAGTGCTCCAAGCCTGCACAGCCCTCCTGGCGCTGGCTGAATAGGTATTTGTGGGTTGGTTCTGGGTTTGTTTTTTTTTTGCACAGGGGTCATTTTCTTCTTGGGCTTCTGAGCACTCAGCTGTGAAACATTAAATTGCCTGACCCTGAAGCTCATCCCTGGATTGGTGAGATCCATAAGCTTGAAGTGAACAATATTTTCCTTCCTTTATACTCGGAGGAGTTTTCAGACTGCAATCACTCAGCAGACAGCAATTTTCAGCTGTTTTTCCTTTATGTTTTCAGTAGCATTTGAACATCTTTGGGAAGTGTAAATTTACAGCCAAGGATCACAAAATGATGCTTCACTGTGGTCTTTCCTGGGCAAGTTTTATGTAGAGACACAGTTGCTACTGCTGAGGAGCTAAAGTGGATAAAGGGTTGCCCTGCAGGACCCATCCAAGATGCCCGGGATGGCTCCAGGCTGCACACAAGGGATGAGACAGGACAGGCTGTTCAGCACCATCATCTGGGGATATTTTGCCTGATAGAGATCCCAGGTAAACTGAGATCCCAGAGCTTTGCCAGGGCTGGTGCTACAGGATGCTGATGCACGAATGCTAGAGAGGAAAAGGTCCAAGGAGAACTAATTCATTTTGAGCATGTGCTAGGGGACAGAGGTGTGGAGTGAAAAGTGTCTTTCAGAAAACCACCTTTTTCTCTCCTAAAAATTCTAGTATTTTTCCTGAAATCTACTTTACCTGCCTCCAGTCCCCAGGATGTAGCTCTACCTTCCTCCTGTACAGCTGCCACCTACTAGCCATATTCCATCTCACTTCCACTGATCTTTCAATATTCATCTGACCTTCTGATGTCTCATTTATTTTACTCTGTTTGCATTTATTTGCTTTGCAAATTCCCCAGGCCAGGAGCTATCTCTGTAAAGCATATAGTGATTTTCCAGTAGAATTCCAGTGTGTAATTATTTGAGTCCACAAAAAAATGCCAGCTCCAATCCTATAGGCTGCTTTTATAGGTTGCTCTCCACGTGACTGAGCCAACTTTAAAAAATCAAATTAACTTCTGCAACAAAATAATATAAACATTGGCTCTCATCAGAATTTGGCTTTATAATAACTGGAAAATACAGGAAAAATATGCAAAAATTCTGTTCTTCATATCAAGCACAAACACTTGAAGCATACTGGGTTATTTGTCATCATTGCCAGGCTCTATGGTGCCTGCATCCATTTCTTACAACCCACAAGAGCTGCTTTCAGAGTAACCAGACTGAGTCATTAGTGTCCTTAGCTGCAAATTCTGCTCTTTGAGCTTCAAGCTGCTTCTTTGCATAGTGCATTTGTGCCGATTCACTGAGGCGTGGATTATTTGGTTTATCGACATATCCATGGGACAAAGGGCTGGGTGGAAGTGAGCCTGGGGTTGGGATATCGAACCTTTTGTCTCTGGAATCATTGTGGCGTGCCCTGGGCTGGCAGGGGATAGCAGCCATCCCAGGGTGGTGGCCTTTGTGCAGTGATTTGGAGGTCATGACTGTGCTCGGAGCAGCTGCCTGTCCGTGCTGTGGAAAACTCACTGGAGGGAGGTATGGAAGATGTTCTGCTGCTGTTGGCCACACAGCAGGGCAGCACGGGACCTTGCCTCTGGGGGATAATGGGGCTGGTTCTCTCTCCTGTGCCCTGCCCATGGCCTGTAGGACAGTGCAGACAGTCTTTTGCCATGGCACCATAAATTCTGGACCAATTATTATTGTTTTATTCATGGAAAACTCAGAGAAATCTGCTGTCGAAGCAAAGCCCTTCCTCATTTCCTACACTGCGTCAATTTCCAACTAACAGTGGAACCACGAAATCTCTTGAGTTTTATTATAAAATTACTAAACAACCAAGAGGCTGAACCCTTGCTTTAAGTGGAAGCCTCAGAGCAGCCTCATCTCTGAAGCTGCTCTCCATTTCTGCAATTAGCCATTTACAGTAAACACGGAGAATGTGATACAAGGGACTCACAGACACGTGGCAGCACAGTAGACTCAGCTCACAGTGAGCTCTGCTTTTGGAAGTGTTTTACAACAGTGCACAGGAGATGGGCAGCCGTGGAGAAAAGTGAGCATTTTCAGCATGAAGTTCCTGCACACCAGTGGCCTGTAGAGATGATTAATAACAATAACAATAACAATAACACACCAGTTCTGGTTGGCAGGAGAGGCTCTTCTGCGTTGGCACATAAGTGCCAAGAACTGAGCAATTGGGAGTTCTGCATTTTGTGTGGGCACAAAATCGAGGTGTAGTTCTGTGGCTCCAGTGTGTGAAAGAGGCAAGAGACAGAACAGAACAAGCTCCATCTTCTTTCTTTGAAGACTAAATCTTTCTTTAAACAATCCATCCAAAACCTCATCGTTTAAAGTGGGTGTATTTTATTAAGGTTGAAGGCACGGACTGAGTGCTAGAAAATTTTAGCTTAAGTGCTGTTTCTTGCAATGATTCCTTGCATCCCTGTGTCCAAAAAAAATGACTGTTCAACATCTCTATTTCCATACCAGTTAAATGGGGATCGCAACATCACTTACTCACAGCAGCATTATGAGCTTGAATGAATCAGTTCCTCCAAAGTGCTTTGATGGTAGGTGCAAAGTCTATCCATAAGAACTCACTATTCCAGCTAGAAAACAGTTTTGTGTGATGAATGCTGAGGTTAGAAAGGTGTGAAGCCAATTTAACTTCCTGATTCTGCGAGCCTTGATGCAGAATCAGAAAATCTGTGAATTCAGGCCCTTGATGCTGAGTGGTTAATCAGGATCAAACTCTTCCATGCTCTTGCTGAAACCAATCAGACTATGTGCATAATAATGCAACACTGCTCAGAAATCATGGTAGACACAGGTTCTGTGAGTGGTTTTTTGTCCTAGACATCTTGAAAGACAGAAATAATTCTCCAGCCTTTATCAACAGGAACTCTTTTCCTGGGAGAACCTCTTACTTGCTGATTGGAAGCTTTTTACCCTACAAAAAAAATAGCAATCTCATCAGGAGCTGTGGAGTTCAGCACAGTGTTAGCATTGCAGCAAAAGCTCTTTTGCTGTTTGAAAGTTGGAGTTCTTTGCTGGGCCCACGTGTTTATGATGACTAATTTCCCACTCTTATCTAAGAGTTACTTAATCTAAGAGTTCCCAGTGGGATAAATGGAACAGGAGTGAGTGCGACAGTGTGCAGCTGTCAAGGTGAAAAAAGAGAAAATACCCACATATTGCACTAGGCAGGCTCTTAAAAAGTGTTCTGGCTTTGCCAGGAAAGATAAGGGTCCCTCTGTAGCTGTGAAGTTTCCATGAAAGAAACTGTAAGTGTTGCAGAAGTTGGAAAAATGGTCATACACACTGCGTTTTGGGAATGGTCTCCAGCCTGTGGCACTGTTGCTTCTTGCCCTGGTACTGCTCAGTCTTAGTGACACAGACATAGCCTGCCAACCTCGTTTCCCTCTGAGGAATGGCAGTAAAACCTATTCCTATATATTTTGGGATGCTTTGGTGCTCGGCTGGTGGATGAAGATTTGCATATGATACTGAGGTTAAGTGACTGTGGATATTTGGGGATCTAAGGCAGCAAATGTGTTTCTGGATATTGGTCTTTTCCCCCGAATCCATTGCACACCACTTGGGAAGAGTAGGGAACTACAGAGGAAATGCAACCTACTCATACAAATAACTCTTGGTTCCAGCTCTGAGGAGTGTGAAGCTGTGAAAGAGAATGCTACAGCTCAGGGTTCATGATCTTGAGGGCATGGGAGTTGTCCTTAAAACCACCGCTTTTCTTGATGGATATAAATTAATTACCCCCAATTCTGTTGACAGCTCATGAGTTGCTGTAAGCTCTCCCTCCAGCTGATCCCTCAGGGATTCCTGAATTAACTTTCAAATTAAGCAGAGGAATGGGGTCTGATACTGTGCGTCTCATTGATCAGGTTAGACACTGCCTTTGTTTCACTCCTGACTCAAATGGATTGGGGGTGTCAAACCTGTGTTCCTGGAGCGAGTCACCTTGATAACCAGCATTTGTGTGGGAATGTAGGGCTGAATATGGGTTTTTCTGTACAAAGTTGAATAGTCTAGCTCAAGAACCCCAAAGCGTGGCAGCCTCATTTAAATCTGCAGGGACCCAGTATTAGCAACAAGACTGCTTGGTGTTGCACCACATCTCTGAATAGATGTACTTTTACAGAATACCTCACGCTGAAAATCTAATTAATCGGAGAACAGTTATCACATTACCAGCCTGACTGAATTATTTTTTGTGTGAAAAAATGTGTGTTTAAAAGCCTAAATGCTCCTATTACAATGATTAATTATCTGCAGAAAATTGAACGCACACAAGAAATTATCAAGAAAGAACATTTAGACATCATCTGTCTTCCTAAAAACACTTGTCTGAGTGTATAAAGAAGAATATTATTGCAGTGTAGATGTCGGCCACTTGGAATATGTGTTTTTGGCCTTGTCTTCAAGTGCGTTCTTTCTACAATTGTTTAAAATACATATAGCACCTAAATGGATGAAAGACATATTGAATTTTTTAAATTGGAGTATTTCTCTGGAGAAGATTGATTTCCGATTTCCCTGCTGCCTGAGATGCAGTTTAATTTTTGTGTTACTTATGAAATAACGAGAATTAGACTTTAATGGGGAGAAGCAATGGCACAGAGCACTGGTGATGTTGCAGAGCATGGGTCAACAAGGAGCCTTGCCTCAGGTGTTTATGAGCTGTGACGGTGTCACACAGGTTACAATTTGCAGAAAGAAATATTGCCAAAGCCAGAGCCAGTGGAGCAGACAACCAGCCACCTATAAATCTGTGTACTCTCACTCCTTATTAACTCAGGGTCAGGGCTTATTAATTATATATTACTTGATGATGACATATCTCGTAAAAAAAGAAGGCAGCGTATAGTGAAACTTGATAGCTTTACATTAGGCAAGATGGAGATGGGTCTTATACAACCCAGCTAGAAGAGTAAAACCCAGTTAGAAGAGTAAAATTTACTCCTGCTTAGAGGGTTGTACAAACTGAGAACATCCATGTTTTTTAGATAGAAAATCAGCAATGGATTAAGCCCATGCCAGTCATTTCCAACAGACTGAAAAGTACAGGAGGGAAATAAACAGGGTCTGGCAGGTTTTTCTTAGGAAACCAAGAAAACCAAAACAAGAAGTGGACCGAATGAATCGCAGGGGAAAAAAAAAAAAAAAAAAAAAAAAAAAAGGGCAGTTATGTAGATTGCATGGGGTGCACAGAGAAATCCCCAAAAAGCCAAACTTTCCTGGCTGAGCTGACACTGAAAGCATTACCTCCTGACAAAGTGCAGAGAGCAACCGCAGTTTACACCACTGGACCAGTGTGGAATAGGGAGCAAGGGGATGGAGACAAAGCTTGAGAAGAACACCTTTTGTTTAACCCAGCCTTGTTGGGAGCCAGTGCACCATTGAACTAAACTCTCAGAACTTTGCTAAACTTCTGTCCACTAAAATCTTTGGCTCATTACACAGAGTGCAATATCAGGGTCTCAATTAAATCCATTTATAGTGGCTTTGGAGGAGATCGGGGCTGGGTGGAATGCCTTTAGCAAAAAAACTGAATGTTAATAACCATCCCAGTGACGCCTGTGCAAACAGCCAGAGTAACAATGAGATGAAAAATAAAGCACCTATTCTTTCTGCTTTGCACATGCAAGAAGTCCTAGGTTCAGCCCTGAACTGATCCTTCTATATGATCTTAGAATCAAGGACCTGAGTCATATATCTGAGCATGGCAAGATCAAGTGAAATTTATTCTTGGAATGAATATTATCTTTTGTTTTCGAAACATATTCAAAAATAAGATAAAGACCTCTGTTGCCTTGGTATAACTTTCAAACTAGGGGCTCCCCTAGTGTTCTCAGTGCCTCCAGCCAGCATGTTCAAAGATGCTTATACATAAAATAATGAAAAGAAGGAAGAAAAGAAGTCAGTGTTCAGACACATTAATGGTCACACATAAAAGAGGAAGTGAATTCTGTGAAATACTCTCACTTTTTTTTCCCCCTAATCGTTATGAAAGACTGTGCTGATGCCAATAATAAATAAAAACCAGCTGAGCACATTTTGGAGTTACTGTGGAGCTTTTCATCACCAGAAAAAGCCCAGCCCTGCTGCTGTAATTACATGATGCATAGCACAGCCGTCTCACCCTTCTTTCTCCTTAAATGAACAACAACCACTCTGCCACACTCGCTGTATTTAAACAATTGGTATCTCCAAATGATTACTTGGTGCTAATCATGCTCTTAAAAAAGATTCATTGCAAATAATGATGTCCCTGTATCATTTGTGCTGCAAATGAAGATGCATTAGTTTCTGGAAAGCACCACCATCAACTTTCATCATGTCCTCCCAACACAGTGAGTCCTGACATCCCCAATTTGCTGTGTGAACTGTCACTGAAAGCCTGGACAAGCTTTAAAGAGATGCTGCAGCTGTTCTGAATTTTAGTGAGTAAAGTTAAGTCTCTGTAGCCACAGGTTGCTCTCTCCAAAGCCTTCCTTTTTTGACCAGAGGAGATCTTTTATCTGATTGTATTTTTACAGTTGCCTGGCACATAGTCACCATTTCTTGGTGTGAGTTTCAACATTCAGTACCCAACCCCAGACCCCAGAGTAGAGACAGAAAAATAGTTCACTTCAATAGCTAAAAGATCAAAGGTTGTAGAAAAGAATAAAAGGCTTTTGGGGGAAGATTTGCCCAGATTGGTTCTTGTTTAAGAGATCTAGTGCTGTGTTTGGTTTACAAAAAAAAAAAAAAAAAAGAGAAAGAAAGAAAAAAAAAATGGTGCAGCTTCTGGCTTGTGACCACAAGTGACAGTGTTACCACAGTTTAGTGGCTCTCCATGGCTGGCTGTTTGTTGGCTTCAGGATTTATTTGTCTGGTTTCACTTCCCACTGTGCGGGGAGAAGTGAGCACACAGCTGGTTCCTGCAGCTCAGCTGTACCTCCCCAGGCAGTAAGTCCTTTTTCCTGGGTGTACATCTGTGCCTTAGTACTGCCAGAGGGAAAACACTGCTTTTGGGCTCCATGGATGTGAATGTGCCCCTAAAACATTGACTCACTCAGAGATTGCTAAGGTGGTGTGGGGCTGAAGCACAGAGTGCACCAGGGGAAGCTGAGAAGGCTTTGTTCAGCCTGGAGGGGAGATGACTCAAGGAAGATCTTTTTGCTGTCTATAAGCACCTAATGGGAGGATGTGAAGAACATGGAGCTCAACTCTGCTGGGAGGTTTGTGGTGACAGGACTAGGTGCAACTGGCACACGTTGCCAGATGGGAAATTCCAATTAGATGTAGGAAAAGCTCTTTTATAATGGATGGCTTCAGATGGTGGAGGTTGTCCAGAGCATCTGAGACATATTCAGAATATTCAATATTCAGAATTTGGATGGACATTAGCACATGATGTGACCAGTACTGTCTGGATTAGGGTAGATGTGGAGAGGAATGAGTAACTCTCAACATGGAACCAATGCCTGTTATGGGGCAGAACCTTGGGGTCGGAGACTGGAAGGAGGTAGAAGAGTCCTGCTGTGACCTGATGTGAACATTGACTCCAGTGAGGGGACAGATGATAGGATTTTACCCACTATTCATCAAGCCCAGTTCTAGTGTTTCTTGCTTCCTTGAAAACATCACGTAGCTGGAGGATGTTGCATTTTCTGGCTCATTTTGCACACTGCTCCTCGAGCCCCAGCCCTCAAGCCAGCCTCCAGCTGCCATCCTGCACACCAAGCAGCTGCTCAGTGTCACAGTGTTTTATTGACACCCCATCAGCAGAGCCACGTGGGCTTTCCAGACCCATCTCTGAGCCTGCCAGGACCTTTCAGCTGCTTCCCCAACTCTCCTGCCTGTTTGGGCTGCTCCCAGGCTCTTGCCTCTTTTGGATGTACCTCAGTGCAAAGAGAGATCTCAGAGCTTGGCGTGGAGGAGAAGCGTAAGCTAAATCGACCCTATTTTTTTAGTAATTTCAGAACTTTCTGTACCAAAAGTGGATGTTTTCTCCTTGCTGGAGGGAAGACACCACTTCTGTGTCCTGCTGTGTGGTTGTTAAAATGTGCTCAGGAAAGCAACATTGGAGGCAAAATGGGAGAGGCATTCAGTGAAGGCTGGAGCATCTCTTTGGAGTCAGTGTAGTGCTGATTTGCTCTCAGAGTGAAGAAATAACCCGTGGGTAAAACGGCACTGAAGTAAGCAGATGTTTTCTGGACAGGCTCTTAAAGACCTTCAAAGGCAGCTAAGCCCTAGGGAATGAAGTGAACCAGGCTTGCCTGGAAATCTATATTCACAAGCTGAATTTTCACATTTTGAAAATGCAGTCAGTTCATTTGGGTGCTTAACCATCCACTCATCCTCAGCTGAGTGCTCAAAAATATTTTGCATGTATTTTTGTGTCTACCTGCTTTATGTCTGCTTTTATTCTCTACCCTTGCTGCTCCTTAGCTGCCATGAGGATATTTTCAGCTTGTGTTTTCAAAAAGCAAAAGTGTTTACCATGATGTTTTCTTTCTGGAGTTTTTGAACCTGCAGTATTTAAAAATTTCAAAACACAGTGTGGGCACCAAACAGTTCAACCTAAAAAAAAATTTATTTGGGATCAGAAAGAGATGTACCGTTAGACTGAGCTTGTGCCTGTATTTGTGATCAAGAACAGCAGGCAGGATTGTGGGACAAAAACATTTTGAAATTTTTCTTCATTTTTCCACTGCACCTATATTTTTTGCCTTTCTTTTTCGGATCCCAAACTCAGTATTGCCCTGCTCCCCCAAAGTCTGTGTGTCCTGTCCTCTCACCTGGGCTGTCCTGTGCTTGTGGCAGCTGCCTGGCCTGCCATCAACATAACAAAGCTCCAGCACAGCAAGGAGCACTGTCCAAATTTTGGACAGATTTCTTCCTATCCCTGGGTTTATTTTCCACATTTCCCACCTAATTCACTGTAGCCCTGAAGAGCATAATCCTCTGCTCCTATTGAGAGGCAAAAATAATCAATATTCAGCTTACTTACTAGTAGAAATGCTACTCAGCAAAACTGAAGTCATCAATAGAGAAGCTCTCGGTTTTCACATAACCTTCATTTCTTCAAGATGTTTTCCTCAACTTACTGGACCCACTTGTTCTTCAGACAGCTTAGCTGAAATTGTCCTGGGTTTCCCCAAAATGTGAGAGCCTTTTCTGTGTTTGATCATGGCCAGTTCAATATTCTTCCAAAACTAAAGGGCAGCAGGTTATTTGAGCTGCAAAGCACTGAAGGGAGCAGAAGCTGTGGATGAAGAGCAGAGGCTGTGGATGTTAAGTGGAGCTTGCAAAAGCAATTTGGGTGAGACGTGGTGCTGGCTAGCAGAGCTCTGTTAGGAAACCACTCAGGCTTTCTGCTAGGCATTACACATTCCCAATTTTATGAACTTTGCTGGAATCATGCTAGCTAAGTGAAATGCATTTGCAGGCATAACCCAGCAGATTTCGGTTTAATGGCTGCAGCAGATCTCTGCTTGTGGAGCTGAATGTTAGAACTCAGGGCTGGAGCTGGGGACAGCAAGTGTTCATCCTAGGGAGGCTTTCTGCTCTCTTAAAGGCTGCCTGGAGAGAAAAGATAAATGCTGATTGTACTCTGCTATTGCTATTATAGGAGGGTAAAGTAGGAAAGTGGAAGAGAACAAGCAAAAAGCAGAAGGGCATAGGATCAGGAATAGGGAGGTGTTAATTGTTCCCTGTCTCTTTGGGATAGATGGAGTGAGCCTTTTGCCCATAAATCTCACAGTGTCATAGCACCCTAGTAATAAACTCCATCTCAGGCAGTAAGACAAATGGATCTGAGGAATGCTGTAACGCTTCCTTGGCTTCAGACCTGTGTTTTGGGTAGTTCTGTATTTTCCAGTGTTTCATTGACAGGGCTGGAGGAGATGGCTCCTGGGTGGGGTAAGGCCAAATCCCCATCTGCCCTGAGTTAATGAGTGATGTGGGATGGAAAAGGTTGGCAGGGAGAGCTGGATCTGAGCCAGTTCCTCCTGTTGTTGGTTTTGAAGTGATGGGAGCATAGCGTGGGTGCTTGCCAGGAGTTGGATTCAGGTAATGGTGTATGATGTGGCTCTGGCTGACTAGCTGAGATCATCCTGTGGCTTATCTGGAGGGGCTGGTGGCCAGTACAGCTCTGACACTACAGGTGGTGCTTGGCCCTGGGCAAGCATTTGCCAAGGTCTTCACCCTGGATTCACTCTATGACTTCAATCAGCCTCAGACAGCTACATCAAAAACAGGAAGGTTGAACAGGTAGGAGGCACACAGGGCATGGCTGAAGACCCCATCAGTCACCCATAAACTTCTTTGTGTGGCACTTATTTGTGATGGTTGATCACAGCCTTCACACCCCGACAGTGCCAGATCCCTCCTCATTCCAGGTGAAATGGGATCATTCCTGTGCAGCATGAGGGTCACTTGGCCTTGGCTATCATTCAGAGGATTTTGCTGTTCATGGTCTTGTTGTTCATGATGATCTTGATGCTATGGAAGGCACAGGGAGATGTGGGGTCTGCCAGTAGTATTTACACTGCTGTGCTTGGAGTAAGGAGTAAAACTACTAGACACATAATTCATTCCTAATATTACAGTATGAAGCTTTTTGCTGCTTGTCTCCTCGTGGATGTAATTATTCGTGGGAGCTCTTTTTTAAAAGTAATTACACCATTAAGCATACTTTGGCTTCAACCATCAGAATGCATGGTTGGGCTCCATAATTACACCACTTACTGATGTTACATAATTGTACGTAAGAGTCTATGAAGCAAACAATGCTTGGGCTCCCTCTGACTCGTTGCTGCTTTGATCTCCAAAACAGTTGCTGGGGGTGGAAACTCTGCATCCCACGTCTGGGTGAGTTGTGCTTGGAGAAGCTGTTTTCTTCCCAGAACCACAGAATTTTCTTCCACTCAGTGTGATGAGACACTCATGTTCATAACTAGTGAAGGATTTGGGCTTAAGTCACTGGATTTGATGTTTTCAAGTTTGTGGATGTTGTCATTACAGTGCTGTGGCTGTTGAGGACTTTGGGGTCAGCCCAGTGAAGGGCAAGAAATGGAAATAGTGTGGAGGGGAGGACCAGGAGTGTAACTGCAATGTGAGAGTGTGGTCTCAGCAGGTTGTTCAACCTTTCCATGGGGACTGGATTGGCTGTAGAGAAGTGTGCCTGTCCTTGGCTGTTCTTGACCTCAGTAACAACAGGTCTCAAAGTGGGTGGCACATTACAGAATCACACAGAATCACCAGGCTGGAAGAGACCTCCAAGATCCCCGAGTCCAACCCATGCCCTAACACCACCTCAACTAAACCATAGCACTGAGTGCCACAATTCATTTAGAAGCAATGGCAGTTTCAGAGCATATCTAAAAGATGTTTCTTGCATGGCATCAGTGACCTTCTCGTTGGATTGTGTCCCCCAAGCATGGACAGCACTGTCCCTGATGGTCCCAGCAAGGCAGAGATGGATGAGGGAGATGTCCCCACAACAGGAGCTGGGTGTCACCAGCAAATAGCAGTGGTTGCTGCACACCCAGCAAAGAGTGTATCTCCAGCGTTGCTCATCTGGCTCAGGGATGTGGAGGGATAAGGCTAGGATACAGCCCATTTGCTGTGGCTTTCACCCATAGCTATCTCCTCCTGGATTAAAATCTCTTTGCTTGTATTTTCAGTGCTTTACAGTTTTGTGATTTGTTTTAACTGCTTGTTTAGGGAAAAAAAAAAAGAAGGTGAAATTGTGTGTTTATTGTGTTTCTTTAGTTGAAAGAACCAAATGATGAGTCCAATCTTAAAAAGAAATCAAAACCAAACAACACGAGCCTGGGAGCTGCCCAAGTGGCTCACTTCCTCTGGGTTTCTAAAAAAGTACATGTCCATGAGACATGTTTTTGTTCCTGTTTCTTCTATACACAACACTGCGGAAGCTATAAGTAAAATCTGTCCCTAAGTAGGCATCTCTGGGACATGCAGCTGCCAAAACAAAAATCAAACAACAAAACTGGGCTCCTGCCCTGAAAATAATTCATCCTGTTATCTTTTTCCTTTCTTTTCAAGTCCTTCTATTTAGTTTACGTGACACTCTTTTTAAAAAGCAATAATGTGCCTGGCCAGTGTTTCCTATTGCTCTTTGGGAGGCTGAAGCTGCTTCTGTAGCAGGTCAGGGTTTCTGGCAGTGCCCATGTGAGCACTGTGCCAGGTAAATGCTCCAGCTGTAGGGATGGCTGGAGGGTCAGACCTCCTTTGGACTGTCAGCCAAGCTCTAAGTTAGTTTTGTGTTCCTTGGTGCCTTATCCTGGTTCTCTCACAATTTCTCTGATACCTTTCTGGGAAACAGTGCAATGAGGGCTGTATCTGAGCTTGTACAATTAAATTACATATAGCACTGTGAGAAAACAAAGCTGGAAGTAAGACTTTGCAATGGCACCATCAGCTTATTGCATTTCCAGTATCTGTCTGCGAGAGCACTGAGAGGACTGTTGAGGAACTTCTAAATTAGTCAACTCCTTCTCCTCGTAAAACCACCTGACTCCTTTTTCTAAAAAACTTTATTCTGCATTTAGGCATTGAGTAATCATCTGTTCCTCTCACACAAGCAAAATATATATCTGCTTACACAGGATCACCCTTTTCATTTGAAAATATTTATGCACCACTATTATTTCAAGGTCTATGTAACTTCTGTGCAACAGGATACAGTTGTCTTAAAGGCATAGGAATGCTCATTTTCAATTTTCAACAAAGTATTCCATGTAGAAATGTTCAGGTTTACAGCAGATAAGTTTTCTGAAACCTATTTTGTTAATCCTATCATAGAAAGGGTTACACTGCATGCCTCACATCTCAGAGAGAAAAACACACAGTAAAGAACTTTTTATAGGGTGAGGAGACACCAATTCTGAATTTAGAGCCAATCTAATGTTATTCATTATAATGTTTTCTCCATCTGAATTTTTATTGTTGGTTTGGTAGCCTCTTTGTTCTGTATCTGATTCTCTGAAATTGCCTGCAGAATAGCAGTTTGCTAAAGACTGCTGCATGTCTGGCAGCAGTCAATGAGTTGCAGACAGAAGCTGATGTCTGCAATCAAATAAAACATAGACAAGAACTTTCTCCTGTTCGGAGGAGAATGTGAAGGGCACAGAAGAGGCTGTCTGTGCTAGCCCAGCTGGTGCCCTCTGAAGTGCTGGTGTGGAAATTGGGTCTCTTAGTGCAGTTCCCCTTTGGTTGCTGAAAGCAAATAGTCTGGTGGCTCTTTCCTGTTCCCTGGCAGTGGTTCCAGGATGGACATGTGCTGCTCATGGTTGGATGCTTGGTTGTGGGTGTGGTGGACTGAGAGTCATATGCACTCAGTAGTGTCAGAGGTGGTAAAACTTGGGGCTCTGGTGTAAACTGTGTGTTCAGTCAAAATGCAGGGTGAAAAGTCATTTAACAGATTCAGGACACTTTTTTTCATGTTTTTCACTGAAAAGGGACCTAATGTGTGCACTAACAATATTGACCAGCAGGTTTTCTACTTAGCAATGTGAGCCTGTGAACATTTTGCCTCTGCTCCTGCACTTTGCACTGACTCCACATTGAGCACATCATCCAGTTCATGCCCTGGATCTGCTGCAAAATATCTTTACTGGAGATGGACCATTGCATATCGGATTTTCCCAGGATGTGGATAAAAAGCATGGGAATCATTGCTGCAGTTTATCAGATCTCATCTCTTCCCAAACTAAATTAAAACTTCATGCTTTGGCTGGGCTCTTTTCGATGTCATTATGCTGCCATTGAGGTCTGTACAAAGCTGGGCAAAGAAGCAGGGTGGGAACTGTAAACCTCCTACATCCCCTGCAGTTTGGAGGGGAAGAAGGTGACTGCAACTTTCCAGAGGGATCATCTGTCCTGTGCCTTTGAAAGTACCAAAAGTGCACAGATGGGTGTTGCATATGACAATATATGGAAACTCCAGCCATAACCGTTTTGCTCTGATGGAGAAATATGGCCACAAACCCAGGAGAACAGCACATTATTTTGGCACAAGTGAAGTTATGAATGTGTGGCACGACTCTGGGGTGTGTAAACTCTCAGCTTAGTGAAAAATTTTGCAGTACTGAGAGTAGTGATAGTAGGTGTTGTTACAAAATCTAGATTTTCTCCTGCAGTACCATGTATGCAGGCTGCTCTCTAAAACAGCAAAGCCCCTCAGTGGAACTGCCACTTATACAAAATAAAGCAAAAGGAAATTCGAAGCAGCTCTCAGAGCAAGAAGTATTAGCAATATTTAGAACTTGTCTCTTGCAGGAAGCTGCATCCATATTGGCTCTTCTTGAGACTTGTGTTACCCTCTCTCTAGAGTCCTAAATACCACCTGTAGATGAGTGTGAAGATGAGAGCCAAAGGCATGTAAGCCTATAGATTCAGCATGAACAGTTATGTGCCTCAGTTATTAAACTGGATACTGATCTAAGCATCTTTTCCAATAGATGGAAAAATCTCAAGTGTGATCTCTTCCTCATCACTTGTCTTTTATACTATCTCTTTCCACCCACTCCCCCCTTCTCTGCTTATAAATGTGTAATTTCCTGAAAAAAAGATTTCCCCATCACATTTATTTTTAGATTTGTGTTTGTTTACCAGAATCTGTCTGAAGGCTGTCTGGATAGCGATTCAATATTCACTCATTGATTTCCTAGCTTTCATTAGCTTAAATACTTACTCAAAGCAGGGGGCAAGATCTTCATTATTTATTTTAAGAGCATTTGGTTTTAAGATGGCCTTTTGCTTTATGTTGTATCTGAATCAATTTTAAAAGGGCCCATTTATATTCTCATTCTCTTTAATGTTTACTTTTTGGCATTAGTGTCTGGTTGTTTCTGTTTTATAGTACTTTGAAACGGAAACTAAGTTAGATATAGAAATTAATGAGCTCACTGATCGTTTGCCAAAAAAAACATGACATAGAAGATGCATGTAACAAATTAACCCCAAGATTTCCCTGAAAAATGCCCTTTCCTTTACCAGAAATAACGAACAAAGTAATGATGAAGCTTATTAATTTGGTTTTGAGGGGTCACTGTGCTTTTTGGAAGGCAATGTGACCTCAGACAGCATTAGTAACCCCAGAATTCTCTTCCCAGAATTGATCTTAAATGTACTTTATTGGGTGATTTGAGTTCTCTGAGAATCTCAGACTCATCTTTTTGTTACAAAATGCTTTCAGATCCATAGGAAAGTGCTCTAGGAGAGCCTAGACGAGAACGTTCATGTCAGTAGAGTGATTTGAGTCATGATTCAGCCTTTTGTCTCTTCTTGGGCTGGAAAAAAATTCCCTACAGAGTCCATATAGCTAAGAAATATGTTTTGTCCTGGTTGTTTTCATAGCTTAAATCTGGCTTTTCTTAATGCCAAGGCAAGATTTTAGGGACAAAGAGAGTCAATTAGAAATGCATTTTTAGGGAGGCAGACAGAGCTCCTATGTAGGAAGGTCCAAGAACAATTGGACTCTGGAAGTGGAAAACATAAGTAGTATTAGAGATATGTACTTTTAAAAGTTGGTTATTATTTAAATTTGAGACAGAAATGAAGGAAACTTGGAAGTAAGGAAATTAGAGACAATACGAAAATGTTGCAGCCACCACTTTGCAAAATGTGAAATGCAAGTATCTTTACTACTATAGCTCCCAGCTCTCTGTCCTTCCCTCCTTTCACCTTCTCTTCCCATTTCTATCTGGAAATTATAGGATTGCTTTGTGATTCCCAGTTTGGATCATGCATGGAGTGGTACATAGAGCCTCAGTGACTGGTAGGCTATAAAAAGAATCTTAAATATTCTGTGATTTACACTTTTTAGTGAGCCTGAATCTTTAATAGGGACCTAATGGTAGATCAGGAGGCATCTTTAGATTGAGGCTTGTGGTGTAGATACCTTGTTGGTGTTCAGTCAAAAGAAAAAAAAAATGTTTTCTGTAAAGAAGGATAAAAGATTTCCCTGGGATCTGAGGCTCAGGTGTCATTCAAGATGCCAGATCAGTGTATTGAGGAGCTTGTATGGCAACTGTCCTCACTGACATCTGTTTGCTGCAGAGTACAGAGGAAAGGGAAGATGAGCAGATTGTGAATGTACATCTGCAGAAGGAATATGATTTTTTTTTGCATTATGAAAATTGCAAAGGTCAGGCTTCAAGTGAGAATAATTTATTACAAAAATTCTGCAGCAAACAACTAGCCAGGATACATGAAACTTCACTAGAGGAAGATTTATTGAAGCAGCATATTTTTTACTGGGAGAATATAATTGCAAATAAATGCAGTACTCTATAAAATATTAGAAGGGCAGAATGGCATGCTTCCAGCTTTCAGTGCTGATGTCTGATGAACAAATATTTGAACAGGGAGGGAGGAGGGAAAGAAGAATAAAAGATCCATAGCATTTGCATGGGCAGATTATTTTCATCTTGCAGTTGTTATGTTTCTGTGGGGAATCAGTAGTGTCAGTTGTTTAGAAAATACTGTTGACACAGAAATGTGCGTCTTTAAAGAGTAAAAACCAGCTTCTTAACTTGCCAGCTCATCTTGTGATGCTGTCAGTCATCAGCAGCTGAGCAGAGCCTTGCTGAGGGTGTCATCTGCTTTGTTTTTGTTTTTCATCCTGGAATCCTACTTTATTTACCTTTATTTCTTTCTTCAGCTTCATAGTAAGAAACAATCCCCACCCTGCAGAGTTTGTGATCTAAACAGACAGGACATGGAAAAACAAATACTATGTCACAAAGTAATTGAATAGGAAAAGCAAATGAAAGTCTGAGTGTTCCAGCCTCCTTCCCACCACCCTGTGTCCCAGGAGCTGCCACATTTTGGAATTATCAACGTCTTTCTGTAGTGCTTGTGGTACTTCATGGAGCACCTGAGCAGAGAAAGGCTCCCAGCCCTGCTTGGCTCACTGTCAGCTGAATCCACCTTCAAGGGAGCTGCTGCTGTGAGTGGCATTGATTTAACCAATAGGTACTCAGGATGTGAGTGGTTATTGATATGAGGAAAGGCAAAGTTCACCCATAAATAATGAGCCAAGAGTAATGCAGCAAAGAGCAAGTGTGTTTATGTATTTTGCATGAGAGAGTCACAGGGTTCAGTCAATTCAAATAAAAGCAGATAATCTGCAGATCAGGGACTGTGACCAGCATCAGTTCCTCCTCCCAAGTTCTAGGTGGGCTCCATCTCCAATCATCAGCATATGAGTTTAGGGAAGAGGGATGAAGAGCTCTGCTACCCTATACCCTATATCCTTTGTGGGTGCTGGGCAGCCTCTTCCGTCTGAACCTGTCTTAATCTGTTTCCAATCATCTGCATGCCCTGATAAGACTTACCTTGAGCCAACCTCTCATGTGAATCTCACAGGTTTACACACACAGGTCAGGGGACTTGGTTTGGTGTTGGCTCCTCGAAGAATGCCAGTGGCTGAACCAAGGTGACAAAGTTTTTTCCAGGAAATGTAGATTAAGATCACATTTCAGGTAGTAAAAGAGCTTCCCATGTTTCTGGGATCTCTGCTACTTAGTCATCGCTGTTCTGTTTGTGTTGCACTTTAAGGACTAAGTGCTGTAGTTCAGGGGCTGTTTTGGGGTGAACAGCAATTTTTTAAGCAGAATTTCAGAGTGGGTTTGTCCATGTCAGCCCTACAGAGAGCTGCAGCATGGACTACTTTGACAGTTTGCATTTTTTCATGCTGATGCCAGAAAAAATGAATCTTTTCCAGGTAAAGTGTTCCAGGAAAGAGTCTTTTTGTGTTCTTTTAAAAAGAGATTTGAATGCTGGGTAAGGATCACCTCTAAATGTCTCTTCTCATGCATATTCTGTATGTTCAGCTTCACTACAAAGTGTCAATGAGTGCAAACTTTGGAGCTCTTCCTCTCTCCTTAGGGATTCTCTGTATAGGAAGTAAAAAAAGAAAAGAAAGAATGAATTTTAGTTCACAGAGAACTCATCAAAAATTTTAAAATCAAGAGTCTGGGCAAATAAATACTGTTTGGATTCTCTCTGTTCACTGCTTGACTTCTGAGCTTTTAAGGCTTAGGATTTCAAAGCTTCTTCCACCTTCAATGGAGTAATTGAGAATTTCTGCTTGCTTTCCTTCCTTCCTGAACCAGCAGCCCAGCAGGATGATGTGGAAGAAATACATCTCTCTTGAGCCTTAACCTAAGCCCCAGTCCTGCTATTTCATAATGATGAGGTGCTCTCATACCCTCATTTTCGGCTGCTGCAGAGAGCAGACCCTACTCCTGAGTATTAGCAGTTGTTAAATGTCCACTTGCATTTATATATCTGTTCCTTCTGTGTCTTCCAGCCAGATATTAAAATTCAGGAGTGATGTGGGAGCCTACAAGTGTTATCGTTGAGACTGGCTTGCTCCCATGGTGACATTCAGATCTTGTCACCCAGAGAAAGCTTTGTGGCTGCAGAGGTTTCTTCTTGTGCCAGATCTTGTCTTCGTGGAGAGTTCCAGCAGTGCCAGCTTTCCCTTCTTCAGGATCAGAGAGAGTAAAGGAGAGATGCTGCTTGGGCAGGGATTGTTCAAGGAACCACTTTCATTCCACACATCTTCTGTGAGCTTTGGAACTGACTGTGTAGGGAATGGGTCTGGAGAAGCCAAAAAGCCCCACACAACAAAGCAGCCAAAGTACCAGGATGGAGAGGGGAGTGATTGCTGGAGGTTTTTGTACCACACAGAGTACCAGGTTCACCTTTGATGAAGATCTCTCGCCATCTACATGTCCCAGATGGGCCATCCACAAGAGCTGAAGTCATGAGCTTTATATGTCTAGGCGGTTCTACATTCTTTTGAAATTACTTAATTTTCCTTCCATATATGTATTTTATATCACTGTTTTGCCGATAATGAGTGTTCTGAAATACAACATGTATTATACAACTCTATAAATCCATATATGCATACAGTCTGTATGTATATAAACTGATACTGGAAAACATAGGACAGTGTTAGCTGTTGGAACATACTGTCACACCAGTTTATTTCTCTTTCTTGCCATGTGTGCTTTATTCCACTTGCCTTGCAGAGGAGGGTGCCTGGGCTCTGGGAGTGAGGCTGTTGCTGCCTGAGGCAGCTGAGACCTGGCCAGGACCTAGGAGAGCTCTATGCTCTGATGCCTGATTTGGGCTGCTACTTGAAAGCCCCATATTTCCATATATGTTTTGAAGTGTTGGATCAGCCCCCAGTAGTTGGGACCTGAAAAAAAGTTTTACTTCAGACACAAACTTCTCTATTAAGTCTGCATTTGGCTAATGGAGTGCAGAGGATTTTCCTTTGGTTCAACTATGGGCACATTTTGAGCCTGATTCCTTCCAGTATCTATGGGGACAGGGTTGTGTTTTCTGGAAGGAGCAGTCAGGAGCAGGGGTGGATTTTCAGTACTTGACTGCCAGCTACTCATCATCAGAGCCATTGCAAGCTTCCAGGCTAGCCTGCAGCCACAGAGGTGGGATCAGAGCTTGTTCAGATGACCCTGAAATGTCTTTATAGTGACTATCTTGGCCCCACTGTGCTGTAGGTAAAATACAGGGCTGGCAAATGAGCCTGCCTGCAGCTCCTCACACAGCCTGTATCTACCCAGCTGCAGGGCTGCAGATGTGCCTCTTTGTGCAATAATCACCTTAAGGCAAGGCTCAGCTCCCCCTTGGGTTGCCTGAACAACTGCATAGAATCTGAATAGCTGTCTTGTGTGGAGAACCTCCCTTTTGACCACCACATGCCTTGCTGGATGCAGCTCTGGAGTTGGCCCTGTGTGTTTTCACTGCAGGGCTTGGCGTGTGTGAGGGTTTTGCTTGGGACAGTGCTTTTGGCTCTGGCTGGACTTCCTTCCTCAGCAGGAGGATTGAAGGAACCAGCCCACACATGGGCCTTTGTATGAGGGTTATTGAAATTTTTCTTTTAGAGCTGAGATATCACTGCAATGGGAAATGATACCTTTAAAGGGGAAGACTGATGGGAATAAACACACCACTAAAACCACAGCCAGCACTTTGCCATGGCAGGCAGATGCAATAGCCCTGAATGAGGGGGGTCATGAGCCATGAGAAGTAGCTTTCAAGCAGGAAGCAGAGCCCTGGTCTGCCAGAGCCATGAGCTTTTGTGAAAAACTGGCTGGCAGTAGTCTCAGAGACCTGTACTTTTAATAGCAAATCTCCTTTGCATGGATGTAGGAAGCCTGGGGATGTCTGGAATTGCTGCAGCTTGGCTGTGTGATAATAAGGAGCAGCTCTGTGCTTATGAGCCCAGAGCTCTGGCATTTCTCTGCTTGGAGCTTTCATTCCCCTGTGAACTGACACTTCTGCAGAGGGGAGTGTGACCAAAGTGGCATTTTCTGCAAAGAGCAGGAGGCTGATGTGTAAGAACCACATCAGACCAGCACAGACATGTACCATAAATTGGGCACTCATTTTGTGTGCCATGGGGCACTGATGGCATTTGATGAGCTGCTCTTACAGCAGCCACTGCTGTGGAATCAAGGAGAGGAGCCCATGCCTGTGTCCCAGCATGGTTCCCAACGGGAAATCTACTTGCTTGGGATTGTGCAAGGGAGAGAATTTAGCTGTGATGTGCTTCTGCAGAGTCTGGTTTTTCATCAGCCTGGGTGTAGCATGTTGAGTGGAAAATGGTGTGGGTAGGCTGCTGGGAATGTGCTGGACCATGTGAGGGGCAGGAGTGTCAGGCAGAGGGGGAGAAATGGACATCTGTCACTGTGTTGAGCAAAAACAGTGCAGTCTCAGGGGAGAAGCTCTTCAACAACATATAGGGAAATCAGCCTTCTTTGGCAAGCAGAAACTTTCTAGGAAGGTGAAGAAAGTTTGCCTGTAAATCTGTTGATTTTATTTGGCTTGTATGAAGGATAATTTTGTCCCTATGGCATAAGACCTTTAGGATGGAAAACTCTTTTCCCTGCTTAGTAGTAAGAACAGAGACTGTTTTATAAGCCTCATTTTTAGGTGGGTTTTAATTGAAATGAAAACTAATATGAATTTTTCTCAGAAATATTTGTTAGAAGTCTAGCTTTTTTTTCTTCTTTATATGCAGTAAAAAATGTAGAGAATAAGAAATTTCATCAAGAAATATCCATTTTTTTATATAAAGGTTTGTGGAAAGAACTCTTAAGCCTGCTTCAGTGCTGTTCTGTAATAACCTATCCGTTTACTTCAGAAGCTTCACTGATTAATTTCATAGTTATACTCATTTCCCTTCTTGGAGAGCCCTATATTTAATTATTTTTAATAACAGGAATATGAATCATATTATTCAATATCTTACTATTACTCTTCATCTTTCCAAGGATGTCGGAAATAGAGAAATTTGTGCTTGGCATTTTGATGTACATGATGGAAACACAGCAGATAGAAATTTTCTTCAAGAATGTTGGTGTTGACATAGATTTGTGTGTATTGCTTGCAAATTTAACTCAAATTAAAGTAGTGCATGGAGAACCACATGAAATTCAAACCCATCACTGCAAATAAATGTGAAAGGAGGATCTGTGTCCCAAAGAACTTGGAGTGCCAGACCAAGGGCAGACCTGTAATACAATGGGATTTGGAATCAGGTCTATTGAATTTAGTCTTCCAACCACAAGACCATCCTTCCCTTCCAAACATGGTGATTTAAAACTTTGGTCCAGTTTTTCCTAAGTGCTGAGCACCCACCAGTTTGCAGTAAGAAGAGACAGTCATGCAGTCTCATTCATTTTTTGAAAGGGGGAAAATAGTACACACTGGATATAATTTTCCTGGTAATACTGTGATCATTTCCAGCAGATTTTCTCAGCTAGAAGTCAATGTTTTGGTTTTTTAAAATGAAATACAGCTCTCTGTTGTACTTCTATCCACTTAGAATCCATTTGTTGTTGGTTTTTTTTTTTTTTTAACAGGCTGATCTCTGATATTGTGCCTTTGGGCAATATCCTGCAGTCAGTCTCAGTGCCCTCCTCCAAGTCACATCACATAATGACTTGTGAATGAAAGATAATTCAGATCAAGCAAAACAGGAAAGTTCAATGCAAAAAAATAAAAGCACAGCTCTTACCCAGTTCTTTTCATACCATGATCTCCAAGGCATCCCTGAAAGTACCTTTATTTATTTATAGTCTGCAGATGGGGAAACACCCAGAAGGTCCAGGATCACTCAGCAAAACAAGAGTGAATCAGAGCTAGGTTGGGGATCTTAAGTCTCCTGGCCAATCTCTTTTTGTGACTTTTTCTGAAATCATTGTTATCTAACAGAAGTTTACATGGGGTTTTTGGTGAGATTTTTTTTTCCTGAGTGAACATTGTTGTTAGTTTTCCCAGTGAGTTCACCAGAGAGATGTGTTGAAAGATGGGACTTTTTTTAAACCAGGGCAATTGGACAAATACCTGTCATCGAGAGGATGTCATTGGTAGAGTGTCAGAGGTAGGGAGAATGTTTTACACTTTGGGACAGAGTGAAGTATCAACATCCCATGGCACACTTCAGCCAGAACACATGTCCCAAGTGTATCAAACAGTTCTGCCAAACTGATAAGGCGTGAAAGTTGTCCAGGAAAGCTATTTCATACTGCAGATACTGCCTAAGAACACATTGGTTTCTCATTTATTTACAGGATGTAAATTAAATATGATTTCTCTTCTCTGGTCCCTGGTTCTTCAAAGGTAATAGGAAAAAAAGGGTGCAAAACATCCTTTTTTTCCCCTCTGTACTCGTTAATCTGCAGAAAATGAGGCACTGTTCCTTATGTCCCTTGTATCTGTGTTCCCTGGTATTTCTGGGGGCTTGTCTGCAGGCAGCCCTGAGTGCTTTGCTAGTTCTGACACAGCACAGACTGTTTAAGATAACGAGTTTAGGAAGCTGTATGTTCATTCTTGCACTTCTGTACGATTGTAGAAAATAAAAAGGGTCATCAGCTGCCAGGTTGACACTGGATTTTCTTCCTTCTCCATGGCCAAAAGAAGCTCACACACAGACCATGTGTCTGCAGATGCTGTTCTTGAAACTGAGCTTAAATTTTTTTTTGGTATCTTGGTCATTGCTTTCCTCCCTGTGAGCCCTGTTCAATCCCATACAAGCTACTGCTTGGTAGGAAAGGAAGGGAAAGGAGACACCTTTTTCTCAGCTTCTGCAGACATTCGTCATGTTTTTGTCATTGGTAACAGAGAAATGTTGATGTTCTGTTCAGCCATGAATATTCATTGATTGATTCTCCTGATTTGTGCTCCTGTTTGTCCATGAGTGTGAAAGGAAGAACAGGATTAAACTGACCACTTGAATTTTCTGAGGAAATTGGTAGCACAGGGTGAGTCCAGTTTTGGGCTCCCAGGTCTTTAAGGGGGCTTTGCTTTGGAGGATGGGCTGTGGTGGCACAGGGCTTTGCACATATCACGTGTAGCATGTGAGGGTTCTGAGTTGTGCTGTTATCTCCCTTCCTGTTTTTATCTTCCCTCCACCAACTTTCAGTATTGCATGCTTTGAAATCGTTGTTCTTACATAATCTAAAAAAATAGAAAAAAATAGAACTAAAATGTGATCTTTATTGTCCTTAAGACATTTTGGGGCTCCTGAAAAAGACTGATTGCTGCCAGGGGTCACACCATGCCTCATGGAGACAGGAAGAAAATGTAATTTTGCATACATGAATAATAGGTAAATGCTCATTTTCATGCTCAACAGGTGATTCATGGGAGTTGTGGCCCTGGAAAGTCTGACATACTGACTCAACTCATCAGAAAGTTAATGAAAATTGGAAAAAATAGTGTTAGTAACATGGTGAACATGGTCTAAGACTTGCAGTGGGACTTTGGATTTTCCTTCTAAATTTTCCACTTTCAAACCAATTTCAAAAGCAGACTGATGCAGAATCCTACATGGAAATTGGTGTTATGGCAGGGTTGGAAGAAGCTCCATGAGTAGGGTTTGTTTTGCTAATGAGTTGGTGTACTAATTTTGAGTAAAACGATCAAATCTGGGGTTATGTTGATTTGGCAGCAGCTACCCAGAAACAAAAATTGTTGAACAGCTAAAACAACTTGAGGCAGGCAGACCAGAGCATCTTTCCTATGCAATCAAACCACGTGTCACGAGGAATTTGACTGAGGAGAGCTTATTTTACATCTCTCTTTGGTAAGCTCCCGAGGTCGCATTCTCTGAGCTGGGAGTTGTGCGGAAGTGTCACCAGGAAAGATAGCTTTGCTTCAAAATTAATTACAGTGAGATAAGGGTTGTGAAATAGAGCTGTTCCTGTTGGAGCTGTCAGCGTCTCCCTCGTGCTTGTTCGGTGTCGTGTTGCTTTTTGTGGATGCTGGTGGCATTCCCAGTTATTAAATCCACTTTGTCATTCATACCATCCACACAGGGTGTGGGGAAATCTCAGCGTACTCAGTGACGTTGGGATTGGGAATTTCTGTGCTGTAACATGAATGTTTTCTCCTTTTGGCCTTTTGCTGGAAATGCCTGAGGCCTGATATGTTCTGGGTATTATCTATGAATTTCTCTGAACAATGTGGTAAGTCTGGCCAGGATCTCACAAATCAGGAAATGGTCACCCAACAGGTCTTCCTGACTTAATCTTTCTGAAGGAATGTATTGGAAGAGTTGTTTGACTGAAGTGACTCCTCGATTGCTCCCACATAGGCAGCTGGTTTGGAAGTAGTTACTAAAAGTAATGGGGTTGTGGGAAGAACAATACTTCAATCTGCCAGGTTTGGAAGTTATATAATTTCAATGGTTTGACGAGTCTGTCACCTATTAACAGTTATTGAATGGTTTAAAGAAATAATGTGCTGAGAAAGTTAGAGGCTAAAAAGATGAAATTGTTGTCTATTACTATTTTTATTGTGCAGCCCCATAACCTCAGGCAGGAACCTGTCTTCTCCCCTAATGGGACTCACTGTCCCTATGATATTTTTGATTTATTATGGGATGTTTGGTCTGTCTCTTCTTCTGTGTTTTCCATCAGTTAAATGCAATAATATTTGCCTTCTTTTCCAAAACACTTTGAGATTTGAGGGGAAAAAATGAGAGAAAATGAAAGTACTATTAATTTTGGTTATTTTATTAAGTGTTTTATTGATTTAGTGCCATCTTACTGTTAGCATCAAAGACTCTCAGGGAGGTTTCCTAGAAATTCAGTATCACCAAGAGAAAGAAAATTCACAGAGAATGAAGAAGTCTGAAAAAGCAAAAGGCCTCAGAGATTGGATCTCATTAAAGGAGCTGATGGAAAAGAGCCTTAGACATCTTTAAAAATGTAAATCATACTTAGAGGACACATCTGAAGCTAATGCAATTAGGCATAATGTGAGATTAATATACTTGTTTCAAATTATCCTATAATCAACCCTTTAACAAAAACACTCAGTCCAAAACTGGATAAATGATAAAGATGAACGATGAGAAGGAGAAAGTACTTGAAGTGAGTGAAGAGTAATAATAGTCTTCTTGTGGTTTAATCCTGCTGGCAACTGATCCCCATGCAGCCATTCTCTGACGCCCTGCAACAGGATGTGGGGAGGCAATTGAAAGGGTAAAAGTGGGAATTTTTACTCAATTTCTGCTCAATTGCGGATTGAGCTAAAGAGAGTTCCACAGGCAAAAAAAAAAAAAAAAAAAAAAAAAAAGCTGAGCACGCAAGCAAAGCCAAACAAATAATTAATTCACCATTTTCCAGGGGAGAAACAGCAGATTCTCCACCCCTTATTCCACACCATTTACATCATGCTCAGATACCACCCTATCCAATACAGTCTCTTTAACCACCACCCCCTTCCTATCTTTTGATAAAAAACACAGGTGTCATTTCCCTAGTCTATGTACCACCCCTGTAGAATGTCCATAGAATTCCCCAAAAATGTGCACAAATGCCCATCAAACGTCTGTTGAGTTAATTTAGTTCATGGCTTTGTGCTCCATCTGTCATGGTGGTCACTTAGGACAGGAGAGGTGGTGTTTTATGTGGAGCTATTGGGCACCAAAGCCAGCTCGGGTCAGGTCGCTGCTTCTTGTAAGGCTTCTCCAAGGCTATAGTAATCCCTTTAACAACTCAAATCATGGCTTACAACAATTTAAAGGTATTTCCATTACAACCTGCAACCCTCGTGCCTTTGGGCCAGGGTTTGACATTGTAATGAACTCTTCCCCTTGCTCCTGCTCTGGCTTGCCCTTATCCACACACTGATATCCCTGAGGGTGTATCTGCTCCAAGTGGAACCTTATCTGTGAGCCACAGCCTCTCCCAGGGGTGTACCTGCTGTGGTGCAGCCTTACCCACAGCCACAGTCACCTTGAGGTGCACCTGTTCCCCCATGGGCCACACCCATGGCACTGACACAGCCGAAATGTTCCTGCTCTGGTGTGGACACATGGATGGCCAAGGACACTTTGGGGTGTTGTGCTCCCACATGGGCTCACCCACAGGTCACAGCACAGCAGCACAGGAGCAGCAGTGATGCCATGGGCATATGCCAGCCTGGTTGCTGCTATCAGAATGTTCCCAGGCACAGCAGAGTGAGATGATAAGCCACACAGCAGGACAGCACACGGAGAAAGCGAAAAGCAGTCACTAACGAGTGCTAGACTCGAACATGCAGTGAGGGAAGCAAGCCCCATGGCAAGCACAGGAGCCTGCCAATTAATAGCTAATCAGCAGTAACAGCTACAAATTCGATTTAGCATGTTTCAATCAAATCTGTTGTTGTCTTGAACCCTTTGAGTCCCATGTTGGGCATGAGAAAGGGCTGTTGTGGTTTAACTCCCCTGACAACCCAGCTCCATGCAGCACATCTTTCCCCAATGGAATGGGGGGCAGAATCAGAAGAGAAAAAATGAGAAAACACTGAAGTTGAGGCAAATCAGTTCAATGGGTAAAGCAAAAGCTGCGTGTACAAGCAAAGCAAAACAAGGACTTCATTCTCTGCTTCCCATGGGCAGGTGTTCAGCCATCCCCAGGAGAGCAGGGCTCCATCACATGGAGCAGTGACTTGGGAAGACAAGCACTGTCACTTCAGATGTCCCCCCTTTCTTCCTTCTTCTCCCAGATTTATGAACTGAACATTACTCTGTATGGTCTGGGATGTCCCTTGGGTCAGCTGGGGTCAGCTGTCCTGGCTGTGTTCCCTCCCAGCTCCTTGTGCACGCCCAGACTCCTCGTTGGTGGGGTGAGGAGCACAAAAGGCCTTGACTTCGTGTAAGCACAGCCCAGCAATAATGAAATCCCTGTGTTATTAATGCTGTTTTTAGCACAAATCCAAAACACAGCCCCATACAGGATACTCTGAAGAAAACTAACTTCATCCCAACCAAAATCAGCACAAGTCTTCATTTCTACTTGACTCCAGATGAGACAATCTTCCTTGGGCATCCCATTTTACAGATGGAAGAACTGAGGCAGGGGTGAAAAAAGTTGGTTTTCCTCTGCATCAGTGCTGGTGTCTGCATAGGGTGAGCATCACTTGGGCTCTTTACTAAGGTTTGGAAGAGAGAAGGTGCCACATGCTACCATCCCTCACCACCTGTTGGCATGGAGCATATTGTCAAATGGGTAAAGAGTCATTCTATTTGATGATGTTTAGGTTTATCTTCTACATTTTTCCATTTGCAATTTGGATGTGATTGAATTTAAGTACACGTAGTTTTGACAAATCCAGGCAGTTACAACTCCTCTGTGATTTAAGATGCATTAAATTTTTCATTGTAATCAAGTGGAGGAGATGTGAATATGACTGTATTTTGCAAGCACTAGCCCTGCTGGTATAGACTAATGTATCAGTATGTGTGTGTACACACACACAGTATAAGTAATGAATTTGAAAAATGCCTTTCTGCTCTTGTGGCCAAGGAACAGCCTCAATTTTGGGCATTTCAGGTTACATTAAGAGAAGAGTGGCTTCTGAAATTAGACTTCCATGAAATGTGACACAAGAAATCTTTTTTTACTAGAAGTATTGCTCTCACTGTCCTTAAAAAAAACACCAAAAAAGAAAAGGGTTTTTTGAGAGTAAATGTCCTGTACAAATATTTCTCTATTCTGCTGATTTGATGAGCTATTATTTGAGCGACCTGCTGAAACCATCTTATCATATTGATGGCTTTAAAATTTTTCTGGACTTTCAGTTGATTGTTTGATTGCACTGATTCTGTACACTGGATGGAAGAAAAACAGAATCAATTTTATTCCAAATGTGGCAGCTCCTAGCAGCTTTTTTTTTTTTTTTTTTTTTTTTTTTTAAGGTTGTGTAAGACTGGAGATGAAGACAGAGTGCATGAATTGGATTTCAGCTTGACCAAGTACTTAAATACATTGTTTTCCCTTTGCCTTTGGTATATGGCTTTGAATTCTTCCAAATTACTGGTCTCCTTGGCAGTCTTGTTGTAGGATATCAAATTACATTTAGCATTATGTGACTAGAGAAGTCATCACCGTATCACAGTTGGTTACTGAATTTATTTCAGGATGGGAATGTCCACAGGGCAAAGCTACCAACTCCAGGAGGACAAGTTGCCATCTCTGTAGGAGGTCTCTAGAAAGGGACAAAGGATTATGAAGGCAGAGAAAACTGATTTTTACAGTTGCCAAAAGAGGTCTGAGACTCACAGCAGAAAGGTACTGCTGCCTCTCCTCAGTGGTGTGATGAGCTCATAAACCTTGTCTGAGCAGGTCTGGTCCTGAGACCTTGCCAAAACTAAGGCAGGAAAAAGTAAGAATGGGAACAGGAGGATGATACTACCTGTACCTTGTGCCCTGTTTGAAGGATCAGGCATACAAAACATACTGGAGTCTACTAGGAACGATTCCAAAAAGAATTTAAAAATTTTCTTTAGAGGTTAATTGATCTCTTTATTTGTCTAAACAAAGACTAGACCTGGAGGGCTTGCTGAGAATTTTTCAGAGGTGTGTAAAGAATAACAGAAGATTATTTGATCTATCAGATACATCTCCCAGAAAATTTCCCCAAGATACACCATGTAATCTCTCACACATGAATTTGGATTTTGGATATCATGGGCATCTTAAAATCAGAGCAGACCCAGCCTGCAGTGAACACCTGTAGTTCCTTACTCTGCTCATATTAGATGTTATTTCTAATTCTGGTTAATTATTTAATCTGTCTATTTGAATCAAGGCAAATGGGTTTAGGAAGCTGTGCTACCTGCTATAATTTTTCAGAGATGTAAAAGGAAGCAGAAGTTTCCACCTGCCAAATGAGAAAACCAATGTGATTTTACTAATCTTTTCACTTTTACTGAGAAGTAACTAATTGTATCACTCACTACAAATTCATATTACATCATCATGTTTATCCCTCTGTATTTGAGAGCAATGCATCTTTACAGAGGGAAGGGAATAATGTAATTATGGATAAGCAAGTACACTGATGAGAATTTGCCTTTGGTTGAATGCTTTTTGCTTGAGATTTAATGAAACTCATTTACTCTAAAAATGGCTTATAAAATTAACTCAGGCCAAATTTGTCGCTCAGCTGTTGTGTGGTTGTATGGCTAATTGATTCAGCACATGGATCTTTAGATCAGTGAGCTTTAGATCACTGAATCACAGAATCAATTAGGTTGGAAAAGACCTCTGAGATCTTCAAGTCCAGCCTATGACTAATCATCATGATGTCAACCAGACCATGGCACTGAGTGCCACGTCCAGGCTCTCCTTAAACACCTCCAGGGATGGTGACTCCACCACCTCCCTGGGCAGCCCATTCCAAGGTCTAATTGCCCTTTCAGTGCAGAAATTCTTCCTCATATCCAACCTAAACCTCCCCTGACGCAGCTTGAGACAATGTCTTCTCCTGTCGCTGGTTGCCTGGAGCAGAGCCTGACCCCCACCTGGCTACAACCTCCTGTCAGGGAGGTGTGGAGAGTGAGGAGGTCATCCCAAGCCTCCTTTTCTCCAGGTTAAGCAGCCCAGCTTCCTCATCTGCTCCTCACTGGACTTGTGCTCCAGACTCTTCCCCAGCTCCATTGCCATTCTCCAGACTCAAATGGCGTCCTGTATTGCAGCACACCCCATAAAGGTGTCGCAGTGGCTGCGCTCTGGGAAATGGCTCTTGGAGACATTGTCAGCTCCACAGGAGGACCCACATTTCTGGGCATACAAGCCAGCATAACCCCTTCTTGCTTATGGGTTTGCTTTCTTTGCTCCAACATGCAGGCTGTGTGGCAGGGAAGGATGGGTCAGCAGGTGAACAAAGATAATCCCCTTCAGCACCAGCCTTGGGCCAGGATGTGCCCAGTAGCTGGTTTGAGTTTTTAGCCACTGTGCACATTCACAGCAGGGGCTGTTCCTAAGAAGGGTGGGGAGAGAGACTGTTTCTGTGTTTCAAGCAGATTCTCCAAGGGGTGAAATGCAAAAGTCTGAAAAGAAGGAAATAATGTTCAGTCATAAATACAGCAATGAGAATCAGCCTCATCTAAATGCTGCACAGTGTCCTCTGCACTGCAGGTGGTTCAGGAGGTGCCTATTTCATATGTATTTCTTTATTGTTATTGTTTTCTGTTATTATGTGCTGTGTTATTTCTGCTGCCACAGCACCCAGAAAACACAGCTCCTTGTCCAAAGTAAATGCATTAAAGCAGGTATGATTTATGCCCCAGGTGCAATGAAGCAGGACTGCACACTCACACCAGCTGCTGTCACCTGGGCGAGCAGCAATCCTGCCAGCTCTTTGCTGCCTGAGCATACACCAAAGGTCTCTCTGCTCAAATGGGGTCACAGCTTAAGATGCACCAGAGAGCATGTAAACAGTCATGTATATTATCTCACTTTCTGGTCAATGCATCCTCTTCCTTTTGCAGAGTTTTCTTGCAGTTAAAGACTGTTTTCCTGATTGTGAACATCAATTATCTCACCAGCTTCAGTGAGCAGCTTTGATTTAGACCTATGAGTCTGTTCTTATAACTAATCAAAGCTTTTAATAACATTAGCTACAGTGACACCCTTGTAACTTCACTAAAAATTACCTAACACCTATCAAGAGATTTGTTTTATTAACTTGAACAGTGACAGGATTTATCCAGTCGATAGCCAGTCATTCTCTAAAGAATCATTTTATTTTGGCTGCCTACCCATTTTAAAAATGCTTAATATTTGCATGTTTTCCTCTGTCATTTGTGAATGACTTCACATCCTGCTGTACAGAAAAACCAAATTGGAAGGTCCTTATTGTACAGTGGGTGCAATTAAAATGAGAGGATCAGACATAATGAGAGCTGGCAACAGGCTGTGGAGGGTTATGGAGGGAGAGAGCACAAGAAGAGATGTACATTAATTCTTGACAGGGCATTTTTTAACAAATGGTACAATTTGTGTTATGCTGAGGTCTGGATTAGGAGCATCTAATTGCAGACAGTGATGGCATCAAGTGGACCAAGTGCATATTAACATACATATTAACAAGATACATGAACTGGGTAAAAAATCAAATTCAACTGATGTTTTGACCGTGACTTCTGTGCTGCCTTTACCACTCCTAAGGGGAAGGTGATGCTGTCTGTGCCAGTCTAGTCTGTGCACCCAAGAGGATAGATGCATTTTCTGGGGCTCTTCTGGAAGGCTGCTACCTCCTGATTTGGAGAGGCTGACATCTCCCACATGCAGCAATTGCATCACATTCATTCCAGGGATTAATTGCCTTAATTCAGTAACAGTCACATCTGGAGTTTGCTCCGTGAACCACCTCCTGGGAGAAATAACCTCACTGTGTATCTTCACCTCTTTTGCTGCACTGTTGAGATTTTAAACACCTCACAGAGGGACTGTGCATTTGTAGGAGGCCTGAGGTCCTTGAGCTCTGGTTTTGGGTGAGCCCTCCAAGTATGACTAATGCCCACTGAAGGTGTGTTGCCATGGCAGAGCCTGGGTTGGGTTTTGTGGGACAGCCTTGGTGGGGCTATGTCTCTGCTTGTGGAGGTGAACATGGTAAAGCTGGCATCAGGTTCTCACTGATTCATTCTGTCAGTCCTCACTTAATTTTTTATCAAAATTTGAAATCAAAATTTTTAAGAAAATAATTTTATCCCTTTAAAGCCCCTATTATGTATAGGTAGAACAAGGTTTTGAAAGGCTTTAGTTGTATCTGAATACTTCCCAAAAAATATGACATGTAGCCCAGCCCAGGGAAACACAGCCCACAGCCCACACCGGTTGAAAACAGTGCAGTTTATATTTCTTTTCTGTCTGCAATCACCTTCATACACTTCACATACCCACAACTCACAAAAGTGATTTAAAGAGACAGTGTGGTCTGAAGTTTCTCAAATCAGAGTAAACTAAGCCTGGATGAAGGATTTTTTGTTTGCCTCAAGTGTTCTCTCCTGCATCAGGCTTGCAGTAAAAATAGAGAAATTATTTCCTGTCCTGCATCTCTGAAATTTTAGCCCTGGTTACACAGCTGGGGTCAGGTTTGGCACAAGCAGTAATTGGATGTCTTCATGGGCATTGCTCAGGATGCACCGTGGAGCTCTTCTGGAATAAACTGCACTGCAATGTATATTTTAATACCTTTACCTTTCAGTTTGGTATTGAAAACAATATATCAAGTTGAAAGGCAATAAAAACCTTTGTGTAAATATGCCCTAGAGGTAGGTTGATTGAACTGTAATTTTTTTTTCCTTCCTGGTGTCTTGTGAGAAAATCTTTGTTGGAGAGGTGATGCACTGCTGGATTTTACAACAAGGTTCCAAAAGAACTTCTAACAAAGAAATAGGTGTGGACTGGTGTTGTTTTCTTATTTTATTGGTAGGGGTGCTTTTTTTGGTTTTTTGGGGCTTTTTTGTGGTTTTTGGTGGTGGTGTTTTTGTTTGGGTTTTTTTTTTGTTGTTGTTGTTGTTTTTGGGGTTTTTTAGGGTTTTTTTTTTTTTTTTTTTTTTTAAACTTTCAATTCAGCTCAGGTTCTGCCTTTAAACTGCGGAGTTTCCTGTAAGAGTTTTATATAAAGATTCCTGACCAATTCATGTTAGCTTTTATGACTGTCTCTTTGCTAATGCCCAGCATCTTTCTAAACATTGCCACCAGTGGGTTCAATGTTTGTGACAAACTCCCACCTTTATCCCATAAATCCAGAATTTCAGCACACTCTTCAAATACTGATTATGGATTGGTACCAATGCTGAGGTTTTGCACATTTTATAGCAGTATAATTACCAAGAAATTGGCTGTACAAACAATATAGATTTTGCCTATTTTTTTCTCTAATTTTATAGTGTTTCTAGAAAATGCCTGGCTCTGGTAATGGGCACACTTGGACTAAGGTTGGGGTTAACAGGGACAGAAGAGTGGAAGGATCTCATCAGCATCATCTGCAGTGCTCTGGTCTCCCATCAGCCAGGGAGATGTTGGGCTCTTGAAGGAAAAGGGAAGAAAAAAGAAACAGGTCTTGAGCTCTGGACATTTTGCACTTACATGTTGATTATAAGGACCAGCACTATAAAAGAAATTCAGATGTTAAATCTAAAACTGTAGAAAAGTCAGGGCTCAGAGTAAAAAAAAAAAAATAATCCAGTCTTCCTGGAATCATAAAAATCTCTCTAAAAGTAATGAGATTATATAAAAATTTCAGTTGGGTTCTTGGTTTCAAGCCTTTAGGGTGTACTTGAGGCATGTAACCAAACTGTTCCCTGTAACCCTGAAGGCCAACAGATACCAAAATAAAACAAAATAAAAATGAGAGCTGAGCCACAGCATGACTCATGTCTTTACAAACTCAAACTTTACAAAAAAAGCCCACAAGTACCCAAAAGCTGACGACAAAATTAAGACACTTGGCAATATCATTACTGCAAGTAAAGGAGAAGCAGAGAGTGGAGTTGTCTAGAAATTGAAGGTGAACTTAGGTTGTCTGGACTGAAATGTGCAGAAAGAAAACCAAGGGCATTATTAATGTTAAGAAAATGAGTCTCCTGCAAATTCTTACTTCTTTTTTGTCCTTAAATATATGGTTTAAGGTGCCATTTGAATCTTAGGAAAGAAAATTTATTTTATTTTTGAAGATACATTCTTTTCAACTTGACAGTACCCTTTTCAATAATTCAATGAGATCAGTGAGAAATAAAAAAGGAGCTGTAGTGAGTCAACTTTGCAGCTCGGCAGTGAGTGAGTGGCACTGCAGCCTCAACACAGGTAATAAAATGGAGAAAGAAAGATCAGAGCAGAGAGCTTGCAAATGAATAAACCAGCTGAAAATTTCTTTAGTGACAGACTTCTGGAGCAAAGAGAGACATATTATCTCTCTTCCTGATTTTGCATTATGAAATCATGCCTTGAAAGTAGCTGGAAAGAAATTTCATCATGTAGAAAGTTGTAGTTACCTCTTGGATTTACTTTAATTTTGCTTTGGCAAATTTTCCTGTGGGAAAAATAGGCACCAAACTTCATCTGACCCATGTTCTACTTGGGTTTCTTTTCCGTTCTAAATGTGTCCTTTCTCCTTTCTTCTTCAGAAAATAAGGGAAGGACAAACAGCACGTGACCTCAGTTGTTGGTATGAAATATGACAGGATAAGCAATGGTACTAAAACAAGAAACTTCCCCTTTTCCCTTTCCAGGCACCAGAAAAAGCTCACATCTTCATGCAAACCTTATCTTTTAGGATTATCTCTAATTGGGATGTACCAGACTTAGAGGTTTTAATGGCAGATTTTCAGAATTTACTAAACTGATCAAAGGCCAGGTTTTCACCAGCAAATCCGTGTCTCCTGGGCTCATCTCTAATCACCCACAGAAACAGCATGGAAAAAATAGGAAGCCTCTTCTCTCCTCTTGCCAAGCACGGATCAGTGTGGGAACTTGAACCCACCAGCTGACAAAAGTAGGAACTTTGCTCTGAATCTCTGACTCAGGGAAAACCCTCTGGTTTTGTGTTGTGTCCCACTCCGGGGAGGGTTTATAGGGCTGTCAGATACTGGCTGATCCCATAAATCCTGCCAACATGGAGGTATTTTTGGTTGATGCTGGAGCTTCCCACCCTAAATACTTAATAGCTCTCCTGCTGACGTTTCACATCAGAGCTGGGGGCAGGAGCTGGCTTCCCTGGTCATAGGGAAATGAGAAAACTGAGCAATTTAAAGTGAACTTGGCTTTTTCTGGGAATAATTGCAGGTGCTTTCTTTAAAGCAGGATGGAGAAGCAGTGTCCAGAGTGGGACTGACAGTGTGCTCGGGGGGATGAAGGGTTACAGTGTGTCCCACCCTATGTCCCCTGGCATAATGTCAGGCATTACATTGGCAGGAGTTAGAACAACCCAGGGGATTTCAGAGGATAGAAAGACCCCTCTTGAAGGAATAAGTCAATATTTAAGTAAAGAGGGTTAGCACAAAGCTTTCCCAGGGCTGGTGCACTCTGTTACAGCCCTGTGGCAGTGCTCTTACACCTTCCTCAAACAGACATAAACCAGTGTCACAGGCATTGCACAGCACTTGCTGGACTATATCCACCTTTTTGATGGATGTTTTATATATTGAGCACCAGAAAATCTGTTGAGAAGGCAGAAAGGGAAAAGAGGGAGATCATCAGCTGGTATAAAGCAGAACAAGTCCATTAGCATCAATGGCACGCAGCTGGCACCAGCTGAGGCACTTCTTTGGCTTTTCCCTGCAGAGTTGCAGTGTGCTGCTTGTCTGAGAGCTGGCAGGGCATGGAAACCCCTGTCATGTTGTGTGTATGAGACAATGGCTCATCTGTGTGCAAGGGGCCATTGCTTGGGTGGGCACACAATGGTCCCAGTGCACCCTTGCACCCAGGAAGCTTCTGAATTGCTAATCCTGAGAGATCAGGAGAGTGAATCAGGGGAAGAATCTCTGCATATTTTCTCTTTCCTTACACTTTTCATGCAGGCATTTGTTACAAGGCAGGAGATATTTTGCTAGAACTGCCCTTTGTTCTGACCTAGCGTGGTGATTCTTCTCTCCTTCCACACTGGCATGTGGCTGAGGGATCTGTAATTTCCACAGTAGGCAGACAAAAAGAGAAAGCACTGAACCCATGTTACCTCTCTTGCTGTTTAACTTCTGTGGCTGAGTGTGTGTAAGCTGCACAGTGCTCCCCTTGCTGGGTGAGTGCATGTGGAGGTGATCTCCGTTCAGGCAAGAGGACAAACCCTTTGCAGAGCTGCTCATTGCATGTAGCATTTAGAGGTAAACATGAAAAAAGAAGGGCTGGAAACCTGCAGAGTATTAGTTTTTTTGTGGCTGTGTTCGTGCAGTTAAATGATCAGAAACCCAGGCTGAGATTTTTGTGGCTGACAAGCAGTGGCATCTCAAGGAACTGTTTCCAAGCCTGGCTGTGGGGTCAGGAGCCTTGAGCTGGGCATGCAGAGCTGGGCTGGCAGCCACCAGCATATTTGCTGTGATGCCACTGAGAAGTAGACAGCAGGAAAGTTTAAATGTGGGGTTGTTGGTTAATGCTGCCTTGCTGGAACACGGTGGGTCTGTGCAGGCAGAGTGGGGTGTGCCAGCCCAGCTGGGTGGGAGTGGAAGGCTGTCCATGCTGCCATAATATTGATCATCTTGGAGTCAGAGAAAATGCTGAGACCTAAAGCAATCTGCCTCATGCCTGGCGCTTTTCCTTTCTGCTCTTCACATTCTTCTCCATGTTGCCTCAGGGTTCATACAGGAGGTGCAGTGTCAGCCCAGGAAAAGGTGCCTCCCTGACCCAGCTGCTGCTGCAGCCATGCTGTGACTTTGCCTGTGGCAGACTGGGATGGCTGATGGGCAAATCTTGTTTATTTGTGTCCGTGGCCTGAACCAAGGAGCTCCATGCAGCTCCTCCTTTCCTATTCCCCCAGCTGCTGCTCCTGGCATCTGCCCTCTTGTCATGTTTTATGTCACTTGGGATCAGCTTTTTAAAAGGACAAGATAGTTTGAAAGCATCAGCATTGGTGATTCAGAGCTTGGTATGAGGTGATTTTTCCTCCTGCACAATTTTTTTTTCCTAGTTCAAAACTAGCTCAGATATATCTTCAGGTGCTCTGCTGATGATGTAGAAGAGGGACCAAATTTACTCTTGCTTAGTTGGACTGACTATGCAAAGAAAATGGTGGTAAAAATCAACACATCCCAATTTTTGTTTTCCCCCATCCTGAAGATGTTATTCAGGATGCAAAGAATGAGCAGGTTGGTGGAATAAGAAGGTGCTTTTACAGATGATTTTTGCAGAGCTGCACTTGAAGTGTTTTGTTTGGATTTTTAAATGTCAAGGCAGCCCTACTGTTTAATTGAGATTTAAATATGAAATAGGTTCCCAAACAGGCACAGACTGTGCAATGTCATGTCCAATATTAAAGGTGGCACTTGGCTAACTCTGCCCTTCATTTAAACAGCTCAAAATTGAGCATGTGTAAAATTTGGAAGGGTTGCACTAAAGGGATGCCTGCATTCCCTCACCTTCTCTCTTTGTTAAGTACTTAATTATTTTTGTTGCCTTCTTACCTATTCATAAGTGGGAACTGCTCTGCGTCTGATGTGGATAATTTCTCGTTGTATTGTGATTCCAAATTGACATTTATAAATTAAACAGCAGTGTAGCATCCCAGAGAGCAGCACTGTGGTACAATTAGGAATGTAATTGCATGGAGTCACCTGGGAGGCAGCTGGGATGGGGAAGGCATTGCAGATATTAGAGACGGGGGTGTCAGAGGCAGCACCATGGTGCAGGAAACTCACCCAGACAATCGCATTAAAATTGTGATCACCACTTTACCCTGGGGAGGGAGAGTGGAAAAGGCATTTGAGAGCTGACAGCAGGGTCTGCTGTCATTGAACTCAGATGGATTTTCTCTTTAACTTCACCCCGAGCAACATATTGATTCCTAATGTAGAAATTGTAATGCCTTATGCTAGGTATGGAAAAAAACACTGGAAAGAGCAGTGTCTCTCCTCCTGCACATGCTGAGACCTGTTAGAGGTTTGTGGGTCCCTGAAGACCCAGGGTGCCACCTCATCTCCTCTTGGGTGGGATGCTCTCCCAGAAAATGCTCCATAGGACTGAGTTTTCAGGTAACACCAAGCCACAGACGGGCTTGGAGAACTTGGCAGGAGAAACCATATGCTCCCTAAGCTCTCTGGAGTTGTGTTTACTTCTGCTTTGATCACATTGGTTGGCTTGTAGCCTCCTTTCAGATGTGATTATCATCCTAATTGGCCCTAATGAGAACTACACATGCAGAGGAAAGGGGATAACGAGTGTTCCACCCCCAGTCTTGTTCTATCTCCAAATTACAAGTAATTAGGAAAAAAGATGTGTCTCTTTTTATGTGTGTATATATATATATATATGTGTGTGTGTGTGTGATGTATATATATATGAGATATATATGAGATATATATATATATATATATCTCCTCTGCAGTGCTGTTGCTTTCATCATAACTTTCAGCCCCTGAATGTGTTTAACATGGGATTTTTTAGCTCCTTTAGGCGTATAAATCTGAAAAAAAAAAAGGGGGGGGGATATTGGGTGGGGTTTTTTTCCTTTCCTAAACTGCAGTTAGGACTAAACAGGCAGCTCTGGATGCTTCAGGCACCCTCTTGGTGCCTGTTCCAGTGTCAGCTTTGTGCTGCCAGCACTGATCAGTCCTGCCCTGGGAAGGGCAAACCTCCTGTGTGAAGCTGCCCACGTGTTTGCAGCTCCCTGGCAGAGCTGCTGTTTGCGAGGGACCTATCTCAGCTCCTGCTCCTGAGTTTTGTAGCACTTGATGGTTGAATCTATGAAATTTGTATCTTGCTGGGTAAACAACTGGTGGTAAAGTGCCAGGGACTGCTGACACTGGCTGTGTTTCGATGAGTGACCTCCTGGAGAAGGGGCCCTCAGCAGCTTTATGATTAACATTTTCATGGCATGCTTTCAGGGAACCTTTTTCCCAGGAACAAATACCTGGAAAAACCCATGTCTTAACTGCTTCTGTGGTTGGAATTGGCACTGCATGGTTGCTAGGTGTGCTGGAGGCTGCCCAGGGTCGGGTGAGGAAGAAGAGGTTTCCTTGGAGCTCTTTGAGGTCCTCTTTTATCACTGGGAAGGGAAAAAACTGCTGGCATAATTATACTTCCTCTGTTTCCGCTTAATTGGATAAATGGCACTGTGGATCATTTATTAGTCCAGGCTGTTGTGATTTATTGGATGATGCTTGGAGGGATTCCTCTAGTTTTTTTGAGTTGCATCCTTGGAGTTGGGATTAGCAGGGTAGTGCACAGCCTGGGCTGTGCTGGAGCTGTCAGAATCGACCCTGAGCTGCCCTGCTATGCTGGGGGGAAAATTAGGTGCCATCTTTCATATTTAATGGCCATTTGGGGATCAGGGGTGTTCTCCAGGCATAGGTGACACATGGAGAATCTGCAGAGATTGTCTCTGGCCCCACCATTCACCCTGTGTGTATGCAGCAAGATGGGTAAGTGTGAAATGGGCATGGTAGAGCTCATCTTGGGGGACAGGAATGGACCTCCCTTAACAACATCCCTGGTAAAAGCAGGAGCAGCAAATGGGTAGCTTTCTAAGGGTTCCTTCCCATCATTAGGGCAGCAAAATTCAGTCTAGTTTATATTGCCAAGAAGCTTTGAAAAGCTTTGAATTGACTCTGTCCATCGTTGATGTGACTCAGCATAGCATAAATCAGTATAGCTTCATCAGCACAGTAACTCAGATAAGTACCAGGAAAGGACCTGGCCTTTGGATAACATGGAAATAATATAGAAAGCCAGGGATGAATAATTTCAGAGTATAGATGTAGTCATGGTAGTAGTAATAATAATAATATTTTCCCTAGTGGGAGAAAAATAGACCTTTCATGGTTGTTGTGCCTGGAGCTATTAAATATGGATGAGACAGATGAAATGCTGCTTCTCCTATTACACAGAAATGAATAAACAGTAATTCTCAATCACTATATGCATCCCAGGCTTAAAAAACCCACAAAGACAAGTTAAATATGAACACCTGCTAACATTCGTGTGTGCCACTCTGAGGCTTTTGTCAACAAAGAGAAAAGGTTTGCTTCTTTAGAAAGACTCTGATGGCAACCCAACCCGAGTGTATTTACCCTGCTAAAGTTAGGAAAATAGGTTCAATGCCAAACATGGGGGTCCAATAGAGAAATTTACTGCTTGACTCACTGGGTTGATGATTCTGCTTGTTTACTGAAGCTTTAGCAGTGTGTGATGTAGAAAGCAGGAAACACTTCTGAAATTTTAAATATTCATGGCAAGATGGGGGGGAAATGATGCCAGCTTTTTAGTGAATCTCCTTTCTGGGGAAGAACTAAGCTTTAGTCCTCTCACAGATGATAAAAGTGTGGGGACAGCAGCCTGTGATACAGAAGGAGAGCTAAAGATAAGAAGTAGGGAGTAAAGGCTGTGTGTGATCTGGCAGTATGTGAAGATAGTCTCCCAGTTCAGAAATGGGTGATGGACTGGGGAGACCTGGGTTTAATCTCCTTTATGACCTTCCTTGCCCTAGTTCCCACGTATTTCATAGGTGTGACAGCACTGCCTAATCCTGTGAGGTGGTGTAAGGATAAGTGCCTGAGAAATTGTGAGGGTTTGGGCTATTCTAGCTGAAGGGGTGCAAAGGCAAATTGATGTATGCCATTTAAAACCTTGGGATGTGAACTTTAGTTTAACTAGCTGCTCTGATCCCACAAGGAAGAGATGACTGTTATATACAATGGTAATAAAAGGCCCAACACTTCGAGCAAAGATAAAGGAAGACAGGGGCTCTATTTATCCCACAGACATCAGTCCAAAAAGATCACAGGGACTGTTTTCTCCATCTATTTTTGATGCAGCTTTCAAAACTGTGTTTTCCCTGGGCATCTTGTGGTAATTCTCTGCTAATTTAATTCCTCTGAAGCCAGAGGTTGTCTTTATTACTACATGTCTGATGTACTACTAGATGGCTGGGTTGCTTAGGTGAAAATGCAGTTGTTGGAATTAGACAGTATTTTACATGCACTTGTCCTTGTTTTTGCCATGACTTAACCCTAAGCAGGTTCCTGTCTGTCTCAGTGATGGCTTCACTTTCCATGCATATTGCATTTATGCCTATGAGCTGCTGTTTGCTGCTGCTCTGCTGCATGAATCGACCCTAAGAACAGCTGTAATGGGTGAGACCAAAAATGCAGCTCATGCAATGCCCCCTCCCTGCAGACAGTGTTTGGGGAGAAATGTGTAGGTCAGTGTTTTGCAATAATGTAATTATAATGCTGTGAGTACTCCCCTAGCATTCTATGAGATGTGTACAGGCATTTTCTGACACTCAAATGGTGCCTGTAGTGGTCTGGGATGAGTTTTATAACCAGTATTTATCTAGTTGTTTTCTGAATCCTTGTTATTTGCCTCTGTGTCCCATGGAAATAAGCTGGATGAAATGTATTGAAGTGGATCCTCACTACCCCCACCTGCTGTCCAGGAGTTTCATGCCCACATTCCCCTAGAATGGTTGGGTCAGTCCAGTCTATAACCCCTTTCTACCAACCTTGTACAGAAAATTTCCAGAGTAAGAACCTTCCCGAACCTCCCTGCAATGATCACATATACCAAAACCCCTTGTTGTTGTTGTTGTTGTTGTTGTTGTTGTTGTTATAGTCGTATGGCTTTATTCATGCTGCCTCTGCTTGGTTTCTTCCTGGCTCAGCAGTAATCTGGCACATGTCTGGCTTCTCATATGTGCAAAACAAGTCTTTATTGAGCTCCCTGCCTGGTGCAACTGTTCTTTAGATGGTTTCCCCCACCTTTTGAAGTTCTTATATTTTACCCACCTGATCTGGAAATCCATTTCTGCTTCCTCCTTTGAACACACAATTTCTGGGTTTGAGGATGTTGTCTGACTTCTCACCCTTTCTCTTGCCTGGCTGCTTAGCCTGCCAGACTTCTCTGGTTTTAGAATTTCTGAACCTGGGGTACATACTTTTTCTGTGTTTCCAGCATCGATGTTTTCAAGCAGTGCTTATGCCTCCTGCAAGTTTTAACTCTCCTGGTTCTGTCTCCCAGGACCTTCTCACTTCTTGTTTTAACAACTTTACTCATTTTTACAGGTATTCTTTTAAAATTACACACAACACTGAAGATTTAGCACAGTGTAAAAAGTAATACTTTCCTAAGAATTCTGGGTTTCTCTCATGTCTCCTACTATAGGTTGACAGTTCCTTGCCACGGAGAGTGAGGGGTAACCCAGTTCTTGCAGACTCCTTTTGCTGATTTTTTTCTAGCACCACTCTCTAGTTGTAGTTTAAAACCCATTCAGTGTATTTGTGATTAAAACCCAAAGGTCTTGTTTGCAGTATTTTTGGGAATTGACTTTCAGGGAACCTTTACAGTGCATTGGGAGAGATATTCCTGCAATCCTGCTTGTTCCTTGTTGCTCTGCCAACATTCTTGTACAATCCTTTTGGTGTTCTTTAAGCTTCTGGACTGCAGGTCACTTGGGAGGATAATATGCTGCTTCCTTTTTGTTCATGAAATTATGCAACAGTTTCCAAAGAGACACAGAAATTATTTCTGTCAGGTTTGAAGAGTTATGTCCTCCTCTTCCCAGCCTCACCAGCTCTTGGGGCATTTTAAAGTGCCTCTCATTGCTGCTGTCCAAGGTCTGGGCTGGGTTACCTGGACCTGCATGAAGGCTGGGAAGCACAGTGGTGGCAATGTCAATGTGTGTGTGTAGCATGTCAACCTGAGATGGAAAAGAGTTCTGAGAAATTTCATTTTTAAAAATAGTCAGGGTGCGCGGCAGTCATCTCCTAGGAAACTCGCCATTGTATTATGAGACTATAATGTGCTGTGATTACATTTCAGATAAAGGGAATCAGCATTGCTGTCAGTTTGTTTCTGCTGAAGTTTTCCAACACAGAAGGACATCCCTGTGCAGCAGTTGGCTTTGGTTGGTGTTTGTGAGCTGGCTGAGGCACTGAGATGGTTCCCCCTGTGCTGCTGTTCACTGGAGGATGGGAGGGGAAGGCTGAGGCACGAGTAGCTCAGCTCTGCATGGGTTTTACTGTGTGCTGGAGCTGTGGGCAGTCCCACTCTGTCATGGCTCTGGTGAGTCAGGTGAAGCTCAGTAGCAGCAGCTTGCCCTGGGAAATCTGTAGAACTTCAGTCTTCTTCTCCTTAACAGAAAAGTTGGAAAATACTTTAGGATTGTTTGCTTTGGAGACTAAACCACTTGCTATGAAAGCAGGAATCGGAAAACTTTATGAATAATGTGGCAGAGATATCAATGTCTGTCTCACTGCTGATGTCTTCCATGGACCATCTCAACAAGATGTTGCTTCCATGGCCCAGACTGAACCCTTTGGGCAGGGAGGTCTGTCCTCTTTTCTGATTAAATGCAGGAAACACCAGCACCTTTACTCTGCTGTGATTCTCTAATGTTCTCAGCTGCTCTCATGCAGCTCTGCCATGCTGAAAGGGCTCATTCCCTCATTCCCTGTTTTTTAACATCACATGGGCAAGGCAGCAGAAGGCAGGATGGCTCCCATCCTCAGGGGTGAGGATTGCCGCAAGGGTCACTGCCCTTCTCTGCTGTTAAAAGCATGGGATGAGCTCAGAGGAACACTCAGTGTTTCCAGGCCTCGTTGGCTCCCTGCTTCATCTGGATCCGTGCTTAGGCTGGGCAGGATTTGGATGGAAGCTGGTGCAGCTTCTGGTTCCTCACATCTCCCTGGGGAGTTTCATTTTTGCCAATTCCTGCATAACTCACGACATCAAAAGATGTGCCTCAGAGCAGTGTGGAGGCTCATGACAATGACTTTATGGGAGGAAAGGTGTGCTGGTGCTGGATCCATTTGGCAAGTAACCTCAGTAGTCTCAACACAGCACTGTAAAAACGGAGCTGTGGAGAAATTCCTCATCAGCAGAAGCTGGAAAAAACCCCTTTTTGCATTGAGTTTTCCTGAGAATGACCGAGGGTGGCACATGCGGAAAGTGTGGCAATTATTTTTGCAGAAGTATCTGTGACTTGCAAAGGCCCTGGTAACTTTGTGTACAGTTACACTGAAATAATCTTTGCCAGAGTGTTTATTTTCAAGCTTGCCAGTTGCTAGGCAAACCAGTTCGCTGAGTTTCTTAACGTACCTCAGCTCAGACATGAAGCCACATGTGGATACATGAGTGAAGAGGCTGGGGGGCAGAAAAGCAAACACACTTCCTAGTGTTCTGAGAGGTGACCACTGGGAGTAAAGCTGCAGATGGAGCTCTGAATCTCCTACAGTGCCTTTTCCTACCAGAACTAAGTTTTGAGCTGTATAACAATTCATCTGTATGCCACCATGCTGAATTCTCTCTCTCTTTTTTTTTTTTTTTTTTTTTAAAATTCCAATCTGCAACTTGGAATGGGCAAGGATACAAAAAGCACATAATTTTTAGTCCAGATATTTAAAATGGATGTGCTGGACTGGCTGAGACAACAGGATGAGAACAAACCAATGAGGGTTTTATAGAGGCACAGAAGGGCTCTTGGACAATGGGAGCTGTTCAGCTGTGCTTGTGACAGCTCTGAACCCTGTGGACTCCTCTTTCAGTGTCCTGACTGGGGCTCTACATTGGATCTGAAGGAGTAAAGTGGAAAAGGAAGATCCTGGGAGATGTGCATTGGTTTCCTGGTGTGGTTATCTAATCTAAATTTGCCCTTATAACAGGAACCATGCTGTGATTATCTGCACTAATATCTGAGCATCTCAGATGATCTCTGTGATCAAAGTCAAGTGGAACAGGGGATTTTCGTTGACAGAGTTTAAGGATCTTACAGACACCTAGTGTGCTGTCACTAATATTTGGGTGGGATGTAAGCACTGTTGGACATGCTTTTCAAAGTACAGCAGGAATGTGGACTTTCAGATTATGCAAAGCTCCCAGCTTCTTAGTAATTAAAGTAAGAAGAATCACAGAGTTGTTAAAAAGCCTCCAAGACCATTGAGTCCTACTGTTTAACACTGCTATCTTCACCAGCAAACCATGTCCCCAGTTGCCACATCAGCCTATGCAGTTCTGACCCTCACATCCCTTGTCTGTGGAAGGGACAATGCAGTTCATGAAAGGTAGAGTTGGTATGTGAATAGCACAGCTCAAGTGATGCAATCTTTGGCTGTGATCACTGGGCAAGACCACCAGAACTGACACTGTGGCTTTATTCTGTGGAGACAGAAATGCCATTTGACTCAGTGAGGTGCTGTGCAGACTTTTGCATCTTGGATTTGTGGAGCTCCAGACACCTTTAGGTGAAACTGCTGGCTAAATGGGAGTTTCCCACAGTTTAGTCACAACTGCAAAGTTATTTGATCTTTAGGCAGGGGATAGTTCCACCTTCACTACAGACCTCTGTAGAAGGAATGTAGGAATTGCTGGAAGCAAAACTACAATGTCTGCATTTGCTTTGCTTTGCTAGGAGCAATATCCTCTAGATGTTCCATGATTGATTCAGCCTCTTGGAGAATGCCACACTGTGCCAGATACTTTCTTATGTTCCCATGTGGAGAAAGAAGAAGAACCATGCTTTTTCAAATTGGTGTAATCTGCTTTATATGACCAGATAAGATCTCCAGAAGTATTAGAGCCTGCATATATCAGTGTTGGAATAGGGAAATTCTTTGAAAAAAAAATTATGGAGATCACTTACGCCTCTAGAAAGGCTTGAGGTCATTATTAGAAGAAAAAGGGTTATTTTCCTGTGAGAATGCTGCCATCAGACAAATCTTGGGAGACAGTGAGCTCCTTTTGACTCATAAGATGAAAGTGCAAAAAAGATACTTAAATATTCACTTTGGAAAGAAAGTGATCATCAGTGGGGAAAAAAAAACCTGCTTAACAGCTCATTTGTGAAGCATATAATGGAAGGAAGATCTCAGCACAGAGAACTGTATATTTTTCTTTTGATTCTTGATAGCTTTACTATGACTGCCACAGAGGATGTAATGTAAATGTAATAGGCCTTTAAAGACAATACTTCCCTTTCTAATAGGGGTCAGGATTAATCAGAAAGGAGCAAACAGTTCAGGAAAAATGACTGTTATAACAAACATGACTCGGGATCTGAGCTGGGCCAGTTTCCCTTTTTAGCATCCATGCATCACTGTCTGCCTGGCATCCTATCAAATTAGCATACACCAGGCAGCTCAAACAAATTAGTTCATTTCAGAAAGGGAAGAGGTTCTTCAGAAACTTTCCTTTTTAGCCTTATTTCTGTGCTGTGTGTGGTTCATTCATCTTTGAACCCAAGTTTTATGGCACTGCATGCCTCGTTCTGCCCTGCACCTGATGGTTTTTCTTGCCTGGAAGTTTCCTTGATTGTCTGTTTTGGTGCCTTCATGCTGCTGGTGTGTGAGTTGGAGTGATGAGGTGCTGGTGGTGTGTGCCATGCCCTGCTGTGACCTTGGAATTCATCCTGAAGTAAAGAACTAATTCCAGCTACAGAAGGGTTTACATAGTTTCCAGGCATTTTTTTCCTTGGGTGAAAATGATTGCTGCCCTCTAAGGGGGTTGTTGCCTTCTGGTGAAGGTGGTCCAGGGTTGTGACGGAAACCACCTTGACTATACTGTCATAAATTCATGCTTTATGATGTTTAAATTGGTGTTTTCTGGATTCGTAGAAGTCTCTTTCCTTTAAGTAGCTTTCCTATAAGTAGCTGACATGGATTTCCAATCTTAATCCTAGTTCTTTAGTGGGTGGGCTTTTTTTCCCCCTGAGATTATTAAACATTGAGCAGCTAAACTAGAAGAAATTATAAGACTCAAATGGACATTAAAATTCTCACAGCTGACTCTGGTGACAAAAGCTGTCAAAACACTAAGCTGTTGTAACTGTAGATAATAGTTCCCCCAAAAAATAGATGTTAAATCCAAACAAATAGAAAAACTCTTGGTGACTACTTGAGATCAAAGCTTTGCACTGCTCATTCTGTAGCAGAGTGGAATGGTGAGTGGAAACCAAACTGGTTTATAAGGAAGGGAAGGAAGAAGCTCTACCTGGAGTGTGATATTGTTGGGTGTCTGTATTATGGTCATGGATATAAATGCCACCAGAGATCTGGGTATTGATGTGATTGCTTGCTCCCAAAAATTTTGTTAAAGGGAGAGCAGCAGAATGACTGGAAAGATAAGTCTGGAGTTGGGGATGTGCTGCCCACCCTGGGCATGGTGACTCCCAGGCTCCTCTCACACTGTGGCTGCTCATTGCAAGCTCCCAGTGGTTTTAAGATTCCTCCTAAAATGGACAAAATGCTGAGGGGATGAGCATGGGGCAACGGCTCAGAGAAAGGTGTCAGTGCTCCAGAAAGAAGCTTCTTGCTACAGGAACCCCGCCTGTAGCACAAACAGTAGTTGTGCCCCTTGCCATTGCTGGAGTGTCCATCAGCACAGAGCAGCAGCATTTTGGCACAGTGGGAAGTGCTGTTCCTCATCTATTATGGGTTCACAGCAGTCCCATTTCCTGCCATCAGGCATCTCCATGGGGTCAGCACTGCGGGCAGGGATTGGGATCAGCCCTGGAGAGGGGAACTGGGGTCAGGCACAGCCCAGGGCAGGGCCATGTCTGCTGTTAGAGCAGACACTCGTGGGGCCCCAAGGTAGGAAACAGCATTTTCAGTTGTGGCTGGGAGGCTTAGTGGAAGTTAAATGAGTAGTGAGGCTAAAAATACTGGTGTTAATACAGTGATCCCAGTTGTTGTGCTCTTGCCCAGGCGGAGGAAGCATTGCCATAGAAGGGGCTGCAGGGCTGGAACTGTGTGTTTGATGAATGAAAATAGCTTGAAAAAATATTTGTGCTCTAAAGAATAGATGGCTGCAACCAGATTAGTCAACTTTTCTCATGAATTTATATTCAGTTCTTGGGAATGTGTAGGGAATTTGGTTTCTGTACCCTGTGTGGCACAAAATCCCAAACTCCTTCTTCTTTCCTCTTGGCTGGCAAAGAACCCCATCCACACTTTGGTGCTGTTAACTTTGCATTCAGACATCACAGAGCTACTGAAAATTAAATTCTAAATTTGCTTTCATGCAGCTGTCAGAACACTGATGGACATGACTTCGTAATGAAAATCTTTATTTCCAGCTTTACTTTAGGTTTATGTTGGCATGCACCTGGATCATGTGTGAGGAGAGTGAGGAGGTGTTTACAAAAACAACTGAGTAGAAATATTAAAAAAAAAACCATAAGAGAGAACATGAGTTGTGCAGAAAAATGGCTTAGTAGAAAAGTAGTCTGCAGGACCAGAATCTCCCTGGTGTGTGCTGGTTACACAGAACCTGAGCTCATCCCACAGTTAACTCATCGAAGCCCATGGAAAAAGCTGTGAAAATGCTGGTGAAGACTCTTTTTCTTACACACCTGCCTCTGTTTGTGGTGCAGTCCAAAGTCACCTTTCTTTGGGGAGTCAAGGAGCAGAATTGCAGTGTGGTTGCCAAAGCCACACTACAAAAATGACCTTTAGTTTGGTTGGTGTCACTTTGATTAGTCAATCTCCTGTCTCAGGGTGGATGGACATGGTATATTTTTCAGATGTTGTGTTTGCTGTTCTTTCCCCCATGGTTTGGTCAGGGCAAAGTACACGTGGAAAGCCAATTGTATCATAATTAAGAGCATTAGCTTTATGCAGCCTGAAGATGTGAAATCTGTTTCCTGGCTATGTCTGTTGACTTAATGTGACAGAGCACCTGCTAATGCAGTGGAAAACTGCTCAATATGGAGGCTGAATGGCAAAAATGAATTTTTATCCTTCCATCAACTCTTTGTCTTCATTTTGTCAGTATTTTTGTCACAGCAATTTTTCTGTTGAATGAGAACAGATTTGCTGTCACAGTATATGCTGTTCATTGTATTTCAGAAATTAAGTGTTCATATTAAATTATAGCTCAAACAGAAGAAGGAAAAACTTATTTGTACTTTATTTGGCTTTGATCTGCAGGATAGCCTAGCCTTGCAGCCATTGCTTTCTCATAGAAAATCCAATCTGTTTAGGTATGAATAATGTTCATATTCCAATGTTAATCTTGAAATTCCAATCTTTGAAGCTAGATAAAAGAAAAATAATGCATGAGAAATAATTTAAATGAATTAAAACTCCAAAACATTGGCATCTCATAGGATACTGTGTGGTCCAGGTGTGTGCAGAGGCGTGAGGAGTCAAAACACCTCAAGCACCCTCAAGAATTTGCCATTATCTCAATGTCACTCTTCAAGTCCTTTAACGTCTTTATTTGTTTTCTTACTTTGTTCCTAATTCATATGGAAATGATCTAAATCATAAAATTATTCCATGCCTTAATTAGAAGTTTGAAAGGAGCAGTTCCTCTGGGGTAAATGATAATATGGTCAAAACTTTCAAAAATAGGTTGCTGCCGCACGCGGATTTTGGCAGCTAAAAGTGGTTTCATTTTGCACAAGTTTCTTGCTTACCCATTTCCACCACTGTCCTACGTCCTCAAAGCCATGATACTTTTTCACTTGTTTGCTATGATCTGCAGGCAGGACAGGGAAAATTCCTGAAGGATTTTGAAGCTCCTCTTCAGAGAGGTGAAGACTTTGTCCCTGGACATGTTGGAAAGGTTGTAATTACCTCTTTCCCAGCTGAAGGGAATGGTGCATCCCAACCATTGCAGACACATTTAAAATCATAACTTTTAACTAGTTAACCTCTTTTCCCAAATAAAAAAAAAATCTGTATCACAGTGTGATAATATTGTTGGGTTTTTTTCCTTTTTATCATGCAACACTGCCTGATGATGCTTAATGGAAGCCATGGCCTTTTCATAAAAGTCCTGTCATGTGAATGGTGTAAACTGCAATATTTTCCTACCCCAAACTTCTTTATAAAACTTTGTACTCAACTAAAATTGAATTTTAAACCTCAATAAAGAATTGTAATAAATTCATAGAGATAAATTGCTTCCTTCATTAATGTCATTATTTTAAAGACAATTCCTTTTGGGGAAGAAAATCTTTAGCAAGCCTGCTATGCTGGTAGTTCTGGAGAACTTTTTGGAGGATGTAAGGATTTGCTGTAGGATATATTGCTGTTAGCAAGAAAATGAGCAGCCTTGTCTTTCTGATTTTCTCTCAGTGTTTGCCTATTCATGTCTGAGTCAAGAGGGGTTCAGTGGGGGCTGGACTGTGTCATTAAGGGTGGATGAATTCAGCTGCATGTTTGAAATTACAATAATTGCTTGTGCATCTATTCTGTATTATTTTTTACTCTTCCCTGACTCCAGCAGACTCTAGGAGCATCTTTGCTGCCTCTTACTTGCTGGTGCTCCCTCCCACCATTTCTTTCTTGTTGCCCTATATTGCTGAGTCTCTGTTTAACACTTTGATCCCTATCTGCATCCATTCCCTTCCTTCTCTTTCCTTCCAGCACTTCACTTCTCTTTCTTTTGCGCACTGACTTGTTGCTTTGCCCCTCTCCCTTGCTCTGTGAGCACAGGAGCATATATAGTGCACAGGACAGTGCAGACTGCCTCAATTCCACCTCCCCACATCTCCCTCCTGCCTTCCCGGCAGAGCTACCCCAGCTTTCCCCCTCCCATTGCCTGGGGACTCTTCCCAGCATTAGCAATTTCATGCCATGGCCTCATACAAAAATCAATGTAAAAAAGCACCCTGTCAGTGCCCGGGGTTGACATGTGACCAAACATTTTAGCTGAGCTCCAGGTTATTTCATGCTTTCATGAGAAAGGTTGTTAAGGAGATAGGGAATTGGGTTTCGTGAGTATCTTGGAGCTCCCCCCAAAAATTTCATTTAAATTCACAAAGGCTCTTTCCAAGCAGTGAAACCCAAGTCTGTCCTGGTTAGTGGAGGAAGAAATCTAGTGAAATGATGGAGCCAGCTGAAATAGAGGCATTTTGCAAAGCTGGCTTTATTGTGTAGAGGGGAAATAAGGGGATTTCCATTATTTGTCTGATTTCAGCAATGAAACACAGATTGGGATGGGAGCTCCCTGAGTTTTTATAATCTCACAAACACTGGGAGACCTGTGTGATCAGTAAATGACTGGTGTGAATATTGCAACTTCCAACAGCATTTAACTGAAAGCCAGGAGTTTGCTCAAGACACAGCTGGAGTGAAGTGCAGTGCTGAAAGCTTAAGCAGGTGGGACTTTAGGGGTTCACAAAATACAGCTGTCAGCAGCTCTGTGAATTTCTGAGTACTCTGGTCTGCAACCAAAGCTGGTAAGCACCAAGAGGTCTTAGGGCTTTCCAGAAAAAGGGTTTTATTGCAGTTCTGGTCTGGCTGTCCCAAGCATGAGGGTCAGGATGAAAACCTTATTTGGTAAATTGAATGGCTAGGATTGTTGGTAACAGGAAAGCAAAGAACACAATTAAAAGCACTCTGGGTGGCTAATTTGTGTGAGCCATTTGGATCAGTTGTGTGGACCCTAAATTGGAGCCCATGATGTTCTGACATGCCGTGGTGGATTACACACAAAGCAGAAAACAGTGAATCATTCTGCTACCCCAAGTGGCATAAATGTAGTCATAGTCTGTCCTTTTTAGTAAAAATGAGGCAAAACATTCTTGTTTCAGAGGATCACTGCCCCATGTAGACAAGCTGTCAAACATCTGCTGTATAACAGCATGCAAAAGTCTTTCTTGTTCCCTTTTTTGTTCCCTTTTTTCATCCCTTCCTAAACTTCCTGTCACTATTTCCCTATCTGCTGGTACAAAAGCATTTCTGGGTAAACAGGTACTTTGTTTCCAGAGCAGCAGCCTCATCCTTTTGCTTGCCCAGTTAATGATTCATGTGGCTGTTTTGCAACTCGGGAGCTGTTGGTGAGGTCAGAGCTGCCTGGTTGTGTCATCCAAGTGAATGACATAAAAAGGAGGAGCCTGCCCAGGAAAAGAAATTCTTTTGTTTATCCACAAACATCTAGATAACCAGCAGTGGTGGGGAATGGAAGCCAGAGAAAGTTGGTGGTAGCCAAATAAGGCTGTGACCAAACATTAACCTTTTCAGAGCAGACTGGAGCATGGTTGGGTTTGCTCAGCACCCTCCTGAGCATTTATCAGAGTGAGCTGCGTAGGAGAGCAGAATAAATACTGATGAGGGGAAACAATAAAGGAAAGACTATTTTTATTTTGTATAAATAACATGCAAACCTGCAGCTGATGGATCATAGAGTCAAAGAATTGTTTGAGATGGCAGGAGCTTTAAAGATCATATAATTCCAATCCCCTGCTGTGGGCAAGGGACATCTTCCACTAGGCCAGGTTGCCCAGCCTGATCCTTCAGTTGTCATTGGGTTAAACAAGTCCTTGGATCTGATCTCTGTTGGACAAAGTGGGTGCTTCAGGAGGAGGTTTTGATGAATAGGAGCAATGATTAGCTGTTCCTCATCAGGTCAATGCTCTCTCTTGCCCAGTACCTTGCTGCTAAAGCAGTAACAAGTTCCAGAATGTAAGGATGGTCCTAATGTACCACAGCAAAGTCTGTCCAGAGTAGCAGTGTCTGAATGATGCTCAAATGCTCAAAAAACTGGGAACCAAAAAACCATGTGTATAGCACTGACTATAATGTTTTCCTGGCCTCTTCTCAGCCAGGTCCAGAGGCTTGGGAGGAAGAAATGACAGTGCAAGAAATAATACACTGTTATGAAATAACCTAATGAAGGAGAGGCGCTGCCCACTCTTGGCAATTAGTGACTGGCTGCTGTTGTGATGTTTCTTTATTTGTGTAACCTTCTCTGGGGTGACCACAGGGAAGCTGCTACTAAGGCCAAGGTTTGGACTTGTGATTTAATCCAATTCTTTGGCTTCAGTGGTTACCCACATCAGTTTGTGTTGTGGAATAATTCTGTATACATAGAGAGATTCTGACACAGTCTGAGTCAGGGCTTAGCCAACGGTGAGGGGAAGCTCAGGGCAGCCAGGGAGGACCAGAGTGGGGGCCCTGACCTCTTGTGGTGACTGAGGAACTGGGAGCACTCCTGGCACTGCTGTGTCACTTAGTTCTGGGGACTTGGTGCTGCTTTGTGAATTAAAGCCCAAAAAATTGCAGAAAGGGGAAAAGTGCATTACCCACCAGGTCAGCAGCCAGACTATGGTCCATGCCCTTGTGTGAAGAAATGGTACTTTCTCATTTTCAAGCTTTGCTCATATCTGTGCTGGACTGTGATTCTTCATTAAAATTGCTGTGTTTGGTAAGCCTTTAATGTTTTGCATAAGCGTGAATGTCTCCATATGTTTGTAAAGGCAGTGAAAGATGTTTTTAATGTCATTTCTGTGTTTAACAAGAGCAGCTTCCAAAGGACACCAAAACCATATTCGATGGTTGTGTTTCAGTTAATGGCTTTCAAAGAAGCACCACTTTAAACCAGGGTTTTTCTTCTCTTCTTTCAGGGGTGCATTCTCCGAAGTTGTTTTGGCTGAAGAGAGAGCGAGTGGGAAACTCTTTGCAGTCAAGTGCATTCCCAAGAAGGCACTGAAGGGAAAAGAAAGCAGCATAGAGAATGAAATAGCAGTGCTGAGAAAGTGAGTACCAGACCTTTGTTTCTGCCTCTTTGCTTCAGTTAGACTCTTGCATTTAAGGAACAGTGATTGACAAATATGACTGATAAGTTGTTCAGCCCATCACAGGCAGACAAGATCCTGCAAATTTAAATGGTGCTGAAAACCTTTTGAGAAATGCTTTTCTTTTCTTTTGTGTGAATGCAACCAGATAACTACAAAGTGGGAAAGGAATTAGGCTGGAGTAAGTCTAATATGCCATGGAAAGACCTTATCTACTAAGAATGTCAGCAGTGGTGTCACAGGCTTTGAGGCAAGCAGGAGCAGGGTTATAATCTATAAACGCTTAAAACAGTCTGTTTACTAATTGCTCTAAAACTATGGCATGCTGTGGATTGTCATAGGAGATGCTGTTAACCTGTGCCATGGAGAGAGGTACCTCTGCCACTTTTGGAAGGTGAGGGTGTTTTTTCCTGAATGTGGCTGTAATACATGGATAAGAAAAGACATTTCACAATTGCTATGAATTTGTTGTAGTTATTAGAGGGTTGATCCTTACCTCTTCCTCATCTTATGTCCTAGAGGTGTGATTCATCTCACCTGGCTTGAGACATTTGGATCTGAGCTTATCACCCTTGACTTTCATTCTAGGAAATGGAAGGAGATTGTTTACTTTAGGATTGGTTCACGTAGTTTGTTTTAAACTTCTAAACATACCTTTTCTTCTCACTGAGTTAAAGTTAGCACACCTATATGGAACTAACTCCACACTGGAACATTCTGATTCCTGCTGCACTTCTGTCCTAAGTGGGACTTCTTGCCCCAGTGCTTGGTCATGTCAGAGCTGATGGCTGATCATCTGGGCACCACATGACAAAACAGATCCTAAAAACTAACTGGATGAACTAAGGGCTCAGACAGCCTAGGTCAAAGGAGCTGGTTCAAGGACAAATTCAGACATCTCAGTAGGCAGAGGAGATACTTTTCAGTGGAGAGGCACTCCTTTTCAGTGGAGAGACACAGAAAAGGCACTCCTTTTCAGTGGAGAGACACAGAAAAGGCACTCCTTTTCAGTGGAGAGACATAAATGGGGCTCCAAACAGCTACAACTATTTGTAGCAGTGCCCTTCTATTGTCAGGTCCAACTTGGGTCAGCCAAATGCAACATTTTGTCTTCCTGTGCAGAGTTACTAAGGTCCTGTCATAAGACTCAACCACTGCCATCTCTGTAACCAGGCGATAATGGCCAATAACCACAGCTTTAAAGTCTTTGTGTTGGTAGGTTTGTCCCCTGGTACTCGTGGGGTGTAAGACCTGCAATATTGACATGCAGTAAGAATTGCCTTGCATCAGCCTTGACCCTGATCTGTTAGAGCAGAGAAATAATTTAGGTTATTTCTTACGTCTGTATTGTGAAATGTTTCTGTTCCCTGCAAACAATTTCCTGAAAAACCAGGAGGCAGCACCCAGGCTGTGCTATTCCAGCTGCAAGGGCAGGAGAATGAGTGGGCAGAAAACTCCTTTAATTTCATGCAATTGGATCTACTCAATCTCTTGTGCTATGCATGTTAGGACCTTACAAGAGAATTTCGCTTTTTTATCTCCTGGTGTCTTCTACTGAGCTGTTGCTAATACAAACTTTGCCTGTCATTGTCTTTGTTCTGAAAATAGACATCCTTGCTTCCAGATGCAGTACTCAATTTGTATGTGCCACCAAGGAAACGTTTAGAAAAAAACAAACTAGATTCTGCCTACAGTTGAGGAGAAGAGATATCAACCTGCTTCTTTGTTCAATGAATTCTCTGCCTCAAACACTGTCAGTAAAAATAGATTTGAGAGCGGTTGAATGGATCCTGAGCAGCTGTTGCTAAGCTCCATCTAAGTGCCCTTGATTTTGCTTCTTGCAGCTCAACACGGAGTGGGGATGGCTAGTTCTGGTGTTGTCTAATGAGTGGGTGGGACCCCAGAGCCCTGGGCTTCCCTGCAGAGCCACAGCCATGCCCAGAGCCACCTCTTCTGGAGGATGTGCGGAGGATGCCTGGCAGGAGCAGTTGTTCCCTGCTCCCCGAGGGGAAGGTGTAGAGACACAGAGGATGGAACCAAAGCAAATATAAATATGCACATGTGTTGATCCTGGACCCCCTGTCTGGTTTTGTGTTGTGTCTTTTGAGGATGCTTAAATTCCAATGGGATAAAAGTCCCAAAGACACCCTGCCTAGCTAAAATGCAGGCAAACTCTTTGGGATCCTTCAGAAAAGGATTTCTTGCCTTATACTGGACTTTCTCCTCCTATATTCAATCATTAGAGTTTTGTTTTCCTCCTGACAAGCTCTGTGCTTTCTGGCAGACCTCTGCCAAATGCTGTGACAACTCTTGAGTTCCCCCACTTGTATGTCAAACTGGGGTCTGGCACGAAATCCTGAATATGCTCACTGCAGTTTCTGCCAGCTCTCAGGTGAGCTGTTCCTGCCCCTGTGAGTGGTGAGCAGGGTTTTAGGAGCAGTCAGAGATTGTGCTGGCATGTCCAGGATCAATACCCACCATGTCCCATATATTTTGTACCCTCAGGCATCTCTGGTGAAGGTTCATCCTCCTGCTAGTCCTGCCAAATCATTCAGATCTGGCAGAATCAATGTGGGAGAGAGTTTGAATGATGCAGTAATATTTTGAGGAGCATTTTTTGCATTCAGGATTAAAAATCTGACTATGAAGTACTATAGGCAGTAGAGCCTGGTGATGAAAACATGAATCCAGTGACCAAAAGCTGAGTCCCCCCTCACCTCTGCTACTTTCCTTCAGGTGTAAGAATTATTGTCTGTCTCAATATTTATTGGCTGTGATATTGCCTTTATTGAAAAGGCTTCCGAATAAACGGTTTTACCTGCAGTTATTTTCCTGTCCTCTCTTGTGCTGGCAGACCCAGGAGAGTGGGTGTGAGAGGGGAGGTTTTGGGCTGGGCTCTTAGTGTGAAACCAAAACTTCTGTCAGTCCTTCTGTGCATCTGAACTAAAAAGCTGTTGGGAGTATTAATCCAATATTCTGTGCAGGCTAAGGTCAGTGACCCCCATGTGAAGTACATGGAAGGTAGGAGATTTTATCTCTCTGTCTGTGGGCTTGGATGCTGCTGCTGCCAAAACAAAATGACACATTTTAGGAGCGATGTTCTGCGAACAGAGGAGCCGAGCTGCCAGCCAACTGATCTGCATGTTTGTGTGAGTGCCAGAGTGAATCATGCATACTCCATAATTCTATTTTTCCAGCCATGGCCAACAAATCTGTTCTTAAAAAAGAAAAAAAGGAGGAAGAGCCGTTAAGTCAATATTTACGCCTAACAACCTTAACAGGGTTCTTCCAATATGGACTCTTTTGTGTCCCGTGGAAATCCATGGCAACATTCCCTGAAGACTCGGATGGGTGGGGATGGAGTGGGAAGGAGCTCGCTGTTGAGTGATGTGCTGGGGGAGACTGAGTCTGCAGTTAATCCAGGAGCCTGGGCCTGGCAAAGCATTTACACATGTGGCTATTTTCAGACAGTAATTAGTTTAGTGAAATTGGCGAGGAGGCTGAGCTCCCCTTGCTCGGATGCTTCAGGGAAGGGTGAGAGTCCCACTGGGCACCTGTGTTTTGTAGCACATCAAGAGAGGAGTTTTCTTAATGTCTTGAATTAACACATTAAGACATGGGAAATATGCTTAGAATGGCTTGGAATCTGTTGGAGGAAGAAAATGGGATCTCTAGAACTGGACTGTCACAGCTCCATTAACTGTCCATGAGGAACAGCAGCACATGGTCGCCTTGGTGTGACACAGATTTTTCTGATGTGTAGGGAGTTTCATAACCTGCTCTGAAAGCAACTGTGTTCAGGTTTTGAGCAGAAAGAGAAATGCAATCCTTTCCATTGTTTGCTGTAGAATAGGGGAATTTTCTTCCACTTATGGTAATTGTGCAGGTGTGAACACGCTGAAAGAGGAATCGTCTGCTACACGGGTTCCTGAAGCAGTGCATAGTGTGAAGAGTTGGACTGCAGAGAAACAGCAGTCTGAGGTTCTAGTTAAAGAGAAAAAAAATGCTTGTAAGTCAGATAGAGCAAAATATGCCTGATTTGCTTGTGGGGTTGGTTTTTTCTGTTGTTTGTTTTTTTTTCTGTTGGCTGCACAACTATTTATCACAATAAACTCTCTGCTGCCTGGGTAATACCTGCCCAATCCTACAGACTCAGTGCTGAATCAGAGCAAAGCAAGGGGAGGAACAATAAACGGTGTGAAGCCCTGCATCCAGGCTTATTGATTGCTTAATGGCAGTAATGTGCACATGTGTCTTGCTAAACAATACTGTCTAGCTAGCAAATCAAAGTCTGCTTTAGCTAGTTTCTGCTGAACAAAGATTTTTAAAATAATTTCTAAATGATTTAGGTACCTCTTCTCTGCCACCTCTTTACTATCCTAGATCCTCTGGAAGAGGCACCATTAAATTTCTTGTTACAAATCAGATTCATGCCTTCTTGAGGTCTGAGGCTATTTTTTCTGTTAAACAGTGAACTGCTCTAAGCAAGTCAGCTAAACTTCTGCCAGTGCTTTCCATCCCCGTTTCCTTGGGAGACAGGATGTTCAGGCAGTGATTCATGCCCAGGCACTGCCTCACTCCTTATATGCCTGCACCTACAGCCAGGAGCTGCTGCTGGGATAAAGAGCAGGGAGAGAGGAGGGGAGGCATCCCCCTGCAAAGTCTGGGAGGTCAGGGCTATACCCAATGTGAAACTAAACAAAAAACAGCAATGAAAAGTTTTCCTGATGTGGGTGAAAGTATGGGAGCTCCTGCTCTCCCATAAACCAGATGATGGTCAAAGGGGCCCCTTGCTCCATGCCAGGAGGCAGTGTTGTTCCTCATGGTAAAGATAACAAATGTGGAAGAATCACCCCTTCTCAAGATTTACATGAAGGCTGCAGGGGTAATTAAAAAATGCTACCTCTTTGCTCCTTTCCAGCAGCCCATTGGCAAACTCCCTGTAAAACCTCTCTGTCCCAGATTCTTGTCTCTGTTATGCCCCATCCCTCTGGAGCTGACCCAATAGCCTCCAGGAAGACAATTCCAAATTTAGTTTTGAAACCCATTAGTTACCTCTTATTAAACTCTTCTGTGCAATTTAACTTGGAATCAAAGGCTACATTAATTCTGAATAAAATTGGCCATGCAGAAGTTTCATGTGCCCTAACATAAATTCAGGCATTTAATTAATTCAGACGAATGTTCCTGAATGACTCTGTGGGACAAACCCATCTGTTCAAGCCACGGCTGTCTTTGGGTCAGAAAATACAGCCCTTGAGGGCTGGATGGTCCCACACTCGAGTTTCCCAGTCTGGAGGCTCTGCTGGTGCCCACTGATGTTCTCCTATGGAAATTGTTTTCCTGTCTGAGGTTGCACAGCAGAGTACAGGGCCAGCTGAACTGAAGAGGAGAAATTCAGATCCTGTGTTGATAAGTGCTAACATAAAAATGATAGTAATTAGATTGTGTAGCTGATGTACAAAGAGCTGTGGGATCATTAACCTTTAAGGGGTTAATGACTAATTACCTCTTTGCACCTCAGCAGTAAGAGCTTTTTTCTGTCAAGAAATGGATGGATAGTTAGGAGACACAAAACCAAAAGAAAACAAAAAAAAAGAGCACTTGACATCTCGGTCTGTCAGGTATCATAATTTCTCTGGTGCTTTGCTTACCCTAAAGACAAAACAGGCTTGCTGGGTTTTTTTTTTTTCCCCTGCTTTTTCTCCTCTGAATAATGGTGAGAAGATCAGCTGCCTCAGCAAGAATTGAAGAGACAGCTGGTTGTTATATTAAGTAATCACTCTCTGAGAAAGCTTTTATGTAGATTTACTTGTTAAAACCTGGCTTGCTCATGCCACTGCAGTTGCGTTGGGGTGACAGAAGGCTGACTCTGCTCTCCCTCTGCTGCCATGCTCTGAGCCCTGCCAACTACAAATCCAGGGCATCCCAAAAACCAGCTCCCCAGCAGGGTACTGCATCCCCAAGGATGGCTCAGGGTGCTCAGACACACAGCCACCATTTAGGGGGTGATACCCAGTGGTACCATTAATGATGTTGATGTCAGTGGTGTCAGGATAGGGCCTTTCCAAGAACATATTTGTTGGCACCATGCATGGATTTGCTTCACCATTGCCCCCATACATCTTTTGGGCTGATCCGGATGCCTGGAGGGACCTCAGTGTCTGCCCGTGGAGCTGCCCTTACAGCTGTGCACTTCTGCAGAAATCCCTGCTAGGGAGGCAGGCAGGCGTGGATAGGAGCCAGGATCCACAAAACTCAGGGTATGGGGACAGTTGGGCATGCCTGGAGGCTGACATCAGCCTAAACCATGAGATCATCTCCTGGATCAGGGAGGTGCAGACTGGATGAATTGCCCTTCTCCGGTTTCAGGAGAAAGGGAATCTGACCCTGTGTATGTGGATATGGCACAGGGCAGCTCTGACTTGGCACCAGCAGTTGGCTCGGTGTTAAGCAAATAGTTTTGCTGCGAAGAATTCATCCGAGTGAAAAAAAATGAAACCTGAAACAAAGCTGACACCATTCTTCATCACTAAGATATTGGAAACTTTGCAGGGGAAGACTTGCAGCCAGGGCTGCCTGGATCGCGTTTCATGCCAAATTAGATGTTAGCAGATGTAGGGAAACAGATCAATGCATCTTAAAAAAATCCTTAAAATACATCAAATGAGAGAGAAAAAATCCTCTCTGAAGTAGGATTCACAGAATCTCTGGTTGTGCATAGTTCCATTCACCTGCAGTTTGCTGGGTCAGGGTTCAGGGATGGTGTGTGGCATTTCTGTTTCTCAGCCTGACTTCACACTCTGCACACCCGGACTGCTGTGTTCCTTCAAGGACTTAGTGTGATAAGTCATTTTGCTGTAATTGCTGGGTGATGATGCAGCTGTCCTCTCTCTTGGGTGGTGGTAGTGGTGGTTTACCAGATCTCGCTGGCGTAACTATTGTCCTCCAAGGTCACCCCATACCCTGACTCATCTCAAAAAATGGCATATCCATGATGGAAGGAGGGGATGGAAGCACATCGTCACTCAGTGCTCTGACTTTTAAAATAATTCAAGGAAGTAACAACTGATTTCAGAAAGAGTTGTTCTAAGAAGGGTCCAGATTAGCAGAATGAGTTTGTCAGCCTTGGTTGGTGTCTGCTGCTGTGCCACACAGAATCACAGAATATCCTGACTTGGAAGGGAACCACAAGGATCATCGAGTCCAGCTCCTGGCTCTGTACAGGACACCCCAAGAGTCACACCATGTACTTGAGAGCATTGTCTAAATGCTTCTTGACCTCTGGCAGGCTCAATGCTGTGACCACTTCCCTGGGGAGCCTGTCTTGTGCACAGGTGGAAGAACAAAGCCAGGGTCCTTTCAGAGCTCCTAGCTGAAGAATGAGAATATGTGCCCTATTTTCCAGTATGTAATACTCAGGAAGATGGTTATGACTGTGTTTCAGTGGTACAAGTATCTGATTATATTGCCATTGTCTGTTACCTACAAAGAAATAATTGTTAAGATGCATAAAGCCTTTTTAATAAAGTTTGATGAATGACTCAGCTTTAAATCTGGATTCATAAGGTCTGTCTTTGTTACACCCACATGTTTAAATCTAAGAGTTAGCTAATTTGCAAGCAGATGCTTCTGGTAGAAGGGACAGCATTTTCTCCAGTGCTTGCAGTTCACATCTTCAAGGATGACTTGGGGCCTAAAAGCACCTAAGGATGTATTCAGTGCACTCCTAGGTGGTCTGGTTAGGCAAAATGCATCTTCTTCTGTTTTTTCTCCCAAGAATCTTCATAGGTAATCTGGAATGTTTTGTCCAAAAATAAAGTGGTTTTTTTTTTTTTTCCATGGCAGTAATTTCTTCATTTGGAAGAAGTACAAAAGCTGTTTAAATGTCTCATGGCATTAGGGAAGGGAAGATGTCCTTGTCTAAATATTATTAACCTATTGCATTTTGCCTCTACTCTCTACTTTTGCCTTGAAACATGAACTGGAAGAATTCAATGTTTTATGATAAGTTTCTAACCTCAGGGTGACCATATTTTGATGATGGGTAAGTTTTTAGATGCATAGTCCAAGCAACTCAATTGATAATCCTTCATTTTACTTTCATGCTAGTAAAATCCATTCAGTAAGTCATAAAACACTGGAGTATTGGAGTGGTAGAGTTATAATTTGTGAAGCACTGCATGAAGAGAACAAGTAAAAGCAAGGTAAGAATCATCTGGCCAGCTGGAAGCATCCTCAAGGTACACAGCTGCATCTGAGCTCAAATCTCACTTGCTGTGGAAGTCATCAAATATGCATTTCTAAGTGGATCAGAATGTACAGGGAGGATAAACAAGTATTCCAGAAGTGTCAGTTCAAGAAGGTAGAAACTGAAATCTTACCAGAAATGACAGTTTTCGTGAGTACTCCTCATCCAGAGCAGTTTTTTCCTCTTAGTTGCATATTAAAATGCTTTGTAAACACAAGTTGCTGTATTTTTGGCCTTCATTAAATGAAATTAGACAGTAATGTTATCAGTGGGCAAGTTTTTCTGAGACTCCAGTGTGAATTTAAAACAACTCTGTTGGCAACTTACATCTCCTGTTTTCATTTATAGAAGGTGAATCACGATTAAATTTTGTGTCTCATTAACAATTCTAGGTGTCTTAAACCAGAGTTTGACAGAAGAGGGCTGGTTCTGACCATAATAAAATGGGAAAATATTTGTATTCTATCCTACTTTCTGCTGCATCAGGTTAAACCTGACAGCAACCTCTGTGTTTGGAATATATCCAAAATGTCCTGAACTGACAGCTGCATAAATTAATTGGTATTTGACCAACTAAGTCAGCAGCTGTCAACTGTGATACATATTGATTTTTTCTTATAATGCTTACTCCTACAACACTTCATTTGTGTTCAGTACGAGTTTTGAAGGGGAAAAAAGTAGAAAAATATCTGTAGGTACAGGCTTTATTTTTTGACAAAGACAGTCATACAGGACACTGTAGGCTGAAGGCTGCCCTGGTGATGAATTTGACCAAGGAAATGCTGATGATAATTTTGTTCAAAATTAAAATTTGATTATCTTTTTAAAATCAGAAATCCTAAATTTTTTTGTCTTATATTCATAAGGCATTGGCTAATCAGAATAGATCTCTTTTTATTGTGAATTGAGTGGCCCTGGTAAGGGACTGTGCTTCTGCAACTACAGGACTTTAAGCCTTCTAATCAAACCAGTTTCCAAACTAAAGCCAAACACTTTCCTTGCTTTCATCCATGTTTCTATGTCTCTGGCTATCAGAGGCATCTGGATACATTGCCCAGGTCTTAAATCTCTCAAGTGCAGAAACCTGTGGGTAGTTTTGATACTGACAATTTGTACCAGTAAGTGGACTATGAAATCATTTCCCTAAGGATAGGTGACAGCCAGCTTTTACTTTGCCAGATGTTTTATCAAACGAAAATTATGGAGCATTTCATTAAACAGGAATGCTTTTACCTCCTTGACTTAACCCTTAATTTTTTTTTTTTGTCCAGGAAAGTAGACATAGGTAAGTTCAAGCATTCTTAGAGTTAAGAGGTTCTTCTTTGAAGGCACTTAAAAATATAAATAGCAGAATTTATATCTTTTTCTGGAAAGTTTGTTCAATAACTTTGAGAAAGGATATTTGTAGGGAGCTTTTGCAAATAATGTTGTATATATTACAAGTCTATTCTGAACCAAAACCAACTGACAAATGTGCAGCAGTGAACTGTGCAAGATACATTTCTGCACACCAGCAGTGTCTCCTTCTGAGATTACTCCAAATTTCCATGTATAATCTGTTTGGTTCCCACCAAATAAAATAACAACCTGCTTCAAATATCTTCATACCTTTGTGATATCTCCTGTCTTGGCTGACTAACCAGGGATTAAACTGCAACCTTTTTGGACTTACACATGCATATATTTGCAGCCTCAGCTAAGCAGCCATTCCCTGCAGGCCACTGGAATAGACTCAGGCCTTGGTGGACCAGGCTCTGAGTGCAGTAGTTAACTCATGCTCTGTAATACCGGTTTGAAAAATTCACATCAGCACGGGGCTGTTTCTCAGCTGTTTAATTTCTTTTCCCCTCCACCAAAAGCAGAAGAGTTCACAGGCAACAGCAGCACTTGGTATAATACATTTTGTCAAGAAGCATCTCTCCAGACCAAAGCAATCTGGTCACACCCCTGTCTGCTGTAAACTTGATAATTAGAAGAGAAAACAGTGGCTGCTCACAGCTTTGCTCTTAAAGGGGATAATGGGGGATTTCTAACTGAAAACAAAGAGGAAAGGGATTTTTCATTGTTTTATATATGCCCTCTTATGTGAGCCACAACAAATATGTGGATATGACACGGTCCAAAAGGTGTAGCTTTTATTGGCATTTACATAGAAATGCCAGTTCTCCCCTTTCTATATTACAGTAATAAAAATGGCTGTCTGATTTATATTTACTACAAGTGGGTTGGTGGGAGGGAATTTGAAAATTTTCGTGAAGTTTGAAACTGTGCCTTCTGTGTTTTTTGTGTGTTCCTGAGAAAATTGCTGTTGAGTGAAAGTACTGCATGTCCCACAGTGTTTATGTCTCGAAGGCATCACGCTTGCCATTTATGGTGTCCAACACACACGTCCAAGCCATGTAGCACCAGCATGGGTAAACGAGCACTCGTCATTAACAAATAGACAGGGGTAATATGATCTAATGCTATTCTGGTCAATAGGAAAATTCAAAGTCGTTGAAGTTGGTTACATGACTCCTCGAGGCTCCCTTGAGAATCTCAGCCCAAAGCAAAAGGGGAAAGCAAGCCCAAGCTGAGGTCACCCATGAGGATTGCAGGGCTTTGTGTTGTGTGGTTGTGCAGTGTGGACTCAGGGCTTTATGCACAGCAGAAGTGCTGCACAGCCTCCTCTCCTCATCCCCAGTGCCTCCTGGATTGGTACATCTGAAAAAACAGCCCTAGCCCACACGGGGATTTACTGCTCCAAGGGTAGAACTGGAACAGGGTAATCCAAAAGGCTGCTTCTGTGAGAGAGTGGGGAACATGGCCTGTGTCTTATCTAGCAGGGCTTCCTCCTGCTGGTGTCATTAAGTTGGTTTTCCTTCTAGAAACTGAAAGACCAGACAAGAGTTCATCACCGAACTTCACCCTGAAAGGGCTGGGTTGGCACACAGAGATTTTCTCCCCTCTTTTCTCTGTTTTGCTGTTAGGACGCTGAATTGCTGACTTTGTTTAAAATTCCTCCTACCATCAGAAGCATGTGTTTCTGATTTTCCTTCTTATGATGACGTAGTTTGCACTCTCACCCAAGCGCTGTTTTCTTAATAGGCCCAGCTATATTTGGAATCACTGTGAATTGCTCTTGAAATGGAAGATTGATGTCAGTATTTCTGGAAATCTTTCACTATATTTCTTTCCCCATACTTGAGTATTAAATGACTATTCAAGCTGGAACACCTACAGCATTTGATTTTAACATAATTAGATTGGTTTCATTTTAGTGCTGTATATGGTCCTAGAGAAGATGAAATAGGTAAACATATTAGTGGGATGGTTTGGGGATGATTTAGTAAATAGCAGAATGTCAGTGAGTGTAGAGGGTTGTGCTTTGCATGAGTTTACACACAGTGAAATCTTACAACCTTTACAGATGTGATCCTATGTCAAGACTGTCACATCTGTATCTCAAGCACACTTGAGTGGCATTTTTAAAAGCATCTGCACAGGGCAGTGATCTGAATCCCATTGAAATCCCCTATCTGGAGGACATTAGAAGACCTCATGGGTTTTATTAGTCAGCTATATAATTTCCTGTGTCATGATTATGCCTACAGCATCCATGTGGGAGATGACTGTTCTCTGCACTTGGGGCTGGTCACAGGGAGATCATCACAGTCCTCCCAGTCCTGGACTACAAACCAAGAAATGTCAGTGCTGAGGGGGAGCACTCAGCTCAGTGCTGATCTGGGCCTTGCACCATCCTAGAAACCTCTTTAAGACTCCCTTGTGAAAAAGCAACAGGCTTTTTTCAAGGAAAAATGAAGCACCCAAACTGCCCAAAAGTTCAGCTTCATTTTGGACTAGACTTCGTGTTTCAGCAACTTTAAACTCTGTGTTTGATTCTGGAAGGAGAAAGTCACTCACCTGATCTGACCCACTGTGTCAAGTGGGCTGTCTTATTTCATCTGTTTATGCTATGTAGATCTTGATAACTGGATTTGACTCATGGTTAGAAAGGTAGCCAGGCTTCGTGGGAGTCTCCTGCTTCTACACTAGAACTGCAAAAGCATCCCATATACTCCTTCCAAAAAATACTCTCTTATTCTTATTTGTCTGGGAATTTGTCAGGGTTTAACTTCTATTTACTTGTGTGTGTACTTCTCAATATATTAAAAGATCTTGTATTTCTTTAATATTCGGCCTATGTAGGTCCTTGTCTTATGGAATCTCTCCGTTTTTACTATGCAGAATTGAGTGCAGGGTTCTTCTTTAGAGACAGGTCTGGGTACTTGGAGAATATTTTGGACATTCTTCAGGCAGACTCTGTGACTGGAAGCGTTCCAATGACATACAGGGATTTACAGGGAGCATGGCAAGATCAAAAATGCATTTTCAGAGTGGGATAATCCTGAAAAGAATGCTTGATTTGGCTATAATTCCTGGTGATAATCCAGATTTTATCTTCATTTACTAAAGCCATTTATTCCCCTTGCAGGTTTTGGTTAACTGAGAGGTAGATTTTAGGAGCACACTGATATTGTGTGGGTGAGACACAGCAAGGATCCATAGTCAAGGACATGAAATATATGGAAATGGGGCAAAAGGAGGGGTTTTGGTGGGGGAATCAGTGCTCTGACTGCTGTGGGTGATTTGTGTCTTGGTTTTAGGAAAATGAAAGAGCATAAGCCCAAGAGGATATTCTGGAAATGGCTTTATAATAATGGTTTTCAGCCATTTGAAGAGGCAAGTATTTAATTTTTTTTTCCAGTAACAGAGCCAGCTCCTCCACAGCAATTTAATTTGAAACTCCTGGATGATGGATTTACTTTTCTAGTTATCCTTTATGGACTCTGTGAAGCCCAGAGATTCCCAAGGGTCTGCACTCCCCTGGGTGGAAACCACCACTCTGAAACATGGAGAAATGAAAAAAAAAACCTCCAAAGAAAATAACAGGAGAAAGCAGAAGCTAACTATGGCAGGTTAAAGCACCTCCAGTAGCAATAAAATTGTGGAGGAGTTAGTATTGGATACGTTTTTCAGGAAATCCCCATATATTGACTTTTCTTTCCAAGTAAGTCCTTGAGCTCACATCACCTTTAGTTGGCCCCACAGGAGTCTCAGCCAGTCCTTGCCCATTCCTGTGCTGTAGCCACTCTCCAAGGGAGAAGATGGTGTTAAGGGATTTGGTGTCACTGAGAGTGTTGGTGTCTGTGGTTTTGTCCTTGGTCCTGGCCATGATTTCCCTTCTCCGAAGTGGAGGAAGAAACTTAGAAAATAGGTTTTATTCTGAGCCTATTCCAGACTAAATTTTTCATCTGAGGGTCCTAAAAGACCATCTCTTCCCCAAGACTCCTCCTGAAGCCACATGTGCACCAGGGTTCGTTGGGTGATGGCATAGCCACACTGAAATAACATTTTTGAAGCAAAATCATAACCATTACTGAGTTATGTAAATATCAGCACTTGGCACTATTGTACAAAGCAAAAAGTATTGCTGAGAGAAAGCAGTTAATTAAAAACTGCTTTGCAATGCTGTGCTTCTGCTTGTGTTATAAATAAAGTGGAACATTTTGAGCAGTTGGTCTTGCTGTTTTGTAAACAATTTTCCTCACATTTTCTCCTCTTTACCTTTGATAATGGGGAAGAATTATACTGCTGATCGAAGAAGCTGCATTGAGTCTGCTATGGTGGGACCAGAAGCGTTTCCATAGCTCTGCCAACAGGACTTACTGTCCCATAACAGAACAAAAATGCTCCTCAATTGGGATCACTGCATTTGCAGTAATCCCCCCTTCCCTTGGAAGCATTACACATGCACATTACTCAAAATAGAAAATATATTTAAACATGACACGTGGCTACAGGGATGCTTTTAAGATTGAGTAATCCAGGAGAAAGGGGGAATGGAGGAGGAATGGAGCGAGATGAGAAGATTCAAGAAAAGATGTTCCCCAACTTGGATGCTGAAGAGGTTCCCAAACAGTTAATTCCTGCTGCATATTTTTGCACTTCTCACTTAAAATAGAAAAAAAATCTGAAAGTGACCACAAGTGCCAAGAATTCAAATGGGAACTGTGAACCCTCTTGCAAACTGACAGCTTGTTCAAATTCACCTTTAGTGTTTCATAGACAGAGGAGTTTTACAGGTAAGCTCTAAAAGCTGTAAAGAGCCGAGTGAAAATACATGCCAGATCATTCTTGCACTCAAGGAAGGGTTTCCAAATGTTGTCAGAGGTGCATCCACATGTGTGAGACTCGTGGCCTGATGCTGGCTGTGGTCATGGCTGGAGAAAGGTTTGCACAAGGGCTGGAACCTCCCCAGTGTTCGTTGCCTGAGTCAAAACAAAGTCAAACAGGGATCAATGAGCCCTCAGGGCTGCAGGACAACGGGGGCTCAGGTGTTTGTACCACCAGCTAACCCAGGTTGTGCCACATGTGCATGATGCAGGGGTGGCAAATCTGCTGCTAGGCTGAGCTCCTCCCATCCTCCCTGCTCTGCAGTTTGATGCCCACGAGGATTTGTGTCGATCCGAGGCAGTGAGTTTTGTGTGTGAAGTGTCTAGCACAGAGCACAGTGTGCTCCATGTATTACAAAATAGATTTGTCTGTAAACGATGCTGACCTTTACCGTGGTTCTGTCTGCTTGAAAAGAAAGCCCTGAGGAGACATCCTCCACTGAGTAGACAACACTGTGATCTCTGTAACCTGCTTGTGGTATTTCTGACTTAGGAAAGGTGATGCCATTTCATAGCTGTCTCTACCCACCAGATGACACCTTCTTGTCCAGTCTCTGGCTGGCAATTCTGCTCTGACCCAAATTATTTCAGTAGGATTGGGTGTGTAGAGCATAGTTGACCCATGAAGAACTCCAATATTTTTGCATACCTCTGGTGGAGTTAGTGGTGCTCCTCACATGACTGACTTGTCTGGTATAAACAGAAAAGCCACAGAAAATGCAATCTGTCATTGATCATCCTGGAAGTGTTCAAAAACCATAAGAATATGGTATGTGAGGACATGGTTTAGTGGCGAACATGGCTGAGAGTTGGATTTGGTGATCCTAGAGGTCTTTTCCATAGTGATTCTGTGATTCTGTAATGTGATGTGCATCGTGGTATGGACCATATTATAAACCCATTTGTGTGTGCATTTCTTAGCCTCTAAGAAATATCTTTAAATGTCATAGTTCATAACAACCTCTCACCATGGTATCTTGGCACTGTGTTTGCAACACTGCAAACAGTGAAGTACAAAAAAATCCTTCTCTGCCTGTGAAGAGGTGGAAATGTTTTATTAATGGCTATGAGAAAAGCATTCATGAAGAAACAGGTCTTTCAGAAAATCTGATGGTGGCAAGGACATGGGTATTGCTAGAAATCCTGTAGACTGTGATGGTGATTGAGGGCCAGCCCTGGGCTAATATCCTTTAATAACAATTCCTGTAGAAAAAAAACCATTACTTTGCCCAAACACATACTGAGCTCTTCCAGAGTGTTGGGTCAGCCATGGAGATATCCTTTGTCTCTTCTCCTTATAGCTGTCAAACCTTTAGTGTCTGACTGCCATTGCTGAAATTACTGAGTCTGGTAGAAAGGCAGATGCTCCCTGGGATAGGATAAGCTTAATTTAGTGTATGAATTCCTTAGATTAGTACTAAAACCTGTTCTTGGATGCCCTAGAGAGCAGGGGACCAGCACAGGCTGAAATACTGTGGTGAGATGCAGCACACAAATATTTGATCGACCCACAGGGAGAATGAAACCAGGCACTGAGCCCAGTTTCTTGTGAACTCTTTGCTCAGACGGGCAAGGCAAACATGCTCACCTGGAGTCAAGGTGGGGACCAAGACCTTTTGTTTCCTTTCTGGGAACTGGAAATGGTCCTACCTTTCTCAAGACATCCCTGAGGTAGGATGGCTGCCCTCAAATGGTTAAGTGCTGATGCTTGTCTGAGTTGTTTCCTGCTTCTTGGGAATGTGTTAAGCACTAAATGATGCATGAGCACCTTGGAGGGAGGTGTTACATTCTGTATGAAACTGTACACAGACTATTTATTTTTCGCTGCTGATTTTATTCTGGTTCCAGGCTAACTTGACATGCTAAGCAGGCCCTGAAGCAGAGCGGTAATTTGCGTTCCTCTAAACAAACACGTCCTCTAATTGCTGTTTTAAAGGTGGTATCACATAGGAGGAAGCAATAGAAAATAATTTTATGGGGTGGGACACATGTCAAACTGGCACTGGTATGAAAAGAATGTCTTGAAGTTGTAACAACTTGTCTTTATACTTGGCGTGCTGCTTTCCTTGCCCTGAATTTAGTAAGATCCTTGGGTGTGATATTTCCTAGGAAAGATTCTTATCTCAGGGATCGGTGTCTGTCCAAATTGCAAAAATGGTGTTTTGCTCATCAGTTGGCCTCTGCTTTATGGTTTTTGCTTTTATTATTTCCTTTTCCCCATGCATGTTTTAGCAGGTGAGCACTTGTATTGTCAGCTGGGGACTGAACAGAGCTCTCCTGTCAAGGTAAAGACAGGAGACACTACAGCCTAAATTGGAAGAGCCCATCTCTGCAGGAGGGATTGTAACAGGTTCCTGACAACCACACACGAGGTACAGAGGGAGATCCAGTTCAGGCAGTCATTAGAGTTGTATCGTGAGGAATGTGCAATCAAGACAAGCCAAAATCTCTTAGTAATTTAGATTGCAGTCAGCTTTAATTATGAAGCCCAACTTCTGATCCTCTCCCCCTAGTCACGGCTTACAAAATTTAATTGGTCTCAAGGATGGCGTATTTATTTTCAAATAGGCTGGTTTGATTTCTGCAGTGTGAAAAGGAAGTTAAGCCAATTTGGTTTCAGTGGCAGACCACTAGACAAGTTGGCATTTGTTAAGCACTTGTGTGTGTTCTTCTGAAGCTGCCATCCCCTACCTTTGTCATGCCACCAGCAGTGATGCTGAGCAATTTACAGACCCTGGGTAGCAGTGTTGTCTGCTCTCCTCTGTGAGGAATAATAACAACAACAGCTTCAATTTGAGCTCACTTTTTTATTCCATGTGTTGACTAGTAGAGTTAGAAGATCTCCCATACAGCATGTTTGAGATTATGACTGTATAATTGCTCTGTATTATTTATTATTCTACTCTGTATTATTATTAAGAATTTCCCAAATGCTCTTTATGATTTCACTTTTTTAAAAATCAGAAAGTATTTAGTTAAAAGTTGGCCATATTATTAAATGAAATTGCCTTCTAGTTTTCCAGGTTGAGGTTGTTTTCCTCCTATTTGTATGGACCTTTCCTGTCACTTCCGTTACACATTTCGTGTACATAAACCCCTCTTCCTCACACTCTGAGAAGAAAATAACTTGCCTGGAGAAAGCAACCATTAGACAACATCCGAACATACAAGATCTCTGCAGTCCATTTTAGTGGCAGGGAGAGAATAAAAATTTCATTTAAAGTCCATGTCATCTGATTTGTTCTTCCACTTTTTCACAAAACATGTGGAATGTTACCACTGACTGCAGCCACAACATCCTGGCAGTATATCTGGGAAGGTACCAACACTAGAGGTACCAACCTCAGGTATTTGAGGTACCAACCTGGACAGACACTCAGCAAAGAGCACAGGAATATGAAAAGCAGAGAAGGTGGGGATAAATGCCATTCTTAGCTGTACTGCACTGTATGGATCAGTAGAGTTCGACACCAGAAACCTGCTAACATTTCAGAAAACAAACACTTGTTTAAACAATTTCCTTCCGTTAGAATTCAGTCAGAGGCTTCTTTGTTCAGACTCATCCAAGTTGATTATTTATTCTTCATCTGAAAATATTTTAGTTTGCTCAGAGGGAACTGTAGCAGGCTTTGGCTAGCAGTAGCTTGAGTTTGCACAGTACAACATTGCTGCAATAATGGCAATAAATGGAGACTTTCACAAATGCATGTTCCCTTTTCTAAGTGGGATTGCTTGTGATAGGGCAGGAATTGTGTGCATGCAGAGCCTTTGTTTGTATGAATATCATGCCCAGCTGAGTTTACATATTTGATATGATCCTGCCTGACTCCAAGGAGATAAATTAAATTAAGTTCTCAGAAGGGAAGTAATTAGACCATGAAACAATGGCAAAGATAAGGCACTGTGGGAGAAAATGTCCTCGAATAAACAGGGAGTGGAAGGGACTCTTAGTGGAGAAATACACATTTCCTCAACTCTCAGTAGATTAGCAAAGCTAGGATTTCTCAAAATTAAAATGAGAACCAAAGGGGCTGCTACAGATCTGATTTGGGGAGAGGATAGCTGGGGAATGGTGCTGTCAAAAAATCTCCATCAGAGGTGGGTGCTGGGAGGGAGGTTTTCAAGGTGGGTGGGCTCCAGGCTCCAGCCTTTTCTCTTGCTTGCCACAAACCTGTTGTGAAATAAGTATAAGTAGTGTTTCTGACATTCAGTGTCCACAGGAAAAAAAAAAAAAAAAAAAAAAAAAAAAGAGGTGCCAGAAGTGGAGGACGATTTGTGTGAAGGTGTCAGGAAAACAAGGAATCTGCACACTGGAGTTACGGGGCAAGAGGGTTTAGCCAACAGCCTTCAACCCAGAGACAGGTGGGAGAAGTGGAAGAAGTGTTTGGCAAAGTGTGCTATTTGTTGACATAAATTTATTTCTTCTAGAATGGAGCAGATCTCCAGGCCTGAAATCTGCCTTTGTAGTCACTGAGACAACAGATTTTTTATTATTTTTGCTGACCTTTAGTTAAACAAATAATAAATGCTACCACAAGGAAGTACTGTATCACCTTCTTTTTAAATTATCTGATAGAATACTTTCTTTGGAGAATCAGCCTCTAAATCTCTTCCTAGTTACATTAGTTTTACATTTGTTTACTTTTTTTTTACTTCAACAGGGTTGTTTCTGAAATAAAAGCTAACTGGATATAATCAGCTATTAGAGCAGCTTGCAAACAGTGCCAGTGGGATTGTGAAGGTTTTTTATGTGGATCAGCCAGAGGATCTGGAAACTTATCATTGTGAGAAGCAAAGACATATTTTCTGTAAAAATGTCTTGAAATAGCTGTTGTACCATCTTATCAGCTTTATGTGACCAATGGATCCCTACAGAGAAGGATATTGCTTGATTTTTCACTGGATGAAAGATGGTATCACCACTGGCACTACACATGGGAGGGATCCTCTTTATCAAACAGAATACCTAATCATACTGAATCCTTAGAAATTATTTAAATATGCTTTAGTCTTAAAAAATGAGTTGATATTGTAAAATGTGTAACAGTCCCCATTTGAAAGGCATTCACCTGGACATCATGGGTTTCTGTGTTAGAAATCCATGAGTATTTGACTAAAAAAGTCAGGCTGTGGGTGAGATTTCTTGAGATGGGAGCAGATGGTCATGCTGAGGGACAGGGAAATAGACCCTTCTCCATCAGTCCTGGACCATGATTTGAAGCTCAGTGAGTAAAAAGGCCTCTTGATTTCAGCTGCTGGCCTCACTCCCTGCTGTGGATGGACATTTCATCCCCAACACCACTCAGCCTGTTTATAAAATGAAGAAAAGTAAATCCTGTTTGGAAGGGAGGATTAATCTAGTCAAGGGGTTGCAGTGAGCAGAGAGGTTGTGTTCATATCTATCTTTTTCCATGCTGTAAACCATCACCACAATGTCTGAGTAATGCACCAACTAGATGAAGAATTGCCAGGTTTCTGGCAAATTCAACAGAGGTGTTAATCACCCTGCTTTGGGGTTTATAAAACACAGGTCACACACATACCTGCTTGAAATTTGGTAGCTAATTTTAGATTTCTGTCGTTGAAAGTTCTATCTAGTATTTTTTGCGGGCAGCCTGGGGAAGCAAGGAGATGTTTTAGTCTTGCAAGAGGTTAGCAGTATTTGATGGAGAGTTATGCTCTAGCTTTTTCTGACCATCCTTAGAAATGCTTTTCATAGCTGACCTTAGCAGACATGTACACAGGTGAAGTCTAGAACCAGGAAGGATCTCACACAGCGAGTGGATTCATCCTGGGAGGCAGCTGACAGAGTTATTTTCAGAATGCAGATTCCTTCCTTGGGGTTTCTGCAAGGATGGGGAGGTTTTCAAAAGAAGCTGTGCTCTTGGTCTGCTGGGTCAGTGCATCCTCAGGTTGCTCTGCTCAGACCCTGTTCCCAGCAGGTATATCCCTCTCAGTGGGCGCTGAGAGAGGTCTCAGTTCCCTCTCAGGCTGAAATCCCCTCCCTGGGTGAATTTTTCCACTTTTGAGGGCTACTTCTACTTCAGTCAACTGAAAGTTGAGTTCGTTTGGGCCATTAGGCATCTGTGTTCTTCCTCCCAAGAGGACAATTATTTTGGCAAAAAAGAAAGATGGAAGTTGTTTATCTGCAGAGCTCTTTGGCCAAGTCCCACCTTCATTGTAGAATTGTTACTTGGAAGGAAAAGGAAACCCTGAGAGCCAGGTTAGGATGCAGATTGCCTTCATGTGTTCCAAGGCCTGAGGAAATGGTCTGAAGAGGGAGCTGGGAACCTGAGAGCAGCTCTCCAGAAAGTAAAAATATTGGATGGAGATATATAGAAATAGGCAAAGGCAGTGCTGGAGCTCCTGTCCCTCTCTGGAGCTCAGAGATCTACCTGTGGGCAGTACATCAGCAGCCTCTGGTCATCCAGGACCCCTGTTGTAGGGGGTCTGCTCATCCAGGACCCCACCTTGCTGGAGGTGGGTATCCAGCCGAGAGGGGCTTCCTGCTTGTGGCTTTGCACTCCCTTCCTTGTGAGACTCCTGGCAGCTCACAAGTCCCATCAGTTTGGGTGGATTTGCCACATGCTACAGAGCCTCCTGGTCTTAGATGTTTTCACCCCTTCCTAGTGACAGTGGCACCAGGAGTGCAGGATTCAAGGGTCAGGAGGAGCAGTAGATAAGATGGGAATAGGCTAAAAAGATCCTTAAAAACACAAATGAATGTATCATGTCCCAGGGGATAGGCAATGAATAGTGTGTAGATGTGCTCAGTCAAAAACATGGACTAGGAAAAGTCCACTTTGCTGCAGAGTGAGTGAATGGAAAAGGCCAGGGAGGAGGAGATTGCAGTAACTGAAACTGCATGTTTGTGACCCTTCCCTTCCCTTCCCTTCCCTTCCCTTCCCTTCCCTTCCCTTCCCTTCCCTTCCTTCCCTTCCCTTCCCTTCCCTTCCCTTCCCTTCCCTTCCCTTCCCTTCCCTTCCCTTCCCTTCCCTTCCCTTCCCTTCCCTTCCCTTCCCTTCCCTTCCCTTCCCTTCCTTCCCTTCCCTTCCTTCCCTTCCCTTCCTTCCCTTCCCTTCCCTTCCCTTGCCTTCCCTTCCCTTCCCTTCCCTTCCCTTCCCTTCCCTTCCCTTCCCTTTCTTTTATTCCTGATTGCTCCCCTGAGCAGGGTCTCACAGAGAGCACAAATGGAAACACAGGTCTTAGGAAACTGTGACCTGCTGTCACCACATGACATGGCTGGTGCAAACAGCAGCCACAGAGATGACTTGTGTATGTGAGACAGCTGCCATGGGGAAGAAAAGAGCTTTCCACCTTCAGGTGGGCTTCTGACTAAGAGTAAATGGATGGGGGGAAGCAGCTGAAACAGAGGAGAAAATAAAATACAACAGAACCAGAAATGCAAACAAAGGAGACACTGAGTAACAATTAGACTAATGTGAGATTAAATGTTTTAACTGTTCACGCTGTGTGATTAAGTACTATGAGCTCTGACGACTCTGATTATCTCTTCAAAAGTGTGTTTATGTCTGTCAAAAGCAAAATGACATGTTTGAAATAGAGCCTCACCTGCCCCACCTGTATCTGGTATGGAGTTTGCAAAGCATAGTTCAACAGTCTATTAATCAAAATTATAACAGTGAATTGTGTCTGAGTTGAGCACACATGACTGATGCAATATTAACTGCTCAGCAGATTTTGTACATTGGATTTCAACAATGTGACTTCATTGGTATTACAGGCCTGGTTTCAGATCACTGAAACCTGTCTGCCCCTTGGGGAATTTGCTTGACTCACTCATTATGGTGTCACCAGAACCAGCTCAGAGGTCTGACACCAGCATGGTGTGGACCAGCTCAGGTGTGAAGAAAGATTAAAGGCTTGGTTCTCTTATCCTCTATATATCTGCAAATGTTTGTCCTTGGAGTAAGAACTGACACTTTTCTGCCCATTCCAGCTGACAGGTTCCACTTGATTATATGTTTCAGAAAGATAAATAAGGTGTCAGAGTGCCATTCCTTGGCGTCTGGTGTCTCTGGAGGTTTCTGGCTAGTTTCTTGACAGTAAGTTTGCCCCTCTTGATGCACCAACTAATTGATATGAAGCCACACATGGAAGCCCAAATATATTTGGGCATATGGACTCATGGCTGTTTTCCCCTAAACATTTCCAAAGTATTTTTCACAGTGTTTGCTGATAGCTGCTGCCAGCCTGAAGCCTGAGCATGTTTCCGTGCTAACTCTGTCTCCCTTTGAAATCCTCAAAACTTCCTAAACAAATTCCATTGGCTTTGCAAACTTTGGTTTTTAGTCTTAGGTCAAAGGTGGGCTTTTTTAAAATGTGAAAACAGTGTTTCCAGTCATACCTCAGAGCTATGTGAGCAGGGAGAAATGTACATTTTTCTGTGTGCTTGAAGTTCATGATTTCATCATGAAAAATGGCTGAAGTTAGAAGGTTAATGGAAACTCAGAGCCACAGCATTAACTCAGCAGGTAGCTTCCTCCCTCTTACCATCCTATTGAGAGCACACAAATGTCCTCCTGACTGGAGGAAATAGTTATTTGCATCAGATATGTTATTTTTAAATCCCACCATGACACAGTAACCTGATAATGCAGTAATTCACAAATTGAAGTATAACTAGATGGATAAAGCAATAAAATAGGGCAAAAAGACTAGCACAGGATGCCTGTCAGGATGCTACTCTGATGCAGTTTGGATTTGAACTTCAAGGGGCACCATGCAGGATAGTGTGACACATGAGAAAACACATAATTGATAAGGACCTGTGCAATTCTTGGTTTTAAGCTAAAGCACAAATTAGGAATTGTATAGGAACATCTGTGCCTGAATTTGTGTTGCATTCAGAATTGAGACATTCTGTAAATTTTATTCCAAATCCAGCTCTTGAGAGATCACCAGATCGCAGATGATAAGACCCGTGAGAACGCGCACATTCATCGAGAAATGAACTTCTAACCTCACTGGTTTGTGATGCTAATCACATCACCAGCTACTTTCCCAGCAGTTTGTACTTGTTGTGCTCAGCATCTAGGAAGCTGCAATTCTAGGACACATTTGCAATTTGTGACAAGACACTGGATTTATTGATGCCACATAAAGCTGAGGTAATGATAAAAAAGAGAAAGGGCTGATGACTGTTTCATGATGTATCATAAATGAATGCATCACTCCAATTAAGCAGACAATAAGCAGGAGTGAGTGCTATAAAATCACACCCCTTGCTTTGTAACTCCTTTTTCTTCTGGGAAAAGCCAGGCAGTGAGTTGCCTCAAAGGCTGAACTGGAGAACACCTTTCTCCCCAGACACCTGCTCCACTCAGCTCAAAATTGTGAAATGAGATGTATTTGTTGTCCTAGGGGTCCTCCAGCATCGTCCTGACAAGCTCTGTTGGCAGATACTCTTTAAGCAGGATACAGCTTTCATTTATTAATTCAGCATTATTTGTGGGGAACAACACATCTTTTAGCACAGCAGAGAAGGGGATGTTACCAGAATGCTCTGTGTCCATCAGCACTAAGGCTGCATTTAGTACCATTTATTTTAATCTTTATCTAATAGCTACCTTTCATTCTAAATACCTTGAATTAATTAGATGTATTGCTTAGGAAAAAATGAGTCACCACGTGTGACTTGTATGTGTGACTTGGATGCATAAAATATTAGAAATCTATAGCACTGTAGCTTATAAGCCAGTTGGTTAGAAAACATTCTCTTGAATGCCATGAAACAACCCACTTTTTCATAGCTGGTTAGAAAACATTCTCTTGAATGCCATGAAACAACCCACTTTTTCATACTGTTTTCTTCTTAATGGCATGAATGAAAACAAGGAATTGACAAAGAGAAATTTGCTATCATTGTCATTTGAAGTACATTTATTAACTCTTGCTTTCAAAGTATTTTTATTCCCATTTCTTCTTCATCATGACTTGCAAAAATTCAGTAGGCAGTGGTAAAACCTAGCTAGAATAATGGAAAAATAACCACATGTCATTGCAATATTGCTCTTTAGCTTTACTGTTCCCACAGCTAGACATGCATTTATTTTACATGAAGGATTTGCTGTCTTTTTACACTAATTGCTGCTTATGACATTAATATTGTGCTTGTTGCTGTCTGAAATATTGGTGTTGTTAACCTCCATGCTCTGCTGCAGGACAGTGCCACAGTGACATATTTAAAAAACATAAATTCTGTCTGCAGTGGTTATTAGGGATTTAAAACCATGGAAAGATTCCAGTCTTCCAGCCCTTCAGTGCCTATATCACCCTTAAAAATATTTTAGATACATATTTTTAATATATTTAGCTGTCTGAAGATACCCAGGAGGAAGTTTGAAAGCACTTTGATGCTTAGTTACTGTAGGAAGTTACTGGCATCACCTAATAATCTTTAGAAGTCTGGTCCTTGGCTACTAAGTGGGTGTTTTTAAAAATTATATTTCCATGCCATGAGAAAAGAGGGAACTGCAGCTTAAAGTACTCTTTTCTGGGCAAGTGGCTGCAAGTATAGAGCTGGTTTAAACTCCTCTGTTACCTCTCCAAAGGCACTCTGGGGACATTTGTGAATCCGGGTTTCTCTCTCCTAAAAATAGAAACCTATACATAGGGTCCCTGTGCTCCACACTGATACATGTAGCAGGAATAAATGAACCTTACTATTTAATTTTTAATTAGGCCTCCTTTAAGATAGCCTTTGAAAACTGGGGAGATTAAGCTTCTCAAACTTATTCTCACCTGGTTAAAGACCAATTAGGTGTCATACACAAGCAAAATGCATCCTTATTAACAAGGATTTCTGCTAATTATATTGTTCTGGTTAAATGACTTTTCTGCCCCTTGGTGTATTGAGTTCAAGTTACTTTGGACTCTACAGTGATGCTGCCAAGACATGAATCCAGCCAAGTGAGACCCCCAGCAGTCCTGCCTGATTAAAGATTCCAAGATTTGGCTGAGCTGAACTGGTCCACGATTAATTCTGCTGGGAGGTTTTTTTCCTCTTCCTTCCCTCTGCTTCTTCCTGAACACCACATGCAAAGCAAACCCGATAGCAGTGGAAGTAGAAGATGTATTTTTGTCCCTAGTATCTGGGAAGATTGAAAATAAACCAGGCTTGAACATCAGTAGCCTTCACTTAGGCTTGGAAATGGCAGGTTCAGGTGTGGAGAGCCAGAGCTGTGTCATTTACCAGCTGTGACAGAGCTGTGTCATTTACCAGCTGTGCAGTGGAGCAGCTCCAGGACTTCCAGGAGTCCCACTGCTTTCACACAAGTGTCAGGAGAAGTGGATCTGCCTTTGAGTTTGGTTTTCTGTGCTCTGTGATTGAGGACAGTAACTCCTAATGAACATGGAGTGGCATGGTCTGTCCTCCGAGATCAATCCCCGCTGTGCAGAGCTTTCCCACTTACTCTTTTATGGCACAGGGTGTATATGACTCACCCAAGGGCTATTGGCACTTCCCACAGGCAACTGGGGGAGCAGTCTTCTGTGTAGGAGTCCTAATACAGGGATGATGAAATGTGGAAACCTGCCTAGCCTCTTACTTATCCTTCTGTCTCAATAAATAAAATAAATTGGCTTCCCTGCAGCCTGGTGGGAAGGAGAGGGTTTTCTGACAGGTTGCTGGTGATCAGTTTGTCATGTGGCTTGTCCCTGCAGACCGAGTACTTGAGTCAGAGCCACTGCCTGGTGCCAGCTAAGGATTGCCCAGGAGCCCCAGAAGAGCTGTGCTCCAGCATCTCAGTCTGCCAGACTTCTCTGCTCCCTGGACATGTGGCCCTGGGCCAGCCAGGTGGGCAGGGTGCAGGCAAGCACAGCTGATGCACAGTGGCCCCAGAGACACAAATACATCGACACCTGATCAAGACTCAAACCCACACCTGCTAGGAGAAGCAAAGTGGTTATTATTGTACTCCATGCACCCATATGGTCTCCAACCCATTTTAGAGGGCATTTTCTGTTCCTCATTGTAGGAGACACCTGCAGCTGGGCAAGTCTGACACTGTTGGCTGCGGGCATGGTACTGAGGAACTGTATTCTGCTTTGTCATGTGCACACCCAGGCTGATGAGACTTAATCAAAGCTCATGATTTTCTAGGCTGCCCAGCAACAGCTGGCCAAGCTGAGCATGCAGAGGACAACTCAGCTTCACTGGGGGACAAAAAATTTATGTTCAGGATGTCATTTGTGCTTGGTTGCCCATTTTCTTTTCTGCTTCTCTTGTGGAGAAATTGTGGTTTTGAGGCGTAAACCCCCTTGGATGTGACTGTAGAGCATAGCCCTGCTTCCTGCTGTGAGCCAAAGTGTCTTTTTGGTTACATCACTGTTCTCTGAGTACATAAACCATCTCTGCTTTTGTGCTGTTACTTGTCCATATCATCAGCAGTTCAGCTCCACCTCACCCATATGCATTAGCTTTTAGGGTAACCCAAAAGCTAAAGATCCTGTAAAAGTCACAGCTGGGAGTCCCAGCTCTGTCACATCTGGGTGACAGCTACATTTGTTCCCCATATGGTAGAATGAAATACCTGTTTTTTTAATCTTTCAACTCTGTGCTTGTCTAAACAGACATTTTTCCGTTTTTTTTTTTGTGTAAGTTACCTATGCAGGTGCATGGGTGTTATAGCATTCACCCTTCATTAGTATGTATTCAAACCAGTGAAGGAGATAATAGTAGACAGCAACACCCCTGTGTGTGTGTCAAATGGGTATTTCACGGGTGGCAGGGCTTTCTTGTCAGAGGTGTAGTGTCTGCTGCCAGGTTTCAGATAGAGCTGAGTGTGTATGTGCACACACTGCACTCATCTGAGAGCCAGGAGGCCACACAAAGTGTTATACCAGTTATTCAGCTCTTCATTCTGGAAACTAATAGGATCTCATTTCGTGAGGCAATATACAGGGATAGTTGCTCTGATTGCAGCCAGATCACCCTTACAAGTGTCAGTCTTCCTGTTCTTCAGGGGTTTTACAAACAGAGCCTACTTTTATGTTCATGAAACACCTCCAGAGCAACCCACCTCAGCCCAGGAGCTGCTCACCACCTTTAACTGCACGTGGCTCCTCAGTCTCCCAGGTGAAGGAGTGGGAATCAGCTCTAATTACTGGCTGCACATGTAAATCCACATGCAAAAACAGGGCTGCTGCCAAGAGCTAAAGGATGGTACGCTGTTTTTGTCTGAGATAAATCCTTGCAGACACTGCTTTTATCTTTCTCACCTTTAATGATTAATTCATCATTAATATTTGTTTTGATATATTTCCAATCGCCTGGAGGTTTTTGCTCAAGGTCTGCAAGACTTCTTGGTCACTACCAGTTGGGGTCCACCAGCTGGAAATTGTCATTCTGATGGTTTGGTCTGCTTTTTGTGGAAGTCAAGGATATTCCTGAAATCACGGATGGCACTGACATGGGGCTTTTCCTGTTGCCTTGAATGGGCTGCCAGGTCTATTGCAGAAACACAAGCATTCCAGAAGATTATTTGGACCTAGTCTTCCTACCAGAGTTGCAAGTTTTCATAACAGAAGACTCAGAGCTTGAATTTCTCTCCCTTGAATTGCTGCTGAGCAACACTCACCTGAAAATGCTTGAGACAAGTGAGCACAAGGTCAGCACCTAAATCCAGGTGTGTGATCCAGGAATCACTCATGTTTATGCTCAAAGTACCTATATTAATTTGTTATGTTTGTGGGAGGTTATAAAGTTCCAACAGTGCCTGGTGAAAACCCATGTATCTGTGCTGAAAATGTTCAGCTTTTGTCTGAGCTCTGTTGTGATCTCACTAGGAAGAGATCACAAGGATCAGAAATTGCAAGGTGTATGTGGGTAGGTTTTGTCCCAGCCATTAGTGCTTCAGCTGATTAACTACACAGCTCAGGTTTCCAGCTGTGGAATGTCTTCAGACTGACTTTATCACTGTGAAATCTCACAAGAACATTTTATGCATGTGGTACATAAGGCTGGGATTTGCTATAGAAGTCATGCAGTGATAGGGAAGAAAGGCCATTGAAATGAATGGAAATATTTTTGGCTCTTTACTCCTGAGTTACAGGAGGTTATAGAAGTGATGGATCTGGAAAATGAAATGGAGAGAGGTCGAGTTATGTAATCATAAGACAAGGTGTCCTGACAGCTCTCCATCCTTTCTCCTCCATGTGGGGAGTTATACACCATGCTGGCCCCAGAGGAGGCAGCTGCACTGAGAGCAGAATCACTCAGCATCCTGCTAGGACACTGCATCAGGACAAATCCCATCCCATTCTGTATTGCTTTGCATACAGAAAATTACATGCCTAATTTAAGTGTTAAATCATGAAAAAACTAAACTGGTAACAATGTTAATTTTAAAATGAACACCATCTTCTAAGACTAATAGAAGTAGGTCTTTTGATGGGCATCTCTCTCCTGAATTTTGACTGTTCCTACTTTCTTCAGACACCTGCTCTGAGCCTGTTGCTGCTTGCTACCAGCACCAGAGCCTTTTGCCACAGCCTTTAGTCACAGCTGAGGGAAGGTTATGAAATGATTCATCCCTCCACATTCACCTTTGTGTACCATCTTCTAGGGCATCCAGGGCCTTTCTCTTCTAGCTGGTTTTCCAAAGGAGACCAAATTAACCTGACAGAAGCAGAGGTATCTTAAAAATATTAGTGAAGACATGAATTTCTTTCCTGTGTTGTGAGCAGTCTGTGTTTTGAAGCCCCCACGTGACCCCAAAGTTCAACTCCTTGTCTTTCTAGCCACAGAGATTTAGCTAATTTGGCCAGGCAGTGAGCATATGGGCACTGAACCATCTGGCTCTGAGCTGGAATTAGCTCTCCTTTGCCCAGTCGTTAGATCAAGCAAGGCAAGATGTGTAATGTGGGTGGGAACAAAAGGCATCACGGTGGTGGGAGATCAGAGGAGGTCAAAAAACACCGTCTGGCATGGGGACGTAGCACCATTTCTATGTTTCAGCTCATAAAAAGGAGCTTTTATTTTTAATGCAAGGGACTATTCAGTACTGAATCCAGTAGACCTCCTCCATCTCTTTACAATAGGACAATTAAGGATATAAGTCCAGAAAACACCAGCAATCTTAGTGTAGTAGGAGATTAAAAACAGATGTTTGGCTTTTCAGACTCTTTAGAGCCACCTTTGCTGAGCAACTGACATCTGCCTGGTTTTGTTCACATCTCTGCTCTGTGTCTGAGCTGAGGTTTCTCTAAGTCTCACATTATTTGCATGTGTGTTTGTGAGTGAGAGAGGGGGAGGCTACTGCCCTGACACAGTGGGGACCAAAGCCCTTTCTGCAGCCACCACTGAAGCTGTCACCACTGCTGGACCATATTCTTGTTGGCTGAGGTGGGAGGACATTTTGTGGGATATGAAGTAGTAGAAATTAATCTCAGGGTCATTAAACCTCCCACCTTTCTTCTAAAGCTGTCTCCACTGATGCCCATTTCAAGGGAAGGTGATTGACTTGGTGACATCAATCTGGTAGGCTCTTACAATTTGTACCTTTGAAAATCAACCAGACATGTATGATGTGAGACACCACACTCTCCTCCCTCCCTTTCACATCCCAAACATTAGCAATAGTGTGTCCAGCAGGACCAGGGCAGTGACTGTCCCTCTGTACTCAGCACTGGTGGGGCTGCACCTCCAATCCTAGGGTCAGTTTTCGGCTCCTCACTACAAGAAAGGCACTGAGGTAAGGCAGTGTAAGTCCCACACACAGTGTCAGTATTGGAAGGTTTTTTGGGAGCAGGAATGGCGGGCAGAGCTCTGCTGCAGCCAGGCAGCCATTTCCAGGACAGACACCAATTTCCTTCCCCATACCATCTCGCTCTGCTCTGCTCCCCTCTTAGCAGAATTGCCCTGGTTTCTCCCTGAGATCAGGCTGGTTTGTTCCCATGTGTGCTCACATCATTCTGAGCCATCGTGAAGATTTTTGCTAGTTTTCTTTCAAGTGGAAAGCAATCTGATATGATCACTTCCTGTGAACATGTGTGAGACTATCCTGCTTTCTGTTGAAATTATTGACTCGTATCAACCAAATAGGACACCTGAGCAGAGGTAAGTTTCCAGCATCCTCCAGAGCAGAAACTGTGATTTAAACACTTTCCTTGGCCAACTGGTGAATTCATCAACCCTCATGCTGCTGGCAAAACTCTCTCTAGGGTACGTGTGGGAATAATAAAACATTGATACTCAAAGACATTTGGTTACTCAAATGAATCCTAATAGGCTCAGGCTTTGTTAGTTCTGGCTTTCACAAAATTATTTGTGCTTTCTGGTGGCATTTTACCCGTGACACGTGCTGTTCGTGGAGGTGCAGCATTAAATGTCACATCTTGCAAATGTAACACTAACTTGGAAAGAGCTGTGGAGGGAACCTGCCCTACTTAAGCAGCTCCAGTGTTTGCCCAAGGTTTTTGTATGGTATTCTTCTAACAGATCCTGGTTTTCAGTGTTAAATATGATAGATGTTAATGTAAATGATTCTATCGTGGTTTGTAGCTGGGGTGTTTAATGTGCTCTCCTGGCAGATCAGCAGCCAAAGCAACAGCAAAATCTGGGTTCTCTGCTTTTATTAATGCAGAGTGCAGCCCCTCTAATTAATGACACACAGCAACATGCAGCAGGTTAATGCCAGCTCTTTGGCCTCTGGGATGGTCAGGAGCCAGCAGAGATGTAGAGAAAGCTCAGTTATTAAAGGATTTAGTTTCCCTTATTGTACATCAACTTCCAAATTTTAATCCCTTGTTTCTTAAAAGCAATCTCCAGCCAAAGCCCATGGAATATATTGATTTTTAAATTTTTTTTGCAAACTTTGCAGCGAGAATAATTCCTTAGAGCTAGATATGGACCTATGGGGGCTTGTGCACTTCTGGTGGCAGTGAGTAGGACACAGTGTCTGTGCCAGCCAGTGGCAAGGGAGGATTTAGCATCACTGGGGTGCCACGCCATGTACTCCTCACCACTCCAGAGCTACAGCACAGCCCATTTGGTGAGATGGGAACTGCCATGCAGGGCCAAATGCCACTCCTGGTCAAGTCAGGTCTTGTTTTGGGGATGTGTTTCGGCCCCTTTGGAGGCGTTTCTGTGTTTCAGCAGTAGCAGTGAGGGAAAAATGACAATTCCCCTATCAATGCAATAACTCCACAGCAAGAAAAGGGGGGCAGTCTGTGCTTGGGGCTCTGCTGCAGATCAAATACTCTTTTGTCAGCCCTTGTTTGCACAGCTGCCATGCCTAGAAAACTCACTTGAAGTCCTTGGTTGCCCAGTTCAGTTTGCTCCTTTAAATCTTGGCTGGCCATATGTTAAAATATTGCTCCAGTCCAACATTGCCTTCATTCATTTGTGTCATTGACACCTTTGTAAGAGCACATGGCACAATCAGAGACTTGAAAGTCTGGAGGGGAAGCTTAATAATTTTGCATGGTTGCATCAAACCCTGAGATTTGTGTCTTCCTGAGCCACAGCATCCAACCCAAGGCTGCTGTGGTTCAGGGGGAATCCATCCTTTCTTTTCATAGTTCCGTCATTTCTTTCTGATACAAAACTTCTCATAGTTTCTTACAAGGGTTAATCCTTCTTTATGGTTTTTTTGCACACTTAAATTTCCCTGATTCTCACTCCTAGAGTTATTTTCCTCTTCTTTTTCCTGTGGATTGCAGCATCTCATGGGCCTTGTAGGGTGAAAAGTCCTGAGTGTAAAAAATAATTAGCCTCTCTTTATTTGTATTTTTATTTCTAGACATCTCCTTTCTGTCTAATGGCCTCAGAATATTCCTGAAATTGAACAAAGCAGTGGTAGCTGGAGGTGGCACCTGCCCTTTGTGACAGACAGAGGAATTTTGGGGACACATTGGGATGTGGGAGATGCAAGCACAACATGGGGTTTGCCAAGACAGAGGGGGAGCATCAGGAAAAACAGCAAATGTGATGAAAGGGAGGTTGAAAGGGTGGTAAGGGCAATTTTCCTTAGCTCACATCAGTTTGTGTAATCAGATCTAATTTGCTTTAAGCAAGTCCATGCTTTGATGTTCACTTTCAGGGCTTTTCTTCCTTTCTTTGGAAACAAGTAATGGGAATTGCTGTCACCCCAGTTCATGTCCATGCCCCCTCTGCTACAGCCATAATATTGCACCATGTACTGCAAAAGCATCAATGAGTTGCTTTTTGCAGAGTTAATCAGGCAGATTTCTCTGTTGCAGTGTGGGACCCTGTATTGGTTTGAAAACAAGCCAGTGGGAGATCACAAGTCAAGACTGAAATTAAAAATAAGTGAAATAATACAAGGAAAAGCACTGACAAAGTCAGATACAACCTAACACCCTGTTAGGGTGGTGGTAGCAGTCCAACTGAAGTAGTCCAGTTGAAGCGGTAATCCTGTGAAGGTCTAGTCTCCAGCTGAAGATCCAGTGGTAGCTCTTCTCCTCTGGGAACCCAGTAGACAGGGCTAGCTCAGGCAGTTCCAAGGCCAGGTTATATCCAGGTGGGAACACCTGGCTCCTCCCTCCTGGGCAGAGCATCCCACAATGGGATGAGATAAGTCCATGAGTCACACGGTGGGTCCCTGATGGCCCATTGTCTGTCATCCAGAGTGAGTCATTAGCAGGTGATAACAGCTAACGGCTCACAGCTGGTGGTAATAGAATACTTAAATACATCTATATTGCAACCCAGGACAGACCCATGTGTCGAGAAGGGAGTAGTCTGGAGAGGCAGGGCAGAAGGAAGAAAAGGGCTTGAGAGAAGTGGGGTTAAGATTCTCTCACTGAGATGGGAAGGAGAAGGAATTGCAGTAATATGGCCCATTGATTAAGATATTACTCTGGGATGGAGGAATCTTGGCCCTCTCTGCTCCACTCTCTCTTGTGATCACAGAAAAACTTGTAATTTTTCTGCACAATGCTTCCCCTTCTGTAAAGTGAGAGCGACACCTTTTAAAATAATAAATCCTGTCAGGTCTTGAGTGGATCAGACAGTCCAATGAGTATTTCTGCAGGGCTGCGTGCAGGCATTTGGAGGCTTAGCAGAATGAATCCTCTGAACCTTTGAGACTCGCTTGGAGCTCCTAGAGGGGGATAAAAATGGAGTTAATTAACCCATCCCCAAATCCCTCCTGATCCACGACCAGCAAGTAGCTGCCACTCCTCAGTGCTTTCCTTGGCTCTCAATTGTACCCAAGCATCCCTCCAAACCAGAAGTGAGAGGCTGGCTGTTTCTCACATGTCTGGCACTGCTGATGTGCTTGCAGAGGAGTGGGACAAATTTGTTCCATCCCCACTGGACTTTGTGGCACCAACAAAATGTTGTGATGATGCCACACCCAACATCCAAACGCCCAAAGCCCAGCGTGTAATTGAAATGAACATTGTTCATCCTTGAAGGATTAATTACTGTGTATCAAGGCTGTAAGCGATTGCTTGCTCATGCTTTAAAGGGAAGAAAGGAGCACACGAATTTCTGTGTGAATTTCTGGAATGAGTGGCAGAGGAGCTGCTGCTGGTGGCAGTGACCTCTGCTGGGAAGCCCACGGCTGCTCTGGTCCAGCTTCAGCAACACAACCCCCAGATTTGTCCAAACTGTGTGTTTCACCCCAAGGGACTTCTATGTTGATCGTTTTTTAATTTTGAATTCCATTTTCTTTTTAATAGCTTGTCATTGGAGAGTTCCTCTGAGTAGAGAAATGCTGTGCAGGACAAGCTGCTTCATTTGCAGGTGTGCAGTGTGTACTTGGCCAGGGATATTAAACACTGCATAACACCATGATTGAGGCCTTGCTGGTCTTGGGAAGGCTGAGAGAAAAGGGAGGAAAATGCCTCTTCCCCTTCTCATGATGTCCCTGGAGAGCAGCAGCCATCAGCAGCTGGGGTGGCTGGTCTGCCCAGACATCACCTCCCAAGGGGACATCGTGCTCCAAATGCCTTCATCCCTATGAGGCATTGCTCTTTGTGTGCTTTGTGGGGACATCTGGGGGGACTTTGAATAATTCAGCTTCTTCAGCTGTCTTCTCCCAGATTACACTTTGTGTTTGCTGTCTTCCCACATGCTCATGTCGTGCATCTGATTTCAAAGAGGGGCAGATGGGCACAATCCAGAGGACCCCGCCTGAAGACTAAACCTCTTCTCCCCCTTGTCTGTAGCACTGAGCAGGTTTATCCTCCCTGTGAGAGCACAGGGTGTGGTGCCCATTTGGTTTGCAAATCAGGGAGGGGACAAGGTCTTGCTGCAGTCCCAGCACTCAGCAATGCATCTCTGATGACCTTTCCTGGCCTCTGCTTGCCTGGCTGTTTGCTGTGGGTAACCATGTGTGGGGTGCTTAGGGGTTGCTGCAACTGTCCCTGAGGGGGTTAGGCTGCTTTGGGGAACCTCTAAGGGTCTCAAAATAGAAATGCAAAGCATCAGTGTATGCATGGTGAAAACCATACCACAGACTAAACTGGGGGCACATAACGTTATGTCAGATGTTAAACAGATAACATGATGTCAGATTTTTTGTATTGAACTGCCATCATCACAATGGCAGGAGGAACACAAAGGATCATGTGAATGTGCATGGTGCGTAAAGGAAAACGGATAAATAAATATAATAGTTTTCATTAAAAGTCACCAATTGCTTGAAGTGTCATTTGTAACATGCCTTCAACTAAAATAAACAAGGCAAACCTGCCCTTGCCCTAACCAACCCTTAAGGAGCCAGGCACTAGACCTGCAAAGCAAAATAAATGCTTCCAAACTTTTGCTGTGTACAGCCAAGTGGGTGGTGTATTGGTTTCCTGTTGCAAATACTAAGAATTTAATTTACAATGCAATCTACCTGGAAATTTTGCTAAAGTAGCAGGGGATTTTCCAGCCATTTAGGTAGAATGAAGAGCCAAGTCATGTATTTGTTGCTCTAACATCCTGCAGCACAATATGTTTGAGTTTGCTTATTGTTGATGTTAAATTTCCTGTGTGTGAAAGTCCTTGCATGAACACAGCTTTTGATGACTGATTATGGGCATAAATTCAGGTCAGTCATAATCTTTCCAGTGAATTCAGAGGAAATTGAATTAGTCTGCATGCTTACGGGAAAGATCCTGCTGGGCACAAGGGACCTTCTGTTCTCCACATCATCACACAGGTGTTAGGACACTTGTGACCATAGAGGATAAGGTCCTGACACATGATTAAGCATCTTAATTAAGCTACTTGAACATAGAAACGTGTACAGAGTTTTGCATTTGCTGACAGTGCATGTTTACTTTCCTTCTGAACATACACATCTGTTGCTCAATGAGTGGCCTCTTCTTAGCATTTTATATCTTTCTCTTGCTCTTAAAATATTGTATGGAATTGGTATCATTATTATTGTGCCCTGGGGTTGAACTGGGGTAGTCTCTTCAGGGTTTGCACAAGTTAAATATATCCTTTGCAAATTATTTGTAAACATTTAAGGAACAAGCACACAGAAGCATTTCTGAAGTAGCTAATTAGATATGTGCTTACAGAGATGATTTTTCTCTTGAAAGCTAGAGGCTTGGTGGGAATGGTGAGGCTGTAGAAAAGCCATGGAGACACTTGAAGCTGTTGCACACAGTGCTTAATAATGCTGCAAGGAAATTCAGGCATCAAAACCAGGCTCAACGTCAGAGCAGCACAAATTTGGTGGGAAGGAGTGTGGGGCTGTCATGAGGCTGCTGATTCCCTGTGCCAACTTCTGTATGGGGTCAAATCCCTGCTTTCTCCCTGCCAGCCTGCAGCAAAGCTGTCCTGAGAATTCAGCCTTTAACAACCATCTTCATTCATCTGACACAGGAACTCTAAACCTCTACTGCCTCAGATACTTAACCTTTACACATTTTGGCTTCAGAGATGATTGAAAGAAATTTCTCTGAATAATAACTGTATTCTGGGCTGTGAAGCACTTTGGACTATTGGCTTTTGTTGAAAGGGCCCTAAAGATTATCTACTTCCAATCCCCCTGCCAGGGGCAGGGACACTTCCACTAGACCAGGCTGCTCGAAGCCCCATCCAGTCTGACCTTGAACACTTCCAAGGATGAGGCATCTGCAACTTCCCTGGGCAACTTGTGCCAGAGCCTAACCACCCTCACAGTAAAGAATTTTTTCCTAGTATCTAATCCAAACCTACCTTCTTTCAGTTAAAAGCCATCATCCCTTGTTCTATCACTACAAGTCCTTGCAAAAAGTTTATGATGTTGAATAAAACACTGACAAGTAGCATGTAGGTAAAAATAGCATTATGTTTTGCAGTCATGTGAAAAAAAAATAAAATCACTCTTTCATAGTATCTTATCTCATCTTATCTTATATTATATTATATTATCTTATCTTGTGTTTTTTCAGGATCAAGCATGAAAATATAGTTGCCCTGGAAGACATCTATGAGAGCCCAAACCATTTATATCTCGTCATGCAGTTGTAAGTACTGAGCCTAATGAAGTTTTTGCGTCAAAATTGTGAATTCTTCTTGTTCTGGTTTTGTTCTTTAACCCAACAATGGGGTATGTGAGAGGTATTTGTCTTGTGTGCTACAGACTGCAAAATCCCTGGAGGGTGGTCAAAAACAAATCTCCAGTTGTGATGTGCTGCACTGCTGTGAAATTGGGAATTAAATTGTTTTGTGACTAGTCTCACCCAAATCAAACCAGAGTGGTTTTGTGAGATGGCATCAAAAAAAGAGCAGAACAGATAGACAGGGCAGAGGAGTAAATTACAGCTGAGAAGAGCCAAATGTGCCATAGGGAAGCCTGGAGCATCTGACAGAGGCAGCTCTGGGGTTAAATACCTCAGGGGAAGACCATGGGGAAAATGTTGTTCCCTTGCCTATTGGTAATGTCCAGGCATGGTGATGTCCTTAGAAGTTGTTGTGCTGCATTGTGGGGAGAACAGTGCCCTGTAAATTTTTAGTGCATTTTTGTAGCCTTACATTTCATTTCAGAGTGCTGCAAAAGGACCTGCACAGGAATATCAGTGTTGTACAAATTCCAACAAACCAGCTGGATTGTGGGAAGTACCCATTTTGTGATAAGTTGATTTACAAATCCTTATTTTTGTTTAATCTCTTCTAAGAAGTAAATTTCTATTATTCTTATTATTAGCTTGTTTAATGTAGTGTAACCATCACTTTGTAAAATCCTTGAATCCAGATATTTGTGTCATGTGAAATGTAGTTCTATAATCAGAGGTGACACTGAGTTTATCTTGGTATAAATTTCTACTTGCTCACTGTTCAACACTTACTAGGGGTTGATCCTTTCTGTTATAGCTGTACTTGTAGATCCAGCCATTTAATTTTCCAGAGGCCAAGCATTTAGCTGTCCCTGGGGTGAGATGCCCAGCTGAAGCCAGCAGCCAGAGCCCATCAGCAGTGTTTGGGATAAGAGCTCCAAACAGTCCCCAGCCCCAACAAAGAGCTGTGCCTTGTCTTACAAGATAGATTACAAGAGCACTAAACTGAATGCAGGGAACATTTCTGCACTTTTTTGGGAAAGGTCTGTGTTATCCCAAGGTGGAGAGGACAAGAAGGCCAGGTACTCACCCTCATCCTGTGGACATTACATGAAGGGTGGTGCAACCTCTGCACTGCTTCTGAATTTTCATCAACAGTGGGGCTTGGGATCACTTGGAATCAACAGTTGGGTAGCAACAGTGCAAAGTCCAGGAGGCTCAAGATCCTTTCTGCAGGTCTCCTTTCATGGATTCCTGTTTGGGAGAAGGCATGTATGGATAATTTCTTGTTTCCAAGGTAACACCAACTTGTTGATACAATAGCTGTGAATCATTGCACAGCATGAAGTATCTTATCTATTTGTTTACATTTCTGCCCTGATTATTATTAGATTCCTTGTGGGTTTTTTAGCTTCTCACTTTTGTGTATTTCTCCTAAACAACTTTTCTTAGTTTTGCCTACATTTAAAACTTCAGTTCTGATATGAAGCAAAAGGGGTTCTGATCAAGCAGTTTTAAGAAAGCAACATTTAGATTGCAAAAAAAAGGGGTAAAATCAAGGCCACTCAAAGATCAGTATCACGACCACAACAAATCCCAAATCCATATGCCCTTCTCCCTGGATCATTGCTTGCTAAGTGGACTCTAGCTAATACTTCCCAAGGATTATTTTGTGGTGTGGACAGCATTTTCATTACCAACCTTTAGAGCACTCCATCCTATGTTATGGAAAATTCACATAATAGCCCCTGAGCAGCACCTCTGTGGGAACAGGCTTTTGAAGGCAGACCAAGCCTCCCTGTTCATGTTTGTCCTTGAGTACATCTACTTTTACATGAAAGCCATGCTTGTTAGCAGGCCAGCTTGAAGGATAAATATCACACCTCATTTATTCTGTCAAAGATACGGGAAAGTGAAGGTCTCAGTGTCTGTGCTGGAGTTGGAAAGAAGGCAGGGTAAGAGGCAGCTGTCCATGTCTACTTGACACTTAATTTGTTCCTGCCAGTCCCCCTGGGATCTCTTCCCAGGGTTACGTAGCTGTTGGTGAATCTGCCCTGTGTGTTTCCTGGCATGTTCATGGGGAAATAAGATCTCTGGCTTTGGTTTCACCACCTTGTTCTCACATATCTTATATATAAGCCATCACAGAACTGCTCAAACTGACACAATCCTCTTTGTGCAAGGTAGACCAGAAGTCCAGGTTGGAGATTCCTAGCTGTGATAACTCAGAATTTCATGTGTTGTCTCAAGGGGTTATTCTGTTCCTTAGAAAGGGCTGGGCTGGGCTGTTTTTTCTTTATTTATTTTCCCAAAATGCAAGATATTCCAACCCAGTGCCTCAAGTTTGGCAAGGTTGTGGACAGCTCCTTGGTGTCTTTCACTCCCAGCAGTATAATTCAGCTTTGCTGTGAGGTGGTTACTGGTGCAGATGCAAAGCAGAATACAAATGTGGGATAATTGCTGCCTCTCCTGTGATGACTCTGCCAAAATTTTGCAGGCACTATAGAAAAATACTGTAGAATGTTTGTTGTATTTCCATGAGGATGATGTGCTTTCCAGCCAAGAAAACATCTGCTCCTTCCCAAGCTTAGATTTCCCATAGTACTGTTAAGACCTACACCGGAAACAAAGACAAAATCTATAATGAAACTCTAAAAGTTTTATTCCTTCTGGATGCTGGGTGAGATTTCCCAGAGAAGATATTGTAGAAGACAGGGAAATAAATTGCTTTCAGAAAGAGTTACATTGAACTATCTTGGTGTAATAGTGAGCTCTGTCAGTGAGAAGATTTTTGGTTGCTGTTGGTGCCATTTGGTAAGAATTACCCTACTGTGTCTTCTAAGTGATCTGCCTTGTTTCACCTGTCAGTATAGGGAAAGATCTTGACAATTTGTTGTGGTTGGTAATGTCAGATACTAATGTTCCATTAGCATAATCAGCCTCTTTGGGTATTGATGATTCATTTTCTGCATGCTGGAAAATCATGCATAAAAATGGATTTACATAACCACATGGAATCTTAGAATCATTTCGGTTGGAAAAGACCTCAAAGATCATTGAGTCCAACCATTAACCTGTCACTGCCAAACCCACCACTAAACCATGTCTCCAAGTGCCACATCTACTCATCTTTTAAGAACCTCCAGAGAGGATGACTCCACCATTTCCCTGGGCAGCCTGCTCCAGTGCCTGACAACCCTTTCAATGATGAAATCTTTCCTCATAATCCAATCTGAACGTCTTTTCTGTCTTGAGTTTTATGGGTCCATTTGCAAATGCTGTTTCTGAGTGTGCTGCTTTGGCAGATCAGAGCAGATTCCCAAGGTTCCACTCTGACTTCATCTCTATTGTTCACCTGCATTGAAGCGTGAAACAGGAAAGTTTGGTTTCCCAGAGATTTTTGTGTAACCTACACTAGTCAAAGCCACAGGAGTTGGAGCTGTTGCTTCTCCAAAAGCATATGGGGCCATGTTAAAATTGATTAAGACAGCAATTTCCTTATTCTCCTTCATCCATCCATCCATCCATCCATCCATCCATCCATCCATCCATCCATCCATCCATCCATATTTGCTTAAAATACGTAGGAAATAATATTTTTGCTATCCCTACTCTTCTGTCAAAGTTGGTTGAAATTCACCCAATGGGTCAGAAATTACTAAGGGCTGGCAAGATGGGATGGAGAGTTATTGCCTTACTGCCTTTGGAAAACAGGCTAAAAATGGGTCTGAAAGGCACCTCCAAAACATGTGGAGCAGCCTAGGGAAGTCTGTAGCTGGGTAAGTAATGATCAAAGCTGAAGACCTACCTCTGAGTATCACTGCATTTTTTATCACAGTCAAGAATATTGCCAAATCCAGAGGAATTCCTATTAATACTAGGATCTAGTTAAAGAAAGTGAAAACCCTTGTGCCTGTCTGGTGTAGTGTTCCACCTCTTTAGGGAAGCTGTGCTCCCAAAGAGTAGGTGTGAACCCCTTGGAAGGAGGGCTGCTTTACCAAGATTCTGTCTGCTGCTGGTTCTGCTTCTCCAAGGAAACCAGAGTATCTCCCCTGTGTGATGTCTTTTGAGGCTTTGGCGTCTCTACTGAGAAAAAAGTTTTAGGGTGAATACCTTGTTTGACCCAACCCTGAAGAACTTCTCCTTACCTTTGCAAAAAAACCCAGCCCAAACTGAGCTTAATCCCCCAATCCTGAGGTTCTTCCAGCTTGGTCTCTTAACTCTGCTGAATTATTCAATTGATTTCCATCACAGAAAAGCTGAGATGATGGAGGCTCCTTCCTGTGGGGTGCAAGTCACGCACTGAGGAAAGCCCTGCCCAGGAGCTTGCAGGCTCAGAGTCCCTGTGTCCCATTCCTGCTGTTTGTCAGCTCTCCTCTGCCAGACACAAGCAGCACAACCTTATAACCCTGGAATGCCTTGGGAGGCAGCAAAAACAGGCAGGTAAAAACCTGGTAAAACTGGTGGTAAAATCCACACAACTTTTTGTTATTGCCAGAACTACTCTGCTTGTGATTTTGCCTTTCAACTGTATGTTTTGCTAATAAGTAAGCAGAGTGCTAATCTGTGATTAAGTGCTGAATTCACTTTGTTTTTTTGAAAGCGCAATGCCTGAGTGCACTCCGAGAGCAGCCGAGCATGAGCTGCGTATGTAAGTGACATTTCAATGAAAATATTCAGCCTCCAAGAAAAACAACAGACAATGGCAGGAAGTGTTGTGTTTGCCAGGTTCCTTAAGGAGTCTAGCAAGGACTTGGTGTGTTACAAAACAGCAATCTGCACGCCAAGCCGGTATCACATCAGGATGTTAATTAAAGCAAAACACGGATCTGCCGTGCCACATTCCTTAGGTGAGGCTTATTCCCCTACTTGCAGGGTTTTGTGTAAGCTTTATGCAAAAGACACAAGGAAATATTTCACAATGCATTCACAATGGAATTCATATCATAGAACCATAGAATGGTTTCAGTTGGAAGGGATCTTAAAGATCACCCAGTTCCAACCCCTTGCCATGGGCAGGGACACCTTCCACTATCCCAGGTTGCTCAAAGCCCCATCCAGCCTGTCCTTGAACACTTCCAGGGGTGAGACATTCAGGTTGTCTGATCAGCCTGTTCCAGGGCCCTACCAATGGATGATTAAAGCAGACTGGGGTCTTCAGGAGCAGAAAATACCTGCTCCTGAAAAGAGAGAAAATGTGTCTAAACATCTGAAAGAAGCCCCTCAGCAGCACTTTCCTCTGAGAATGGTGTGTTTGCTATTAGTAGTAGTAGTAATGTCAGTCATGGTAATTGGAGAAACACCACTAGGAATGAAGAAGACCAGAGCTGAGGGCTGTGTGCCAGGGATTCTGTTTGTTTCATGGTACATTCAGCTGCACACCCACAGACTCAGCTCTTCTTTGTTTCGAGTACTCCTGGCTTGGCTGAGGTGTCTCAAAAGGGTCAGCCCACTTCAGTGCCTGGCATCCATTGAAAATACACTGGCTATTGATCAAAAGCCTTGGATCCCAAACTTCCTGCACCTTGTCATAGATGTATGTGGCAGGGGGATCTCATGGGATTTATTGGCTAGGACACTTAATGGATGGGCCAGGGAAAGACCTGTTCCCAATTCATTACATCAATTTTACATTAATAACTTACTGAATAAGTTGCTCACTTGGTTTTGGTGGGGTTCTTCTAGCAAATGCTGTGTGAGAGCTACAGTACCCAGGAGGCTGATGCACATCTGGGCAAGCCAGGAAGGAGCCTGTGAGGTGCCAAGGGAGCTTTGCTTGGATTTAGTCATAGCTGAGCAGACACTTATTTGGGCATGGGAAATACAGGTTTTCATTCCAGCCTATTCCTAGTGCTTAGAGAAGTCAGAGCACCTTCTGTCAGTAAAGCTAAAAAAAAAGTATGCCTTACCAAACTTTCCTAATGCATATTGACTGAACAACACAGGCAACCCTGTTAAACAGCTAAAGGAGTTAATCTCAGTATACTTTAGTACTTTCCCACTTGAGCTTTGCAAGCTGCTGACCACATCATAAACTAGCCCTTGGCATCATGCCCCTGGGAACTTGGTAGCAGTTATTAATCCAGCATCAATTTAACATCTTTTCCTTTGTGGAAAAAAAAATATTATTGCATTGGTCGGGTTACACTGGTAAGTGTTCAATATGAAGGAGGATCTCCCCTTTTCCAGTGGCTGAGAGGTTATAACTGGACTAGGAAAGATTAATGTCAGGGTAGAGATCAGGGCATGGGCAAACTTACTGGTAATAGATTACAGATTGACCACCAGAATGACTTTTAGACACACTTTTTAAAAATTGTGTGGATTCTGTGTGATCCTGCAAGTGTGAATGTGCTCATTGGCTAATCCTACCTGCCCTCAGCACTTTTGGTTTTCCTCCTTGTTTTTTTCTGGCTATGGCAGGACTTTTGGTAACTCCTAGTCCCCATGTCTCTTCCAAACACAGCACTTTTTCCTGGGCATGGCACTGAGCAGCAATCCTGTTGCTTCCTTGTGCTTCAGCTGTGGCTAGGAGAAGGCATTTTAGATTCCCTGGACAACAGTCCAGTCTTCCTACAGCAACAGAGGAATGGTGAGAGTCTTCTTCACCTTGGAGACTACAAACGACTTTCTCTTGATGATTTCCAAAACCACTTAGAGTATTTTGTCACCTTCAACAGGTTTAGATAATTGTCAACATCCTTGTTCCACAGCTTGCACTTGTTATTGTTCCCTTAGTCAAAGCATCCCGGGAAGGACTCATTAGCAAGGCAACACTGAGGGTTTGGGTTTGTTTTTTTTCAATCAAAGTGCCATGCTACCCTTGGTGGAGAGTGATTATCTTTTTTCCTTGTAGCCTTGAGAATAAAAAGGTAATGGAGAAAAATTTTGTCAATTTTCATTGAACAGACAGCATTATAACATTGTTTGCTTTTACAGAAATGTGAACAGTTCAGATGAAAAGGAATTTTTTCTTTTAAGATATCTATTGTTGCAAAACTGCTGTTGTCAATAAAGAATACAAGAGGTTTGTCCAAAATTCAAAATAAACCTTGTTCTAATGTATTAAAGTTACAGAAAGATTTGAAGGTCTCATAGATCTGCTTGTTTTCCTATGCTGGTGATTACAATAAACAAGTACTTTCTGAGGGTTATTTGATGTAATGTCCACTCCCTGGCAAGGGCCAGTAGCAAATCCTTAGGGTGACAGTATGTGCCTTGATTGTTTCGTTATTTTCACAGCAATAGATTTTGGCAGCATCTTCCTTCAGCCCAGCAGTAGTTCCCTCACTAAGTCCCCATTCAGGGCTCTCTTGCAGCTGGGCACGGGGGTGTGTGTGCCTGTATTTGTACAGCTTGGTCTGGAATAGGCAATTCATGGGGCAGCAGTACATATCTGCCAATAATCCTGTATAATATCACTGCTTCCCTGAGAGCAGGAGTGAGGCTTTTCTCTCCAAACAGCAGGAAGGTGGCTATTTAGAGCCCTAGCAATTTTCTTTCCATTTTGTTGGCTTTGGATAAGCATCTCCTTCCTTTCATGCTTTGCCCAGAAGTTTCATTGCTGGTTACTTGATGTTCACATAGTCACTGAATGAGTCCTTTAGATTTAGTTCTGCTTCTCTCAGTACCTGGTAATTTACACTGTGGTGCACCAAAGTCAATTAAATAGCTGGTGTTTAATTCAGGTGGAAGGGCCTTTGCAGCAAGGCATATAATAAATTTTAAATCCATATATGCCACAGTGTGAGAATTCATTATGATACAGTAGGATCTCTCTCAGGCACAACGTGGAGTCATTCTGATTAAATGGTTACACTCATTTAAACAGAAAAGGCCTTCCATAACAACCTGGAAAGCTTTGAAGTGAAATAACACTGCGTTGAATCAAGATGCAAAATGAACGTGGGCGTTCCCAAGTCCCTTCTTTTACATGGAAAACATTATTAAAAGTTTGCTTCTGCAGGAAGGTTGTACAGGCTGTGGTGAAGGGGACAATAGGAGGCTGACAAGTGTTACGTGTCAGTGTGTTCCAGGAGACATTTCAAGATTTTGTGGCAGAAAACTAGGCTCAATTTCCCAAGCATGCTCATGTCTCAGCTCCAACCTCTGTTCTAGGTTGTACAGTCAGGTGGGTATTCTTTATCAGACTCTGATAAAGAATCTTTAGGTGAATCCAGAGTCAGTACTGGGGTGACTTGCAGCTACACTTGCATAGTATTGCCCAGAGCCTCTGTGTAGAACTTCTAGAAGAAGAGCCCACCAAGCAGGTGATGATGGAGCATTATCATCCCATTCATATTCACACGGAAAGAAAATCTCTCTCACCAGACATTTTCTCTGTATTGCCCCACAAACTCTACACAAGGTATATTTTTAAAGCCAGGTTGGTTCATGTAGACTTCTGTGGCTGGGCTGGGGGTCAGGGCCTTAGAAGGAGAGTGTAAAATCTAGAATTTTTAGTGGAATTACAGGTTGCTGTTTGAAAACCTGTTTTGACTTCCTTTTGCAGCACTGTGGTTACTTCCTCTTACAGAAACTATTTTCATAGGACTGCCGAAGTACTTGCCATAGGTTTCTGCTTTAAACATTGTCCCTGGAAAATTATTCAGTGGAAACTAAATATGGAGAAGTTTGTGTTTTTCTTTTTTTTTTCCCCTGAAACAGTGGTTAGGTCTGCTGTAGCCAAACTTTTACTTTTTTAAGCGTTTTATAGAAAAAGAAAATACTGTTGCTGGTGAAGCCTTTCTTTGATGCATTTATAGAACATGTGCTCATTCCATTCTGATTCATGCCACATGGTTATATCTTAGCCAGTAAAGGCCATTTTTTTTCTCTTAAATTGGAGGAAAAGTGTGTTCAGAGACCCAAATATTTATGTCATCTTTTCCTTTCTCCAAGACAAAATTCCCATTTGGGGCTGTGTGATCCTGGCTTAGCTGTAAAAGGCTTTCTCTACTAATTCTGAAATTGGTTTGGAGGAGTTTGGTGTTTATTCTGTCTGATTATTCTGTTGGCAAGGAGCATTTAACCACTCTGTAATTGTATTTTCTTCATCCCTAATTGATGATACTCTAAGGAGAACTGATATCCTTGAGTGAGATGTAGTGGAGCCTTTAAATGTCCACATGTCCCTGAGGAAAGAAGATACTATTCTCAAAAATGTATTGGAAGGAAAAAGGCAGGAAAACAGTTTGAAATCCACTGAAAGAGAGCTGAGATTTTAAGATCTACGTTAGCATAAATAGAGGCAGCATTACTCAAAACTGGGCTTGGCATTCTTAATATTAAAAGTCAGGTAGAAAATTAAAATTCATGCAACTATTTTTCTCTGCCTAAGGGTTTTTACCATGAAAACTTTGCTGTGAGTCTCTTGCAGCTCCAGAAAAAGGGTTATTCCTTTAGGAGAAAACAGAGCTAAGAATCCATTTTGCCACAACTCTGAAGCTCCTTGTTGTGATGGTGATGTCAGGTGTGAAAGTTCATAGTTAATCACCCTCCTGCAAAACATTACCCAGTGCCATGGGACAGGAGAGGTGTAACCATAATTAAGCAATGCTGAGCAGAGAAGAGAGAAATCACCCTGCTCTGATTGCTCACCAGGCTTATCTGCAGGAATATTTATCTCATTGCAGCCCAGGGTCTTTCTGGTTGATTAGGACTTGTTTTTCTGTGACCATGGGGCAGGACCACTCCAGAAAGTGCTTCTGACATTTTGCTTCTTGGGGCTGAAAAGTCCCTGCCAGAAACTTTAAAATCTGCTCTTTTCAGATGCTTTTGCAGCTGGATTTGCTCTATAGAGGTTTTGCTTCCCATTGGTGTTGTCCTGCCTTGTCTGAAGGGTGGTGAGGGAAATGTAGGTTAGCTCTCTGTCACTGAAGATTGTGTCACCAGATGAAATGTATTTTAAAAGGCAAATTTCCTGGGGAAAGGCATTTTATTTTGCATTCTCTTCCCCCCCGCCCCCCCCCAGCTTAACATGGTTGCAGCTGAAGTCCCTTTCCTGGCTATTGACATGTGACCACTGTCAGGAGAGCCATGGCAGCTCCTGGAAACAGCATGTGGGAACATTTTGGGGAAGCACCATTCCTCTGATGTGTGTGGGCATTTATTTTATAATGGAATGGAAGTGAGGAGTGCTTGTGACATGTGCAGGAGTGCTCATGCAGGCAGGGTTGCTGCTGGAGGCGATTCACCAAGCTGGAGAGAGGTGCTTTTGAACAGTCTCTCCTTTAACCCTGGTCCCACCTGAGCTGAATTAACTCATGAAATTTGCCATTATAGTCATGGCTGTGTATGCTTGAAAGTTTAGAGCAAAAAGGCAAAAGTTTGCGCAACACCACAGGTAAAAACACAAAGTGGGAAGGAAAGGAAAAATAATAAAATAACTGATGAGCTACTCTCTGTTCACTTAGCTGAAGGTCTAGAGCTTCTCTCTGGCTTGAATTTCCTTGGAACATGCTGTGAAATGTGGCCAGATGATAGTCATATAAGATATTTTCACCTGTGGCTGAACTTTCCTGAGCACATTCCTGCTCTCAGCCTGCTCCACTTGTGTGCATCTTCATCCAAGGGCTTCTTCCTGCAGGTGTTTTGCTGCAGGTTTCCCTGGTCACACAGGTGGATGTACTGCTCCCCAAAACTGCAGCAGCATGGTGTGCCATAGACGTTGGAAGCTTTGCTTGTTACTCATCTCGTGTTCTGCTCTAGGTCACCTAAAGCCAGGCTGTAGGTCACAGATGCCAGTGGGAGGCAGGCACAGCTGTATGTTATTGCTTGGTCACTTTTCCTGGTGTGTGACCGCCTCTGGCAAGGCAAACTGTGTGAAGGTGGGACTCTGCCGTTGTGAAGGACCACTGCAAACACCTGGGGGCCCTTAATGAGTCAGGAAGGATTGTTTGGCTCTAAATTGGGTTGTGTGGCTCCTGGCACAGCCCTGGAACAGGGGCTCCCACTGCAACCCCAAACAGCTCACAGCTCTTCTAAAAGAGGAGGAGGGAAAAGCAGAAGCTGAGCCATATGGAAGAGAAAGTAGAAGCAGACACAGCATCTCAGTGGTAGGTGCTCATTAGGCTGTCTCTGATGTGCTGGGAAGACTGAGTTTATCCTGCTAAAGGAATTCTATTATTCTTCTCTAAGCTGAAAAATGTGGCAGAGTGGGTAAAAGACAGGTCTTTTTATCTATGGAAGAATATTATAGCCGGTTCACCAGCAATGTGTAACAAGAACCAGTGGCTGCTTCTTTTGGAGTGTTGTGAGGATGTTTTTGTGGTTAGAGCACACATCCGAAAATCAGGAGTTCTTGTCTTACTCTGTCATTGATTTACATTGTGGTCTCAGATCACTTTGTCTTTTAATTTCCCTGTTTGCAGAAAGAGAATACCTTCCTAATTAATTCTGGGTAAGACTAATTGGGTTTTTGTCTGGGTTTTTTTTGGTTGTTGGTTGTGCTTTTTTCTCTTCAGTTGTCTTTTTTTTTCTCAAGAGAGTCAGTGCTGCTCTTCATGGAGTAAGTTGTTAAAAGAAATAAGTGCACTGGAGTCCAGCCTCTGGCATTGTTCACCAAGGAGCACTGTGGTCCACCTGTGTAAAACTGAACGGACTTGTTTGCTAGGACCTATTGACTGTTTTGAAAAACATATTCAGGCATGCCTTGATCCCCTCCAGTGGTTCCCTGCAACTCCATGTTCTGCAGTAGCTCTGCAGTGGCTTTATCCCTCCATCCCATCCACGTCTGTGCAGAAACCTACAGAGAACATAGCCCAGGCTGTCTTGTGACTCAGTGTAACAGCATGACTGGTGATGGCCATCAGCATTGCACAGATTTATTTATCCTTATGATGTAGATATGTGGAAATCTCAAGCAGCAGACATATGACATCCAAAGTTTAAAATCCACTTACATAAAGCCAGGATTTCACCTACTGTGCAGAGATGTGGGGGCAGCCAAATGCATCATACTATCAATGGAGGGGAACAAAAAGAGTCATCAGTTAAAACTTGGTAAGGGAGAGTTATAAAGCAGCAGCTTAAACCCAGGCTGGGTAGAAACTGAACAGCAGTATCCTGAATTTTAATATCCATTTCTTTGTGCTGCAGGTAGGTGGGAAGTGGTTATTGCAGATACGGGTTTATAGGAGCAATGTGCCAAAGCATGTGGGACAGAGAGCTCCAGCACCTCTGCTCATGCTCCCCCCTGGGCAGTGGGAGTGCAGTGTGACTGAATCTCTGTGCAGGCAAAGTGTGGTGGGTGATTTGGGAACCCCCATGTGCCCTCCAGCTCAGAAGGAAAGTCATACTTCGGTGTCTTCCCCATCTATCTTTTGTTCACATGCAAAGGAGTGAGCTCAAAGTGATGGATGTCCCAGGATGCATTACAATAACAAGTAAGATATCTAGTTATGAGCTCTATGTTTGAAATACTTATTCTCCTCCATAATAAGCACCAGAAAGGGCCTTTGGAGAAGGATTCTTGGGGGTGTGAGATTACATTTAATATATAAGTGTAATCAGACCCACCAACCCTGCTATGAAAGTTGTCTGGGTGGGCTTGGGCATCATATTCCCACTCTTGAGAGTGGATATGAATGATCTATTTGAGTCCATCTCTACCAGTAAATACAAAAGGTGGTTCTGCCAACTGAGCTGTTTGCAGGCCCTGACCAGGAGGATGCCTGGCTCAAGGTGAACCAGCTCGGGGTAGCATGGCATCAGCCCTGTCATGTCGCTGTTGAGTGGCTAGCTGAGGAATGACCAAGTTCTCAGACAAGGAAAGAGAGGAGAAGAGAGCTTTATTGTTTTGAATTCCATATATATAGAGTTTTCAGAGGTGCCCCAGATTGGTCAGCCCGAGACCTCCCCCTAGGCCCAATTGGCCAAGCCCGAACTGACCCAATCTGGGGAATTTGTTTGCAAAACATCCAAACTTTATCTTGTTTATGAAATATAGCAAAATGTTCCCACGGGAAGAACCTGTGCTAGCCACACTGTCAGTGTGGGCAATTGTGGGGCAGTGTCCTGTTTCTGTTCAGGGACAGACCAGGCACAGCTTCCATGCCTCTACTCCTCCTTTGGGAAGTGAAAATAACAGCCTTTTCTGCCATGTGTGGATGCTGTGAGTATAAATGTGTTAAAGTCTATGAAGTTTTGAGATAATAATATCAGCTTAGGCATGTAAGTGCCTCGGACAAATATATTGTGCAAACACCAAGTGGATTAAAGTACAACTTCTGGCACAGTGATATTGCTTAAAGGCTGGTTTAGTTCCATGTCAAAAGATTTCTCAAAATAAATCGTCTGAATCCTGCTCCCTCTCCACAAAAAATATGGACACTGTCACCAAAAAGCCATTAAAAAAGAAAAGCAAAGCATCTAAAAGCTCTCTCCTGGTTTGAATTTTTAGATTTCAGAGAGGGAACACATCGTTTTATCCACTAAGTGTTGGTCTGGCACCACTCTCCATTGCCCTGTGGCACAAATCATTGCACCAAGAGATCCTTCCTGGCATGCTCTTTTCAGAGCTTTCTGACACAATTCAAACTTCAGCCTGTCCACAGTCTCACCGCTGACATGAGGGTCGTGGAGGTGGTTTGCAGAGTTAGATCCTGCCAGGTAATTCCCACCTTGTTGATGGATGCCAGCCCTTACTAAGCCACAGGTACCTCTGTTTGGTGATTTGGTCTCTCCCAAGGGCAGGACAAGGAGAAGAAGAAATGGGAGAGGGAACCCTCTAGGTTTGAGACACTTGTGGACCCTCAGTCATGCATATACCATGCCGTGTGGCTGTGAATGCAGAATTTACTTCCTTGCTGTTTACTTAATATATAGCCTCTTGGTAGTAAATTATATTCATTGCCTCTAGCTCCTATTCCTGTTGAATAATTATTTGCAAGGCAAAGGAAATGCGTACTGGTTTCGTTCTGTTTGGACTTTGAATGCATAAAATAGTTCTTTTTTCAGTCTGAAGGCACAAGTGCCCTTTAGAATGTGAATATTAGCATTGTGTTCAGGAAAAACATTTTCTTTTCAAAGCCTTACTTCTCATGTAATTACTCATTTTAAAGAATTGGACATTCTTTGTGGTTGTCAGAGAAATTCCTAAACCAAAAGGTATCCTACTTTCCTTCATCTTGAATTCTTACTCAGCAGAGAGCATGAGGTTTCAGGGTCGCTTAGCCTTGCACAATTAAGTTGAGAAGCCTTTGTCCTGTACAACCCATTGGTACAGAGAGGTGCAAAACAGTTTCTTCAAGGTTTTACTTCTGGCAATACGTTCAGAATTTCTTTTGAAGATTCTAAAATTTTATTTTCTGATAAGTTGTAGAATCACAAAAGGGATTGAATCAGAAGGGACCTTTTAAAGATCATCTAGTCCAAACACCTCTGCTATTGAGCAGGTACATGTTTCATTACATCAAATTGCTCAAACCTCCATCCAATCTAGCCTTGAACAATTCCAGTCTCTTAATTACATGTCTGCATGTGTGGTGGGGATTTTGCCTTGGCTCCCACAGAGAGGCAATGTGATGGTGTCAGGCCATGCAGGGTGTTCCAGCCAGGTTTCTGCAGATGAATCATCTGAAGGGTTGTTTTTGAAGGATTGGGCTCTTGCATTTGATTCACTCTCCTTGGCGAGCTGAAAATAGTGTGCATTGTTCTCATAATCCTTAGCAACTTGAAAACTGCCATGAATTGAATACATTTTAATCTTTACCTACAGCAAGAAAATAGGCTAATTCAGTTATTCCTGCAGTTCCTTAGCTAATGCTAATTAACTGATGGCTTTGTATTTTTCCAGCAGTTTTTGAAACATTTCCCTTATCATTTCAGTGAGGCCTTTACGCATTTGAGGCATAGTGAATAGAATTATTTCTCCTGTGTGCATTTGTCAGTCCAAGCAATATGTTACAATATGTCCAGGAAACAAAGACCCACTCCCACAATCTCATAAATCATAGATTACCAAGATTAGTAATCCCCTGGATATGATTTTTGCAGGGAAGTTGTTAACAAAAACAAGTTAAGGTGATGTTGAGAGGTGGTACTGCACATTGGTGGAGTTGTAGGGTACATACAGGAAAGAAACTACAGACCACCATGTATAACAATTCTGCCCCAAACTGATCTGAATGATTGTGAATTTAATCTTTGGCTATTCTGAGTACTCTTTTGAGCTGCACCTTCTTTATTTCCCCTGAAATATGCTCCTTCTCAGTTGATTTACAAGTAATTTGGTGAATTACTTACATGTTTATATGCATGTATACGTATATGTACAAAAAATAAATTTGTTGAAAATTACCTGGAAAAAGTTACCTGAGTAGGTAACTTCAGTCTCATGTGCTTAAAGGTGTAAGTGTTGTGGTACACTCAGGAAGATCATCTTTCAAATGAGAAGCACAAGTGACCACAGATGTTGTGTGCTGCAAAGGAAGCACCATGTGTCTGCACTAGGATAAATTTTGCCTTCAAATATGACAGAATGGCTGTTCTCTGGCTACAGTGATCTAATGCTTACTACCTGTTTCAGGGAGGGGTTACATTTGTGTCTTGAAACCACACTGACCCAATGATTTCTGTCACAATCTGGCTCCTGGGCTCAACTCTGTTGGACAAAGTCTTCCCTCTCCTCGCAAAACTGCATTAAGTGACAAGCTGATGAAAATTAACCATCAAGCCATCTGGGACCATTGGATAATCTCATTTCACATTCAGTTAGGAATACCCTCTTCCTTTTGCCTTTACTTGGTACAAACCAAACACCTCAAAAGTACCTTCAAGGACTGTGTGGAGAGACTGGAAGCAAGACAGAGAACAAACAGGACTAGTGGGATGAGGATGGTGGCAAGCAGCACTGATCTGCTTTACATACCCAGCCAAGGAGTTGGTATCAGCTCTGACACTGCCTGGGGCTTTCTGAGCCCTGCAGAATGCAGAGACTGTTTGTCCTTGCTCACATCTAGGGGCACAACATGCTGTGGCTGAATTCAGCTAGAATTTTTCTGCTAACTTTTGTGGAATCAGTCCCGTAGGGGAAAGGTTAGGTTTTGCCTTTGGAAAGAGCTGTAATAATTAGGAAAAAAAATCTGCATTGCATGGGGTGGTAGAGTGGTTGTGATAAGCTAAGGAAGTAAATACTTTGGTGAACATAATTTGCAGATAAAAGGGTAGGAGTGGACCAAACCTGCTGCTTATGGCAAGAAATTCTTCCCAGTCCTTCCTGGTTCAAATTTGCTAAACAAAGAGGGCAAAGGGCTCTTTTGTGACTCCCAGGCAAGCCTAGGGCAAACTTCACCTACCCTGCTTGTGGCCAGGCTGCTCTGCACCTCAGGCACATCCACAGCACACAGCAGTGGCCCTTGTCTCCTTGAGGCATCAGATGGTGCCATGATGTCCCTCACAATGTGATCCATTTCCTGCTGGGCATTTTCCAGTTCAGAAGGTCTCACAGCATGAGAAGGACCATGTTGCAGTTCACTTTCTTAGCATGGCACTGAGGGTGTGAATTGTGTGGCCTGCTGACCAATGTGGGAAGCTGGGATGTGTTGGAGAAAGATCTCCTTGTACTGATCCAAAACAGAGCCAGGGTGTGACCTAGGAGGGAATCCTTGAACTTCATGTGTTCAGTGCCTAAGTGAGCATTTAAGCTCATTTCCTGGCCTTCAGTTGGCATTTGTAGATGTGTCTTACATGTCCCTCCACACAGGAGATCCTGAACTGCTGACATTGGGTCTGCATGGTCAGATTCACAAGCAAATCCACAACCTCCTCGAGAGAACCTTCATGTCTCCCATCCCAGTCAATTTGAGGACAGGGGAGGAGGAGCCCTTAGGGCTGGATTTGGTGTCCCTGGTCCTGGAGACCTGGCTGGTTGCTGCTGTCTTAGGGCAGAGAGGACACTGCCAATCCCAAGTTAAGCAGAGCAGCTGGTGGGTAGGAGTTGGTGCTGAGGCAGCATCCTGTGCTTCCCTGGTAGTGTGAAGAGCTGCTCGGCCGTGAGGGAGGGGAGGAGGGAGTCTGTTGGGAGGGAGCTGTCACGGATCTGCCTCTCATTGCTGCTCGCAGTCCTACGCTGGCTGAGTCAGAGCTGGCGGGAAAGGCGAGACACAGGGGTGGTCTCTGGGAAAAGTCCACGCTCAAAAACAGTTCTGTGGGGAAGAGGGAACCAACAGGATCCCCAGCCCGTGAGGGCTGCAAGCCTGACGGGCTGTGCCTGGTGTTGCAGAGTGGATGAGGATGAGGAAAACTGTGCTGGAACACTGTGGTGTGCAGGAGTTGTGTGCTGTCTCACACCCCTGGAAATTGTGAATTTGACACCATGGTTGGCTGTTGGGAGGCTCAGCCTTCAGCATGGACCAAGCCACCACGTTTGAGCCTCTGAGAGCAGCCCAGCAAGATGTGCAATCTCCAGCACAGCATCCACTGAGTTTCCCTTCCTCGCTGCCCTTCAGCCCTTGTGTTGTGAGTTCACCATCACTCTCACAGCCAGCCCAGCACTCAAACACTGCTCTGATCAATAACACTTTTAAAGAGTTCTCCAGTAGCTACTTAATATGTTTTATGTCATTCTCAGTTCAGATGTGCAAAGCTGAACAGGGTGAGCTTTGAAATCAAGCTTATGTTCAGGAGTAATCCAGAGAAGAATTAACAAAGGCTTCAAATTTAAATTATCAAAGATAGCATGTCAAGCCATTGAATTTCAGTTCAGCAGCATGCCAAAATATTCCAAGATTTCTGTTACGATGTATTTCATTGTTTCTTATAATTTGAGTAGTAGGGAAGTGATTAAAAATAAGACTGCATCCCTTTGTTTTTCTTTGATTCACTGTCTGAAATTTCAAGATGTTTAAAAGGTATTTATACTCATACTTTAGGCTTCTGCAGTCATTTGTTTTACTATGCAGTTTGAAAGTGATTCAGTTCAGCAATTAAAGTCTAAACTGAATTGTCGAACACACAAAAGGATATTTCCATGTTACTTACAACATCCATTTCAAAGCTGATTTCCCAGAGAGAAATATGAGCCTTTGTGTTCCTTCCCCATATATCTCCTAATAATTTTTGAACCATTGGCTAATCAGAGATGTATCCAGTGGAGGAGTAGAGTTCTTGGATATAAGTAGATCCCTGCGCATTTTGTGTTGGTATCTCCCTGTTAAAGAGAGATCCTACAACAGTGCTTTCAACAGAAAGAAATTGGTATTCTTGTGACATTTGGAAGTGGTAGCAAGTGCCCCATAAACAGCTCAGTGTTTCCTGGTGACTGAAACAGAAGGGTGTTTCCTTTTCCAATATAGAGTGGTTATTTTGAGGGCTTGACAGGGGAATGTGGAGTTTCATGCATCACCCACGATGTTTGAAAAAGCATTAGGATATTGAGACTATCTGAGACAGTACAGAAATGTTTTAAGAGGCTGGCAGAAATGCCTGGGAAGAGTTTAAAAGAGCTCAAAAGGTTACTTTGACCAAGCAGTGGTGAATACGGGGTATGTTACGCGCAGTCTGTGGTGGATGCAGGCTGCTAGGAGAGAGAAACTGGCTGCTGTTGGAAAAGTGTGACACACCTTTTCTAATTCCAAACTCTGACTGCAGGTGTTAAAAAAGCCAGGAGACAGTTTCTGCTGTGCTGTTAACCTGCAGCAGCAAGTATGGCTCTGCAAATCTGTTTCTCAAGGAGAAACATCAGCAAACCCCCAGTCTAGGATAAGCCATGCTCTGGGAGGGCATTTGGGTTAAAAGCTTATGTGTGCATGTGGGACGTTGCGCAAAACTATTGAAGTCACTGTGACTTTTTCCATATGCTCAGTGAGCTGTGATTCAGGCTCTTACTGAGGTGAGGAGAAGGATGCATCCATTTTTTCAGGGAAAAGTAAATACTGGCTGCAGAAAATTCTGTTCAGCAAGAAATTCCAAAGAAAACTTTGGAGCTCATCTCTCCTGTGACATTAAGTTATGGTAATTTTAACATACTCTTTTGAATTTTAGGAGAGAGTAACATGTGCTCCGTAAACAGCTCAGAGTTTCCCGGTGGCAGAGAAGAAGTGTTTGTGGTTTGGGTGTTGGTGATGGGGTTTCCAGACACCCTCAGAAGGAGAAGGAGATCCTGACAGGGTTTGTGATATAGCAGCAGTGGTGATTCCAGTGGTAGCTCACAGAAGAGCAGGAGAATTTGGGAAGCATCCTGTTGGGTGCAAGACCTTAGGGAACAACCACACCCCAAAAGGACATCAAAGCTGAGGTTTCCATGGTGGTACTGGGTTTGAGACATCCACCTCAGAGAGAGGGTAGGAATGGTGTGAAAGGAAGGAAAGAGTGAAAGAAAAGGATATTTTTATGATAAGTTTGAGGACACATTTTCCTAATAGTGGAAGTTCTCTGAATGAAGTGTGAGCAGATCTGTCACTCAAAGCTGAGCAGGACAGAGAAGTGAAGAGCAGTCCTGCATCTCAGAGGCAGCAATCAAAAGTTTGATGGATAGAATGATGCAGGAGTTTTTCCTCCCTGCTTCTGTCTTCTTTAGAGGCAGTTTGAAATTGCCTCTAATGCCAAGAAAAATAGAGCAGAAACTGGCTGATACTGCTGATGCATTGGGTCTGGTTGCCTGAGATCAGTAATGGGCCATATAATGAATTTCCTCCTAAAATTTTGCATAGTACATTTTGTGTTTTAGTGATTGAAAACTTGGCTCATGCTGATTCTCCCCTGGAGTAAAAATTTTTTGAGTAACATTTCTCTTCAAATTTTACCACATTTTATAAATGGCTTTGTTCTATTTTCCTTTTTGCAAATAGGATAATTCACTCTGTAAAAAAAATTCTTTCAAGAGCTAGTCTCAATATAGAAACTACTTTTGTGCAAATCTGAATATAAACTTAAGAGAAGAAACCAACTAAACCTCTTGAGGATATTACATCAATCTCAAAGTTAATAATGTGGAAGAGAATGCATTTTAGATTTTATATTAACTTCCTTCAGACTAAGAACCATTTTTCCTTGCACTCCAGTTTCCATCTCATTAATTTATTAATAATTAAACATCTGAAAAATAAAAGATTTGTTATTTCTCATGTAACGTCAATCAATAGATTTCTAATTAACCAGCCTGAGAGCACCAAGAAGCATTTACTCCAGCAACTGTTACTACTACCAGCAAATTTTAGTGGGAGAAATAGAGTTTAGCTGTTTTTCTGTTCCAGAACAGAGGCAAGCTGAGATTTTTCTTAGCACAAGTGCCACATCTAAGGTGGGACCCTGGGAGCATCTCCAGCATCCTGGGCCCAGGTATGTGCTCTAGGAGGATCCTGGTTGGAGGGGTGATGCATCCCATCCCCTTTTGGTTGGAAAACCTCAGAGCACGGGCAGGGGAGGATTCATCTGTGCTCCCAGCCTGACTATGGGGATGCTGGGATGCTCTGTGCTGAGAGGTTAGTGATGCATGGATACATTGCTCTGACCTTGGAGAGCTCACAAGTCCTGAAGCTCACAGATCAGAAAAACAGCAGAAGGTGATGTGAAACATTTGGAAGGGAGAAATGTGCTGTAGGGCACAGAAGGAGCCTGTGGTGGTGTCAAAACAGAAAGACACAATTTTCAAAACCTAGCTTTGCCCATTTGCAGGCTGAAGCTGTATAACCAGCTACTCTCCAGCACTTCAGAAATCTCCTGTGATTTGCTGGAAGAGAAGGTGTTAAAGGTATATTTCATCTTGTGATCCTGCAAATGCTTTCTGATGTAACTTTGCCCCCATAAATAACCCCCTCCACATGGAATTGAGAATCACATTCTCATATTATAGCTCCTGATGTGCCAAGTGCCTCTGACTAAAGGGATCTCAGTCCATGGAAAATATCTCTAGAAAATCTTTCCAGATTGATCAGTGTGCTCTTTCACAGCCATTTAAAATAAATCTTTCCTGGCTAATAACTGGAAGGACAGCCGTGTCTATGGGGTGAAACTGCAGAAGCTCTCTGGCAATCTCAAATTCTGCCTGCTAACATGGTACTGAGGCTCCTCCTGTGGGGATCAGGGAGAAATACAGAGGATGAAAATACTAGAAATAAGGAGAAAAAGTGGCTGAGGAAGGAAGAGAAACACCAACTAAACACTGAAGGATGAATGAATCACTCAATATCACTGCCAAAAATATAAAACAAACCCAGTTGCTGTCCTCTTCTTGCTACAAACCCTCAGAAGCTGCTGTTTTGTTTCTGAGTAGCTTTTCTCCTCTGCACTTTTGTTGAAAGCAGTAGCAGTGATTCAGGCTGAAATTAGGGTCCTATGGGTTTGGTTTTTTACAGGCAAACACAGAGAGGTTAATGATGTTGTTTGGGCTCTAGGAAAGCCCTGGCATCCCAGAGTTCAGGCTTTGCTGCCTTCCAGAGAGCAGCAGAGTCGCTGTATCACAGCTCAGGTGTGACTCCTGCCACCTTTTCTGGGAATGACATCTCCTGTGTCCTCCCAGAGAGGATATACTGCTTGGTCACCATCTTTCCCTGCTCTTGGTTAACACTTCTCCATAGTCCATGGGGAGGCTTGCACAATTATTAATGAGACCTATGCACCGAAGCTTTGCAATTTTGGGTTTTCTTAGTACTGTTGGAATACAGAAACATATAGATTGGTTTGTCACAACCCCAGCAGTGACAGTGGTGGTGACCCTGATCTAGACTGGGATGTACCATGAGGGTAGATTTATCATGGGACTGGGATTGCACACCCACTCTGGCCCTGCCTGAACTTCTGTTTAGGAGGTTCAGATCTGGGAATAAAACTTGCAGACACAGGTCTGTACAATGATGGAGAGGTAAGGACAAGGCTGTGCAGGAATAGAGGGATAAGGACCAAATGCCAGGAGGGATTTGGGCGTCCAAAATTACATTTAGCTGGAGTGTAGGGGTTGACAATCAAACCTGTCATAATAAAGACATTCAGCTGCTGCCATCCCTGAGGGTGGGAAGAACTTCCTAAGTTGCCCTTTGTGATTTACTCCAGTCTCTGACCACTAATGAGCTCGGCACTAACTTAATTGTCTAAATTATCAAGTCCTTCTTCTGCTGTGCCCTGGGGAAGGTGGATTTGGCAGCCAGACTCCTGCACACCTAACACAGACCTGCTCAGGTCCAACAGCAAGGGGAGCTGCAGCTTCTGCTGGTTCCAGACCTCTGTCTCAGGGGATGGTCAGGCTGGGACCTCCACCCTTCTCATAGCAGCTTTGACAGAGGGTACCCATCCAGACACTGGGGAATTGGTTCCCTCCTGGAAAAAAAAATCCCAGTGGAATGCCTGAACCAGCTTTATGCCTAATTTTAGTATCTGAGGATTTTCTCTTTTCTTTTTTTTTTTTTTCCCCTTGTGTTTCCAAAGCCTCAGATGTCTCTTTCAAGATGTGTGAAGTCATAGAGGAAAACAGCGAAGCTTTCTAAGAAACAAAACATCAATTCCATAGAAATGTAGCATGAAGTTACTTAATACTTTTCTTTCTCCATCGCAGGATGATTTTTGTGAAACTTTATTCCACTTCTAATCTTGTAAAAAAGATAAATCAGAGAGAAAGCACATCACCCATGCTTTGTGGATTGCTTGCATTTACAAAGCAAGGGGAAAAAATCTTGTCTGAAATTCTGTATACTTAAATTTTGCTTTCACACATATTACTGTGCTTAATTTTTCTGCTTTTATGCTCTGGGGCAGACAATTTAGCTCTGCATCAGAGGAAGTCAAGAGCCCAAGAGACGAATTTTAATTAGGAGGCAATCAAACCACCAGATGGCTCTCTGATGTCTTAAATCTCCACTTGGGTGAAATAAATTGACTTTTCTTAAAAACAGTACTAGAGTAAATTTTAAACAATGCCCCAAAGGTGAAACATAAAGTATTCTGCATAGTTGTGAGCATAATTTGTAGACTCTGAGGCATTTGTCAGAGTGTTTTATTTGTTTAATAAAAAGCATTAATGTTTGAATTACTGGTTGCTCTAGCACTGTGCCCTGTGATCTATTCTCAGTCTGAATGTTGTTTGAAAATATTTTTAATGTTTGGGTTTAGTTGTAGCAACTTACAGAAAATAAACAAAAAAATAAGTTAATTCTTCCCAATTTTCAGTTTCAGTGTTGTGTTCATTATGAGAATAGTGGTCTGAACCCCCCAGCAATGTGGGATGTGAGATGGGTATTTCCCAAGTGGGGTGATGAGGGCAGGGGGACAAGGTGACCTCCTCCTTTGCTCCACCTGAGATGTCAGGTGGAGCAAAGTAGCTCTAATACCCCACTCACTGCATTAGAACCTGCTGAAATGACTCATATCTATTTTTTCTAGGTGGTTGCTTTTGTCTTTCCCTGCAGCTGGGGTTCTTCACAGAGTATTTGTGGGATCACATCCTTATGGCCATGTGCCATCTGCTGCTTGAGGACCATCAAAGCCTCTTTTTAGTCAGGGGATAAAATTCCAGTTGACTACAGGGATTCAGAGCTAAGCATCTCACTGTATTTTTCAGTATGGATATTGAAATTTACCATCTTGCCTTGGCTGGTGGCTCATGTGCCAGTGTGGACCAGATGCCAGCAGAACTGCATCCTCCAGCCCCAGAGCTGCTGCCCTGCAGCGTTTGCATCTGCTGTTGCAGGAGGGAATATCCTAAACCACGGCTGACTGTTCAGCAGTGGGTTCAGCTGCTGTGTCTAGTTTGGCAGCTCACTCTGAGTTTCTAAATAATCTACATTTTTGTGCCTATAAATAACGGCGGCAGCCGAAATCGTGACTGTTGTTGTGCAGTCTGTCTCTGGAGCAAGCCCAGTCTTGTGATCTCACTGCTCCACTGAGGAGCTGCTGCTTTTTCTTGCACTCTGCATGGCATTTCAGGCTGATCTTTTGTAGGGGGTCTTGGTCTCAGGGTGGCCAAGAGGGACAGTGCAGAAACCTGTGGGTCCCAGGCAAGGTCCTACATTGCAGAGACAGCCTGATTGCAGCAGCAATGCCATTTTCCCTGCTGGAACACATTTGTGGTGGTGTCTGTGTTGTCTGTGTGGGACATGCACACCATGGTTGTGTGATGAGCACATCAGACTGTTTGAGGCCCAGAACCTGGAGTACTCAACCCAAGGGACGTCTGTTCTTGCAAGCTGAGGTGTTTTGGAATGTGCTTGTTATTCTACAACAATGTTGTCAGTCCATTATATCATTAGTGTCTGTTTGACTCTGAAAACACTTATTAATTAACATGTTTTTCTCCTGGGTGACCATGTCCTTAAGGATGCTGAACCATGGAAAAACTTGTAATAATGGAGCTTTGTTCTGCATCTTCAAAGAGGGCTTCAGGCAGCTCTGAAAGTCAAGTTCAGCCAGTTTTTTGTCTGAACTTTCAGCCTTGGGAGCACTGGGATATCAGGGATTGATTTGTGGGAGGGTTGGGCACCTCTGCATTCAGGTGGCCCTTAAGGCAGGACATTGCAGCACAACAACAAAAGCAATAATAAAAAAACCACCCCAAATCATAAAAATATCAGCTCCATTTTCCCAATAAATAGTTTATTTTAATGGAGTATTATACAGAGGTGCTTTTAATGTGCTAGAATAGCACTGTAACAAAAAGCACTTTAACAAGGGGTTTCCAGCCTGGTGCTTAACAGCTGCAACAGGGGAAACATTTGGCATTTCTGTTTTCCTAACCTCCTGAGAACACACCAGTGAGATTCCTTTTAATTGAACCCTTAAACTTTTAATGCAGTCCCTGGACTGATATGCTTTTGCCATATGTTTTACTTAGCTGTTAAATGGTTGACTAAGGCCTTTACTTGGCCTGTTAAACTGAATTGATGACATTTTAATATTGCACAGGGAATACCACAGGCCAAATAGAAAACAGACATCTGTGGCACTGAGACGGGTCAATTCTGGCACTGGGCTGAGGACCTGGACAGGGGAGCTGAGTTCTTGCAAACAGAGCAGCAGAAATAACACAGCAAAAGCAGGAGAACATTTTCATCAGTGGCTTTGGATGTTCATACCTGGCTATAACTCATTATTTAAGGGCAGCCTAAAGCACTTTATAAATCATCAGTGTGAAATCTGTTTTCCATACTGGTCTGTAACTCTGGTAAGAGTGAATGGCTTCTTCCATTGCATAAATACACCTGGTTTTCCTGCTGGAGGGATGAACAGCCTCTGGCTGCAAGGCCAAACTCAGCCTGGTGACTTTTCAGCTAGTTGTGGAAGACATGGACTAAGATTACTATCCCATAAAAGCATGACAGGATGAACATATTTCTTAGAGGGTTTATCTGGCTCCCTACAAAGGTTAAGGGAACAACTGACATTCATTTTAATGGACCCTGTTTCTGTTCCATGACATTGGCATCAATACAGCAGTCACAGTGCTGAGGAAGTGTTATGGTGCTGAGGGAGTCTTGAGTTATTTTCTGTGAGGTGGAACATTTTCAGAATGAAGCATGGAAAACATCCTGTGGTTTAGACCACTTTCCAAGAGTTGGATCCATTGACTTAATTCCCCTCTCCTCTCTTACATCTGGAACAGGGAGCAGATCTTGTGCCCCAGGTCCTGGGAGAATTGCTGCTCACAGTTGGCAAAACTTGACCTGCTGGCAGCAGCAGCACCTGGGTTATATAAACCCTAATTCCCTCTCCAGGGACCTAAGTCCCCTTTTAGAGTCAACCTTCATTGGCTTGCCCAAGGCTGCTGAGGAAATGTGTGGCAGAGTAAAGGTTAAAGGCAGATCCCCAAGGTGAAGCTCTGGCCTTGGCCATGCCTTTGTGTTTGTACAGGAGAGCAGTGATCCTGCAGGTCTCACATCTCCCATCTACTGGCACCAGGATTCTGGGGAAAACCACAGGGTTGTGTGGTAGCTCTCCTACTGTGAGTATCAGATGTAAATACTGCAATAATATTGTATATTATTAATTATAATAATATTTATTTGCCATGTCTGGTGTTAGTGAAACTTTGCTTGGTACTCAGGCAACCGAAGATTGCCTGATAGCAGAGAAGTCACAGCACACAGCTGTGGATATTTACCCTCTTAGCACTTTGTTTTGGTCTCTTCCTTTGCACCAGCATAGCAGCAGTGCACTGACTGGAGTGCATTGGCTTAGGGAGACACTGTGTCCTTTAGGCAGTGCCTGGACTGAGAGCACTGACTTTTAATACCATTTTCCCTATTTTCAATCTCTGAATCCTCCTCATGCAGAAAAGCAGCTGCACTGATAATTTTACCCTAACACTTGTGCAGGCTCCAAGGTGCTGGGAGGCAACAGCTTGACAAAAGTAAGGGCCATAAAAAGCTCTCTCATGGGTTATATGTACATACAGGGCACAGACTCTTTAAAAAAAAAAAATTTAAATATTAGTATTTTTCAGTTAAGTGCATTGGACATCTCTTGTCAGATGCTGTTGCCAAATTCTGGACACTCAGGATTGCTGTGCAGGGCTGATGGGCCCCGTAGCCAAAATCTGCATTTCATTTTTGTCCATGAGTTTTTGCAATGTGCTTTGACTACCGTATTAGGGAAAAACCCCTGCGTCCATCCATTTGATTAACTTGCTAATATTCTTAGTGCATAAATCACACATCCTAGGGTTATATCTGCTAGAATACTTTTTAGGTTTGATCAGTTTGGAATGGAGGAGGATTAAAATTTGATTTTAATTTTCACATACCTGTGTTTTTGATATACGCAACAAATCTCGAGGAGGCAGGACTGGAGATATTGGGATACTCCAGGGCCTAGGAGAATTCCTACAAAATGGAAAAGAAAGATTACAAACTTATTTTTTTAAGTCACAGCTGAACCCATGAAATTATGAGGTCATGTAGTTTTGTCAGCAGGAATTCCCAGGATCTCAACAGATCCCATACTGACCAAATTATGTAGGCAGCAATTAAATGTTAATGCCAGGATTCCGTATGGGATGCGCTGAGCTGTTGGGGTGGCAATTCAAACCTGCTCAGCATGACACTTTGGATCCCCCAGAAGTGGGATAAGACCCCAAACCCCTTGTGCTGGCACACACCTCACCTGTGGCCAGCGTTTCTGGCAAAAATCTCCCTCCTGCAGTCATGTCCTGCCATGGGCCTCCCCTGGAGCAGCAAGGCTGGGCTGGGAGGAGCAGTTCCATGGCTGTAGTCTGAAGCTGATGCAGTTTTACAGCTTGTATTTCTTCTGTTGCTTGGGGCTTGCTCATGAATGGGATTTTACAGGGCATTTTAAGTATGAAATGTGAAACATGGGGAAATTATATCCTTTATGATCCCCAGGAGGCAGAGCTGAAGGAAGAACTTTGCACAGAATGTGGCTAACAGGAGGCATCCACAAGGTTTCTTTGAGGTTTTGGGGTATTCCTGTTGGATGCTTTGGAGGATGGGGGGCTTGAGGGAAATGAGGTCTTCAGTTCTTGCCCACTCTGACTGGGGATGCTGCTTCCCAACTGCTGCCTTTGGGGTGCCACTCCTGGGAGTGGGATTTTTAGGATGCTGTCTTGTGGGGTGGGCTGGAGTGTCACTGTGTCCTGTCCCAGCTGGTGGGACACTCCCACACTGGTGGTCTGACTTTGAGATGACCCAGGAGTTTGCTGTGAGACAGAGAAGAGTCTTTGAGCAGCACTGCATTGGACTTCGGGTGCTGGATCTGGATGTAGCTCCCACAGATTTCTGCATGTGAGAGTCTGGTTCAGCTTTTCTCCATTTTCCCAGCTAACTTTGATTATTTGTTGTACGAATCATGGATTTACTCTTTACAAACATAAGCTTTTACAGCTTGTCACTAATCCATCCATTAAAAATTATTACAGAAATAGACAAGGCAATTGTAACACAAACTCCTGAAATATTGAGCATGACCTGTGAGGGTTGGCTTCTTGGCATCGATTGACCCTTCTGTCTTCAAAATAAAATTATTGTGGAGCTACTTGTGTTGATTAACGAAGAAATAGCTGGAGCCTTGCATTTTCTGTGTCAAGGAGAATTTAAAGTGTTAGAATAGATGGCAGCCTTGGAGCAATAATGTATAAATGGATATTTAAAATCTCTCCCAAGGCCAAGGGACAGACCCAGTAAAAACCAGAATGCCTGGCAGTTGTCCAGCCTGGTTTGTTAAGACACAGGAGCAAATAGCTGCCATTAAAAATAACAGAATCATAAAATCTTCTCTCTTTTTCTGTAGTCCTCATCATTAGCATGAGCATGTGTCTGTTTTCATCTCTGTGATTATATTCTTGGAAATTGTCTCTGTGATGAATTGATGACTTCCATTAGAAAAATTTCCATGGCCTGGACTAAAGCAGACACCAGCAAGGCAATAATTGAAGAATTATTAAAATAAACCCTGGAGCACATTTGTGTTATGTAGGACATTCTGGAAACTTTCTCTTTTGTGAGCTATGCTCATACTAGATCTTTTAACAAATACTTGCCTTCCCAGAAGGTTGGGGTTTTTTTCCTTCTAAAGGCAGTAAATTCAGCTATTGCACAGAAAAAAACAGTTAATCTGTGGCTGTAGTACCTGCTTTTAGTGCCAGGCAGCCAACACAGACTGCACAAGCACAGGGTGTTGGGCAGGATCTCTCTTTCTGCCCTCTCCCTGCCCAGTTTCACTCACAATTTCCCAGCATTTTTGGAGGCTGTCCTTTCTGCTGACCAGTTTTGCCTGTGCTTCATTTGCTGCTGGTGGCACCTCATTCCTTCCATCTCTCATGGGGATGCCATGGACAGCATTTCCTTGAGGAGCTGACCCCATGGTAGATGAAGAGCAGAAATCACATTTGCCATGATGTTTCACATGCCTGAATTCTGAGGGGTTTTTTGAGAGTATTGAGAATTAGGACCAGATGCCTATTTTTTTTTTTTTTTTAAAGAAACTGCTGCTTTTGTACATCATAAATCTCCCCTCAAGGCCGTGAGAGAATATCTGTGCTGCCCACCCTCCAGCCAAACCACAATAAATCAGTGGGTCCTGCTGGTCCCTGCTGTGCCTTATCTGTGCAAAGAGCTCAGTTTGGAAATTAGCTGTTGCTAATGGGAGAGGGCAGCTGGCCATCTGCAAATAAACATGGAGCTCTAGTAGCCTGTGCTGTTCCTAGCCCATCAGCAATGCACAAGCAGCATCATGAATTCACTCTCAGGCTTCACACACAGAGGCAGCTGGGAAAGAATGGGTGATGAGAAAAATTATGGTTAATATGTTGTTGAAAGCCTCCAGTGGGACACAGAAAGGGGAGCTCAGCAATCATGAGTTGCAGCAGGGTTGGAGCAGTGGGATTTAGACCATAAACTGCTTTTGACAGGTTTGATCTGGCTGTGTGTGTGGCTCATCCTCACTCACCATGTCCCTCCTTAAAGGTTACTGGACAAGAGATTCATCAATTCATGTAAAATCCTGAGGTTTGCAAATTTGATACCTGTTTCTCCTGTTCTTTCAGTGACATTAAAAGTGCCCTCTTGAAACTGAATTTACTGGCTAAATATGTAGTATTGCTCTCAACAGTCACATAAGTTTTGTTTAGCTGAGATTGCATCCAAGCTGTAAGAACTTAGATTCATGTGTCTCTACACCACTCAAAATTGCAGAAATTCACTCTTCACTGTGAAAAACAGGAATGTCTTGATTGAACAGCCATGAGATAAACTCACAAGATGAAGCAGAGTGATTCAATGATGTTGAGAAGAGAGTGGTGATTGGAAACTCTACATTCTGTTTAGGTTATATTTGATTCAATACTGAAATACAGATGCCTAGTACTATATCCTTCCAGGAACAGCCAATTTATTATTGATGCAGATGAAAGTGAAGACACTCAACAGGTAATTTTAACATTTCAACTGAAGAACTGGAAATGAGCATCCCTCAGCTTCTAGTTAGCTATTCACAAAGGATAGCTTCTCAGGTGGCTGTTGACTGTAACTTTTTTGGAGAAAAACTTCAGATAGAAACAATTAAAAAAAAAAAAAGAGGTTACCAAGACTAAATTGTGTAAAGTTGCTCTAATTTAGCTAAGGAGTCTGCAGGCAGAGTTGAAAGGGTTCCAGTGACAGAACATCCAAAATTATCATTGGGAAAAAACCTCAGTGTAATTAGTCAGTGTGTGTAATTAACTACTGGGCAAAGCAGACAAGGGATTAGTGGTATCTTCTAAGTCAAGCCTGTCTACACTGCTAAATGATAGTCTTTTGTCCAGCCAAGAGCTATGGATCCAAGGCAAAAATTGTACTGTCTTTGTTTTGTCTGGGGTCAGATTAGATTATCATAATGGCTTTAAAATCTATGAATCTGTCATATTTGATTTTAAGTGAATGAATCAAAGGCTCCCTTAATGTAGGTATGCACATTCAGACCAGAGCCGAGTGAATAATTCAATAATTAATTTGATGAGCACAAACATAAGAACATGAGCGCAGTTTTATTGGGTCATACCAAAGATTCATCTGCTCCAGGATGGCTCTTCAGATGACAAAGACTTTTGTCTGAAATCCACCACCTGCTAATTCCGTTAGGTCCCCCATTTCTCATCTGTGGTGTGAAATAATTCTTTGTATTTCCCTTGTCCATGCTCCATCCTTCTCTTGAACGGTTTAGTAGTGGACTTGCACTGCTGGGTCAACGGTTGGACTCAATGATCTTAGAGATCTTTTCCAGCCTAGATGATTCCATGTTTCCGTGGATCTGTGATTTTGTAGAGTGTTTTCATTTGTCCTCTGCCATCTCTTTCTTTGTAAAATGTGTTCTCTCTGTTCCCAGAGCAGCTCTCTGGTCCTGCTTGCTTTTCTTTTCTGTGCTTCCCCAAGTTTGATTATGCTTTTGCCCAAAGCATCCTGAGGACTCTTTCCATAAAGATCATCAAGGTGGGATTTGTCCAAACGAACACAGAAATGGACATTTCTGCTCCTCACACCCTAGAAATGCTCTCTTCCTTTTGCTGGCTAGAGGAGAGGAGTGTGGTAGTTCTTATACAGGTGTTTATTCTCTAGACTTTCAAGATTTGGTGAGATGAACTTTGTCAAAAGTATTATGTGGGAGTGTTCCATGGATGGTTAGGAGGACAAACTATTTTCTGTTTTGCACTCAGTTTTCTCGTAATCTTTCTTGAATTTTCATGGCCAAAGAATATTTCAGGGAACTGTCCTTGATAACTTCAACATATATTTCAACTCCAACGTGTATTTCTTGATGTTTGTAGAAATTGCATATCCTAAAATTGTGCATATAGGATAAAATGGGTTTTTTCCTTGTACTTGAGTTACTTGCACATTTCTTCAGAAATACTTCATTATAAGCAATTAGAATTTTGAGGTTATCTTTATCAGTTCTCTGCAAGTTTCTTGACACTTACTCAAAAGTTGGAGAGCATAATAATGATATTTTAAATGTAAATGTAGTTGTTGCAACAGTTTGATAAAACAAGGTACCTGTATAACTTAGAGTTAAGCTGGTCTATTTGATTTTAATATTTATTTCCCAATTTATTGTTTGTAAAAAACTGCTTGGCAAGTTGATATTTGCAATGACATATCTTGACCAGTTGACTGCATTTCTCCTCTTTTTTGGTTCAAAAGAAATTTTCCAGGGTTGTGTTTGTCCAGAGCAAAGGGACGACACAATGTTGTAAATGCTAGAAGAAATCAGAGAAAAAAAGTAGAATTTATGTGAGATACAGGGGATATAAGGAGCTTCAAAGCTCTTTCTGCACTGAGCAAGTATTACTCAATATTATCTTTACATTGGCTATTTCTATGATGACATTTGTCTGCCAACTTACTTGCGAGAAAGCAAGTGGAAAACAAGTCAGTCTCAGAAAAAGGAATATACACACCACCCCAGATTTCTATTAAATGTATTTCACAGAAAATCTGGGCTGTTTAAACTCCAGCTGAGAGTGACTTTTCTGCTCCTTTTTGTTATTTAGGGCAATTCTCAGTGCTGCATCCACCTCATATTTAAAAATTGTTTATTATACATTGCATAATTTACAGTATCCATTTTCAGTTGCATCAGTTTTCATTATTTTTAGGTCTGTTCTTCCTAGTTAATGCTGGCAGGACATTGAGGTTGGTTTCCATTGGAAAACAAGTCAAAAGGAAAATAAACCAAAATTGCTAGTGATGAAACATGACCTAGTTTTAAATTGTTGTCAGGTGAGGAATCTCCTCCAAATTTTAACTATCTGCTTGTTTTATGGAGAGATGGAGGAATAAGCAGATAGGAAATACATTGTTCCAGTCTTCAGATACTGGAAAATGTATTTTGAGTGGTGGTTTGTCTACAGAGCTGTACTTTTCTGTTTCCTAGAAGCAAAGTGAAAAAGATTGAGGCAACAAAATCACATGTGATACACACATATATATGTATACACACAGCAAGCAAGAGTGATTGGGCTGATTTACTGACATCCCACAGAAGGAAGTGAATAAACCAGTGAGCAATTTCTTCATTTAAAACTCAACATTTGAGTTATTTAATACATACTGTGTATTTTTTTTAATGAAAGGTTTTTAAATGCTGGTTTTTTTCACTGGTGAATACATTGTTTGTGGTGATATGTGGTGATATCAAACTGTTAACTGTCACAGGTAAAAGTCACCTCTGCTGAGCTTCAGCTTTGCCTTTCCATTTACAGCAGAGCCATGAAGAAAAACAGGCTGAACAACCTCTATCATAGAATCATAGAATAGTTTGGGTTGGAAGGGACCTCAAAGGTCACCCAGTCCAACCCTCCTGCAATGAGCAGGGACAGCTTCAACTACATCAGGCTGATCAGAGCACTGTCCAGAGTGACCTTTCATGTTTCCAGGGATGGGAAACTCATTACCAATCCAGATAACCTGTGCCAGTGTTTCACCAGCCTCCAGACTTCCTTTTCCAAATGACAAGGAGCCCACTGGAGTGTGATCCACCTGCTAATCCTAGGATGATTCCTTGGCTCCTGTGTAGGTGCCAATCAAACTATAGGAGCTCAGAAGAGTGGAAAAAAGGATGTGCCCATCTTCTGCCCCTCATGGTGTTTGTAGATCTCAGCAGAGTGCTGGAAATGTGAAATTTTGCTATGATATTCCTTAGGATTTGATTGCATGGTGGGGTGATCAGTGAAGCACTGGTTGCTCTCCTGTGCCTCTTGGTGAGGCACTGAGGGAGTGTTGCTGTCACTGGCAGGTACTACATCTCCTCCATGCACCATTGCCTGGGGGGATGAGCATTGATGGGGGCAAGTGAGCTGCTGGCATTTGGAGGGCTGTCATAAACTGTCACCCAGGAAAGTGTAATCACAAGAGACTTAAAAACCTGGTGTCCTTTGTCATTTGGTTGCTCTTGGTTCAATCACACTTTTTACAGCTGGTGGGACCAGGGGAAATGTTGAATATAATGTTGGATCTTTGAATACGGAATAAAATTTTGGATAAAACAAGATGGCATTGACCTTGAAGAATCATGGACCTCAAAAGATCTCCACAGTAGGGATTCTGTGAAGGAAAATGCTGTCTCCAAATATTTTAACTGCCAAACTGCATAACATCCCTGAGCAGAGCTTTCCAGAGATTTAACAGTCTTGCCCCAGTGGAAACAGAGGTCTGTTCTCCAAAACACAGCCTCACTACAGCTGCTCAGCAAATGTCACATGAAACTTTTAATGCAGGGAGAAAATTGGTTTAGTTTGCTCAGTTAGGTTCAGAAGAATGGCCACAGCATTTTTGCCCAATTTTTTCCCAAACAGCCCCTCAGGGTAAGGAGCAGCCCTTTGGAGCAGCTGCCCTCACAGTGGTGAAAGGGCTGAAAAACCAGAATAAATACCATGGCAATGTTGCATTGCATTTTCTCTGCACAACCTGGATGGAGGTTGTAGCGAGGTTGGGGTTGGTCTCTTCTCCCAGGAAACTGTTGATAGGACAAGAAGAAATGGCTTTATGTTGCACCAGGGAAGGGTCAAGTTGGATATGAGGAAAATTTTCTTCACACAAAGAGTGGTCAAGCACTGGAACAGTCTGTCCAGTGAAGTGGTGGAGTTGCCATCCCAGAAAGTGCTCAAAAAAGGGAGTAGATGTAGCACTTTGGGATGTATTCTAGTGGGCATGGTGGTGTTCAGTTGAAGGTTGGATTTGATGGTTTTGGAGGTCTTTTCTAGCCTGAATGATTCTGTGATTTAATTGCACTATCAAAGGAGAGGTGCTAACATCTATCCATCCCTCTCTGCCATATGCACACACCTGCATTCTAGAAAAATAAGCCAAAATTAATCCTGTGTGTTTTCTTTGGTGGCCTTGGAGTTTATATTTATGTTGCCTATTTTTTTAAATCACCCAGCAGATTTTAAGCTGGGTGATTTAAAGATACAATAACAAGGAAAGTCCTTGCCTTGTTCAAGCTGTATATTTTATGATGTGCTGCAAATGAGAAAGCCAGGGCAGTTTTCTGACATATTTACTGAATAAGGCAAATCTCTGTAGGCCATACAGTAATTCTACAGCTATATCTGTCCCTGCCTGATTAACACCCTAGATTATTGGTGCAAGGAGAATTTTCGTCACGTACTTCTATTTGCAAGAGGTCAGACTAAATAATCATAATGTTCCTTTCTGGGTCTAAAATCTATTAATCTGTTTACTCATTTTCCTTTTATGTGTTACTTCATTTGAACAATGAGATGAGGGCAGCCAATTTCTCTTTCCTTTCGAACAGCACATTGGCCAGGTTTGCTTTCTGGTTCTCATGCATTTTCACAATGCAGAGGAAGTTTAAAGCCAAACAGAAAAGCCCTCCATTAAGAACAAAATACATTTAAAAAAATGGAAATATTTGTGAGAAGAATTCATTCATTAGAGAGAATGAGAATTCCTTCATTAGAGAAATGTAATACGTGAAGCCAGCAATTCTCAGGAATAGTCCCTTCAGTATTTCTTATCTCCCCTCACACTTTAGCTTCATGCTGAGCTCTGTGCATTTTCTGATATATATTGTAGGAAACTGTGAATGTGTAACGTCTGATCAACAAGCTGCTCACAGTTATAGGGTAGTGCTCATATTTAACTTACTTTTCATATTGTCCTGGGAGGCCTCCTGCTCCAAATTTCTAAAATCAGGTCTCTTTTCATTAAGCATCCCTAATCTGCAGGTTTAAACAGTATTAGTGATTCCATCGGGATGTGTCTGCCTTTCCAGGGTTATTCTTCTAACCCAACATGATATATGGTGCTTTGGTGACTTGTCCAATGGAGAATGGATCATGACTTGAACTGCAGTGAAGCTTTAGGTGAATTTAACACCCTTCTGGAGGAAAAAGCCAACAAGCTCTGAATAGCTTTGCTGGGATTCCTCATGTAAATCCACCACTGATGAGTTCATCAATAAGACTCCTGATAAAAAGCAATTAACCTGTCAAGCAGTAAATGATCCAGAGCAATTCCAGCCTGTAGTACAAAAGAGGTAGAAAAGTATCAATGTTTTGCCAAATGGCAAAGAAGTCAAATTGATATTTCAAAGGGTATTATTTTTCAGGCTCCTAAAACAAAGAGAAAGGTTCCTACACTTGGTAACAGTGGGGGATGCAGGGGTGAAGAAATGAGAGGATGTGTCTGTACACACAGGCAATCCCACCAAGGGAAAGAAAATGTAACATGAATAGATTATTATGACTAACATATTTTTAATTCCAGCATTTATTTGTTCTTTTACTCATGTATTTATTCACCTGAAGGCTAACATGTATAGGGATATCCCCCACCAGGCAGCCCTGCTGAGGTATCTGGTACAGTGACCTGCAATGTGCAGGTACAGGTTTCACTCTGCTGGCAAAAACACCAGAAATTCAGAGAGATTGGTTCTTGTTTTCTGTTTATGAATTTGGAAGCCTTAAATTGCAAGCGAGTTTTTGTTTGGTTCTCATTTTTCATCAAAGTACTTATTTGAAATTTTGCACGTTCTGCTTTTCTGATGATGCTGCAGAGGAATTGGATGGTTTGGAAAAAGGTTGATAATGCCCTTTCTCCTTACCTGCAACAAGGGCTGTTTTCCTTTTCTTTGCAGTTTGGTTTTTTCCTGACGATCGGATGGTGAAATAGGTCAATGTAAAACGAAGGTGTAACAGTAATGCTGAAATGTTCCCTCATCTCTCACAAGTTACAGCTGTAAATTAGAAATTGCACAAATATGGAAACAGTAGTGTTAAGGACTGACACCAATCCTTGAACAGAGCCTGAGTAATTGCTAGGACACTGTTAGAGTGACCTCTCCTTTGCCTCTAATGAGCACTGCAAGGTTTTCAGAGTCCTTTTTACTGTCTGTGCAGAGTGTTCAGCCAACACTGAGAACCCAGTTAACAAGGTAGCTCATCTATGCACACAAAACCATTGGTATTTTCAAAGTTCTTTTAAACCTGTCCTAAACTGAGCCACTTGGAGGGGCAGCTTGTGCTAGAGGTTTAGATCTGCATTTAAACATCAAATTGGGAGGAAACAAGAAGCAAAACTCCCAAACCCGGTCAGGAAAATAAAAGATTAAAAATGTAACTGTAGGAATTTGTTGCAAACTCCAGCACCAGGCTAGATCCTCTGAATGATTTGTATCATCTGCATGATCAATACATGAAGTCTCCTTAATGAAACACTAGATCCAGAAGCTTTTACCTCAGGAAGCCCTGGAAATGGAGTGCAATCTGTGTTTCCCCAGTGGAATTGCAGATAATGGCTCTTTTATCATATGGTCAAGTTGTGTTCTATTGGCCCTCCTCAAACTGGGTGTTAATGGCATTACATCCTGGCCTGTAACAGCAATAGTGTGGCCAGCAGGAGCAGGGCAGTGGCTGACCCCTGTGCTGGGCACTGGTGAGGCCTCCCCTCGAATTCTGTTTCCTTTCACCTTGAATATTTGTTCTGGCCTTCCTCTTGTGGCTAGCCAGTGATATGTACTAAAGGCATATAGCCCCGGGTAAAATATGTAGAAGTGAAAGTATTCATATTTATGGCTGGGTTTTGTGGTTTGGGTTTTTTTCATTCTAAGCTAATGAGTCTTCTGGTCATTGTTTTGAAATTGTTTCCTGTATTGCTGGAGACAGACAAGGCATGTGCTGGGGTGTCCCTGTGTGATGTGGACACTTAGCTCAGCTCCTTCTCCACATGCTGGGTTTTCCCCATGCTGCTTGGAGAGCCAGGGGAGAGCAACTGTTTGGTGGCTGAGCAAGGACCAAGGATTGGAGCCACCTGTGCTCCATGCAGGCAGTCCCAGTAGACACATCCATCCAGAAGGTGCAGTTGTGGATGCTTTGCTGAGTTTTGCCCCACTCTGAGTCCCTGGGCAGGGCTGGTGCTGCTCTGGATCACAGTGTGACACTTGAGCTGCTCCAGGGCTAAATGTTTTTCAAGTAACTGAACTTGGCTAGTCCTCCTTTGACTTTTTCTTTGCTGAGAACAAAGATTGAAATCAGCAGGGGAAAAGGGTTCCTTTTGCTGTTGTTTGTGTGTCCAGCTCTGTGAGCTAGTGCCAGCTGCAAGACAGGAGCAGTCCTCTAATTTCCACTAATGAGAAATCCCTCCTACCCTCTCTTTCTGGGCAGAAAATTCTGTCTTAAATTTCTTTAAGACAAAGAACTAATTCTGCTCTTACTGTCTGCAGTTTCAACTCTGCCTTAAAATTCTCATAGAGAGGGCAAAGCTGGATGGTGCCATTAAAAAGAAAATAATTATTCCAGAATATTAAAGACTGGAGCAAATTGCAGCAGCGCTTTGCAAGTGCCCAGGTCTGTTCAGAGCAGATGCCAAGTTCCATCTCAGCAGGGCAGAGGAGGTTGGGATCAAGACCAGCAAACAGCCCCCATCTCCACCATGAGCTGAGAGCTCAGATGCTCTCCCACAGCCGCCTTTGCTGCTTTGCTCCTGTAAAGCACTGACTTATGTCAGTCCTTGGGCACCGTACAGGGAGCAGCATTCCCAATGACATTATGGTTGAGGTAACCCCATTTTGGAGGAGAAAAGCCATATGGACATAAGCTCCATATGAAAAGTAGCCATGGCCTTGGGTGCTGAGCTGAAGAGCATCCCAGGGAGGTGGATCTCAGCCAGGAATCTTGTCTAAGCAGGGAGACTCCAGAGGTGAGTGCAATTAACACAGAGTCACCACACTAATAACTAGGAACACGAGACCCTTGGCTCTCTGCATGTACCTGAGATGCTGTCAACACTCTGAATAAGCAAGTGGCTGCAAATGGAAGGGATGTTCTCCTGAGTGCTTGGATTAAGCTCTGGTTTGCAGTGCATCATTTAAGAGGTTGCAGATATTTTCCGCGTGTTGAAATAAAATTATAAACAGATTGAGCCTGGGTACAGTAGATCCACTGGACTAAATCTGACTAAGAAAAGCTTTCAATTAAAGAATGAGGCTTAAGGGAGATGGGGACTGAGCCGCCATGGAGGGAAATTCCATCAATTTAGTGAAAAAAAAATTTGTGGAAATATACTCTCTGTGAAGATCGAAGGAGAATTTCCTTGTGCAGGAAAGCACGTGATGTAAATTGGTATCTACTATAGCAGCCCATTGCTCGAAAATAACAAAAGTAACTGTAAGAAACTACAAAACAGCACACACTGCATTTTCATGGGGAAATGTGCTGTATTTAGTGATATTAATTACTGTGTGGGCTCAATTTTCAGTGAAATCAATCCATAGGAAACAAAGGGACTGCAAGGGAAATATAAAAAGACAGTCAGCTAATAGGAGCCAGATTCAATAAAACTGTATCTGCCTTCAATGAACAGTGAGGGTGAGGTGTGTCTGCTCTCCCTTGGCAAGGCACAGGATGGGTCAGGCAGTGGTTGTAGGGCCAAGCAGGGCTTGGAGCAACAGTCTGTGTATTCATACATATGTATATATAAATATGTATATGTGAGAAATACAACTGCTATTTTAAGAAACTGGGAAAGAAAGGAATTTAATTCAGGCTACTGGTGGACTTCAGACCCTGGGTAAACTTCACCTTTCCTGCAGTTTCAATTTAGTGCCAGTATGTTTGCAAGCTATTTGCTTTGTTTGCCTAGCACTTAATAGAAGGATTATCTGGTTTCTTTTTTTTCCTTCCAAGGTTCCTTTTCATTTTCAAAGCTGAATGTGTTCATTTTTAGTGGTAGCATTCTCTTCCATTCAGGCTCCAAACTTCCCTAGGAAGTGACTTCATGGCATTATTCAAGCAGATTATTGCCTGGAATGGCTGAATTACCTAGTGTTCATGTAATGGCAAGCTCTCAGTCCATATGTATTTAATGACTGTAATCATTTGTTATTTTCCCTTTATTAGGTTTGTTTTTAAAGAAAGTTTTACTGTGCTATTTATGATATGCTAAGTGGTGCAACTTGCTGAAGAAACATATCACATACATTTTATTTTTTAATAGGTTTTGCTTGCTAAAATGGAAACCTTTTATTTACCCTACTAGGGCAGTTTTTTGCTGACAGTTTTATTATTTCAATTACTCAGACATTTCTTTCCTCTTTTGTTTCCTCAGATACTCTTCCAGGGAGTTTTAATGTGCCATTCTTTATTTAAGATTGGGTTCAGAACGTGTTATTTCTAGCAAGGCAAGGAAAAAGTGCAATATAGCAGACATTAAATAGTGGGATGTCAAGGTTTTATTTTCTTTCCCCTTTGAGTTGTGGAATCCTTTCCTCATTTGTGTCATCTGGTGATTAATTGTGCTGATAATCTGTGCTACTCATCAATAACTGTCTCCTACCAGTGCCAGGCAGAGGCTGTGCTCTGCCTAAAGAGCTTGTGACTGCAGATAAATGAACAGTCATGTGTGAGTAAAGGAGGGAATCTCTTGAGAGCAATTTAGATTGTCAGAGGTGCAGTCTACTTTAATAAACTAATGCTCTATAGGTATTGGCAGCAGGTCCTGAATTTGTTTCACTCAGCAGTGGGGAAAGAATGGGACCATTCCTCCAGGGCAAACACCAAACATTGGTCAGTGGAGTGAAAAGTGAACCCCAGGGGATCACACAACAAGGGAGTGGGTCAGCACCAGCAGACCAAACTGCCTGTGCAAATTTCACTAGGGTGGTACAGCATGGAGAGCAGGGTCTGCTCCCCTGGCTCTTGCTGGGGTAAGGTTGTGATTCCCTCTGCAAGTCCTAGTGAGTCTTTGACCACTCCCTGATCTGTGATGGGTTTTATTTTCCATTATAGCCTGACCAGTCCTGGGAGAAAATCAAACTCAAATCATAGAATCATGAAATATGCTGAATTGGAAGGGACCCATCAGGATCATGGAGTCCAACTCCTGGCCTTGCACAGGACACTTCAGTCACACCTGTCGCTGTTGAGCCGCTAGCTGAGGAATGACCCAAGTTCTCAGACAAGGAAAGAGAGAAGAGAGCTTTATTGTTTTGATTTCCATATATATAGAGTTTACAGAGGTCACCCAGATTGGTCAGCCCAAGACCTCCCCCTAGGCCCAATTGGCCAAGCCCGAACTGACCTAATCCGGAGAAGTTGTTTGCAAAACATCCAAACTTTATCTTTGTTTATGAAATATAGCAAAATGTTCTCACGAGAAAGACCTGTGCTAGTCACAACACCTTGTGACTGAGAGCATTGTCCAAATGCTCTAGAACTCAGACAGGCTTGGTGCTTTGCCCACTTCCCTGGGGAGCTGTTCCAGTGTCCAACCACCCTCTGGATGAAGAATCTTTTCCTAATATCCAACCTAAACCTCCCCTGACTCAGCTTCAGGCCATTCCCTCAGGTCCTGTCACTGGTCACCAGAGAAGAGATCAATGCCTGACCCTCCACTGCCCATCATGAGGATGCTGAAGACCACAATGGGGTCTCCATTCAGTCTCCTCTTCTCCAGGCTGACCAGACCAAGTGACCTCAGCCCGTATTCATAAGTTTTCCCCTCCACACCCTTCCCCATCCTCATGGCCCTCCTTGGGACAGTGGGGGAGCCCCAGATCTGCTCTGGCTGCCTGTGCCCAGCGCATGGCCTCAACCATCCTTTAATGATACAGAAAGGACATTACAAAGCAAACCCTCACAATTTCTGCTTCCTCTTGTGTTTTCCAGAGTGTCAGGGGGAGAGCTCTTTGACCGCATCGTCGAGAAAGGGTTCTACACGGAGAAGGATGCCAGCACCCTGATCCGGCAGGTCCTGGACGCTGTGTACTACCTGCACCGCATGGGCATCGTGCACAGGGACCTCAAGGTATGGCCACAGCACCACTCAGTCCCCTGGGCAGTGTTAATGAAGGTTTTGTAACGATGTGAGTCTAACAGACTCACATAATTTGTGAGTTTGTCGGCTGGGACTTGCTGTTTCAGTAAGGTTTTACCATAGCAGAGATGCTCCAAAGCCTCTCCAGGTCATTGGTTTTAATGAGGACTCTGCAGTCAGGGCAGTTACAGTGGGAGTTTTGCACATATGATGTGGGGAAAAGCCATTAAGAGCTGAAATGTTACATTAAGGCAGAAAACTCATCTCAGTGTGCTTACTGCTGTAAAGCATTTTGCAGATTTGCTGTGCAATATTTACGTAATAATAACTGGTAACAATAGTGTGGGAAAATTGAGGGATTTCCCATCATTTGGAGCAGTGCTTTTGGAGACACTGCTAACAGCAAGGGTTCTTCTAAGGACCATTGTGTGCCAATGTGATATTTAGATGATTTTCCTTTCAGCTGCACCATATTGTCACATTCAAACTTCTAAGTTTTTCAGGTAAAAAAACCCTAAGCATTTTTGCTGTTTTAAAACAGCATAATTGCTTTTTATTGTTTTCTTCCAGTCTTAAATTGTCAATAAGACAAGCAGAAAGTCCTGCATTTGATAGCACTTTCATATTTTAAATTATAAATTAGCAGAAGTTACTAGAAAAAGATACACATTTCAAAAGAAAACTGCAGGCTCCGTTTTTGAGCTGGTTAATTCTACCAAAGTTTACTGCCAGAAATGAAGGATTCAGTGATTGAAATAACACCTCTGGTTGTGTTTTGGAGGGATGCTCTGAACAGGAGTTTCCTTGGATGTTGATGCAGAGCTTGTATTTTCCCCCTGTAAAGAGAGTGGAATTTGGCTACATGTTATAAGCTTTATATAAGCCTTATAAAAAGGCTTAATGAACATTAATAGAATCAAGAGGCACAAAGAATGGATTTTTTTACTTTTTTACTTCTTAAATATAAGTCTGTATTGAATATATTCTTAATTTATTTTTATATAATCTAATATTAAACAGCATGTTTGCAATTTTTGACTACTTTTAGCAAAGTTACAGTGCTGGGAATGTCATCTCACTGTTATGCCTTCAGATTGATGAAAAGCTCTGGTTTTGAGAGATACTCTTTATTTGCTTGTTGTCTTCTCCAAAACCAGTGCTGATGTGAAATGCTGTGTGGTGTAAAATAATAAATATCAGGCTTGTTCCCAAATGCAGTGGGGTAAAATAGAGCCCATTACTGGTGTTCTCCAAGGTGCAGCAGTGCCCAAGGCAGGCAGACATGATTTTCTTTTGTGACAACCTCAATGCAGCCATTTCCTCCCTCCTATCTTGGACTCCAGGTGTGAATCTTTTGGCTGTGTGGGACATTCCTATAGGATTGCAAGCTTTTCCCCACCTTATTCTGCAAGGGACATGCTTCAGTCCTGTACACCTCCTCCAGAAGGGAGCATCCAATGATCTTCAATAGATAGGGGAATAAGAGAAAGTAGAAAAAATTTTACATATTGGTTTTGCACATGTTTCAGATAAAATCTTTAATCCACTGAAAAAAAGATATACACTGATGTCCTCAAATAATGTTTCCTCCTTGGTGTTGTGCAGTTCAGTCCAGACAGTTCCAAATAATGGGTTTCCTGTAAGGAGTCACTGGTTAGGCTTCCATCTCCTGCAGTCTCCACACGTTGCCCTCAGTTCCTGTTCATTTCCTGCCCTTATGCTGAACTACATAGAAATATTCTCATATTTATTAGAGCTCCACAGAATTCCAGTATGGAAATGTTATATTTTAACATGACCGGTTTGCTCCCAAATTCAACTTTTAGGAAATAACTTCAAGCTTCTTTCTGCCACTATTTTTGGGGTAAGGTCCGAAACCTCTTAATTCAGATATTCCATTGTACAAGCTCTTAGTACTCTTGTCTTTATAGTCTAAAGCAGGTTGTAACTCTCACTTTAAGAAAAAGTCTTAAAGTTCCTGTAATAAAATATTGGATCTGTTGATTGGGAAGGGAATCCATGTACAAATTACTTTCAGAATTTATATTAAGGCCATGCTGAATTTAGATCAAACCAACCTTCTCCAGTGGTAGCAAAGAGTAGCTCTTTTTCTCTTCTTTTGTTTGCAAGTTTTTGTCAGTACCATATCAGTTGTTAAAATGACTCATAAAACACAGTATACGAGGAACACCTGCTGTGAATTTCTGATAGCAAAAACATACCATGATGAGAAAATAGGGATATAATGCTTTTTAGGATCTCAAAATATCAAAATAAATGTAGGTTTCAAAATGAAAACCTTTCAAAAGAATCCACTCTACAAAAATACAACCCATGAAACATCCATAACAATTATTTGTTGTAATTATGGGTTTATTCAGATATCAAAATAGTACTTGCTGTAGTTGGTAAAAGCAGGTCTGAGCTCCAAGTCTCTAATCTAAGTAATGCAACAGCAGATTAGAAGAGATGGCAGCAGATGATGTCCAGGGAAGCCCAGGATGCATAAAAGGACTGACAGACTGAAGCAGCTCCACTTGGTGCAGAGACACCTTGTTAATGCTTTTTGAATTAATCAGCTTGAGGAAACAGAATTCTTTTAAACAAGTTTAAGTTTTAAATGTGTGGGTTTCTTGGCCTTACTAAATGTGAGTAAGTGGGAACCTGAGGTGAGTTAGCAGAAATTGTTAGGAAATAACTGTTTTTCCCTTAATTCCAAGTCTGCCAACCCCTCAGCAGATCAGAAGGGCAGTAGTAAAAATTAGGAGTGACTCCAGCCTAGGGCAGAACATGGCATAAAACTGTAGTCCCTAAAACAGTGCCAGCACTCCAAAGTCCAGTTAAAGCACTGGTCTTGCAAGGTATCATGAGAAACATAAATGGTACAACTGCATATTTATTTTTAGGAACCAAATTTTTTCCCTTTTTACCTCAGCCCAGCTGGCTCCCAGCTGTGGATGTGGCTTGTAGATCCTCTCATGGCCACTGTGTCCCATGTTTCCACATGTCTCATGGATAAAGCCAACACTTGGCTTGGGGCTGGGGAGCCAGAAAATCCTTTAACCTTCTGAACAAGGACATCACCCTCCAGCACTCCTTCATCCTCCCTTTCCCCAGAGCAGATGGAGAAGGGAAGATGGATGCTGGTGCTGCTGCACTGCAATTTCTCCTCTGTACAAACCCAAGCTTGGATGTGTCCCAAAGAGTTTGGGGATGTTGTGTGGCTGCAGCTGCTCCTCACCATTTTGAGGAGCACACAGCAAGGCTGTGTGTCAGCATTTGCACCAGCTCTGGGCAAAGGACTCCACCAAGGCTATTTGGAAACATGGGGTACCCATCACGTTACAGGGCAACCCCCAAAAGTCCAGGGCCCATTGCCACCAGGCTGAGTGCTGCAGGTGTGGAGCCTTTCATGAGCCCAGATTTAGGCAAAAGAGCTGGGCTCTCGCACCACCCAGCAAGAGTTTTGCTGTGTAGCAGCAGCATGTTCAGAGCACATGGATGCAGGACTGTCTGGAGCAGATGGAGGCTGGTTGGGCTCTCTGACCTGCCTGACTCTGGTATGGAAAGTCACAGGGCTTTGTGGAGTGATTCTTGTTTTCTCTTGCCATAAACAAGTTGCTGTGCTTAGTGCTATAGCACATTTTTCCTTCAGCATTTTTTCCTAATCAGCTCTAACTAAAACATCCTTGCTGCGAGCCTGTTAACTATAAAGGCATTTCCGCTCTCAAAAGTTTGTTTCCAGTGGAGGAGATACAAAAATTCTCTAATATCTCCTGTCTTTCTTTTTTTCAAATACTGTATAAAAATTTTCATTACACTACCTGGATTTGCCATATTTACTTGCTTTCAAATGAATCTTTCTGTTTTACCATTCTGAAGTGATGTCAGACAAATCTCACAAGGAAGGGATGAGCCTTAGGTCTTATTTGAGGTACCAGAGGAGAAGTTTGTTATCCCAGGAAACTTGCTTAAGGCTCACGGTGTCAGTTTCTTCCATTTGTTGCCATAGAGAGTCTGGAGAGAATCTCCATGTAGGTTTTAAAAACAATTCTTTAGGCTTAGGGGAACCAAGTTATATTGGTGTCTGCGTGACTAGGGATTGTATTAAATGCAATGCATGAATCAACAAGTGTTGTTACAGAACTCACATATTCAAAGCTCATTGTGCTTGTTCTCCTTTCTAGCCTGAGAACCTGCTTTACTACAGCCAGGATGAAGAGTCAAAAATCATGATCAGTGACTTTGGGTTGTCGAAGATGGAGGGTAAAGGAGATGTGATGTCCACAGCCTGCGGAACTCCTGGCTATGTCGGTAAGAGGTTTGCTTATATTTTAGTGAAAATTAAATAATACTTGTTTTCTAGTGCTGCTATGTGGTGCACATGAGATTTTACAGATATTTGTTAGATTTTAGCGTTTGCCTGTGCTCTATCTTGTGTCCTCTTCCCCTTTGGGGTGCAATCCTGCAATTCAGCTCTGGGTTTGGGAGATTCACTTTCATGTTTTCAGTCCTTTGCAGAATGAGAGGTCTCAAAGACACAGCTTGTAGCTAAACCAGGAGCCTGTGGAGAATACCCTCAAATATATTGCTTCTGCAAGCACCTAGAAAACCAAAGAAGCTTTGTCTAATGAAATGTATTTTAATCATAAAGTAAAGCATTTGCCAGATTCTTCTGACAGAAGACAGTAAAATTAAAGAGTTGCATTTATTTTCAGACATGTTCAGTCATCCTCTGTTACAACCACATTAAGTTACTGACTCAGATGTCAATAAGCAAAAGCTCTTTAGATCCTCAGGCCTTCCTGGACGATAGCAAATTGTTTTCTATCACTTATTCTTTGCTCTTTTATCCATTTGGTACTGATTGTACAAGGTTACCTATTAGCAGCATGTTTACCAGCAGCCTTTAAAAACAGTTAAAGTAGCTGAAAGTGAGCATTAGATAGCAGGTGGTGATGAGGTCTGTTTGAGCAAACACTATTTAAAAGGCTCCCTTTGTGCACGAGACATCCAGCAAGCCTGTGCCTCCTGCAACACCAAGATCATTAGCTGAGGTGGTAAGATTAAACTCTGGGGTATCCATGAAATCTGTGGAACTGACAGTAGATAGATTTGTCTCAGATCCTTCCAGCAGGAAAGGCTGGATGTTTTCCAGCTGTCAGAAGTTTTTTTTGCTTTTCAGCTGCCACCTCACCTGTTTTCATAGTTCTGATGATACCATGGTACAACGACTCAGATTATGCTATTATGACACAGTGATACAGATTTGTCCCAGGTACCTTTTCCTGGGCCTTGTCTTCACATGGCACAAACCTACTCTCCAGCAGAAAATCCCTGAATAGCAAAATCAGGAAAAGGAGCAGCTTTCTGTGTTTTCCTGTTGTGAAGCCTTCAACCCATCATTGTTTTGTTTTAAGACACTCTGAGTAGCAATCTTGTGTAATCACACCAGACTGGAAATCTTCCAAAGCAGTAGCAGGAATTTTGCTGTGACAGCAATTTTCATAACTTTTGCTGTCAGCTCTTCTGTCCTTAATGAACGTGTTTTATTTTGCCCTGGAATGGGCACTGACTTGAATGAGTCTCAAGACACAGGAAAGCTTAGATGATGTTTGCTGAAGTGCTGATGAAAATGAGGTAATGTGACTCTGCCTGGTCATTCAGTGATCTCATGAGGCCTCCCAGCGTTTCTGTTTGCAAAACAAAACTTGTGTTTTGGAGAGGAAGCTCTTGGAGCCTGTGACAGGAGCTGTAGTGCTTGGAGAGATGTTTGAGAGCTCTCATTACTCGTGGTCTGGGCTCTGATAGCTGCACAAGTGCCTCCAGGCTTGTTACCTTGCTGAATGCAGGATTTATTCATCCCTGTTCAAGGGGTCATGGCCACTTATTTCTGAAGTGCTGACAATACTTTTCCCCCTTCTTCACAAAAAAACATCCTTAAATATTTGTTCTATTTTTTTTCCCTGCACAGGACAGAGCTCCTCTTTAGTGCTGTACTTTTTTTCAAAACATAATACATTGCTTGGAAAACATATTCCAAGCACACAACATTTTTGTTGCCAGTCACTGTGGTGATGCCCACAAATGGTCCTCCTCAAGTGTTACAAGGTCTGCAATTTGCCCACATCTAAAAGCTTTCATGCCTTCCAGTATCACTCTAATTTGCAGCACCTGCCAAATGCCCTCAAATCAATGGAAGAGTCATTCCTCCTAATGGCACAGCATGAATAAAAGTCCTCAGCCAGGCTGGGGTAGACAAATGCCGTAGTCCCGACCCATGAAGTGCCCTGTCTCTTTTTGTGTTTTGTGTATTCTTTCCCACATATTTTACCTAGGGTTAAGTAACACTCAGGAATCCATCACTTAAAGTTCATTTCCTGGTGCTTTTCTTCAAAGATACGTAGAACACCTGATTTTTAAAGATTTTATTAGAATTGATTATTTTTGTCAGTTTAACCATTTAGTTTTTAAATTGCTGGAAGAGATTTAGGCACATATCACATGTCAAAGGCACCCAGGGCTCTGTTAAGAAGTCATTGGCATCTGCTACTATTTATACTTCATCTCCAGAAATGGATCCAGTCAGATGCCACTATGCAAAAGCTCCTGACTCAGAAGCAGACCTGATCTTAGCTCATGTCTGCTGCCCAAGTATTTGCAAGTATGCAACTCCCCTGTAATTTCTGTCTAATTTCCCTGACCAGGATATACTTTCAACTCTTTGTGTTTCAGTTTTAATCGCAACTTTTATTATTTTCATCTACAAAGAACAGTAGTATCTGAGACACTGAATCCCTGTTTATGTGGTTTGGAAATTTATTGAATAAGGAAGGGTGTAATTATAATTAAATTCCTTAACAAATATCAGTTTCCTTTCTGAAAATCAAAGTATTACTTTTCAAATTAGACTATATCTAAAATGTCCATGACCAGTAGTGCACTAACACTTTAGCTTTCAAAGCTCTGCCTTACAGATTAAATTACTGTCAACAGTTCTGAGTTCTTATTTTTTCAGGAGTTTTGTCAAAAATTTTGGCCCTGTGATGAAAAGCTGATGGTTAGGATTTAACCCAATTTAACCCAATTATCTGATCCACTTTTGTTAAGAGGCCAATCTAAATGTTTGCTTACTGAAAAGGGGATCTGACAATACAATCTCTTCTAAGAGGGTCTTGCATTTTCTTATCTGCTTACCATTCTTATCCCCATTTCCTATGGAAAGAGTCTGAGTGATGAGCAGGGAAGAGGCACCCAAATTTTAGATAGCACCTGAATTGTGAAAGGTGAGGCAGCTTGTGTGGCTCGTTTCATTGCAAATTAGGTGTAAGGACTGACCTGTATGGGTCTTACCCCATTGTCTAATGTGGAGAAGAAGTGGTGTTTTCAAAGCCACAGAGTGATGTGTATGATTATGGGCAAGATCCCAATAGGCCATGAGTGATTTATAATTTTACCCATCATGGATTTGGGCTGGTCAGCTTTTGACATTATATAATTACTCAGTTTTGATGGAGGAGCTGTTCAAACCTGCCTGAAAATGAGCCATCCTTGAGGTGTGTGAATCTGGGCACCCACCAAGAGGAGACTCCAGTCACTCAGCATATTCTTCTAAAGAGATTTTGGACGTTTGGGAATTGGGTCTCATTGAGTGACTTTCCATGAGGGGTGGTCCCTCAAAAGCTTTGGTTTCTACTGCAGATGAAACTTAGACTTTCAAGACACTTGAAAAGTTTGAAAAAAGTGTTAGAAAGCCTGTCTGGGGCAATCTGATCTTTCACAGAAACGCTGAATTTTGAGCTGTGTTTGTGGCTGACTAATATCTTAATCCTACTGAGATTTAAAATTCTTGCTCTGAGTTCAATCCAGCTTCAAGTAAAATTTTCTTGTATTTCCCTGTCATACAAATTGGGCTGGATCCTGGATATGTGGTTGGTCCCTGTACACCCCACCTCACTCACTGTTTTCACTTTCTGTAGTGCTTTAATGAAAAGTCATTTCAGAACTTTCATCTATGCTCCACCAGAAATCCAGTAGCAGTTTCAGATCTCACCAAAGCCATTTGTGCCTCTTAGCCCTGTGCAAGGCCACAGCATTTAAGTAAGCAATAGATTTCCACATTAAATTTTGACCTATTTAGTATCCTTTGAGTCAAAGGTAGGAAAATACTCAGTAAGCCTTTGGAATATCCTTATTAGCAATAAGCTACCTCAGGAGCCTTTAGGCAGTTACATGAGTTATAAAGTAAAAATAAAGCATGGGAATCACTCTGAACAGGGTTTGCTCAGGCAGAAGTACCTGACAGGGCAATTTCTCAGCTCTGTTGCCATATCCTGACATGAAGCTGTGTTATCCTCTGCTGAACCTAAACTGCATTATGACCTATGGCAGATATCTAAATCTGACTCAGCAACATGAAATAGCAACAACAGGAGCACAGGAAGTCAGCAATACTGCACTGAAACCCTGCTCTCCTTCAGAAACAGCCTCAAACTTCAATATCTTGGCCAACCAGGACAAGATGAACACTGGAGGAATGTGTGAAAGATGGAAAGAAGTTGTTTTCATCCCAGGAGTCAGTGGGAGAAGGACTCTGGTCTAGTGGTGAAGCTGCTTCATGTGCATCTCAGCCTGTTTGCACTGTCAGGAGGGGACTTTGTAGGTTTTGCTCTCAGGAGAGGGTTGGGCTGGCTCTTTGTGTGCAGTACAGGCTGCTGTGAAGAACAGGCACCCTCATGACTTGTACAGTGTGATCAACAGGCTTAAAGTATCAGAGCAATCCCCATCACCTGAGCTCTTTGCAGGAACATGGATTGCAGTTTTTGGCACCCAGCAGCTGCATTTTTAGGGAGCTTATTAGCATAGCTGTGCTCTCTGAGGGTAATGGCATGGTGTTCTGAAAAGGTTCCAAATGTTCTGGTCTGTACTTTTTCTTAAAACCTCCATTTGAAGCAAGCCTTTGAATTTTTTCTCTTATTAAAAGCAAAACATAACCCAAAAAAAGCAAAGTGTACGACAGCAGGACCATCAGGCCTGGAAAGCACATCTCCATGTACCTGCAGGTGGAATGAGGCTCTAGGACTACTACCCTACCTAGTACCCAGCACTGCCAGCAATGCTAATTCAGCCTGAAACACCTTCCTGGATGGGAAGGAACGGTCCAGGTTTGCTCCATTGATTTCCCTGTCTGCATGACCACTGTATATGATTTGAGCCCACAGTGACTCCCTGGGGATGTGTGATAGTGGAAGCCTTTGCTCAGCTGGCATCTCCCCAGAGCCAGAAACGGGAGATTTGGCTTTCCCCTTCTCCTTTCTGCTGTTTTGTCTCCCCAGCTGTCTGTGTTGATCCTTTAATGCAGGCAGCTCCTGGATTCTTTTCGTTGTGTGTCCTGCTTTTGCCTCTTGGCAGTGATCTGCTGTCATTCCTGAGAGCTCCTCAGACTTGTTTTTCAGCTCATTAAATATTTCCATCTTTTCTGTATATCGGAGACAGATGATGCTGAGCTATGTCCTCCTGTTCCTGCTGCATGTCTGCTCACTAGAACAAAAATCAAAAGCAGCCATTTGGCCTTGAAAGAAGTATTTAAACCTCCTTCCTTTCTTCATTAACATTTACCAAAGCAGAGGTAATAGCCTCACATTTGCTTTGGACTTGGTCCTGTGTTGTTCTTACCTGTTCCAGAGCTGCCATCCACAGCAACTGCTATCAGTGCTCTTCACTACTTTAAAACAGAGAGAAATGCCCCAGCTTTGATGTTTTAAGAGGGAGAATCTTTATATAGTTCACATCCCCTCATCTCAGAATTGTTTTTGTTATGTTAATGTGGCATATCTGTATAATGTGAGGAGCTCACTGGTACCCGGCAGGCATTTGCATAATATTTTCTTTGGGAACTATGAGAGGTATAATGTTTACCAGTCTTGAAAATCATGTAAACAGGAGCAGACAGACAAAGGTAGAAGAAAATGTGAATAAAATACTGGGAATTTGGAAGGACTGGAGAGTTGGAAGACATCTAATCACATAAAGACAGGAGAATATTAACTCCCTTCTTCCTCATATTTTGTCACAAAATTTAGTTACAGTCTCACAAACCATATTTGATGAACATTTTGAAAAACATAGTAATTTTAGAGGAAAACTTGGAGGCAAATTTTGATGAACCAAGAAGGAAAGAGTCAGATTAAGAGACACTTGAATTATCTCAGTTGTCTTGGGCATCTTTGAGGAACAACTGTTTTATTCAAGGAAAATGTGAATTTGCCAGTGTTCCAGCTTGCCAGGTTATCTGTGAGGCAGTGGCAGGCCAGGTAGGATGGTTCTCCAGTCCTTTATTCTTTTATCCCAAATTTGCCTTCAAATTCCCCCCTGCTGGACTAAGCCAACAGAAAAACTCTGACCCAGCTCTTGGGAAAGGAGTTACATTTTGGGCACCAACTGTAGATGTTGTCTGTACTTCCATAGCTCTGTCCCCTGTTGCAGTGAGAACATTCTAACCTTTGTCTTAGACTGCAGCAGGATGCTCATGTCCTGGAAGGAGGGATGGGATTTCTCAGGAATTGAGATGCAGGTTTCTGCCAAGCACCTGAGGTCTGTGAGGAGCCACTTGTGTTTGGGACAGTGGAAAGAAGCTTCTTTTGGCACATGGTGGGTAGATGTTGGAATATTCAGTTTCCAGCAGTGTATTAGGATTAACAATGTGTGAAAACCTGTGCTGCAGATTGGGGCATATCCCAGTCTTCAAGGGTCTTCATGATCTGGCTGCCAGCAATAATTTTACCCACAATTTTCTTCATTTTTGCAACATGTCCCTGGTGAAATTTGAGCCTTTCATCACTTGCATTTGTGGAAATGCCAACTGGATGCCCTGATCTGCCTTGTGCACTGTCTTTCTTCAGTCCCCTCCATGAGCCCTCATGCCAAAGCCCTGGAAAGTCTTTTCTGTTCTCATTATTTCTTCCTGTTCTATTCCTTGATGGCAGTTTTGACCTTGGTTTTGTTGACTTGTCTGGATTAGGGAGATAAATCTTTGAAGAGTCCTACCACTGCAACAGAGCATATGTAGAAACTAAATGTGGGGCTCAAGTCTTAATATATCTCTGTGCTTCACAATTTGTTTTTTCCTCTTCCTTAGGTAACTAACTGCTTTAATGTTGGGGAGACTCCAGCAGAGGAAGGTGTGACTCCCAAGAAATATTTTTGTTGGGACTTGGAACTTCATGATTTTTTTCCAGCATTTGAACTCCAAATTACTCAAAGGAAATGCTGTGCTTTTTAAAACCCAGTGTGGCAAGTCTGCTTTAGGAATGCCACAATCAGTGATTTCTTGCATTATTGTGGACATTTTGCCTTGAAAAAAAGCAAAAGCTTCTTTACGTGAAAAATATTAGGGTCACAGGCTTTTAAAATTTAGGTTTAAGCATTTGCACTGCAAGGTCCCAACAGGAAAAACATAATACTCCAGGACCCCAAACAAAAAATGCACCTCTTTAAGTCTCAGTAGTGTAAGATAGGAAAGCACATCCACAAAGACTTTCAATAAATGCCCAGGCTCTCACTTATAGCAAAATTCAGATTATGGTGAATGGTCTTAATTTCTGCCTCTGAGGTGTCTGTGTTCCCAGAGGCAGGACAAATGACTCCCTCTGACTCTGACATCCAGCAGGCTTTGGAAGGCAGCTGCTGGAAGAAATGGTGACTGCTCTCCTTCCTCTCCTGCAGATGTAGCTTATCTCCTCCCTGACTCGCTGCCCTTTCTGAGCTGCCTCTGGAACTCCCTGCTCTGCTGTCAGGGAGAATGTGCATCTCTGCACCCGTGCAGAGCTTGGCCTCATTTTCCTCCTAAACAGGGAGGTGATGGCCCTCTGCCTCTCATGCATTTTTCTGTGCTTTGTTTTGTTTTCTGTGCCTGGAGACAAAAAAAATGGTGAATTTACTCCACTTCAGGAGTTATCCTTCTTCGTGAGAATATGACCTTCAAAAACCTCAGGACATTTGCAAGGGCAAGGTCTGTATGTGGAGAGCAAAACAAGGTCTTGGGGAGCTTCAAGTTTTAGGGTCCTGACTTTTGACCATATCCAGATGTCTGGTCTTATAACATGTGCTTGTTTGGCTTTCTATTTTCAGCTCCTGAAGTGCTGGCCCAGAAGCCCTACAGCAAAGCCGTGGACTGCTGGTCCATTGGGGTCATTGCCTACATCCTGTGAGTACCTCTTGAGTTTTCCAGCCTTGGCACCCTTGGAACCTGCAGCTTGCTCTCCCACCATGGAGTTATCTGCTTAGCCTGGGGCAAAATATTGAATCCCTGCCATTTGTGACTCAGGGTAACATGTGCCCTGGACACCTCCCAGTTGCATAAAGACTGAAATTTGGGCAAAAGTGGTAGGAAATGAACCAGTTCCCTTCAACTGCCAAAATCCTTGCTCCCACCAGAGCTACACTGTGTGCAGTAGTGTGAGCTCATCAAGGTTGTGACATTATTGAAGTTATTGTGTCCCCTGCTCAGATTGACTTTGAGGAGAAACAAATCTGGCTGTGTTCACAGAGCTGTCACAGAAACAAATGTCTTTTCCTGACAGCATTACCAGTGCTTTATTTTTTTTTATTTTTCCCTTTTACACAACTGTCACAGTTATACAAGACTGAAGGAAAAAGCAGCTCCAATGAGGCACAGCATTAAAGCATTCCTACTTTGTTCCCTTTTTCCTTATGCAGACATTTCATGGCTTGTCAACATGAATAACTTTTTGATGGTGCTGTAGAAATATTTGTGCCAGGACATACCTCATTGCTGTGCTATCCACTCTGTGTAATGTTCATTCTCTACATTTGCATTACATTTGCATAAATTATATGCTACCCAAAATAGGGGGTTTTATATTAAATAGTATAGGAAGGCTTTATTTATTGCATGTGTGTTTGTTTATTTATTTAAACCAAAATCCTGCCTGAAAACATTAGTTTTATGACTGACTTTCTAATCTACATGAATATTTGAAAACTTGTTGAGTGCAAAACTTAAATGGGAATGGATTTCTCTTGGAGCAGCCATCAATAGCAGGATGCAAAAAGCTTTTGCTAAACAAAGCAAAAATCAACAATGCTGATTCTGACTTTGTTTCAAAGCCCAGCGGGACCTGCTGCAGCAGTGAGGAGGAGCTCAGACATGCCAAAATACCTCAGAGACTGCTTCACAAACCATTCTCTAGTGCTCTTTTACGTGAGGATGGTGCATGCTGGCTCAAAGTTACCATTTTCCACAAGCAAACCAGATCATGGAAGTCCTAGGGTTTGGGATTTTTGACTCAATCAGTCCTTGCCAGCCATGGCAGGACACAGAGTCTTTTCTGATGCTCTCTTAGCACTTTGCTGAGTTCCAGCTTCACAGAGGGGGGAAAGGAGGATGCAGGTGGGAGATAACACTACTCTGCCTCAATTCCAGGCTCAGCCACTGCCTGGGTTCAGTTTATGGTCAAATATCCACCATGAAAATATATGTCCATCTGGCAGCCCATGGAAGGGCTGTGAACTGTTGCATGTGGCTGCCTGGAGATAAACCTGGCTCTGCTTTCCTCCAAGTTGTCAGTGCCATGTGTCAGTGGCTCATGCACCAAAGGTCCTTTTTTCTCCTAGATTTGTAATTTCACTTGTTGCTTTCACGTGTCTTGCTGAGGAATAGGGGTGAGACAGTGACAAGTAACGTATCCTCCACACCCAGTTTATGAACATTTCTTCAACAGGTGGAAGATTTTAATCTCCTCCTCAATCCTTTCCCCTTCCTAAGCAAGGCTGCTCTTTCTGCAAGGTTCAGCTCTGTTTCCTGCTCTGTTTTCCAAATCAGTGTGTGTTCAGCTTGTCAAGCAAGGCATGCACACTCCTCAAATTTTAATTCCCTCTTTGCTATACAGGGAATTCCCAACCCATAAGGCTTAAATCATCTCAGTAAGAATGAGCCTCTATGAATTCCTGTTTGTAGGACAAGGAAACCTTTTCAGGGTTTCTGTGCTTCAGGTAGTAAGGTCTTGATTTGTATTTTGTACAGTCCAAATGAACAGCAATAATGCCTTGCTGTAGAAGGAGCCTGTTAATGTCTTTGCCAGACTGTTACAGCTTGGGTGGGATTGGGTCTGAGACCAAAGCAGCTCTTTCAATGTGTAAGCCACATCCTTCAGCTCCTGTAATAATCAGCAGGACTCCTTTGCTTAGCCCCCCACAGCCCAAGGCTTCAGGGGCCCTGTGCATTTCAGCTTCTCCAGAGGCACTGGGCACCTCAGCCCAGCCTGGGTGGATGCAAGCAGCCATTTCACCAGGGTGTGCTGCTCAGTTGCCTAAACTTGCACTTTTAGTGCCATGCTGGGGTGTCCAGGGCAGCCACATGGATTTGGCAGATGTAACACATTGCAGAGACCTTCCTTCTGGAGAGGCAGATGGATCCAAGCTGGAGACCATGGACCATGTCAAATAGCACGAGATGCCCAGGCTGAGGTGACTGGATCACAGCCTGTTCCCTGCTCAGAGCCCTGCTTTCACAGCGTGGATTCATCTGCTTTAGGATTCGTTTACATCGCTCTCCAGCCTCCCCTGACTCCACCTCTGCTGAGTGCAAAGTGATCTTAGAAAGCCAGACCACACCTCACGTGTCCTAGTCTTGGTCTGGATCTCATCCTTGCTTGAGGAATAGCCAGAAGTTGCAGATGTGGTCTCATAGCCACAAGTTGCAGATGTGGTCTGTCTCCTAAAAATGTGGATGTCTGGGAGTAAAAGAGTAAAAGAGAGAGAGGAAGAGGGTCCTTAGCCCTGCTGGGGTGTCTGACACCAGCAGTGATGGGCGGGGGTTTGATATGTAGGTTTGTGGTCTCAGCAGTTCCACACCACCAGAGCTAACAGAGCCAGAGGGCTCCCAGTGTGGCATGGCACTGAGATGCCACAAGGACCAGCAGCATAACCACCCTGGTGCAACGCTGGGAGTTAATCCTGCCCTGAGCAGGAGTTATTAATTCCAGTATGTCACTGCACCCATCTGGATATACCATTTCCAGCTCTGCACAGCTGGAGCTCCTTGCAATGCCTAAACCAATTGGAGATGCATTTTTGCACAAGGCAATCCAAGCACAATGTCCTGCATCACTCCTCACCTCTCCCACAGGTCCTCACTGCCACTCTGGACAGACTGTTGTCATTTAAGGAGATGGAAACTCAGGGGAAACCAACACAGAAGCCAGGCATAAATTAAAGATGCTTTGAGCTAATATTACTGCAAGTGGTTTGAGTGCCTCCAGACGCAAGCTCAGTCACACTTGAGAGCCCTCAGTTTATGACACTGGAAGAACAAACTGTTTCTGTGGCACTGATGCTGTAGAGAAATATTTGTTTCCGTGATATGCAAGGATGTCTTGGGAAAGAATACCTTTGTTTCAGTGCCAATCTCTAATGCTTCTTGTTAATGACAGTCAGATTGCAGAGGCTGCACCAGCAGAGTTTTTATCAAAACCTGTTTTGCATGAGAAGTCATTATTCACAAAAACTAATTTTAGAGCCTGAAATTTCCTGTTATTCCAGTTGCAGTATTTCTCAATTTGAAACAGCCTCGCTGAGCTCAGTTTTCCACTTATCACAAGGTAGTTTTGATAATGTGTCCAGCTTAAAAACATAAAGCATAAGAAGAGTTAGAGACTTTACTGGATTCCCAGCAGCTGGATTTTGGACCTTTCTGGGTCACATAAGGGGTTATAAAAGCCTGGGGATCTAAAATACTGATTACATGCATACCTTATATAGAAAGGATTAAGTTAATTTATGCAAAAAATAGAAAATCATGTTTCAAAGCTGGAGAAGAACCTGAGGGCACAGAATGCTCTGCCTCAGCCCCTGGTTATTCATAGTCTTCTGCAACAAGTCAAACACATTTTGTCTTGAATTTTCTTCTGGTTCTGTTCTCTGTTAGGACAAGAGAGTTACTCATTTGTTATTGTTTATAAACAATTACATATCTGGAGATAAATCTTGGATCATACTTTCACACTTTGCTGCTGAGCTGCTTTTGATTTTCAAGTAGATGTGCATGAATCATCAGTGATGTTTGTCTGGAAGGATTAGCCAGGGACCGTGCAAAGTATATTATGCCAAAAGAAGTTTCCACCATCACCCTGGAGTCATCCATTGGGAAAAAGTGGTCAGTCATCTTGCCTGCTTAGCATCACACACAAGCCTAAGCAAGAAAATGAGGAACAACTTACTTGTTTAGCACTGGAAGGAGAAATAGTGGTGGCAGAGTACACAGGCATGTTGGATTGCTCAGAAAAACACAGCTAACATTGGGAAGACAACCCCAAATGGTCATTCTTCATTGCTTGCTTCTTAATTTGTCTTTGGTTCCCTGTGCTGATATGCCCTTGTCCAGTTTTGTGGGGGAACCAGTGTCTGCCAATATGAGGGACCGTTCCCAAAATACATAGAAAAAATACATGTGTTTTTCCCTATAAATAGCACTTGGATGACTTCCCACACCATACATCTCAGGTCTTTGAGCACTTACTGACTTCTTTGTTCTAATCTAACTGTAAAATTGTTTGTAAAACTCACCCTGGGGGCTCTTGTGTTACAGGCTGGACACTGACCATGTGAATGAGTTATTTAGCCTTTAGTATCACCCCCAATATATAATGAGAGCTCACAGGGGGTTACTTTCTCTGTCTGGTGAGGACAAGATGTTCCTGCTATTCCTCTTGTGCTCTCAGGATGACTTTTTGAAATCACTTCTGGCAATATCTTTCTCTTGTACATCCACCTGTGTTTTTCTTATCTGCATCCCATTATTTTTAAGGCCAGACTGGGAATAGGAGTTTAGGGGAAAATCTGTTGCTTATATGATAAGGTTGTTAAATAATTCTGAAAACCTCTTATTTGGTGAAACTGCAAGAAAATGATGACAACTAATGGCTGTCTGAAACTCCCCCAGGACAGTGCAGGATTTTTTCACATCGAAGATAGAGGGGTTATTTTTGCATTTCTGCATATCTAAAGAAAAGCAGCAGAACCTCTGATAGTGAGGTCATTTTTTTCACACAGAAATGTCCCAGCAGATGGAAATTAAGTCAGTGGGATTTTGATTCTGTAAGAATTAACCAAAAACTCATTATGGACTTTGGAAAGTGGCCCAGTTGCTGGAAGTCCAGCAAGATTTCCTCCAGCCATAAATTGCATGATAGGCTGATTTGCTGGGGCTTTCCCATCCCTTCTGCAAAACCAATAATGTTAAACATTTAAGTAACATTAAAACTTCTGTGTCTTCCTAAACTCTGTTTTTAAGGGAAAGGACAGCAAAGCTGCCTATATTTTGTCTCTCAACCCATCCCTGTGCCAGAGTGCCCCAATGTTCCCCTCCCATATGCCACCTCTTCTGACCTACAGGGCTTGCTCCCTTCTCACTTGATTTTTGGTGTAGGTCCTCACTGATTTGCCTCCCAGAGGAACATCCTTGGATCCCCCCTGCAGAAGGTTCATCCCATCCCTGGCCAAGTCAGGATTGATCAGCCATTGCCTTGCACTCAGCCTGATCTCAGGTTTGGGGGGAATCTCCCTGCCCATGATCTGTAATAGCAACTAACACTTCCCAGCCTCTCGCCAGCAAGGGAAAAGCTGTGCCAAAAGAGGCTTTTTGCTGCCCTGTGCCCAGCTCCCAGCAGTTCTGGTGCCCTCCTCCACAATCCTGTTTCTCCATGTGCATCACCATGGGCTGCAGTGACCTCCTGGACAGGGAGGCTGATTCCCCAGAGGTGTAGATACTCAAGCCATGCAGAGGAGCTGGAATGAAAGGCTCTGGAGAGGCTGAGGCTCTTGCTGAGACTCGTGTCTCTGTGCTCCCCCCTTGCAGGGTTGTCACCCTCCAGCTCTGTGCTGCTCAGCAGTTTGCCCCTGCCTTTTGCTGCCACAAGCATCTATAAATCACAGCAGTCCTAACTTGTACTCTTGTACCTTTGCCAAGGTAATTAGTACAGTGCAATTTGAAGAGAGTTATTTCTCTCTCCAGAGCAGCCTGCCAGTGCCTCAGCATGCACAGCGCTGTCTGCTTGCCTTAAAATGCTTTATTGGAGCACTTTGGGTTTGTTTAAGGAAAGTGCTGAGGAAGGCAAGAAATTAATGAAGGGCTGTCAGGCTTCTTACACAGAGCCCCCTGAGTCTCCCAGGGAAGAGGGGACAGGGAAATGGCTCCAAGTGGTTTTTTTTTCCTGGGCATCTCTACCCCAGTGCTCATCTTAACAGTTGTCATGCTGGTGCTGTCAGCTCCATCATTTCCCTTCAGTAAAGAACCCAAAATCTTGGGGGTTGTGGCAAAAGAGGAGGAAGGTGAAAATCAGTTCATGTGCATTCCAGCCCAAGACTGTGGGGTGCAAGCACTGGTAATTCCTACACTAAAACATTACTACACTAAGTAATTTAAAAATTCTTCACAAGATACCTGTAGGGCTGAACCCTGATTGTGGATCCAATTTCTTCATTAAGCCACCAGATGTTTTCCCTTCGTTGTCCATGTACATAGTGGCTCTTTCCCATCTGCTTAAATTCAGCATTTTCAAGGACCCTTCTCACACACCACCTGCACCATGGGGTTTCACACAGGAGCACCCAGCCCAATGCACAAGCACATGCCCATTAAGTTGGTGCACAGTCCTGCTCTGAACATATGTGCTTGTCTAGCATGAGGTTATCTTATTGCTTTTGATAATGGCTCTCATCCAGTGAGACACAAATGAGGACTGGCTCATCTGCTCTCTGAGATAAAGAGGGAGATTTCTGGTTGAATCACAGTTGGTTCATTATTATGCTGCAAATTTCAGTAGAGTTCTCCCAGGTCAATATGGCTGTGACGCAGATCAATATCTCACTCAGTATTTAAATTATTTATCAAGCACACTGGCTCTTCAGAGCTAACAAAACATTGCTCCTTTCACCCTCAAGTGTTGAGTTGGTTCGAATAACCTCCAGGGCAGCCGGCTGGCTTTGGGTTATAAATAACTCAAGTATTTCATTTCTTGCAGTTCCCCCCCTACCTTGCTCTGTTGTTGCTTCTGAGCTAGATCTACAGTCTGTTTGTAATGGCTGGCTCTCTCCAGTTAAATGCTTTATTGAGATTGATTGACTCAGAGTCAAGAAAATTGTAGGGAAAAGATCATTTCAATACCAGCAAAGTATGTGAAAGAATGATTTAGACTGTAGAGATAAGAGGAAAAAATGTATCATCTCTACACAGACCACAGAGGCAGGAAGGTCTGTTTAACTGTGAGCAGGATGGGTTTGCTGAAGCCTCAGAGGTAAATCTGGCACTTTGCAACACTGGTATTAAAACTTGAAGAAGGGATGTCTCTGCTAACATATCTGTGCAGAGTGGGACAGACTACAGCCTGCAGCACCAGCTGGGTGTGAGGGATGTCTGACACATAGGTTTATCACAGCATTTGCTGAATGCAGTGCTGGATGTGCTTTTCCCACATCCAGCCCTGCCCCAGCATTGTGGCTGTCCTGCTCTCTGCGGCGCTGGGAGGATGCACCCTGAATGTATTAGCTCAAACTAGGCAAATAATGTTCAATGTCCTGCTCGTCCTAGGGCTAGGTTTTCTGAGAAGTCTGATTATAAACACTGAAAACCAGGACAGGACTGTTGTTAGCCTCAGGCAAGGCAGGCAATTGGATGTGGTCAGCAAAATCACTTGCAGGAGTGAGAAAGGGGGAAGCTCTCCCTGTGTCTGCAGCAGCAGCAGCTCCACATGCAGCCCTTGCAGCCTCTGCTGCAGAGTCTGTGGGCTCCCAGACATCCTTCTCACCATGCCTGGGAACACAGAGCCCAGCCCAACCTGCAGATGCATTCTGCCCTCTGCCTGAAAGCTCTGCTGGCCTCCTTGTCCTGCTTTGCACCAGGGATTCTGGATGTGCTGAAGGATAAGAGGGACTGATGCTCTGTGGATGTAGGGTTTAGCTCATGAGATCTCCTCTGACCACTTGTATAGGAGAGGATGGCAGGGGTCATGTCTGTGTAATAAAGCTATTGCTCTGGTTAAAAAAAAAGCATGCAGAGAGAGGCCAGGATATCTACATGGGTCAGCATGGGATCAACAGCACCAGATTTCCACTAATAATTCCTCTTTGTTCAGGACAGTGCCAATCTTCAGAAATGGGTTTGCATGTCCCTGAACAAGCTTCTCTCATGGTAGGATTTGCCTGCTTGAAAACTTCCTGGGGCAAGTCTTAAGCAGGAATTTCTCCTTCTCCCTCCCTCCTTCTCACCTTCTTGACAGAGATGGGTCTGGTGGTCACCTCTGTTTCTTGTTCTCCCTTAGGCTCTGTGGATATCCCCCTTTCTATGATGAAAACGACTCCAAACTCTTTGAGCAGATCCTTAAGGCAGAGTATGAGTTTGACTCTCCATACTGGGATGACATCTCTGAGTCTGGTAAGTAGATATTGCTGTTTTAATTGCAAAAGCCATGCAAGCATGTGTGTGTATTGCATATATCACCCCTGGGCAGGAAAAATGCCCCCTCCATGAGGTGCAGAGCTTCTTTTAATTGAAAACCATTGGGAATGTGCATTTCTTTTGGCTCAAATAGTCATGGGAGTTTGTTTCTGCAGGAGACAAATCAAGTACTATTTTGTCCAGCCACACACAGAGCACTAAAACATAGCTGGAACAGAAGATAAAGATGGCAGAAGACTGTCCCAAGAAGAAAAAGCAGCTTTATTTCTTCATTGTATCCAAATGAAAAGCAGATTGTTCATGTGTCATTAGTAATAAGGTGGCAAATGAGTTTGGCTCTGTTGCTGAAACTGCACTGCAGCTCCAAAGCAAGACCTCAGTGTGTGCAGCACAGAACCAATAAATTAATGGCTTTCAAAGGAGGCAGGTGAGCAGATCCAGAAACTGGGAGGACTGTCCATGCGGTGGATGTTCTCCACCCAGTGCAGGAGACATTTAACCCATAGTACCCTCCTGTCCCTGCTCCAGTCAGCCTGGCAGAGGGGCAGATACACCAATGTGTTGCAGACAGATGAGCCTAAGGGCTTCTGGCTCCAGTGTGGTCTGTGTGTGGGGGTGACAAGAGGGGACATTCAAACTTGCACCTGCATGTGTCCCTGACATGCTGTGTGGCCTCCAAGAGGTCACCCAAGCTCAGTGTCCTTGCTCTGTCAAACCCAGGGAAACATCTGCTGCTTCATACAGGAGAAGAAATGAATTCTAGGAATATTTTATCATGTGAAAATATCCCTATAAATGCAGTTTTCTGATATATTAGTGCTACTGATTGAGGCAGGGGAGATAAAAATTGAGTGTTTTTATTATAAAGATGATTATATATGCTCTTATCTCCACTCAGAGCAACATTTTATGCTGCTTACATTTGCAGTCTAGATATCATTGTGATGGATTGCTCAAAAACACATGTGATGAGAAGTTTTTTTAAACTAATAAGGATTTTCAGAGAAAATATGAAGGTCTGCTGGCAGACCCTTCTGCCTTGTGGGGGAAAGTCCATCACCTAAATCAGCACAAAGATTTTCCTGCCATATTTGGCTTTGCTGTGGCTCCTTCAGCTATGCTGTCCTGAAATTGCTGGACACACGCCATGCTGCAATCTCCCTTCCTTCCATTATTGTGTCGATTAAAAACACACTGCCTCCTGCTCCAGGAAGGCCATTTTCCTTGCTAAACTCCTCTTAAATATGCAACATGCCCTCACAGCTGTCCATGTGTGTGACTGCTTGGAATGAGCAACAAAGCTCCTCTTACTGTGGCGTCTGACCTCCTCCCTCTCCGTCAGCTGACCAGCACCTCCCCTGGATGTGGCAACACTCAGACCACTGGGATGATGCAGTACATGTCTGACTAGGGATGCAGAAGCTGGCAGGGTTGTACTCTGCTGACTCTGAATTATCCATCCCACTCCTAAATACACCTGCAGGAGTAGAAGCCTTCAGCTTTTATCTGCTGTACTAAATAGCTTGGGTTTGGTCCTAAGTCACTCTGGTTATATCTATACTAATAAATGACAAATGACCCAGGGCCATTTTCTTGTGCTGTGGCCAGATGGCACTTGATAGCCTGATCAGTGCTGCTGGCTCATCATCTGGCAGCAGAACTGGGCATCAACTCCATTGCTTTCAATTATTCTCTTTTTTTTTTTTTTTTGCAGCGAAAGACTTCATACGGAATTTGATGGAGAAGGACCCTAATAAAAGATACACCTGTGAGCAAGCAGCACGGCACCCTTGGTAAGCAGCACTCACTGCCCTGTCAAACCCACAGGACAGAGAGCACCTTTTTACTTTCATGGGTGGCAGTTGTTCTTCTGTCACCTACTGTACTAACCTCTGCTACATGACTCTGCTTTTATTCTTACAACCCCTGGATTTTCCTGGAAAACTGTAATGGATTTTAATGTCATGCACCAACCTGTGTAAGGATTAGTAAAATGCTGAATTATGTGTGTTGACTGTAGTGCAGGAGAGGGATGTGCCAAAAAGATTAAAGTGCTTTAAGTTAAATGATGCCTTTGCATACGAGTGACTTCACCAGCATTACCCAAGGTTTGTGTAGCTGGAACAAGGGTGACTCATGTGCTTTTGACCAGCCCTGAGTGACTGAGAGCATCAACCCACCCTGCCAGCAGCACCCACACATTGGGTTGAACTGGATTGAAGTCTTTCAGGGCAGGGAACATTATGTATCAAGTGAGTTATTATTTTTGTTGCTATAGTAGCTGCAACAGAAAAGAGTTAACAGCATGACATTTTCACCCCAGGTGTGCATTAGCCTCTGTTTTTATACTATCACAATTGCCCCAAATGCCACTTCCTTTTGCATTGTCTATGAGACAAAAAGGAAATTTGAGAAATGAAATCCAGCTTTTGTGAGATGAAAAAAAACCCCAAACTGTTTCTAAATGGTACTGACCTGAGCCTCGGGAAATTAAACAAGTCAGTATTAGAAATACAGAATAAACAATAGGAATGCAACTCCCAGCAGAGAGTGAGGTGACCATTTGTACAACTCAGAGACAGATTTTCCAAAGCCTTACATCCAAGATACACAAAACGTAAGCATCCACCTCCTGGCCCTGCTACATCTGTGTTGGTTGCTGGAGTGCAACAAAGAAACGTGGCACTTGTAACACACACAGCTTCTGGGCCCTCCGAAAGGAACAAAATGATAAAAAGTGTTTTCATTCCTTTTTTTGTGTGGTTTTTTTTTCTTTTGCACGTCATGGCCAAGGGCCAGTGGAAACTCACAGGCTGCTCCATAATTCGTACTGTTTTCCACAGAATCCAATCTTCCGTTTAAAAACAACCCCCCAGAAGGGTTTTTCCCCATTTTTGTGGCAGGGGGTCTTCTTCTGCCAGGCTGACTTTGCCATCCAGTGGTTAATTTTCAAGGCTTTAAGTTTTTACACAGCTCCCAGTGTGTAAAGCACAGTTCAGGGTCAGCCTTTGGAATGTCAGACATGCAAATGGCACTGCAGAAGGGAGGCTGAAAATACTCCCCATGATTCCACCCCACATCCTAAATCCACCTCCCTTTGACACAGAGACAGTCTATGCCAGGGGATAACAGGACAGTTTTACTGAAAGCAAAACATGGATGTTTCCAAAGCTATGGCTTCACATCTGCCTCCTCACTGTGCTCATGAGCAACACTCAATGTCTCATTCCCCCTTGCTCTGAAAAGCTTCCTGTAACATGGATGTTGCAGTTATGGACCTCTCTGGAGAGCTGGGCAGTGATTTTTTTTTTTTTTTTTGAGAGTTTGGAATCTGTGGTGATAAATGCCTTTTTGGATAATCATGGCTGCTCACCCAGATATTATCTGTTATTTTGGAGTCAGTGATAGGATCTCCTTTTGCCAAAGCATTGCTCAAGGAGCATTTTCCACCCAGATTCCTTTTGTCAGGAAATAGTGAGGTTTTTACCATTTCTTTCCTAACTCTAGCCATTGCATCTGTTGCAACGACATCTTCTCCTCTTGGAAGGGAGGAAAAGCCTTTTCAGTGGAGGAGGAGGAGAGCTCTGTGCTTCCTCTCAGTGGTCAGCTGTGTCCTTCTCTCAGCCTGAGCATATTTAAGTTTTTAACTTCCAGGCTTGAGTTCCTCTCACTCATAGTTGCATCAGTGTTGCAGCATTTGGAGACAGGGGTGCACATGTCCAGCCAGCAGAGAAAGGGTACCACACCCTTTAAAACAGGGTCATCCCACACCACACTCCCTTTTCAGATGAGCATTGGTTTTTCAGTGTAAATCCCCCTTAGCCACATCATCTTCTGTAGTGCCAACACAGCACTCTGTGTGTTCTCAGAAGAAGAGAGCTACCTGAGACTGTTGGCTTAGTGGGAAGAGATGATGAAAGCAGGCTGAAGTGGTCCCATAAATTATATGTTTTTGCAGAGATCTTGTGCTGCAAGCAGCCCTTAATGGCATCTCATAAAAGGTATTTTTTCTTGTCTGCACAAGCAACATAACTGGAGAAGCATCTTTGAGCCCTAGAGTTCTCATGAAGCAAAATCCTGATTCCACTGAGGCTAATGGGAGTTTTGCCAGACTTCAGTGAGAGTTGGGGTTTGTCTCCTTATTTCACCAGTATAACACAGGACTCCCTGAGTCACTCTTGCTGTGCAAATGGTAGATAATTAATATATATGGTGAGGTGGCTCCATGTAGTAACATTTTCCAGCTTTCCCTTTTTCTTTCTCCTGTGAAATCTGCTGTATTATCAGATCATTTGGATCTGCCACAAATTAGGAAGAAATCTATCAAATCATGAATACTTAACACTTATTTTATAATCTGATTATGATAAAAGTAATTAACTGTGCATGACATGGCTACCTGGCCATGAATTTTTGTTGTTCAAATGCGTAGTATTTGTGAAGAACAAACTGATTGCAAAATATAGCTTTTATTTTAACCACCATGTTTTCATTAAAACCTTCCAGACAGGGCTTGCAAGAACTGGATCTTGCAAGATACTTCATTTTTGCCTTTAAGGTTAATAATATCTTTGAATTTTGGGAAACTGCTCCAGAGTAGACAGCTATTCGCATGACTAAATGTTTGCACAGGATCAGACCCTAAAAAAAGTAAATAATTCTTCCCAATGGCCCACTTTTCTGCAGTGTATCTGCTCACCACATGCCTGCATTTACGTGATGTTTTGCTATTTATAATCAAATGGCCTTGGCAGGGGGATGGTATGTTAAACTCGGAGCTGGCAGAACAGGAGGCTAATAATTGCAGTGAAGTATGGTTGCTGAAACAGTACAATATGTGAGACTTGTTGGTATAATGACTCCACCCCTGCGTGTCCATTTACACAGATTTCTCCAGTTTAATATACAGGTGACTTATGCTTTCCATTGGAAAAGTTATTTATTTTATAGAGTGTCTTTCAATGGGGTTTGCACTGTTTATGGTGTGTTGCAAAGGTGCAATGTTCTGTTTAGTTGTTCCCACTGTGACTTTTCAGAAAGGACATGGAAAATGAAGGTAACAAAAGAATGGGGTGATTTTGCTGCAACTTGATACTTTTTAATGTTTCCCTGGCTCATATTAAAGACAGCAATTAAGTTTATTAAATATATGGCTATGTCAGAGCCCACATCCTGTTTAGGGCAGTGGCTTAGTCTGCAATGATTAAGGGTGAGCAGCAGAACCTGTTTTTTTCCATTTATATACTCACAGAAACATAAAATATCCTGAGCTGGAAGGGACCCACAAGGATTATCAAAGTGTGCTCCCCATCAGGTCAGACTAGGTCCTGCAGAGCCAAATTCACCCTCCAGGCTCAGATCAGAGGGAAAGAAAACAGTGCTCAGAGGGTGAGGACAAAGTCCAGCAGCTAGGAAGCTAGTACAGAAGTTAGAAGGGCTGCCATGAATCTATTTACTCTGACATGCATTAACCAAGTGAACTTAAATGGGATTTAGAGCTGAGTGCTGAAGGCAGTTATGGCATCAAAGGCAATTTGGGACATCACAATTGAAGGGTGATGGATTAATTGCCTCCATATAGAGATTGTAAATAGATAGACTGTAGAAGGAAGAAGGTGGCTGGGGCGCCAGTTAGACATTGATGTCTGCAGGGAGGAGTGTGGTCCTGGCCTGTCCCCATTGCTTGTGCAAAGGGAGAGAGGATCCTTGGGATATGCCAATGTCCATCCATGCCTTCACTGAGGAATCACAAAGCTCTGGCAAGGACTGAGCCTCTGCAAATTGTGACCATGACCCTGAGTGTTTATTATGTGCCAGAGAGCACAAGCCAGATAATAATTTCCACCCTGGGAAGGGACATGGTTTACAAAGAGCTCAGTTCTCAGACAATATTGTTTGAAGTGTGAAAAGGCCTTCCTGAAGGGAACTGCTGATGTTTACAACATTAAATCAAACTCTTATCGAGTTCATCCTTGCACTCTATTTATTTTGGAACATCACTGGCACAGTGTGTGTGTATTTATACACATGCATGGATGTGTGTGTGTGTCTGTACATATAGAAGAGTTATGATCCCTCAGCATTATCCATTACAGCTAAGTCCATGTTTCCTGTCATCGTATTCAGGAGTAATTCCAAGCACTCTTTGGCCAGCACAGCATTTGAGTTGGCTGCCTTCAGAAGGAAGGTTCGGAAAATAAAGGTAGATGAAAGGCTCTGCCTGCCATTGTGGGCAGGGAGGATGAGAGAGACATCTGCTTGTTGCATGCTAGTGGAGAACTGTCCAAAAGGAAATTTGCTGGTTTTGTCTTTGTTGGAGGTTCCTCTCAAAGCTTAGAAGTGGTGTGGCCAGATAAATTGGTGTGATAAGTTTCAACTCAGCTAGACAGCTAAAATAAATTAGATACTATGAAATAATATTTGATCACTAGATTAGATTCCTCTCATGTGCAGGATTAGATTTGTTATGGTTATTCATGAGAAATACCCTTCTTAACTTCAGTGGACATATTTGGGACAGAGAGCCATCAGACTGTGTCTCTTGGTATCCAGTTCTGTGCATTGAGACAGTTGTATATTTACAACTGGATATAAAACCAGCTTCAACATGAAGTCCCCCAAACCAGAGGGGATGTAGCTGCTGTCAGGTGCTGCAAAATGGGAATCCTGAGAGAAAATCCAGGTTCCACTTAGACTAATCAGTCCCTGCTCGGTTCTGGATCTGGTATCCTGCTCAGCAGGATAACAAATGATGCATTATTCTGGTTTGTTTAATTTTATTTTTGTATATGTGTGTGGTAGGTAGAAGCAATGTCTTTTACTGGGCAAACTAGTAAAAGAAAAAAAAAAAACCCTTGGTGCTGACACAGTTAACTTCAAAGTTAACTGCAAAGCCAGAAACTATTGTTCAGGACTAGATAAGCATCAGTCTGATCAGCTCAAGTTGATTACAGTTTCTCAGTGAAAATGGAGCTGATTTCTGCAGGCAAAGGATATTTTGTGCTAGGGAGGGAGAAAGAAAGAAACAAAAAAAGATACTAAGGTATTTTTGTCCTGAAAGGAGAAGCAAGATTGTTTATAGCCTGTGGACTTGGAGAGTTAGGGAAGTGTGGAAGGGTAATTATAACATGCACTAAAACCAGTATCTGTTAAATTTCATTTATTCTTTTCTCAGCAAGGGAGCTGAAGTTCTTGATTGAATACATTTGGTATAGATGTGAAGATGCTCACAATACCCACCACAGAGTAGATCTGTGTGCCCAAAGGATATCTCCTTTTTCATATCTACCAGTTGAGAGTACACAAGGTGTGACTTCTCCCTGCTCACCTCCACCCCTTCTGTATCCTTAAACCTCCACATCTCCAGCGAAGCACCAACAGCAGAGGGATGTTAACATTGCTCATTGTTTTCCTAGAAGTAAAGCTATACTATAAACACTATAGCACCACGAGTATTTCATAAAGTTACAAAACCCTCCAAGTGCAAAATGCAGTCTGAAAGCACAGTGCTCGTGTTACAGCTTCACAGGATTAGCAGGGTAGTTCTTCAAAGGCGGCTTGGAGAACAGTCCCACTCCTGACTTTGGCAGCTGAGGCTGAGCTCTGAGCCACACCATTCTGCATACCAGCACGTGTTTGAACAGCTCCTGCTGCACTAACTTAGCCCCAGTAGTGCTGTTATTTTGCTCTGATTAAAAACTATCATCTGCAAGGTACTAATGTTGCCGAAGAGACCTTAGATGTGGGATGCTCCCACTGCTGTAGCATCTGAGGGCTTCACAGGATGTCTGTCCATCCCCTTGTGAAATAAACAAATGCTATTCTGCCTATCTGGAAAACACCCAAATACCAAGACTTTTTTCCTGGAATTACAGGAATTGCATGTTGAACGTAGAGTTAGGGGTAGTAGAAGGCAGTTTGTGAACTACTGGAACCAGCAATTTCTTATTGAAACCACCAGAATTTCAGAAAATGATCCCTAAACTAAAAAAAAAAAAAAAAAAAAAAAAAGCCAAAAACAAAAAAAACAAAACCAAAAAAAAAGCCCCCATAAACAAACAAAACCCAGAAAAAATATATTTTATATATCTATAAAACGTGCATTGGAGCTATTGGAGCTACACACCCAATCAAAAACTTCATATGACAAAAATGTATTTTCAAGTCCTTGTGGAGACTTGTGGCAAGAATGATCTTCTGGAAGAGCTGGCAAGGGCACCATGCCCCAAGACCTTGTTCTGTCCATGTTTCCAAAATAAGATTTGACAAGTGGGAAACAGGATCTGTTATTGTAGAGTTTGTTAACCAACTTGTACATAAAGCAAAATGCGTCACTGGTTTAATGGAAAAATATTCTTTGCAAGTGTAAATTAATTTTCTGTCTTGGTCTTTTTGATCAGTTACTGAAGGGATGGTTTGGCTTGTAGTTTCTTCTGAGATCTGTGCTGTAATGGCCAAGTGCTCCCAGCTGGTGTGTGCTGAGGGCACCTGCCTCCCCCAAGGAGGTGTTCTTGGATAGAGCAGAGTGCTCATGACATTTTGGAGTGACTCTGTCTAGAGGTTGGTATTCCCACCGGGAAACACTGGTAGAGCCTGTCTGGGAATGCGGACTGCGTGGATCCATCAGGGTCTGTGCTGAGCAATAGTCACTGTGCAGGACAGAGGATGGAACAGTGAACGTGATGTGTAAAGCAAATAGTGCCTCACAAAGCTTTTTGTCACCTGGCCCCAGTGGGAAATCCAGGAAATCCAACATGCCTTGCTGTCAGTGGGAGAGGTGATCAGAAGGAATCATCTTCAAAGAAAGATCTGAAGATCATCCAGTTCTCAGCCAACGCCTCCCTTTCTCCATCAACAGCACAGGGACCCAAGAGAGGAAGTCAAGTGCCATTTGGGAACCTTGCTTTGCCCCATTCTTCTGTCTGCTCAAGGCAGAGGCTGCATGGTGGTGGCAGTGAGACAGCACCCTTTCCAGCTGGATGAGAGTTATCCTGAATGGGAGCCCTGCTCCTTCCTGCCCACAATCCTGCTGGCTGCAGCACTCTTGAATAACCCAATAGAGATGAGCTCAGTTGCAACAGGATGGGATTGGTGGGTCTCCACTCTTGGGACATGAAGGTTTAATCCTTCCCTCCAAGAGTAAGTTATTCCTGTCATCTCTCTGATGATGATCCTGGGAGATTGTTGCCAGCAGGAAGGACAGCAGCAATTTGGAGAAGGCTGATCTCAGCACTTCTTAGATGTGCCATGGACATGAAGGCAGAAAGATCAGCATGTCCTTAGAAGAACAGGGTTACATTTGGAATGATCTGGACAAAGCAAAAGGGATGCCTCCGATTCACAGGACACATAAATGGAAGCAGCAGGCTGGGATATGTAAGCAGAATTTCATCTTCTAAGAAACACAAAGCAATGCTGCCATTCTGCTGCCTTAGTTGGAAAACAGAACACTTCGGGTGCTGCCCTCTAAGGAAGATGTGGATTAGTTGGAGAAAGTCCAGAGGAGCTCACTAGATCAGAGGATTAGAAAACATGAGTTATGAAGAAACAGTGAAAGAATCAGTTTGTTTAGTCTGGAGAAGAGAAGACCGAGAGAAGTCATGATAACAGTCTTCAAATATGTGAAAGGATGCTTCAAAGACAAAGGGAATAAACTATTTTCCATGTCTTCTGGGAGATAGTGAGACACTGGAATAGGTTGCCTGAGGAGTCTCCATCTTTTGGAGATCTTTAGGGACTTGTTAGTCAAATATTAGTCAAAATTATTTTGACAGAGCTGGGGTGGGCAGAAGGACTAGATGACTCCTGAGTCCTCTAGACGTTCTGGTTATCCTGTTGGAGCTCTCCAGACTGGGAGACTCTGGTCCTGATGGATTATTCAATTTCTTATAATTTTTTATTGCCAGTGGACATTTGACATTTTTTTTCTACACCGTGGCTAAAAAATTTTTTCTGAAAGCATCACATACAACATAGAAGGCAATCTTTGCCTCCTTGCATCACGTGCATTAGATAGCACTAATTACCTCAGAATATGGCCCAACATCAGTTTACTTTGGTGCCTGCTCTTCCAACAGATCTCATGCCTTGAGGACTTAAATAAATAAAAAAAATCTCCTTGAAATAACTGGGTTTAGTGAAGATTCAAATGTATCTTTATCTGTTAAAGAAACTGTGCAAGATCAATCAATTTTTTTAGGTTAAATGTTGCTCATCTTAAGCTCTTTGTGCAGCCTGTGCTGCTTTAGTGAGTGTCCATGTATCTGCTTTACTGTAAATCTACATTAATCATGATGAATGACTATATATGTTGCAGGGTGGCAGGAAAATCTCCAGTGCAAACAGAAATCAGACAGGTTGGAGTGGCTCTGGAAGCTTCTGTATAGCTGAGGCTAAAAGTAGTCTCAGCCTGTTGATGTTAAATCTTGGACGTAAAGAAAAAAAAAAGAAGTTAGAATGTTTATATCTGGGGCTGTAATGGTGATAGAAAGCAGCCATCCACTAACAAAATCAGCCTGTACCTCTTTGTAGCTGCCAGACCTACAAACCTTATCTACACTGGCTTTTATTGCCCCAGATTTTCCACCACAGCTGCCAGCAGAGACAGCCGTGGGAAGTTTGAGCCCCTGTGTGAATGAAATCATCATCACTGCAGGTGTAGTCACACCTGGGACCAGCCTCTGCTGAGAAGAAAAAGTAAAGAGTATTCAAGGGGAGGAAAAGATCTCTTAAAATGTGCCTGCTCTGTCCATTTCAGGATTGCTGGTGATACAGCACTCAACAAAAACATCCACGAGTCGGTCAGCGCTCAGATCCGGAAGAACTTTGCAAAAAGCAAATGGAGAGTAAGTGACCTGTCCTGAGGGCTGACATCAACACACAGCTCTGCTAACACAGTGGCCATACAGCCACCCTTGCCACGTGGTAGTGCTTTTGTGGCCCAAAATTGTGGTCAAAATAGTTGGTCCAGACTTAGGTTACATGGCCCTGCAGGGCCTGTTATGCAGGATGGTGTTGGCCAATAGCAGATGTAGTGAGTGTGAGAAATGGGGCTGGGGTTGCTCATAGCTAAAGCACCCATGGTTATATGTGGAGTGGGGTCAGCACAATGCAGGGACATGAAGAAATGCATGTTGGGGCAAGGATGGATTTGTCAAATATGACTTCCCTCCTAGGCTGCTGCATCCAGGCTGTGCATGAGGAGGACGAAGGTTTTGATAATACTGTTTCTAGCTTAGAAATGAGAATTTAGGAAAAACGTGAAAGATAACAGGCTTATTCCCTTCTGACTCTCAGAGCAGCCAGGAGAGGAGGAGAAGTAACCCACCTCCAACTTTTTCATTCTCTATTTCTCTCTTGCTCTGTTTTCTCCAGCAAGCGTTCAACGCCACGGCAGTCGTGCGGCACATGAGGCGACTACACCTCGGCAGCAGCCTGGACAGTGCCAGCGCCAGCGTGTCCAGCACCCTCAGCCTCGCCTCGCCGCTCCCCGACGCAGCCACACGGAAAGATTGTGAGTAGCCAACATCCTGGGAAAGCTCCCTCCTCAGAAGCTGAGCAAATCCATGGGATCCCCATTTTCTCTTGACCCCCAGGCTGCAGTCCTCGCTGTGCGTAGATTTGGCTTTGTGCAAGCAAGTGTTTAAAGTAAGGACTTGATACAGACCTAGGCTGTCATTTTTGGCTGGCCAAAAATATAGTTTCAATTGGAAAAGTTTATGCACAAAAAAAAAAAAGGTTTTATCTTGGTGATTTTTTGAGAGAAAACCACAATTTCTTGTGGAGAAAAAGGGCTTTTGCTTGGGAAAAAGACCCAGACCCACACAGCAACAAAGTTTTGTATTTAGTTGAAATCTGAAAAAGTTTACTCAAACTATTTATGTTTGAGTTTCCAGTGTTGCGATGTGGCATTTTTCTGTAAGAATTGTCTTACTTTCCATTTCCATTTTCCATGGAGAAGAATGATCCTGCCAGTCAGACCCAGCTTCCCTTTTCCTGGGCCAAGTTAAGCTCCTGCATGAAGAGGTTCATTTGTCTGAGCAGGACTCAGGCTTTGTGCACCACAGTGGGGCTTGGCCCTCTGCTGTGTTTGTTTTATGCTATAATTGAGATTTGCAAGCTGCCCAATGGACTCAGATGTTTGGGATATATACTTTTTCTGAATGCCAGGGAAGGGGACATGGAAACAAAGGGATTATTTGGAAGCCAGAAATGCATCCTTTGCAATGAAGCCTGTTTATTCTTTGGCTTCTGAGCATTTCTTTTATTCTCTTCTGTCCATCTGTAGATATTTTATACTGTGAAATGGAGGCATGTGGACTTTGCAGTTAGGGGGATTTATTAAAAGTGCAACACCAAAAAGGAGTGCTTGTAGCTTTTGGTATTGCCAGTCAGTGCTTCGCTGTGGACTGAAGCAGTCATTTCTAGACTATACCCTGCACTATTGCAGAGCTGAAAGCACCTATTACTCGGGATGGATTTTGGATAGTGCTGCTTTCTGCCTCTGCCACCCCTGCTTGCCATCCCCTGTGCCACCAGCCACAGTCCCCTGGCTCTGTGTGGAAGCTGTTTCCTCTTGTCATGGGCATGGTTTCCCCATGGCTGGAATGGTTCTGCCTTCTGGGTACTCTGTGAGATGGTTTTTCCAGCCTGCGCTGTGGCTGAGCCAGGGGAGAGCCCCTTCCCTCTGCATGCTGGGCCTGATGGGGATTCATACCCAGTGACCAGGTTGTGATGCCCAGTACCAAATCCTAAAGCTGCTGCCAAAAAAGCATCACTGTGCTCCTGGCACACGCCTGGAAGCTACAAAGGAGCAATGCTGGCCATCCTCAGAGCACTTCCAACCATGCACTGGGCATGCAGAAATGTAGAAAAACTCCTGCATGGGAGAAACTTGCCTTGATTTTGATTCCTGCTGCAGTATGGCAAGGCTGGACCCCAGTCAGGTCTAGAGCATCTGATGCCTGATTTGCTGCTAAACTGGTGGGTGATTAATGCTGTTAAACTGGTGGGTGAATAATCTCCATCAACCATTTGAATAATCTCAGATGGAGTTAATTAATGGCACTGAGTAGCCTGAAAAGAGTTAAAACATGTATGAACAGGAAGGGTGGGAAGAGAAAGAAATCTGTTTAACCACTACAGAACCAGCAGGTCCTGTGCAGAATCCAACCATATTTTGCAGTGGTCGAGAAGTCAGTCAGGACACGAAGGGCACATGTGTTAAGATAGGATGAGTCTTTACATGCCAGAAATACAAGACAGAAAAATAATAGAAGATTTCCCAGCATCCCAGGTTAAGCCAGCTTGGCAGACAATGCAGAAGAGCTTTCCTTCCTCAAAGGAATAATTTAAAGAGTTAGGAGATGCTGGAGCCCCAGAGAACCAATGATGAGAGCCAGCAGCAAATAGAAGGAGTTAAGAGGGAGCTGACGTATCAAATACATCCCACCCAATGCCTCCTGCTAGGAAAAAGGAAACCTCTGAGGTCTCTGTACTGCCTCTTCCTTTTCTCTGGATACAGATTCTTTGCATGAGAAAGATCCCATGCAGCAAATTACATGATCCAGCTGTGCCACCATTACACAATAGAATGCTGCCAGATACTATTAATAGACACTTAATGAGCTCTCCAAATAGTTTCAAATGCAGCAGTTTCACATCACTGAAGACAATTAAGTGTGGCCTTTGCCTGAGAGTAGGTTACGTCAGGCTGCATCTGAAATACCTGTTAGCAGGGCAGAGCAGAGATCAGGCATTAGGCTGGATTATGCTACCTGTCAGAAAACAGGAAGGGATTCCTAGGGGAATCAGCCAATATTTCTCAAGTGTATTGGCCTGATTCTCAGTCCATGGCTGGTTTATTCAGTTTAGTCATGACTGGACTGCCTAGATTATTTATAGGTCCTAGATCTCTGTATTTTTAAGGTAATAGATAAATTGCAGTGTGAAGTCAAGTTGTCAGATATCAATGGGAAATGGGATGTGGTCAAGTATAGGTACAGCATAGTCATCCTTGAGGTTGAAATGCCATCTTGAAGCATGGAAAAGTAGCTAAAAGTTCTAACATGTATCAAAAAGGTCCTGAGGAGTCAAAAGGCTATGGCAAACTCCAGTCTGAGAATATATTCATATAGGTTCCATCTATCCTTTATTGACTAGTCTGGAAAAATGAACTCTATTGCTAATCACTCTGAGCCTGCATCTTATCAGAACGAGATGACCATGCCAGGTCCCCATTCAACAGCTTTTCTTACACCAGAATACTGGTACTCAAGAGATACTCAATCTCACGTCAACCTATGTCTCAGTTGGAAGTCCTGGAGACATCCCAGCAAAGCCTGGAGTGATGGGAGCTGTCACTAGGGTGATGTCCAAGTCACACAAATTTATGTTCCCTCTAGGTTTACTGCAACTCAGCAACGACTTTGACCCACCATACTTCTTTATCCGCAGCTTCCCAGGATACCTGGGGAAAAGTGTTTAGCCCAGGTACAGAGTCTGTTCATTTAGCTAGGTGGCCATGATGAGAAGTTTAATCATCTTTAATGTGCCCAAGAGGAAATTACTCTGAGCAAGTACAATGCCAGGGGGATTTTTGAATCCCACAACTCCTTGTCTTCAGCCCTGGAAATATGGCATCAGTATGGCTGAACCTGTACCAAAGCTGGACGTTGAGTCCCTGTGAGATGTGTGTGCACTGCTGGTGGTCACAGCAGGTGAATGACCATGGGCAGAAGATGCTCTGTGGAGGTACCCAGCCAAGCCACCACTGCAGGAAGAGCAGCAGCCCCTTCTCCAGCCTCAATCATCTCCGCTCCGTAGCGTGCCACGAAAGAAACTCAACTTTGCCCACATTCCTGCCTCCAAAAATAACATTTCTAACTGTGTTTCTGGCTTTCCTTTTAGGTATGTCTCCATCCACTCTCTGTAGTTTTGTTTCATCTGCTTCTTCAGGCGTTTCTGCGGTAGGAGGGGACCGGAGACCCAGACCCACCACAGTGACCACAGTGCACACAGGGAGCAAGTGAGCGCCGGGGCGGCGAGGAGCGGGCAGGCGGCGGGGCTGGCAGGCAGCTTTGGTGCCATCCCACCCTGCTCAGAGAAGGACTAGAAGAAAGAAGATTTTTTATGGCCATATTTTATACTGCAATTCTGAAATGTTTCATTTATCACAAACTGCAATGACTCCAGGAGGAACGGAATCTAACAGTCTCTGGTGCTGTACATATATATACATATATATATATATAAAAAAATATATATATGTATGTGAGTCTAGCAATGTTCTAACTAATGAACACTCATTCTTTTCCCCAGTGATTTACTCTTTTCTCAGTGTAGGTAACAGTATATGTTGTATTTTTTTCCATTAACTACAAACATCTCAACTGGATTATTTAAATAGAGATACTTTTCTGAGCATTTTTTTTCTGTTAACAATTACTTCAAGTAACGTCCCTCTTCCAATTTGCTGGGGGATAGGCTATTTCTGTAGGTAGGAATTGATGTTAACTTTGCAACGTGGGAGGATTTCAATGGCATGCCATTTCTTGCTCCTCAAATTGGACTGCAAGTCTGTCTGGCTTTATCAGAGCTGTTACTGCTCAGATTAAGAAACTGCTCCTTTCCCTCCCGTCCTCCTCCTTGAAAGCCATGGGGAGAATTAAATTGCCACCAGCTGGGAGTCAACTCATCCTTGGCCTCATTCCTGTGGTGCTGGGGGTCAGCACCCTTGTTTCAGAGGAGAGGCAGGGACATGGTGTCAGGCAGGAGCTGAGCAAGAGAAATGACAGAGCACAGTCTCATCCTGCAGCTCCCATCTCCTTCGAGTCGCTGTGTGTTTTGAGCAGAGGGAAAGAAAAGGAAGATATGGGGCTGGGAATCTTCATCCTCTGCCACTGACTTGCTGTGCTGCCCTCAAGAAAGACATTTAATTCACCAGCCTGCCCACAGTGTGGCCTCTGGCATGGGATGCATCCATCCCAAGGGCTTCATGACAGAGGTGCTGAGCACCCACAGCTCCTCAGGGCTCTGCCTGGCATTGCTGATTCTCAGCACCTCCCAGAGTGGCTAAAAGTGGGGAGAGGAGAGGAGTGGTGCTTGAAGCCCTCTGTGAAGCACTGGCAGATTCTTGGGTGCAAAGTGGGGTAGTGCAGCTCCATCACACTCAGGCCAAGGGTTGACAAAGAGTGCTGAGCTTGGAAAGCAGGACCTCGCTGAAAGGCACAGGCTCAGGCAGAGGCAGTGGTGGCACTTGCTCTGCCTCCTCCCCACAAGCTCATATACCAAAGCAAGCCCAATTTACCTATTTTTTAATCACTGAATGCATGCACTTCTCAGGCTCTTTGTGCTGGTGCATTGTTCAGGAACAGCTGCCTGTTCCTTAATACACAGACTCTTGTGCTGCTGTATATCAAAGCAGCTTGAAACAGAGGAGAGCAAATTTGCTCAGATTTGCTGAAGGGCTCCAGGTTACTTCAACACCATTCCCATCTGTGATTTTACTTTGAGGAGGTGAGAAGGGAGGCAGGTGACAGAGGCAGAGGTCCTTCACTGGGCACTCTGAGACCCTCAGGTCTCAGACAGGTCCATCCCTGCCAGAGGCACAATTCCCTGCGGTGTGATCTGTTGCCACACTTTGCCTCATTTATCTTGCGCGTGAAATTGTGAAAGCTAGTCACAGACAGAGCTGAATGTATCAGGCAATAGTGCCTGTGCTGGGAAAAGCCATAAAATATGCATTTTTCATTGAGACTTCTATATCCTGCTCCAGCTTTAGTTGGTTGGCTCGAGATGGCAGAGCTGGGATTTCATCCATTGTACTAAAAAAAAATCTGGGGGGGAAAAAGCTGGAGAAGCAGGTGGTAGTGAGCACCTACTGTTTGAAATTATTACTCCTTCAGTGGCACTTAGAGCTATTCCATCAGATCTCTAGTTTCCACTGCATTAAGCTGCTCCCTGATTTCAGAGGGCTGTGGCACATCTGAGTGAGCCCCACCAGTGCACCCCACTGCAGCTGGGATGGATGCTCACACAGAAAAGGTTTCAACTTCAGTTTCTCATTTTAGGAAAGAGAGCATATACTGAACTGTTAGGGGCTTACAGCAAAACTCCATGTAATTGCCATAGGGAAAACTTGTGACCAAGATTTGGGTAGAATGAAGGGCAGGGGATGTCCTGGCTGCAAGTCACACTCCTGTCCCCATCCCCTGGCCATTGCCATCATACACTTTTTTATCAGCCTTTACATCTGAACTCTTAATGTCTTGCTCCAAAAGCATCAAAACATGAGTGTAACACAAGTTAAACTCAATCTAAGACCATTTTATTTTACCAGCCTGAGTAAGGAAGTTTTAGTTTTGAGAGACTCCAACCACAAGAAATTCAAGATACTTTGAACCTCCATGATTTCATAAGCCCAGCTGGCCCTATTCTGCTCCAGTTGCAGGGTGAAAATAGACAGTCTACCAGTTTGGCATCAGTGGAGTTCCCCACATTTACACAAGTGCAATCAAAAGCAGGATTTGGTTAGGGAATAATTTTGTCTTTGTAGAGCAGTTTTAAAGGTTATGGCTCAAGTTTTCCCTCTGCGCCTCCTCTTCTGAAACCTGAGGTCTGATTCGAGCTTGACATCAGCAGCTGCTGTGGCCACTGATCAAAATACAGCATCCAAATGAATCTTGCAGGAAAAAGAAAAGCAAATGTGTTTCCATCTCCAAAACGAAGAGCAGTGACAGGAGCAAAGGCAGACATGCTGTCCTGCAGATGGGGGTTCCCATGCACTGCCTGCCCCTCCTTGCTGGATGCTTTCTGTGGGTTTTTTTTGTTGGGAGGGGTATTCTTTCCTTCCATTGCTGGAATTAGTGTGATTTGGTTTTGTTTCTGCAAGTAATATTCTGCCTATAGTGGTGTAATTTATCATCGTTCTCTTTGGCTTGCTATCAACTGCTGGGATCTTAAGATAAGAAACAGAAGCGCTTAAGAGCAAAATTGTTTCTTTCTGCTACAATTTTGGTGGTGGGGAGCTCTTCTTTTTTAACAGTGAAACACAGCTGCAGACCTGACCGAGGTTCACCAAAGGCTTAGAGATCTCTCCTGAAGCATCTCTTGGTTAAAACTTCTCAGTTTAAATCTGGGTAAATCTGTTAACAGGAATGTCTTGGCAGCACCCAGGCCAGATTTATGGGGCAGGGCTGGAGATATTTGTCCCTTGGCAGCGCAGCCTGGTAGGGCAAACACTCCAGCCTTGCTTGCCAGGGATGCTCCAGTGCTGTTGGGTATCCTTCCCCTGCCTCAGCCCTGCTCTGCTCAGCCACTATCATGGGAGAGTGCAAGGCTGGAGTAAATAATGTGGGTGTGGGGAGAAAGGCGTAAAAGCCACACAGTAGAAGATTCAAAACAAATCCCCAGCCAGCCTTGCCATGCAGGACTAGGTAGAAACATCACTCTGGGCTCTTTTCCAATGAACTGTCCTACTAAACAGTCTGTGATTTGCTGCTTGCATGAGGACTTCAGCCTGGACTTTGTTTGTTACCCTTTTCTGCTTTACTTTACTGGTACCGATGTGTTTTTCCTTTGTAACTTGTTTTCCTCAGCTCCTTCCCCTTCTTTTTCTTTGCTTGCAGCTTTGATTGTTGATTTTTACCTCCAGAGTCACAGAGGCCATCTCTGATGCCAACAGCAGTGCTCTTGCTGGGAAAACAAAACAAAAAAATATCCAGAAAAGCTCCAGGTGGCCCCTTGGCCTGCAGAAGAAGTTGTGAGGACAGGCTGCCCATGAACTCTGTGAGCTGAAAGTCATATTGCAGTGGCAGGGGCTTCTGCTGATGATTTTGCATGTGACTTCATTCCCAGTGCATCCTAAGTCTGCTGGATCACCCCTTCTGCAGCACGAAATGGATATTGGCCCTGCGGTACGGCCAGTGGGGAAGTAGGAGTGTGGGGAAAACCTGGCAGTGTTGCTTTCCTGAGACTGTGTCACTCTGCTGCTGATGTCCCTTCTGTCCTGGTTGCTGTTGTACAGGTGCCGTTAGAGTAGTGGGTACAAAAAAAAGAAAAAAAAAAGAAAAAAAAAAGTAAGATTTTACCTATGCCTTGTGTGTCTGTTATGGTTGTGGTTCTGAAATTAAACCAAGCAGTGATAAAGGTTCATTCCTGACATGAATCAAACACAAAAAGGGGTGTGAGCCCACTGGTAGACATCTCTATGTAGTTCTGCTGTAGATGTTGGATAGGGGTTTCTGCTGTGCATATGCCCTGCATACCTCCATGGCTACTGACAGTATTTTTTTATTACCAGCTCTTCTTTTGGATACCTGCCTGGTTCTGAGGGAATGCAGGTCTTGTCCTAAGGTTTTTTCTGTCCCAGGAGCCAGCATAACCCCTGCACCCAGGCTTTTCTCCCCAAACCCTCCGCAAACCAGAACATGGGCCTCCAGGGTGCCCATGAAATACAGTTGCAGCTGGCCCTGAGGTTCTCCCCTTCCTATTTTTGGGGAAACAAACCCCCAGAGAAAGCCAGGTAGCTTTCAGCCATTGGCAAGCAGAGAGGATATTGCCCTTTGATGTGAACTTGGCATTAACTAGATCAGCTCTAGGGAAACCTGTGCTATTACTTTCTCCTGTGATAACAGCTCCAGCCCTGAGCAGCACTGGATGAGTACCAGATAAAAACACCAGATTGACTTTGCCAGCAAGATCATGCAGGCTGCAGCCTGTTCTTTTTGCTCTTTCCGAAGAATCAGTGGATTCATCTACTGGCAAAATAACAGTTTCTAGGCTGAGCCCCAAGGTACAGAAGTAGCTTCCATTCAGCATATGGAAATTCTCATTTGATGTGATTACTCATGTTCTTGCTCCCATGCATATTTACCTGTCTGAATTGAGGCCTGAATGCATCCCAGAGATTATTCATGGGAAGGGAGTTTTGCCTTTCTTATTGTGCTTATTTGTACCAGAAACTCGAACACTCATTCAAGCAAAAAGCAGAAACACACACGGAGACCACAATATCCAAGGAAAACAGCATCGAGAGCAAGAGTGGAGGATTAGTTGGCAAATCACTGTCAGCAGTGGCTGAGTGAGGGGACAGCAACCTGCTCACAAATGCTGCATGAACAAGAGTTTCCCCTGGTAAACCAGCCATCCCATATTTCACACCCAGCAGCAAGTTTTACACAGTCCCTTTTGTTTTCCCTCACATCCCTGCAGCTGGGTCCTGCCTTCCCATCCTGTCTGTGGGGTGCTCTGGTCTCTGTGACACACATGTGTGTTTGTCTGTGCACATGTGCCCTGTGGCCCCAGGGATCACAGATCCCACCACTGGGAGATCAGGAGTTGGTCCAGGATTTTTGGTCTGACTTTGCATGGTTGGGTCAAAGCTGTGTAAATAATGTTTGTAGTGGAGGATAGAGGCTCTTTAGCCTGGACTCTGGTTTTCAAGAACCCCTTCCCCACCACAAACCGTGCCACCTATCTGTCCAGGTAGCTTTCTTTTTTCTTTTCCTCCTCTTCATAAATGCTAAGGTCAGTAGAATGGCTCTTACAGTTTTTCCATACTCCAGAGTGGAATCAGGGCATGTGCACTCGCAAGTGTTGTGAAAAAACACTGCTGAAATAATGGTGACATCAACTGTCCAGTAAATGCATGATACTGCACTGCATGTATTAAACTGCTGTTCACTGTTTCTGTATTTCCCAAGCCTTTTCTTTATGGACATTCAACCCAACCTTCTCTCTGAGGGAATTACTTCTATGTATTGCTTTTAAGTGACTCAATGTATCTGTAACTCAAAATCCATTGTTAAGTTTAAGTAAATGCAAAAGCTGATGTTTTGTAAACAAGATACTGCAAAGCCTGGTAATGTATTTTGTCTTTCTGTTGAATGCTCTGCAGCATGTACAGGAAGAGTCGCCATCCAGAGCAGCTTAAAATTATTCAGCAGTCACATACACAGGTCTAGAAACAGAGAGCTGGGGAGGTGAGAATCCTTTTTTTCATGCCCTTATAAATTTGATCTGTTTCAAAAATTCCTTCCCTGGGTCACTAACACTCAGCACTACCAAGAAACATGGTGATGTATCTCTTTGGTTTTTCTTTTTTTCTTTTGGTTTGTTTTCCCTAGTGAAAATTCAGATTGGTTCACTCAATTCTAGTATTTTTCTCTTCCTACAAGATAGTTCTTTCTCACCTGTTGCAGAACGAGCTGCATTTTGGGGACCAAGATGCCGTGATTCTTTACCTGCACAAAATAGGGCAGAGAGCTGAGCTAAACTATCCCATCCTTTCCCAAGCATCACCACCTAAATACTACCATTTAATCCTTGAACCTCCAAGTAATACCATTTATCCATGGAAGAGTTTGGTGTGGTACTTTTCCTTCTTCCACAGGGAAGCCATGCCCTTGCCTTCTTTTCCCTTAGTCATTGACCCATTTTCATCTGTGCTGGTCTTTCCAAGGCAGGGTATAGGATGGCTCCATGGTACTTGAATTAGCTCAAATTTGGTTCCAGCTCCTGAGTGGCTGCTGTGTGGAAGATGCTCGAGTTCCCAACACTCAAGGCAGATTCATCTGAAAGGACTGGGAAATTGCTCTGTGTTCCTGTGAAGGGCATTTCAAGCAGCAGAGCTGGAGAGCAAGCACCATGCTGGTGGCATAGTCCTTGGCAATTATGCTCCATGGTGTGTGAAAGCACCCAGAAATCTTGAGCCCACCTTCAAGGCTGGTGCTCAGCCAGGGCTGTGCCACTGCTGAATCTCTATATGGCAGCACAAAAAATCATCAATTATAGTTGTAAACCAGCCTGAGTTCAGATTTCAGAGGCAGCACCTGGTGCAAGGCTCCATGAGGAGGTGGATGTGTGCTGTGGTTCCTGGTGGGTGGGAGCTCCTGGGGGTTGCTCAGAGCAGCTCTGAGCTTTTCCATTTCTCATCTTGCATCCCCTGAGCCCAGCAGGGCATCACACATGCTGAGTCTTATTAGATCAAGCTTTGCATGACCCCAAAGTGAGGAGGGTGGAAGGTTGCAGCTCAGTAGGTGTGACTCATGTTTCTCGTCAACGCAATGTCAGTGACCTGCTGTACATTGACCTCTGGTTGAGAAACAACATTTTGGTCCATCTGGGCCTTTTTTAAGATAGATATTTTATTTTAATCAGCAAACAATGGGGGGAAAAAAAAGCCTAGTCTGCCCAGAATAGTGACTCCCCAAATATCCCCAACTGCAAAACATCCCTCAGTTGACTTCTAATGAAAATGCAAGCATGTTTTCTACAAAGGCTTAAATCTTAATCAAGGAATGTCAGTGTGCCTAATATTGCAGGTCTTGTGATTGATACAAGTTCATAACAGCATCCATGTCCAAAAAGAAGGGAGAATGTGTATTTACTCCATGCATGTATTAAGGCATTGCAAAAGTTTTATCTGCGTAATGAGTTTGTGGTTCTGCAAATTGTTAATGGGGCTACATCGCAAGAGGTTCTCTGCCTTGACAATCATGTATACATATCGAGATTTCTATCATAATGACAATTTAAAGGGATGACTAATTGTTTTCCTCCAATAAATCAAATTAAATCAGCCTGATGTGAAGTCTGATGTTTTTGAGTGCATGAGTCTCTACCCACATGCAGGAAAGGGAGTGAATAATTTCTGTGGCTGCTCCACTGCCCTGTTGTGTTTTATGCAATGATGTTCCTTTATGTCCCAAAGGAGAATAATGAGATTTTCTTTCTACCCAGTTCACTCCATCGGGAAATGAATACAAAGGATGATTTGTCCTTCAGATGTTTCCTAAAGCTGTCAATGGAAATGGTGTTGAATGTCAATATATGGAGACATGGCTGTCTCCTGGGCACTGAGAATATCTGTGTAGGGCTGAGGACAGGACATTTTTATTTTCTCCTCATAGTTTTCTCCACTGTTACTTCTTCTTTTCTGGTTTTCACTCACTAGCACACAACAATTTCTCCCCCATAAAACAGGTGGCAAAACCAACATGCCCATTAGGGAGAGGGGCCTGTGCTTAAGGTCAAAGCCAGGTGGTTTTAGACACCTGGTTCAGTAACAGAGCTGGAACAAACAGCAGTGGCAATGGCCAACTCATAGCAACATAAGGAGAAGGGCAAATTATTTATAAAGCTTTTATTTTTTGAATGAAGAAACAATACCCAGAACCAACATGATAACTATTTGAAAGCTGTGGTGTGCAACTGTGTCCTCAGAGTTAGGATTTGATGGTGAGCTGTACCAGGACTGGTGAGATGGCCTCTGATTTGTGCTCTGAAGAAAGCCCACCCATGGCAAGGTACATCTTTGGAAAAGTACATCCATGTACAAAAATGCTGTCTGGAAGTGTGTTGGAGGTGGTGTGTGACACTGAGGCACAAACATATGATTTGCAGAGTCAGGAGGAGCAGCAGATCCTGAAGAAAGACTGCACAGTCTTCCCACATGACATAAGCCTGAACTATGACATTTCTCTCCTACTAAGGACCTCTCTCCCACCTGTGTGTAAGTTAGCTGGATTTGGCTCAAATTTGGCAGACTTACAGAAGATGGAGATCTATCCTGTATTTCACTATGGAATTAAAATCTCAGCCAGGAAAACTAAAACCTTCTTATGTTTTGGTTTTAAAATCATGGGTTCCTCCATAGGTTCAGTGGTCACTCAGAGTGCACCAGGGTCTTCCAAGATCCCAGTGAGCCTGGGCAGAAGATCACCCCAAGACCACTGAAATCCTGATGCATGACATCCTGATGATGTCATGTCAGTATTTACTTAATCTTTGTACATTTTCTTCGCTGCTTTGTGCTCAGCCACAAATTCTTGGCTGTTTGCAACAAGGGAGATAAAACATCAGTACAGAGAAGGAAGAGGGGCAAGACCAAGATGCAACTGCGGAAAATATTTTTCTTGCAACCTTGCCAAAATCCACAGCCATGTTTGCACTGGAGGGAAGAGGACTGTCCTTACTTTGAAGGCTTTCAGAGTCTTGGTATGCTCTGAGAGTCTGGCTTATGCCATACATCAGCCTTTCTTTGTGCTGCACCAAGCCCATTTCTCAGTCCTCTGCTCTCCAGCACTGTCCCTTGGCAGAACCAGGGCTTCAGTGGGCTGTGGGCAGCTCTTCCTTCACAGACAAGAGTTTTGAATGAGTGATGTCTGTTGAAGCAGAGGAAGTGCAGGTGCACAACTTTGAGAACCATCCAAGCTGAGCAGGGATAGAGCCCTGTGGTTCAGGTGCAGGTGATGCTGAGGAAGAGACATTCTGCACAGGGCTTTCCAGTACAGCACTTGTGCAGTGTAAACAGTCCTACCCTCTGTGCTTATGCCTACACTGAATCTCTTCCTTCAGGCCAAACCTTCCCAGCTGGTCTGTGAATCCACAAAACCGCATTGGTCTTGTGAGGATCCCTTTGGGGATCTTTCCATGAGGAGATAGCTTGAGCCTGCACTGCCCAAAGGCAATCCCAGGACACTCTAAGCTCTCATAGGGATAGGAGGATGTGCTGTTCCCAGAATTATGCTTCCTCCCAGCTCTGGACATCTCTCGGGGTGAGAATCTACCCACATCACCATGGGTATGTGCCCTGCCTAGCACATCTGAGTCCCTGTTTGGTGGGCCTTCTCAACCATGCTGAATTATTGTGATGATAATCACTTTTTATAGCTGTGCAAGTAGGGAAGAAGGACCATCTGGATTATCACTGCAAGTATTCAATTGAGTATTTCCAGATTGTTTGGCGTTTGGGCTTTCTGGATTATATTGGGATAAATTCCTGACTTCCAAACTTTGTTTGCTTATCCTGAATTCAAAAGTTTCTTTTCTTTTTTAATCTTAGGGGCTTTTCTTTTTATAATTGCAATATTCTGATAAAGTTACGGTCAATTAATGATCCGTTTACCTTCTTCATAAAAGTGTTTTGTTTAGGGGAATCAATAATAATAGAGCTGAGAGGCAATTTGTTGTTCCCATCAAACTCACGAACTTTGTGCTTTCTTTGGCGCCATATAGACTCTTGTATGGTTTTCATTTTCTTTCTTTAGGGCAGGAGCAAGGGCTGTGTTCACATCTGTGCCTCAGCTTGCAGTCTAACAGTGACCAGAAATGCATAATAAATCTCACACTAATACTTCTTTTTGTTGCAGGCCAGCTGGGCAGGTACCAACCATACTAAAGAATCACATATCACATCTTCAAGTTTGAATTTGCTTGAAGTAGCATCTGAAAAGTTACTTTCCCTCTCAGTCTCTGACCCAATGCAGTTCAGTGTAGCACCTAAGTGGATGAGATTCCTGTTCCACCACAAAGAAAAAAAACAAAGTTATAGACCAGAGTTATATGGTGAGCCTTCTGACCATACTGACCTTCAATGGGAGTCAACAAATAGAACACAGGCACATGATACATGATGGACACACACTTGGAATTGTAATATATGTAATACAAGACAATGTTTTATATATATTGTATTATATTATTATATATTCTATTCTACTATAATGTATTATACTATATTGTACTATATTATACTATATTATATTATTACAATGTCTCTATCAGACCAAAGCAGACAGAAACATGGCATAAATTGGCGCTAGACTGCTGTGCCTTGTCAGTACTCAAATGATAGGATTTTACCATGTATTTCAATTACTTTTTGGTCACAATATCTAAAGAGGGAATTCATCTCTGATCAGGTTAGGGCTGAATTCTGAAGACAACGTGCAGCTTCACTGCCTCGAAATGTCAACAAGTTCACTGCTGAGTGCACTGACAATCACCCTGAAGGCTTGAATTGAGGGACTTCCAGCTCCTCTTCCCTCTCTAAGTATTTGCAGCATTCAGAGGGCACCACATGCTTGAGCTTCCCAATGGTTCCCATTAAATCTATGGAAAGAGCTGATTGTCCAGCAATTCCTCTGGAAGAAAGTCAGAGACCTTCAGGAAAGAGACAACTCGGAAGGCTAGGAAGGGTTTGCTAGCAGAACACCTGGAGGCTTCACTTACCTGTGCAAAGGAGGTGGTGACAGAGTGGTGAGATGATTTAGCTCCCAGTGTGGCTGAGCAGATGGACAGGGTCCTGACACCTGCTCCTGGAAGTCCCTGTGTCCAGGGATACCTAGTGCTCTGGATGGCCTGGCAGGGCTGTTGTGCTGTGCACCCAGGCTGTGGTCCCCAGCAGCTGAAGCACCTGTACCAGGCTGTGCCCATTACCAGTGAGTTGGTTGTAGTAACATGAGCTGAGCACCTCAGCTGCAAGGTATTTAATTCTTAAAATTCTCCTATGGTGATGTAATACAGTAATTCTGTTTTGCTTCAGCCTCATAACTTGTTTTGATTATCTGTGGCCTTATGGTGGTGATTTAAACCTACTGATATATTGATTCAGTCTTAATTGGGTCCTGAACTGGGTCATTGCATCGTTCTATCTTTAATTGCTTTAATGAAAGTCTAGCAAATTAGGCTGGTAATATGATTGCTTAGTGGAATTCTTGCCTGTTCATGCTTCTTAATGAAATCCATAAAAGTGAAAAAGGGAATTAACTTGTCCTACTAAATTGCCACTTGTATTATGGAGTCTGAGCAAAACTCAGAAAATCAATCGGCAGTGTCCTTGGGTCTTCCTCCAAATACACATCCTCAGAAAGAGAAAACTTTGCACCTCAGCAAACATCACCACAAAAGCAGAATTAAAGGAAGAAAACAGTAAAATGTGAAGCTAAAACCTGGGTTCCAGTTCCCATTTCTCAGGTTTCCTTTAACTTTGCATGTAAATCATTTAGGAGAAGACCTAAAACCCTACTTATATCCCAAACCTGAACTTCAGCCCAGTGGCTAGAGTACACCCTGGGATCCCTCCTGCTCTGGGAGCCCAAATCCCTGTGAGTTTTGAGGTCTTTCATCATGTACCCAAAAGTTTGACTCATGCCCCATTCTCTTTGCTGTCAGTTTGGTGCCCAGAAAAATATTTTAGGCAGAGGACTCAGCACTAGCTGTGAGAAGGACAATTTTCTCCCTTCTGTGTGTTGTGACATCCTTGAGAAGCATCTGTGGCCCTCGTGGCTGCCCTCCATCACCACTGGCTGCTGCCTCTTGCCTGCACAACTCCTTTCCACCTTTTCCCCTCTGGATCTCCAGCAAGGCTGCTGCATCTGCAGTGCATTTTCTACCCACTGGGCTAATGAGCTCTGTGTTGCCAAAGCTGCCTGTAACTTCTTAATATCCCCCTGTTTTATGGCTGGAAATATGCTGCTTCCTCCCACTCCCTGCTCATCAGTGAACACCGTACTTCGCATCTCACTTGACCCTGACTCCTGCTGCAGAGAAAATATCATTACTTACCAGCAGTGCAAAGCCCCCTGCCAGCCCTGCTCATATACCCTGAAGCCTGTTCCATAAAGAATACAAAGAATCTGCTTCAAAACTGAATTTGCAAAACCAAAGAAAATCTGCAGTCAATTAAGAGCAATGAGAATTAAGAACACAGCAGATGAGGAATACGAAGTTCAGATCAGCTTGATCCCCAGTGTGACAATGCATTTTATTTCATCCCTTGAGGAGAAAAGGGATTTTTGTCTCTGCATGGGCTGTAAAATGTGGCTGGAAAGCTTCCATTATCTTTTAATTAACCAGTGTGATTACATTTTGCCTTCTCCAGCCCGTTTAGCCCCTGAGTCAGTGCACAGAGCAAAGTACCAGTCAGGGGTGCTCCAAGTGCAGCACTAACCACACTCCATGGAACAGAGCTGGCTCTGGAGCCCCAGTATCTGTCCTCAGGCTGTCCACAGCTCTGACTGCACCTCCAGTCCCCCTGCCATGGGCAGGGACGCCTTCTGCTATCCCAGGCTGCTCAGAGTCCCATCCAACTTGGCCTTTAACACTTCCAGGGATGAGGCATCCACAGCTCCTCTGGGTAACCTGTACCTATGTGTCACTCACCTCACAAAAAAGAATTTCTTCCTTGTGTCCCATCTAAACCTTAATTTTTGACCAGGCACTCTGTCTTGGAGCAATTTCAGGTAGATGGTGTTTTTTCTCTCCATAGGGTGAGATATCAAATGTGTGGCTACAGAATGGACTTGCCAGGTGACATCAGGATGTAACTACAGTGATTTCTGGCAAAGGCTGTTAGCGAGTGGCACCACCTGGACCATCACATTTCACTGTACAACCCAGTTGTGGTACAACGCTGTGTACCAATGCACACAACCACCAGTGACCAGGGATTAAATGGAGATTTGGCTGACTGCAGCTGAAAAATGTTCAACCATTCATTATAACCTGCCTGAATTGGTGTGGATTTTCCACAGAAGTAGGAGTCTAGGTATAAAAATGCCCTCATCAGACTCCAGCTCTTTGCTCCAGAGATGGTGATGGTAAAAAATCAGCAAAAATATTTAGAGAAAATGTTTCTCAGTTGCAAACAGTTGACAGATTGGAAACTACTTTTTCCATGCACTGGGGCAGAAACCAGCACCAGCATGGAAACTTCCAACATGAACAGTGTCAGTACAACTACTGAAAGTGTTGTAAAGTCCCAACTACCCTGCTCTCCTGTTGAGCAGTGCTGCTTCCAGACACAATTATAAGGTACATTTCCTAAGGCAGGAGTTTGGTCTTCATCTTGTGTTCATGGGGAGCAAAATTAAGAATGTGAAAAAGAATAGGTTGTAATCCTGAAAAGACCCTGAATCACCTATGTAGGGACAAGAAAAGAGATCAGGTTATAAGATACTTTCTTTTTACTACAGAAAGGGTTTTCATTGCTGCCAGCTTCCAACTAACACACTGTACTTATAGGTGCATATTGAAATTTCTAACATCTCTGAAACAAATAATTGGAAGACAGAATAACCCATGATCTGCTTTCCTACAGCAAGGACTGCTTTTCCTGGCATCATAAAATGGGAAAAATAATTTATTGACAACAGTGTGTGACATTTTCTCTTCTTTATCTCTTCAGGCCAAGTCTCCAGCAAGCAGGGTATTTCAGAAATAATCAAAAGAGAAACATTAAAAAGAGGAAAACAAAACAGTTGTCCTGTTCCCATGGAAATGCATGGGAAGAGTTCAAGCGAGTACCCCTTCTGATGTGGTCATGTGTTTGTCCTTGGAGGCTGGGCAGAGGTCAGGAGGCTCACCCTCTCTGTGGTCTGCCTGGGGTTTACTGGTATGGCAGATAAATAAATCCCTTTGGCCTTGGAGGTTTTCTGCTTTTCTCTGGGCAGGGCAAGTGGAAAAGAAATGTCATCTGGCACAACCTGCTGGTTTGCACCTTCCTCCTTCCTTCTTGCTGGTCCAGCCCTTCCCTGGTGGGCACAGCTCAACACGAGGGTCTCTCTGACCTCTTCCCAAGACACCAGTGACCCACTGGAGCATCTGCCCATCAGTCTAGCCCTTACCTCTGGGTAAGAAAGAGATGAAGGAATTGGGCTGTGAAGGTTAAAAGAAGTGGGTTTGCTCCTCTGGTCAGCTGTCCTGAGACTCCACCCAGAGTACTGCATTCAGGTCTGGGATTCCCAGTGTAAGAAAGTCATGGATCCACTTGAGTGTGTCCAAAAGAGAGCCATGGAGATGATCAGAGCACTGGAGCACCTCCTGCATGAGAATAGTCTGAGAGAGTTGGGGTTGTTTGGACTAGAGAAGAAAAGGCTTCAGGGAGACCTCATAGCAGCCTTCCAGCTCTTGAAGGAGGCCAACAGGAAAGATCAGGAGGGACTCTTGTCAGGGAATGTAGTGATAGCACAAGGAGGAATGGTTGGTTTTTAAATGAAAAGAAATGTAGATTTAGATTAGATATTAAGAAGAAATTCTTTACTGTGAGGGTGGTGAGGGCCTGGCACAGGTTGCCCAGAGAAGTTTTGGATGCCACATCCCTGGAAGTGTTCAAGGCCAGGTTGGACAAGGCTTGGAGCAACCTGGGATAGTGGAAGTTGTCCCTGCCCATGGCAGGGGGGTTGGAACGAGATGGGCTTTAAGGTCCCTTCCAACCCAAACCATTCTATGGTTCTATGAATGAAATGAAACACTTTTCAGTAAGACTGCAGCTACCCCCCAGACCTCTATGAATCCATGAAACAGCCCACAGGTCACTCTGCTTCTGCAGGAAGCTCATCAAACACCTCTGATGCCATTTTTTTCCTTTGGTCTCAGATTTGCTTTACTTAGCAACCAACAGGTTTAAGAGCTGCTTCCACTGCAGGTCCAGGGCTGCCAGGGAGACTGTGGGCAGAGAGGAAAATCCTGAACATCTAGGCTCCAGCGCTGACAAGGCTGAGCAAAGGCCTGGCAGAAACAAACATTTCCTTTGGAGCCTGTGGGATGTGTGCATGGGAGGAGGGAACAGAGCAGATGACAGGGCAAACACTTGCAAACTTCAGAGACAGGATTGACTTTAATCCTTTAAAAATTAGGGTTTGGGTTATGGCCTATCTGCTAGAGCAAACAGAACAGGAAAAAAAGAATTGTCAACAATTCTCTCTGCTCTCCAAAAAGCATGTCAGTTCTGCAAAGAAAAACTGAGAAAAAGGAATGGGTTTAAAACCCCTGCTTGTGTGGGGAGCACTGGGAGAGCCAATGGAGGAGATGCTGCAGGTGGTGTTTTACCTGCCCAAGTGCTCCTCATCCTCTGTGCATGGCCACAGCAAAGGATGAAGTCCCCAAGGTTCCTATCAGGAAGGATTTCCCTGTTTGAGTCCTACCACACAGTCTGGGTGTACAAAAGTGCCAATCATGGCAGTCTTGGGGAAGGACCCACATTCTGTATGGGGACTGTAAAGACCTTCAATAGTTGAAGGCTGTCGAACGAGTTCTTGGCACTGAAAAGCAGAAAAGACCTCTCTGGGCTCTGCTCCAGCCAAGAATACATTTGTCCCCCACCTTTTGTTGAGATAGGTGTTTTCCTGGCAGAATCAGCAATCTAAATTTTGGCACCTAATGCAGATTGCTTTGGCTCACACTCTGCAAGGATTTACATCTCTGATGTGCTGGCACCTCCCCTCCCTGCCCCACTCGAGCAGGTGACAGTTCCAGAAACTGGAGCATGTGCCAAAACTCAAGGGCTCCTGAGTTCTCTTATGCAGACCTGCCACTGAACTGCTGTATGAGTTAAATTATTTACATGCATCTTGGTGCCTTTGCTTGACTTTGAGCAGAGGGGGATCATGCAAAGCCTTGCTTAGAGCATTTTGAGGACCCAGTGTAGTCAGTGGAAGGGTGAAGTATTTTGTTGCATAGGTTACCAGACCATGATATATAGCCTTCACTTTGGCAGCTAGTGACCCTACAAAACCAAGTGGGTTTTGGTTTCCTTTTGACTGCCTTTCTTGCAGAAAAGATCTCAAGAATCTGTAAGAGCAGTTAGAAATGAAGAAAAGGAGCCAGCCCACTTTGTGTGCTCTGGATGTTGACAGCAATGGCTTGAGCTCACTTCTACTCCTCATCATGCTGCCAGCTTAGCACCCAAAAGCAATGTCTCCGGGTCAGCAGCTTGCCTGGGTCACTCCCACCACAGAAGGGATCATTTATCCATTGCTCTCCAGCCTGGTCCTTTACCTGGAGCTAAAGCTGGAGCTGTGCAGCTCCTGGCCATCTGCTGACACAAAACACATGTGACAGAGGATGTCTTTCTCTCCAGTGGGGACTTCTGGGCTCTCTGACACAGCCTCTTGATGGACAGTGCAAAGCAAATGTCTCTCCCTTTTCCAGGACCTTTTCCAGGTCTCCAATCCAGGTACTGGTGGCCACTTCTGTAAGAGCAGTTCTGGCCCTGTGGGTGTTCCCAGCTCCAGTGTCTCTCCTGTAATTTCTCCCCATCTTTCTGAGCTTATTGGAGCATCCTCATCCTTATGGCACCACCCCTGGGCACTGCAGAGGCATCCAGGAGCTGGAGATGCAATAGAAATCTGCTTTTATCAGTCCTGGCATGGCTGTCTGTGCTGCCATCTATGGCAGCTGGACTGTCAGGAAAGGACAGGCTCAGGAAAGTTCATTTAGTGCATTTGCTGTGGTTTTAGCCATGCAGCACCACAAAGACTTTGCTGAGCATGTGTGCATTGCAAACTCAAGAAATTTCAAAGGCTTTCTTCTGGTTTTATTTGGGGAAAGTGGTGCATAGAAGGGACTTCTGCCAAATTTTGTTATGACTCCAAAGTGGCAGCTGGCCAAAGAAAATGTCACTTCACTGATTATATTTTAACATTGCAAAACAATTATTTACCACCAAAACCTTGCTCTGAGAAATGACTCTTTGTTTGTGGAAAACTTCAGTTAAAAGAAAAATTGCTATCCATAGGCAGTAAACCAGAGGAGGAGATGCCATTGTGTGCAATCAGCATTAACCAAAGCAGCAAGCAATTGCTAGGACACTCTGATCAGAAGAAACCATCAGGCACCTCAGCAGTGGTGTGGTGCCACCAAGCCCATCGAATGGAAAACCAACCAAGTCATAGAATCATTGAATAATTTAGCTTGGAAAAGACCCTTAAGATTATTGAGTTCAATGGTTAAACCAGCACTGCCATGTTCAGTACTAAACAATGTCCTCAGCTGCCACATTTACACTTCTTTTAAGTGTAATCCAGGGATGGTAACTCCACCACTTCCCTGGGCAGCCTGTTCCAAGGATTGATAACCATTGTGGTGAAGAAATTTTTCCTTATATCTAAGCCAAACTTCCCTTGCCACAACTTGAGGCTGTTTCCACTCGTAGTCTCACTTGTTACCTGCAAGAAGAGACTTTCTACACCCTCCTTTCAGGATGTTGTAGAGAACCATAGGTCCTTCCCAAGAGCCTCCTTTTCTCCAGGCTGAGCCCCACCAGCTCCCTCAGCTGCTCCTCATCAGACATGCTCCAGACTCTTCCCCAGCTCCATTCCTTTCTCTGGACATGCTCCAGCACCTCAGTGTCTCTCTGGGAGTGAGAGGCCCAAAACTAAACCCAGGATTCGAGGTGTGGCCTCACCAGATCTGAGTTCAGCACTGCCCTGGTCACTGCTGGCCACGCTCTTGTTGGTATAAGCCAGGTGCCATCAGCCTTCTTGGCCACCTGGGCACAGCTGGCTCAAGATCAGCGGCTGTTGAGCAGCACCCCCAGGTCCTTTTCCATGGAGAAGCTTTCCAGCCCCTTTTCCCCCAGCCTGTGGTGCTGAACAGGGTTGTTGTGATGGAAGTGCAGGATTTCACCTTATTTAATCTCATGCAATTGGCCTCAGCCCATCAAACCAGCCTGTCCAGCTCCCACTGTGGGGATATCCTCAAGCAAATCAACACTCATCCAGCTTGGTGTTGTCTGCACCAAATCCTGATCCCCCAAAAGATGATTCCTCACAAAGACAGCATTGCTCCTGCCCCACTAAATCCCTGTTGTGCCTGCCTTCCCAGACATCCCTGTTGGGATGGCTTGGCCTGGTTTCCTGCACAGCCAGTGAGCCCTCCCAGCAGTGCCACATGTGCTGGGATGTGCTGTCCTGCTCTCTGTGTTTGTTTTAAGGGATTAGGAACATGCCTGAACCCAAGTGCATGCTGGAAATGATGTTTCACACGCAAAGCAGGCTGGTTTGGAGGGAAATAGGTACATTCTGTGATTAAATGAAAATAATTGGGGTTAAATGGGGAGGAAAATGAAATTGCCTTGCAATTACTTGGATTTGTTCTAAGAAAGAATGACACACATTCTCAGTTTTATCTGCTTTCTAGAGTTTTCCCTTTCTGGTTTTTCTCCTACTTTCAGAAATTAATTTGGGCTCCTTTGCCTCATTAATGGGAGATTACCTAGCTTGGCGAGAAGTTTTGTGTATTAGAAATGGGCTTTACTGATACAGCTCTGAAACACTGATGTGCTCTCCGATTCCAAAGCCCCCTTCTGCCAAAACCCAAACAGAATAACATGGCTATTTCCCTAAATTATTGTTCAAACATAAGGAAGTAATTTTTTTCTCCATGGTTTTGGTGTTAAGGAGGAAAGAAATCTGCTAACATTATCTGCTCCCCATAAATCCTCCCTTACTGTGGTTCTTCCCCAGTTATCCAGGTAGGGTTGTTAAATCAGGATGATGTTGGGATTCATGGGAATAGTTTATTTGATGTACTTTGTTCTATAAACACCCACTTTCAAAAAACCCAGAAAATTCAGTTCCAAAGTCTGAAAATACAAAGTAATTTTGTGTGCAGATCACCATCTGAATTATCCATTTACACTCTGGTGAGACACACAAATCCAGCAAAAGTTGTGACAGAAATAGAACAAAAGGGATATGTTGATGGTGAAGAGAGGACAATCTCTAAGAGTACAATTTCCCCTCCTCTGTTTCTTTCTGTCATCCTCCCCCCCCCCCTCCCCTCCCCTCCCCTCCCCTCCCCTCCCCCTCCCCCTCCCCTCCCCTCCCCCTCCCCTCCCCTCCCCTCCCCTCCCCTCCCCTCCCCTCCCCTCCCCTCCCCTCCCTCCCCTCCCCTCCCCTCCCTCCCCTCCCCTCCCCTCTCCTCCCCTCCCTCCCCTCCCCTCCCCTCCCCTCCCCTCTCCCTCTCCTCTCCTCTCCTCTCCTCTCCTCCCTCCCCTCTCCTCCCCTCCCCTCCCCTCTCCTCTCCTCTCCCTCTCCTCTCCTCTCCTCTCCTCTCCCTCTCCTCTCCTCTCCTCTCCTCTCCTCTCCTCTCCTCTCCTCTCCTCTCCTCTCCTCTCCTCTCCTCTCCTCTCCTCTCCTCTCCCTCTCCTCTCCTCTCCTCTCCTCTCCTCTCCTCTCCTCTCCTCTCCTCTCCTCTCCTCTCCTCTCCTCTCCTCTCCTCTCCTCTCCTCTCCTCTCCTCTCCTCTCCTCTCCTCTCCTCTCCTCTCCTCTCCTCTCCTCTCCTCTCCTCTCCTCTCTCTGTCCTTGTTACTATTACTCTATCCAGTTACTATTAATTTTGCTCTTTCACTTCTTGTCATCCTCTTAATCCATCAAGAAAATTTTATTTGTGCACAAAAACATCCCCACAGTGAACAAAGAAGCCAAAAATCCCATCCTTGTCTCCAGTTGTGTCCATCTGCTCTGGAAACCCCCAGCATTGGTCCTGCAGATGTTCTGGCAGCCTTCAAGCTCCTGATATGTTTTGCAAAAGCAGACGTTACTAATTTGTAAAGAATCTTTGAACATCTTAGGGGGGGGCTAATGTATTTGGTGTTGTTTCTAACCAAATGGGGGTTCTTTGGTCTTTCTTTATCAGGGTGTTTTTTGGGTTTCTACACCATTCCTTGCCAACCCAGCCAGCTATGCTGACTTCCTCATTTCTGTATCTCAGTCCCTCCCTCATAGCTTTTCAAGAGGAACATACTGAATCATACCTTTCCCATTACTCTTGGAAATGGCATGAAATTTTGCCCATTTTGCAGGTCTCCAGGTTTAGCTGCTCCCTGAAATTGCTATAGAGTGGATCTAAAAATTATAGCATGTGTCAGGCTCTGTGTGATGTGTACCACCCTGGATAGACACAAAACAAATTCCTCATCCCTCTTGTTTGCCTGCATGTGTAGCCTTCCTGGTCACTCTCTGGATAATGTCACCAGCAGGGACAGGCAATCAATGCTGACACCTTAAAGGCATTTTTATTTAGGTTTGACATCCCCTGTTACTTGCTGAGAGGGTTAACTTGAGACCCGATCTGACTGCTAGTCCTTATCTCTGGAAATGATCCAAAACCAAGCAGGAATGAAAGGGGAAAACTCACAAGGAAACAACCTTTTTGGGTTTTGTACCCAATGAGAGCATTTTGGGTTGCATTTGGACTTTGTATTTGGGGGGTTCTTTTTGCTTTCTTTGCAGAGTAAACAAAATTCTCACCAAACTTACAAGGAGAACAAAATGTTTTGCTTTTTTTTTTAAGGTAGACAAAGAGGGAAATAGGAAGAAAATTCCGATCTTTTCATCAAGCAACAAAAATACCAGCCAAAGAAAAAGATATTCAACACTGTGTTTGGAAAATCTGTAAGAATAGCAAAGGTGTAGCTATATTAATTATACTTTCTCAGCTTTATACAAACACAAAACATGAATGAATACCAGAGGGAATATTTTTCTTAACAAAAAATTAAAACACAAGCTTTTAATACCTATCCCAGGCAAACCAGTTCATTTATTTAAACAGCAGCTTAGAAACCAGAAGATAAAACAATAAAAAAGTGGTTACTTTTCTATGGATTTAAATTTTGGAGTTAAAATCTCTTGATGACTTCTAGGGAAGCCTAAGTTCTGTAGTAATTCTCAGGAAATGGCATTGCTGACTCCGGCAGAAAACAATTCAAATTGTGGTGATGTGGTAGGTGGAGCCTTTGAAACCAGTGGAGCTTGTGGAGGAGTCAGAATCTTAGGAAATGCCAATATTATTTCAAGAAGGAAAAAAAAATGTATTTCCAAAAGGAGCAAAACTGGAAGGTAATGAGAGTCAGTTTCTGTGCTCTGCTTGGACTGAAGCTCACATTTGAAAGCTGATATGGGCTTTTCCAAGTGCAGGGATAGTTTAAAGCATTAACGTTATCAGCCACGGATATGGATGCCTAAACCCACACTGCTTGAGCAGAAGTCAGTTTGTAAATGTCTAATAAAGGATATAATGGACTTTTCTTTTTTACAAGATAACCAAGAAACAGGTTTTACTTCATATTTTAAGAAATTAGACTATATCAAATGTGTAATAAAAATATTTTCTATAGGATTTAAAAATATATACATATATAAACTACCTAAATTTTTAATGCCCTGTTGATATTGATGTGGTCTCTACAGGCTCTAAGTGTAACTAAGTGAGGCTGCCCAGCAACCTCCATTATACCTCAAACAGTGACTACAAAACTCAAAGCTTTGTCCACACTGTAAATTAAACCTGCTTGAGAATGGGATCTGAAATTGCCTGCTGGGCCTAATCCAACACCCACTAATAGTCTAAGACCACTCCTGACTGTAGGATTAAGTCTTAGACATAGTCCTGAAATGATGTGGTTTCCAACCCGGTTGGCTGACCAATGATAAAGGCACCTGAGGGAGTTACTGAGAGCCTTGAGGCACTTCTTGGAAATATAAAAGTTATTAGATATTTTATTTAGAATATTTAAGGATATGTAGAAACAGTCAAGACAATTTGGGCACATCTGTATTTCATGGTGAAGAGAGGCACAAACTGACTGTGTCTCAGACATAGCCTTTGCCCAGGCACTGGATGTAGACTTTAGTCAAGCTTAAAGCAGGCTGAGAGCTTGGGGGTGATGAGGGAGCAAAGGGCATTCATGCCTGCATCCTTCCCCCCACATCCATCTTATAGCCCAAGCCTTCCTTGCCCAGCCCATGGGGAGGAGGTAAACTGGCAGGAAGAGCTCCTTTGTCAAATGGCTGCAATGGCCCAGGGGGCTGGGCTGGCACTTCCATCAAACACAGCCTGAAACTGGTGATGGATGAGGAGGTGGGTGAGGGAGGAGAAGCACAGATGACTGTCTGGCCTTGTGTCCACTGAGAGCTGGGGGGACATGGCTTTGGGCTGTGCCAAATCCAGTTGGCATTCCTATTTAAACCAGCACTGTGTCTAAAGCAAGTTCAGATTCATTTTCCCTGCAAGGTTTGAACCACAGCATGGACAAGGTGTGAGGGCCAGACCCTGATCTAATGCAGGCAAAATTCACCACTACCACCTGGCCTGAGCATCTACCCTTGCATTATACTTTAAGGTAGGTAGCATGGGAGTTCTCCTGCTTCAAAGAGTTAATATAGGGGATTTGACCACCTGCAGAGGAAAGTTTCTCGCTGAGCTTTCGGTTCACCAGCTCCATGTGCCTGGAGTTTTTCCTGGCTTGCCGGAGAGACCTCTTGACTTTCTTCACTCGATCCCTCAGCTGCTTGTTTCTCTTCTCCAGCGTCGCCACTTTCTGCTGCAGCTTCTTCACTCTGTCCTCCTCCTCAAACAGAGCTTTCTGCACTGAGGAGCACATGAGCTGTGGGGACAGCAACAGATGAGCTTTACATGAAAAGTTATCATAGCAAGGGTTGATTCAGGCATTCCACAAAACACCTCACAACTCTTTCAAAAGCAGAATGGGTTTTTTGGGGGAACTTTTACTCTGTTTTTATAGATTTTTAAGTAAAATACTCTCTTGCACTTATGTATTCAGTTAAGATCCAAAACTGTAGATCTTAATGATACCAGTGATTCACAATTACTTTTATGAACTGTTTTGTCAGACCTGTCCAGCTCACTGAGGCTACATTGAGTTTACAGAGAAAAGCTGCCCTAATTCTGGTATGAAACTGGAGTTCAGGTCAAGGGGTGTGACTTTCAGAAAACTAGTTTTGATTCAGCTTAGCAGCTCTTCAGAAACCCAAGACTCTGACAAGAGCCTGCCATTTGCTCTTTATGTCAACATGTGAAATAAGGACAGCTCCTGCCAAACACAGAACTAGTTATTTTGCCTTTCCAAAAACAGAGGTGTCCTAAACACCTCATTATATAGACTTCTTTAAGACAAAACCCTAAAGGGTAAAACCTCAGCAGTCCCTAGGAGTATCCATGATCTCATAACTTTAACGGAAGTTATAATTTAGGGTGTCCTTGGCTGAAAACTGCCCCTCCCAATCTATCCTGTACAACTTATTGCAACATTGCCCCCAGAAGGGACATCAAGCTCTTGATGTTCACTCATGCCAGTAGCTCTTAGATAGGAAACAAAAAAGAGATGGTTTCAAAGGTGCTGCCCCCAAAGCATCACTGGAAGAGTAGCTCACAGGACATTTTCAAATCCACCAGGTTGGACAATGGTCCAAATGCAAAACATCTATTGGACAACTGTTCCTCTTCTACTACCTCATCCTAGGATGACCCAAAAGATCTGTCTCATCCCAAGGGTATGTGATTGCCATGTTTATTGTCTCCTGTTTCTCACTGGTTTCCAGTTTGTAGGTGCAGACACAGGAATGGGGTGACAAACACCATCTACAAGGGTTGCTGAGTAGTTTCAGTGCAAAGGAGTTCGGTTCCCAACACACAGCCTCACTTGGGATGGGATTCAGCTGTCTTCTCTCAAGCAGCTGAAAGTGAGACTCAGGTCTGAGCTCCTTTCTTTTTGTTTCCCTTAATGTCTAAGGGAGACACAGCCTTCCAGAGGCTGATCTCTGCTTCCTAGGGCAGAGGGAGGAATCATCCTCTGAACACAACCCTCTCATTTTACTGACCACAAAGGCATTGAGTTCCATTTTTTTCTACTTGCAACACATTTTCCAGGCAGAAAAAAAAGGAGGTACCTGGAGCTTAAGGACAGCTCCACCAAAAAGTGTCTGATTTAGAAGATCCACATCAAAATCTCTTTTTTTCTGTGCCTCCTTCTGTGCTGGAAGGTGCCTCCTTCCTTTTTTTTTTTCTACAAAAAGCATCCTGAGATATTTTATTGTGCATGTGGGACTCTAATCTTGCTGCTGTACTGTGAGGACAGGCAGTGTCTTCTGCTGGAATTATCTTCTAAATACATCTTTAATTTTTTTTATGTGTGTCAAGCACTCCTGGAGTCTGGATGGGCTTTCTCTGGCAGAACATTTGGAACAGACTGGGAATCTAAATAAACAAGTAAATCCTGCCTGTGATGATGAAGGATTACATGTTTCTTTCCATCTTACTTTGTAGTATTTTCAACAACTGAAAGATGGGGAGGGAGCCTGCCTTGATGAATAACATTTCATTTGCTTTGGAAACCCCCAGCAGTGGGAAACCATGGCTGGTCAACACAAACACAGCAACTGCTTCCACTCCCTTGGAAGCTAATTTTCCTTGTGCAAAAGCACTGCAGGGCTTTGCTATAAGGCAAATTCTTGCCCCAACCGTTCTCTTACTAAGGCTCTTTTATAAATGCATGCTGGGGAGATAGGGAGCTCACAGATAGCCAGAAATTGTGCTGAAAAGGAGGGAGTTTGATTTTGATCACAGCTCATTCCAAGTGCTCTTTGAAAACAGCCAGCACATCTTGGCTTTTGTGTTTGCCAAACCCTTGCAAAACCTCAAGCAGAACACTTCTTGAATTTAAATCCCCGTAAAGGAGGACACTGAGTTAGGGAAATATGTTTGTTGGGAAGACATGAGGTGGAAACTCCACTTCATGAGGGATTTCCTGCATTTTCCGTGTATGCAGTGATAGGCATGGCCTGTGCCAGAGTCCAGTGCAGAGGAACAAACACTTCATGCAGCTGAAGTGGGAGGCTGTGTGAACCCAACTGCATTTCATCTGTCTGGGCTGGCTGGTAGGGGAATAGCAGGCATCAGGTATGGCATCAGCCTCATCCTAGAGACTCTCCCAAACCTTTTGAGGTTGGTCCTCTGTCAGCAGAGACAGATCTGCCAGTCAGAAACTTCTCAAACACCGTCAAAAAGCTAGCCAGCTGATTTGCTTGTATTGTTTCTCTACAGTCCTCACTCTCCAGTCTGAAACACACAGTTTAGTGCTTAAATTATCTGGAGATACCCAGAGACATCACAGGAACAGCACAGTTATAAAAAACTGAGGTACTATCAGACATGCACGGCTTTGTTTGCCAACAGGGTAGGAGATAGGAAGAGCCCAGCGTGATAACTGGATGCCTGTCTGCAAATTGCAAGACTGCCAGCTGGAAAATAAACACTTTGTTCTTTCTACAAGGGAAAAATAACAAGGTGGAGTCCTCTCATTCTCACTGGCTGGTTACAAACAGCGTTTTTCACAGGGCTCTGCAGTGGGGATGATGATGATGATGATGATGATGCTTAAGTGTGAGTGCTGTCCTGACCTTGCTGTTTCTGCTGGGGCTGTGATTTACCTGCCTGCAACCAAATTATCCTTAAACTGGTGCCTAGAATTGTGTAACTGCAACAGCTGTGAGCCCAGCACAGCCTGGCTAACCAACTCAGCTGCTGAACAAGCAGGTGATAAGTTAACCAATCTACATTGCCACTTGGATGCTTGGGAAATTAAGAGAAGGACCAGGAAATGGCTCCTTAGAAAAACCTATGGGTTAGTTTCCAGATTCCCTTCAAAAATTTACATTCCCTAGTGACCCACAGTTCAGAAGAGTTGTTTGCTCTGGAGATCTGTCTGCATGTGTGCTTGTTCCACAGTTTTGTTAGGAGGACATCCTCAGCAGTGATACACTCAAATTCTGAGCAGTACAAGGAGATGTAAAGAGAAAGGTGGCACAAGAACCACATAGATCCTGAGGATTTATCCCTGACAGCCTAGAGCTGTGAAACTGCATAATAAATATATTTGAGTATTTTTCTGAGAGACTGTATCACAATTATACCCAGTTTAAAATTTCACCGTATCTAGGAGATTTAAAAAATCTGTCCATTTGCCAAAGAAATCAGCACTGTAATAAGAAGAATAGAATCATAGAATCATTAAGGTTGGAGAAGACCTCCAAGATCATGAAGTCCAATCATTAACATAACAAACTGATCTTGGAGCATCACATTACAGGCGTGCAAGCCCTTCACCAAACATCCTGAACTGATCTATATGTACATTTGTCTGATTGACACATATCTGCCTTCTACAGGTTTGGTTTGAATGGGACAGTGGATAAAGGTGCCATGGATAAGGTGTGATGGCAGTGCTCATCCTCCACAAGATGTCCATAAGTGATTGAAGGTGGTGTTACACAATTCAAGTCACTCAAAACCCAGCAGTGGCACCCAAGCCTTGCCCTTCACCTACCACAGGAGAGATGTTGAATCCCAGTTATCTCCTCATGCATACTCCTTATGGCAACATTGCTAAAAAGCACTGGAGTGCCACTACCTAAAAGTCTTTTGTGTGGGAGCAAACGTGTGGCATGGAAAGAAAGATGGTGAATCAAAGAATAGCAGGAGGGGTCTGGCAACAGGGAGTATTGGGTTTTGGATGGAGTGACTTAACCTCCAGTTATTGGGTCTTTTCAGCCAAGACTAACACACATGTTGAAGTGTGGAAAAGTCCCTGTCAGCACTGTTGAAGCATTGTGTTGGGTGAAGTGGTGGGGGCATGGCAGTGCTGAGTTAAACCACCTTTGCTTGCTGCAAGAACAGCACCTTTCAGAGGTACAGAACTGGGGCTCCAAGGATATATCAAACATCACTGGCATTAATGGAGATTAGTTAAGATTTCACCCTAGGACCTCATATGTATCACCAAGACGAACAGGATCTGGATGGAGAAAGAAATTATTGTGGCTGTTGTTACCTTACTGAATTCTGGGTCAGCATTTGCCATGGGAAATGTAATGTTTGCAGCACAATTCTCCAGTTAATTCAAAATATTAGAGGTGGGGATTTATTTGGGGTGTGAAGCACTGCCTACAGGAAGCCTCTGCCAGGCTACACCCTCCCCAAGGTGTCTCAGCACTGTTTCTCTTCCTCATTTCACTCCTCAGTCAAAGCAGGTCTTCACTTTAAGCTCCTTAGATGCAGCTGATCAAGGGAAGTCATCTTTCCCAACAGTCGTCAGAGAAGAATGGGCACATCCAAGAGGAGACTTCTTGCCTACCTTAGACACTTTGCCTTGGTGGACCACCTTTGGGGACTCCTGCCTAGATAACTATCTCAGACTGGGATGGATCCCACCATGAGACCCATCAAATGGCATCTGAATGGCACTGACTTCCCAGGGCAGGCTGCAAGGGCAGGATACAAATAGTTTTCTTGGAGTTTGGAGACACTTGCTCTGGAAACGAACCCAAATCCATGTCCATGAGCACTTGGGGGTCTTTAAAAAGAGCTTTGTTCTGATCTGCATCAAACCACTGCTTGGTGTGAAGGAATCTGAACTGCTGGTGGCATCATTTCAAAACCCCACATTTCCCCTTCAAATCCACAGTCCTTGCACCCCTGCTCAGCTGGGGGTGTTTTTAGAGGGTACATGGTGATTAGGAGGCACTTGAGGGCTGGTGAAAAGACCCTGAGCCCTAGAGGTCCCTGAAGAGAGGTCCCTGACCCCAAAACCACACCTAGAGCCTATCCTGGGGCATTGCTTTCCCCCAGCACTTTGAGCCCTGAAGCCTGAGATGCTGCTGAGAGGGAGGAAACAAAGATACCAAGTGACAGTCACACCAAGTCACCTCTGCCAGGATTGGAAACGGAGGTGGGAACGTGTCTCCACAGTCACTGCTAGTAGGCAGGAAAGGATCAACACCTTATTCCCTATACTTGTGAAGGGGAAAAAAAGTCAATGGTTTAGCAAGAATAGAAACCACACTAATCAAGAAGACAAGAAAGGCGAAAAAAAAGTGTAGGGTGTGAGCCAGACTGCCTACCACAGGCACCTCACTTGTGCCAAGTGAGCAGATAAGTCAGTGCTGACAGTAAATCCCTAAATTCCCTGCCCAGGCAGTGGGAGACAGAAGGTCTCCAGAAAGAGAAAAATAAATCAAGAGGGTACGACCTCACCCTGGGGCATCTCCAAGTTCCTTTCCTCTCCTCAGTGACCACTCAGTCAGCAAGGGAGGCACACCAAGAGCCAGCCTGCTGCTTTTCCCCGGCACTCTGGGGGGAAGGAACGCCGCTCTTGCCTTGTTTCCTTTGAACACATTCCTCTGAGTGATTCGCCCTGGATGCCACAGGAATGTGCTGCTGGACTGGGAGGGAAGTGCCAGTGAAGTCTTGGACTAAGCTGTTTAGCAGGAGCAGCACAATTCCTGCTCCTCGCCTGGGCTCAGTGCTCAGCCCCACCTGCCCCATCCCTTGTGCCTTCTGCATTCCCAGGAGCTTCCCAGCCCCAGCAATGTGTACCTGCTGAGATGGCTCAGGCCTGGGGAAGCAGAGGGTCTTGCAGCTCTCCCAGAGGCTTAGCCCCCATGCAATCCTTCCAGCCTCTTTGATAAGACTCATATCACCCTCCTCTGACTCCCTCCACCAAAACTACTCGGGGTGGCAGTGGAATAAGGAGCCATGGTGTGGCACGTGCCTCCAGAGTGTACAAAAGCAGAGACAGCAGTCAGGGCACTGCTCCTGGCTCTCCACTCCTGTTCCAGGGGATGTACAGAGCTCCTTGCAAGGACAGAGAGCTCACAGACTCTGCAGCACAGCTGTGTGCAAGGCAGAAACACAATCCAAGCAATGCAGCTTGTTCCTTCTAAGCACCATGCATGGCTGATGGGTATTCCTGATACACCTCTGTCCTTTTCCTGGTTGGGACAACACAGTGCAGGCCTGGATTAAGCTGCTCAGTTATAGGTAAATGATCCTGAATGTTCAAGTGCACTACTCAGCTCAGCTGTGCTGAGCTTAAAGGAAAATGTTTTGAGAAAGGATGAACAAAATCTTTTCTCCATGGTTTTAACAAGCAAATGTGGGTTTAAGTCTACCTTACAAGACAGGCTGCTTCAGAGATTTCTGCATTTTGCTCTGCCTGAACACTGAAAATTTCCAAATTACAGAGTTACTGCTTTTTTTCCCCTTTTTTTATTTTTTAATTTTCTCAGAGCTATGGTTGCGATTTCAGCTGGGCTTCAAAAGTCTCTAAGAGGCTTTTATCCCCAGTAATATTTACAGAAGCTTTCCATTTCTACAGCTACCAAAGTGAACAAAACCTTCTATCCACTTTAATTTTCAACTCAGCTTTTTCCCACCTGGTATTATTACTGTCACAGTAAAACCAATTAGGTCTGATATACCTAAAACTATTTTGCCCATATACCTTACCCCAAGTGTATTGTTCTCTGACTGAAAGTTGCTGTGTGACCATGTCTCCATCTAAACTTGTTTCACTTGGCTTGTATTTCAATAGGCTTAGATCACCATTCCCCCCACACATACACACAGAAAACTAATTAAATACCAAGGAAGGGATAAAACCAGCAAGACACAAAATCAGAGTGTATTGTGTCCTTCCCTCTCACTGGTGGGAATGCAGGAAAAAGAGAAAGTGCTGATCAGAGCAGAATAGCATCTTATGATTTTCTCCTATTTATTGAAATTTTTGAATGAACTGGCCTTTGCCTTCTGTTACAGCAGCTTCTCGAAACTTCCTTTACTTTAGTGGTCCTGTCAAGCAGACAGGATACACCTGACAGCAATAGCAGTGAAGAAAGTACAATATATCCAAATATACCATCCCCAGATGCAGCTGAAGCTGAGAACTAGCATCAGATGGTGAAGAAAAATATTTATCTTTACCAATGTTAATTTGCATGAGAACAATATTAGTTTAAACTAGCATTACACCTGGTTGGGGGTGTTTACATTAACTAATGTTTACTACAGTCTAATGTATTACAACTCATAGAGATCCCTCGGAGTCCTGACAGAGGTGACTGATGTTTTGGTGTGGCAAGTGCTGCAGGGATGTCTGTAAGCTGAGGTTCAGCTTGAACATGGATGTAAGGGGAACAAAAGAACAGGTGGGAGATGTGCGCTGTGGGAGGACAGGGGGCACACAGAAACAAGGTTGATTAAGGGCTTAACGAATTCAGAACCTCCTGGGGGTAAGGCCATGCCAGACCTCCCTGTACCCCTCAGCAGGTTCAGAGTGCAAACACTCAGAGCCCACATCTCTCTGTTGCTGAGGAGGGAAGAACTGGGATCAGTAAATATATCATAAAAGAAATGTTATGTAAAATATGAAGAGAACTTTTGTTTCTCTGTCACCTATAAGTCAAAACAGGCAAAGAGAGAAGCAGAGCAAATCCCAGCAGGCTGTGGGTTGGTATTAGCCAATGGCCACAGTGTGACTGCAATGCATTAAATGCTGCCTCTCAAGAAAGCAAAGAAATGGACATTTACTGCGATTGGAGTTCATGTCTCCTCCCCAGAAAATATATCATACCCAGGGGCATTTGTATGCACAGGGGGAGAACTCATGCTGAGAAAGGCAAATGTTGAAAGTTACTGCAACATCTATAAAAGTCAAGTTCCCCTATAAATCCCTCTGCTATGGCCGTGTTGGCTTCATAGTGCACACAAGCTGCTGCAGCTCAGCTGCCTTTACAAACAGATAGGATTTCCTTGGCTGCAGGCTCAGCTGGAAGCCCTGAGTGTGCCCTGCTGCTGTGCACAGCTTCTGGATTTCAAAGAGCAAATGCAGGTGCCCCGGGGCAACCTGCTGCCCTCCGGTGACACTGGGGAGCAGAGATGTTCACATCTCTCCTGAGCATCTGTAGGAACTTCTGGAGACATTTCACTTCATTTGCCAAGTCCATTTGGGTCCAGAAAAGCATGGGAAGTGAAAAGGGCACACTCAGACTTGTGTTTTTCTGTGTTTGGTGGGTCCCTTGGGGTAGTCTTTGCATCACCCTGCTTAATGCATGTAACCTCAAACCTGGGTAGGAAACATTGGCATTCTGATCTTTTCCACAGTCTCTACAGAGACAGAAATTCCTCTGGAAGATGAGTCAGAGAAACTAATTTAGAGCTGGGCATCAGGCACTGAAACTGTGTTGAATAGTATGGAAACAACTCCACCACAGTGCTTATGCACACAGTGGAGATCCCCCTGTCATGGCAGGAGCAGGACAACAGGCTCTAAGGAAGCCTTTCCCTGCAAGCAGTGAGGGATTTGTGAAACCTGAATGGAAATGACAGCAGCAGCATTGAAGTGAGGCTGGAAAAAGCCATGGGCTTGACAAAGGACATCTGCATCTGCTCCCGAGCTGCTCTGCAAGCCCAGAGCAAAGGGGAGACCTCAGCAAGGACCTGTTTGCTGTGCCCCATGCCAGCAGCCTCTGGAGAGGTGTCCGAGCCAGTGGGGCTGAGCACCAGGTCCAGCTCTCATACAAGCATGGAAGAGCCAGAGGTTGCCACAGTGGTGAAGTGGAAAAGCCTTGGTGAAGTTGAAGAAGCAAAGACAAAGAGATGGAAAAACAAACATCTGCAATCTGCAGGCACTCTCTCACTAACGTCAACGGCAAGAAAGGGACCAAATGCCTGAGAGACTAATCAGCAGCCCTGAGCAACAGCTCCAAGCACTAACATCTGGCTGACAGGAGCTCACTGCTACTCACGGATATTCCTGTCCCACCAGGCAGCCCAGAGCAGCCTGTCCACAGCTCCAGCTGCTGCATGAGCTGGAAATCCTGAAAGGGGCCCAGACCACCCTGGGTGCAACAAACGGGCAACAGGCTACTCTGGAGATGGCAGGACTTGGCAAATGGGCAGTTTTCAAGGTGGAGAGATATGGTATTTAGGGGACAACCTCCTGTTTGCATGTGCTCAAATGGTCCTAAGCATTCAGGGCATTAATGACTGTTTCTATAAGAGACAAAAGCTGCTGTTTTCACTCTAGTACAATTCCTCAGATCAGGTTCTATTCCTGAGCCAGTATTTCAATTCTCAGTAGAAATACAAGGTCAGGGACATACAGGGTCATATTTGAAATCTAGCATCATATTTAGTGGCCAAAGTGTCTCCCTGCTGCTTTGCTGCATTTCATCCAGACACAGAAACACCAGAAGCTCCCACTATGTGCTGCACAATTTACTACCTTATACAGGGAAAAGCTTTTCACACAGGGCTGGCTACAATGTCCGTGGAAAATAAGGTCATAAGGGAAGAATGAGTCAGGCCTCCCCATACACACAAGCCTGGAACACTCTTTCCAGCCTGACTTCAGGGGAAGGAGGGTTGCAGCCACAGTTATACAGGACAAAACAATCACAGGGCTGATGGATGCCCCGTGGTGAACTCTTCCCTGCAAGCATCTAAATTATACAGCATGCACCCCACTGCTGGTTAATGTTGCAGTGGTGGCTCTCAACTGTTTAATCCTATGTTAATAATTGTGCTGGAGGGAGATAATTACATAGCAAGTGCCACACCACTGCACAGTGAGCACAGGGTGATACCTTTGAGCTGCAGTTCAATCATGCACTACCTTGGGGTTTGGCTCTTTTGTGAATAACTGCACCAAGGTCTGAAAAAATCTCATAATGTCCTTTGTTATGTCCATTTACTTGTAAAATCTGCTATTGTTCCTGGCCAAATACTCAGGGACAGGCAGCAAATGCATCCCCCTGTAAGTCTGTGTTACTGTTTGTGTATACAAGGGCTTTGAACGTGATTATGAAATTAATTTTCTCTATCAGTCCCAAATTCTTCTGTGGAATTTGTTTTACTTTTCCCATATTTCTCTGACACAGAAGTTATCTATACTTTCACCAGCTTTGTATTGCATCACTTCAGCAATAACAAAGGCCAGGAAATGGACAGCCTTGAAGACCAGATGATCTGGAGTGCCTCACACCCCTCCTGCAGTGGCAATCACAGTACCCACATCCGTCACCAACCACACAACTCCACAAAAATTGCCTAACATCACAGCATTAAAAAAAAAGACAAAAAAAAACTGGCAACCCCACTGTGAGGAAGCCGGGACCTGGGCTCCAGTTTAGTTCCATAACTAGGTCATTTTCCTTGTCTTTTGGCAATGATAATGTTGGAAGAACAAAATCTCTATCATTCTGAGCTGCATTATCTGAACAGCTTGTTCTCATTAGCAACACGTGCACTTCACACCTCATCAAAGAGGGCAGATAAAATGCATGTGCTAATCAGAGTGGGACTGGAGGTCTCCACTACAGTGAGGGAAATAACCAGACAGGGGAAAGTAGGTCCAGTAAATAGCTTTACTCTGCTTCAATTCCCTGTCTCCAAAAATGGGGATTACAGAGCAGCTGTGAGTTAGAGAGTTTTCTGAGTCCTTATAATCTAATCAAGAAAGCCTGAATAGTGTGGGGACAGGAGCAATAGGAGAGCCAGGACCCATGGGCAGATACTTCACTTGCATTCAGAATGGCCACAGTGCTTCTCTGTGCAAATTCAGAATATGAGCCCAGAAACCATGTTTTTCCTTAGGTGCTGGTAGGCATTGCCCATAACTGCAGCCTTGTCTCCAGCAATCTGGAAACATATTGTTCAGTAAGGATCCTGGATAAATTGCCTACCACTGGATCACATGACTGATTAAGCTTTTAGTATTGAGGGATTTAGTCAATACAAGTTTGCAATATAAAAATTGTATCTTTCTGTGTAACTGATCAAGGCATCTAAATCCACATTATCCAAGAAGGAGGAAATCCTGGCTTTGTGAATGTGGCTTAGATACAGCTCAGATAAATGAGCAATGTCCATGGTCCCAAGACCAAAGGTTTCAAGTAAGAGCAAAGGGTCAACTTCCAGCAACTGCTTTTATTGGGCCATGGAATACAAAACCTAACAGTTCCTTAGGCACTACTCACCAACAAAATGGGTGTGAGTAGTCAGGCAACATGCTAATGGTCACTCTTATTATTCTGTACCTAACAGTCAGAAAAGCCAGCAGAAGAATACACAAGAGGTTTTTACAGGGATGGAAGGAAACATTTATTCTCACTCGTAATCTAGGTCAGAAATTAGTGGGAATATGAGCTAATCTGGAAGAGCACAGCAAGAAAATGTCACCAAGCGTCTGGAGGGGATGAAAAAGGCCCTTTCCTGCAGGTATTTGAGGCCTCTCTTCATCAGTCAGGTGTGGTTTAGGGTTAGTACATGTAAATTGCAACACAAACACAGCTGATAAAAGTGGATGACCAATTTGTTTAATCTGATCTCCATCCAGGTTGATCTCTCAGTTCTACCTTAGTCTGTTTAATCCTGTTAATAAATACATCCCTGTACTGGCATACAACACCTACGTTTCCCTTGGCAGTCAGTGTTACTGAAATTCAATCAAATTGACGATCTACACTGCTCCCTCCGGATATTTGTGAGGCATTTCAAGTGAAGAAAAACAAAAAAATATCCTAAGAAATTGCATAATTCCAAATGTTTTTCCTTCCACATTCTCCCCACCCTAGAGACTCTGCCACTTAGTAACACTGCTTTATTTAATCCCTTCCTAAAATACCCTTTTACCATTGAGAACTTTGCAACTGTTTGGGAGTGGGCCGAGTTGTTTGCTGTTTTGATGGAAAGAGAGAAACTAAACTATTTGCTGGCTGAGATTTATGTGTCAAGATTTAGCTTGCAGCCAGATTTTTTTTAGCCAAGTTATAAAATCTGAAGATAATTCCAGCTCTCATCGTCAGTGACTTTTATGAAGCAATTCAGGATATGCGCAGGAATAAAGGGAAACTCCTCACCATGGAAGTTTTCAAGGAAGTTAAAAGACACATTCCTGCACAGAAGGAAAGGGCAGAAACATATGTCAGCCAAAGCAGAGCTGTCAGAAAGCAGAATCCCAGCTTACTAAAAACTCAAGAACATGTTGATGAACCCATGTTTCTTTAAGGCTTTGGATGCAAATTGAGAGCCAGGCAGAACTTGCACTTGACTGTGGATAAAACAAAGCTGAGTTTTGCTTGAGACATAAGGCTTTTGGAAACTTAAGAGTAAATGCTTTGATGTGATACTGTAAAGATGCTCCTGATCTGAGACCCTTTAGTTCCATGCTGGTCAGCTGGAAGGTGTTATGGTCATGTTTTCTAGCAAAAGGACACAGAAATCCCTCAGTAAGCCATGGACAATGTTGTACTTCTGCACCCCTTCTGTCACATTGGCCATGCCAGACCCTGATGTCCTGACCCATGACTGAACACTAAGGTGACCAGAGCAGTTGCCAGGTGGACAGGCTTAAAGGAAAGGACAGAGAGGCAGAAGAGACAAGTAACTGAATGTTCCAGAAACCCACAGTGAGACTTGTGTGCCTAAAACTCAAGGTCTCTGACGAGACACCCCAAAAAGGCTGGGGCTGTTGGCTGTGTCCACATAAGCAAGTCAATTGGAGCAAGAGGAATATATCTGTAGGCTGAAGCTCTAGATGTGTTTGGGGTGAGCAAACAGATGGGGAAAGGGGTTCAGAAGCTGTGTGAAGGACCAACCATTGATCGCTCATGTTCCCATTTGAAGTTGGTACACACCAAAAAGGCATTTGGAGCAGTCTGGCTGTGTTTCCCCTAGGAAGAATCTGCTCAATGTGCAGCAAAACCTCTCTGTGAACTGAATCAACATTTGGCAAGCAAAATTATGTGTCTCCTACTCACCAGACTCATTCCCTGTCATGATGGAGATTGCACTGATTTGACACATCAGACAAACTAAGACAGCTCTTGTTCCCTCAGGTGCTTTGCCTGAGCTCCATGGCTTGGGAAACTTCAAACAGGAGACCTCACAAACATTGCAAAGCCTGCAGTGCAACTGTTTTTACATTTGCCTCCCATCCTTCCTGATGGCCCAGCTCCAGTTTCTGGAGGTGTTTCACTGGGCTGGTGAAGACCCCTCACAGCTCAGTTGAGGACAGGAGGTGGTGATGGGATGTACAGTGCAGCTCTGGGATTGTATAATCCAATTATAACTCAGAAATAGCATCTGGCAGCTGCCCAGAGTCATGTCCTACCACAGCTCACTACATTTCTCTCCCTGAAGTTCCTCTAGAAGGCTGGAGCAAAGAGGAGACTGGCTCAGCTCTAAATCAGCTCACCTATTTCCTGCCACTTGATGCATTGCAAATCTTTACTGGTGCTGACATCCATGCTCTCCCAAACTCCCACATTTTTTAAGAACAGTTGAACCAACAAGTGCTGGGAGAACACTGAGCATGTGAAACCACCTTGGCTGGGTTTCAATGCCTTCTGGAAAGATCCTAATGCAATACAGACATTCATGATATGTTTGCACTTGCAACTAAGCACTGGCTACACTTGAGCTTGTCTGTAATGAGCTCTCCCCACAATACCACACATGAAATACAGGCAAAGAGACAGGCATATTGGCTTCAGAGTTACATGGGAAGGAAGGAGGAATTCTAGTAGTAAGAAGAACTCAGTAGATACAAGGATATTACCTCCCAGCTCTGCTAATTACTGTCCATGCCTTAAAGCCAGGTAAAAATTGTTTAGACACTCCAGTTCTGCAGTGAGTCACTTAGATATAACCAGAATCAGCCATGAGGTTGGAGCTAGACTGAGTTCAGAAAAAGTCACAGATGTTCAGATCTATTAAAAAATGTCAAAACATGGGGTTTACCCTGACTTTTTGCTTTTGGGGCTGGAAAGTGACAGACCAGAGAAGATGCATTGCTATGGACTCAAGGCTGTGAGTCCAAGATTTGTGTACATGACCAGGCAGCAATTTGAATATGGCAACAGAAAAGAGATCAAAAGCAACGTGATAGCAGCTGAGGAAGCTGCCATCTGCCCAACAGCTCACAACAGCTTATTCGTGCTTTCTGAAGTCAGTGGTGTCATTGCTGGGAAGGTGTAAACTCATGTTTTAGGTCAATGACTTGGGTACTTAAATTTAATGAAGATTGTTGAAAATGCATGCCACATCATTTGATTGCTGAGGGAATAATTCCCAGGTACTTCAAAGCTTAATTATTCAAAAAACTTTTCAGTCAAATAGAACTGATGCATATGTAACAATAATAAAGAAACACAAAAATTATAGGGATAATTCAACTTTAACAGCAGTTGATTCAATTACTGTGCTCAACCTCAAAGTTCAGGTGAAAGAAGAGCTCCCAAGCAATGTTCCATGTCTACCACTTATCAGTATCCTAAACTAACAAAGCTACTTTAATCCAAAAAATTCTGAATGTGGCTTCATATTTCAAAGTCATTTATTACTTTGTTTTATATGTATGACTCATAGTTTGCGAGATCTATACAAAACCACATAAAAGGGAAGAGGAAAAGGGAGGGGTGCAATAATAAATTCTGCATTACCTGAGAAAATAGGTAAGTATCTTCTCGTGCCAAGTCCCCTTGATGTTAAATTGCAAGAAGGAGTTGATTACATGCAGTTATAACCTCATGGATTCTGAGCTGAGTTTTGAATCTTGGGTGGTGACACAATGATTGCAATTGTGGGTTGCCTGGACTTTTAAAAAGTGGTTAAATTACAATAAAGCTACAATAATGGCCATGACAAAGAATGTCCGTAGCAACCACAAATGAGCACTCCTCAATCTTCACCCTGTGTGTGTGTTATGCATTTTACCACTGCAGGCATTGCAGTTCACGAATAATTCTCACACAGCATCTGCGAGGCTTGCAGAAGCTCAGAGGAAGAGGACACAGCTCTGCTCAGCTCTGACAAATTACAATCAATTCACTGTTACAGATTGTCCATGTCTTCAAGGGCAATACAGTGTTGTGGGGCATTTCCACTCCTTATAGTCAGGTGAGTCAAGAGCTTCCTGAAGGTTACCCCAAAAATATGTCTCCCTATTTCATCAGGGCCAAAAAAAACCCAACCCTGTAGCAGCTGTGAGCAGATTTTATTCCATCCTCCCTTTCCACAGCTGCTGGACACCTCAGCACAGCCTGCACCAGCAGGACCAGCATGATGCATCACCGTGTCCCCAGCTGGTGGCAGGTCAGCAGGTCAGACCTCCATCTCCTTCCTGCTCCTTTGCTGAACTCCACAGTGCCAGCTGAGTTGAACCAGTTTTCTGAATGCTTTCCCACTTCCTTAACACTTCAGCAAACAGCACTGAGTGTGAAAGGCCTCAGTGCCCATCTTTGAAGGAACCCAGGCCTGACAAGCCCTTCTTGGCTGTCACTGCTGTGTTGGAGATGCACTGGCTTTGTTTCCCCTTGTTTCTAAAACTGCTCTGTGGTGTGCTTTACTGCATTTGATGGGGAACTTTACAAGGCTCCTGTCCTGAAGTGATTTTAGAAGACAACCTCCATAAAGCAAGGCTTTTTCTCACCCTGGCTCTTCAGCTATAAAAGAAATTGGTAAAACAGTGCCTTGGACAGCTTCTGACCTTGCCCTCAAGGCCGCTGCTTATTCACTCCTGTGGTTCAGATTTCTTGGCTGTATATAACTTCCTATGACCCAAGGGGAGGAAAATCCTTAAGGATGGGTTTTGGGGCAAGGACACTGAGTTCTCCATTATATGTTGTATAGCCCCAAACGCCACACTTTCTGTCAGCCAAGCAAGAAAATAGCATGTTGTCCAATAAAAGGCAATGAGGGCAACAAGAATCAGTTCTCTTTAAACCAGATCTTATTAGACTTCCTGCATAAAATTGTTGGAAATCATTCCTTTTGCTCACCAAATGACTTCAGCAGGTGCATATCTTTCCTACAAAAGATATCCAACCCCTTTTCTAGTGATGGAGAGTCCATCATGACCCCTGGCAAACTAAAGATTAGTATCTACTTTACTTAAAAAAACACTGTACTTAAGTTGGGTTTTATGGATGTAAATTGCTGCCAGTTGCAAGCTGCAGGTCAAAAAAGAAAAAGATTTAAGGCAGAAGAGTTCTGGTTTGATTTCTGAGTCAGGAAATCCTTGCTGTAATTGCAGTCTCTCAGGTAAGACACACTTCCCCCATGCTCTCACCCACACCACATCCAGGTGTTTAAGGAGGTTCTGCTTTCCTCTTCAGAGAAACACGGTGGCCTCTAGCAATGGGTAATTACCACTTTGCTGATTGACAAAGCGCCAAAGAGCGAGTGCTGCTACCTGCATAACTGATAATTACATTTTTGTCAGGCTGCCGAGGTCCTCACACACACCTGCACGCTGCCCACACGGTTGTTACGAAGAGATTTATAATAATTAATTGTAACATTCCTATCACGCATCTCCCCACCCGCTTCCAGCAGCGACATGTAAATCCAGTGACGAGCATGTCTAATTTCCTCTCCTTGTTAACCTTAGAGTAAAGCCAGTTAAGAACATCTTCTGTTTGCATTCTTTGAAGCCTTGATTCATTTTTTTCCTGACATCATAATTTAATTCTAGGTGAGGAATCACACTTTTTTCTCTTCTTCTTCTATTTTACCCTGGTTATTTGTTCACGCCTTCCTGACTAGTCTAGACAGCCCTACCACTTATGATTTTCCTGAGATGGATGCCTTCCAAACAGTACAGCTCTCCTACCACAGAACGTGGGCCAAGCTTCACGAAACCAAACCTCTTCCCACGGATCACCATTTCCCCAGCTAGCAATTGACTTCCAGAACTGAAGAGGTGGGAACTAAAGACCATGCAAGATTTTCATCGCCTCCAGGATCCTTCCCAATTTCCAAAGGCATCTACTGTCCATGTAGCATCCCATCAAGCTGCATCCCTCATTTCTGCCCCCTCCCTACTTCATGCTCACCCTTGGAACCTCAAGCCTGCTAACACTGATTGCAGCGTTCCTCCTGCTGGTCTTCATGCTGCCCTTCTTTGGGAAACTAAAAACCCCTTTGAAATTTTCCTTCTTCCTGATTTGCTTCTAATCTGTTTTGCATTTTATTCTTTTTCTTTTTTTTTGTTCTGCACCATGTTCTGTTTTTACATCCTTCTCAGTTTTCACTTTCTCTCACAGGTTGTTGGCACTATTGACTTTCATCTGCACTTAATCTTCTTGGGGTTAAGTCTTACACACAAATATTTGCTTTCCCTGTTGGCACTTCCAGCAGTCTAGGCAAAACTTTGAAATTTCCCTGTGGCAATAGCAGTGGGAGGTCCCAGACAGCCAAGGAAGGGGCTTTACTCCCTCTTTTCTCAAGGACTTGCATTGCAAAGTGTTAGTGGTAGCTGATTCCTATCCAGGATAGGGGAGAAACAGCCTTCTTTGAGGCTCAGACATTAAGCTTGGTCTGTAATTTTGAGTCCTGTCCTGTGAGAGGCTATAGGATAAACGTCTACACAATCATGAATGCCACGGAGGGAGAAAATAGAGACAACATCTTCCAGCAGAAGAACTGGGAGTATCAGATAATAAAGTAGGAAACTGGTTGAAGGCAGTCAAAAAGTTGTTATTCTCAAGAGAAGACTGGACAGCTTTATGGGAGATAAATTGATTGGATGTCACTGAATATATAGAAACAAACAATTATATGGAAATTACTTCACCACAGAGAACTCCTTCACCTGAAAACTGGGGACTGGGAGAGCATCAGCAAGAACCCTCTTCCTGTGCTCTTCCATGGACACCTGATTTAGACATCAGTAAATTCAGTCTTTCCTCACATTTTGAGATCAATACTAAAGTAGACAAGCTCCTTAACTCCATTCAACTTATACTTAAATGCATCCAACCAAAAAGCCAATCCAAACCTGGAATATTTACACATAAAATGCATAGAAAAAATATGTGCAGAGTCCCATCTACTGTGTATACTAGAAGTCCAAACAGAAAAAGCCCTAAAATCAATGTTGAAGTAATTCAAACAGCCCCATGACAGTTCCAACAATGTTGACTGGATTAGAAAGATTATTCCAGTTGCTCTGAAAGCTTTGGAGTTTAAGGCTTTCTGTGTCAGAGGCAATGTTCCCTTTTGGTAGAGTATTACATAACATATGTGTCCTTTTTTTTTTTTTTTTCTTTTCCTAACTCTATTTTTTTTTTTTAAATTTCTTTCACACATTTTGCACCATTTCCTAAAGTCTGTGACTGACCACAGGCATTAAAAAAAGAGAGGGACAGAGGTTTCAGAATTTCAAAACACAAGGAATTGCTTTAAAGCAAATTAGAAGATTGGATTTAAATCCACAAAACAAAACTCAACATCTTCCACGCATTCAGAAAATTTTATCCAAAAAGCTTCATAAGCTAGAAGATAAAGACTCCAAAATGCATTGTAAGCTCCAGCCAAATTCAAGCCACCTGCTCCACACAGCAATAGATATGGAAGGAGGACGCCAGGCATGCTGCAGTGCTTGATTCAAGCTCTGGACTTTTCCTCATCCATTGAACCTGTGCTGGAACTGCTATATCCAGAAATAGAAGCCAGTGAGAAAGTCATAGTGGTCAAGGTGTTGTAGTATAAATGGCCCAGGACCATGTCAGTCCCTTTTAGACACAAATAAGTCCATACATGGCCAAGGACACAGCAGAGAGCTCAAATTACCTCTGTTTCTGCAATTAATATATTGGCTTTTCCCCAAAGGCAAGCAGAATCTGAAACCAGTTATTTGCAGCACTGCACTCAGCAACATTAGGAGATCTTTCACTCCCATATTGTGCTGGGCAAGGATTTCCAAATCCCTGGGCTGCTATAGAGATGTCAGGAATACCAACACTGCAGGGGAAGGGAAAGGGAGAGAGAAAGAGAGAAAGGAAGAGAGAAAGGAAGAGAGGAAGGAAGAGAGGAAGGAAGAGAGGAAGGAAGAGAGGAAGGAAGAGAGGAAGGAAGAGAGGAAGGGAGGGAGGAAGGAAGGAAGGAAATTTCCTAGGACCTGGAAAAGAGGAAGGATACTGCCTCTGATAAATATTGATAGCAAACATTAACACTTCAATAGCCTTGTTTCCAGCTCGATAGTTGCCGCCCCAGGATGCTGCCAATGTGTATGTTAATGTTTAAAGATACGTGTGGATTTAGAAGCAGGTTAAAGTACACAATTAGCCCTGGGCAAGCCTGAGATTTCTCCATTTCAAAACATAGGAAATGCTGTAAATACCATAGCAAATGCAATTACCAGAGCGTGATAAACACCACTTCGTTAGCAGGGACCACAGGAGGCTTCTCCTGTTTCAGACGTTTCTGACAATGAGCAGGAACCAGAGGTCGATCCTGAAGTCCAGACACAGAACAGGCAGGCAAATGCCTCAGGGATGCCTCCAGTCTGGGATTTTGTTTTTAGCCCTCCTCTGGCCTGATGCTTTGATGGAAAGGGTCTGCTCTTTCACATCCTCAGCATCTGTAACATGTTTCTTAAGCAATGACTGTCTGTAAGGATGGGATGTGTTCCAATGGCTCCAGAGTACCAATGATTTGGAAGCACCAGGACATTTCCCATCAGTAGTTCAGCTGCTTGCAGACATGGGTTAAATACTGGAGGATTTTGTCACTGGATGTGGTTTCAAGCCATTTTTATCACAGCAGGCAAGATTTGAGCATAAAATATTCTACACCTTTGGGAAAAGAACCAAGAATCACATTTGTTCCTCCGCCCTTTGAAACCAAGGCTTAAGAAAATGCAGGCTCAATTAGGATTTCAAGGGACAGATCGTGAAGTCCTCACTCAACTCAAACAAAACATGTCTGGGCCTAAAATGTGTAAAAGGACAAAACCCCAGCCATTGACGGTGGTAACAATCCTTCTGTAGGGTCTTCTTTAAAATGTTTGTTTCTAGTCCTCAGAGGCTTTTCACATCAGCACTCATGCCCAGCATGGCTCTAGCTGTCTGAAGGGCACAGAAATCTTGGAAGTGATTTTTAGAAAAATTCACCTCCAGGCTGTCTTTTTGAATCCAGCTGATGGAGGTGGGCTTTGGATGCCCCCTGGTACCTCCTGGAGCTGCTCAGACACAGTGTAGGGGATATTAACCCTCTCCAGAGAGAGCAAGTCTCTACTGACAACACAGACACCCAGTTTGGAGAATGACCAGACAGGGTGCTCAGAAACCCCATATAGCCCCTCCCAGAGCCATGTCATGACACATGAAATGGATCTTCCCCCAGAGGCAAGCAGCAAAAGAGGAATATCTTCTTCTGACCCACCAAAAATCTCCCAAGCTCAACCCAAGCCTTGTAAATAATGGAGATTTCACCACATCCATTGGCCACACATTTTGGGGGATTATTTTTCATTTCCTATTTCCAAGAGATATTTTCATTTTCTCTCATTTATGTTATTTTTTCTTTGTCTCTTTGTCTGTCTCTGCTTACAGACAACTCTCCAACAGAGGTACTTACAGACCAAGTAAATTTCCTTCCCAGAGATAAGCTGTGCACACAGAGATTCTCACTTAAGACAACTTTTACAGACCATGAATAAACTCCCTCCCAGCCACCCCAGCCCTCAGAGCCCTTTTAAAATATGAGCAGGTGCCCTATGGTTGCTGTGCCTAAGCCCCTTCCTCATTATTGCTCATCTTCCACACCTGAGGATTTCTCTTTAAAGGTGAAAAACAGCTTTCCCACTCTGCAACAAAACTGAGTATTTTGAGTGCATGTGGCTGCTATGTATTTGCTTCAAAGGCTCTGAAGTTGTATTTCTTTCCCCATGTAAGGGAAATTAGGACTTAAAGCATCTGCATTTCTCTTCCTATCCTGAACCATTGTAAGTACAAGCTGTTTCTCCACTTTGACTTTCCTTCCTTTCTCTCCCCAGCCACCATCCAGTTAAGCAACTAAATAATTTTCCACAAGAAAAAAATCTAGTAAACAACATCCAGAAGAATATATTTGTGTTTTTACTCTGTTTAAAGGCTCTGAAAATACAGAAAGAAAGCCAAACAAATGATTGTGCTCTGAAATGGGTGTACAGAAAAGACAAATGAAGGTAATAAACTCATTACATTTTGAGGAAATTAACAGGATAGGAGTCACCATCCACCTGAAGAAGGAAGTCAGACTTCACACCACCAACTTGCTCTGGTTTGAATAAACAACCAAACTCCAACCGTTCACGTGTCACCCATCTGAAGAAAACTCCCTTCTCAAAGTACACCTGTGCAATAAGGCAAAAAGCACTACCTGTGCAATAAGGCTAGAAGTCATGGGAGGCAAAGGGCACAGGGTTTCAACAAGTAAGTTTACAGACAAAAAGATAATTCAGACAAGTGTTTCTAACCCCAGAAGGGATAAATCCTGGGTCAAAGAGAATTGTCTCCACTGGACTGGGATACAGAGCCCAACACACCTGCCTTGCCTCTACCTTCTTCAGAATGGAAATAGTTCTGCAGCTGCCCCTGCATGGTGAAGAAGATGGCTCAGTCTGAGGATAACAGCATGTAAACACCAGCTTGCATTTTAGTCCCACGTCTTGTCTCAATAGAAAACATTGCACTGACATTCCCTCTTGCAGTAGCTACTGGTTGCCTACTGATCTAGGAAATGCAAAAATACTGCAGAACAAGTCCATTAAGGGCTTCCAGATATCAGGACATATTTTTTTGCTTGCTTGTTCTTAAGTTTTTTGGACAGAAATTCAGACCTGGCCTTTTAGTCATATTATTTTCCCTTTGTATTTTACAGTGTCATGGAAACTTGCTTCTCCCTCAGTGTATTTTTCCCTGCTGTCATTCCTTTTACAGATAACTCGACTAACAGTTGCAACAGCATTCTTCCAAAAAAAGCTGACAGACTGGGGCAGCAAAAGGAGGGAGTCACTGCATCAGCTGCCAGAGGCACCTGCAATGATTTGAGGAGCAACCAGCTGCAATTGGTCCAACAAACCATATATTCCCAGACCCTCAAAACCAAGCACTTTGGTTTGTCACTTCACATTAGCTGCTGCAAGGGGCTGAGTGCTGCCAGGGACGGTGGTGAAGCCAAGCCTGGCACCACATGGCTGCTCCTGGCCAAGCAAGGAGGGCAAGGACACTTCTCCAGGGGAATTTGGAAAAGTACTTGGCTGGTGGAGGCAGGACTGGCTTTAAAAGGCTCTGTCTGCAGCTTCCATTAGGGACTCAAGCTCCTGCTGCCTCAGAGCCAACTTGGCTTGTCATTTGTGAAAATAAACATCAAAATGTATGGGCTGGGAGAAAATATGTCCCAAATTAAAAGACCTCATCTCCCCTCAAGCCACAATGGCTGATCTGGTTACAGGCAGCATCACAGGTGTACTGTCTGCTGTCTGCCAGCTGGATTTTGGTGGCTGTTGATTTTAATAAATGTTTTGCTCCATTTTTTTCTGTATCTATCTCACAGGTGGGTCAGGAGGGAGACAAACTGAAAGAAAATACTTCCCCTGGATTCAAGGTCTACTAAACCAAAGGACAGGTTTGCCCACAGTGCCTGTAGGAGATTCATCTGCATCAAGGAGGGATCCTGGTCCAAGACTGCTGACCCACATGACTCATCCTTTCCACCTGCTGACCAACACAAACTGTGGTTTGCACACGCAAAACCACCCAAAACGTCTGCAGACTCACAGATTTACAGAAGGCCATGGTGGTTCCCATAATTGGGTAGAACAGCACGTAATTTGGGTACCTTGCTCATTTATTTCAGCAGATCTTGTCCCAGAAAACTTGCCTGAGAGACTCATTCTGAATGTATTCCCCAAAAGGGTTGGCCCAAAACAAGGTGAAGAGGAAAATCCAAACAGGTGAAGAGCCATGTGCAGCCAGCTCTGATGTTTGCTTCACCCTCCTGCTCCCAACCCAATCAAAAGCACTGGAAAAGCCCCAATGTGTTACAGTGAGCAGCATGCCAGGACTCATATTTGAGCATCTTCCAGCAGCTCTCAGGCAAAGTTGGTACCTCCACTCTCTGAGGCTGAAACATCGTGGGACAAGGATGACTAGTAAGCATGACTGGATCAAAAAATACCCATGATCTGCTTCTTTGCACTGCACATCTTGTTTTGCCTTGGCTCAGTAAGATAATGCACCCTAAGAGCACCAGCCTCAACTCTTCTCCTTGGAGACCATGTCCCAGGTATCTGGGGAGCACCTCGAGTACACAAACCTGTGTTGAGGAAGGTGATTTGGCTGTGGACACAAGCACTTTCAAGCACACATTGCCCTACACCACCATTTTACAGCCCAGGTCCCCACCAGCCCTTTCCCTGCACCTCTCCCTTCACCTTTCTCAGTCTATGTGTGGTGGGACATAGTTTTTTACTTTCCTGCTCTGGGAAGGCCATGAACAGGAGGGCAGAAAAGCAGAGATATCACTCACACACAGGGATGGAGACAATAGACTGAAGTCAGCCTCCTCATGTCTTCTTGTTGCCACTTCTCCCATGACAGTGTCATCTCCACAGGGTATGGATGAGAGGTCCACCTCTCACCACAATGCTGGAATTCCCAGCCCACTTTCACATGCAGATGCTCAGGCTGGGCTTCAAACTTTCCACTCACCTCAGCCACCTCTGTGCTCACATAGAGGGAATGTGACCAGTTCAATGAAAGTCCCACCTCTCCTACCTACACAGTGCCTTGGCCCTTGGCTAAGAGGCTTCCAAAGGTCAGGGGCTCCCAAAAAACTCTTCATCCAGCTAAAGAAGCACTGCAGGAGGATTTGAGGACCAGCAGCACCACTGCAAGTCTTTCAGCCATGTCTGGGCTGGAAAGTTCAAGGGTATGGCATCCCTGCAAGACAGTCTTGGATCTGAAACCCAGGAGGGACAACAGGGTCCCTTCAGCCCCACCTTTGTGTCTCTCAACATGCAGAGCTCAGCCTACAACTATCAACTTCCTCCATGGCCACCAGCCAGATGGAGAACCCAAAAGGTGTCCTGGGGTTGGGGTCAGATGTCTGTTCACCACCAAGTTCAAGTACAGCAGCAGATAGCCTTGTGCCATGAAATATGGAATGATTTAGTGCATTTGGCAGAACTTCATTAAAGTGTGACTCTGGATAATTAAAAGCAGCCTGGAGCCATGTGGGTCTCCATTCCCTGCCAATTCCTGGAAGGATTTCTGCTTTGCCCTTTGAGGAGGCAGCAGTACATACACACACACACACACATACCCCTGGTTGTCTTGGCATTTCCTTGCTTGTGGGGCTGGAAACCGGATATTTTTAAGGATATTATGTACTTGGATGTGCCTGAGACACAGAGAAAGCTGTGCTCTGGAGTAATCTGCTTTGCCTGATAGGCATCAAGTTGGTCCAGACACGCTCACCAGGAGCTGTGGCACTCTTTGGGGCTCCCCTGTTGGTACCAGGAGGGTGCTAAGTGGGAGCCTCAGCTTGGCACCTCCCCACCAGCATGGCTGCCATGGGGGAAAAGAGCTCAGATGGGTAGGGAAAAGCTTCATTTTCAGCCCCAAATTCTGACTGTTCACAAGTTATACCAAATCCAAGGTTCCCACGTTACATCAGGCCATCCCTCCCACACTGTATATGAAAATCAGCCAATCTACCCTCAACAGAAATAATGTGCCCCTAAGAAATAACTGAAAACCAGAGATACTTCCCCATTTTTGTCCTGGGAAACGCTGCTCAGAACACCTTCTGGGTGTTATAAATATGATAAAGACCATATGCAATGCAAACATCCTGTGGATAAGGCTATTGTGTACTCCTTTGTGATCTTTTATTCTGTATTTTATCAGCTTGTGTGCATGTGGGAAGACAGAAAACTGATAGAGAGATGCCAGTCAGAACTCTAAGAGTCCTCTGCCACAGCCTGGGTGGGAAGATTTGGAAAAGAGTCAATGCCATTTCTATGCCAAAAGTCTCCTGGGGATGTTACCCAAATGTACCAATTGTCTCGTGGTCTTCCCTTGTCCCAGACACTTGTCAGCAGTTCTCCATTTCATCTGATATTGCTTACATGTACTCAAATTAAACACAGATCATAGGGAGGGGGTACGCTCTGGGTGGGTTTCTGGGAGGAAAACAAAAGCTCTGTAAATCGCTATGAAAACAACCCAGAAGCGATGGCACTTTCTATCATGCTATTAGGTTCATGGAGAAACAACTTCTCTAACCAATGGCAGGGTAAGAAACCACATGTAAAAGATTTTCAACCTCTAGATATTGGACCTCACTTTAATTCTATTTTGAGGTCTTTTTGTACTGCCCTTGCCACGTAGCACTGTTTTGAACTGAGCTTATTTTGTATTTCCTTAGTGCCTGAAGACCAGAGAAGGGAGGATCCCTAATGCAGCTCATGCCACAAGCAAACACAAAAGATCAGCACATTGGAATTAAAGAGAACTGTCTCCACCAAGCCAGGCTGCAACCTGCTCTTTTTCAGACTGGTTCTTCTCCTAGAACTGCTGGCTCTGAACTCCATGACCAGCATTTTCCAGTCTTGAAATTCATCTCCCAGCACACAGAGCAGAGAGGGAACTCTGCAAGAGCAGAAGTTCTTACCTTTTAGAAGAGAAAAAAATATTACTTTTTCATTTTAATTTTGTGGATAACATGGACAACACAGTTATCAGCTTATTTCTCCTAGTGGCCAGGGTTTGCATGAATCACTTTTGGCATCAGCAGTGTCCATCTCAGCCACCACAGGAAGAGCTCTGATCTATGCATTCAAGGTAGCTCAGGCATTCTCTGGACATGCTACTATTTAATCACTTCCAAAATCAGGGGGGTCTGAAAAATTATGGGGACTTCCCCAGTTTCACTTCTTCCTTCCCCCTCTTTGGGCACATGTTGCCTGGGAGATGGATCAAAACAAGTCCCCACAGCAAACACCATGTGAACAAGCCCTTCTCTGGTAGGCAAAGAGCTTTAGTGCAAATAGCTATTTCTCTGTGGCTTGTCGCCTCGTGGTGCTGTGAAGTGTCACTGAATGAGACTCACTACCATTCACATGGTTGAAGAGACAGGCTGGACCAGCAAATGTGCTGCTGCCCACAGATGGGCTCAGGGATTCACCCAACCCAGTGGCTCCCTCTCCATGCACACAGGAGTTGCTAAAATACAAACAGTTCTGAACCTATTTCCTCTACTTCTGCAGAGGAAGAATGTAATTTAATTTAATTTTTGCTTTGCATAATAATGGCAAGGCCATTTACGCAATTACATTGTTTTTCTTACCCAATTCCCTTTTCAGCTGCTCCAAAGTCTTCCAGATGTCCCAGTCAGATCACTCAGTTGTTACAGCAGCCATGGTGCCACCAGAGAAGTGGATCCAGAACAAAGATGCTAAGCAGATACTTGTAGACTGCCAGGCTAACCCACTAATTACCTTGCTTTTTATTTGGGACACTGCCTACTCTCATAAAAGCTCTATTATTACCCAGATAAAGCTCTGTAGGTCTCTCAGAAGGCAAGTCCATTCATCTAAATCAACTGAGGTAACAGCATAGCTGTGGCTCTGCTGCTTGAGAGGAAAAGAGTAAATGCAGGGAGAGAGGCTTAATAAAAGGTATAGTCTCCCCCTGCAATCTCACTGAGCTTAAGTGAAGTTATTGGACTCCTTAATTTCCATGGACTTGATCTCAGTGCTGGTGCTCTCACTGTTGCTCACGATTGGGCTGACACCCTGTCATTATTCCCTTGTGCATACATAAAAGGGGAAGCCAAAAGAACACATTTTCTTACCAACCTGTTGACAAAACCAGGAGTTAAAGCCCCTCTGAATAACAACTACAAGTGCTGATAGAGATTTCTACAGCCTTATTGACACCAGACCTTGGGTCACTTCTCCTGTAAACCCTTGTGTGCAGACAAAGCAACAAAGTCTTCTTTATGAGAGCACACAACCCTGCAGAAGGCCAGGAGGAGAAATTACAGCTCCTAGATTTGCACTAAAATGCTAAAACTCTGCAGGGGGGCTAGAATCCCAACGTACTGCATTATCCCTTGGTTTTAGAAACAACCTTGTGGAAACCACTGCAACAATGAGTTGGAGTAAAACAGGAGGTCTGCAAAAATCACTCAGGGGCTGAGAGAAAAGTCAAGATGGAGCTACATTAGTATTTGCCTCTGCAAATGTGGAGACCAAAATGCTAGTGCCTAAAGAAACGACAGCAGGAGCTATTGTTGCTCTCTGAAATGGCCAGAACAAGCACCTAAGTGAATTTATGAGATTGTGGGGTTATTGGAAAACTATGGAAAGCAGCATTTGGCTCTTAGCCCAGACTGCAAGGGGCTTAAAAATGCAGCTGGAATTAGCTTACAGCAAGAGCAGCAGGCCCAGGATGAGGAAAGTATTATACTGAACGGGATGTGCCTTGGGTCTGACCTCTTTTCATCACACGCCATGGGGCTTTCCAAAAATTAAAAGCCCATGATGGAAAAGGCAGGTGGCACATCCCAGTGCATCAAAAATTTTCTGCACATCTCTTTGCTCTCTTTTGCATCATCAGACACATTTGCTGGAAGGAAGAAAAGGTGCTGTCAGGGTTTTTCTCATTTCACCCCTTGGGCAGCCCAGACAAGGCTGCCTACATGCAAGGAGCACTGTAGAGAGAAGAGAACAAGCAGGAGGACAATGTGTCAGTGGTCACTTTTGGATCACCTGCTCCATGGCCAGCTCAGGCATATCCTGCAGGAGGTACATCTCGCTAGGAGCAGTATTATATGAGGCAAAGACACTCATCCATCATGGGGTTTTCTCACATTCTGGCTGAGCATCCCAGAGCTACAAACACAAATTATTCATTGCAACTGCACATGCTTCCAGTGCCAAAGTCTCCCTCAAAATGTCCACACCACAAAATATATCAAGAGCAGGATTCAAAAAGTCTCTCAGAGTATAGGATTCAGCTGTAAACAGGAAATTTCATCATTCCTTTATTCCAGACCTCCTCTGGCCTGATGCTTTTTAAGGTGTGCCTGCATGCTGCTATTCCAACACCTGGAGGCAAGACCCTACCTATTAACTCCTGGAATGAGACTTTCATCCCAGCTGCCTTCTGCTCTGAACATCTCAACATTTCCACCTCTCCTCTCTGACTGCACAAAACATCCATGATGTATTTTAAGTAAGAATTTATGTCACTATACAGCAGCTAGTGAGACCCCTGCCTCCTCACTACTGTGTGAGACAACCCTTCCCTCTCTGTCCAAGCGCTCCGCAACTCGACACCATCACAGAACCCTGCTTTGGATGTACCCAGGCTCCCAAAGAGCCTCTTTCAAAAAAACTTCCAGAATAATGCTTAAAGTTGTGCTCACTTTCTGTACCATGAAGCTGGCACACACGACAGATTTCAGCTTAGGAACCAGCATGGGGCAGCTTGGCTGAGCACATTTGGAAACAGAAATTGTTCACACTGTGACAGGATGCAAGCAGACATGGTGGCAATTGGGAAAGCCACCACTGCATGTAACAAGGCAAAGAGGGAAACACTAAAGAGAACTGCACCTGGGAAGAGTTGAGGAACAAATTCCTAATATTACAGCAGCCAGAAATGTCGTCCCTTTCCCAGGCTGGGGCACGCAGGCGCCGGGAGCCGGCGCTCCACTGGGCAAACACAGATGCAGGAGCTGAATGGGAGCACAGTCAGCCCGAACTATTTTTAACTGGTGCAGAGGAAGCTTTCACTTTTCATTATGAAGGGGAGACAAAGTATCCATCAGTTGTGCTGAATTTGTTCACTGGACGGGTGGGTGTTGAAGCATGTAAAGCCCCCAGCCCCTGCTGTGGGACCAGCAGCTCTAATCCCCCCCAGTCTGCTCACAGCTGCACGGGTCAAAGAGTGCAACAGCTAAAATGCACTTTTGATACATATGCTGAGGGTTGCCCCAACTTACCCTGGGGGTTTCTGCCTTGTGATTTCCATTAAAGCTGACCGGTGAGATTCACTGCTGGCATAAGCAAGCAGAAGTCCATCAAGATCCCCTACATTTAGCTCAGCAGGACTAAATAAACAGTGCAGAGGCATCACAAGCAGACACTGGCAGTTGGATCTGGTGGTCCCCCAATGCCACTTTGCTCCCCTGGACAAAAATCTGTGGATTTGGCAGCAGCAGCACCTTTACTTGCCAAGTATGTTGCTTGAGGCACTGGGGAGTAGGGGGGCTGGGACCAGGGTTCTCCACCTCCCCCTTCTTGCCCAAACAGGATTACAGCTCTGCAATTTAATTGTAAGGTGATTAATTTCCTTTTAAACATCAATTTCTGCTGCTGTCCCCAAATATATATTTGAACAGCACCATTCTCCAGTCCCTCCCCAAAATATCAGCAGCAGGAAAACACTCGTTCATGGGGCATCCCAAGGAGAGGAGCTGTGTCACTGGCCAGATGGCCATACAGCAGCTCAAACTTTGTATGCTGGCATTTGGCCAGGTGGTGAAAGGAAAGGCTCAGGCAGCTACTGAATTCCCCCCATCCATCTCCCAAACAAGCCACTAGTACATCTGCTGTCATACATAAACATCATGCCTTGGGTGAATCCACAGAAGACACAAGTGATGACACCTGTCCTGTCCATCCTGACCTACAGAGATGCTTAAAATGTTCTCAGCTACCAGGGGAAACCACAAAACAAGATTTGGCACTAAACCAGCTGTCCAAGTTTCCATTTTTCAAAAGTATATGCACATCCAGAACATGCACACACATAACAGCCAGTTGCTCCTCTCTGCCAAATAAGCATTTATTAAAATTCTGCATTTATTACACCCACTACAATCCCGTAAAGGGGCTCAGAAGCCACTAACAGTGGGCATCATTTGACTTTCTTAAGGGAGGATCTCCTAGAGGGTGAACTACTTGCTGTGGCCTCCCTTGAAAGGAGAAAGAGACATTTCATCCATCTTGTTCAGAAGTGCTGGCATCTCTCAGACAAACCCTGCCCTCATCGCTCACATGAAACATGCCCCCAAGAGCCTATTTTTCCCCAGCTGCTACAAAGGCAGCTTAGGGTGATTAGTTTAGTAGATGTTTATGCTGTTATGTGGAGTCAGGCAAGAATAATCCCTTACAGTCTGTCATGGTCCAGGCACTGCTTTTGCTACATGAGATGAACACAGAAGTACAAAAGCAAAGCTCTGCTCCTGAACACTTCAGCTGGAGTTAAAAAATAAGGTCTAGAGATAGCAAACCCAGGAATGCTCTGGGTGGAGGAGGACAGCATCACAAGCAATACTATTTTCGACCTTTTGCTCGTGAACAATTTGATACCAAGCTTTGCTCAGGTCCACTGGAAGCTAAAGAGCTAACACAGAGGTCAGTTTTGAAACCAATTTAATATCTCCTCACCAGTGTGTTACTTTGCTAGTGATACCACCCAAGGAACAAGATAATCAGGGACCGGCTGCTCTGCATTCATACACATATGTTCTCAAAGGACATGGGAATGCCTGTGCCCACTTAGAAAACAAGCACTGGAGAGCAAATAAACCCCTTACCCGGTTGTCCTCTTGAATCTCCCAGTCACTGGAGAAGCTCAATACATGCTGTGCCTGTGAGCAGTTTGAAAACTGGAAAAGACTGGCAAACATCCTTCTGTTCTCCTGGGTGTCAGGGAAAATCGCCTCCTGGAAGTTGACTCCATGTGGCAGGAGGATGTAGTTCTCATCCATTCTGGAACACAGATTGCACAGGCAGCCCACTGTGAGAATGAACAGCATTCTCCCTCCTGCAGAAGTCACCTGTCATACTTCAGCCTGGCTCAACAAAAAGTCACACAAACTTTCAGCTGGTAAGTGGCTGTCAGCTATCCTGGCACTTAAGTTACCAAAATTACTATTTCCACCACAGGGACTGGATCAGGCAGTGGCAGTAAGGATCCAACAGGCTCCTACCACCCTGCAGACACCCGTGAAATCCCATGAAGGGGTCAAACCTGTATTTTGGAACATAGTTTCTACTGAATTTGCATCACTTTGCCCTTGAGGCCAGCGTTTAAGTACTCCTTCAAACAGTCAATAAATAACTTGTGTCAATAAAATGTGTTTAAAGATGTTGCTACAGACTAAGCCCTAGACAGCATCAAAATTATCTTTGTTACGCACCCAGTGTAAGAATATACCAAGTATTTTAAAACAAGCCACTGAGTAGTATTTCGCAAATGCTCTTGAATTGAAAGGTCACAGTGATGGCTCTGTTCCCACATTGTGGTTTATTTTCTTATTCTTTCGATGAGCCCAAAGTCAGGGTTTGGCTGGGACTCGGGACAGTCGATGGAAAGCCATCGGGTGAGTATTTGGGGATGGGTTTTAAACTCCCATGCCAAACTCCGGCAAACAGGCGCTGGCCTGTCTCCAGCTCTGTGACCGTCCCGCCGTAAAAACAAAGCAGCAGCACCCACGAACTACTCAACAGCAGCTCCCTGTGCATCTACTGGCCGACGGCGCTGGATTATTATGAGAGTTTGGTTTTTCGGGCTTTTCTTTCGCTATGAAACGGGGTGGAAGCGCAAAGGAGAAGGCGCTGCGGGGAGAGAGGCAGCGGGACGGAGCGAGCCCTCCGGGCAGGGGCAGGAGCGCATTCCCCCGCCCGCGGAGATGCCCCGGAGCCGGGATGCGACATGCCACCCCCTCCCCGGATCCCCCTACCCCGGGACTCACCGGAGGAAGAAGAAATAAGAGTAGCCCTGCATGACGGTGTGCGAGTGGCAGGAGAAGTAGCCGAGGCCGGTGAGGTTGAGGCGGGAGCCGGCGGGCACCTCCAGCATGCTGCCCCAAGCCTGGTCGCACAGCAGCTCGATCTCGGCCGAGTAAAAGAGGTCCCCCGCTCCCTGCTGGGGGCCGCCGGGGGCGTCCCTCTGCCAGGGCAGGTAGTTGTAGGCGCCGTAGGGGTCGGGGTGCAGGGCCAGCACCCGCGCGTACACGATGATCGCGGCCAGCTCGGCCCGGCAGCCCTCGCTGAGCGGCCGCCACTCGGCCGGCAGCTGGCAGCCTCCCCCGCCGCCCGCCCGGCCCCCCAGCCCCAGCAGCAGCCCCAGCACCAGCACCGCCGCCCGCACCCGCACCGGCAGAGGCGGCATCGCGGGCGGCTCCGGGCCGGGAGGGCAGGGTGGGGACGGGGGTCAGGGCGCTGGAACGCGGGGCAGGACTGCCCGGAGGCGCTGCGGACCGCCCCGGAGGCTGCGGGGTACCGGGGATGGGGGAGAGCGCAGGGAGGCAGCGAGGCGGAGATGAGGAGGGGTGGGGGTGCAGAGGGGCGGGAGGGAGCCGTGGAGGGTGCCAGGGGCAGATACCCAAAGGGCTGAGATCCAAGCAGACAGGGGTGCGAAGGGCAAAGATGCGGAGGGTCGAGGGGCAGGGGTGTACGGGGGCAGAGATGCGAGGAGAAGAGATGCGAAGGGGAGGGATGGGAAAAGGCAGGGATGCGAAGGGGGCAGAGAGGCAAAGGGGAGGAGATGTAAGTGAGAGAGGTGCAAAGGGGGAGGTGAAAAGGGAGGGATACAAAGGGGAGGGATGCAAAGGCAGAATTGCAAAGGCAGAATTGCAAAGATGAGGAATGCCAAGGGAAGAGACGGACAGGACGGACTCTGCAAAGGGGGAAGATGTAAAAGAGCAGAGATGGGAAAGGCAGGCACACTCCTGGGTGAGGGCAGCTGCTGCCAGGCACTCCCTGGCACCGAAGTGGGCACTGGTGGCATCCAGGGCTGTGGGAGGTGAAGGTGTGGCTTGCAGGATATTGGAAGGGCAAGGGTCCCAGTGCAGGGAGCTGAGCCCACAGAGGGGGCTGTGCACAGCTCCCGCTGGGAAAGAAAATCCTGTGAAACTTAAGATGTGTGTGTGTGTAGAAACTTGTAACCCTCGTCACACGCTTCTCCCACTACAAATAAGGCTGGAGAAAAACTTGCAAGTGGAGGAGACCAGCTCTTCCTAGCAGCCTGCAATCGTTTTCCAAAATACATCTGGTGAGCAAGGTAAAAGTAAAAAGCCAGATCTCAATATATTTTGACTTCCCACTGCTTCATCCTAGAACTGTCTGATGCATTTTAGGGCTTCTCCAGCTTTTTGGCAGGTGGCTCAAAGACTGACCCTCTCCCCACATACAAACTGCTGGAGCTTCTCCCAAGGATCCCTGGGGGCCTTGCACGACTCACAGCCTCAAACAGCCTCTTTCTATTTCAGTATTCTCCTTTTCCCACATCTGATCTCACTTGGGATAAGAGTGAGGAATGGGCATGGGATGCTTAAAACCGTTTGGAGGTTTTTTGGTTTTTTGATATGAATATCATGGAGACATAGTCCCAGTTAAATCTCTCCCTAGCTGTGATGGTTACTCAAATTTTGACAGCATGTCCTGACTGGTTCCTCTAATATCACCCTCCACCTGCCTCTCCAGTCCTCCACAAGGACTAGGAGCTCTTGGAAGCAGGAGGTGCCTCTTTGTTCCATGTTCATGCTATGCCTGGTATAGGAGGGTCCTTGTGCACAACTGGGGTTCAAAATAATGTGCGAAATAATGAATCATCACTTAAATAATGCTGAGTCAACTTCACAATAATGAGACAAAACATCTTCAGTGACAAGTGTCTTCCTCTGGAGGAGTTTCACAGAGTCAGCTGTATGCTGAAGAGTTTAAAAAAGGAATATTCATATTTCATGATGGTACGATCCTACAATACATCATAGCTTTGTGGAAGAACTGCTAAAAGAGAAACAGATTTTGATTTTTTTCCTAACAAAAATTTCAGAATGACAGATGGAATTTTTCTAAATTTTATCCCTCTGTTTCTGAATTTGTTAATCCTGAAGATTAACAAATTGCTTCCAACTTTCAGGAAAAAAGCTTAAAAGAGAATTCTGATTTTTTTAAAAGAAAATATCCTCAAGCAGTCCCAAAATATCAATGAGCTCAGTATTTCTTTAATGTTAACCATTAGGAAAAACTGCTTTTTGCTGTGGAACCTGAAGGGACAAAACTGTGGTAGAGTAGGTTTCAGAGCCTCATTCAGTAGGTTTTAAATACATAAAGAAAAAATAAAGAGTAAAACAAAGAATTGAGGCTAACGTTGACTTCAGACAAAGCTGAGGCAGTTTTGGAGATATTTTGTGCAATCCAGTGTAAATGGAGGCTTTTGGTATGAACCTCAGGTTTCTTTTTAGAAATGGTACTTTGAGATGCTGGCAAAGAATAAAGTGAGAAGTGCTGCAAGTGATGGGAGAGGTGTTCAGCCCATCCAATGTGGTTCAGCCCTCTCCATGCGTCTCCAAGGGGTATGGCTGTGTCAGACCCTGGCAGCTTCACCCACACAAATCTTGTGTTCAGTGTGGGCAGCAACATGCAAGTGCTTTATTACTTTGATGCCACTACTGCGGAGGCAGAGAGCCCCAGTAAGCTGATGTTTGTAACCATAGGTTGGTTGTTTTTGTCCTGGGAACCAAACCCTCAGCTTGTGTGAAATGCAATTTCTATTTCCTCCATGTATACATACAAGATTGATATCTTCTGGGTAGAAAAGCTCCACATTTAACCTTCATCTCTGCTTACTGTAAATAAACTTATTTACTGCTGCAAGTAAATAATGGTCAACTGTCCTCAAATCACTTCGGAAATATCTGGTCTAAGCTGTGATCTGTTCTGCTGTTCATCACATTTCATTTAGCCACCACATAACCTACCATAATTTAGCTGGAAGGGAGGACAGGGTGAGAAAGGACAGGCAGCTCACAAGCAAAATATGGATGTCTTTCCATAACGCTACTATTAATAGCCTAAACTGCTTATATTTGAGCAGAGTGTTTGAATCAGTGAGCCAGCTCAGAAAACACAACAGCATTTGCTGGCATACATTGGTGCTGGCTGATGCTCTCCAATTTGCTTTTTGGTGGTGATTACCAGAGTGTGGGAGCAAATAATTAATGCTCTGTGGAATTTCTCTGTCATTCTGCAGAGTGGTTGTATCAGCATTTTGAGGATACAGCAGCAGTCCATGGAGCAGACCTCAGAGCTGAATGAGCTGAAAATGAGTCTTAGCCATAACTCTGAAGCAGACACAGTAGGTGTTCAAGTCTGCTCATAAAAATACCTCTCACCTGGAAGTGTCTGATTTCCTTGTTCTCTTCCACTGTGTTTGCTGGTGCTGTGCCTACTGTCACTGTAAGAATGGCTCATCTTATCCTGTGCCCTCTGTGAGATGTCCCCAGCTGATACCTCTGCCTGTAGGAGTCTCTGGAGATTCATCAGTGTGTAACCTTTCCTTCCCATCCCAATAAGCTGCTCCCTTTGCTGTCTGAGTTCATTAGCAACTCTCAGATGAGTATTTTGGTAAAGAATTCAAACCACCTATTTTCGTGATTAATGTGATTTTGCTCTTAAATTTCTCTCCACAGAAGTATCATCAATTTTCTTCTCTCTTCCTTCATTTCTGAGGTAGTGAAAAGTAACAGGAGCATCTGAATCCATTCCAGGAGTCCTTTCTCTTCCAGCTCTAGATAACGAGGAATTAGTTACATGAAGTAAGGATTTAAAGCCCTCCCTGGAGACCACATCCTTCAGACCTGTGTTTGCTGTTTCTCTGCAGGGATCCACCGGCTGATCTGAGGCGTTCTTCAGTGCAGTGTGAATACTTTTGTACTGTGAACTCAGCGTGGGTCTGACAAGTGCTGTAGCCAAAACCAGCTAATCAGAGCAGCACCAATAGAGCCAATTACTGCTCAGGCTGCACTTTCAGCCACTCATGCATGTGCCACAGTTATTCATTCACTTCCTCTCCTTAGATAGTGCTGTAGACTTTGAGACAGGCTCATGATTTTCCCAGGCAGGAGCTCTTCCGTTTCTTTCAGACATTTTTACAGATATTTAAACTAAAGGTTTCTCCCTCTGGACAAATTTTCTTTGCTGTTTCAGTGGCAATGTGGGTGATTTAAACCTTTTAATAAAACATGGCTCTTCTCTGTCTCTCTCTGCCTCTAAAGTATTGACTGAGTTGAGCCTTAGTCCAGGTATCAAACAGGAGAGCACGGTGCTCTGGCTGCCTTTCTGATGGGTGTAGGTGATCTGAAACCTCAGCCCAGCTGTCTTTTATTTATATATCCACAGCGATTCCTTTGTAGTCCAGGGTACAAAATATCAAATCCAGATTTCTTTCCCGCTGCCCACTCCTCTTTAAACTGGGTGACCTACAAAGATGAGCATATGGCTGCACTAGTGTCCCCACAAGGAAGAGATGTTTTTGTTAGCTTCCTCTATCTGTGCTTCTCTAAGTCATTCTTCTCATAGTTTGACATTTGTCCATTGTATTTAACTATTTTTACTAATGACTGGGCTGGGTGATTCCTAATAAAACACAGAAATCACATTCCCTGGCTACAGTTCTTCATGTTTTTTTCTTTTGAAGAGTAATCATGACCATAAAGAAACAGGACCTGTCTTTGGGGATCAGCTGGAAATACACTGTTGTCTCAAGGAGTTTGGAAAGATTTACTTTACATACAGCACTAAAAAGACTTTCTGTAACATCAGAATTAAAATGGAAAAGTGAGTGGAAGGATCAAATTTTTGGTATAGATGGAGATCTTTGCCGACACCTTCACTGTATCTTTCCACCCTTTCTTGTCCCCATCTGTCCTTTACCCTTTTCACTGCCCATCTTCACAAAATCACAGAATGACTTGGGCTGAAAGGGACCTTAAAGATTCCCTAGTTCCAACCCCCCTGTTGTGGGCAGGGACACCTTACACTAGACCAGGTTGCTCAAAGCCCCATCCAACCTGGCCTTCAACACTTCCAGGGATGGGGCATCCACAGCTTCTCTGGACACTCTGTTACAGTGCCTCATCACCTCTCAGTAAAGAATTTCTTCCTAATATCTAATATAAACCTACTCTCTTTCAGTTTGAACCCAATCTCCCTTCTCTATTCTGCCCTCACTGTGGTCACTGAGTCCTGCTCTCCTTTCCCTCTGCCCTGATCTCTGACAAACCTCACCAATTCAAATGCAGTTTCCTTTGGACCTGGACCTCTGTCCTGTTAGCTGTTCTCCTGCTGAAACTCCCATCTTAGCCTGGCTCCCTGACATCTGGGGACTTCTGGTCCTCATCTCAGACCCATCATGACTGAAGGGCAACTCTTCTATCCATCACTTGGACTTACAACCTGGATGACACCTCACTTTAGACTTCCCTCTCTATTCTCAAGCTTGTGTAGACACTTTCCCTGTAGCTTCTCCCAGATGTGTCTTTCCTGCCATTCACACAATAAAGATGCTCTTTTGCCTCACGCCCAGAGTACTGTGGTATCTTTTCCTGGGCAGACCCAACCCTGGCCCACCACTGCCTACCCAACTTATTGCTACACACAGTCCTTTTCCAGTTCATCATGACTGAGCATGGTTACCTCCCATCTTTTCCCTGGATTCCTTTGGTTACCTATCTCCACCTTCTGTTTACAGAAGAACTCTGAGACAAGGACTTCCTCAGCTCTGTGTTTCTGCAGCATCTGTTTCATGAGCCATGACTGCAGGTCCAAGAACAAGAATAGCAACAACATGCAAGCTGATTCCAACCCAAGTCAGCAGAGGCCAGAAGTTGCTGCGCTCATAAGTCTGCTCATAAATCAACGTGAAATGTGCTGTCTGAGCATAGCTCCCAGTGGACACACATCTGCATAACACATACCACTGACACAACCAGCGATGGGAAAGATATCCAAACAGAGCATTCCCACAGCTAGGGAGAAAGGAATAAAGATGTCTAATTCCCCTGTCCCTGGGGTGAACCCTGGCTCAGGTAAATGAGCTTCTTAAACAATAGAGGTTTTAAAGGCAGAGGGACTGTTAGGAAAGTCTAATCTGTCCACACTGATGATGTCACCCAGGGACTCATGTGTCATGATCATTACTGAATTTAGAAGAAGAAAGTGGAAGAAAGACACACAATTCTCACTTTAAAATCTCAGGTGGTGGAGAAGCTAGGTCTTCCCTTGGTCAGTTGTTCCAATGCTAAAATCTTCTGCTTTTTCTCATTCTGGACCTGCCTGCCTTCAGATTCCATCCATGGGTTCACGTTGTGCTGTTGTCTGCTATGTGAAAAAATAATCTTCTTACCAGAAATTCTCACCCAGTTTTGGCATTGATAATTCAATAATCAAGTACTCTCTTGAATAAATTGAATACACTTTCCTTCACTTGGTGGTAGGATGACCAGACATTATTGTACCTTGATTGCCCCAGTTTTTCAACACTCTTTTCTTCAGCAGACACCAGAGATGAACTCAGGATCATAAAGCCTGGCCTCCAAAGAGCCAGGGAGAGAGCAACACCACCACATCTACTTGATTTTCTGCTCTTTTATCCAAGAACCACATTTATTCTGCTAGCCAGCATTACACAAGTATGGAACAATTTTCATTGGTCATTCCTGAAGAAAAATTGTATTGGCAAAGTACAACTTGCCCTTCAATGCAAGCTTCACTTATCAAGTGAAGGCAATTCTGGGGTGGTTTTGGGTCAGAGCAATAATCCCTCCAGCACCCCGTCACTCACACTGGTTCTCTTTAGCTGCAGGGGAGTGATGAAGAAAGTGATGCTTACATATCTAAGCCCTAATGTAAGAGTCATGTTGTAGGACTTTGGCTTCTTGTCTGGAAATAAAAAATAGAGATGTGAAATGTTTTGTCTTCACTCAAGTTTTATGGATTTATATCTTGTCCCTCCTGTGTTTCTTAAGAGTTGAATTTTCTTCACTTTTTGAATCACAGCTGGAGGTAACATGTTTGACACAGTCTTCTTCTAAAGTGAATTTAGTGCTGCTAAATGGTAACAGATTGCAGGGGCTGACTTGTCTCTGTGCCCCCAGCAGAAGAGAAGCAGGACACACCTGAGCTGTGGAAAGGGTTGCCTTTCAAAAGGACCAAGATGCTCCCAAACAAAGCCCGCTCTGTCTTTGCTGGTGCAGAGATGTGCAGGTAGATCCAGCAGAGACAGGTCATTAGAGACAACAAGTGCTCCTGTGCAGCCTTTCTTCCTTCATCACTCAGAAACCAGCACCTGACCTGGGGGGTCTTGTGTAGAGCCCAAATGGAAATGAGATCGTTACTCTCACACCATTACTGTCTCAACAGCAATGGGCACTTGTGTACAGGAGGCTGCCCAGCCCTGGCTTGGGATGATCCCATACAGATGAACTTTTCTTTTTGCAGTTTGCCTGGACGGAACAAAAAGGGCGAAAGGGCATCTTATAATGAGAGACCTTGGCACCATGTATGGTTAATGCAATTGAACTCACTCTCTGCTCAGTTTTCACAGCTCGGTTCTTACTCTGATGAGTTAATTCCCTTTGACGTCCCTTCTGTCCATCCCCTGCTTTCATTGAGTCTAAAATAACCTAACTGTCCATCTTGCTTATGGAATTACTGAACTTTTAAGAGAACACAAAGTGCTCTCCCACAAGGATTTGGGATTAAACCTCTCTTGTTTATGTTAAACATAACATCTTAATTCTTCCACTGCTGGAGGGCAAATGAGTCCCCACAACCCCAAAGAAACCTGCTTTCAAGCCCTATAGCAAAGGTCAGTGTGATTTGTTGCTCGTTATAGATGCTCTTTCCAGTAAAGTTGTCTCATGGTATATGACAGTTCTATTATGAAACACCTTTAAATAAATTAAAGCATTTTTATTTAAAATATTTTCCCTTATAAACCAACAGGTTCTTAATTTTCAGCAAAATTCTATTCTCTCAAACTGCACTAATCAGTGGAGTACCTGATTATTCTTCCTGGGATGTGGTAAGGAAAACAACTGCCTGCCATCCCATCTCTCATCCAACACCCAAGGAGTTCTGGATTTGGAGGGAGAATCCCACTGAAGCTGGCATTTCCTTGAACTGGGTTTTACTTCAGTCTCCTGGCTCTGGGGCTGTGTGTGCCTTGTGTACAGATGTGCATGCACATCTGGAGGGGGAAACATGTGGGAAAGAGGGGAAAGTCAGCACAGATGACTGAGTAACAGATTACTGTAGATTACCACAGGGTTAAAAAAGCCCCTGCACCCCATGAAGTCCCACAGGTGAAGGGATAGGAAATAACATGAGGAATGAGTCAGACACAGGGATGCAGAGCCCAAGAGAAAGCTAGAAACAGTGGCAAAAAGGCAGAGAAGTAGGAGTAAGAGACTCAGGACAGGAAGAAAAGGGCAGTGAGGCAAGCAGCTTGTCAAGGGAAATTTTGGGGGAAGAAGGAGCAAATGAAGGAATTAAGTTAGCTATCTGAACAGTATATGGTAAAACTAGAGAAATAGGGACAAGAAAGGAAAGAAATAACAATGAGAATCCTAAGCCTTTTTTTTAACATGGCCACCAGCTGGAGGTGTCCAGTACAAACCTCATCAGAGACACCTGTACATCCCCACAGGAGCTATCAGACCTCCTGTAACACCAGCTTTCACTCTCACATTGGCCAGCTTGAGTCACCTCTCGTCCTGCAGAAAGCTGGGCTTAGCCTGAGTGTCATGCCCTGCCTCATACCCTCTCAAAAAACTCACAAAATGGCTCAAGGCCTTCTCCATTGGCATATGGGCTCTGTGTTTTTCTGCCTTAAGTAGGCCTTCTTCTCTGCTATGCTCTAGAATAGAGCTCTATGCACAGAGCAGCTGCCATGAAAGCTCATTGCCCCTGCTACTGTGCAGGAGGTTTCTTTGGATTTTAGAAATTACCCTTTGCAAAGGATGAAAAGGCTACACTTAACCCGGTAAGCTAACCCAACACGTGGCCAAGCAGTGAAATGGGCTCTGGTCCACCTCCCTCACAGAGAATCCTCCTCTTCTCATGGCAATTAGGTGGCTTGCTGCTGAGCACAACTGTCCTCCCAACTCAAGGGAATTTTTTCCCTCAGGAGCTGCATTAGCAATGCCACCAACATTCATGAAGGATTGATTTACTTGAATGCCAGTGATGAGGGCAATGCTGCTGATGGGTAACTGTTGGTCATTTAGTCCTGCTCCCAAATTCCTTGGCTGTTTCATTCCTTGAAATGAGATGCTAGCACACACCATCGGAATTGCAAAGGAGGAGGAGGAGGAAACACCTCCACCTCTGAACCTGCCTCTGCTGAGAGAAACACACAACTGCTGATGACCCAGTGGCAGAGGCCAAAGGCTGTGCTGCTGTGCAGGGATCATTGCATTTGCACACAGGCAGCAGCCAGTGCAAGATCATATGTAAAGGCCAGGACAGCTGTCCCCTGGCCACTACTTCAGGGGTCGGTGACACATGTATTCAACAGGTGCTGTAGGAGCCAGTGAAGGCTACAATATCCAGCAGCAGCCAAAGCAAATGATTTGCTGGATTATATCGCCTGTCAGCAGAGCTGCCTGGCTCCTCCTTGAATTGCATTTACTGTTTGGGCTGAAATACCACATTTTACATGTTTACCTTGCGTAAGATTTCTGTAGAAATGGTTTCGATGGTCTCTTCACCAGGGCAGTCTAAAGAGTAATGCCTTTTTTTTCTTGTGTAGAAGACTTTGTTCCTATGAGTAGAGGCAAGACTTTTATATGTGGCTGAAACATGGGAATGGAGAAGGATATCGACTGGAAGGATAAGATTTAAGGAGAAAAATGCCAAGCCTGGCAAGTCACATGAGTACCAGCTTCTTACTTTATAAAGGGATTGTGAGTTCACATCCATTAATGTGTTTGTGGCACTCTGATAACATGGAGACAAGTATCACAGGAAAGTCCATAGAGGTGTTAATAGTTCTGCCTCCCAAGTTCTGCCTCTCAAATCCTTACAGACTCAAGGACGGGATTTCAGGACATTCACACACTGAGCAGTGAAGATAAAACATAAGTGCTCACTAGGAGGGCACATTCCAAACTGCTGCTCATGGCTCAGCGCCCTGAAGAGACAGCAGGAGTTCCTGTGCTACTGAAGATTTACCATTACTCATTTGCATCTATGTGCATGTAGCACTGAGACAACAGGAGAGACCTTCTCTGCTCATCCCATCTCCAACACAACAGGTAGAGAAGAGCAGCTTTCTGCTAAAATCCTGCTAAAACCCTGCTGTGCAGAGGCTGGCCAGAGCTGGAGCTCCAGGAGCTCGGCACAGGCAAACCTGAGGTCCTGAAACACTTAGAAGTAGCATTCACAACGTAGAGAGCCCAAAGTTGTTGTTCACCTTAATTGGAGAGTCAATCCATAGCAGGAGTTTCTGGGAATAAGAGCACAAAGTCACTTGCTCACAGTTTTGCCATTGCAGTCCTCCATCCTCTCACCACAAGTTCACTGCTGAAGTTCATCCCTGAGCCCTGTCTGCTGCACAGGTGATAACAACCACAGGGGGAAGGGAAATGTCTCCTCCACAGAGGTGCATGTTAATCTCTAGTTCGAATTAAATATATGTCAGCTGCTAGAAACAGCTGTGAAAGATTTTGTTCTTCACCATCCCCTCATGAAGGGGGAAAGAAAAGCTTGGATAAAAGCCTTGCTCCAGGGCAAGAAAAGATCCAAACTGCAGCTTTGCATAAATCTGTCACCTCGATTCCCCTGAATGTGAAAAATGGCATAGTCAAGCAAGCACAGGTGTTAACTCCTCTTTTTTTAATTGCGGGGAGAAAAAGAAAAGGGAGAAAAAGTTGTGAGCAGCCCCCTGAACACGATGCCTTTCACTCAGCTTTATGCTTTGTTAGTTATTCCAGAACTATCTCTGTGTCCATGAAGTACTATTTCTAAACCAGAAAGGAAACAGGGAAATAGTCCTGCATCACTGTCTGCTGCAAAATCCACATTAACTGCTCTTTGCTGCTTCTCTTGTTTTATTCTCTCTCTACAACAATTTGTAGGGCTTTCCCCCCTCTCTCTGACTTTTAGACACTAATGCATCAAAGATTTTCCAAGTTTGGCTCATGCGTGGGAGGGCAGCCTCTGAGGACGCTCAGTGATGTTTCACCCCAGGGTCAGCTTTGCATCCTGCATTAAATTTGGCTCTTTAACTTGAAACAAAGAAACACTGTTGTTACAAACACTTTTTTCTGTGCTCAATCCTTTCACCTCCAGACGCTTCTGCAACAAGTAGCCAGATTGTACTCGGGCAAGTGGAGGCAGCTGTGGGGACTGAGTCCATCTTTGCTGGCGATGCCCTGATTGCACACAGCAGAACTGGCAGCACCTGGAGGCAGGTGCTGCCCCACGGTGGCACCTGTATTTGGGGCATGCAGCAGGGCCCTCAAATCAGCAGGAATGGTACAGGCACCTCCTGCCTTGCTTGGGGCTCCTCCCGCCCCCTGCCGTCCCACGCAGACCCTTCTGGCTGCAGCCAAGCTCCACACCCCTACCTTTGTCCCTTAATCTTTCATTAAGCAGGAGGTGCTTTCGTTAAGGCTCCATTGTGCAGAAGGAAATTGCTTTTGCCACTGCAGTCCCAAGGGCTGCACATTTCTCAGGCAATTAGACCTTTATCAGGCTCTACAGTGCAGAGATAAGGATTGCTGAATATCTGTTGGCTGACACAGAGTGACATAGGCATATAGCTTAATTAATGTAAGTGAAATGCTTTTAAGTCCTTTTCATTCTTCTTTTGGGGCTGGTTTGTTGTTGTTGTTTATTTGTTTTAAGGCTTTACCCAGTTAATTGGTAAAAGTATATTTGGAGTAAATGCAGTGAAATTACTTAGGACAGTATTGTGTACCAGTAGTCATCATGTCTAAGCCTGGCAAGCTGCTGTCTCCTGTTGTGATGGACTTGGTGACCATTTCCCTCATCTGACAGTCTGAGGAGCACAACCTGATGGGACTGGAGACCTCACCAGACTGTTCACCACTTTCTCACACTGAACCCTACCAGGACTCAGGGTGCTTAGCCAGGAGACCCAGCTCTTGCTCTGGAGAAAGCTGCCCACACCAGGACATCTCTAACCCTACTCAGCTATAATCCAAGAGGATATGGAAAATGGTTTACCTACCAAGGGAGTTTTGTATTACATTGCTGCACTGCTTGTGCTGGAAGCCAAATTAATAGTAAAGTTTGGCAGAGTTCTGCATAGGTTGAAACCTGATTTTTGACTCAGTTTCTGTCTGACAAAGAGCATGATTTTGGCATCTCCATCAGTAGCTTAGCTTTTGGGGCTGTTGTTCCCATTCCAGCAAACAAGACACAGGTGGCTTGTGCTCAGACTGAGGATACCTGTGGGTCTTGTGAGTTGTGTCAGGAGCATTACATGGGGTTGGGTATAAACAGATGAAAAGTAAGAATTTGTGGAACTTTGGCAGCTTGTACAATTAATTTGTAATGACAGTGATAGGATGAATTACACCACTGCAGTCCATGGCTTTTCCTGGGGATATGAAGTGCAGGCTAATGTACAGCTCTGCCCACTGTGTGGTAACCAAGGGATCATACTGAATCACACCAAGAGTTGTACTACATTGTGACTGGCATTTCTCATTTCAGTAATCTAGCAACTCTCACTGAAACAAAACAGGAGGCTGAAACTGATGTTTTTAATGTGAGTTGGGTTGGCTGTTGAAACTCAATATTATTTATGATCATCTCTCTTACATCCCTCCGAAATTCAAGAAACTTACTATGGACCAGTGCAATCACATACAGATATGATGAACATGTGATCAATGCTCCACAGTTTAGATCAGAGCACAGATCTCTCTTAGGCAAAAGATTTTTTTTCTGTCCAATATCCAGAAGCTAGAAGACAATTACCCTTGGTTCTTAAATCCTTGGTTCTTAAAATCGCTTCCTTCTTGGTTCATCTTTCCTTAAAGGCATTTGAGAAAGTGACAAGTTCTGCATCAACTGGAAATTTCAGAACATTTTCTGAAAGGATAAAGAAATACACTGTAAGACAGTAAAACTTAGCTGGCCCAGCAGGAGCTGGAGTCAGGACACCAAAGCGTAAGTTCTCTTTCCCGTCTCTGTGACACTTTGGGCAAGTCACGAAAGGCCAAATACTTAAAAATATTAATCTTAGCCCCACTGTACCCCAGATTCTCATTTGTAACTAAAGACAACACCATTTTCTTTGATCACAGTGCTGTGGTAGAGCAGAGATCCTGGAGCATGATGATACTACAGTAATGGGGACTACATGAATAAAGCTCATGTTGCATGAACTACTACTAGCAAAGAATTTATAACTAGAAAATTGAGGAAAAGAAATGCAGTGGTGAAATGTTCAGAACTGCTAACTGTGTGTTTAAAGGTTTGGGAAAATGCCTAGAGCTGTAAGTAGATGCCAGAGAAATTAATGATGATAATAAAACTTCTGGGAAGAGGTAGAAATGCTGGATTGATCAAATCATGTGTAATTATGAAGAATATTTTCTGTCCTCTTGGTAATGCAGAGCTGCAAAGAATGTATGTTGCCTCCAGAAATGTGAGGGGCCAGGATGTCATTCTTTCAGAAACAAAACAGACAAAAACTGAAAAGGAAAAAAAAAAGAAGGAAAAAAAAAAAAAAAAAAAAAGGAAGAAAAAGAAAATAAAAGCCAAACCAAACAAATGCCTCACAGGTCAATATGCAGCAGCCAGAACTTTGAAACACAGCCAGGGGAAATTCCCTGCGAACCTTCCCTCTGCTCACATAGGAATTCCTCGCCCCTAACCTTTGTTTGGGATCAGCTGAATCATGCTATAGGGTCTTATTTTTTCATTCCAGCTGTACGCCTCCAGGCTGCACACATCCAAGTGGATCATCAGGGACAAACAAGCCTCCACTCTTCTTTCTCTGACCCTTGTGTTCATGTTTGCAGGTTCTTGTCCAACCTGGTGGCCTCTGCTGGAGCCACATTGGACTTAAGGGGTGATGGGCAGGATGGGCAGCACCCACAAGACCAGAAGTGTTTGCTGTAGCTGAGAGCCTTGCAATTGCTCCTTCACTGACATATTTAAAGACAATATTTGCTGCTCGCTGCAAAAAATTATTCATAAAAACTTGACAGCCCTGATGTCAAGTTGGAAGCACAATTACATAAATTTTCTGTATAGATATTCCAGGTCACTGGTGACTGTTTAGGCTGTGCTGTTTCAAGATTAATTAATTGCCTCCTGGGTTTCCCCTGGCTCTGCAAGGCTTTTCTGGATTTACACATACTGCCAACTGCTGCACGGGAAGCCAAAGGGGAAAGATAGAGCTGGGAGAGGAGATACAGATGGGCCCTGTCTAGCAAAGCTTTAGTTTCATTTGCTTTTGAATATCATGATCTCTTCATGCCACAACTCTTGCTGTGTTGCAGGCCACTGAGAAGAAATAATAAAGAAAACACATTGCAAGCCATGAAAATAAAAGGCTTTGATCTTGCACTGCTGTTTGGGAGAAAAGCTACTAACTCCACCCTGCTGAAATGCAGCCCTAGCTGAGCTTTTCATAACTCACTCTTACAGGCTTTATTCAAACAACAAACTGGGTCCCCATCAGGAGCTTTAAAGGAAGCTTTGATACACAGTAGTGGGACTCCCCCATGCACCAGTTCATAGTGTTTTCTTGATTCTTTCCCCTTACAGAGATGGCAGGCAGTTCTTACTCCTTGCAGAAATGGCACACAATTCTCTGTGGGATAACTCGGTGCATCACTCAGCTCATCCTCAACACCACACCTAAAAGCCCTGATGCAGTGAGTGTTCAGCACATCCCAGAGTGCTGCCCTTGTGGATGCTCCCATCCCTTGGCAATATTTTAACACCTTTAAATCAGGCTGTCTGCCACCTCACACTACTTAGGATTCAGAGCACTTTTCCTAGACACACTGCAGAGGGAACCCTGGAGATTCCCTGAAAGAAAGGAAAACTTAACATGGTATTTTTTATCTGTTGACTCTGCAGTGATACTATCACGCATCTCCTGGATTGCTGACATCTTGGCATTAATCCTCATTGAATTCCTTTGCCAGCTATATCCTGCTGTCTCAAATATGATTTATGTCTTTACTGATATTCTGCCCCATTAAAACAAGACTATCCCTCAGAGGCCCCCTCTTCTCAATATTTATGAGCAGGTTTGATCTAGAGATTCCCAAACCCAGTACTTTCAAAGAAGACATCATGTGGGCAACTTTCATCTATAAACTGCAGAAGCCACCAGGGTGGTGTGACAATCTGATGTGCCATCCTACTGCTTAGTGGTTTACTGGCATTAAGAGACCCTGCCCCTTAAGCACTGTGTAATTTCACCAGCAGTGTTAGGAGTTTATTGCAGTTTTTTCCAGAGATGACAGCATTTCAGTGAGGGGATGTTTTGGAGCATCACATTCTAGTGGGGTTCTCACCCTGCATTGTGAGAGTATCCAAATGTCCTTCAGAAGCACTTCCAGTGGTGTGTTTATTGCTCTTTTTTTTCCACTCTCCAAGTTAAAAGCTATTTGTCAGACACTTTTCTTCTTTGTGTACTTTATATGATCAGCTCTCAATAAGCGCATGATTTACGCTATGGGATGAAACCTGGAAATAGCACTCAGACCCCTGGAGAGTTCATTCCTACAAAATAAAGATGCTTTCAAACCATTCTGCCTGATTGCGTCCCGATACAGAATGATTCAAGAGAGCAATCCTTATTCACTTCTGCCACTCTTTTGATGAGAATCATGACAGCACAGCACAGGGGGGAGCTGGCTGTTTGTCTTTTTTTATTTTATTTTATTATTTATCCCATTTTCCACCTCAGCCTGTACCTAATTCTCAGATATATTAGCTCAAGCTGGAAGTAACTGCTCTGATTTCAGGTGAGATGGGGTTTACTCAGCTGGCTGCCTGCTTTGCTCAATTATTAATGTTAGAGCACTATTGATTTTGCCTCCCTGAGCTTAGTGGTGAACAAGTGCTGAAAAATGGAAGCGGCAAGCACAGGAATAAGGAGAAAATAGCACCTTCTTCCAACACAGTTCAGTCACCTGAAATCCAAGTGGCCCATGAAATACATTAATCTGTGAAAATCATTCCCACAGAAGTTGTTTTTTCTCTCTCAAATTCTTCTAGTTACGTTCACTCAACATTACTCTTCTTTCCCAGGTTCAAGGGTGAGATGTTATTTGAGGTAATGGGCTTGGGCAAATGATACATATAGAGGACCTGGCTGTAATGTAGGAAGTTCTTTCAGATTTGGTATGTAGATATCACAGTGAAGAGCTTACAAGGGACAAAACCAAAGTAATATATTAATCCAGCTCTCACTCTCAAACACAGTTTTCTCCTGCTCAATCCCAAAATGTACTTTACTGGCTACAGTCTCAAGTAGTCTGAAATCTTAGAGGACTCTTTTTTTTCAAAGAATAAAGAAGAGAAAATGCCTCTTAAGAAGTTTACCTTCATGAGATAAACCGATGCCTAAAAATCTTTACATTTCCTTTCCCTTTCATTGTCTCTTGCATAAATGAACAGACAGAAGTTGTGATGTAATGCAATCAAGCACAAGACTGACTTTTCTTTCTCTTCAGCACAGAGTTGAGGCCAGGTATCCTTTCTCCTTTGTACCCTCTATCCCAATGGCCAGCTAGAAAAATCAAGTAGCTGGGGAAAAAAGAAAGAAATTAAAAGAGATGACTGCAAGTGACACAGTAAACAACATACTAAGAGGGTGTCTGGGCACAGTCTCCCCAGGGAAGTGGTCACAACACCAAGCCTGTCTGTGTTCAAGAAGTGCTTGGACAACACTCTTGGACACATGGTGGGATTCTTGGGCTTCTCCTGTGCAGGGCCAGGAGCTGGACTTTATGATCCCTGTGGGTTCCTTCCAATGCAGGGTATTCTATGATTCTATGATAGGAACTGCTGGAAGGAAACAGCCTGTGTTCCTGTTTGGACCTGCATCATGTCCTGCTCACCTTGAGGGAGCTGCGCAAAGTGAAGTAACCACAAGTGTTTACCTCCTGTACACTATATTATCCAATAATCTACCAAAACTATATTCCTTTACAAAATACAGCAAAGGAACAAGCAAGTCAAAATGAGAGGAAAAATAAAACAGAGAAAGCAAGCATCAGCTTTGAGGCTACAACCTGTGTGTTAACAAGATATTTTAATAAGCTGTTCCTCTGCCCTCACAGAACTCAGCATGTCTAGAAACACACTTTTTATAGTGGCTTTCTGTAACACCAGCTTGTTCCCATCTCTGTAACCAGCTTATTGCAGCTATGAAAATAACTGATCAAATTGTAAACCTGATTATAAGGTCTGCTCCCTCATCTGCTTTGTTCCTTGGCTGGCTGTCACTTTTGGAAGCAGCAGAGCTTTAGTGGTGGCTGTCTGTGGCTTCCACCCCCTCCCAGACTTGCAATTAAGGCTGCCTGATTTGGGAAGTAGTCTGGCTCCAGTGGAGTAGCTGGTTACAGAGCCTCCAGCCATCAACCCCACCTGGATCTGGTCCTGGCTGAAGAGAGAAGACCAAAGTTGCAGAGGGAGGCAGAAAGGCTGACAGGAGGGATAAAATGCCTGTGTCTTGTGTTCTTGCATCCATTATAGTCTTCACAGGTCACACTTGTGAGATATTGACCTGCCCAGAGATGCATGCCCTTCAAACAACCTCCTGGGTCTGATAGTTACAGTGCTGCCTAGAGCACCTGAAGGCCAAAGATAGACAATATGTGAAATAGGAGATATCTGACAGAGATAGTTGCCACTGGGAACACCCACAGGCTACTCCTTGAGAAATCCAGTTTGAATCACCCTCATCAGAGCTGACAGGCAGATACATGGATTCAACCATTTGACTTCTGGGAATCAGTCTGCATCTCATCAGGCAGCTGTACTTAATTTCTGCATGCACCTATGTCTCTCCCTTTAATACCCAGGTACTTCCTTGTGTGGAGAAAACAGATGGTCCTTGTGGTGCCTGGCTGTACCGTGAGGAACTTCTGTGTTGCCAAAGCCATTTTTTTAATCTCAATAAAATGAGAAATGCTGAGATGGGTCATGAATCCCATGTTACGAGTACTGAGAAATGATGTTTTCTCAGTAAAAAGTGCAATGGGACAAGAGAAAAGTGCCATTTCTCTGTGCTTCATCCCTGAGTGGGGAAACCGAGGAATTGGGTAGCTCAGGAGCCAAGTCTGATGCTTAGGGATGAAAGGGAAATCCCTCCTGTAGGCCCCATGCCAGCTGCAGCCTGGCTTTGTGGTCACAGAAGACAAAGAGGAAGACATTTGTTCCATGACACCATGTAGATTCTTAAGTGCCAAGGCACCTGAACAAAACAAATGAGCTGGCCCATGCCATGCCCTGATGCTCTGCACAGCTCGAGTTAGGAGGCACTATCACAGCCACATTATCAAACACAAACCCTAAATTAAGACAGTTTATCTCCACTTGGGGAGAATTCACCATGCACAAGTGTACCTAAGAGAGATGAGTCAGATGCCCAATGTCAAATGGCCTTACAAGTCACAGATCCTTTAATTTAATTACGAGTGCTTGAAAATGTAAATCAAAGTTTATGTGGATGAAAACAAAGCAATTGACTGACACAAAAATCCTTAAATTTCTAAGCCCAGATGTCCCTTTAGAGCTGAAAAAATTACAGAAATGACTGCCACAATAAGTAGATTAATCTGTCTTCTAAAGACATGAGGTATCCAACTAGGCAAGAATTTAGTTGCAGTAATTACTTGACTTTAATAAGTGTATGTATTAAGTGTGTTTCATAATTTTTTTTTTATACCACTAGAGGTAATAATAAGAGTTAACAAATCAGGAGCATTTTTTCTTGTCCTAAGAAGCTTTAGAAGCACTAAGGAATTAAGGATTTGCTAATAAAAAGTGGTGAATAAACAAAAACCACAGAATGATTTTAAGAAGCTGGAACAAGCTAGAGAAATCAATGCAAGATAAATGAGAATCCAGAGAAATCTGATTTATATTAAAAATCCCTAAAACGACAGCATGTCTTTTTTCCAGACCTGAGCAGACATGCCCAAAATGCAGATTCCACCACAAGAGAGGCCATTTCTTAGAAAATTCGGAAGAGATATAGGTGGTGATTCTGGCAAAGGTGTGTCATGCCAAGAAGCAGATCCCAATGACAAGGATAAAACCAGGATGAAGAGAAAGCTGACAGAAGATCACCAGAATATAAATATCCAGGTGTATAGTCTTAACATTTTTCTCCAGTTCTACATTTATAGTGCTACTTGAAATTGTAATAAATAAACAAAACCCTGCTGCTTCAGAAGAAGAAATCAGTGATCAAAGAGTTCTTTCAAGGTACCATTAAAACTAAGGCATTACATTTATGCATGTACTGAAGCACATAAGCAGTTACTTAACCAGTTCTGGGTCTTTCATTTTTCAGCTATTGGCAGTGCTGGAGCCTGAGCCCCTGCCCAGGCTTTGCTCATCAGCAGCACTTTGATTTGAGCATTTTAGCCTTGTAACTTAAAGCCCAAACCTGCAAAACATCAACCTCACTTAAGAAGTGCTGAGCGCCCTCAGCTGTCTGAAAAGCAGTTTGTTTTCTGACAAAATTTCTGTCTGAGTTTACTGCCTCGAATAACCTCTGAAAAATTCTCCTTCTCTACTTTTTCTTGCAAAAGAAATTCTTTCCAGTATTCACCACTTTCCAGTGCCAGAGCAAGAACACCTTCTACTAGATCAGGCTTCTCAAAGGCCCATCCAACCTGGCCTTGAATACTTCCAGGAATGGGGCATTCATAGCTTTTCTGGTTGACTTGGGCCAGTGTTTCATCACCCTCCATTAAAAAAAAGTTACTCTTGTGTGCAATCTAAACCTACCCTCTTCAGTTTAAAAATGTCATCCTTTATCCTGTCACTACTGGTCCTGTTAAAAAGTCTCCATCTTTTATACAAACCACCTTCAAATACTGAAAAGCCTCAATAAGGGCTCCCCAGAGCCTTCTCCTCTCCAGGCTGAACAACTCCAACTCTTTCAGCTTTTCTTCACAGGAGAAATGCTCCAGCCCTTTGTTAATTTTCATGGCCTTCCTCTGGACCTGTTCCAAGAGATCTAAAGGCTACTTCTCCACAACCTTCAGCTGAAATTGTGTTGAGACAGCACAAGGGAAACTGTTTAGGTAAGAACTGATCCAGGTTAGAAAGCTCTGGCCTGGTTCACTCTGATCTGGTTGTCTGTATGTTTCCACCTGCACTTCTTTCAATGGCACTGCTGTCTCAAACACCATACAAACTGCACTCCAAGCCTCCTTGCAGGAGCTATGTTGCTGGGTGTGCTGGGGTATTCCTATAGTCATCACAGAGATAAGCCAAGGCTGCAATACGAGAATATCCCTTAAATGATCATGGAAATACTGCAATTTATGAGATGTGCTTGCAAGCTTTATTTCCACCCAGTAAAAGCCACAGTATCTCAAGAACAAGATGAGGATATGGTCCCACATCCTGTGGAGTACTGCTGAGGGTTCATGACTTGTAGACCCAGAAGACACCCTAGAAAAAAACCCCAGTTATCTCCTATCAGGAGTGTGATCTCGTGTCCTTTACTGGGAAACTCTGTACTGTAACAACCTCCATAGTGTTCTGGAACTGTGCTCTTAGTGGTTTGTCTTTGCTGCACCCCATCAAAAATGCCAGTGCAGCTCAGTTCACTAGGGTAGCACTATTTCCCTCCTCCAGATTGTGTAAAAAGGGAAGTAGTGATGAGTGCAATTACACAACCCACCAGAGTGACATTTTCCACATTTAGCAGGAAAGCAGCTTGTGGAGTCAAAGATCTCTTCAACCAAAAATCCTAGCAAGACATTTGAGGTAAAAACAAAATAAGGGAGGTGTATGACAGAAAACATCAGAAAGAGATTTTTAAAAAGGTGTTAAGTGAAAAAATTAATTAAGAACTCATTTGCCTCCAGGCTATAGTTGAGAGCTATGCCTTTTTAAATAGTGTTTTTAAAATAATATAATGCTTTTTTACATTTAAAATAAAGTTATACCCAAATATTTTTATTTTGACCATCTCTCTGCAGACAGGAAGCAATGCTTTCTTTATGTCATAATGTGCGATGGGAGCCTGGCTCATCTCTTCCCATGGCCCATATGGTGGTATGGAGCTGTTCTCTTCTAATGACAAACACAGGTGCATTTCAGGATAAAGAAAACAATCCTATCTGCAAGAGATTTTTGCCACAGTGCTCTCTGAATAGAGGCCTCCTCAGCTCCATTCTGGTTTCATTTTCTCCTGAAGACTTACATAAACATTAAGAAGTCACTTCTTCCAAGGGGGAGTCTGCTGTGCTGGACAGTCCACTATGTGTGATTCTTCCTCCACAAGGTGCACTGTCATTGCTCCTTGGCTCTCCAAGACTTCTCCATCTGACCTGGAATCCTCACGCTCCATTCCCCTCCTCCATGGCTCTCCAATTCCTTCCCAATTATACCCTAAAATAGTCCCACTTTTACTTTTGACCATCCTTAGGCAAAAGTAAACCTCCTTCCCCCATCTCTGAGCCCTGGGTCACATTTGCTCGTTGATCTGCCTGTGTTTTCCTGGCACAGCTGTACTTGGCAGCAGTGCCACATTCCAAGAGCTTCAGGCATTTTCTCAGTCTGCCGCCTTCTTGGTGCAAATTTCACACTCAGAAAGAGCAAAAGAAAAGGGCAAAGATGCCTGTGTTTTTAAACCCTTCTGGTACTCTGGAGCTCCTGACCTGTTCAACTGATGATGATCTGGAAAGAGAATTGCTGCCATCTATCGGAAAGAGAAAACAAGGACGGTGGTCAGTTTGGCTTTTAGCTTTTCTGCACATTTATCCATCTTATTTTTGGCACGGCAGCTGTTGAGTGAAATGTGCTGCATCCTGAGCTGACACCAGCATCTGCTGAGTGGTCACAAAAGGAGAAGACAGCCTGAACAAGGACCCTACAGTGCTGTCTGTGGTACTTATTCCACAGTCATGAGTCAGTTCATCTGCACTGACAAAGAGAGAATCACAAAACCACCAGACAACTTGTGGTTAACATTTTGCACTTCTTCTCTGCAAAAAGTGTACCTCACTGACAGGCAGAAAATTAGTTTGTCATCAGAGCCCCTAATGCAGGGCCAGGTACCTAGAGGAAATAGTGTGGAATACTTTTCATGGCTGCTGCTCTTGCTAGACTGAGGATAAGTAGGTTATTTTTGCTAGTTTGACTCAAATCACTAAATTTATCAGAAAAAAAAGCTACAGATAATATTTTTGACTGGTGACAGAACGAGGTGGTTTCGAGAAAGAAATCAGAGCTGCTGGTGAGGAATTCCAGCAACTTGGCACAATCAAACTGCAACTTACCTGAGGAAGCAAAAATCTGAAAAATAAAACCATGACATTACAATTTCCCTACATACCAGCAGTCTCTGCATTGGATCATCTAAAAGTTGCTCTAGAGCTTCTTTACTCTCCTGTGTCATTGCACAGGAGTGTTATATAACTGCAGTTATCCAAGAGGAAGGGAAAGAGGTACACAACGCTGGATTAAACTCACAGAACAGGCCCAAAGCAGTTAGTTAGATGCATTCTTTAGCACTAGCTTTGCTTCACATATCCTGCACACAGCAGGGTTATTAGACTGAAAACAGGACCTTGGGTCACTTTTTTTCTACTGTTTTATTTCTGTCATGGTTTGGCTTCCTGGACTTCCTTGTTGATGATTTCCCCTTGGATGGTAAGAACAGCATCAATAGAAATAGTTTCAATACTGGATTGATAATCAAAAATCCATGATGATCCCAGATTTAATGTATCATACCATCTGTCAGTGGCAGATAAACATTCAGATCATATGTCTGACTTTCATCCTCTTTGTAGCTGTTTTACTGTAGATGATAATCTAAGGCCTGACACTGCTTAATGTAAATTTTACCAGCTGGCTCTGAGCCCTCTCCAGGCCACGGTAGCACTTAATTGTTGGAAGAAATAAATGCATTTCATTATCTTCATTTCACTTCTCTCCAGGTTATGGTGACATTCATCACACAGTACTGCTGACTGCAGAAGTTGGATGTGCTTTATAACAGCCTCTCTCCCCCACTTAATCTGCTTGAAGCCTGCAAAGAACATATCTTTATGGTGTTTTCAAATTACCTGTCAGTTGAAAATTAAGCTTAATCAGCAAATCTGAAGTTACAGCAAACACTCCAGCATTTGTGCTGGCAAGAGGCCCAGGTATTAATCAAGGTTAGTAGTTCTTCCACAGCCCTGCAGTTAGCTCTGTGGCAGAATAAAGCAAAGCCTCTTTAGGCACCTGAGCAGCTCAGAGGAAGCAATGCAGACCGGTACAGTGCATGTTCTTGTGTCCTGAAAGAGAAGCCAGTGTTTGGGCTATGTCTGTACATTATCAGTGGGATCCTGGCCAAAATCAGGAGTTTCCAGCAGCTGCTGCAGCAACAGATAGGCGCATGAAGGCAACACTGACACTAGAAAGACAGGAAGAGTAAAGCTAACATAAGAGAGTCAGAGGCACACGAGTTCCACATAATCCATGACAGACAGAAAAATGGATAAATCACGAGCCCTGAGTGTATATATGTAGAGATACTCATAGAGAGGTGTTCTTTCTATCAAAGCTTTCCAAAGTTCAAGCCTTGGCTGATTCTCAGGACTCAGCTCCCAGACAACTGCAAAAACAGTATTTAAGCTGTTAGCCCAGACCAACATGATAATTCAGCACAAACCTGCATAGTTTCAGACTAAGCTAAACTGATTTATCCCACATTTGCTAGGGAGTAAGGCTGTATGCAAAGACTGTTTCCATGGCTAAGCTGCCACAATGAAATTACTAAGTAACTTTACTGAGTCTGAGGCCTCACACCCAGAGCTGACCTATGTTTTTGCAAACAAATGTTGTGCAGTGGTCTGGGGAAAGCTGGACACTTTTATACCTCTAACCTCCAAATATTTACTATCTGTGCAGTACAGCATAGATAGATGGGCTACTCCTAACTCAGCCCAGCAGTTCAGACCACTCACCGGGAGAGCCAGAACAGATCTCCTTCCTACAAAGAGCCCACATATTCCATTTCTGTGCGTCACCTATAACCTGCAGAATGGACAAAAGGATTCATCACATGAGAAACTTGTGAAAAAAATATCTGAATAAAACAGTTAGGCCCAAACAATTACTTTATCCCTTGTATTCCCACAAGGCTGATGTGCAACAGGAGTTTTGTGCAAACACTTTCATCTTCCTTAGACAGAAGCCATTTTTTCTTTCATGTAAATAAATCAAATTGTCTCATATTTTTTATTTTATACAAGGCCTTTTTAGATATTTCTTTCCATATCTACAAAGACTCTAATTTTTCTTTGGCTTTTAAAAAGCAAAGTGTTTCATTCCAATTAGAATCAGATACATCACTTCTGCTTCTAGGCAACCCACATCCATTTTACAACTACAAGCAAGGACTATACTTGCATTTGGATCCCTTCAAAGAACTGTTAGATACGTAAATCTTACTGGCAGTGAAGCACACACTGAAATGCTAAATTGCTCCCCCAGAACTTGAGTATTTGTGGTTTAAATAAGATCTGTTTCCAAAAATTAATTCTGGGTACTAAAATCAGACCCGGGATTACTGAGGGAACAAACAGCTATCAGGAGTGTAAAAAAATGCCAAATATTTCTTTAAACTCCTCTAACAAGTAAAATTTAATTTGCTTGGCCGCACATGCCTTAAGGTCTTGCTGTCTGCAAGAATTTAGCTCAGAGCTCAAAGAAAAAGCCATGATGAACTGCTAGTAATTCTGCTCCTCAGTCTCACAGAAGGTACCTTTATTGCCCCTGTAACTCCCATACACCCCTGTCTAACATCCAGTCACAGATGACAGTGATTCCAAGATCACACTCCCTCATGCAGAGAATATCTCTCTATATCTACAAGGAGACAGACTCTGCTCACTAGCAGTGTAGGCAGAAAGCACATGGATTATGGGCTCAGCATGCATAAATCTGCTATCAGACCTGTTCTTTGCCACGTGGGTGGCCCCAAATGATTGTTGGCTTTATTTCTTGAGAGATTTGTAAGCTGCACCCTCTTTAAATGCTGAACCTGTAAAAGGACTGCCCCCTGCCAGTGTCCACCATCCACCATCCATCAGGCACCTTACTACTCTCCCTCATGCTGGGGAATCCCTTGCTGTGGCACTTGGAGGGCAGCTGGGGAGACCAGCCAGTGGAAAGGCATGATTTTATTAAACAGCAGACAGTTCACAACTCCTAGGAGATGGCATTGCAGCATTTTCAAATCAAAAGAGCTTAATTTGGAGCCATGGGTTTATTTAATGAAATATTGGTATTTTTCATACCAGAAAAGGACATTTTAGCTACAATGGCATTTTTCACACTGAAAATTAAGGAACCAAAACGTCATGGTTGGCTTTATTACTTAAGAACAGGCAGTTGAGGTACTCCTAGGCCTGCATCCTGCTAAGCACAGTCACAAAGCTCTGGAGCTGTGCAGGGTGAATGACCCCAGCTAACCCCATCCCTGGAATCTGGCATTTAAAGGCTTCCAGGACCAGATACCACATCCAGCCATGTCGTTTGACAGCCTTTAATGGACTACATCCCCACAGCATGGCAAACCCCTTCCTAATTGATTTGATCCTGTGGCAAAAATCACTAAAATGCCCTGTGCAATAGGGTTCCCTTTTGTTCACTTCACACCCACCCCTTGACGCCCTTTTAGGCCTCCTGACAGGAGAAGCCATTTCTCCCCCTTGTACTGGGCACTGGTGTGGCCCCACCTCGAGTTCTGTGCTCAGCTCTGGGTCCCTCAATTCAGGAAGGACATTGAGGTGCTGGAGGGGTCCAGAGAAGGGCAATGGAGCTGGGGAAGGGTTTGGAGCACGAGTCCTGTGAGGGGCAGGTGAGGGAGCTGGGGGTGTTTGTCCTGGAGACGAGGAGGCTCAAGGGGGACCTTATTGCTCTCCACAATTCCCTGACAGGAGGTTGTATCCAGGTGGGGGTCAGGCTCTGCTCCCAGACAACCAGCGACAGAACGAGAGGACATGGGCTCAAGCTGCACCAGGGGAGATTTAGGCTGGACATTGGAAGGAACTTCTTCACATAAAGGGTGATTCGACGTTGGAATGGGCTGCGCAGGGAGGTGGTGGAGTCACCGTCCCTGGAGGTGTTTAAGGAGAGCCTGGATGTGACGCTCAGTGCCATGGTCTGGCTGACAAGGTGGGGTTCGGCGATAGGCTGGACTCGAAGATCTCAGAGGTCTTTTCCAACCTCATAGACCCGCAGCATTCTACCCCTGCGGGGCAGTGCGCCTCACACGACCTTGCTGCTCCACAGGGGACTTGGCTGCCGCTCCCGCCGGGCCGGCAAACCTGGGGGCTGGAGCCGCCAGACCGTAGGGGAAGCGAACGCTGTGGGCCCGGGAGGTGGGAGGTGCAGAGCTGGGAAGTCCCCGCGGAGGAGGAGGAGGAGGAGGTGGTGGAGGCGTAGACGGCGGGGGGAGGGCGGGCAGTCCGTCCGTCAGCTGAGCGGGGCCGCCGCCGCCATGGGCGCGCCGTGAGGGGTGAGCGCGGACGGGGTCCCTGAGGCCAGCCCGGAGCGGGGGGACGGCGGCCGCCATGGCCGGGCTCGCCCGGTGACTCGGCGGATCCGGGGTGGGCCTGCAGGAAGGAAGGACAAGGCGGGGAAACGCCGTTTTGCGGCTCCCGGGGGCCGCTCTGGCCCGGGGGCGGAGTGGCCGTGCCTGGCAGGAGGGTGCGGGCGCCGCAGCCTCCCCGGCACCGCGGCGGGGTATGCCAGAGAACCGCAAAAGGGGACAAGAAAACGAAAATGAAAGTTAAAAATCAGCGGAAATGGGAGCTCGGCGTGCGAGGCGCTGACAGGGCCGGGCGGGCGGCGGGGCCCGAATGCTGTCGGAGTGGGTGAGGTGGGAGTCTCGTTTCATTCCCAGGGGAATGGGCTCCTGCGGAAGTGTTGGTTAGCCCGAAAGACGTCTTGAGGATCATGTGTTTTAGGCTCATGGGGTATTAATGTAGACTCACGCATACCCTGGTGTAGCGGGGTCAGAGGGATTGAAGGTGCCTGTGTGCCGTGACAAGGCATGTGGCTTACGTGTCTTAATAAAATGAGTGTATTATGAGTGACTATGCTTTCTTTATAACTGGGCAAGAAATTGAGAGTTTTCTCTTGGCAAACCTTTTAATAGCTGCTTCAGAGATGTCCGGCAAGGTGAAGGGCCGTCCTGCTGAAAATGGGGAGCATTCCAAGAGTAAAATGGAAAATGGAGTGGACAGCATGGGTGCCCCAGCCCTTAACACCTACACCCCAGAAGAGATGGTGCAGCAGATGAAAGAACTAATCACTGAGAACAATGAGTTAAAAGGTGAATAATGTGCACGTGAGCTAGTCTTGAAATGCTAGAGCCCCGAGTCTCTTCTGAAGGGTTTGTTTTGTCCTCTGAGTGTGAATTCTGTACTTATTTGTCCTTGCTGGGTAGCATTCACTGTAAAAACAACTCTGCAAGTGACAATGCCAGTTTGATAAGAGACATCAATAGGGTATTTGGTAGGACACATGAAATTTAATTGGTTTGGTAGATTAGGGGGGAGAATAGTCCAATGTAAAGGTGACTTACTTGCTTTAGAATTTTATATATAAGCAGTATAGCACTCTGTATTTTAGAAGGTGCGGTGAAAAATCTCTTCCCATGATGTGCATTTTGCTCATCAACCTCTAAAAGCATTTTTTTCGTTGTATTGTAGAACTGTTGGCTCCATTACAAACATTTTACCAAAGACGTATCAGGAGGGGTGGGTACTGTATCTTTAGTGCTTCACAAAGAAGCTATGCATAGCCCTGCTATGGCAGGGTACATCTGGGAGAAACCAATAGCTTTCCCTGCAAATTCCTAATGATTTGAGTCTTTCAAGTAAGGCAGATTTGTTTCTGGATCCCAGGAATTTAGGTGTCAGTTATTTTTTTCTGTAAATGGTTAGAGCAAAACCCAGGGAATCTGAGAATTTTCTGTGTAAAAGACAGAGGTGTTTCACTGTTTATATGACAGCAGAGCATGAAGTCACATATCTCTTCTTTACATGAGTGTTTAAATTCTTCCTGAATCATTTTTGGACCTGGTCCAAATTCTCTGTCTTATGGGTATCTAGCAGGAAAGTTGTTTGTAGAAGTACCTCTGGTATTTTGCTAAAAGGTCCTATATTATATAAGATAATGTTCTGGGACATATTTACAGCTGCTGTAACTCATAACTTGCAGAATCATTCTCCAGACTTCTTTTTTTCTCATAACCTGAAGGATTTGTGGGCAGTTGATAATAGGACATCAGGACAAAATGGAAGTTACTGGAAAATACAAGTATAAAGGATTTTTAAGCAACTGGCTTTGAGTTATTTGCTATAAAAAAAGCATGTCTAAAATAATTTCATTGACTCTGCCTAAACATCTTGTGAACATTTTACAATAGTAAGACTGACTTTGTTACATACTGACTTTGTTACATGCAGGGAACTGATTTTGCTGGAAGTTGTGTGGTATATGTTTTCAATGCTTGTAATCAAATCTTAACCAAATGTTGGAAGAGAGCCTTGTTGGGCATATTTGAGACATTTGATTTGATAGCATCTGTTTCCATGCAGTAATTTACTACTCTAGGGTGTTTTCCCTGCCAGCTCTCCATATCAGAAGCTCAGTTCAGCAGTTTCATTTGGGCTGATTGTGTAAATACCACACACAGCAAGATACCAAGTACTTCTTGTGAGCAATGCTTCTGGCTTCTTGGTTTAGGAAAAAGTCAAGAAGTCAGTGAGTGTGGGCATGTGATCTCAGCAGTGGATTTAATGCTCTTTATTATAGTGCTAAGGGACTATGGTAAGTTTAGTTTTGGTTTGGTATTTAAGGTATGCCAGACAGAGGCTCACATTTCATACCCAATTATTGCCAACCCATTTGATACTGAAGAACGCTGAGCTCAGTGTAGTGGAAATCTGCTGTTTCATGGGCAGAGTATTAATGTGATTCAATGTCTTGTCTCTGGCTACCATTTAGAAGCCATGAAGTTGCACAACCAAGCTATGAAGGACCGATATGAGGAACTTTCCACCTGGAGAGAGAAGCAGAAAGAAGAACGAGAATTTTATGAGTTAAAGTTTAAGGAGGCAAAGCAGTGCTTGCAGGCCAAATGCATTGAAAATGAACAGCTACAGCAGCAACTTCAGAGCTTAAAGGAAAGAGAAGAAGGAGCTGAAATGGTAAATAAGGAATTGGTTGGATTCACATGCTTTTGAACTGAAAGTCTGGAGCATTCAGTCCCTTCTATGATTCTAGGATTCATCACACTGTCAGGTTTGGAGATTTGTTAACATCTCCATTTTTATCCTTAGCACTAACAAATGGTCTTGACCTGAGGCCTTCGAAGTGTAGTTACAGAAAATTATGGCACACCTGAGATATTTTACATTTTTTTTAACATTTAATAAACAATAATAATTAAACATTTTTACAAAATAAATAAGAATTAGCATTACTTGCTAATTTTTCATTTATTCTTGGATATCTCTTGACTTTATCCTTCCCTTTACTTGTTAAATTATCTCTCTCATGATCATTTAATTGCTTTTTGTATTGTGTTTCCAGGAGCATGTTTTCAGGGAGAAGTTGACATGTAAACAAGCAAAAAACAAATTATGTGCTATCTATTTTTATTATATCAGTCCTCTTTCATGAAAGCTCATTTACTGAGGTCAGATTAGGTCTGTGTTTTTGCTGCTGCATTTGAGTCTATCTGAGCTTTCTGTGTCCTGCCTTTGGCTCTGTTACACATAATTTCTAATGTTGCAGGTGGTTGCACAGTAGCCAGGCAACATTTTGCAGGTGGTACTGAAGGCATCTATGGGCAAAGCCTATCAAAACAAAACCTGCTTTGTGTCCCACATGGTCATGTGAAAAGTTACTTAACAAGAAATTCCATGCAGAGCCAAACTGATGTGTTCTGGTGTCTGGTACCTCCAGGGCCCATGTGGATTCTCTGTTGTCTGATGAAGGATGAGTGTAGTAACCTTTTTCTCAACAGAGTCACTTTCCCTTCCTCTCCAGACTGTTTTGTGGGACTCTGTAAGAAATATTTCAGCATGTAAATCAAAATTGGCCAATAAGCTCAGAAGATGCAAGAGAGAGGAAGGTCATGTTTAAATAGTGTGATTGTGTAAATATTACTTACATAATCTTTACATACTAAAAGTTGTGTTTCAGGATTGTCAAGAAAATTCAGAATTTCATAAATCACTCCGAATTTCATACATCTGGAATATTTTTAAGGAAAAGTAGAAGATTTATAAGCCTCCTACCTGTTGTAGAACTTCTTGTACTTTGAATGCTTAAAGTATGCTGTTGCCAGAGTTTTCCAACCTCCTCAAGAAATCTAAAATCTCTCTCCTTCACTGGAACTGACTCTAAATGCATCCTCTTTCAGTAAAAGCACAAAATCAGAGGCAGCAGCAGGTCAGAGGGGGAGAGTGGTATTGTGGGATGAAAGACACTGTCAACGTAGAGATAGTTTGGAGATACAGCATAATCATAGCACAGAATGCAATTCAGATTCCAGGAGTTGTCCAGAATTTGCGTTGATAGTACGTGATATAACAAAGGCATTATCAGGAGGTGGAAGGCTCAGATTACAAAATGAGGAAGAAACAAACTCACAGGGAAAGTTTCATAATGGGGAGAGGCATTTAAAGGATAGGAAAAAATGAGTGTTCCTGCTTATGCAGAGGCTTAAGAGAGGGTTTGAGTATACTAGAGAAAGGGAAAAGGCAGAAGGTGAAGGAGATGGTCATAATTGGAAGGAAAGAAGTTTGGGGAGAATCTTTGAGGAGCAGAGACTTTGTGGAAGGGATCTAGGATTTTGTGTGAAGGTCAGGGAATCAGGGAGAGATTTATACATGGAAATGGGGTACAAAAAAGCTAGATGGTGGGGAAAGGCTAAGAATGGGGTATGTAGAAAAGGTCGTTGCCCACTGGTCTTTTCTTCCTTGAACTGTGGTTAGATTTGGGAAAAGAGGAATAAGGATATGGATGAAAAAATGCAATAATTCTGGAGGCTGGCTGATACCCTATATGGTAGCAAAAGGCATAGATTCAGGCAAAAATTTACATCCTAATTATCTGTGCATTCACAGAACCAGTCCCACGTTTACCAGCAGCATGATACCCAGTGTTTCATTAACTTGGTTTCACACTTTAGACTTCTTGCTGGTTGGTGAACCAAAACATAGTTTCGGTGTCTGTACAGTGGGGTTTCCAGGCAAGCCTGAGCAGAGAAGAAGGGGTGTAGGACACTGTTATGTTCAGGCCCTGTGCTCCTTGGCTGTTGTTCCCATTTGGTTGGCTAATGCAGGGTGTGTTTATCCCAGGAGGGCTGCATGGCTCCTGAGAAGGAAGTGAAGCAGCTGAAGTCCCAGGTGCAGCGGCTCCAGGCTGAGAAGGCAGATCTGCTCGCCATCATTTCAGAGCTGCAGGTCAAGCTGAACATCTCAGCAGAGGATTCCTTTGTGGAGATTGGGATGAATGTAAGTAAAGGGAATAAAAGGAGCACAGTAACATGCAGTACCAGCCTAAAAAATTTTTTGATTCTTTGGTCGCTCACATTACCTGCCATGGAGCACTTGTGTATTACAAGATGTAGTGGTAAAGGACTTGGAATTAATTTTTGTCCTTCCAGTTTACAGCTCTATGTAAATTAATTTCATAGATAGCCTCTATTGCATTAGTTCAAAATGTTAAGTCTTGTCTTAGTTGGAATTTCTGGGAACATCAGGACTATGTTTTTTTAAGGGGCAACACCTATGCATACACTGGGGGCATTTTCTTTTGAGATTGGGGCTTACTTCCTACTCACAGATAAGTAGAGATGCAGGCAAACAAAATTTAAGTGCAAAACTCTGCAATAGAGAATTCCCTAGGGGCATAAAAATGTACTTTTTTTTATGGTTCTTATATCTGGAAAATCTTTACAGACAAACTGAAATATGAAAATGCAGGCATCTGCTATCCCTCTGTCCCCCGTATCTATCCCTCTGTCCCCCATATCCCCTCTCTGGAAAGTAGATGTGCAACAAGAAACCAAAATAATTTAATTAAAACTTGTTTGGAGTTGTCAGAGAAAACTCAGGGATGCATTCTCCTTTTTTTGGTTTTTTTTTTTGCTAGAAGGATTTGCCTTTGGGCTACAAAGATCAAGGAGTGGGCTTTGTAGTAGGGAAGAAGAGTGTTGTTTTTTTTTAGGAGGCAGGAGAGTGATTTCTAGGCTTATATTGAAAGTCACCTACAGTGCCATTGATTTGCTGTGTGGTGCCCAGTCATCTTCACAGGGGAGAGTGGCTGTGGAAGTTGCTGATGAATGGAGAAGGGCAAATCTCATTGTTGTTCCTCTTCTCTAATCAAGCTGGAAGAGATACGGGGAAAGGAATGTGAAGTATTTAAATGAAGAATTTCCAAATATGAATATGACCTGTAGGAGTTTTTTTATTTATCTGTATTGCTATGATAGCAATTTTCCCTGTTTTTCTTCATTCCTCAAATAAATAAAACTCTGTCCTGCTTAGTCCAAATACCAAGCTAATAGTGGTTTTTTTCTTTCCTAGGAAGGGGAAATAAATAGAACTGCAAAGGAACATCAAGAGAATAGTGGTGAAATGCCCAGTAATGCTGCTGTCTACATGTACGTAGGTTCTTGTGTGATGTGTGTGACTCAGACTTTTGCCTTGGGTTTCATTTTCAATGTAAGGGAACGTCTTTCTATGAGAAGTGCACTATAAATCCTCTTTTTCTTTGCACCCCTCCATTGCAGTAGCTCTACCTTCATAGCACATGGTAAGACCCTCAGCTCTCTGACATTTTTCCTTCCAATTTTCACTAGCTGACAAGAGGGAGTGCATATTCTGGCCAGTTGGCCAGGCATTTACAGACATTCTGACTTGCCAACTCTTCAGGCTTTTAAGGGAGGCCAAACAGAAAAGACAAAGAATAGAGGCTGCAGGGACATCTTTTCTTCTCAGTGGAGACCATCTGATAGAGTATCTGTCCTCTGCCCAATTATACTGATGTTGGTAAGAGTCAGAGATGTTGTAGTCTTTCAGATCTGACCCTGTTTGTGTGTGGTTGGTTTGAAGAGTATCTGTGATGGTGTAGACACACAGTGCAATAACAGAGCCCTTGCTTTTCAGGTTACTGGGTTTAAGATACCAGCATTCTGTTCAGGTTACTTTTCAAAATTTGATCTTTACATCAGCTCTAGGACACAAGGGACTTTCTTGCCCCTGGCTGAACCTTTACTCCTTGTGGACATAGACATCTGATACTGTTAAACTTTCCATTTTGGATCCTGCCCGGTGTAGCAGCTAAATGGTTTTGGCTGAACTCTTACTTGCGATGTGCCTTTGCTTTTGAAAGGGAAGGATATGGAAAGTGCTAAGGACAGAACAGGCCAGAAAGCTGTGCTCCACATACAACTTGTCACTTTCTATGTCGCTGCAAGGAAGAGCAGTGTTTCAGTGTAATGTCATAGAAACGTGTCCTTCAGCATGCAGATAAGAAGTTGAAGGAGGAAAAAAAAAGGTGTTACAAATGTGGACAAAACTGAGAGAGCTGCTGACCACAGACCAGGCTGCAAGTATTAAGCTTGTTGCTAGTTGTGGCTTGTGAGAGCACTGAGTATGCAAAGGCATTCCCTGTGGAACTTGCTTACCTTTGGAGGAATATCTGGGCCATATCTAAAAAGAACAGGGGGCATACGTACCTCTTAAAATATTTCCAGTGTCACCACGTGTCTTTGTCCAGCACTGAAACTTTAGACGGGTGCTGTTAACAGGTTCAAAGAAATGTGATCCACTCAGGATGGATTTATTTCTGTAAGAGTAGAACTGCACTAAAAATCCCCTGATAAAAGTTATTTGCTTAAAATATCCTGGCTGAACACTGTCTTTTGGGTATTGAATTTTGCTCACCACAGGTTTCTTGCTCTCACGAGCACACAGAAGACTCTGCTTTGCTTTCTTTTCTGAACTACAAAAGCAAAGTTTTAAGCACATGCTGTTTTACAGCTGAGACTCTGAAATGTGCAGTATAACCTGCCTGTCTTACCATATAGTTTGGGAATTTTGACTTTCTGTCTAGGCGTACATAAAAATGGAGGTAATGGAATTCAGTATTTTTTCATCCTATTTTTTTGAGTTTTGTATTTGATCTGGTTCTCTTTACAGTTAATATAATGTGATTTTGAAAGGAGCTATAGAATGTGAGGAAGGTGAAACATTAAAGAGATTTTTTTCTGAAAAATAAAGTGTTTTCTGATGGCTATATTTAGTGGTACATGCATTCTTTTCCTGTAAAGGAGTGAGGCACAGATAAGAAATATTCCATATTTTATTGCAAAAAAATAGTTGTTTGTAGGAACAGCAGCACTTTGCAGAAAGGGCTGCAAAATAGGTCAGAGTAAGTGTATTGCGTTTTGTATTCTCATGACTGCTTTTTGCTTAAGTTCCCCCAGCTGGAAGGAGACTGCCTGAGCCCTTCATTTGCACACACAGGGGCTGTGGTTAGTGGTTTTGGCTCTTGGGAACTGGGAATGAGCCCTTTTCTCAGAGCACTGGTTTCCAGCACTGTGTGAAATGGTGGCATCTCAGACTGGATCCCAGCATTCACTATAAGGGAGTGCTCCGGTAAAAGGGTAGCTGTGGTTATTTACATTTGTTTTGGTTTGAAGCAGGAGCACATCTGCAGATGAATCTAAGAATCTGGAGTCTGAGGAGCTAACTGTGAGCCAGCTGCTTTGCTGCCTTAGAAACGAAACTCAGAAGAGGGAAAAACTTGAGAAGGAGCTTCAGGATCACAAAGAGAGGTATGAAGTAGGTGCACTGTAACATCTGGAGCTGTTTTCTTTCAGGGCTGCTCCAGTGACCAAGTCTCTGGATGATCAGCAACAAGCTGAAATATCAGTGTGATTTGGATGGGGAGTTTCCTGAGCACGCAGCTGTAATAACATTTTGTGGTAGTCCTTATAGGGATAAACCACAGGTTGTCTTCCACGGGCAAAAGAGATTTTATGATTTCCTGAAGCACCACAGATCAAGGAAAATTACCCATTTCCTCCTGGGTTTGAACTATCACTGGGTTATTCAGAAAGATATGATGACTAGTTGATGGTACTCTCTCCATTCACTCCTCCACAGTTACTTGGTTTTGTGTGAATCATTTCTGTGTGGGGCCTTATCCAAATCACTATGTCTAAAACTGGATTACAGTCCTCTTCGTGACATTTGCCAGCTATATTTAGCAGTGTGTGAGCTTGCAAAAGCTTCTTAGAAATATCTAAAATAAGTTTAATTCCAAACTTATCTAAGAGAGAGAGTTTTCACAGTGAGGCCCGTATAAAGGTGTGTCTCAGCTCAGTTCCGTGGGTATAAATCAGCATGACTTTTCAGGAGTGGCAAATCCCCAAGCTGTAGCTGTGCTCTGTGAAGATCCCACTTCACAGAGTAAGACTTCCTGGGCACTATCTACTATGAAAGGCTGGTGTCACCATAATTGCTTCTATGTGGTCTTCCTAGAAGAGGTAATGAGCCATAACCAAGCAATTCTTAGAAACCTTAGCCCCTGAAAATACCACAGGAAAACAGAGGCAATATTAATCGCTGGATTCAGTGAACAGACTGACTTATTTCCAAGGAGTTGGCAGTTTTGGACTCTACCAAAGATCAGTCCCTTTGGTCTGAATGTCATGACCTTCACCACACCTGCAGACTTACGCACACATTTCAATTAAATGTACACAGTGTCCTGTATTCTTCAAGAGCCCCCATGATTGTGCAGGCCTTCCTGCATGCCTGTGGTTTCCATTCTGCCTTGTGGGTTTTTTTTTTTTGTGCTGTGATGTTACGATGAGAGTACATCACTTGCATGAAATCCTTGTATGGTTACAATCTCACCTGAAACATAGACCAAATCCATCATTATTGGCTCCTTCTGTTTTCCAGACTGTCAAAGCTGGAAAAGGAAACCAGAAACTGCCTAGAGAGTGGGACACAAACTGAGCAGGAAGAAGAGAGTTCAGAAGCTGTAAGTACCTGCCCTGAGCTAAGATTTAACAACATACAGCTGACTTGCTGAGGTCAGCAACCTCAGAATCTAGATTTCCACTTGCACTCAGGGAGCCAGGGGGAATTGTCCTGCACAGGAAATGGAAGGGAACTTTGAAGTCTCCAATGGATAGGTATGGGGTGGTTCCAAGTTATGTCAGCCACTACAAAGGAGTGGAATTGTTGGGCAAGAATTAGGGAGGCTTGGCATAACTGCAGTTATACCTCATTGCCCTGGCCATGCCCAGAAAAATGAGAGAAATACAGTAATTTCTAGCTCCAGAAATAGCCTAGACTGGGTGAATTTCCTCACTGCTGCCTATGTCAGCTTTTGGATCAGAATCCAGTGACAGCATACTGTAAAACAGACTTTAAATGTGGAGCTCCTATGGCACCTGCTTTAGCTTTGTTCATATTTTTAGTGGGATCGGTTACAATGGTGGGGCATAACTATCTTGGATTCAGACTCAGTTCCAGGCAAAACCTTTGTCCTGATATTTTCAATTAAGGATTTGAAAGAATGTTGGAGTTGGGATTCAGCTCCAGAGTCAGACATTTGCAACTGTAAAGCCTCTGTGTAAGACAAGCGTGCAATCCCATAGCCATGGAGATCCATGCTGGTTCTATGCAAATGCATGATACAAGCAACAAAGAGTGCTTGTGTGTGAGGTGTGTGAGCTATCTCAAGTGCTGCATGGAAATATGCTATGGTACCTGCTGGAGATCTGTGCCCTTCTGAAGGTCAGGACAAGTATTTTAGGGCAGGGCTGGATTGGTTAAACAAGACCAGCTGCAGTCAGGCCAAGAGGTGCCCTTCCTAGAGAAAGCAGATGATGTCTTTGTTAATTAATGCTTTCCATTGCTCTTATCTCAACTTTGCCTGAGTTACACCCTGAGCCCAATGCTCCTCATTGAAGCGCTGATACTGAGGTCAGCACTTGTGCTTGTCCTGGCAGCCATTTCCATGTACTCTGATGGGTTTTTTCAGAGGCTCTTTTCAGCAGAGCTCGTTACCTGCCCCTGTGGTAAAATGTAGACTTTTAGTGGAACAATGGAGCGGGAGGCAGTGTAGAATAATTGTGAAGCCTAGTAGATGGGGCCTAATTACTGAGTATAGAGTGTAACTGTGCAGGCTGACTTAGGCTGTTTTCTCTAGAGTGAGACTTTCTCTAGAGCCTGCAACTTTACTATCTTGAATTGTCCATATGTAATTTTCATTATTTTTTCTCTAAAAGGTTGGTAGTGAAGTAGAAACCCTGAATCTGCAAGTTTGTGCTCTGTTTAAAGAGCTTCAGGAAGCCCATGAGAAGTTAAAAGAAGCAGAATTGATTCAGAAGAAACTTCAAGAAAAGTAAGGCTCAGAAGAGCAAAAGTTCTGTCGTGACACCCAGTACACACTGGTATGACAGCTCCCACCTTGGGAAACTCACCACCTCTACAAATATCAGCTTAAATAACTGCTTCATAGAAGTGCTGTAAAAGAATGTTCCTTCTTTGTAAGTGGAGAAGTGCAGAAATACAGCAATTGTCAGAAAATCTGAGCTGCCAACCTAGTTCTACAAATAGAACCTCAGTGCCTTGAATTGTAAGATTTGGGATTTAACCCTTCATGATGTAAATGCAAATCTTTTCTGTTTTCTCCTTCACATAATCAATCCCTATTCTGGCTTTAGGGGAAAAAGCCAAGGGACCTGATTATGACATTTTCACATGAGTTTTCTGGGCTTTTGAAGAAAATTTTGTAGGTTATAAAACTGGTTACAAGACCCTCACTTTTTTTGCTTAGCTTCCTGTCAAATTCCAGTTCTTTGAGATTCATAATAGTAAGAAAGTAAGTGTTGGTTTCGGTAGCTTTGTTTTCTGATGGTTGTGTGTAGATTGATTTTTGTCTTTCTGTGTTCTTCATCAAAATAAGCTTTCAAAATGAACCACATAACTACTCTTTTTGCTATATGCCTAATGGGAGGCAGGAGAGGGTGAACATGAGAGATCAACCTCTTTTTCTTGTTCTGTCAGGTGTCAGGTACTGGAAAGAAAAAGCTTGGCTGCTGCATCGGAATTGGAGGAGAAGCAGCAGCTAATATACACTATCAAGAAGCTGGAACTTCAGGTGGAGAGCATGCAGGCAGAGGTCAAGCTGGAACAAGCCAAGACACATGAAGAAAAGTGAGTATGACTTGGTTTTGTATTCCAGGGAGGTATTGTCAGTGAGGAAGCGAAGTCCAGGGGAACCTGGCCAAAGGGGAATTGAAACTGAAGTACTATTTTTGTGTCCTGCACCCTTTAAAATTATATTATGTTTGTAGATTATTAATTAGAAGTCTGTATTCTTTCATCTGCTGGACCCCTCACTTAGGAATACTTGAGCTGTGAACTCTGACTCATCTCTTCCTTTAATCATAAAGTCAAAGGTGGAATAGAGCCAGGTGTAACGTGCAAGTGGAGGAAGCAGAGAAGTGACAACAGCTGTGCCACTGACTAGCAGGGGTAAATGTGGACACATCCTGGTGGGCAGGGACAAGTCAGGTGGTGACAGTGCTGGGAAAGTGACATTAATGAAGAGGTCTGCAATCCCTACAGTATGTTTGCACTAGGAGAGTCAAGTGTGTGGTGAAGCTGAGGTAAAAAGAGGCTGTTTGCTTTGGCTCCCTGCTCCCTTTCATGGGCAGTCCATGTAAGGAGTGTGAAAATGTCAGTCCAAGCTATTCAGAAAGGCTGAACTTCCTGAAGGACACGTCTTCAGCTGCTGCAGAAGCTGCTTGTTATCTTTGGATTCTGTGTCTGGTTCTTCTGATGCATGCTCCTTCACTTGACGTCTGAGTCAAGACTTGGATGTCTTCCTAAGAGAGGTGTTGCATTTTGAACAGAATTTGTGAGCTTCATATAAAAATACTAAGTGATGGATTCTTCAATATGAAGTGCAGATGATCAGTAAGGACATTCATTTGCACTCAGTCCATGGATAGAGGAGCACACAACTCATTGGAAGAGAGATGTTGAGACATGGAGCATGACTTTTGCTCACCAGAAATGCAGACTGATTTGAAAGGAGCTGGTAATGGCTTTTTTAAAATTCTAACACTATTTAGATTTCAAAGAATTGTTTCAAACCTTCATTTCTTTTCTTGTCATAAACAGGGCAAGATACAATAACCTGCAGGATTCATATAGCAAACTCCTTCCTGAGCTCACTGAGGCAATGAAAAAAATTGATGAAATGAAACTCAAAGAGGTAAACTCATCACAAGAAGAAATAGTAATCAATTAGGGGTGAGCAGGAAGGGATGGAAGAACACCTCTAGGATCAAATTTGGGCAGGAAACAATTGTCATCCCTTCTACATAATGATATGCAACACAGTAGCACTACTCTGATAAAAATAGATCCTGTGCTGTCAGTTACAGAAAACTTTATCCATACATCAGTACTTCCATGGTGTTTCCTGGTTAAGGTCTAATCTGCAGTACAGCATAGAGTCCAGTCTTTAGACAGAAGTGATACACAAAGGCACATCAGTGTTCCTGCAGCATCATTTAAAAAAATTTTGGGAGGAAAAAATCTTAAATATTTTTGTATTCTTAAATAGAATGCCTGCCACAGTGAGGTCTTGTTAATAACTGAACCACCATGGAAGTGCCAGATTGTTCTGTGTAGTTTCAGAAACTAGGAAAACATCTTTTACAGTGTCGACTAGGGAGTTGCCTTTTAATTTGATACAGTGTAGTTTGAAAGCTCAAAGCTAACCTTTAAGGTAATATATCAGTCACGAGTGCTTTCTTAGTCCAAGTTCCTTTGGTGACCAAAATTGGAATCTTCTCCAAGGACAGGAGGAGTAAGAAGCAACCATTCACTTTGAGGGGGTGATATCTGAAATTCATCTCATAATCACAGTTCTTCTTTGCAGCTGGACAGAGTGGATAAAGCTGTGGTGGAACAACTGACAAAAAAGGTGGAGTTGGCAGAGCAAGCCCTTGCTGCAAAGCAGCTCCAGATAGATGAAATGAAGCAGATAATTGCTAAGCAAGAGGAGGACCTTGAAACTATGTCTGTGCTCCGTGCTCAGGTATGAGCTCTTCTTCACAAACTGGCTACTTCCCGATCCAATATTCAGAAATCAGAAGGTATTTAATGGCTCACTCTGGAATACTGAATATGTTTTCTCAACTTCAAAGCATAATTGCCTTACTTGGCTTGCATTGCAGATCCCTGCAGAGCCTTTACCCACTATATTCTGGGGCTCTGCAGGAGGAACTCTATATGCTGGAGTCTGGCACAACAAACAGAAGTTGGTAGTAGATGTGTATTTAGAACCACTGGCTTAAGAATCACTGCATATATTTTAGGGATGATTTTATTCAAACCAGCATGTGTTAAGTAACTAAAAAGGGTTTGCTTAACATTTAAGGAATAGAACTGGCTTCTTGGCCTGGTTCCACTGTCTGAGCCACAGATTTGTCAGTGTAATCAGTCAAGTCACCTCCTCACTGCTTGTCTGTGTCTTGTTCCTGCCTCTGTACAGCAGAGGCAATAGCTGTGTCCCAAGTAAGCCATTTGAAGAATCTTTTAGAGAATCCAGAAACTGTTAAGTCTTCTTCACCTTGTGAGAAGTGCAGGTCTTGGCTTTGCAGTGTGTGGGTGTTTTGAGTAGATGCAGATTATGATACAGATTTGTGATTTTGACATGTAATACACAAATGTGGTTCAGTCAAAGTTACAAATTTTCAGCTTGATTTCATTTCTCTGATCAGATGGAGGTTTATTGTTCTGATTTCCATGCTGAGCGGGCAGCAAGAGAGAAGATCCATGAGGAGAAGGAGCAGTTGGCTGTCCAGCTGGCATACCTGCTAAAAGACCAGCAAAACCTTGAAGATCTTGGCCGGTGAGAACGCTTTGGCTGAACTGTCCTGTTGCTCTGTGTGCTGGAGTTGACCATCATTGTATCATGAGCATCTCAGTAGAAAAGCAAATACCTTTGCAGACATTTCTTGTTTAATTTGAATTTAAAAGAGAAAAAAAAGTGAATTGGCTGACTTCTCATTTTAATTTTCTGGTAGAATCACTGTAAAGTGTGTTAGTTCTTAGTTGGGTGCCTTAACAAGTTTTCATTTCGGATGATGCATGCTTGGTAAATTCTCCCTGTTGATCCATGTGAGTTTCTTTGGATTCTGGCCTCAATTTTAGCAGTGGAACTGCAGCTAATATAGCTCTGTGTGTGCCAGGGATATCTGCTGCTTCTCTGGGAGGCAGTGGTGAGTACACAGTTCTGAGTCCTGTGGTAGTTGAATCAAGTTACATTTCACATTACCTGTACACTGAGCCCTTTTCCTGGTATACCTTGCTTTTCTACTTTAATCACATTTGCAGTTTTCCCTGAACAGCTGAGAGTCCTTGGGGCTTTCCAGAGAAGTGTGCCCTAGATCCCTAGGTGTGTGGCTGCCCAAATCCTGCTGCTGGTGTCAGTGGCATGACCCTGATTTCAGCAGGCCCCTGGCATGATCTCACAAAGCAGCAGCATTTGTAGGTCCTGTTTCTGAGCAGCAGTTGTGAACTAAATGCATGACCAATTGCCAGAAGTCTGTTTGCAGAGCCCTTGACTTGTTTATTCTTTGCAGAACCTCTCTGGCAGAGATGCAGAGTCGCCATGGAGCCAGGATGCCGGATCGGGAGCACTCACCTCACCTTGTCCAAAGAGGTACTGCAAGCATTTTCTCCAGCTCTCAGGGCAGGTTCTGGTTAAACCAGCTTTGCTTGGCTGCAGGCAGCTTTGCTGTGGCTATTCTGGCAGCTGGTAGCTGCAGAGAGCAAAATCAGGTAATTTAATACATAATCATTTATCTTCTCTGCTTGCAGGAACTAGTAGTCAAGACTGGCCAGAGGAGCAGAATATTTCAATTTATTCATGTCCTAAATGTGCAGAAATTCTACCTGATTTGGACACACTTCAGATTCATGTTATGGACTGCATTAACTAAGTGATGCCCTCCAATGCTTCATCTTCTGGAATTTCACCTGCCAAACACTGGGTTTTTATCCTTCTTGCTCAAATAATGCTCAGCTCTTATGTCCTATGAAGGAGGTTTTCAGGGGTTTTCTCATTAATTCAATGGGAAAAGGGTAAAACTCTTCCCCTGCCCTGTAGTCACTAATCTTGTTGTAATCTGCTTTAGGGAAAGCGTTTTCATAGATTAACAACATGGATGTGCTACAGAACTCGCAGTGTGTCTGCTGCTATGAAACCTTTCAGGAACATTCCCCTGAAGTGCTCTGCTCTATGGCTACTCTACAGAATGGGGCTGAATTACTGAAGTTGGAAGAGAGATGAGATATTTGCTGATCAACTCAAAGTACTGTGAGCCTGTAAATACTTCATCTCTCATATACTATATATCAGGGAAGTAATACACAAAAAAGCTGTGTGAGAAGCTTTCAGCAAAATGGAATAGTGCTGCGTTCATTGAGCATCTGAAGTGAACCCTGTTCTTTCTCCAGATGGCAATTTTTTGCTGCCCTTGTGACCATACTAATCTGATGTTAAATTTTTGATGGCTTATGTAACTTCTTGCTTTAGCCAGATATGGGTAAGGTTTAAAACAAATCAGCTAGGTCTGATATATGTAGCTCCTGGTGTACTCAAGTCACTTGGTTTTATAGAACTGTTAATTTTTAAGATGTTGTCTTAATTTTTCTTTATTGTAATAAAAGCATTTGAACCTGTACAGTATTGTGGTAGAAAGCACTGAGATGGATGTAACCTAATTTAAAAACAGTATAGTGGATTTTCACATATCAAAATAAATCTATTACAATTATAAATTTATCTATGCCTGTGAATACTGGGGAGACTGAAATAGGATTGTCAATTCCGTAAGTCTGAAAAGCTTGTGTAGGAAGAATCATACTGGATTAGTTCTGTTCTTGCCCTCTCAGGTGTTTTTATCATAACAAAAAAATCTCTTTTTTGCCCCTGTAATTTGAGTAAGTTTTTTACTTTGCTTGTTGTCACTGTTGTTCTAATTATCATTTGTAGACTCTGGATTCTTATTTTCTGTTATAGCTCATATACAGCTTCATCCATAATTTCATGTAACACAAGAGCTGACTCTTGTGAAGAGGTATTCATCAGCCTGTTTGCAACCTTCTTCATCAATTACAAGTAGTCCCAGCAGATGCAATCTCTTACTGCCTCTTAATTGGTTCCTTGTGACAGTAGGATTTATGGGCTTTTTTACCCTGAATCCAATTTTATTATGGGAGTTTCGTGACAGTTATGGATTCTGCAATGATCAAAATCTGATGGAAATGCTACTAGGCCAGAAGCAAACTAACAGAATGATAATAGAGCTGATTTCATCTGAGAAGTATTAACCTTAATGAAAACACAGAAAATCAATGTGAGAGGCTGAAGGAGGAATTACTTATGCATTTGTCAAGTCAAAATAAATAATTTGTGGAGGTTTCAGAGAGAGGGGATCTTAGCACAGGAATACTAACAGGAAACCATGGACATTAGCTGAAGTAGGTCTTCATAGAAAGATAATAGAGTAGGTCTAGTAGTACAGATTAGGAGGGACAAGGAACTCCAAAGAACAAAGCCACAGTACTCTGAAATGTTCATGCAACAGGAACTATTATTTTTCTGTTGTTATCACTAACTGCAGTCCAGCAAGCAGCCTGTACATCCTCAGAAATATTTTTCACACAATTACAGTTGTACCCACGAAATACTGAACCAGACTACAAACTTCTGTCCACTGCATGTGGCAATAACTGGGATTGAATTTGCTGGTGTAATGCAAGTGTTGACATTATTTAGGTTATCCAGATGAGGATGGTGCCTGCTATGACTCCTCCCTGAAGGCACTCTGGCCAGACACGGTCAACTGCAGTTAAATGGGCTCATCCCATTTATCAGGAATAAGGTGTCCAGCGGGACCAGGGATGTCCTTCTTCCCTCTGTGCTGGGCACTGGTGTTGCCACACCTCAAATGCTGTGTCAGTTCTGGGTACCTCAGTTCAGGAAGAACATTGAGGTGCTGGAGCACGTCCAGAGATGGGAAACAGAGATGGTGAAGGGTCTGGAGCACAAGTGCTATGGTGAGCAGCTGAGGGAGCTGGGGGCTCAGCCCGGAGAGAAGGAGAATCACCGTCAGGCTCCCTGTATCCCCGACTGGAGACTGCAGCCAGGTGGGGGTCAAAGCTCTGCTCCCAGGCAACCAGCGACAGGACGAGAGGACATGTGCTCAAGCTGCACCAGGGGAGGTTTAGGCTGGACTTTGGAAGAATTTCTTCACCTGAAGGGTGATTCGACGTTGGAATGGGCTGCGCAGGCAGGTGGTGGAGTCACCGTCCAAGAGGGTGTTGCCGGGACGTGACGCTCAGTGCCATGGTCTAGTTGACATGGTGGTGATCAGTCATAGGTTGCATTCGATAGGACTTTCCCAACCTCATCGATTCTGGGACTCTGCGATCCCCACGCCGCCAGCGCTCCCCGCCTCTCAGGGGCGCGCTCCCCGCCTCTCAGGGGCACCCTCCCCTCCCCTCCCCTCCCCTCCCCTCCCCTCCCCTCCCTCCTCCCTCCCCTCCCCTCCCCTCCCCTCCTCCTCCCCTCCCCTCCCCTCCCCTCCCCTCCCCTCCTCTCCGCTCGCCCAGAGCCAACATGGCGCCGGGCAGCGCTGCTGCTGCCAGTACTAAATATGGCGCTTGCGCGCATGCGCGGGAAGGGGCGGAGCCGATCGGAGATTTGGCGGGCACTTGGAAGCGCGCGCGGCGGTGAGTGGAGTGTGTGAGGAGATCGGGGGGAACGGAGCACCGGGAGTGAGTGATCCCAAGGGATGGAGCCTGGCCCGGGGATCGGGGGGAACGGAGCACAGGGAGTGAGTGATCCCAAGGGATGGAGCCTGGCCCAGGGATCGGGGGGAACGGAGCACAGGGAGTGAGTGATCCCAAGGGATGGAGCCTGGGCCGGGGATCGGGGAGCCGCGGGAGAGGGAGCCGCGGGGGAGGTCGGGGTTCCACTGGGTAGGGAAGGCGGCCGAGCGGGGAGAGGGACCGTGAGGGGAAAAGCGCGGGGTCCGCGGTGCTCACTGGCCTTGCCTACTCGTGCGAGTTCTGCAGTTTTGCTGAAAATTAATATTGCGGAGCAAGAGAGAGCTGTCAAAATTTATGCAAAACAAAAGTCTCTGCAGCAGGAAGACCTGTGAGCACAGTTAGAGTTTGGGTTTGTGACTCATTTGACCTCAGTGGAGTTCCCGTCTTCCTTACCCGAGCTTCCCTGGGATTGTTTTCCTCGGACCCTTCTCCGTGAAATGGAGAAGCTGCGAGAAACGCAGAATGTACGCTTTTGAGAATAACAACTGTTAGGCTTTAATAACTAGTTAAATGCTAATTGCAATTATGGTTACAGGACTGGTGAGGTGGAAATGTATGTGAGGGTTTTAAATTTAGTGCAGTCCTCCTCTGCAGCTGTAAACAAAACTAAGCTGGTGGATTGCAAGTTGTTAAATAAGGAGCCTCAACACAATATGTATTTCTAGATGAGGTATATGTACTTAACAGTATCATTTTTGTTCTCCCTGTAACAGAGAATATTTTGCCTTGAGGGGTTCTTGAAGAAATCCTGGTGAAACCATGGACGGTAAGGGAGAAAATACTCTTACTTTGAGTAGGAAATGTGTTTTCTTATCAGCATGTTAGTTAATAAGTTCAAATGTTCAGAAAACCTGGTAAGCCTTTTAGTAAATGAATTTACATTCCACTGAGTTTATTTGCAGAAGTCTTTAAGGTTGCCTCTTGCTTTCCTTCTTGTTACTTTCCTGTGAGGCTGCTCTGTGCCTTCCCTTGTTTGGTGTTTTCCGCAGAAGCAAAGGCCAAATCAGTTTCTTGGTTTGTTCAGAATTTCAGTTCTGCTCTGTCTGCCCCACTCCTTCCTCTGTTCTTGTCTTTTCTCCATTATCTGTGCCTTTGTTCCTATTTCTTTGTTCTCCATGTTCTTCCATGAGCAAACTAGTTCTGAGAATATGCTTTGTTGCCTGCCTTGCATCTCCCTCTTTCCCTTCCATTGGCCAAAGCCACATGGGTGTCTCTGTTGGCTGCATCTTTACAGGTTCCAGGCTTTCCTGTGTTACAGCAGCTGCAGTGCAAGGAGCTGCATAGGAGGAAAAGCCAGTGCTGAGTAGCTGGCAAGTTTTCTGCTGACTTGCCAGCGTGTATCACAAGCTGAGAGTGTCTGCAACATTTCCATCTGACCTCACAGGAGGGAGCTGTTCTAGATGCATTTAGCCAAAGCTGAAGTGGTTTTTTAAAAAATGCCACTTGCTGCTCTGATTTAGTTTCAGTTGTCATTAGCTTGGAATCAGTGTGTCTTGGATGTTTTATTCCTTGGCAGCTTTCCACTAACTGGACAGAAATAACTCTGAATTTAATTTTTGCCTTAGCTGATGATGACTTGGATCTGTTGGCTTCCCTCCTGGAAGAAAATGAAGCAGCTGAGGAGAGGAATTCTCCTGAGGAGGAAGATGCTCCAGAGGATGAGGGGGGAGAACCAGATGAATACGATGAGCTCTTTGATGCAGAAGATGATGCATCCTACACTGAGGAGGTTGATGCTGAGGACAGCATGAGTGATGAGCAGAAGGAGAACGTGGCTACACTGTTTGGAGATGTGGATGACCTGCTGGAAGAGGAGCAGGCAGAGAAAGCTGTCACTTCTTCAGCTCCCAGTCAGGCGAAGGAGAAAACCAATGAAGAACTGCAAGGTTTCTGTAACAGCATCTTTGATCTGTTTTGTTGAATATATTTTGTCTCTAGAGAACTAACAGGCAGGAGGTAGGGCCTGCTGCTTCTTGATGGTGGCTGGGGAGGGAATACAGAATGACCTTGTGAAAGTTTCTAAGTTCAGTTTTCAAGGCTTAGTGGCCACACTCAGCAAACCTATTTTTTCCGAAAGAAAAACAGAGGACCTAAGTAAGCCAGGGGGACTAACTAGCTGTGCTGAGCAGGATAGGGGAAGATGCCTGTGTACCTGTGCCTTCCTCCTCAGGGCTTATTGCCAGCAGGTTCTGCCATACCAGTCAGTGTGGAAGCAGAGCTGGCTTTACGTTTCCTGTGTCCAAGCTGTGTATTTGATTATATTAGAGGCACTTCTTTATACTAAGGAGTGCAATCATCAGCCATTTAAATTTTCTTGTGGTCAGTAGGAAGGTTGTATTATACATGGGAAAGAACATACCCCAACTAAGTAAAGTATTTTTATGAGAAGAGCCAGCTCCAGGCTGTATGGAAAAGTTTGCCTTCACTGTGAGCTGTGTACAATCAAGTAAATCTGCATTATGACTCAAGTCTTCGTTTTCTAAGTTTTCATGATGCAGTAAAATTGCCAGACTTCCAAGGATCTCATAAATCCCTATTTGCAATGGCTTCCTGCTGTCTTCATTATTATCCCTTTTTTCTCCTTTCTTTCCCAGCTGAGCTGAGAAAATTGCAAGAACAGATGAAGACGTTACAAGAGCAGTTGCAGAAGACTGCTCTTGGGCAGCAATGCAGTTCAGGTCCTGAGAAGAAAACCCCTGGTAATGAGACTAACTAAATGGATTTATGATTTATTGACTTACCAACGTGAATTTATAGACAGGACTTATGCTGAAGTGACCACTAAGTAGCAAGGAGGAATGGTGGTCTGGTGTATTCCCACACAGGTTGTTTCTTACAGCTACAGATTAAATCAGTTTTGGTCTCTGCATCATGGATTAATTCTACATTGGACAGCTTTCATGACTAAGTGCTCCAGACTTTTCTGGAAGTGTCCCTTCTTACTGGCAGATGTTGTACACCCAGTAAACACAGCTGTCTTGGATGTAGTAACGAAACTTCACAGAAAAATTACAAAGCAGAGGGATGTTTCCACTTGCCACAGCTTTGAGGTTGCAGTGATATGCGAAGTTTTAAGTTGTCATGGGGAAGAATCATTGGGGCTTTTCCAGCTGTCGCATTTCAGATGCTGACAACTTGGCTGAAGGGTTTCCATGCAGGGCACTGACTTGGACTTGTTATTCAGGAATTACGTGGTTTGGAGCAGTGCTTAGAGTCTGAGTCCAGATCCCGTGGTCTCATAGTTTTTTGTTTCCTTGGCCAGGTAAATCTCCCTGTCCACCCTTAAAGGAAAGGAAAGTTCAGAAGCTGCAAGAGTCACCGTGCTTCTCAGCCCAGCTGGGCAATCCTTCACCACCAGCCAAGCGAGGAATCCAGAAATCAAAAGCATCCTCAGCAGGTACCATTCTCAGTCTGCCTTTCCCTGGAACACACTGGGCATTTGTCAAAAGGTTGTGGTTCCCAGCAGTGGTGTGGACACATCCAGGACAGTGTTACACTAGCCAGTGCACCAGGAATGGTCTGGTCACAGTGGCAGAGAGCTTATTACGGTTAATTATTGCATTCTTTCTAATGGGAGCTATGCCTTTTTTTTTTTTTTTTTTTTTTCTGTTAAAGAGAACAAGATTCCTCCTCCACAGCAAGTCCTTAGTCTGGCGTTCCAGCCTGTCAAATCTGCCGTAGGGAACACACCCAGTAAGGTGACCAGAGAGAAGACTTCTCACGTGCCTGCATGCTCCAGTGCAACCACTCAGCCAGTGTCTGTGGAAACCTTCTCAGGACTGAGATTAAGGTCAGCAGCCCAGCTCTGAGCTCTGTCTGGGGACAACCCCTCCAGTAATGGCAGAGAAAATGCAATGTATATATGTGGTTTAACCATGTCAGATTAGTCACTTGTCATCCAGGGATGCAACACAAAGCCACAGCACTGGCTGGTTGGTCAGTAATTAGGTAACATTGACTTTTGGCTTAAGTACCATGTTTCTGTTTTCACCTCTGTTCTTTTCTAACAGAAAAGCTCTGATTTTGTTTGCACTGCCTTCCCTGGGACATCCTCACTGGTGGAGCAGGGAAGCAGTGGGCATGTGCAAAGCCCAGCTGAGCTCCAGTTGAGGCAGTTTTTGCTCTACACAGAAGCCTCAGGAGCCACTCACCATCCCCATACTCAGTGTGGCCACAAGAGGACTCTGAATCCTCACAGAGTCCTCACCAGAACCCAAGCTGTATTCCCAGCTCAGTCAGCCATTCTTGGTTATTCTGAAATGAGCAGAGTTAATGCAAGCTTGGGGCTGAGTTTCAGTGCAGCTATTTGGACAAAAACCAGTGTGATCAGTAGCATTCTGAACAAGGGGTTTTGTTCAGAGGTGCACAAGAGGTGTTTTGCAGCAAGATGTAATCTTGGAAAATGCTGGATAGTTTTGATTGTCCATTAATGCCAAAGGATGTGTTCTCTTTTACCTGCTTTCATTGGATGTAGAAAACCCCGAGTGTCTTCAGTTGAAATGAACAGGAAAATGGCTAACAGGAAGCTCATCCGACTGTCCCAGCTGAAGACTAAACTTGCTACTGAAAATCTGGAGGAAATAGACTGGGTAACATTTGGAGTCATAGTGAAGAAGGTCACTCCTCAGAGTGCAAATAATGTAAGTAACTTTACTATATTCCTTGCTCAATTCAAATGAAATGCTGGTGGTCTTTCCTGAGAAACTTTCCTAGGTCTTCAGCTTAATCAGCCAACTCCATGTAGTTAATGGGAAACTTCTGTATTTAAGATTTTAGCTTGTCTGGTTTCATGAAGTATTGTACATGTCCTATAGAAAGTCATTGATGAAACAGATCTGGATATGCTGTGGTTTTGTGTGTTCAGTGGGGTAAAAACCTCTTAATTCAACAAGCAAGTGTGCTGTCCAGCTTTAATGCCAGAAAGGTTGGTGGTGGCAGAATTACTGTACTGTTTTGGCCTGTAAGAACCCCAGAACTGGCAGCACGGATGGCTGGAGATACTGTATCTAACCTGTACTTAGGCAGAGATAACAAATTGTGTTTTTCTAAATCATGAAACCTTGGAGAGGGGGAAACCAGAATAGCTCTTTAAAAGAATCAGCAAGAGGGGATGCAGTCAGTGCTGCTGCACCAAAGCTGAAAGGAAAGGGAATGTCTGTTCCAGGGCACGACCTTCAGCATCTGGCGGCTGAACGACCTGCGGGATCTCAATGAGTGCGTCTCGCTCTTCCTTTTTGGTGAAGTCCACAAGGAGCACTGGAAGACCGACCAAGGCACAGTCATTGGGCTGCTCAATGCCAACCCTATGAAACCTAAAGAAGGCTCAAACGAGGTGAGAGGATTTTTCACTTGCCCATCAGCTGTAGATAAAAACCCATAGCTGAACCTTTTCATATTTGGATGAGATTTATCTTTACAACACATCTCAAGGTTGAAATTGCAGCAGTCTGTGCAACAGTTTGAATTGCATTCAGGTAGTTGCATGGTGTCTATTTGCTCCTGGCCTCCTGGAAAACTGAACTTCAAGAAGTCCTATTAAGCATTTAAACCCATATTTTATTCCAGTGTTTAATCTGCTCTCAGTAGCAGTTGACTCTTCCACAAATAAAGGGAATGTGTTTTCATTTCAGTTTATTCAGCTATTTCAGTGCAACACCTATTTTAGCCTAGAGGTCTCTCAAAGCTAAAAAAGGTGGAGAAGCTCATTTCACTCTTCTAATTCAAGCATGAGATACGATTGCAAAATGTTTCTGGTTCAAAAATCACAACTGAAAAGTGGCAATATTTGATTTATTAAACAAACAATGTATTATGTAAATGTATGTCGGTTGATACATAATAGTTCACTTGTTTAATCGATTATTTATAAATGCAGAACATGATGAATTACTTCTCTGTATGTACCAAAACATTTAAGATGGCTTCATTTTGCTAATAAATTAATATCTTTTTAATTGCACTGGAATGGAACATGTTTCCAGTTACTTCTGTCAAGGGGAATTTCAGTCTAAATAGCCAATCATGTAGTGTTCTGCATTTTAAATTCTCCAAATAGAAAAATTAAGGATCTCATTAATTGTCTTTTAAGCTATATAATTGCTTAAATTAGCATGAATAAGCAGTCGACAGTCCCGTTGGTGAGCAGAAAGGCACACCAGATTTAATAGGAGGGCTGAATTTAACTGTCAAGAATGGCTCTGCTTAGCTAAAATGTTCTCATTTATTTCTACATTAAAACTGACTTCTGAAACTGTCCCTTGGCTACAGGCACAATTCCTGGTATCTTTGGTTGTGTGAAATAAACACTGTTCTTGCACTCAGTTTTGATTAGACCAAGACATTTGGAGAGGGTCAGAGAGCCCTGGTACAGCTCTTCCTCCCATCCCCTGCTGGATGTGGGGGTCATGGTGGCATCAGAGCCAAGCAGCTGTAGAGTTCCATTTACAGCACAACTAGATCTGCCTTAGGCGTTTTTTGGTTTCCTGAGGCTCTGAGCATAGAACTCAAATGTCTTTCATCTCTTTGTGAGAAATAAATTCACTTTTTTTTCTTTTTCTCTGAGCCTTTTCTCAATCTGAATAGGACCCATGGCTTTTTTAAGCTAGGCCTGCCTTTTAAGACTATGTTGTTAGTACCAGAGGTACCAAACCAGACTGGAGACAAACAAAAAACATCTAGAAAGAGGCCCATCCAGGCCTTAAGGTGTGTTCTGATTTCTGTCTAGGTGTGTTTGTCTGTTGACCATCCCCAGAAGATCCTCCTCATGGGAGAAGCTCTAGATATGGGCACCTGCAAAGCCAGGAAGAAGAACGGTGATCCTTGTGCACAGATTGTGAACCTGGTCTGTATCTCAGGACATTCCTAAGGTGTTGGTGAAAATCTGGGTGCTGATTTTCTACTGATGCTCTGACTTTTTGGTTTGTTTCTGGATCTTGACTCGCAACTAACTAAAGTGGGTGGAGAAAGTGAGAAATGAAACCCAGAGGACCTGAGTTTGTGCTGTCACTGTGCAGCAGCAGTGGATTTCCCTAAGTGCAAGGCTGGTGCTGCAGTGAAAGGAGGTGGTCTTGACCCATGTCTGCCACACCCTTTCACTCTCCTTTGCTCCAGTGCAAGTTCCATGCAGTGCACTAGATGAACTCATCCAGGGCAAAACTAGGAGATTTTTCTTGGGAATGGCTGGGGTTTTTATCGTGGTTTTAACTCAATGAGCTCCCTGGTCCAGTGTGCCTGCAACTGTTAGAATATTTATACCTGAACGTGGGGCACTGGAGATGAGAGAAAAAGGTGTTGGGATCCTTCTTTTAGGACAGTACTGACTTGTACTAGTTTAAAGGACTTATGGATTATATCAGTTCACAGCTATGGTGATGCTGTGATGCCTGAAAGGAACCCTGAGTCAGAAGGATTATAGTTAGTAGAGTAGTACTTAGAAGGAGGAGAAAATATTAAGAAATGAAAAACTGGCGAGGAGCTCAATGTGGAATGGGAAGAACACAAATAGAGAAGGTACTTGTGGCTTCTATGTTGTTGTGACTGCAGACCCACTCCAGGAGGAGCTTATGCATACAGTCCATAAAATTACATACAGTTCAGAGTCAAGAATACAGAATCTAGGTAAGAGGTCCTGGGTAGGATATGAGTTGACTCCAAGCAATAACCTTAAAATTCCTTGATGCATTCCTTGTTTCCAGTGGTTAGTATAGGTAATTTTAGTTTTGTTTTTCATTGCTCGAGTGTGGGCTTATATTTTCTTAGTTGATCAAATGCTGGAGTACCACAGTAGAGATGTTACTTCAGTTTAGCCACAGAAGGATGCGTGTGGGTGAGAGGAATGAAGTCAATTGTAATTGCTGGTGTTCTAATACAGGCTTCTCACATTTCTTTTCAGAATGACTGTGAATATTGTCATTATCACATAAAATCCCAGTACAAGAAGCTCAGCTCAAAGCGGGCAGATCTGCAGTCCACCTTTTCTGGTGGCCGCATTCCCAGGAAAGCTGGTCAGAGAAATCCCACTTTGAAGGAGAGGCTGTGTCAGGATGGGTTTTACTATGGAGGAGTCTCTTCAGCAGCATATGCAGCCTCAGTGTAAGATAAGCCATTTATTTCCCTTGCGTTTGAACAGAATTTCCCTCATATGTACAAGGCAGCCTGAAGCTATATCTGAGAGTCTATTCACTTAGAGACCCCTTTGCCTTAACTGCATTTACCAAATGAGAATAAATGCCCCACTTTTGGCATAATCCCACTGGCCACATGGGGTAACAGAGCTGCTCTTTGACAGGAAAATTTTCAGCTGGTGCTAAGGCATGGTAAGAGGTGCTTTTACCTCTGCATTAATACTGTGGTGTGAAGCCAGGCAGCTTTGTGTTTCAGTAGATTAATGGATTTTGAGATCACGAGATCCCAAGCTTTCGAGTCTCTGAGATGAGTATTTTCTGGTGTAACTGTATTTTGCTGTGTCTTACTGCATTTAATCCCAGAGTCAGTATTTTCTGTATTTCCTCATGTCTTCCTTGGCTGAAATAATGCAGTGTCACTATGGCTTAATGAGGAAACAGGAATGACCAAGATCAGTATGCATCTCACAGGGGCCAGATCTTTTATCCAAATCCCATGAAGACAGCTGTGGAAAGACAAGTCACAGCTGGATCCAGCCCTGCTGGACACAGCTTTTATTCTCTTACCACTGCTGTCTGATACCTGGTGTGACTCCATAGTAATGAGAAACAATTCCAACCTCCTTTCCATCCCTGGAACTACCTGAGAACAAAGCAAACCTATGATCTATGTTTAGTTTTCTCTAAATCTATAGGACATAAATATCTCAACACAGGGAGAAATGGGAAATCCTCATTATGCTGGAATTTGGATTTAGATCCATGTCCCTCCCAAAGACAGACAGATGGCTCTTTGGGGTGGCTGGAGTTTTGCTGTAGCACTGGGCTAGTATTCAGGCTTCTGTCCTTGCTCTAAGCATGGGAAAACTGATGTTCTGGATTTCTTTCCTCTTTCTAGTGCAGCAGCTGCTGTGCCAAAAAGGAAGATTCAAACCACTCTCTCCAACCTGGTCGTGAGAGGAGCCGATGCAATTGTCCAGGAAACCAGGCAGAAAATTGGTAACAAATTACCTAAGTAGTCTCTTCACTCTTTAGGTGTTTCCAGCTCAATGTGTAGATGTGTCCCAGGGCCTGCTACTCACTGAATGAACCTGGCAGTCACTTTTCTGCAGAAACAGTCTTTTGCAGACAGCTTTCTCAGTTGATCAAAACTCCTCTTTCCTCTTGAGATCACAGTTTCAAGGCAAATGTAACTAAGCAATTGTGTAGTTCCATGTGTCTTTTTTTTGTCAGTGCCCTGAAATTAAGTGTCCTGTTATGTCTTTGGACACTGACAGAAGATCTTTGCCAGATTAATGGGAATTGGAAGTTTTAAGAACTTTGAACCAGAGGATTTGTTTTAGTTAATTAAAATAAATTACTTCTGTCAACCTTGAAAGCTTCTAAGGAATACTAAGTGTAAATCAGTCAGGTCTGCAATGCAGGAGACCTCCTGAGAACCCACCCTGTTTTTAGTGCTTTTCTTCTGTGTCAAAACATGTTCTTTTCGTAGCCCCTGGGATATCACCAGTCTTCTCTGCCTCTTTTGTTTCTGTAAAGTATTTAATATTACGCCTTCTTTATGCTCCTTGGAGAGCAGGTGACAGACTATTCAAACTGTTTTCTAGGTGCCACTTAGATGTCTTATTTACATCTTTCAGTTCCTTCAGTTGCCTCTGTTTCAGACAAGGTAGTGTATGCCCATAGCAGCTTTTAGCTGCTCTTAATTCTCCAGGGATAAAATGTGGAGGCTTCAGGACTTTCAAGCATCCTAAAAATGGGATGGTGGGAGTAACACAGACAGTCAAGGCTGATGAGGAACTGAAGGGATAGAGATGGCTGTGACAAAGGACAAGACCTTGGGCAACCAAATATAATGTAAAGGTTGGTCTTGCTTCAGGAAGTACTCAGGTGACCTAGACAACTCTACATCCTGAAAACCAGGCATGCTTCCCTTCCTCACTCCAAATCTGTTGTATTACTGCCTCTTCCACTCAGGTGCAGCAAAGAGACCCATGCAATGTTCTGAAGAATTCAGAGAACTGCTGACACAGCCAACTTTTGGAGCACGAAACCTCTGTAAACACTGGACCAAAACAGGTATTGTCCTTTTGACTGAAGGAAGACCCACTCCTAAAATCACTCTACTTCCTTCTGAACAAAGTGACTTTTTATTTTGGTTTGGTTTTTTTTCCCAGATGCTGAAAAGAAGCAAGGGGCTGATTTCCAGTCTATCTCTGCTTCAGCACTTCTCAAGCAACAGAAACAGAAATTGCTGGAGGCCAGAAAAAAGCGGTCTGAAGAGATTCAGAGGCGGTAAGACACTGGCTTTCACAGGAAGGGTTCTGTTATTGTAGTCCTAAGGATAACTGTGTTTTCACTTTCTACTTCTCAGCTTTGTATGATGCCTCTCTCTGATTTTAACTTTGAAAACAATTGGTCATTCATTCCTGGTGACTTCTTCAAGTCACTCGTGATTCCAGCAACCCAGCGAGTTCTTTACTGGCCTTGTTTTCCTCTCCTGAATGCCCAAATTGCTGTATGTTTCTTTTAGCAATTAAAGGCCAAATAGGGAAAATTCATAGTCTGCATCCCCTTCTATTGGTTTCTTAAACCTTTCTATCTCTTTCACTTGTGTCCCTAATTGAATGAATTATTCTTGTCTTACAAGGTTTCTCCAGAACACAGGTAAAGCAAGCACTCCTGCACCATCCTCCTCCAGACAGACCTCCCTCCATTCCCCAGTGCCTGGGGCAGAGTTTCCCAAAGCTGCAAAAATGTCAACTCCTCAAAGGCCCAAGCTAGGTACAGGCTTCTCAGAAGGAGAAGATATCCTCTTCTTTGACAAGTCTCCACCTCCAAGGCCAAAGCTAGACAGCTTGGCAGAAGCCAAAAAGGTACCAGCTCTTTGGATCTTTGAAGTATTAAGGAGAGGTTAAGGGAAATCTGGTTTGTGGTAGTAGAGGAGTTGTTGATCAGATGTGGTCCAGCTCAGTTCTGGTGTTGGTGAAGTTTCTGACTTGTGGGATCACACTGGCCTATAGTCCAACCCACAGGAAACCTGCTTCTGATAGCTGTTGTTAGGGCCAAAATCTATGCTACCATCTGTAGTCAATCTCTTAAGGCAAGGGATTTGTGCTGAAGATCCCTGGAGTGCTAAACTCTGGCATTGCTAGTGCAGTGTATTGCAGGTGTTTTCTGTTTGACAGGTAGGTAAGCAACTGGTTTAGCTATGTTGTGTCATGGGTTTGGATAATTTTTTTTTATAGCCAGAACAGACTGCATCTTTACTTGGCAAAAATCTGTTCATTTGTTTCTCAAAGAAATGTTTTCAGCTAGAATGAGGAAGTCATAGCATTCAGGGAGTATGAGAAGGAATACTTGTAAGCAATTTTCTATCAGTTGTAAAATTTTATCAATTTATGTGGAAATCTCAACTGATTTGATTTCTCTGAAAATCTTACTGAGTTGTGAAGCAGGTAAAGCTCAGCTGCAGAGACACCAGGCCTGGTAACACAGTGGAGGAATGATTTTATGGTTTGGGAAGCCATGAGAGGTTGGGCAATACGGTGAATTAGATGTATGTCAGAACTGGGAATTTTGTTGGGCCTGTCTCCAGCCAGCTCCATGCTCAGGCCAGTGGATGTTCTCTCCTCCATTTGACAGCCTTCCTCTGCTACTTCTGGAAATAGGAGCATGGGAGCCACACAGGTCACCCACATTAGCCTTGCTCTGTCCTGTTTTCTAGCTGGCTGCAATAAAACGACTGCGAGCAAAAGGCCAAATTCTTCCTAAAACAGACCCAAACAGTGTCAAGAGGAAACGAACTGATGCTGAGGATGTCCTAGAAATTGTTGAAAGAGTTGAGAAAAATGTTGCTCAGCCTCAAGGTGCAGAAGCAGAAAATGGTACGTACTGTTTGTTACCTTCTGGAACAGAAAAAATGTGCTTCTGTCCTACTGAACAGCACAGTAGTTGCTGGGTTAAGGACTTAGTTGCTGTGCTAAAGAGAGGCCAGGTTACGTCTGTTTGGAACTTCAAGGATTTGTTGCAAAGGCTAACTCTAACCCTGCAGAGAAAGTGTGAGATGTAATCGAGATGTAATCTCTGATAGCTCCCTGTCCTCATCTCTGTTCCCTTTCTTCCGGCACTTAAGCATCTGCAGTGCATGGCTGACTTCATCAAGGGAAACCAAGAACTAATCCCACCTGGGAAGGTATCTGAATTTTTTGTGGGAACTTGAGTTTGCCTGCTGGTGATTTACTGTGTGATCTTGGATGAATTGTTTAATTCCCTTTAAAGTTTCTTCATCAGTCAGTGATGGAACAGTGCTTGCACTCCTGGGAGTAATGTGAAAATTCCTAGTACAGTCCTTTGAGAGAAGATCCAACGTTATTTTAAAAAATGCTTTTATTTGAACATCAAGCCATAGTTGAACTTGTTTTCATGTTCCCAAACTATGAAAGGCTGCTGTTTGACCTGAACATCTGCCTGAGAGACCTGAGACTTCCAAAATCTCCTGCAGTGATCAAGTTCAGAGATCACAGCCTTGTTTTGTAGGACTGAGCCTTTGTGTCTCCCTAGAAATGGATGAACTGGAGCCTGCCCAAAAGAAACGGCGTGAGCAGCTGGCCTATCTGGAGTCAGAAGAGTTCCAGAAAATCCTGAAGGCCAAATCCAAGCACACGGATGTCCTCAAAGAGGTATGGCCTCCATCCAGCTGTGACTGAGGGCTTAGAACTAGGGAGCTGACTGAACTCCTCGTGATTTCAGCAAGAAGCAAGCACCCAAACATGTCATAGGCTCCAAACTGTCCCGAGGAGTAGGGCTGGGTGTCTCTGGGCCCACAGGGCACAGTGCCTGCAAGTCAGCACTGTTGCCGTAGGCATGGTAAGGTCAAGTTGCCAGTTGCCATCATTTTTTTTGCTGTTTGGAAGAATCAGTGAAGTTTCCTGATTCAAAGAAAATCAAAGAAATCCCTCTGCTTTAAAATCAAATGAGCCACGTGCCTATTTTGTCCCTTATTACTCAGTCACATCTGTGCCACCTTCATCTGTGACTCATGTCAGCTGTGAAATGCCAGCAGGTGCCCTGAAGAGCTGAGAGGTTGAGTTTCTCACACTGGGGTCTCTGCTGAGCATGTTCCCAGGAATACAGCACCTCCAGTGGCACCAGGGCTCTCAGACACTTATTGGCATGAAGTCATAGCTGTTTTAAGGTATTCTGGGGAGTAATATTTTGGCTAAGAACCAATTCCATTCATTAAATTTGCCTACCTAACCTCTCTGTGCACTGTCCTCGTGGGTCTGTGCTTGTTTCAGTACTTCCTGCTGTTGTTAAATCCTCCCACTCGTACATCTCAGAGGTGGCTCATTTCAGTGCTGGTGGACTCCAGCATGTGTACAACATGAATTGTTGGATGCAAGAGAGATGTGGTGTTTCTCTGTTCCTAGACTGCAGGCTGCTTCAAGCAGGCCTGGTAATAATTTGCCCTAAGGCCATTTGTGGAGGGGCTTCTCCCCTCTTTGTGTCCTCACAACCGATTTTGTGTGCCCCACAGGCTGAGGCTGAACTGCAAGAGCAATACTTTCAGCCACTGGTGAAAAAGGAAGAACTGGAAGAGAAGATGAGGAACATTAAAGCAGTGAAATGCCGAGTTGTGACGTGTAAAACGGTGAGTGAAGGGGAGCCAGGGTAACAGCAGGGCAGTAGAACATGGATTCTACAAAATGGAGCTGGACTATCCTGCAGACTCCCATCTGTCACTATTGGCCGTGGTCCAGTGCAGGGATTGATGGAGACAGTTTTGTTCCTTCTGCCTATTGCTGAGAGCAGCCTGTGCAGAGTGACTGAGACATGGCAAAGCAGGCTTTAGTGCTGTGCTGAACATCTCAGCTCCATGCTTGTGCCAGTGGTTCCATGGGTATTGCTGTCTTGAATTTCTTAAGTTCCCCATATTTCATGACAAAATAAGCAAAGTCCTTGAAAATATTAACACTGTGTGGGAATCCTTTATCTGCATTTCCAGGGGCTTTGCCATCAGGAAGAGGAGTGGAGCTTTATGACTATTCCAAGTGAATGAGAGGAAGGGAAGCATTACCTTCCATTTCCAAAGTTTCAGCCCCTGCTGAACTTTTTCTACCTTCCCTACCCGTTTTGGGGGAGGGGACATTGTGTGCCCCATTAGGTGCTGGGAGTAGGGCCACAGGGTGGTGGCAAAGCGAGGATGCCATTAGAAAGAGTAGTGACACAGCCTGGGGAGGTGATCCACCTGCTGGGCTCCTCAGGATGGGAGAGGACAGGGATGCTTTCCTCTGAACATTCAGCTGTTGCAGCCCTCAGAACAGATCTCACATGCTGGTGAAGCACTCACAGCTCTCTCTCCTCCCTGACAGTGTAATTACACCTATTTCAAACCTCTGGAGACATGTGTGCAGGATAACCACGACTACCTCTGGCATGATGCCATCAAGAGATTTTTCAAATGTCCTTGTGGAAGCAGAGCTATTTCCCTTGACAGGCTGCCAAAAAAGCCCTGCAGGTAAGAAATGAGCTGAGGTCATGAAATAGTGACCGAGACTTTGGTACTGTCCCTTCACAAGTAACGTGGTGTGAGGCACATAACCATGCCCTAAAATGGGAATCTTGTGCCAAGGAGCACAGGCTGGGTGAGGGGCTACTTTAGGATCCCCTCATACTGTGCAGCAAACACACTCCACAGTGGTCCTCACCTGTCATCTTCATCTTTCAGTACCTGTGGCCTCTTCAAGTGGGAGCGAGATGGCATGCTAAAGGTAAGCATGAGCCAGCAGCTCTGAGCGCCTCAGCACTCCAGCTGTTTCCTGTTGTACTTTTGTCCCCCTCTTTGGTTCTGTGCTTTTACAAGGTCCCAGTAAAGCCAAGCAGCTCTGCATTTTGTCAGGGACATACCAGTACCTGCAGGCTGTGTTTTAGTGGACTTCCACTTTTTTGCTTTCTGTTCTCAAAGCTTTGTTTTATTTAACTGTGGGGAAATGGCTTTTGAACAAAGTTGTAAGAACTCTGAATGTCAAGGTCCCTAGAGGGTCTGTCCATATTTAATCAGATAATTTAGCCCTACCACAACTTCTGTCAGAGAAGTGTTTGGGAGGCATCTACCACATGTTTAACTTCTTTTCTCCATGGTTCATATTTGCAGGAGAAAAAAGGTCCAAAGATTGGTGGAGAAACACTTTTACCACGAGGAGAGGAACAACCTAAGTTTCTCAATAGTCTTAAGTGACCTGGAGTTGATTTTTTTCACAAGGATGGATTTCTGTGTCTGAAACACACATTTATACTGGACTGCCAAGAAGATTCAGGTTTTAGGGATGAATCAGTAGGGGAATCAGTTCTTGATGAAAAGGACATCCACCAAGTGTCCACCAGGCCACTGCATGGATATTGAACTTTGACCTTTTCTTAATTGACTGAATAAGGCTGCATGTGAAATGCATATTCATGACTGTTCTGTTCAACACAAGAATGACCTCACCAGACTTCTAAGTGACACATCATCATGAACAGGAATGACTGTAAATTCTGTAAGCACTTATGAAATCAATTCTGTGATGTATTCATGCCAACCTGTCGCATTCTTCAGCTCTTGGACTAAAAGGAGTGTGAGAGGGTTGTAGGCACTGAGCATTCTCCATTGTCTTCAAAAATACTCACTTTGAATCCTTAGGAACAGATGTCTCGAGTTTTTCCTTGGCTCACGTGTTACAAAACTCTTCCATGGCTTTGGCATTGCAAGCCAGCAGTGTTTATGCTGCAAATTCAAAGCTCCCTGTCCCCCAGCACCATCCACACTACAGTTCTTGTGGCTACAGACCTCCAGCTCCCACTTCGAAAAGCATTTTGGTGAATCTGGCACCGTTTTGTGAGTGGTTTTAAAGAGCTGAGTGATTATATTTAAAAGCTTTTACCCTTTTCCTGGCATTTTAACTAGGAACAGTAGCTGTCTCAAACCAAGCAGGATGAGATCTCCCTCCAAGAGGTGGCTCCTGAGAAATGTCTCCATACAGACATTTTTCAGAAAGCACATCTTTCTAGGAATGCCTGGGGCCTTCAACCAGCTTTTCCTGGACCTGAGCCTTTTCCTGCCTGTAGCTCATGCCCAGTAGAATCACAGGATATTTTTAAGTGCCTACAAGCACTCTAACCTCAGTGATTCAAACTGCCACCAACCGTCTCATGTATCCCAGTGGTGAGGCATCCCAAACTATTGATGCCTCTTGTTTGCTTGCACAGGTGTTGGAAGAGAAGTAAGTTACTTCATTTGAAGCAGCTAGACAGATTCACCTCAGCATTCTGCAGCCCTCATCTCTTACTGGTGCTTTTATTGGTGCCACTTGGCCTCTTGCATTATTTTCAGTCTTGTGTTGGTACCGTTTGCTGAGTGGGGACGAAATCAATAACTGTGACTTTGCTTGGCAACATCTCCTGTGGATTCCTCATTCAGAATAAACAGAATGCAAAATAAAACAGTCCCTGGGTCTGCATGGTATTTCTCTGAGGAAGAGGGTGAGTTGCTTCCTCAGCACCTTTGTTTGCCCACAAGCTCAGTGCTGAATCACCAAAGCGAATTGATTTGTGCTCTGTAACTTCAGCTTTCACACAGTTTGCCCATTCAGACTTAATAACAGGAGTTTCTCACCTGGAGTCCACAAAACCAGCATTAAATTCCACATTGGTATCAGTCTGGCACTTCCTCTCTCCTGGGCCAAAGGAAAGGAGATTCTGCAAAAATCAAATTGTCAAAGGAGGGTTAATGCTATATCTTCATAAATGCCCCCAGGACTGGGATATGTAAGACCTGTATCACCCTATTTTTGCATACACACATTGCTTCCACTCCCTGTATCTCCATGGGAGTGGAAGCAATGTGTGTATGCAAAAACAGGGTGAAGAAACCAAACCACTTGCCTTGCTTGAGCTCTAGCAGTAAACAAGGAGTGGGGGAGGTGGCTGTGTTGGAATTTATGTGCCTCACTACTTTTTGAGATACTTTTCTTGTGCCACAGTTTGCACTACCACACTGATTCCTGAATACTTGGCTCTAACAACAGGGAAGGTGGGATCAGGATGGTCACAGTGAGGAGATAAAGAAATATTGGCAGGTGGTTTGCCCAAAGTTGTCTCCAAAATGGGTTTGGCCCAAACTACCTGCAGGACCAGCAGTTTCTGGATTTTTGGGTGACTCAGCTGCTGCACCCTGATGTTTTCCTCAGACCTGCCTCTCCACAGTTCACTTTGGTTATTCAGCCACACATGCAACAGCAGAATTTCTGATCCACAGAAATAATCCAGTGCAGCCACTACAGTTGGTTTTGCTACAATTTAATCTTTATTTCAAAAATAAAATAGAATCCATGTCTCCATCAGCTATACCAATGACTTTCCATGTGAACTCATACTGAAACTGATTCACTGGTTGATTTTGCACAGAAGATGTTAAAAAACACATAATCACACGTAAAATTTTTATATGATTTTAGCTAATTGTAATTATATTACTAATAACCTTACATTAATAGAGTATCAGCCCAAAAGTATATCAACAGAGACTAGAAAAAATAAGTAATGCACAAGTCATCATAATCTTTCTTTGATTACCTAAACTGGCTGCAGCAATCTGGTTTTGTAGGTCAGGTTTTCTTTGAAGTCCATCAGCTGTTCAGCCTTGCTGCACATATTTTGTATTAACATGAAATGCTTTTGTAATGCAGCATTTGGGACAAGTTCCTCACACAGGGAGCAAAAAGTACATTAATCTGGCTCCTTAGAAGCTGATGTTCAGGCACAGGTTTTCTGTCCTGGTCTTTAAAGGTCACTTTAAAACTTGATTCTTGTTCCTTGCACTACCTTTTCTCCTTTCTTCCAAACGACCCACATTAAAAAACCCCACAAAACAACAACAAACCTAGAAAACACCGTCTTTGAATATGGTGTTTCCTGCTTGTTCCTGGTATGAGCTGATCTGTTTGGCCATAAAAGCACCCAACAGTTTATTCACTGTCTCTTCAAAGTCTCAAATAGAAAAGTACAGGCAACACTAAATTAAATTAAATTAAAAGCTACAAGCTACAGTGCACAAAACCCTGCTTGGCATGAGCCAAAAGGCTCAGTGGTTAGATGTGGTGAGCAGAGAAGACACTCAGGTTGAGTTTTATAAATTCTGTCTTCTTGCAAATCCAGTTATAGAAGGATTGAATAACAGCCTCTCTTACCTAAATACCTGCTGGTACAAGCTTGTCCTCCCTGGGTTCATTTGCACTGCAAAGATAACAAAGAACAGGGAAGAAATCAATTTTGGCACTGCAGAGGTGGGAATGGTGATGAGTAGAGCTGAAGGAGGAATTTGCAGAGCTCCTGGGCTGATTTCCAGGGATGTGAAGGGGCTGTCTGAGCAAGGGCACTTCTCCAGCACAGGAAGGCAGCAAGAAGCCTTATCAGCAAAAAAGGCCAAAATTGCTTGTGAGTTACAAGATAAGGTAGAGATTTAAGATTAGCACGAGGTCTGAAGCAGAAGCTATTTTATATTTTGCATGTCCAAATTAAATTACTTCTTTCTCCAGCTGCTCTTGGATCATGTTCTTAACATCACTGTAGTAGCACTCTAAGCTGGTGAGGTGACAGCTGTGTGAGGACACTGGACATCACTCACTGCCACTTTAGATTACAAATGACTGCTGGAAAAGGATCTTCTGCATCCCAGATCAGCTTATAAAGTCAAATCTACTTTGAAAAAACGGTAATGTAGTTAATCAAACTTCCTTTCCTCCCCTATTTCTCTTGCATGAAGTAAGACTTTGATCTACAGCACTACAAGCCAAAGCCAGGATTCAAAACCCTTCCTTTGGCACCTATCCAGTGTCTTCACATCAAAGTGCTGAGTGTGCAACCGCTGTCAGCAAGGTCAGGAATCAGACTAAATCTGACATTTCTGAACTGTTAGCCTGGAAAATAGCACATAAATTCTAAGCAAAAGATCTCTATGTTTATTGGCTTTCACCAAGCTCCAGGAAGCCTTTGTTTTCAACACATGTGAAATGTCAAGGCAAAAAAAAAGTGTCTGAAACACTGGGGCTTTGTGCAACTGCAGATGGCCAAATAAGCAGCCAGGTGTCTAAAATCTTTACACGTTCCTTTTTGAAACTTGGATGCTGTTACCAAAAAAATAAAAAAAATAGTCCAAGGATGGCCAACCTGAACTGCAGGAACATTAAGTTAGCTGGAAAGAAAGTTTTAGATGTAACATGCTTTAGAACAATGTAGGAGCACACATGTACTTACAGCAAACCAAATTATAAGAAACATATCCCACCAAGCCACAGCTAAACTAAAACACACTATTACCAAAATAACTTAATAGATTTTGCTTTTAATTTGATTTGATTCAAGCAACTTTTCTAGAAGGGTAAGTGCTGCTTCACTAAAATACATACACAGAAACCCAAGTATGTCAACAGCTTCTGCAATTCCCTGTCTCTGGAGCTCTGCCTAATGGAGCTGGAAGTTTATTTCTCAAAAATATTATTGCTACAGAGGTATCCAGTAACACCACACACATACATGCTGGAAGAATCCAGCTTCAACCAACCGTGTTCTGTCCAGCAGAGTGAGTACAGCCTGCCCCTTGTTACCAAACAAGGTGTAGGAAGGAGTGAGGACACAAGTCTCTCATCAAGTGGGACAACTGCTGAGTTTAGATGATCTCCGAGGTCTTTGATGGGTTTATTCTTCTCAAAGAGGGAATTTAAGCCTAAATCCATAGGCAGAGATGCACAAGTTTTTAAAAACAAAGCTAAACTTCTTCCTTTTCTTCTCTCTCCCAGCTGCAGTAAGAGAAATTCCGTCTTGAAACTGGGAATGTGACACCTGTAGCTCTTCTGTGTGGTCACAGCTCCCTCTGCAGTCAACCCAGCCGCACCAGTGACACCAGACAAGTCTCTCCCTGAATCCCGTGCTGTGAACTAGACAGAATACACCAAGTTCTCAAAAATCTCATGGAAAGCACCAGCTAGGCTTCAAGCCAGAGCTCAGCAAAGCCCGCAGAGGGATCTCGAACTCACTGGAAATCACTCACCATGCTCTCCCCAGGACCTGGATCAGTGCCAGGGTTACAGAGGGCATGGGAAGAGATGCAGGAACCAGGACACCCAGAATCACCCACTGAGCAGGGCTGGCTAAGTCCTAAGTGTTCCCTCGTCAGCCTTTTTGGTGGTGTGGTCAAACCAGAGAGTATGTCTGTCTCCAGGTGGGGACCACAGCCCAGACACCTCACTCCAGCACCAAGGGTGTAGGACCAATAAATAACTGTACTCAAACCTCAAGTTGTTTAATAAACAACCAAACAAAAAAACCTAGAGCTACTGCAGGAAGAGAATCATGGAACAGGGCAAAAGGTGCCACAAGACCCCATCAGCACAGCCTTTGGTGCTGTTTTGACACCTTTTTTTGGGTGGATTGTGGAGAGTGGAAAAGAGCTTAGGGTTGATGCTTTGCACTGGGGTGTTCAATGACAGCCCCACCTCCAGCTTCTGAGCAGCAGAAATGATACAACACAGCCCTTGAGTGCAGTTTTGTTCTGATTCACTCTTTATTTCAAAAAATAGAATCTGAAAGCAAAGGAATCTTCCAGAAAGCAAGGAAAAACATTGTGAAAGGCAAAAGGATCATTTCAGTGTGCATCACTCCACCTTGCCACCACTGCATCCTGGGGAGCACCCAACAACCTCCTCAACCTGGCAGCAGCAAAAGGCACCTTTTCCCAGACCTGCCAGACTCAGAGGATTCCCTCACTTCACACAGCCTTGGATCAGTTTGCAAGGCCAGTGGGAGGTTGCTTTGTTGGCCCAGTAGCTGCCAACACTGTCAGACTCATATTTCACCTGTGCCAAAGCTGCTCAGTCAGACACAATGCCTCACCAAGCCATGCTTGAGGAACTCTACCAGCAATCACATTCCCCCCATAAATCCCATTTTTCTCTGTGAGTGGTTGCTGCTTTCCCTTTATCCACTTCCTTACACCGCTGGCTCTGCTGGTACCAACACAAACATCTTCATCAGCTACAACAGTAATTTGCCATGTCACTGAGGGCTTGTCTGAAACTCTAATTTGTTTTTGTTTGTTTGGTTGGTTTTGTTTTTTCTTAGGGGTTTTTTTTGCACAGGAAAGGGAGTTGGAAATGCTGTAAAATCTTGCATAAAATCTTACAATGTTATAGCATCATTCTAAAGGTATGTTATGAGAGAAACTTTTAAGAAACAAGAATGAAAACACCAAGAAAATCAAGGTGTTCTTTCAAGACCTTAATTCTTTGATTTTTTAAGACACAGCAAATCTGCTTTTCTAGGTTAGGTTTCCTTTGATGTACATCAGCTGTCCAACCTCAGTGCAATTATTCTGAATTAGCATAAAACAATTTTACGATGCAGCATTTGGCTAAGTTACCATTACTTGGTCAACAAAGCACAGGGAATTCTGCCTGCCCAGGCAGGGTCTGTGCTCTTCCCTCAGAGAAGCTCATTCTCAGGCCCATGTTTTCCATCCTGCTCTTCACAGGGTCTTCTACAGGTTAATTCTTTCGCCCTGCACAAGCCGTGCTCGGAAGTTCCAAATATCCTTCAAAACAAAAATGAAACAAAAGAAAAAGCTTTGAGGGCCAGAAAAAACAGTGACCAGGATTCCAGTTTACAGAGATGGAAAGAGAGGATTACTTAGTTCTTATCATCTTGTGAAGATGAAATAAGAGCTGGGCACTCCTCTGGGAGAAAACTCCAACTCTGGTTAAAAAAATCCTTAAAGCTACACAAAAGCCCAGAAACATCTCTGATGTTTGTATGGACAACCTCATTTCCACTCAGGAGGAGAAGCCTCACTACATATCCCTTTGGGTTTCACCATGCACCTAAATAACCCCAGGAACTGAAAGCCAAGCGAGCTGTGACTTTACAGATATGTAAGATCAGGCTGACAAAACACAGCCAGGCATCCCACCACACCCAGGCACACAGTGGGGGAAATAGGCAGAACACCACAAAAAAAACCAAACATGAAGAAGAAAGTCCTCCAGGAAGCCCCAGGTATTGTAAAATGTATATTTTAAAAGAAAAATGCTGCCTATTACATCTTTACTGCCTTCATACTGGCTGCACACACCTGGGAACTGATGCAGATTAAGAAATTCACAACATTTTCACCCCACTAACAAGGTTTATTTTTCTTTCAGTGGCTGGATCTCTGAAGAATTTACATTTGCTTTCTATTTTACTCAATGGTCTCAGTTATTCAGCAAGAGTCCATTAGTCCAATTTTTTTTTTTGCGCAGATGTTATCACTGCTGACACACCTGCTTTAGCCTCAAGTCTAAACAACCAATGTGGGATTATACTTAACCAAAAATTTCTGTCTGTTATTGCAATCAGATGTGGCTACTTGTTTTAAAAGGAAAATCCACCCACAATTAAGAGGGGAAACTGTATGAACTATGGACATACAAACTGGACAAGCACTGAATTTAGTGCAATGTCTTCTACTTTTGATTTGGAGCAAATGACCACATCTTTTTATTTATAAGCAGAGCTTCAGGAGGAGCTTCTGGAGCTCAAGGGATGTGAAGAGGCTGCCAGAGAGCAAGGCATTATGAGGGAAAATGCCTCAAAACAGCCTGTCAGTCATCCTCGGAACATCGGGTCTTTTATCCTGCCAAGCACCTCTGCTTAGTACAGCCTGATCTGCCAAACTGGGCATAGCAAAGAGCACCAATCTGCCACACTAGAGACTTGGGAAAGGGAACTGACCTGGTTTGTAACAAAGGACACTGAGCCAAGTCTTACCTTGAGCTCCACAGAAACTGCATTGTATTTCTTGCGCACCATTTCCTCCAGCTCCTTCTCCAGGTGCTCCTGGGTCGTGTTCTTGACATCAATGTAGTGACAGTCTGAGCTGGCAAAGTGGCAGCTGATGCTCTGTGTGAGGAAATTGGGCATCACTCACTGTCACTTCGACTACAGACAATTGCTGGAAAAACACCTCGTGCATTCTAGACTGTGGACACATCACTCCTTCCTTACAGATCATGTCAGCAAATTCCTTCCTCCTTTCCAAGCACTCCTGAGAGTGTCCCCTTGGAGAAATACTCATGCTGCTGACATGCTCTTCTTCCTTCCCTCCTCTCCCTCACTCCCTCAGCATGAGCTGTAACACTTGATCTCAGAATATCTGCAACTTGAGTGGGAATAGGGAAAGTCAGGGCTGGAGCAGACCTGTGTGTTCCATAAGGGTCTTGTTCCTGCACCCAGAGGGTCACAACAACCCACTTATTTTGAAACCAACAATAAACTGCCACAGGGGCTGAAAGAACAGACCACACAACAAGCAAATCAAAATATAAACAGAACAGCCTGTGCTGCAGTGCCTGAATGAATCCCTTCTAAGACAGGACCAGGCCTCGGAAGGCCTCCAAAGTGCCTGTGTCAGTTAAATAATCATGACATGTGAACAAATATTTTATAGAAAAATGGGTTGTGCGATCATATAAATAAGTATTATTTATTGAATGATGGAGACTCCTGTTATCCAGAGATGGGACACCAAGAAGACAGGGAAGAAAATTAGGGAAGGTCCCGATATTTGGGACAGCTGAAAGGGAATCACTGGAAAAGCAAGTACAGCCAGACAGGCTTCAAACATAGATTCAACATCTAATTTCTACTCCTGTTCTGTTTTTCTCAAGCAGCTACACAGCATGCTCTTCTCACAGAAGACAGGTTTAAAAATAAAATAATAAAAAAGCAAGACAGTGCAGAAGCATATTAGGAAGATAAAAGCTCATTAAAACATTCATCCACATATTCACGAACTTGGAAAGGATTCAAAGGGGGTGGGGGATAAAAATAGAAAGGGGGATAGTTTGGTAATTTTTTTTTCAAATCAAGAATATAAAAAACTACATCAAGAGATGTTTTCCTACTTTTCTGAAACCTGATGTCCTGTTTATCCCAGAGCCATGAATGAGCAGGGGATGGAAGAACACTGTGTCTCCCTTCTCCATGACAAGGTGAACCTTGGGAATCTTCTCATCCTCCTCAAGCAGCCCATGGAAAAGTTTGTTGGTTTTACCCTAGGAAAGAAAAAGGCTTAATTGAAATCACTCAACTAAAATTAGAGCAAGTGCTGCTTCTCAGAGCACAGTAGGGCAATAGGGACAGCTATGGATCTGCTTTCCCCTGGACAGAGTATTCATATGCCAAGCCAGAAGTCTGACTATTGCCTACTAGTCCTTCTACTTTGAGCCTGAGGTACAGAAAAATGATACTTTCTGTATTTTCGGCAGCTGGATTTGGACAGCTGAGAACATTTCTCAGCTGGAGAGAACAGAAAAGAGCACTGGGGAATCCCACAAGGGTGGACTGATGCCACTTCTGGAATGCAGCCTTCTGCTCCCAGTACAACCACCACCAATGACAGGGCAAGCCAGGAAATACACACCCTGAAGAGGAAGATACCACTTGGTATTTTATTCCATCCAGCTGTTTACTACCAAATTTCTCCTCTTTGGGGCAGTACACATGCTACCGGGCAGGAACAAGTTCACAGGAGGAGGCAGAGCCCTCAGACTTGGCAAGGGCTGTGGAAAATTGTGGCATGTGTTTATGCTGACATGCCATGACATGCCGGACATTTTCTAGGTGAAGGTGGGAACAGAGGCAAATCTATCTAGGTCAATCAGAGTGAGGTCACCCAAGAAACTCTTTCCCAAATCAATGCCAGTATTTGGATAAATGCAAAAAAAAAAATCTGAAAACCTCAGCTTTGACTCTGACAGCCCTTCCCAGCCAGAACACAGCCCCTTCCTGCACACCCTTCCCAAGCCCTCCATGACACCTTACCTCCCAGTCTGGATAACCATGAGGCTTCAGGGTTGTCTTGTGTGTCCCTGGCTGCACAACCAGGCAGCCATTGTCCTGGTGAGCTCTCTCCATGGCAGTCCAGGCGCACACGATGCGGGAGGCAGGCCGGAACGGGAAATAGTGCAGGTCCTGATGCATGGGGTGCAGGAAAGTCTGTTTGTCTGCACAGAGGTTCAGAAACCTTCAGCCTCATCAAACGTGACACAGCCTTTTCCTTCCTGTTAAACCACTGCAGCACATCCTAAGGAGCTGCTGCTTCCCACTGGAGACACTTGGTGTACTCAGTGTCTGCTCCTGCCCACCCCACCCCAAAATGCACCATGGTGGTGGCTTTTTGGTTAGCAATGGCACAGGGACACAGAGAAACCCAGGAGCTTAGCTCTGTGACTTCTCAGAAGGCTCCTTTTGCTGGCCCTTCACCACCACCAACCAAGAGTTTCCACTATTCATTTTGGCTGCTCTCCAGTTTTGAGAACTTTAACCTGCACAGTGTTGCACAAACCTCCCCAGCATAATGATGTTCCAACAACTCTGCTGTCTGTAGGCACTGGATATACTGCTGTGATGCAAGCAGAATCAACCCTATCTGTGCTGCACCCAGCTCATGTTTATTTAGCTTTCTCTTTAAAAAAAGGGGGGGAAAAATCTCAATTCATGGACTGCAGCCTCCCCAAACAGTCTCTACCCCAGAGGCTCTCTTCCATGAAGTCTAAACCAAAATAAATATTCTTGAAGTTTTGTTTGTTGTTTCTTTTCCCCCCACGGAAATGGAAACATCCTCCACACCAAAACAGCCTTTTATATATGATTTATATAATTATTTTGCCATTGATTTTGCTCCTTAAATAGATACAGTTAGGATATTTCCACTTGCATCATTTGCCATCCTATTTAGACTTTGTGCAGCCTCAAAAACTCTCCTGAGTTTTCTCATATTATCTCATTAAGCCAAGGTAAAAAGAAAACAGCCTATTACCAAAATGGCTTTGTAAATTTGGAAAGTTATTTGGGTTTAATTTTTTTACAGCTTTTCTAAAATACTAAGTTTAAATCTTGCATACACACAGTAATTTATTTATTTTCCTCTAATCCAAGTTTTCCTTACCAGAATCTGGAAGTTTATTGATCAGCATGGTGTGCATTGCCATGATGTTTGGCCCTGTGAAGCATTCAACATATTTGAGGACCTACAGGGAAGAAAACATTAGAAAAAAAAATAGAAACATGAAAACCAAGAGGAAATATTTCTGAGGAAGCACTGGGAGCTGGATGTTTGGCTGAGGACTAGGGTACAGGAGGAGGAGGTCGTCGGGGAGGATGGAGGCAGGACAGGAGGCAGGATCTGGCACAGCACACAAATGGCAATGGTGGGAGGAGACCAAGAGGGAGGATGGTGCAGCAGGCTGCCGGGAGAGGTGGAAAAGATGGGGAGGTCCAGGAGGCTGGACCTGCCCAGGGACAGATGTTTCCCTGCATAAAACACATTCAGAACATGTTGCTGATCTGTCCCTCTAGCCTGACACCGTTTGGCCAAGCAACTTTCCTGACTGGCTCCACACCAGGGACAGAGCAGCACTGCTCTAAGTCTTCTGTCCTGACCTCCATCCATCCCAAGTTCATGCAGAACACTCTTAAAAGATGCCTTGATCTTTCTTCCCCACTTCTGTGCTCTTCAGGGTGACCTGTAGGGTCAGATACATTCATACAGGCTCTTCCACCACCTCCCTTTCTGATGAGATTTTACTGTCTCACCTCTGGCAGAGTGCAGTATCTGAACAGCTCTTCATCCTCCTGGAAGTCCTGCACTTTATTAACCACTTTTTCAGACTGACCAAACTGTGATCTCAGGGACTCATCTTTCATAATCATAACTCCTGGTGGCTTCACCTCTCTTTTACAGATCCTTGTGAACTCCTTCCTGCAAAGCAAAGAGAACATCCACATCGGGAGAATCCAGGGACCTCCAGCTTCCCAGAGCTCCCTTGGGATGCTGCTGCAGACAGGCCACCCCCAGCACCTCAGGCAAGTGCCCTGTACCTGAAGCGCTCAATGTCCTCATCAGAAACGAGCTTCTTGATGAGCAAATACCCATTGTCTTCATAGAACTGCCTCTGCTCAGTGGTCAGGAGATTGTTGTCCAGGGTGTAGCTGGGATGGAGAGCAGGGACACATTAGCAGTGTCTAGTGATCAACATGTGTGCTTGGGGGGAAAAAGAACTGAGCTCTGAAGGTTGCTTTGCTTTTATCTCTACAAGGAAGATGGAGCTTACCAGAACCTCCCTGAATGAGGAACAGCACTGACTTGGGCTGATGTAGGAACACTTATCTGGGATGGAAATTAAGGCATATACTATCAAGCAAAATAGATTAGAACATTATCTACAGGCATGAGTCCTAGATTCTACAATGCTGTTAAAGGGAGGTGCTGTGCGGGACACTCACTTCATGTTCTTGTTTATTTGACTTCTAAAACAATAAATAATAAGTATTCTAAAAATAATAATTTTAAAAAAACTAAACCTAAAATAATAAACTAATAGGGGAAAACCTGAGGTTTCACATTCTAATGTGGGGGTGCAAACTCCCACCTTCTCTCCAGTTACAGCAGAGATCAGGTCCCTCCCAAATGAAAGAAATAGCAGGAAGAGAGGAGAGCTTTGGGCTTGTCCTCCACTTCAATTTATTTCAACAGGTTTAAAAAAACCCATTTGTTTTCTCTTATGCAGAGACACATTCTCATCAACAGGGCAGTTAAACCCCACACACTAAAGAAGCCACTTACACAAGAGCTTTGTGCATGGTATTAAAGTTCATGACCAAAAAAGAGCATTTTCATGCAGATCTTCTGGCCTGCACATGCATGTTCACTTCAGGGTTTTATGAAAGGCACTGACTTTCCTCCACTGCTCATAAAAGCACGAATGCTTTGGGAATAAGAAATAGGTTTCATCACAGCAGCTGCGTCTGTGGTCCCCACACCAGGAACCTTAGATATTATCTGGTCAATAGTCACGGTGGGAGAAGAACAACACCACATGCAAAAATGTGTGGAAAATATGAAGAGCCAGAAGGAGGAAAAGGTGCTGGGAACTGGATGGAAGACAGACAGAAGGAGAAGAACATGGGGAAACCAGCTGGCAACCACCACAGCAGGTTCCAGAACAAGGAATTCCTCAGCTGAGGGCACTAGTGCTCCACACACCACATTTCATGACCCACTTCAGTGAAAACGGGACTCCTGACCATTCAGGCTTTTAAATGTCCACTGACAGCTGATGGACACACAGGCACTGACTAAACCCCAACTGTGCTGTCCTCTTCAGCACCTCCACTTCCCAAAATGGGGGGAGAGCAAACAAGCCCAACAGGTGCCAGACTCCATTTCAGCACCTTCCTCCCAGGCTTTGCAGTGCCTCTGCCTCTCACTGGTTTTGCTCTTGACACTTTGCAACACTCAAGACAAGTCTGGGTTGCTTGGACAACTGAAACCAAGAGGCGCAGAGTTTAAAACAAAACCAGTGATCTGATGTACAATATATCAAATTAATCTATTCTTATTAGACTCTGTCATTTACTTTATCCACACACCTTCCTGGCTCCATCCCAGCTTAGTCATGTTTTTGTCCAAAGCCATTTGCATCAAGACCTGGATTTAAAAACAAACAGCCTGTGCAGCACCTCTCCCCACCTCCTTTTTCTTCACAACCAGGGTGTTTTTCCTAGCACTTATTTCTAATTTTGTGGTCCTACTTGTGTTAGGCAGTCTGAGTCAACAACTATCCATCTGTCGTCATATTTTTAATTGATTTGAAGACTCCTACATCCTGTTTGATCACATCCTTTTCTATTTATTGTAATTCACAGCATTCTGCTCTGTGAAACAGCAGTTTTGGTTTTTTTTAAAGTAACATTTATGACAGCGGCTTTAAAAATATTCTCAGCAAGCAGTCTCCACTTAACTTTTGGAACCATGGGACAGATCAACGCAAAAACTTCTTTCTACTCTGTTTTCCTCTGCCTGATGTTGGCAGCCTCCAACATTTCCACCTCAGTTCCCACTCACAAACCAAACCTTGATGTTTTTCCTGCTGCTGCTCTACCAGTCTAGTCTGTGACGTAATTTTTAAGTCACGCAGAGTTTAGCTCCCCTAACCCTTTGAACGTCTAGGAGGAAAACTCGCAGCAGGGAACCCCCTGGGTCAGCGCTGGGGGGTTGTGCTTTGGGGCTGCCAAGATGCTCATCCCAGCTCCCCACGGCTTGCTGGGCTGAAGCTCAGGGACTGGTTTTTGGGGTAGGTCGGGTGCTGACCCCAAAATCCAGTCAGGGCTGCCAGGGAAGCGCTACCCTCGACACCACAACACAGGGCAGGACTCTCCCTGTGTCCTTCCCCGGCCGGTGTTCCTGCAGGACAAACCACGGACCCAACACGGGCGCGGGGAGCGAGGGGCGAAGCGCCGGGCCGGGGGAAGCGGAGCCCCGACCCACAGGGCCCCAAGGTGCTGCTGCCTCCCCTTCCCGACCCCACAGCAGAAAGGATACAGGAGCCGGGGCTGCTCCCGGCCGCGGGGAGAGGTGCCGCAGGATGGTGTCCAGCCGCGCCGCCGAGCGCTCCCCGAGCCGCTCCCCGAGCCGCTCCATGGCGTCCGGGCGGCCTCGGCGCTGTCCCAGCCGGGGCGGAGCTGGGCCGCCGCATGCTCAGAGCCCGGGCCAGCCGGGAGCCGCGGCCCGGCGGAGGGAAGGGCTTGAGGGAAGCCGGGGCGGACTCGAGCGCCCTCCGAGCCCGGATCCCGGCGGGAGCCGCAGTCGGACGGGCGGGCAGGCCGTGAGGTGACCGTGAGGGACCGCAGCGCCCTCAGAGCGGCGGGAGCCGCGGGCCGGCAGCACCCCGGGGGACAGCGCCTGAGGGAGGCCAGGCCGGCCGGGGGAGAGCTCGGAACTCTCCGAGCGGAATTCTTTACGTTCGTCCTCCCGCTTCCCCTCTTTTTCCCGTTCTCTGCCAGCAGTGACTGGGGATTTCATCAGCCCCGTGCAGAGAGCAGCGCTTGGCACAGAACTCGGCTGAGGCCGGCATGGATCGATGCCTTATCTCCTGTCTCTAAGGACACTATCAGGGCTCACCTCATCTCTCCATGAATCCCTTTGGAGAGATTTTTGCGGCCTCAGTGTGAAAATAGCTCTCTCAGCTGCCAGGCAGTCCATAAAACCCTTGCTCATGAGCAGCCAGGCCTTGCTCCCAAGGAGACACCATCAGAAATCTCCTGAAGCTCCAGGCAGCCTCATGATGACACGGTGTGCACCAAAACTCTGCTTGCGTCTGCTTCAGGAAGCTTAACTCCCATTTTGCAGCAGGTTTTGCTGGAATCTGGGGCAACATGCTGATGGTTCAAAAACTCAGCTGTCAATACACTGAGCATCATGTCAGTGCTGCAGATGAACAGAAGCCAAGGCATGGTAGGAAGGGCTCCTGTACATAACCTGTATCCTGGAATGAGGTTCTGTTTAAAATTCAGTGGCAATTCTCCCAATGATTTAAGTAAACCACAGGTTTACAAACTGCTCTGGTCTGTGGTGCATTCGTGTTTATGGCTCTTATGGTTCCACATGTGCTTGGTGGAGTCACTCCCTTCAGGGGCATAACAAAGTAGGCTGTTCACAGAAGTGGGACAAACAGGCTTGGGAACCCAGGAAAAAACCCTTTCTAAACGATTTTGTGTAGTCACAGAGGCAAGAGTGGAGGCACTGTGAAGGGACAACAGCAGCAGCAGTGACAGCACCCAGCCCTTCATTGCCAACAAAATCAGACCTTTGACTGCTGAGCCATAGGAAAGCTCTTAGTCATAGGTAAATGTACAGTTAATATAAGTCCCTCAAATCAAACTCGAGTGAGGGGGAACAGAATGAAAAAAATAAAGCAACTAGAGTAATAGCTTTATTATTGAACTCCTAATTATAACTGCACTGAAAGGCCTATATATAATTCAGATCTATGCTGCAATTGCTTCCACAATCCAAGCTGAAACAGGAACCTCAATAAATCTCGTTGTTTCAAAGTTTACGTAAAAGCCCCATCAAAAAGATGAAGCACAACAATACTATTCCTGCCTATCCTGGCATGGACCTGTTTGCAATGTAGATATTTCTTCCACGGGTATGTTTGACAGCATCTAATGCATAGGTGTCTTTCGCACCGGAAAAAAATGAACAAAAAGTAGTGGTTTGACTGTACTGATGTAGGTGTTTGAGAACTAAGATGCTTCCATACACACATAATACACTCTTGCATAAATAGATATAGAATCATAAAACACCCTGAGCTGGAAGGGACCCAGAGGAACTATCAGTTAACTCCTTGCCCTGCACAGGACAAGCCCAAGAATCCCACCCTGTTGTCCAAAGAGCGTTGTCCTGCAAGCTGTCCAAAGGCTCCTTGAAGGCTGTCAGCCTTGGTGCTGTGGCCACTCCTTGGGGAGCTTGTCTGGTAATCCTGATACCAGTAACTCCCTGGACCACCCTGTCGTGTTCTATCACACCCCAAAGAATTCAGGGCACCTTGCCTAGCCTACCTTGGCAGGAGCAGCGGGTGGCTGAGGTCACTGCCCTGGGTTTGTACCTTCCTGCTGATGGATCGAACTTTAACACAGCAAAAGATAGATCTCAGGCATTGCTAGCACCACAGTGACACGGTGCTGCCTGTGGTGTAGCCACACCCCCTAAAACCAGAAGTGTGGACACGTGAAAAAACATCCTTTGCATCTAAACAGTACACAGAGAAAAATTTTCAAATCCATTGATATGTATCAGTGAAATACAGGCTGAATCTCATGAACTCAGGAAAAGAAACAAGGGAGAAATTTTGTTAAGAAAACTGATAGTGGCATTAATCATTTTATTAAAATGGATGGCATTTAAGAGAGGCTGTGTCTTTGCAAAGTACTTTTACAGCTATGTCTGTCAGTTTCCTGAATTTTATAGAACATTTTTATACAGATGGTTTGCATTTGGCTTTTAGTTTTAATGTTTTCTGTTCATTAAATCACAAAACTAATAAAAATGAAACGATTGTGATTCCTCCAGCAGCACAGGAACGTTCCTAATGCACAGTGTTATAATTTAATAAGCATCTCAATTGACTATTAAAATCCACATTATGATCAGAACTGTAATTCCAAAGATGAGGTCTTCTGAAAGCTTAATTTACTATGGTGGGAAGTGGCAGCTGCTCCAACTCAGCAAAATTAGCTTTTTTAACTGAGATGCCAGGGAAAACAGATGTTGATGAGACAATAAGAAGAACAGAAAAATCCACCACCAATGCACAGGTTCATTTCACATCACCAGAAGAGTCAAGAAGGCCGCCTGTGAATACATTAGCAGGGAAAAGGAGAGATGGATTCAACAGAGAACAAATTAAGGGGCATAGTGACACAGGACATGGAAAAGGTCAAGGGTCTCAACTTCTCTGCCTTGGGCTTTGCTTTAGTTCCTGGCCTCTGCTGAATTTCAAACTTTGGGGAACCCCTGTCCTCCCAGGCTTCTCTCCAGCTGTCCCAAACTTCTGAGCTGTGGGTGGCCACCCACTCCTCATAGACACAGATCCCTTTGGGAGTTCCAGAGACAGCTGGATCCACCAGTGGTCTGAGCAGAGAATGTAAAAAATCCCAATATTCTCCTTTGTGGTTGGCTCTTGCTGTGCCAGCCAACCTCGGCAGCCAGTGAGCCGACAAGGAAAAGTACTCCCTCTTGGACATGTTGTTCCTATTGATGTCCACAGCTCCCAAAAGAGATCCCATTCTCCCTCATGACCACCCAGCTGGGAAAAACACCTATAAAAGGGCTGAACAAGAGGGTATGTTATTACCTTTCCTTTTCAAGTACCAGTCACAGGGGTTGCAATCACATCTTGTGCTCAGAACGCAGAAGTGAACTCAGATGACTCTTCCCAACTGTTCACCCAATTTTAAGTGAAAAATCAGGGAAACACTGAATATCAGCCATCGTGCCCACCCACTCCCCCATGGTCACTCAGGCTTGCTGCCCTCTCACTGCAGCAGTCACATTAATTTTCATTATCTCCTAGTTAGAAAAGGTTCAGTTCTGAATTTAGAGCAAAACATGAAATCAAAATAATACCTAATAAAAAAAGACAAAACTATTCTGGGTTTATATACTGCCACAGATTTTAAGTGTTATTTTTCCCTGATGCAGGGGGAAATCAAAACACTGAGGAAAACAACATGCTAAAGAGCAACCACTGTTACAAACTTTCAAGAATATATGCTTCTTATCAAATGTACTGATTAGGCTAGTGAATATTCCAGTTATTAAATTCTTTCTTTTAAAAGAAATAATTTTTTTCTCCACTCTTTTCACAACTTGGAGTTTTACAAGCAGGGACAGGAGCTGGTGCACAGAGGCTCCTGAGTATGCAAACAAAGTACATGATGTTTGTATAAATGACTGGACATGGCTACTAAAAACAACTGCACTGTTGCTTTCTCGCAGCTTTTTGACACCAGGATCTCAAAAACCCCTTCATTTAAGAGGAATCTCTAAGCGTCTTGCTTAAAAAGTGAGGGGCTTACTTGCCAGTCCCTTACAATATATCCTCCTACAGCTCACTGTGATCTACAATCTCTGGTTTAGCAAAACAAATAATGAAACTTTATATACAAAGGCGATGCTCACAGAAGACTTCCCAACTCATTACCCACTCAGCGGGCGCACCAGGAAACGCTTTGGGATGTAAATTCCAGCCATCAGGAAGCATCAGGAGAGGCTTTCCAAGCAGTTCACCCGAAGGGAATTTCGTTGTAGCTGCCTCCAGCGGCCGCGACAGGAAATCTTCCTCCAAAAGTCCAGAGATAAGCAGCCTCCTTCAGACACTTTCCCTTGGAGATGAACCTTCCACCATTCGCAGCACGTCTAGGGAAGGACAAGTGTTGGTTTCACACCTGGCTAATGAACCCATTATCATAACAAGTGAAAAAACCCACCAGCATCTACCGCCCAGGACCTTCTGCCGGAGGGGAACTGACACATCCCGTGCCAGTTTCACATACAACACATCTTTGTAACAAGCACTTTCCTGCAGAAGTACTCATCTGTTCTGCACCCATTTGATCGACTAAGGGTTTTTTTAAACTAAAATAGCCTATGTAGTTTCAGTCTTGCCCACAACCATAGAGAAAATGAACAGAACAAACATCACAAAACAGCAGGGAAAAAAAAATTAAATCACTATTTTTTTTTGCACAACTCGTTTTTGATGCTTTCAGAACTGCCGTGAAAAGCCTATTTTTTTTTCTCAAAGCAAAGTCAAAAACTTGGTTACTGCTTTGAGGTTTTGTGGTGAACCCACAATTCTCAGATGTCTTTTCCAGGAAAAGGAGCATGAGGGTCTCTGGTTTAAGCTACTCACAAGAGAGGGATAAAATAAAAAAATTCTAGCATTGCAAAAGGTGTCTGTTGAGAACCCTACTGAGTGGAAAAAAGATGAGCCAAGTTTTGCCAGAGATGCCAGTAGGAGGAGGACTGCAAATTTAAACCTTGCATGATGCACAAGACTGGAAATGACCCAGTGACTCATTTTTCATAGACAGAAGCCTTTGTAATTCTTGCTGCAGTAACGATTATACAAATCTTCTCTTGCTGGTCTGAGTATCACGGAGCGAATTTCACAACCTGGGAGAAGCTTTGCCAGAGCTGGTTCAGTGCAGTTCAGGATGGCAGGGACTGTCTGGGCAGAGTGGAGTCAGTGGTGAGGCTGCTGCCAGGGAAAAGAGGGGCTTCAGCATCCATTCCATGAGCCCTCCTGTTGCTGACAGCAGGCACAGGAGCACTTGCAGGGGAAACAATTCAAAATGTTGCACACTTGGTGCTGGTAAGTAAAATAAACAAAATCAAAGGGGTAATATACTTGGAGATAACCTACTTGCCCCCAGCTTTACTCAAGGTCCCCACCGGACATCACAGCTTGGAAAACTGATTAAAGGAGTGATCACAATTATCAATATAATCACACATGCAATAAAAAAAAAAAAAAAACAAACAAACCGAAAACCTAGGATTTCTCCTCTTTCCGGTGAATAATTGAGCGTGCAGTTATACAAGAGCAATAAAAAAAATTAAATATTTATTTTGAATAACAAGCTTAAGTTCAAGCTGCATTGTTGGCAATGTCGGTTTTAAACACAGATCACAAAAGCGTGCAGAAAATTGTATTTGAGCAAAGAACAAAATAATACTAAGAATTATACTAAACAGCTGCTGATTTTTAAAGAAACAAAAAAGGCTTGTAATCACTATACAAAATATAAAATGTATTAAACACTACCATCCACAGAACAGAGGTTTAGTTTGATTATATTTAAAAATTATTTGTGTAGTTATTTATATAGTGAATTGTAAATGAATATTATACAGTAACCTCCTTTTGGTCTGCAAAACCTTTGTTGCACTATAGCACATCCAATCATGTTAAAAAAAAAAAAAGATTTATTTGTCCTTACTATCAATAAAGAAAACAATCATTGATAATACAGTAAATATTGTCAGGTCTACAAATAATGAAATTCAAAATGACTCCTTCGACTCTGAAGCGCTTTCCATGCAAAAAGTCAGCACTTGCTGTTTAAACTGAGTGCACTACCAAGCAATGTCCAGGGTCGTAGATGCTCTTGGTAAGACTAAACCTTACAAAAAAAATTTTAAAAATAAAATAAAATTAAAAAATCAAAGATTGAATGCAATCATGCAACCTCTTACTACTGGGTAACCCACTGTGTCACTTGTCAATTTATTGCCTTTCTGGAATATCACTCAAGGCATCAAAATTAGACTCATGATAAATATACACATAATGAAAGGACACAAACTGCTATTCGACACTACTACTGGTAATGTCTGTGCTACGTGAAAGCACCTTTAAAAAGAGCCTATGCGGCAAGAGATAAGTGTCTAAAGATTCAAAATGAATCAACAGTATTGGATAACAATATAATTCTCAACTCAGAAGCTGCCTCAAGATTAGGTGCATCTTCAGTTAATGTAACAGGAAAAAAAGGCAATGGATTTTATTTTATTATTTGTATCCACTCATAAACTGACCTAAGGCCACCAGATGTGCAGACACAACAAGTTTTCTTTTCTTTTTACAGTTCTTTAAATTGTAGGATGATAAAGGAATAGATCTATTCAAAAACAAACAGCTATTTCATCTCTATTAAGAGGTGGCACCGGGTGTGGGGTTGACGTTCTGAGTGGCCACCTGTGGTGCCACTTCAATGATCCGGGGTTTGTCTATAATCCTGGCCGTGCGGTTGCCCTTCTCTACAATGCCAATAATCCACGCCTGGTGGCCTTCGCCGTATTTCGGGGACTTGATCTCGGCGCAGAAACGCGCTGCCTGTTCTCGTGGTAAGCAGATGAGGAGGCCTCCTGCAAAGAAAGAGAGCAGAGCATCAAAACATCTGACTGCAAAGCATTTCAGCCTGGGTCTGCCAGATCCCTACTTGGACAAGCACTTGGTGACTTCAGTGGAGTCTGCTGAACTTCAAGACTCCAAGAAAAGACACAGTGGAAGTCCGAGCTCTTGCTCCACAGCAAGATGTTTGTGCCTGAATGCAGTGTTTAGTTTCAAATAAATGAAGCCAGATACACATAAAAGATGTTGGCAAAAGGATGGGGTACTGATGCCAACAAATGACATACTGAAACAACAGCAGCATTGTAACCTTCCTCGGAGGACTGCAGAGTGCCTCTACACAGAAACATTTTGGATAAAGGTCATATGCAGATACCTGTAACCACATATTGGTGGCAGCTGATTCTGTGAGTAATCCCATTGCCTGCAATGAAATCATTCATCAAAGCAGGGACCACTGCCCTGCTGAGAATGCAAGAGGCAGAACATGAAACACAGGCTTGAGCCAGTGCTCCCTGTGACAGTCCTTGTGACCCCTTTGTTTGACAATTTTCTAACCTTTTCAGCCTTTCCTGTAAGCTCTTTTTCTCAGACACAGTTGAAAATTTTTCATTTACTAATGAACTCTTTCAGAAGCAGCACAGTAATCAGTAAGCAAGCTCACCATTCCACAATTAAATCTAAAAGCATTTCCATTCTTAGAATCCCAAAGCACTGAAAAACGTGGCAAGTGAATAGAAAGTGTTTGGAGAACACAGGGAGAGAGTAGATTCACGCACACTGAAATCTAAACACATGCTGAGCCTCACTTACTCTTAAAGAATAATTTGACCCAAAGCCTTCACAGACAACTCCTCAGCACCCTGGGCACCTTGATACTTGCTTTTCCAAGCACACAGTCTCCTCGGTGGTGACTGAAGACACTTTTCAATTAGGGCCATGAGGAAGAAGCAGCTATTGAACATGAGGAGTTAATTATAAGGGTAAATGGAAGTGTGAATTTTTTTTAGATTCTGTATGAAGTACGCCAGCCAGAAAATGCCTACATCTCTGACATTTCAAAATAACATCCAGGTATTTCCATCAAACACAACAAAAAACCCCTAAGCTTGAATGACAGCACCTATAACTACTCCAGATGTAACAGACAAATCAATTGCAAAGGAATTATGTGACATTCCCATGGAAGACTCCAAATTCAATTGAAGAGAAACTTATGTCACGGTGAAAGCAGGTCAGGGACGAGGTGCGCAAGTGGCAGTGCAGAGAAGGTGCTAACTAGCCAGAAGGGACGTGTGCAAGTATCGTTAAAAAGGAAACAAGAAAGAGCAAAAGAATAATCTTCACTCAAGTTTTTGTCACACACACTCTCTTCCTGTAATTTTGTATCACTTGTGTACATACCCTATTATCATTCTCCGGCAAGATCAAAAACATGTACAAAATCCCAGTTTCCAGTGGGGAGGGGGAAAAAAAAAAAAAAAAAAAATCACTTCCCACCTGCTGGCTATATCCCACAGTCTGATCAATAGTGCTTAAAAAGGCTGTGGGCTATTCTCAACCAGCAGTAGGCTTCCTGCATGCAGGAATTATAGTTACTTCTCTGCTAGACTGACCAGTCTCTTTAACACTTTGGGTAAGTCCTAAAGATCCTCCACTATGTTTTTTTAGGCTAGTCGGTGTTCCTGGCATTCCCAGCTGCCCTGCTTTTTGGGGATTGAAAGGATGCAGATATTTGGTGGCTGTCCTGGCTTATCTTTGTATGAACAAAAGGGATTTTTTTTTGCTAAGAGGCTTTGAACATTGCTGGTTTTAACAAGTAGTATTTCACGCAGGGAAGTGGACACAGAACACTTCAAAAGCAGGCCAGACAAAGCTCTGTAATTAAGAGCAGAGATACAAATAGTTCATTAATCAAAACCAAGTCCTTCCTCCTGCTAATGGCTTTCTCCGCAATGACTTATAACAGGATGACATCATTAGCCTTGTCTCTTGTCAGGCACTGACTGACACGGCCCTTCTTTTCCACCCATCTGCCTATTTCCACGAAATCTCCACAAACACCAAGTTGCTGAGATACCTCTACCACACTAGAAGTCATTCGGCACCATTCAAAAGTTATTAGGACTGAAAAATACACACATGTATGAATGTCCCTAACAGAGTAACTCTGTGACTTATCTCTGCAAGTAGCCACTCTAATAAACAATTCACTCCTTTGAAACCTAATGCCTAACTGCAACTTTAACCATTACCGAAGAGTTCCCTAAAAGAGAGCACAGAATCATATAAAAGTGCAATTTTTGGAAACGACACCATTAGCAGGAGTGCCTGAAGGATGGAACAGAGGACATAATAGATCTTTTCAACACTGACTTTTGTCAACAGGTGCCCAGCAAATGCACACAGGGAAAAAAAAAACCAAACCACAAGAACCTTAAAATCCATTCAAATACTTTTCCAGTGAATTTCTTATTGCCTGCCCACTCTGCTGAAAAACATCTGTTCCCAGATGAAGAAGCTCCAGACAGAGCGTGTCTAGAAGTTTAAGCCAATAGAGAAGGAGTGTCTGTGTTAAGAGTAAGCACAGCCCTGAGCAGCCCCAACAGGCCTCCTCACAGCTGGAGATCAGGCAGAGCAAGGCAGGCCCTGGCCTTCAACATAAATCAAACCCAGGACAGGAGGTGTGCAAACAGCCTGGTCTGAATGCTAACGAGCCGTGCCAGCACAGCCTGCCCCAGCTCACACTGCTGACACATACCAGGCCCTGCAGTGCAAGCCCAAAGCCTGTGGTTATTCAGCTTCCAGAGCCTGGCCAGTCAGTGGGTCCACGTGGCTACAGATCTTTTGGGTATCTGGCAGACACTGCCCTCTGACAAATCCCTGTGGCCACCTCTAATGCGAGAAACAACGCTGTGATCAAATCAGACAGACATGTTTTGAGGCACCCACAGTTCACCACCAACCAGATCTGTCTCACTGTTTTTCCCATCATCATCCATCTCTGCCCAACACAAGCTGCTCGGCATTTCAAAGAGACCTCTTGCTCTCAGTCCCAAAAGAGATTCTGATGTCAAGCATTTCCCACTTCCCAGCAGTGCATCCATCTACACCGTTTTACATTCCTGCAGTGAAAAGACAGAATTGGGTATCCCCAGGGTGCAGGATGGGCAGCTCTGAAGACATAAGCACTCAGTTTGCAGCTAAACCATTCCCACACCAACTGCTATCCAAACTTCTGCTACAGCCACTCACCTGGAAGAGCACCTTGCAGTTCCAGCTCTGTGTCATGCTATTTTTTGGGCTCTTTCCAAATGATAAATGCTACTAGCAAGCACTCTGGCTGTGTAGGCTCCTGTAAGAATCTGACTGGTGCTACCAACCTTATCAACACAGCGCACCACACTGCCACCAGATATTTCTGCTCCCTTCTGACTGATTCTGGATTTGGAAAGGGTTCACGTCCCATATCCTGTTACACATCATCTGAGCCACGCAGTCTCTGTAGGACAGAGTGTCTGCTCAAGCACAGATGGCCAAGGAACAACTCAGCAGATCAGGCTAAGTTATGTATTCACTAGGGGAAAAGTTTATGGCTCTCACTGTGATGCTTTTTTCCAGATCTTCAGACTGTTTTGCTTTAAGGGGCCCCCTCTATTGTGAACTGCAGAGAACTTGGATAATACTTCTGGAGAGCCAGAAGATGGTGGAGAAATGAGATAAGAGAAAAAGACAGATTTATTGCTACATCTTCTCTATTTCCCAAAGAGAAAGAAAAGTCAAACTAAATTAGAAAAAACAAAATTGAACGGAAGATTCAAGGGGAACGTGAAGTAAAAAGACTTCCAGGAGAAGACAGTGGTCATGCTCATCAGAGAAGAGCCTACTCTTAATAGGGCAACTTAAAAATCACCAGAAGTTCTCATCACCTGATGACTCTGTGTTTGTCCATGGCCAGCTTTTCAGTACAGTCTGTTGTGCTCACTGTCACTGTAAGTAGCAGCTTTATTGAACAGGGAACTCAAATAATAAATGGATCAGAGAGCAACATTTTTTTTTTTTTGCTGCTAGTAACAGTCTCTTAAAGGTTAGATTTCATAAAAATGAGGGGGGAAAAAAGCTGTGCGCTGTATTATTGGATGTCTATATGCTGTGGACAGAGAAGGCCTCAGTTGTAAACACTGGCCCACCCAACACTAAATTTTATAGCAATAAACCAAATACCATCCTTTGTCAGGCAAAACTACTGCCAGTCGCTTTGCTTTTGAGAAAGCTGTGCCAGTTGTGGAATTTTCAGATACTCACTGTTCTGGAGTTAACAGAGAAAAATAAGTTTCAAAAGAATTCAGAATCATTACTAACTGCAAACTGGAGGGTTGCAGGGTTTCTGTAACAGTGTTCCATAAGGGAGCAGAAGGCATTCAGGAGAGCATGCTGGTTTGGAAGTCAGGCTGAAGGAGTCAGTTGTGAACAGCTGTGTGGCTGCTGCTCATTAGCCTGGCCAGGTGCCAAACCAGCTGACTCTGAACGCACAGCACGCGATTTGTACATTGAAATGGCATTCTGAGGTGCAGGTGAAAGGAAGGAAGAGCATGGCCCAGCTGTCACCTACCTGAAGTCTCTGGACAAGTCCCGTGCATGAGGCCAAACATGTTGCCACAGGCCTTACTGACAGCAGCCATCTTAGCCAGGACAGGGAGGTTGTGGATAACAAAGGACACCTCGTTTCGCTGCTGCTTGGCAAGGTTTTGTGCATGCCCCAGGATCCCAAATCCTGTGATGTCTGTAGCTGCATGTGCATTGAAAGTGTGCATGAGTCCAGCAGCTACAAGAGAGGGAAGAGGAAATAAACCACCAAATCAGAAAATACCGAATTATCAGGAAAACGCTTTAACAATATTGTACACAGTTTGAATCGAGCTGCATACCCTTAACGCAAACCAGGTTGGGTTAATTAATAAAATAAATAAAATCATGCTTGAAGAGAACTGAAATTCACCAATAGCGCACATAACAGTTAAAAAATTGAACTTGTATTTAAGATATTAAATCATGCTGAAAATCCGTTATGGAAGTTGCATTTATGAGCACGGTCTATTAAACATGTGCTATTCATTTATATTGGCAGGCTAAGAAATAGGGGTCTGCTTCAGATCCAAACTTCTCAACGCTGAGGGCCAGGGAGGTTCTGAGCTCAGCTTTCCTTCACTAAAGGCAGGGACCAGACACAGCTCAGTCTTTTCACACCTCTTCCCCTGCCATTTTGCAGCGGTGACATCAGACCTTGACATCTGGACACTCAAAGTTTAAGAGCTGTAGAAAAAAGCCTGCAGCTGTGGGGGAAGGGCCCCAGCCTCCCCACCTACACATTCATGAAATTCCTACACCTTTGCAGCTCCTGGGTGGGAAAAGGGCACCTCTGCATGCATGACAATAGCACCAGTTAAGAGCATTTAAGTGTTGTTAAAGGTGTCTGACAAGAGTAGATAAGAACAAAACCAAGAATGCTTTGCCTTTCTTTGGTGCTTCCCAGTACACAAGCAGGACCCAGTTCTTTTCCATAAGACAATGCTGGTCATTTATCTTTCCTGGAAGGCTTTGACAAAGAATGAAAAACCAGGGAGATGACATAAGAAGTGAAAACTAAATAAATGGGAAAAGAGGTATTTAACTATCCGTGGTCCTTCAACTGAGAGTAAGTAAGGAAACGCTTAATTCAATTCTCCACTCTGCCAAAGATACTTTGAACAAAGAAGAGAAATCCTGGATTAAAATTTCTAGGGGAAAAGCAGAACCTTTCCTCTACCAAAATTAAAAGGAAAAAAATCAAAACAAAAAACCTCCTTCAAGAACAGGAAAAAGACAAACAGAAAAGAAAGCAAATTCTACATACATATTCCACACTGTGGGAAGCACAGTACATGACTGAATTGAAAGAACGTAAATTTTTTTTTAAAAATCAAAATTTAAACTGAAGTTCACATAAATTTAGAGCTTTACCTTTTTTAATTCTATTTCAAATTCTTTTAACCTTATCACAGTCAGGCCTTCTCTATGTACAGATATAAGGAACAAATCCAATATATTTCCCTTTAAAACATCCTCTAACTCACTGGGATGTTACTTGCAGCACTCACATGAGTCATAATCATATCCAGCAGCTCTGTGTTTTTGCTGTATAATTACAACAGAGTGTTTGATTTTAATTTGCTTGCTTCACAAACACTGAACATCAGAAAGATGGGGCAGAATGAAAGGGACAAAGTGGCTGTGTCACAATTCCCCAGGGCACTGAAATGAAATTGAGTATGAATTGAAAAAATCCACAGTTCTTCCCCTCCAACACACATATCTCTTCTTACCTGTTCTGTTCAGCCGTGCCATATTCATCATTGCTTCCTGGTATGCTAGTTCTACATCCTCCTGCGTTACCACGAGTTTGATTTTATTCCACTTTTCAGGCTAATGGATGAAATAAAGATGTTTCTTTTAGAATTTCAGCTGTGTATTTTAAAGAACACCCTGACCACTTAAAAAAATCCTTAATCCATAATGTACTTTTTTTTAAACTCAGTTAAAGAAGGGCAAAATGTTCCACAGTCAGAGGTGTGTGCCTTAGTCTGCTTTACCCCAGCAAAATTAATTTAAAGATCTATTAGGCACTAAGCACGCCAAATCCTGCTTTCAGCAGCTGAGTGGAGTGGAATAAACTATCCCACAGCAAAGAACTCCTTCAAGTCAACTCTCTGGACTGAACTCCAACAGCCAAATTAAAAGAATTTTGTTGCTGATGTTCAGATTTGTGATTTCTGGCTTCTTGGGTTTTTAAAATATTCTTGATTTTACACCTGGACATTTTGATCAGGAAGGACCACTGATATCCCCCAGTCCTGGTCAGAGGAATGTATGCCAAGGCAGGATATAATCACTCTAGTTTAGGATTAAGGCAGTTTCATAAGCCTCCTTTACAGTTCAATACCAGTATCTTCCACCCATTCTCCAGTGTCTGGTATGGACTCATCTCTTCATCACATTCCCCTAAATGCTCTTCGTCCCAGAAGGGTTTTACAACAATTTACAAAACAGTACCTTTATAAAGGGTAATTGTTTCATTTAAAGCTGAGGTGATTCCAGATCCAGAATGAAACAAAGCAACTATTTTGTTGATAAGAGCTACACTACAAATTGATTTAACTTTTTTTTTTTCTGCAATGAAAATAAAATTACAGAGAACTGAAAGTCAGCAAACGTAGGATTTTTGAAGTCACAATGCCTATACTGCCATTCCACAGAGTAAATGTATAGAACAAACTTCTTACTGAACTAGAAGTGTAAGAACTACTAAGAAATGGTACATGATGCTGCACTGGGGAACGATCTTGTCTTAACAAATGAGTGCTGACTTCAAGGGATGGAAGAGAGAATCCAGAAAAGGCAAAAGGGGGAAATAGTGGTCAGCCAAAATAAATAAATTGTTAAAGAGCAAGGAACAATGGCAGTGGGACCAGAGTTTCTGAAATTAGGTTGACCTAGATCTACCAACATTTTTGTTTACACAAATGAGAGACCAAGTCAAAAAATAAGATGTGGCTGTTATAGAGGTGACAGAATAGTGATAATTCTTACTCTGGGAATGACTGAAAAAAAACCTGAGCAGTCAGTCTGCCTTAGATTTCTAGAACAGTTCTGAGGCTGATCACAGGATGGAAACTGGGATGGATCATTCCCAGATGATGGGAATGGAAATCTAAAATGATGTGGAAGCAGAACTCAAGGCTGAGCGTCAAAGAGCCACAAACACAGGTAAGATATGAATTGGAGGCAAATTCCTCTCCCCAGCCATCAGATACTGGGGTTAGTCAACAGGGAATTAAGACAGAAAGGTACGCAAAAAGTCCGAAACAGGTTTTAAAAGCAAGCATAGATTTCCAAATGGGAAGGTTCTGTAGACCACAGCAAGGGCTAGAAAACCCTCTCTGAAGGGGCACATCACAGCATGCCCTTCATACTTTTAAGCTTACATCTCTCTACACTCCAGTTTTCCTTTCTTGCCTATGCATAAACTTGTTATACTATACCTTCTCCCAAACACTTTTTAATACAAAGTCCAATTCCTCATCAAAATTTGATTTACAGATGGATTTGTGATGGGTAATTCTCGTTTCACTTTCCCTACTCTTTCTCAAAACAAATCTAACAAAGCTAAAGAAAAGGTAGCACAGCTACTCAGAAATTTTCCTACCACAATCAAAGATATATTCTGTTTACACATAATAGCAGTATTGATTTCCTGGCTGTCCTCATTTTTCAGACAAGAAAGTGTTTCTGTTTGACAGTCAAGGAAATTAGTAGTATTTGAAATACGTGGAAATTCAGAACAGCCTTAATTTGCAAGCCTCCTTGTCAGTACAAGATATGTTAAGAAATAAGATTATGTCCAGAAACATACTATGGAATTAGGGTCTTGTTGTTTCACTTCATTTTCATATCAAGATTATCTGAGGCCCTGATCCTTACATCTGTGGAAAACACAGGCTTCTGAAGAGGTCAAAATTGCTAGGCCAGACCCTATGAAGAACAAGAAAAATATTTTTCTCTTGTTGTTCACACTTCAGACTCCAGTGAAGTTTTATGCTGGTTCTCTCCCACATTGCTAACACTAGTTGTGAAATTAGAATTCATCTGACAATGCAGTGGCCAACAGCCAAACCAAAGTAGATTCCAGCTCACTCCTCTGCCAGTCTATTGGCTCAGTAGTCCCAAAAGTAGAAAAGATGCATCTTTTTAGAGTGTAAACTGAGCAGCTATAATTCGGAAGACACAGTACTGGGAGCCAGACAACATAAGCAGATGCCAATTTTGCAGTCACTTTTCAGTTCAGTAGTTACATTTTTGCCTGAAGTAACAGATGGAAGTATGTCTACATCCATAATGCTGCTAGAAATATTCTCACTGAATGCACAGGGCAATACATGTGCAATGCAGATATACTTCCACGTACACAAGCAGAAAGCTCAAGAACACAGAGATTTTTCTTGGCCTAACTGCCATCAATAAGTGTTGCCAATTACTTTGGCAGGTGGAGTAGGGCATAATTTTGCCCAGAGTGATAGTCTGTTGTTCTGTTAGTAAACAATTTTGGTTATTACAGCAATACCTGAGAAATAACTAAGACTTAGGTGCAATTAGGGCTCACTAAGCACAAAATTGTAAACTATTTCGATTCCAGGAGTTTTGCACACAAGCAGGGAAGGCTGGGACATGAAGGAGGAGAGAGAGGTGACAGATCACTCCCATCTGAGCTGAACTTTGTCATGTTGAGGGAATGAGGAAGGTCACCTTTAACTCATACCTCTCTTCCCTATTTCTTTTTTTTGCAGTGTACTCACAATATCTAGCCACTGGTGGACAGCCACAGCCACTTGTGTTCCCAAGGGTTTAGTTAATACAAGCACATCTCCTGGCACTGCATTGTCTGGCCTGGAAACAAAGAATTCATACATTAATTACATAGCAGGATTCAAAAACGTTACTAGGAATACGTGCTGATAATTACATTTTCACAGACCCACGTATCTTATTGCACAGTTAAAAAATGGACTAATTGCAGAATTACCCTTTGGGATTCATTGCCATGCAATATTATTGAGGAAAATGCTGCAAACTTGTTTAAAAAGTGCTAATCCTTCTTGGAAAAAAACAATGCTTGCAGTCAGACACAAGACAAATTACATCTCCTTCAATTTATTTGAGACATAAGAGAGGATAAGGGGAAAAAAATCGACCTTTTTTATCACGGGCATAAGATATCCAGCATTAGGATCATGCACAAGTTCATTTGTATAGAGTAACATGCCACAGTGGGACATTCAGAATTTGCTAGTGTTAAATGGACAGAATGCTGTAAAGACAGCAGTTCTGTAGTTCTCTACAGCCATTAACAGGATAACTGGGACATGGTTTAGAAATGTATGTATAAGTGTGACAGAAATTTATGTTCAAAACAGTCTCCACTACCTTTAAAGATTAGTAGCTTAATTTTCCTGTCAAAAGGAGAATAGGATCAAAAAGTACTGGGGGGGGGGTGGGGAGAAGTAAAAGGACATCCTGTTTAAAAAAAAGCAAATATGTACAAAGAGATGTGGCATCTGTGGAGTGCTAAGCACAAACACAAGCAGGAGAAGGTACTGCTTTATTCATCAGGAGACACACCACAAGATCTCAACACAGTGCTTAAAGGATTTTACTGCATCCCTTCAGACCAGTGCCTTTGATTGTTTAGTGATTTAACTTACATTATAAATTCATTAGGCTGACAGACTGTCGTGGCCACTCCTCCTAAAACAATCCAGGGATTTAACACTGTTTGGCCACCAGTAACAGATGTTCCTGCCTCTTCTGCTGCATCTTTGAAACCCTGGATAATTAGAGGCATCACTTTGTCTCTTTCCTAGAGATCAAAACAGAAGTCAGAGTTCCATATACAGCAGTGCTACTCATTGCAAGATTGGTCCAGGGCTTTAACCACTCCAACCAAATGCCCTCATGGCAAATAGTTCACGACAGAAAAGCAACCTTTAGGAAGAGCTTGGCCTCCTGAAAACTGCATGTTATCCCACAGAGTTACAGTTTTACAGCTCTGTGTAGAAGAGGTGCAAAGACACTCTTACACTGAAGAAACATTTTTCAGAAGGTCATGTAAGAGTAATCAGAGTTCTGGAAATGCAGAACAACTATCCTGCTGCTGTAATCAGGTATAGCCACAGCAATGCAGCGCTAAAAGGCAATGTTTAATCAAGATGCATTTGGGCTCCATTAACCATCAAAGTTTCAACTTACATCCTTCTAAGAATAAACATCCCCTTTTTGCTACAGCAAAACAAACATATATGCTGGTCACTTCCACAAAAAAAAAAAAAAGAAAAAAAGAAAAGAAAGAAAAGAAGTAATAAAAAGAAATATAAAAATAATAAAAATAAAGCAAACCCAACCCATAATTATCTATCCATATTGATAAATGAATTGGCAATCAAATGCTGGCCTTTGATAAAAGGAGGGCCCCATTTTGATGGGCATGAAGGCAGCAGATTACAATGCTGCAGAAAACTGAAATTTTAGCACATGACATCAGAATGTTTATGAGGTAAGATCCATACTATGAACTGAGCCTTTCAAAAAAAACATCTCTTCTTTAAAAGGCTTCGAACTTCGAGGAGAAAATACATTCTGAGATTAATACATTCTGAGCACATCTAGCTGTTTGAGTCTTCAAGATAAACTGCCAAAAATCTTACCCTATCTGTCATTTTATTGCTGATTCCAAGGAGCATCAACATGTTGTCGCATTCTGTGACCCCCATGGCATAAAGGTCACTTAGGACATTGGCACATGCTATCCGTCCCTGAAAAACACAGACAAGAAAAAAAACCTGCAGGACTGTTGGTGAATGTTTAAACACCTTCCACAGCTTCCAGTATGAGTTTGCAGTCTGACACAGCTTCTCACTCCACCGCATTAAGAAACCCAGCCAGAGATGTGGTATGATCCATATGTGCTATGTGCCCACCTAGAAGTGCAGGTATCTTTCCTCTCACAGGAATGGAGAGAATTCATCTCAGCTGTCTTGGTCAACACACTCACTCACTCCATAGGAATCTCAGAGTTCAGACTGGATGCCCAATCTGAGAGGCTGATGTTAAGATCAACAGTCTATCTTTGATAACAAGCTCAGTTTACTTAATGTGTTTTGTTCCTATTAACTTCATTCCAGCACAAAACTGTACATACATCCTGATGAAGATGACCATAGTATGGAATTCACAAATGCTAGGGAGCTAATCCAAAAAGCACATACTGCTGTAAGTTTTCTACATCAGAATACGCAGGAGACTGGTCCTTGATGAGAAAGATGTTCCCTGTACTACTTGAGGCACTCCTCAGTTTTTAGGAGAGAACTCCTCTTCCTGGAGGGTACAGCTGTGCTGCCAGCACACAGCCACACTGCGGTGCTTCCTCTGCTGCCTGGGGATGACAGCATGTGCAGGGAATGAAGGAGCTCAGGGCTCCCAGGAACTGGCTTTGCCACCACTAAGGGAAGCTGTCTGCCCCCACCACTCACATAGTGAGAGAGATGTGTCGATCTGTCACTTTTCAGATGCCAAGATCAGGCTGAATTTTGCTACAGCACAAACAATTTTACTGACCTGTGTGTGTGTGAGTATCTCCACTAACAAAAACTTCTAAAAGAGACAAGACTGTCTGTCTGCTGAAGATTCCTCTAAGAAGTCAGGAAGCTGACAGGATTGAAAAGGAATCACTTGCATCACATGAGGTTAGTTACTCTAATTTTACTAAATTGATGTATCTGAGTCAGGGTTTCTGAGGTATGGACCCAGCACAGATGAGACATCAAGTTTCCTGATGAAGATGCAGACTTCCTCATACAGGGTGTGCCTTAAGGGACAGCTAGTTATTTTAAAATATAGGACAAATTCTGTTGTGTTACTCTGGAAGACTCCATGCATTCTACGAAAGTTGTTTTAGGTTTACACCTGCACAAGTGTAATCAACACATGGCTTTATGATATTAAATCTGTGCTTTTCATAGTGTTCAAAGGCAACACTACCATGATAAAAGTAACAACATGCTTATTTAACACAGTTTGCAAAACAGATAATATTTTCAGGCAGTTACTTCATTTGCTGATGAAATGAAACAACATTTCCAAATCACAAATAAATATATAATACAGTTTTTCATAAATTCAAGAGCTTTTGGTGGCATCAGGGTAATCCCTGATATTGGGAACTGCAATATGTTTTAATCATTTAAATCTTAAACTATTAAGAAAAGAGAGAGTTGTGTACTGCACTATTTGATGGATATTGGCTGTTAGATTTCTATATGCCTGCCATTTCCTTTTTATGGAGGGGAACTATCAAGCCATTCTCTGTTATCTTCAGTATTTACCAAGCAAACTTCTGGTTTATGCTCTGTTAGGAATGACAGATAGGTTTTTAAAACCATACTGACAACACCTCTGATAGTCAGAGGTCAATCTAACAGTGCTTTTGCCAACTGCCAAAACCACTATGGAAACGAATTCAGGGAAGTGCAATTCCCAAGTCTGAAAGAGCAGAGAGCAACACAGGGCTTGTGAACACCAACAAACACAACAGGACTCACAAACAGGGCTCAGCCTGGCCAGGTCCTGCAGGTCATCTGCCTGCTTGCTTAGTGCCCCTGAAATACAAAGATATGTGTGCAACACTAAGAACTATTTATAAGGGAAAAGGATGAAGAAGCAGACACCCATCTCCAATTCTGGGAACAGGTTCTTCTTAAAACAGCAACAAAAAGGCTCCTGGATGGAAGGGGAAAGATGTCCTATCTCAAATCTGCCAGTTCCCTGCTCCTGTACTCAAACAGGTGTCTCCAAAGTGCCTAACAGAGGCCAGCACCAGCCCTATTCCCAGTGGATTGATACTCATTATGAAATCTATTTTCAATTGCTTATAACTTTTCTAATAAACCATTTAAGCTGAATAAATACTATGATTAGTATGAATTTTACAGGTGTACATCCTAGGGATAATTTTGCACGCAGACTGAGTGTTTTCAAGGACAACCTCAAAGTGAAGGAGAAATGGGGAAAGAAGGAAGAATGATTTTGCATATAACTGCAGAAGTTAAGTTTTAAAATAGGCAGTACCAGAGTGAGAGAAAGCTGTTTTCTGAAGCAGAAATAGGAAGTTCAGCTGAGTCCACAAGCAGTTTTGCCTTCCTCAGCTGTTTCCTAATCCTTTCTGTCACAGCACCCAGCTTGGAGTTCATTTGCACTTTTGGCCTTCCCTCATTGCTTCCTCTCCCCCAATTAAGAAGAGAGATCAAATAAGGAACTGCAGGTAAACCCTATGCACAGAGAAAGGAAGAGGCTCTAGATCAGGGAACACGCACTCAAAACCAGACTAGAAGTGCCTGGGTAAGGAGACTGAGAGGAAGGGCAAGAAGGAGAATGTGCACTACACATCAGTGATAATGGTAACAGAGTAGCAGCAATAAGCATGGGTCAGGGGACACCTGGACTTAAGCCAGGGAAAGACGCAGTTGGAGAAGCAGAGCAGCAGCCTGTCTTGAGCACAGGAGGCCAGAGCACACCCCTTTATACAGCCTGGACACAAACTCAAAACCTTGAAGTCCCACAATTCCTCTGCTTGTAACAACCATCCATAAATCCCATGGCAAATCGTATTTGACTGTCCTCTAACCAATGTTGGTCCACATAAATAAAAGGTAATATATACTGTCCCTTGGGGTACTCTAGCCCTCGAGAGAGAGGTCTGAGCAGAGGGTCCAGCAGCAATAATCCTGCTGGATCACCATTGCTGGCATCAGTAAGAAGGCTTGTGACAGAATCCCTGTTCTAAGTTAGCTCTTAGGAAGAAATACACATATGTAAACAGATTAGGAAGTGGCCAGCCACCAGATTAAAATAAATGCCTTCAAGAATGAAAAGTGAAGGACTTGAGAGTTAGAAAGCACCAAGGTTACAGCTGCTGGTGCATGTGGATCTCAGCATTAACTGTAACTATGATGCAACCACTGAAGTTGGACTAAGGCCAAATTTACATTCCACTCCTACCACAATGACCTAAACCTCATCTGGGCACAGGCCCATCTATCTACTCCTGTGGCATCTCAAACCCTTTTAATCTCTAAACAAAGCAACCCTCCCCCTTCGCCACAGCTTTTAACACTGTCCCTCAAGTTTTTGTTACAAGGTGAGAAAATAGTTTCTCAGATTATGAACTTGCACACAGATCTCCAAAACAGTTTTTTTTCCACTGGTCCCTAACAAGTTCCCACATGATATTAAACCAACCCACTTGAATCCAATTTCTCAGGAGAGGTCAACAACTCCATAATCCAGAAGCCAGCCTGAGATTTTTGGCTTCTCAGTTTGCAGAGAGCGAGCTCTCCTGGAACAGAAATTACAGGAGCTAGGCTTACATATGTGCACAACACCTGGTCAAGCATGCTAAAAAAAAAAAAAAAAAAAAAAGAAAAGAAAAAGATGATCCCAATCTCAAGCTGTGTTCAAAACCTACCAGAAAGGTCTCACAGAGCAAACAAACTGACAGCAGCACTTAAAACATTCAGCCACACCAACAGCAGTAAAAGCAATGGAGTCACATCTAAATCACAGAAAACATGAATCTAGCACCTTTCATTCAACATTTTCTTATAGCTGTATTAAACTGTTTTTTAAAGCTCATTTGCTTCCCATGATCTGTTCAAGTCAATACTGACCACTGCCACACATGCAGGAATCTCTGCTGAGACAGACTAAATGAGACAGGAACACAGAAGGAACCAGAGGCAAAGTGCACACACTTTCCAACAAGTCATTTCAATGTCCATGTTCAAGCAGAGGCAGCACCACAGGAAAGCTGGTGTTCACAAGTCACTCTGACATAGCCAGATGCTATTGCCAACTACTGACATTTACGTATTTCCAGTTCTAACATGTTACCTGGTTATTTTAGTACCTAAAAAAAGGCCAATTATAATGTGGTTCTGCTTGTAAGTGGAGTTTACTCTCTGCTGCTTCACAGGCTCCTCTTTTTTTCCCCTTTTGGGCTCTTCAAACCAAATCCCACAGAATGAGAGATGAAGGGAAATCTGAATTAAAGGTGGCAGTTCTCCCAACTTACACCAATACAGAAAGGAGCATTGCAGCATTCCTGGCCAACGTGGGAGATTCCAGGATGAAATTATGCCTTTCCCTCTTCATGTCTATTTAGGAAAGACTCTGAATGCAATTAATCACACAATTAGCACTGCACATTTAGAAGAAACAGTCAGAGTTGCTGTCAGTTTGGGGAGAAGCCCAAATCAGTAACAGACCCAGGAACTAAGTTTAGCCAACTTACCATCATATAAGGGTCATCCACAATAGGATAAATATAATCTGTTGTCTGGACTAGTGACAAACCTCCATGTCTTAATGGAATAACACAAGTGTCCATCCCAATTCCTGCAAAGACAGAAATCCATGAGTGCGGTAAGTAACTGTGCCCTTAATTATCTGTTGCTCTTAACAAGAGAGCTTATAAAACATGACTGTGAGATACAGCTCACAACACTGCCTAAACAGACATGGCAAATTCCTTCCTCAGAGAAAGCACACAGCACAAGAGGAAAAAAGAAGCAAAGAATGAAAACTCGTGGTTGGAACTGAACATAAGTGCAAATGGCTGAAGGCAAGAACTAAACTACAATGTTCTTTATTCTTTTGCAGCAGCATAACAGCACATCAAGAACATCTGTGCTTTTACGTAAGTACATTTAAAGTTAAGAGGAGCTAAGTACATTGATATTGTCAAAAGGTTTTCCTGTCACTCTGGTATCAACCATAATACAGTGACAGTTGTGAAAGGACACAGTGTCTCATAATGGACATTCCATCACTTCAGAAGGAACAAGAACTCCACAAGTAACAGCCCAGGCCCTTGGTGAAAGAGGATTCACCCATTTGGAGCTTTTGCAACGTTAACCTTGGCTTGAGAGGCTGGAAGGTGGCAGATGACCTGATAGACACAGAACTCCTTGGAGAAAACCACAACTCTGAGCACAGACTTTTCTCTGACAGTGGATATTTCAAACAGAACAAGCAATATTAGAACCTCCCAGCATTTGCTGCAATGGAAGAGCCCACACCAAAGGGGCAGGTGACAAATCACAACATGCTGGCTGAGCCACACTCCCCTTATGTGGATATCCTTGTGCCTTGCAGCAATGGCAGGAAGCATACCTCCTTCCTGAGCTGGCAGCAAGCTGCCTGGAGTTACTTTGCATGCCCCACAGGGCATGACTCTTCAAAACAGCCCATTTTTAGGGAGCAGATGTCACATAGGAACCTTTCCCCATTTATTAATGGAACACACTACCCTACCAAGTAGTTTGGCAGTGTCCTGTACAGGGATGGAGCAAGCTTCTGTCATCTGAGGTCTCACTGAGGGACAGAGGTCTGCCAGGCAGTCGTTATATAGGTGGAGAAGATCTTGCCTTGGAAGAGAACACATGCTGACAAGCTCAAGAGCAGTAATTTAGGGTTGCTCAATCTCCAGGGAATCTCCCAAGCCACTATGCCTGATATCCAGTGCCTCCAGGGAAGGGCACATAAGCAGTTACAGAGCAGTGGCCCAGGTGCAGGAGCTGTTTTGCCCTCAGTTCACCTATTCATGCAATAATGCTGCAAGACTGACTTCACTTGTGCATTTTCCCACAATTTCAGCAAAAGCACTGCTTGACAGACAGGCCCAGGGGCTACAATGATGGTCCTTCTGAGGCTATGCTGATGTTCACCAAAACAGGTCTGAATAACAAGTGAATCTGTTCAGAGCCGTGACTGATTTCAGGTCTGTAGCAGCTCTAAGAATAAACATCAGATTGGCAGCTTGTTACAGCCACAGTGAAGTCTCCTCTGGGTAACATCCCTTGCAGGGAGCAAACTTGAGCCTGCACTGGCAGCCTCCCACTTGATTGCATTTCAAAAGTATGGTGCCTATGCATAGGTGGCAAAGTTACCTGTCTACACCTTTAAAGCACAAAATATGAAAGGCAAATCACACCAAACTTATCCAAAGATACATTTGCTAAAGGGATACTCATCACAAAAGCATCTTTTAAAGAGACCTGAACTTTACAAGAGACCTGAACTTTTCACCTTCTATTCCTAACAGATTTCCTGTTACATAGTATCACACTTACATACTGACTGCACAAATCTACTTTTATACCTTTTCATATGGCTGTAGAAGATCTATCAGCAGTTACATTATTGTTCAGAGCCTGTAAGTTTGTAAAAGGAAAAAAACATCTGAACCAAACTACTGCTGATTTTAGAAAACTGCCAAATTCACATACTGCTGTGAACAGCTTATTTAATTTAGAAAAATATATATAAATAGCAATTTGGGGATGAAAAAAGATGGAAGGGTCCCCATCAGGGAATATTAAATTATAGTGCCAATCCAGCTTCACACACAATTGCTGCTTAGATATTTCATACAAAGATCCCCATTGTTTAAGCAAGAACATGGGCGCCTTACTAATCTCTCATTATATTCAATCTCTACCAGAATAATGGGCTGTAACCTGTTAGCCGGCTAACAGACAATTAGAAATGTTTAAATAATTTTAAATAAGGTTATTGGGACAGTAAACTGATAATGAAATAACTTCAGAATAAATGCTCCATTGATATTCCTAAGTTGAGGGGAAAAAATCATTCTGCACTGCAAAGAGATTGAATATGCAGGGTTGAGTAAATAGACAAACAGAATTAAAAGTGTCATTAAACACATTATCTACATTAATTTATCTATATCAATATTAGGTACAGTAGCTGGTATCAAAATACCTACGTTTGCCCTGCTCCCCATGTAGGTGGCTTGTGCAGGTTGTTTTCCCTTATTGCTTGCATCATTGTGCAAATATCAAAGAGAAAGTGAAGCTGGCAAGAACACAGAGGTCTTGGAAAGGCAGCCTTTCCCAGGCAGCTTCTACAGGTGAGCAAAAGAGTTAGAGTGGGGAACAATGAAAGGACTCAGAGGAATAATGACAATTGTGAAACAATTCGCTCCCAGTCAGCTGAAGCAAGGAAGTTCTCTCGCTCACTTTCTGTGACCCAGGAACAGAGGGGAGGGGAGGGAGAGGGGAAATTCACCTGGGAGTCATCTAATCGTGTAAAAGTCATTCATCCTTTGCATCAAATTCCAAATGCAAGGTATGAACACAAAAGTCTAGACATTAACTGAAACGTTAACTGACAGGCTTTCAGTTTGCACAGCATCTACTGGGGAAAGGGAGGAGCAGACTACCACCTAAGCATGTGCCCATCACAATGGCCATTCCTGAGTGTTTTGCCTTTGGAGTTGAGTGCACTGCAGGATGTTAAATAATTAAAATAATATTCTTGTATCCCAGATGCCAACAAATGATAGCATGAGAGTCATTCTTCAGCTTTCTGGATGCTGTGCATGCATTATACAACATACAATTTTCAAACTGGTTAAACAAACCACAGATGAGATTGCTCGCAAATGAGCAAACTGAGCAGAAGGACCATAGATGTCTAGAGCAGCAACTACTTACCCAACCTGGGCATAACTGCCCCCAAGAACTGTTCATCTTCCTGAAAATGGTTTTCTTGTAGAGATTCAAGCAGTTTCTGTAAGACATCCTGTGGCACTTTGCAGCCTGTGCCTTTCAGTTCAGTGAATCGGGTCAGACGGAAGCTCTTGTCCAGTTCGTAACTTTCTGGGTTAAACGACTCCCGAACAGACATGGTTCTCTCCCACAGACTGCTGGCCTCTCCCACCCCAGAGCAACGGGATCAGTTTCTCTGCTGATCAGTCTTATTAAAAAATAAAAATAATAATTAAAAAAAAATTGAGAACATTAGAAATTCCTAGGACCTGCAAGACAACATGTTTTCCACATGGAGCAAGTTATAAGAAAGAGAAAGCACTCAATGCTGTTGTCCACCTGTTAAGACAGGTGTGCACATCTCACACAACCCATTTCCCTACGACTTCAAAGGGATGACTCCTCATCCTACCTTCTGACATTTAAAACTATAACTATGCCAGGTGAATCAGAGAATTAACTTATTTTCCAGATATGCTGCATAAGGTTTTCATAAAAAAAAAATCTAACACACTTACTGACCCCATTTAACACAGAGGTAATGAAAGAAATAATAGTTCCCAGAGCACAGAGGCCAATTTCCAAAAGGCAACCTGGACCCTGATCCTGCCGCATGCTCAGCAGAGACATCTGCTTGTACTCAGCTCATTGTGGGGTCATAATTTTAGCCATTAACATATTAATCTCAAAAATAAGATGCTTTTCAAATAACGGCTCTGCTTCAGTCCTGAAGTAAGAAGCTGAAACTCCATAATACACCTGTTCTCCTCGGGGGAAAACACAGTCCTGGTGTTCTGTTAGTACAGGTAGCAGAAGAACAAAGAGGCTGACTGGTTCACCTAAAAGCATGCCAGTTTACCTTTTAGCACGTTCGCAGACATCAAAACGCTGAAAAGAAAAGTTGCTTGCCTCTTCAGCCCTTTTTTAGTCAACTAATGATACAGAGAATCAGAGAATTGCCCATTAAAATGGTAATATAAAAAGACACTGATGCAGTTCATTTAATAAAATTCTTAACAATGCATGTCTAATTTTAGAACGTTTTTCCACTCTGACTCACAACCACCACAATCCAAAACTAATAAGAGGCCAAACTGAGACACCGACTTCTAAACAGGAACGGCTGTGATAAATACAATTCAACTTTCTCAGAGAAGTTTTCAGGAATTACTAAAAGCAACCTGTCTAGTGGTAGTTTCTTAGAAAGCAAGGATCCTATGTAACAGCAACAAGAACAGAGTTCAGTGGCATCACTGACAAAACCTGATACTGCTGGTCATGCCCTAATGAGGTTAAGCTGAAAAGAAGAATGCAAGTGACTGGTATTTGCCAAGTTCAACTTTGCTAAATGAAGGAAAGAGGTAAATCTGTGGACTGTGCTGTATCTCCCCTACACAGCATTTATTAACAACTACATCTGTTCCATAAACCTTTAAGTCAATTTATTGACTATAATTTGTAGGAACTGAAGTTTTAAGTTCCCTGAGAACTTCTGATGTGAAGCCCAACTCCACTGTGCTTTCCCTCCTTCTCTGGGAGGTGTGGCACTTATTTAAAACAAATCTTCCAAAGCCTAGGCTCGGGCATTAATCCAAACTCTAGTTACAAGAACGTGTCTTGGATGAGCAATGAATTCAGTTCCTAGCTGTTGTCTTCCAGTGCAAGACACTAAGCACTTGCAATTAAAAGAAAGAAAAAAAGGGTCTGGAAAACAACCTGTCAACAGAAATAGGAGACAAAAGCTTTTCAAGGAGGAGGGGGGGATTTTTTTTTCTTCATTCTTTTTAACACTTCCTTCTAATTAATTCCAGAAAATTATAAAAAGCAGCTTGCCCCACAAGGGAAACTTCTTCCTTCATGTAACCAATAATTGCAATAAGCTTAGCACCCCCTGCCTACTTACACAGGGATGGATGCAGAGGCCACAGCCTACCAGGAACTTTTTGCAGCCTTGAGGACTGTAAGGACACAGTTCTACCGTTTTAAAACAAATCGTGAAACTAACAAGACGATTTCATTTAATGGAAAACATCCACAGTGCAAGAACACTGTAACTTTTCTAATGAAGATCTGATTAAAGATGCATGCAGCTGTGTATTTTGCAGACTGCCACGGGAGCAACATTCCCTACAACGCTAAGTTTCGGTGACTTTGGTGGCCACAGCACCAAGTCTGGCAGAGTTCACGAAGACTTTGAACAACTCTCAGGGACAAGATGCGATTCTTAGGACTGTCCTGTGCAGAGCCTGCAGCTGGGCTGATGGTCCTTTTGAGTCCCTTCCTGTAACTCAGGACATTCTACTATTCTGGCAGTCCATGCAGCATGCGATGTGAGTGACAAACATCCCTCCCCAGCAGCAGAAAACACTCCTAACCCAGACGTTTCTTACTTTAAAAGAGCGGCATAATAAATATTAAACGCTAAAGTTTAACCCTTGCCTCCCTAAACAGCAGAGAGAGGAGTGCACAGGATCGAGAAGGGGGAGGGAGGGAGAACTGGAGCCAGGTACATACCCCAAACAAACCCCAGCGCACCCACCGCCAGCCCGGCCGCCCGAGACACGCGAGGCGAGGCGCTGCAGCCACCATCGATCCGGGCAATGCGGCGGGGAGCGCTGCGGGCAGACATGGCTCCGGGACACCTTAAATTTCCAGCCGCTGCCTTTAGAGGCGAACCCGGGGCCTTCGCTGCCGCTCTTTGTGCAGCCGGAGAGGCGGCGGGGGACGAGGAGGAGGAAGAAGCTGCCCGCGGAGCGGCGGTGGCAGCGGCCCCTCGCCGAGGCGCGGCGGGGACAGAGCCCGCGGGTGTCCGAGCGCGGTGTCCCCCGTGTCCCCACGTGCAGGTAGGGTGTCACCGGGGCGGGGTTCACCCCTCGCCGGCGGGGGCGGCCGGTGGGATGTTGGGAGCAGCCCCCCCCTCCCCGCCGCCGCTCCGCAATGGGGAGGGAGGGAAGCGGGTGTGGGGGGAGAGGAATGGGGGGGGGGGAAAGGAGGGAAAAGGGAAAAAAAAAATGTCGGCGGGCGAAAAATTTAACCCGTCCGCTGCCGGCGTCCAAATTTTTTTAAAGCGGCCGCATCGCGGTGAGGCGCTGCCCCCCCATCCCCGCTCCTTCCTCCGCCCTTCCTTCCCCCGGGGCCGGGCCGAGGGAGGGCGGCGGGGCCCGGGCCAGGCGGGCACCCCGAGCCCCGGCCGCGCCGCGCCGCCCCCCGCGCCCGGCCCGGCGGGAACGGCGGAGGCGAATTCCCCTTTAAATCTCCCCGCCTTGCACCCCCCCCTCCTCCTCCTCCTCCCTCCTCAGGTCTCCCTCTCACCGGCTCTCGCCGCCTCCTCGCCCTCCGCCTCCTCCCGCGAACGGGACTCCCAGCGCGGTCCCACAATGCACCGGGCGCGACGGGCTCCCTCAGCGCCGCCTGAATAGAAAATGCCGCCGCCGCCGCCGCCGGCACGGGGGGTTAAACCCCCCCTTTTCCTCCCTTTCCCTGCTTTTCCCTCCCTTTCCCTCCCGCCTCCCCGCTCCGCGCTTCCCGCCCCCTCCCGCTCCCCCCCACACCGCATCCCACGCGCGTTCCCGCACGGCCGCGCGCGCCGCCGCAGCGCGACATGTCGCGACAGCGCCCGCCCCCCACCCGCCCTCAGCTCGGCCCGTGTGGGCAGCGAGGGGCTGTGCGGGGGTCTGGTCCCTCCGTGCGGTCACAGAACCGTCGAGGTTGCGAGAGACCTTTAAGATCCCGCAGTCCAACCCAGCAGTGCCACCGTAACCCCTTCAGTACCGAACTCATCGCCCGGAGCAGAGCCAGGCGCCTCTTGAGCCTAACTCCAGGGGTGGCGACTGCACCACCCGCCTGGGCAACCTGCTCAATGCCTGACCACCCTGCCTGTCAAAACACTTCTTTAATATCTAAATATCTATAATCTCCCCTGTCTCAGTTTAAGGCCTGTTCCCCTAATCACAGAATCAATCAGAAATAGATCGGAAAATATCTCTGAGATCATCGAGTCCAACTTGTAACCAAACCCCACCCTGTCAGCCAGACCATGGCACTGAGTGCCACTCCAGGCTTTCCTCAAACGCCTCCAGGGATGGTGACTCCACCACCTCCTGGGAACCTGGTCCAATGTCTGTTCATCCTTTAAGTGAAGAAATTCCTCCTCACTGCTACCCAAATGCTGATGTTTCCCTGGGAAGCATAAGTCTGCCTGTGGAATTCCTTGCTCTGACACATTCTCCTTCAATATGAAAACTTCGGGAGTGGGAGTAACTCGGGTGGGAAATTTAATGAGAGCTGAGGAGACCCAGCACTCTGCAAAGCCAGGTCCTCCACCAGTGCTGAATTTTGCCCAGAAACTGGACAAAAAGTTACGTTTGATCCATGTCACACTCAAACACAGGGCAAGAAGGAAAACGAGGGGGGTCAAGTGCACCCCTTGACAATGGGCAAAGTTCAGCCAACAGTAAGTTTTTCTGTGTGCAGAGCCATGACTGTGGCCCCAGGGAGACAGAGGTGTCATCTGCTCAGGTGTCATCTCCAAGGAGTTTGGTCAGTGTAGCCCATGGAAGGCTGCAGGTACCACAGCAGGAGCACTGCAGTGTGGCTCGGCACGTCAGCTGGTGACTTCTTTTACCCAGAATTTGAGCATACGTCAGAAAAAATGTAATCCTGTTTTGCAGCAGGTGGTGATAGGTTCAGCACAACCCTAGGAAGCTGTGCTGTGTTTCAGTACCCAACAGCCAGGATTGTCACAGGCTATTTGCTCAAGTCAGCCCTTTCCCATCACTGATTTGCAAAGCATCCCATTTTTTTCTTATGCATTTAATATATAAATTACTGGAACCTAGCATGTCTTTAACAAGTCTGATTTCCAGTGTCTTCTCAGTTCACTTTTCTCCCTGGAAGTGCTTTTTGTGCTTTGAAAGTCTCCCTTTTCCCAACTGATTAAAGCCAGAATTCAGATGAGTCTCACCCAAGACTTGTCTTGCTTTACATGCGAGACAAGTTTTCTGCAGAAAGGAAGGAATTTCTGTGTTAGGGATAGCACAGGGCCCAGTTTACATTTCCAAATAGATAAAACAGGCATTTTGCTTCATGTAATTTGCAGCTAAGTACCTAATTAAGTAATTGCCTGTTAATTCAAAGATTGCTTTTCGTGCAACTGGCTTTGAAAAAGCCCTGCCTAAAAACAAGCAGAAAGAGAAAAAATTAAAATGTTGTTTTTCTTGCCTGATTTAATTACTCTTTTTATCTCCCAGCAAATGTAGTGCCCCAGGACTGTGGTGCAGAGGACCAGAGGTGCATGCGAGCTCCCTGCACCAAGCACATTTGGGAATTCACTAATATTTGTATAATTAATTGATTTTCAGGCTCCTCCGTGTTGCTCTCCGAAAGTATTTCAAGCTCGACACACAGAAGCTGTTTCTCTGTGAGCAGCTGTGGGGCATTTGGCTGATGGTTTTGACAGCAGAGATGAATCGAGGACGTGGCATCTGCAGTCCTGACCTGGAATTTGAACCCTTTGGTGCCTCTCCCTCCTCCCAGAGGGAGAGGAGGGAAGAGATCTCGGAATCTTCTGATTGCCATCGATCCGAGCTGATTTGCTGAACACTGGCCTCGTATCACGTCTGTGTTCCTTGAAAGATGATTTCAATCTGAAAAAATACCCTGTAAGTATCCTGAGAGCTGGAAATCAGATGCTCTGATCTAACAGTTCTCCAGCGTTTAGCCATTGCCTCTACAATCAGCACCTAATTTAGAAAAAAAACAAACATGAAGCATAAGGAAAACCATGAGATAATGTTGCTGATTTTAAGCCCATGACTTACATGTTTTTCCTTTCTGATATTTTTAGAGGGAAGAGGGAATTGGATCATATTTTAATCTTTTTTTTTTTCCCCCACATCTGTGAGGACTAGACACTTCTTTAACAGAGGGGGAAAAAATAAATTGAGATTTCCAGGTGCTAACATGGATGAAAGGAAACATGAATACATGGAAATTTGTGCTCGTTAGTACTGGTACAGATGTGACTCTCTAGAGCTGAAGCTAACCAGTACCAGGGTATAGAGATGAGAAGCATAATTGAAGCCTTGATTAATTAAAAGCAATTTCTTGGCACACACAATGATGGAGCATCCTTGGGTGGATCTGCACATGTCCCAGTGGATGTGTGCACCAGTCCCTCCTGCCTGGGCTTTGTGTGGGCAGGCAAGGGGCAGGGCAGTGGCTTTGCCAAGAAAACCAAGCCAAGAGGAGCAGTGAGCCACATCTCCACTGCAGTTTCAGGTGTGTTTCTGCACCCAACACTCGAGTGCCCATGCTCCTCCAGGGGCTCCACACTTCGAACAGCTGCTGGAGGAGGTGTGGGATCAGAAAGGGAATCCTGTGCATGCAGGGAAACATCCTTTTTGTGCAAGATCATAAGCTAAACCCTGAGAGAGTAGTGATGGATCCAGCAGCCCTGGGAAGAGCCTGCACTGCTGGAACCAGCTGCTTCATGGAACATTTTCCTAGAGTTAAATAGTGGTTTTCTAGAGTTAAAAACTAATCAAATTTGCTTTCCTCCCTCCCCCTGCAAATGCTTTTTTGCCCTCTGTGTGCAAAATCTTCAGCAGAAATTCCATTATTGGAGCAAGTTGGTCCAATAGCATGTGAACAGACTACTCCACACACCTTAGGAAGTGCAAAAAGAGAAAGAAAAGAAGCTAGAGCCCTCTGTGCTACACCCAATCACTCATCAAAGCCAGCTGCCTCCTGTGTTGACTTGAGGACGTGACAGATGTGTGTAGCCTTTACAGGTGCAGGGCCTGCATTTCATCAGTCTTTTTTCCATGGATGACTTGGAGTGTGGGTTATTAGCAGCTCAGATTTCTTTGGCCAAGGTGCTTTGTTGTGTACACATCCGGGTTAAATCTAAGCAATATTTCTGATCCATGTAGGCTTCTGACTTGGTTCTGCATCTTTTGTGTTTACAAAATGATCAGAGTTTGAACTATCCAACTCTCCCTGTTCCGCTTCTTAAATGTCACCAGAAACTTTTTTTTTTTTTTTTTTTAATAAAACAATGCAGCCTTCCCCTGCAATGTTTGTAACCAAGAGTCTGTGGCATGACAAGAGCATGAGGAAATATTGGCTGATTAAAACCAGGGTAAGAAATGACAACGAAAGTGTTTGTCTTTTTTTTTTCTCATTTCAGAATTCACAATGAAGTGGCTGGTAAAATGGGACCAGCTGGTTCAGCCCCACTTGAGCTGAATACAAGGTTTAATGCACTGAAAACACTTCCACTGGCATGTGGGGCTGGTCGTATGCTTTTGATATGAAAACTCAACTTTCATGTGATAATTTAATTTCTCATGTAAAACACATCTCACAGCATGGCTTTTTGTCCACCTCTCTCTGTTTTGACAAAGCAAAGTAAGTTTGGGCTATTGTTGGCTTTCTTTGCCTCTTTTTTGTCTTTTTCCTGCCTCTCATTAATTTACAAGTAGCATTGAATAATAATAATGATGCCAGTAGTGACCTCTGCTGTGCCTTGGTGTTTGCTCACTTTTGCTTCGAGGAGCAGATGTTCTCTGTCTTTGTTTTCTGTCTCCAAATGGGTACTTTGCCCCTTTAACCTTTGATAAGGTGCTTTAATAGTCTCTGACGTGAGATTTTATCAAAAGCCAAGTAAATGATACCTGCCTGGTAGCTTCTATTAAACATGCCCATCACGGTTTACAGCAGTTCAAGGAAGTGCAGTTTCCTCTGTGTTTTTGCAGGCTGTATTCATCCTCTGCACCCAGGTGAGCATCTTCCATGGAGGGAGCACCCATGGGCAGGAGTGCTGGGGCTCTGCTCCTGGATGATGCTCCAGCACCAGCCTCCACCAGGTACCAGTCAGACTGGGTGATGCTGCCTATGAATGATCAATGGGGTCTGACTAGACTCACCTGGACCCCATTTTCCATTGATTGCTGATGTGAGATGGAGAGGGTGGTGTGTACACAGCTGCTGCTGGGATCCTAGGGCTTGTTCTCTTGCTGTGTGCCCAGCCAGCACTGTGCTATAAAGCTGCTCTAACCCTTCCAATGTCTGTCTCTTCCTCATTCCTTTTGCAGTGTTTTATACTTTGCCCCTGCACTTGGCCACCCCAAAAGCCCAAAGGGAAAGTCCACCTTCCAGTTTCTACCTGTTTATTTGCCCAGGCATCTACGTGGCTTGTAAAGCAGCCACCAGCCCTGGGCTGGGGTGGTGAGGGCTCTCCTTGGGGCAGACAGGCTGAGTTGTACTTCATGTGGAAGCACACCTGGCTCCAGGAAGCCTTGTGAGCAATTTGGGAAGGTGGCGCTTTGTGGCTGAGGTCTGCCTGTGTGCTCTCCCATGGCCTCTTGCAGCATTAGGGGTGGCTTGCGGCTTCTGTTGAACTCCCTTGGATTTACCCACATCTCTCCACAACTGCATTGGATTTGGTATTGCCACCCTGCCTTTGCTCTCTTGGCCTGTCACATCCTCACCGTGTCACATCTGGGGAACATTTCATCTTCTGCCAGCCTGGGGCAGCAGGCAGGCACAGCTGCTCTCCGTTACTGGCCACCACATGGATGATAAAACACTCACACATGGCTTGGTGATGCAGCAGCCTCTGCCACACTCCCTGCAGTGCCACTGTCCAGCCTGCACTGAAACCACCTCCTTCCCCCTCCAGACCTGGAAGTTCACCTGTGCTGCCAGTGTCTTTGGTGGACAAGCCTCATGCCTTGCACTGCCCACTAGAATGCTCCTTGTATCCTTCTGCCTTCATAGAACTTCGTGTCCCTAAGCCACATCCTTCCCACCACACTGAGCCTGGGCATCCCCAAACATTTGCCACTTCTTTTGGCAGGGATGTGTCCTGGGCAGAGCTGCTTCTGCAATGTGGATGGCACTGGCACAACCCCCTCATCACCACTATGGATTTTGGACCCAAGCACAGCCTGTACTTTCCTGTGCCAAGATTTTTCCCGAGGCTGGAGGCTATAAACAATCCAGGAGTCTCTCCTCCTGCCCAGCTTCACACTCTGCTACTCGCTTTGTTTCAGAGCGAGCCGTGTGATCCCAGCAGCCAGACCTGCAGCCATCCGATACAGGCTCCCTTGGGATGAGGCTTGAACACTGACTTCCCAAATTGCTGTCTGGAGCGATGGGTGCAGCCGAGCTGAGCCAGCGATCCTATTCCAGCTGCTGGCACTCGCCGAAACATCTGCCTCGCCTGTGCTGTGCTTGTTGATGGAGCTGCGAGCAGCTCCCGGCATGTCATTTGGGAGCATAAATTGAGCTCCTCTGAGCTGGAACCACCTGCTTCAGATAATTTCTCTGGCAAGGAGTCTTCTATCTTATTCTCCATCCAGGATTTTCCTGCTTTCCACCGCTGCCAGCCCTATGCAGTAGCAGGGGGGTTGGTACTGATGGGTGGGAATTTAGGTGGATCCATGGGGGAAATGTCCTGCTGCCAAAGCACAGCAGAGGGCAGATGTGCTGTTTAAACCATACAATTGTAGAATCACAGACTGGTTTGGGTTGGATGGGTCCTTTAGAGTTCATCTAGTCCAAACCCACTGCCATGGACAGGGGAAGCTTTCCATATATCAGGTTCCTCAAAGCCAACCTGACCTTGAACACTTCCAGGGATGGGGCAGCCACAGCTTTTTGAGTTGCCAGGCACTTGTTGATGCCGAACTGAGGCTGGTTGGATACGCAAGCAGAGAAACAAACAGCTCCTAGGGAAAACAGGTGGCTGTTGCAAGGAGAAAAATGACCTCAGCAAACCTCCCTGATGGAAACCAGGGGGTGGGAGTGAGAGATACTGCTGCTCCCAGCTTCCCTTTTCCCTCTCTAGGGTGACATGCAGCCTTCCAGGTCTGCCCCTGCCTCTTCTCCTTCTTCTGGCCCAGCAGTACACATTAGATGAGCATCTAATGAGGACCCACGAAATGCACCTGAATTGCTGTCTGCTGAAACAGAGCTGAACCCCACCTGGAATTGTGCCAACCAGGCACTTAAAACTTGAGCAAATGGGGAAAAGTAGTTTATATGGGAAACAGGTGTAACATCAGCAAAGCCCTCTCAGGGCTGCAGGTGAGGCGCCCTGGAAGAGACCAGCTGTGTCCAATGCCACCACTCATCTCCTCAAGGATAATCACGGTGCAGTGCTGTGTTTTCCTCTTTGGAAAAGCAAAAGTAACCCAAACCCTTAAGCAGGGGCTGGGTGGTTTGATCTCCTTGAGGGGTTGGATGTGACTGTGTTGCCATAACAGTCTCACAGCAGAGGAGGCACCTAAACATCTCTCCTGCACCCAGTCCAGCTAGCAGGGGGAGTGAGGATTGCTGAGCCCACAGGCAGTGGCTCTTCAAGAAACTCCTGGAAAACCCCTGATTTACATACACCAAGAGATGCAAAGGCTGTTTCACTGGAATGATGGATCATTGGAGCTGCCAGGAGGTGAGAACCCTCCGGTGGGACTGGCTGGGATGTGGGTGTGAATGGACGAGGGTGTCAGGGCTCCCCACACCTCTGTACCCCCAAATGCAACCCTGCACTCAGCAGGTGCAGCCAGCAGTAGTGGGAAGTGCTGTAACGCTTGTCCCCCAGCATTTAAAAGAAGAAAACACCAAAACGCAGGGAGAGCAAAGATCACACATTAAATCTTCCCATTTCTCCATTTGTTCCCCATTCCCTACATCCCACTGCTCCTCCACTCCTCCCTGCTGCCAGTTTTGAGTGTATTTTCCCAGGATTTGTGCCCAGGATTGGCATTAAGTAAACTCTCCTCAGCAGCATCTGCCTTTGCAGGACTTCACTCTTGGACAGCGGGATGAGGCTGTGGAAAGGGGAAAATGCTCTGAGCGGCCTGAGGATCCCTGGGGGAGGGACATCCCTCCAGGTGAAGTATTTCCCTGCGCAGACGGGAAGGCAAAGCCGGCTGATGGGCAGCGCCTGGGGGAAGCAGCAAAGCAAAGACCAGCAGACAGCCCCCGTGCCGGCTGCTTTGATTTCCAGAAGGCAATTAACACCCGCCCAATGCCACTCCATTCCAGACAGCAAAGCAGCAAGAAATAGCTGCTCTTCCCAAATGCAAAGCATTTCTCCAAGCCCCCTCTGCTGCCAGCTCTAGTGATGCCTGCGGAGCCCAACGAGTCACAGCAGAACCAAGTCTGAGCAGTGTTTTCGACTCAGTTTTTGATTTAATCCAAGCTGTAGAGCCACACCTTGCTATGATCAATATTCTTAGCACTCTCCATATGTCTAGAGTGTAACTGATGGGTCAGGGAGTAGAAGTGGGCTCCAAAAAATGGAGTTTCTCTGCTTTACTTTTGGGTTGGTTTGCTTGGGGTGGATTTGTAAAAGCTGTTGTGAATGTGGGAGCTTGTGGAGGTGAGACAGGATGGGTGAACTGCAGCAGAGGAACACAGGGAGCTGTGGCAGGTCTGCTTGTGCCACTGAAACTGCCACCAAACATCAGCTTCGTGTGCACCTCCTGACACTCAGCAGATAACACTGGGGACAGAGCAGTGAACCTTTTCCCATTCTTACCGGTTTGGACAAAAACTGGAGGCACTGGAATGCCTCTTGTTCATAGGATCACAGAATGGTTTGGGTTGGAAGAAGCCTTTAGAGGTCATGTGGTTCCAACCCCCTCTGCCATGAACAGGGACATCTTCACCTAAATTGGGTCATTCAGAGTCCAAACAAGCCTGACCTTGAATGTTTGCAGGAATGGGGCATGTAGTACCACTCTGGGCAACCTGTGCCAGTGTTGAATCACCCTCACTGTAAAAAATATCTCCCTTCTGTCTAGTCTACCATCCCCAAGGAGATCTTTGTGGTGTACAACACAGGCAGTCAGGGTGGTCCTGCACAGCTGGTGGTGCCATTTTGCATTGCACCCCCAGCATCCCACCTGGGGGGACCATTGGCATGACTGGGATGGGCAAGGTTTGCTCCAAGGGAATCCTCACGGCCAGGAGATGCCTGCAGTGCTCATGAGAGTCCAGGTATCACGTTGAGTGAGTCAAATGCTCCTAGAAGCAAACACTGTGTGCAGTTTTGGGCATCCCAATACAAGAAAGACATTATGCTATTAGAGAGTGTGCAAAGAAGGCCACGAGGATGGTCAAGGGTCTGGAAGCTGCATGAGGAATGGCTGAGGTCACTTGTTCTGTTCAGCCTGGAGGAGACTGTGGGGAGACCTCATTGTGCTCTTCAACATCCTCATGAGGGGAAGAAGAGGAGTCAGCCCTGATCCTGAGCCCTGTGGTGACGGTGACAGGACCTGAGGGAATGGCCTGAAGTTGTGTCAGGGGCAGTTTAGGTTGGGTATTAGAATTGCTTTTCACCCAGAGGGTGGTTGGCCACTGGAACAGCCCCCCCCAGGGAAGTGGTCACAGCACCAAGGCTATCTGAACTCTACTCACAGGCACATGGGGTGACTCTTGGGGTGTCCTATGCAGGGCCAGGAGTTGGACTTGATGATCCTTGTGGGTCCCTTCCAACTCAGTATATTCGGTGATAATATTTCAGAGGTGATCTTGAACAGGGGATGATATTCCAGTGAGTTATAGACCTAGGAGGCAGAGTTCAGGGTAGAAAATTGCTTTTAAGTTCAGCCATTTAAGATATCAGCATTAGTTTTGCTTCTAAAACTTCCCAAGTGTGAGCAAGAATCACCTCACCCACCCACACTCACTAAATATTTAGTCATTTTTAACAAGTTAAACAAAGCCCTTTGATTGGATTTATGCTAATGGTTCCTCCGTAGGCATTTCTGATTAATTTACATTTCATTTTAAAATTGCCTGTGTACACTGCTGATTCTCACCAACACCATTAGCAGATAAAAGGAACAAGTAACGGGTCACAGACGCCACAAGATGGCAATAGTTGAAGAGCAATTTGTTTCTGGAGGAAGAGATCTGGGCTTCGGCAGCCAGCCCTCTCTGGGAGGGCAGCACTGCTGTGCATTAACCTTGGCACTCGCAGAGGGGTCTGTGGCCCACCAAAGCAAAGTGGTTTGTGCGTGGGGTGGGTGGGTTCACCTCCCCCTCTCAGAGGAGGATGGAGAAAATGGGAGAGCTGTTCAAGGTCGGCCCAGCCGTGTTCTGCCTCATGGTTTCAAGGAGCGAAACTTGCAGCATGAAGCAGAGAGGATTTGCACGCCCAGACACAGAGCCTCTGAGCCCTGGCTCTGCGTGCCAAGGTTGGGTTTTGCTGGGTCAGAGCCTCTCGGGGGTGTTGCTGTGCCAGCATCCTGTGTGTATCTACAGCACCTGATTTGCCGGGTCAGGAGAAGACATCTCAGCCCCACAGCACCCCTAAACCCAGCACAGAGGGGTTTCAGTGGATGGGAGTGTCCCTGACTCCATGACAGGATTTTAATCTGGGTGAGACAGGCTGCCACCTGATTACTCTTCAAATGGTGTTAGAGCCTATATGACCTACAAGCCATAGTGATGGGGTTCAGGGCTTCTGTAAGGCTTTTGGTATGGTCATTCCCCATTGATTTGGCCTCTAGATGGAGAGAGATGAGTTTGATGGAGGGGCTGTTAGGTGGATAAGGAATTGGTTGGATGGCCATGTCCGAAGGGTTCGGGCAAACATTTGATGTCCATGTGGAAACCAGTAAGGAGTGGTGTTCCTTAAGGATTCATACCAAATCTATTTAATATCATCATCACCAACACAAACCAGCTTCTAGTGCACCCTCAGCAGGTTTGCAGATGGCACCAGGCTGAGTGGTGCTGCTTGTTGTGCTGGAGGGAAGGGATGCCATCCAGAGGGACTTCCACAGGCTTGAGGGGTGGATCCATGTGAACCTCATGAGATTCAACAAGGCCAAGTGCAAAGTCCTGCAAGGTCAGGGCTTTCCCCAGGGACACCATCCCACTGGGATGGGTGGTGAGGGTCTGCACAAGGCAGGAATCTCCACTGCTCCAAGGCTTCCCCAAAGGGATGTTAAATGAGAGATGGGGGATGATGCATCATGCTCAGTGAAAGGCAGCAAAGGAGCCATGTGGGACCTCATTCGTAATGAATGTTAAATGTAAAATCTATGTTAATGCACTGGGGTTTGGCACTCTATGCTGTCCAGGTGATGAAGCTGGGAACATGATGCCCTGATGAGCAGAGGATCCAGGAGATGGAGGTCTTGCAGCTGCACCCACAGTTCCATCTCTGTGGGATGCAGCACATCTACTGCCATTCCCTGGGGGCTGGCAGCAGCCCCCAGTGTTCAGGGTGGCCATGGGCTGCTCAGGAGCCTCTGCCTGTGTTTTACCCCCAGGGGAAGGGGTGAAGGCAGCAGGACCCCCAAGCAGGATGGCTCTACATGGTGTCAGATCACATGTGGTACCCTGGACCAGGGAGACAGAAAGGACAAATGCACGGCAAGTTATCAGATGTCACCAATGTTGTTCTGTTGTCCAGCCAGACCATGGTGGTTAGGCAAATTTTATGCAGGCAAAGGTTGCTTCTAACCCTGAGGCAAACCCCATTCCCTGCAGAGTGTCCAGCCCAGCCTTGGCTCTCCCCATGGTATCAGTCCAGGGCAGATGGAAATACAGGAAGCAAATACCCCACTGGTGCTGCCAGCATCAGGCCAGGGAGGTGGAGGTCTGTCAGCTCTGGGGACTGAGCCATCACCAGGAAAATGTCAAGAAACCAAAGGGTGGATGGTGTCACCATTCTCACCAGTCAAAAAGTGGGTGGGTCCTGCAGGCAGGATCCACCACTGCTGTGTCAGGAGGCAGGGATGCAGCAGCAGGGAGAGCTGGGCTCTGAGTGCCTGTGCAGGAGCTCAGGGAAAGGGAAATCAGGAGGGAGCAGGGGTCCAGCTAAGAGCAGAGCAGTTTACACACATCCCCTGTGCCGTGATGAATGGAGACATGAGATACAGTCGGTGAATCCTGAAATCTCTCGGGATTAAATGATTACATTAATCTTTGCTTTCTCTAAGCCGCAGTAATGGCAATAGCCACATGCTGGTTCCAGTCCAGATCCATCCCTGCTAACTTCCTGGTGTCTGTCGGGGAGCTGGCACAGGCTTACACTGTCCTGACATGCAAATGTCCCCCTTGTCCCTCTCCAGCCCACACCCACTTTCACCAGATGTCTCCAGGGCAGTGCTGGGCCTGGCACAAAAGTGGAGCAGGCATCCTGTGGTGTGGGAGCACTGTTGCCAGTGAGGTTTTTTTAAAATCTCCTAGACTGATTTCTTTTGCTGGAGTGCATGTGCTGTCCCTGTGATGGCTTGCTGAACCATCCTGAGGCAGGGAAGGTCCTCCAGGCCACCTGAGGGTCAGTGGATGGCAGACCTGTGTGGGTTGGCCTTTTCCATCCGTCCTGACCTGTCCAGGCATCACCTGGAAATTACATTTCTCCTGAGTGTGATGGACATGACCAGGGGACACCCCTGGCCATGGTGATGGTTGCCACCCAAAGCTGGCTCCATGGCTGGGCTCCAGCAGGAGCCATGGGCCACCATGGTACTCCCACCTGGCTCTCACTGGCCAGAGGTGGATGAAGCTCTTCACCCCATGCTGGTTGGTAGCTTCAGGGGCAACTGTGGTATTTTGAACACTTTACCACGAAGTTATGTTGGGTTCCTCTACACCTCTGAGGATCTGGGTGGAGGAAGGAGCCAGTGCAAAAACATAAGGGGCATGACCCCCCAGTTTCAAAATTCCCCCACTATTAGCTATTTTCTGCCCCTGCTAGCAGCTGGGCATAACAACATATGTAAGGAGGGTGGAGAAAAAGCTGATGGAATTATTTCAGTTTTTTTAAAGCCCAGAATTGATGTTTACACACCGGAGCTAAATTATTTATACACATAATGTTATAGGTTTCACATCAGTGGCTTTTATTAGCAGACGGCAGATGAGAAATCATACCTGACCTACTTGTACAAACCCTCCTTGTGCCTGTCTGTGATGACAGGGTGGCAGGAAGGGGTGACAATGCTCACTCCAGCCCAGCTGTGGGGATGCTCAAGCAGTGGGAGAGCCAGTGGAGGGAGAAGAGATAGTGTCTCCTACAAGGCATTTTACTGCTTTAAATTTGGAGGAGAACAGGCACAAGGGGGTTATTCTTGAAAAGTCTTGCAATATCCTGGCTACATCAGTTTCTCAAGGAAGATGTGGCCCCTTGGGTTTTTTTCCTAGGACCGTGTCCCCTCCCTGCCACAGTGAAGGAGAGGCACTTCCCAGTGAGGCCTCAGCAGAGGGTAGGTTTTTTGGGGAGAAGGTTTCCCTAGAGGAGGGGTGCCTGCATCAGGACCACCCATCCCTGAACCACTCTGATGTGACAGAGTGTTTCCCCTGAAAGACTCAGCCAGCTGCTTCTAAACCAACATGTCACAGGCACTTGAGATGACTTTCTTCTTGTCTCGCAATTAATGCATTTTTTATAAAGCCCAGGCTCCAGTTTCCTTTCATGTTACCAGGAGGATATCCTTTTTCCTCTTCAGCTTCAGAAGGACTTTTTTCACCCAAAGTATTAATCTCCAGTATCCTTGTCATGGGTTTGAGACCGGACATTGCCAGGAGGACGTACAAAAAAAGGGCAACCAGGCTCCAAGCTTAAAGTTGCAAAAAGTGTTTAATTACCTAACAGAGTTGGAGGATAAATGCAGGCAAAAATAAACTTTTCATACAGTTTTTGTTCACTCCCCCCTCCCTCTTACAAACCTATAGTATTCACCCCCCTTTCCTCCTTTACAGTCAACAAGCCGGGGGGGGGCAGGGTGTGGGGTCTCTTTTCAGTCTACAGAGCAGATTCTCAAATTTACTCATCACCACAATTCTTCTACTACAAATACTCTTTATCTCTACTTGTTTCTCTCTCTCTCCAGACAGTTTTCTTTCTGCTCTCACCCCCACCCTCTTACGAAGCAGTCTCTGCACTCACCCCCCCCCCCTTTATCTCTTTCCAAACCAGCAACACAGACAGGGGGCAGGTTGGGGGGGGTTCTCTGGTCAGTCCAATCAGGAAAAGAGGTTCTCTACTTAGCCAGGGGGTCCTTCCCACGAGAGACAGTCCTTTGAGAACTTCTTTGGCGTGGGTCCAATCTCACGAGCAACATCCTGCCCAAATTCTGCTGCAACATGAGTCTCTTTGTCCATAGGGTGCTGTGCAGACTCTCCTGAGCCGGGGCCAGGCTGCTTCCATTCCAGGAGCAAGGCCTTTCTCTCCTTTGCAAGGCCTTTGCAGTTTTAACTCTTAGATGAGACTCCCACTGGTTCACAGTCTTTTCCAGGCATCCACCTGCTCTTCTGGCGTGGGCTGTGGGTGATTTTCTGCACTCCTGTGGACTCCATGGGCTGCAGGGGGACTTCCTGCCCCCCCATGGCCTTCACTGTGGCTAGCAGAGAGTTTTCAGCTCCAGCACTGGGTGCCCCTCCTCCTCCACCTTCTCCACTGACCTTCGCGTCTCCATGCTGTTCTCCCTCACATATTTTCACCTCCAGCTTCTCCTCCTCCAACTACGAAGAAGTGAAAGAAGTGTGTACCTACTTTGAGTTCTCCTTAAATATGTTTTCACAGAGGCGTAGCTAGCACCTCCAATTGGCCCAAACTTGGCCAGCAGCATGTCTGTCACCTTCAGAGCCATCAGAGATTGGCTCTGCTGGACTTGATGTAAAAACTTCCAGAACTTGCACTCAGGACACACAGGAGCCATCTTTGTGCCACTCCCCACCCCTCAGACACCTCCCCAGGCCTACTACAACAGCTTCTGAGGGGTCCAAATTTTTCCTAGATGTTAAAAACACTTCACTGATGTTTTGGGCCAATCAAAACCACCACAGTCCTGTACACGGGACAGAGGGTCACACTGGCCAAATGGCCCAGCAAGGAAGCAGGAGCGTGGCTGGAGCTCAGGTGTTGGTGCTGGCAGTGTCACTTGCTCCATCCCAAAGCTGTTTCAACAGGTGAAGCTGCAGCCTGGCAGCAGCACGAGCTGGTGGCTCTGCAGCACAGATGAGATTTAGTGCCATGCAGATCACAGCACACAAGAACGTTTCTTGCTCATAATTGTACCTTAAACACAATTTAAGGTGCTCCACTTAAATGTTACAAGCAACAGTGTATTAACTTGCCCCGTTTAAGAAAAACCCAAGCCAAACAAAGCCACACTTAAATACACTGTCCAGTTATCAGCAATGGTGTGGCCAGCAGGACCAGGGCAGTGATTGTCCTCTGAATTTGGCACTGCTGAGGCCACACCTTGAATCCTGGGGACAGTTTTGAGCTCCCCACTACAACAAAGACATTGAGGTGGTACAACATGTTCAGAGAAGGGCAATGGAGCTGGGGAAGGGTCTGGAGCACAAATCTGAGGAGCAGTGGCTGAGGGAGCCAGTGGGGCTCAGCCCAAAGAAAAGGAGACCTTAGAGTGGCCCTTCAGTACTTAAAGGGGGCTTGTAAGATAGAGGGACTTTTTACTAGAGTGTGTGGGGACAAGACAAGGGGCAACAGTTTTAAACTAAAAGAGGGTAGGTTTAGATGAGCTATTAAGAAAAAACATTTTTCAATGAGGTTGGTGAGGCCCTGAGGCTCCAACAGTGAGGCTGCCCAGAGAAGCTGCGGATGCTCCATCCCTAGAAGTGTTTCAAGACCAGTTTGGACAGGGCTTTGGCCAACTTCATCTTGTGCAAGATATTCCTGCACAGGGCAGGGACTGGAGCTTTAAAGGTCCCTTCCAACCTAAAGCATTCTGTGGTCTGTGACAGAGATGCTCCTGCAACACTCCCCAGAGGGCAAGGCCTGCATTGGCTCCTGCCACACCACATGGATGGATGGATGGATGGACGGATGGATGGATGGATGGATGGATGTGCACCAGGCTTCAGCCGATCCGGGCAGCCACTGAAATGTGAAGGAAGCTCTCGTTGGGACTTTTTCAGTGTCTCCATAGTGCTCCTTGTGTAAAGCCAAAAAGGTGTGGTGAGCTGCTGCTTCACTTCACTTCACTGGCTCCTTGGAATTGACGGAAGATTACCAGGAACATGTTTTTGCAGGAAGTGTTTTCTAAGGCTAAACATTTGATGAGGGTGTGATAATGAATTACCAAGCATATATCTTTGCAGCTACTCCAAACCATGAGTATTGGTTTGTCCTTCCTGTGTGTTGTTTCCATAGAAGCAGAGCTTAACCTTTTAAGTGCAGATTATAAAGGCACCTAATTCAATTAAAATTAGACTTCAAGCATATCAGTACTTAATACTTGAGAGTTATTACGTGATTGGATATAGATGTTGTTGTGATTGGCAATGCAGTGTGGTTTCTGGCTGAGCCAGCTGGAAAAATAGTATTGTGGTGCTAAATTTTGGGGTTTTCCTATGTGTAGTCCACTGACTGCAGGGTAATTCCTCTAAAATACGGGAATCCAGCACAGAACACAGGAACACACATGCAATTAAAGTTATTTATTGTAGGTCTTCTTTTCTGAACTGACAAAGAGGATTTCCCAGAGATCGGTAACACAACACAATGTTATACACCATTTCACAACTAGTCCCTTGTCGCTTTATTAAGAACATAGTAATTTAAAAATATCTAAATATTTACATATTAATAAAACATATATACAGAAGATTGAGACATTTTTACCTAAATATGGAATGATTTTTTTTCTTCTCTCTAATAAACCCTATAAAAAGATTTCTGAAGAAAGTCTGAACAGTAGTCACAGTAAGTAAACACAAATGCAATCTTCCAAATTTACAAAACGCTGATTTCATTGCTGAAGGGTTACAACACGACGGACCGGTGCCCCCTGCCCAATGCAGGCAACTCCAAGCCACAAAGGAAGGAAAGACTCAAAATTTAAGGTTTGCAGTGCACATTCAATCTATTCCACAGTTTCAGAGAGAATTCCTAAAAGTCCATGGAAGGTGGGTGGGGAAGGGCTGGGAGCCTGGTTTCTCAGGTGCCGAGAGAATAAACTGTTCACGTTGGCTTCAGTGGTATTCCATGACACCTGTGAAACAGGCTTTAGGATTGTTAAAAAAAGAGGTTGAATATTTTGAAAACCATCCCACTCTGTAATAGCACTTCTGTTGAGACACTCAAAGGCCAAATAGTTTTAAAAAAAAAAAAAGTACCTAAGATACACACAGGGAAAGGAAACACAATGGCAAAGGCTCTAGCAAGCTCTCCCTCGAATTGCAGGAAACGTGCTCAAACTGCCTGGTGATCGATAGGTGTTGCAGGTAAGACCTTCCAGATTTTTTCACAACATTTTTAAAGTGAATTTAGTGCTGATGAAAGGTGCAGAAGTGAAGGTTCGCAGGGAGGGCCACACACAGTTTTACCTCAGCCCTGACCTGAAAGGACCAACCCTATCAGTGTCTAAGATGGTAGTGCAATTTCTTGATCGATTCACTCATCTTAACTGCTGAGATATCAATACAGCGCCAGGTGAAAGGTGACTTTTATTTTTTTGAATAGCTGAGTATTGTTGCCAAGGACAGTGGTTGAAAAATCACAGTGAGCAGACCCTCTTGGAAATCAGAAAATTAATACATTTTGAGATTGAGGTGGTAGAGCAAGCTGGGGGCAACAGTGAGGGGGAAATGACCACCTCCAGCAATCTGCACTACAAAGATGCTCAAGAGCCATCCCACTATGGCCACATAGGGGAAATTGTTTGAGGAATAGCTTCTCCTTGCTATAACTAGGAAACCGGGCACTGCTGGGAGAAATCCTGCTTTATTTCCTCCTAAACCCAGTAAGGACTTTTTAATCAGAGCTGTGTGTGACTGGTCATTGGTACTGCAGCAGCCAGGAAAGGAAAAGTGGGTCTGCAGAAGCAAAGAGCTTCACCAAGTCTGATGCTCATCAAGCCCCCAGGGTTCACAGTGGAGAGAGAGAGGCCACCCTGGTCCCTTGGAGACAGGAAGAGTCACCATTTCTGCGTGGTTTAAGATGAAACATTGCTGGCAAGCATACAATCATGTGGAAAAATACAATCATGGAGGAGAAACATTGGGCAAAAGAATGACCTCAGAGGGGATACCCTGCTAATTCAGTAATGCATTGGATGCAGAGGGAAATCATCTTCAACTAAGATGAAGAACAGTGAAGCAAGCTGGAGGTTTCATTACTTGAGGTTACATGGAAAATGCATGGAAACAATACAAACTTGCAAAGAAAACCGTTTGGATGCCCGTGTCTCATGGTACACTGAAGTTCTTGAGCCAAGCTTGCTAGAACATTACTCAAAGGAGAGGATGTTTCTATCCACCAAGAACACTGATGCAGGATGTGAAATTCAAACTGAAAAATCTGCGTTTGCATCTATCAGGTGGTCTGTTGTGGTGTCGAAAAGGTTACCTGAAGGGAGAAAGAGTTTGAAGAAATCTGTTAAAAAAAAAATTTTAAGGTATCAGTAATTTGCAACAAAAAAGTAGTATTTTAGAATTATGGAAATTACGTATTTGAGTTTGAACTTTAATTAGTGATGGGGCTGAACTGCTGGTGTGCACACAGGCAGTGCTGCTGAATTCCATTTAGAGTAGAGCTCAATTGGCTAAAGAAAAGCAAATTAAATAGATTTTTTTGAACACAAAATTTGCCAGCCAAGTTTTTCACACAACATACAGCGCAGCCCATTTCAGATGTAAAGCGCGGCATTAGTCTTCAGCACAAACTGCACTGCAATGCTCACCCTTTGAAGTTACGGTTCTGAAGAAGTGAAAAAAAGCACCCCATGAATTTTAAACCTTGAGTACATACTTGGGGATCTTATTTAGAAAAAAACCCCACCACTCCACAGCAGTCTAAATGCACATAGAAGAAAAAAAAAAAATATACACACCTATAAAAGGTGCACGGTATGATTATATCCCATCTTTTTTAAAGCACTTTAAGAATGTGCTTTTTCTAAACAGAACAATGAAAAGACGGACAGAAGAATTACGACGAGAGCGCTAAGAACACAGGGCAAATAGAAGACAGACATCAATCAGCCTGAGAGGCAAATACACCCCAATGAAAAGGGAAGACTCATACAATCACACATTGAAAGGATAAAGATTTATATTACAATAAAGGACTTATATTTAAGGTTTCCAAAAAGGTTTTTCTTTTTTTTTTTTTTAAGTTTCGTTTTCTTGATATTGTATTTCAAGAGAAAAGGAGACAACCTATATAGAATTGGATTGTTGCTGTTTTCTTATCATCCGTTTCTTTACCAAGAGATTGCTCTCATCTTTTCACAAAGCTGTATCACCCCTAGACCTGAGGATTGGGATGTTAGTGTTTCAGCTTCCGTTAGGGATATCAAAATTCTTTCTCATCTTGAAATTAACCCCACTGTGGAAAAACTACACAAACTCTCAGCACAGCTGTGGTCCAAGGCAGAGGTAAGAGGGCTACCTCATGGTCCTTAATCTGCCTACTTCTTTCCAATCCAATTTTTGAGATGAGAAGTCAAGAAAAGGGTGTTTCAGTTGGCTTACATTTGTTCCCACACACAGAATTTATAGGCTGTGCCTTCCTTCTGTTTTCCTTTTAAAACACAAAATCCCAACGCTTTGCATAAATTGTACACTGAAATAAGATGAGCCTTTTCAGAATTTCAACTTACACAGAATGACTCTAGAAGCTGCCACATCCTCATCCTGATAAAGATCTATCTCACACCCTCCAGGTATCCTGTATCACCAAGAAACTAATCAGTCGTTCCACTCAGCCCACGATAATTGCCCCCGGAGCTGTCTGATCTGTCTCAGCTCAGGTCTGGACACAGCCTTCAGCTTTGGGTAGGTGCAAAAGCTGCAACTCTCTAAGACCTGAGCTTTGATAACATTTGTTAGAGACAATTCTTCTAGTATTTTCTTGAGATTTATCTGTTAATGCACCAAAGTTCCCAGCAAGTTTAACTGCCACAGTACTTCCAATTTACTTTAAACACCCTTCAATCAACAGCCTTTAAAGCCAAGGCCCCCTTAGTGTAGATGGTGATTTTAACACGGAAGCATCGTTTCTGCTCAGAAGTGCTAAAATATAATTGGGAAAAATGTCTTCCTTAGCTTCATGAGGATGTACCAGCTTCATTTTTTTTACCAGGCTTTTGAGTTCCAAAAGAGGTTTCTGAAAACAAAGCACCTCCTTCTCTTTTCAAAGCCCAGGACTTTGTTAGCTGTGGGCACAGAAGGAGCTGGTTCAGGCCTGGCTGTGGGCACTGGCTCCAATTAACGGCAGTCAGAGCCTGGTCCTGCCAGCACCGAAGGAGAGACACCTCCAAACACGACTACAGCCAGCCTGACCTTCCCTTCTGGAAGCAGCTCTCTTCCCATCCATGATGAAGAGGAGCTGAGAGCAACCACACCTCTGACTGAGGTGTTCCAAATGAAGTGTCAGCCAGAAGCTGTGATCCAAAACTGTGCAGATTGAGACATTTCAGCATCTCTAGTCCACATATACCCAGATCTCGTTCATAATGTCATCCGTGTCACAGGCAGGACTGACAGAGCTGGAAAGGCAGATTAAAGGCATCTGAGTTTTCCCTTTCTTTTTGGCACCAATGCTTACCACTGATTCAAATAATTCTTCCTGGGTGGTTTTGCTCTGCAAGTTTGTTCAGTTATTGAAGATCAAGAGAGCAACTGCTCATAGATAGCTCTGTACCCCATATTTTCTCCTCATCCAGTCTCCTGCAAGATCCCCTCAAGCAACCCAATTCACTCTGGTTTTATTGTACCGAAGCACCAGGTTAACCACTGATCACAGAATCACAGGATCATTCAGGTTGGAAAAGACCTTTAAGATCATCAAATCCAACTGTTAATCCTGCACTGCCAAGTTCACCAGTAATCACATCCCCATGTCCCACATCTACACATCTTTTAAATACCTCCAAGGATGGTGACTCCACTGTTTCCCTGGGCACCCTGTCCCAGTGCTTGACAGGCCTTTTGGGGAAGAAATTTTTCCTAATACCTGAGGCCATGATTTATCTGATATTAGCTGTCATCTGCAACCAAGGCCCATCACACAAGGCACTGTACAAACACAGAGTCAGAGAGACTTTTCCCCAAAGATTTTTCAAGCTAAACAGAGAAGACAGCTGAGTAAATTGCACGCAGACTCTCTTTAAAGAACCTGTCGGTAAGACCCCTTTGTAAAACGAGCTGTACTAAAACAGGGAAAGACCCCTGTAAAAGTAATATTCCACCTCTTTTGCTACATTCCTTGATAGAAAGCATCTATACTTTGGCTCTGTCTCATAATTACTGTCATTATACTGTCTGTGCATCACTTTAAATAATCCGCTTCCAACAACAGTATGATATTACACAGATATGTCCTATGAAGAGGCACTGGCACACATATAATAATGGGTGTGAGTCAAACTCTTGGCTCACAGCCTGTGAGCATCACCTCCTCCCCAAAGCAAACCGCAGTGTGGTTTATTTAGGCATCCTTCCACAGGTAGTGCGGAGCAGTACACACCACACACAAGCATTTCAGCTCAAAAGCTGCATGCATGGATGCTCAAAGGTGTGCAAGCAAGCAGACCAAAATGGTGATCTGCAGTGGAGTGGAAAGGGAGTTGCCTTCTCTACCACAACCATCTCAGCACACTCATTTCCATCCCTGATGTACAACCTGAGTAGTGACTACACAAACTGTGCTCCAAGAAACATACAGCAAACTGTTAATTCTGCTCCTTAATGTGATTACCGGAGGAATGAAAAGATAACACTACATCACATTAACAACCTTTACTAGGGTCCTCTCACAGCGGAATTGCTTCCCTCCCTGATAAAAGAAACCAACAGGATGTTGCTTGGAAGAGACCTTTCAATGCAGAGCTTCCTGCATCTTTCATCACAGCCGTACCCTGAAATATTACTCAGCGGCTGGCCAGGAAAGCAGGACGGCAGCTCCCAGGCAGCACGTGCTCCCAGCCCCCCCCTGGGCCCATGCCAGAATCACACTATAGCTGCTTGTCCTCCCAACTGCTCCGCTGGTCCTATTCCTTAGTAACTGCACGTGCTCCGACAGCGCTCCACGGCTGGCAGCTGCTGCTCCAGCACACAGCAGCGGGGTGTGAAAGCTCCCTCTCCAGCCCTTACGCAAGAGAGATTAGGGAGCTCTGGCACAGGAGACAGATGCTGTGATGGTCACCAGTAGTCTCCCGTCCTCACCACAGCTGTCAGGTACTGTGTGGTGTGCTCAGAAACCCAGAACCAGCCCTGTCCTGCTCTTCACAGCAATGACATTGCTAATCTCCAACCACCCTTTGTTGTAAAATGAAATAACATAAAAGTGCACTATAATCGATGATGCTATTTGTCTGCTCAAGATCCTCCTTCCTTTTGATTTGGCTTTGGGGATAAGAGACAGCATCTCAGTGAAATTAAGACTCTGAAATGCAGGGAAATTATCATCTCCCCAGACTCTGGCCCCACTGGATTTTTAGAGGATGGCAGCTCAGCTCCTACCATCACAGAACCTACTGATGGACCAATTCTTAATAGGAGAGTGCTTCAAATTTCACTCAGTTTCTATCTGGTGAGACTGGGGATTTCAACACCAAATTCAACAGTGTGCAAGAATGTTATTTCTCAGTCTACACAGCTGCACAGGCAAGCTGCTGTATAGGCAGCTTGGCTGCACTATACAGGGTGCAGGGTTGCTGCACTTAAGCCAGGGTGGCTGCACTTCAAGAATAAGTAAACTAACACTTAACTAGCACGTAAATATGTCTGCAGTCCTTCTGTGAGTCCAAGACATTATGGCTAATACCCTGGACAACTCAACAGATGTGACACTACAAATTACTGTGTTTGTCCTTACCAATAACTCTGTTAAGAGATAAAAAATACTCCCAGAAATATCAGGGATGAGCACAAGTCCCTATCTGGCATAAGAAGTGTAACTTACGGGCCTTATTAGCTTAGCTGGTCCCATGGACCTTGAGGTTTTATGAATATGAAATTGAGGGGAAAATTGTAAGATTCTGATGCATTTGTTTTTTAACACAGACCATTCAAAACTTTAGATACAAGAATCCTGTGTGCAATTACCCAGCTGTACATGGCAAGTCAGGATTATTGAAAAGTGCTTCTGTGCCATAAATAAACAAAAACACATATGGGAGACTGATAAAAATTTTAATGCATTTTACCTGTTTGTAGTAGAGAAATGTCCGGCTTCTCATCACAGTCAGTTGCCTCTGCTGATTACAAATATAAACAAGAAATCTCATTACTTTTACTGAATATGGGAATGCGATTAAAAAGCTACAGACTGTAAAGTGATTTTGCATTTTCTATCTACTTTCGTCAGCTGCAATTTGCAAGTGCTCAGTTAAAAACTCACTGCTTGGAGGAAAAGGTCATATAATAAAAATGCAAACTCGTAAGAGGAAGCTGGGTATTAAGAGGCAATTGTACCAGCAAAGGGATGGAGTAACAGTTGCTCTTTTTAAGGTTTCGGGATATCTGTATGATAAAAGGAGTTGCGATCATTTGATAAAGTTACAAGAAAAGTCCTCAGCGGTCCTTGGAGGAAGAGCCTTGCAGGCTGGAACTCCACCCTCTGACAGTCATCCGATGCCTGCAGGCATCGAAAGGGCAAACACTCCCATTTCTGCACCCAAACTTCCTGTGACCACAGGCAAGCTCATTTTGCAGGGGACAGATTTACTAAGACAAAGCATCTTCAAAGATGCAGGTGGGTGCCCAGTATAATTAAAAAAGCATGCAACCACACTGGCAATTACTCTGTGTATACACACGTGCTTTCAACCCACAGCTTATGCAAGAGCTTTTGACTTAATTTGGCCCACGGTGAAGGGAGGCTACAAGCCTAATTTGTTGATTTTGTATTTGCCAGAGGCCAAGGGAATGCACAGAGATAGCTTGTTTCACTCAGCAGATGTGCAGGGACTTGTTAGGCTGTAGTACTCAGGACGTGCATGTGAACCCTGAGTAAGTCTAAGGTGTGTAACAGGAAATCGGTGCCTAACCTACACAAGCCCCACTCAAAATCCTATTACCTTTGTCTTTTGGCACTGCAGCATGGTATTTAAGGCCTTTGAAGCACAATGAGATCTTTGAGGGCACTTCAGCAAACGAGGTGTGGTCATACAGGACAAGCCCATAATCACTGAATCATAGAATAGTTTGGATTGGAAGGGGCCTTAAAGGTCACCCAGTCCAACCCTCCTGAAATGAGCAGGGAGAGAGCTTCAACTAGGTGAGATTGCTCAGAGCCCTGACCTTGAATAATTCCAGGGATGGGGCATCCACCATCTCTCTGAGCAGCCTGTGCCAGTGTTTTACCACCCTCACTGTAAAAAATTCCTTATATCTAATCTAAATCAACCCTCTTTTAGTTTAAAATGATCACCCCTTGCCCTATGACCTACATTGTACAGTCACTGTGGCAGATATACATCTACTCACATCCATTTACTGCCCAATATCCACAGGGATCAAAACCAAGGCTGCAGATGCACTAAGCAACTCAGTTCACCTCCCACTCAAAACTGATCATCTTTATCACGGCTCTGCACATGAGGATGTTGAGTTGTTGCCTTCATGATGATAATGTCTAATCCAGCTCCTAAATCTACATCAGTTTTCTAATGTAAACCATCAATACTTGTCTATCCATCCCTGGGCAAAGAGACTGCTGTCTCTCCCTCATGCCTGGATGTCAGGTTAGTTTTTAGCTATACGCTCTTAGTTCTGCAAAATTAACTGAACCAAAGAAAACATAAAAAAACTAAAAGCCCTAGTGCCAGGCAGATTTTCTCCCACAAAAGGTTTAAATGCAGAGTCCTGACAAGTTCATGGCACAGACCTGCAAGTGACTTGGTGCCTGGAATTGATACTGTTTTCTGCTTTCTGTGAGAAGGTGGCAAATTCAGTGCTTGGTACAGCTCACTGTAAAAGCCTTGAATTTTGGAAGGGACAGGTGGCTCACTAAGTGGGAAGAGGTCACCTAGGCTGGTTTGAATGAGAACCAGACTCTCAGTGATGGATGGACAGGATGTGCAAGGGAGGAGACAGCAAGGTGCAATGAGCAGCTGAGACTCAGCCAGTGGGATATACACAACTTAAAAAATTGGGAGTGTCAGTTTGAGGCCAACTTCTAGCCATGCTGTGAAGAGCTACCTGCACCAGGTGATTCTGCAAGAGACAAAGCTGCATCTGGCCCCTTGGGGAGAAGGACCCAAGCAGGAAACTTGCAAGAACTTGCAAGAGCCAGATCTGAGTGCTGGCAATGGACTGGAGAGCCTTCACTCTGTGAACGCAGATGATATGAATTAATCTATGGGATGGTGCCAACAGGCTGCCCACTCTAGTGACACAGCTTTTCTAGAGATCTCTGCAGCAACTCTTGATGTAGCTCCAGAGATGTGGTCACCTTTCTGCCTAACTGCTCTTCTTACACCTGGCTAACAGTGAACCCAGACTAAGGCAGTAATACAGAAAGAAACAAACAGAAACAAGGAACTTTCAAAAGGTAAGGACTTGAGTCTCCGACTCTGCAGAATCAGAAGTTACCTGGCCATTTTAATCTGGCAGAAGACTGTTAGGTAAGATTCAGCTCTCCACCAATTGTTCCAGCCTCATTCACCATGCCAGCATAAATGTTTATACAGTCACCAAGATCAGATCCAGTTAAAAACTGACAACATGTCCACAGGAATGCCTGTGCCAGCGCCAGACAGGGAGTGGGAGCACAGCAGATGCCCAGAGAGCTACTCACTCTTCCCAGCAGCTGCCAGGATTTGTTTTATGAAACTGGATGCGTAACTGCAGCTCCAGGTGAAGTACAACACACGGGAATGACAAACACCTCGACCTCCTAACATGGACATAAACCACCAGCTTCTCACATGTCATTCCAAGAAGGAAGGAAGGTTTGCCTTTGACAGCCGCACCCACAGACTGCCAGCCAAACCTCACTTTGTCTTGAGCCAGCATGCAAGACAAGGCAAGCAGGGAGAGAGCCTACTATGGGAACTCAGAGCCTCTTCTCTCTCCTTTGCTTGGATAGAGTGCAGCAGCTCTTGCAAAATAATCCTGGTAGTCATTTCCTTAGAATACTCCCAAACTGTGTAGCTTCTGAGGTACACGGCTGTCTGTTAAGTGTACACTTGACGCTTTGCTTCTTGGACAGAAGTACACATGTGCTCAGGGCCAGAAAGTTAAATACAACAGTTAGTATTTTAATATTACTGTTTTTATCTAACATACTGGCCACAAACACACTCTACCACATATTGGACTTCATCCTACATCCTTCCTGGCACTGTGTGTACTGCTAAACTAAAACCAACCCCATCTTTTGCAGCATGTGGATATTGTGTCAAAAGCACAAACCAGTTAGGAGGAAGAAAGAAGAAAAAGACTTCATGCAAAACAATGGAAGCCGAAGTTTGAACAAGGACAAGGACATGGGAGTAAAGGCGTATTTCCAGGAAAAAAATAAGCTTTTTTTTCCCCCCCATTCTTCCCCACTATTTTACACTGCAACAAAGTATTGTAATTTTAAACAACAATTCAAGGATGAAGCGTCATGGCATGCAATTTATTTAAATGAATCTTGCCTGAACATTTTCAGCATGTTTTCCAACAATGCTGTATTTTCCTTTGAGGAGTCGAGCAATCCAAAGGTTCCAGGTTACACACAAAGTACATTTGCCATGAGCAGCTCCTAGCCTGCATACTGTGGCAGTGTTAGAAAAGAATCACAGAATATCCTGAGTTGGAAGAGACCCACAAGAATCATCAAAGTCCATCTCCTGGACTGTCCAGGCTCTGCACAGGACAGCCCCAGAAATCCCACCATGTGGTTATTTACATATTATTGTTATTACATATTACCCCCACAGTATCAGCTTTCCCATGGACAGCCGCTGTGGAATAATGGCTCATGGGCTCTTCAAAACATAAAAAGGGAGGAAGAACTTACTGTGGGAGATGTGTGAACCCTGACCTGCTGCTTATTAATGGATGGAGAGTTTAGTAATCAAAAGGCTCAAATGCGGTGTCTGCACAGAGGTGACAGAACAGCCAGTCAGCTCCCTCTGATTTTACCCATTTTAAGATCTCTGTGATAATGGCTGACTGTCTCCCTCTGTGCTGCCACTGGCAAGGCCACCAGACACCTGCTCGTGTTCTCTTTTGCAGGGTGAAGAGACCATGCTGGGGCAAGTCCTGCACTGTAAATTATGAGGCAATTTGCATTGTAATTCATGCTGCTTTAAGAGAGGAAACCTATGCACATGCATTTCCTTTGACTTCTTCTCTTCCAGGGCAATTTTGCATCCTGTCCCATCCACCAAAACGGTTCAGCTTCTCTTCTGGGAGAAGACAGACCTGGCATTATGAAGCTGTGCTCCACTCACTATGCTCTGCTGTTGGCAAGACATGGGACCAGTAGTCAAGGCTGAAGAATATTATCATACTCTTTAATTTTAATTATAACATCTGTTTGTAACATTAACCTCGCAGTCTCTTCTCCCCTTTGTGACAGCTAACTTGTGAAATTTTGAAAAGACTGAACAAGGCCAATAAAAATTTAATGGCAGCGGCAGCTTTATTCTCAGATCTAACAAATAAAAAAACCCTGCCCAAGTCTCAGATCTCAGGCAATATTTTAAAAGAACTAAGAAAAAAGCAGAAGCAAAATAAATTAAAAAATAGAATATTCCCAGCTATGAAAAATATTGTCATTGATTCAGAATGTAAATGAATTTTTATTTGGCTTAGGATAACAACCTTTCAAAATCTACACGGGGGAACTATTTTCTAGAAAGCAGAATTTTTAAGTGGTTGGTTGATTAGCTTTCTAAACAAGGAGATTTTCAGTCCCTAATTCTAGGAGATGAGCTAAACATGGTAAATAAGGTTGAAGCTGGGCAGCATCTATGATCCAGTGATCATAATTTCATTTAACTTGGAAACACTCATGGGACTACACCCGATAGAAGGGGCTACAAAAAGCAGATTCACCCCAGTTGTTTGATGGAATTCTCTGACATTATTAATGTAATTGAAAGATAGAGCAGGATTTACGTTTTCAGACTGAAATAATGTTTCTCAGGATAAAATGGAAAGGGCTGCTCATGAATACAGTGTCTTACTGTCTGGTTTGAAATGAAAAACTCATCAGAGGATGTACTGAATGGCTCGGGGGAAGGCAAGCAGGATGACAAGCCTGCCCCTCCTCTCTTAAATATGTCTGCTGTTAAAATTTAGCCCAACACAGTGCTGACTAAAAAGTTGTCTTGTGATCCATTTATTTTGAGAAAATAAATGGATCATCTTAAGCTTTCTCCATGTAAAGCCCGTGCGTTACAACAACCCAGGAACTGATGTAGATAAATAAAGCAATCCAACAGCAGGGAGACACATTAGCTCAGAAAGTCTTAGGTGCAGTTAGATTAATGCTGGCTCAGATTTGTTCACTGGGCACCTTAGTCTATCCCCACAAGCTTGGCTGGTATGTTCCAATGAGCAAGTGGAGACAAAACTCAAAGAGAATGACCTGGGAGTATGGATATAGGACACTTGCTCAGCCTCTGATCCACAGGCCACAGGCAGACTGGAAGAGCTCAAGAGCTCAGCCAGGAGAGTGATGAATCCCACATCTCAGTGGTGCAAGTCCCATAGTTTAAAGACACTTAAAACCCAAGTTTTACAACATGAAATCCTGGAAGAGCTTCTCCCTCCATGTCTTCCCTCCCCTCCTGTTTTGGTCTCTGTATATTACACACAATTTTGGTATGGTTTAACAATGAATAGATAAATTGTGCATAATTCCAACTTCACCAGTTCTATATCAGGATAAAGCTGCTGAGGGCTGAGAGACTATGCTAACAAACACCACAACATCCTCCTTCCCTTGGTCCTACAGACCTTGCCAGGCATCTGCTAACAGCCATTGTGGGACACAAAATACGGGAATAGATGGATCTGTTCCCTGGTCAGCTCTCATATCAGGTCAGATTCCTCATATCAGAAGCTCACACTTGTAGCATAAAACTACTAACAAATCTTATTTCAACAACATGAAGACATTACTGCAACCAGCTGTCAGCTCCTGCCTCTCTGCTCCCATCTACTGTTTTGCTGTCACAAAGGCCTGGGAAACTTCTTCACTTCAGTGCAAGGGCAGGTTGGGTTAGTTACAGCCACCAGAGGAGATGGCAGTGGATGGAAAGGTGCAGGTGGCCACAGTAGTGTGTTCAGACACTCCTGACACACTGAAAACAGCATGTCTGCCTGCAGCTACATTAGAGAGAAACTGGGACACTTCAGGGATTGGCCAGCAAAGAGCACAAAAAGAGAGCTTTTCTACCAATCTTGGTATAGTGCAGGTTTTTTTCAGGAAATAAACTTCAGGGGCTGCTAGGTACACTGCTGCTCACTACTCCTCCACATACAGGTGAACAAGTTACCTTCCGTCTGCAGGCACAGACAGGGGAGCCTATCTGATTCTGGCACACTAGTCAGCTTCACTTATTTTTCTTCACAGTCTTTCTAGCTTAGACACAATATCCTCTGCTTAGATTCTCCCATCCTGAGCAAGGACCAGAGATTGAGGTGGCCCCATTTGAAAAGCAAAAGCTGAATGTCATTGTCATTTTAATTAATATCCTGCAGAGGCACAAAGAAAAGCAAATAAAAAAGGATGAAAGAAAATAAAAATCAAAACAAAATTAGGTCAATCCTCTTTCCTGAGGGATCTTCTGCAGACAAGCGAAGGACCCTCTGCTCCCCACATCCTGCACTGCACCCTTCACCTCACTGTAGCCTGACATCCCAATTCCACCCTCCTGTCCTGGGGAGGCCAGCAGGCAGCCTTGGAAGGGGCAGAAAGCAATCCTGTTGTACAACACCAGTAATCTGACACTGCCTTTAACAAGATTATCTTGTATCCCTCTGTCCTCCCTCCCCCAACACATACAAGAAACCCTTTTTAAGGCCAGTGCTGGTTTGTTTCTCTACCCTGGGAAGCTTATGCTACCGAGTAATCGGCACTTTTTTTTCCTCCCTCTGCGTTATTTCTGTCTCTGGGTGTTTCTCATTTTCCTCTGTCTTATGCTTTTCCCTCCTGGCATTAATAACATTGTGTGGAATGATTTCAGATGCCAGACTAAGTGTGTGTTTCAGAGATGCAGCTTTGGACAGAAAAGGTTGGCTCTCTGATAGAGGGAGATGGAGAGGACATTTCCTGCGGTCTCACTCACCACCAGGGACCAGAGGGTGAGCATCCCCTGCAGAGCCATCAGGCTTCCCATCCCGTCAGCCCATGGATGCTAACAGGCACTTAATTGTGGTGACGGGCAGCAGGGAAGAGGGGAAAAGGCAGGCAGCTAAATACAGTAACAACAAAGGACTGAGTTTAAGGAGGTGGCACAAGTGAAGTGCCTCAGACAACAGTGTCAGACATGCCCAGGGAGAGACAGGCAAGAAATATAACCCAGAGAGAACATAAAGAAAATTGCAGGATGAGAAAGAGTAAGTGAACCCTCGTATGAAAAAAAGCCCCTTGTAGAACTGGAGGGAGGAAGATGGGAAGGAGACTAGTTATGGTTTATAAGGTAATTACATGTCTCTTAATCAGTAACATTGCTTTCCCAAGAATCCTACTGGGGGTTTCCAGGCTGCACATTGCTGTTCGTGGCTGGAGCTGAGAACTCACGAGCTGCCTGCTGTCAGGGTGAAAGCTTAGCACTGAGCTCACTGCAGGCTGGTCCCAAGCATCCAGGTTATCCCAGCCCAAGCTGAGCAGCTTTGCTGCAAAACCCTGCCTAGATTACCTGTCACTGCTGGCAAGCTGCCTCCCACATATTGCAGAGCCTTGTTGGCACAACCAGGGTGGGTGGCTGGGTTTTCTTTTGGTTTTGGTTGTCTTTTTTTTTTCCTTCTGATTCTTTCACAAGGAATGTGAGAAGACTCATCTATTCTTCCAGACACATACAGTTTAGAGGGAAAGGTCAGTTAGGTCGTGTCTTAACAGTCTTAACAGAGTGGCTTGTCAGACCAAATAACACAGAATTAAAAAACTTCTACCTGCAACCCTGGATGGATCAGCTAATTTAGGACTTCTGGGAAGAAGGGTTTGGATGCTAAAGGAAAGGAGACAATATTCGACAAAGACTCAAACTTAACTTGTCTGTCGAGACAGCTCCTAAACCTCCTACCATTCCAAACCCACAGAAACCTGCTAAAGTGTTAGAGTTCTAATTTTCATAGAGCAAACAAGTACAACTCTGCAGTCAACAGGAAGAACATGTCTGCAGATACAAAGGCTCTAAACTTTTAATCTTACACTCACATGTTGTTACTCATATTTTTATACATACCTGAGCCTCTTTTTAATCGTCTTCTTGCAAGTTTAATTTGATCCTGAAGAATCTGGACCCAGTCCCTAGGACCAGGAAGTTTATCCACATGGTTAGCAGTGCAGTATTTTTCTGTAAAGACTGAAATAAAAAGATACCACCTTTTTGAAATGTGCCACCAAGAATGGAGAAAAGGAGACTGGAAAGGATTATCAACTAAATATATAAAAATACTCACTTATCAAAAAAAATTTTAATGGCCAAATCTAGGATTGTGAGAACAAAGCCCAAGGCAGCATTTATTAAGTTTATCATTCAGAAGTCATTTGGCTGCATAAATATCACAGGAATGCCACTGTTACTCCATATAAGAGCCTGTCCCAGAGAAACGTTCTACACCTATTGTCTTTATGAATTTCACACAAAATGATCACAGAAAAATAATAGCGTACTTAGAACTGAGTATCAGATGAGACATGCACTTGTAAATGCTGCCTCCCATATGGTACAGGTAGAGAGCTGAAGATCTGGTCATTTGGTGTCCTCTCAGTCAGATTCCGAAGGCTACAGCCAAAGTGATGAAAGAGTAAAGTCCTACCACTGTGGAAATCTCCACAGTTTTTATATTGCCAAACCAGATGGAATAGAATTTTTATAAAGCTACTTAAAAAAAAAAAGCACCATTATTGAGAAAAAAGAAATATCCTACAGGTCCAATTTTGTATTTTGTAAAAAGGGTACAGAAAGGGTCAACATTATCTTTAAATCCATATTTAAAGCAAACCTAACAGTGTTATACCAAAAATACAGAATTATAAATGGAGTGAAACTGATGCAATTGATTTTCATCATGCAACTGAGCAGTGTGCAAAAATAAACAAGAACAGAAATAGAAAAAATATTCTTGCTGTTAGTATTGCTATTGTAAACTTGGTCAGAGGTCTCAGAGCCCAGTGTCCAATTATGACTAGCAAACAAAGAGAGAAAGCTGGTCCCAGCTCAAGGAATTTGTAATCCTTGAGAATAAATATCACACAAATGGGATGGGGAAACGTGCAACAAAAAAATGACAACTTCATTATTTTTATAGACACACTTTTGAAGCAGTGCTACCTGCTAAGTATAAGGGAACCAAAAGCAATCCCCCCTCCAAACTCCTTCCATGTTAACAGCTTCACAAAACCATGGCATGGCAGGCATCAGCAACACTTTCCTGTGCAGTCTGATCTGCAAGGACATCAGACCAACTCTGAGGGCTGCCCAGAGAAGTCAATACATCCCTACACATTCATAGTGTCTGATTTGCAACAAACATCATCTTTCTGAAGGCAGAAATAATCTTTCCCTTCTGAATCCATATGGTACCTGACACAATGGGAATCTGATCAATGACTTGTGACTCCTACTAACTTAAAACAGGCAACTGCTCAATGTGTGGTTAGGGAAATAACAATGTGGACAAAAATGAATGGGAAAGCAACAGCAAGGAGGCAGGAGAATTGGGACCTGCCCTTTCTAGTCCACCCAAGCTGTATGGTATTTACAAACCCTCTATTATAGAAACATAGACTGGTCTGAATTTAAGGAGGACTTTAAAGATCATCTAGTCCAACCCTACTGCCATGAGCAGGGATATCTTGCACTTCATCAGATTGCTCAAAGTCCTGTCCAAGCTGATCTTAAACTGCTTCCAGGGATGGAGAACCTAAAGCTTCTCTGAGCAAAGTATTCCAATGTCTTATCACCATCATAAAAAGAAGTCCTCCTAATGTCCTGTGTAAATGTACTTTCTATCAGTTTAAAACCACTGCCCCCTTGTCTTGTCACTACAGGCTTTGGTAAAAAATCCATCCTCGTCTTTCTTACAAATGTCCTTTATATATTAAAAGGCCACAATAAGGTCTCCTTAGAGCCTTCTCTTCAGGCTCAACCACCTCCAATCTCTCAACCTGTCTTCACGGCAGAGATGCTCCAGCTCTCTGACCATGCTGGTGACCTCCTCTGGAATTGCTCCAACAGGTCCATGTCTTTCCTATGCTGGGGACCCCAGAGCAGGATGCAGTGCTGTAGGTGGGGTCTCATGCTCACAGAATCATGCTCACAGTTCTTATGATGCCACCTGGGACAAGGCTTTCTGGGCTGTGACTGCTAATTCCTCGCTCCTACCTAATTTTTTGTCTATCAGTACCCCCAAGTCCTTCTCTGCAGGGTTGCTCTCATTCCCTTCATCCACCAGTCTATACTGATACTGGGGATTGCCCCGACCCAGATGCAGGACCTTGCACTTGGTCTTGTTAAACATCAGGAGGTTCACACAGACCCACTCCTTCAGCCTACCAAGGTCCTGGATGGCATCCCTTCCTTCTGTGGTGTAAAGCAACCACACTATTCAGCCTGGTGTCATCTGCAAACTTGCTGAGGGTGCCCTAGAAACCACTGCCTGTGTCATTGATGAAAATATTAAATCATATTGGTCTCACTATGGATCCCTGAGGGACACATCACACTTATATCTGAACACAGCTCATTGATTTCTGCAGGGAAGTATTTCACTGGCTGAATTTCTAGTCAACAACACAAAAGAAAAATAACTGCTTCTGACTAGTTTTATTTTTTCATCTTTTTTTTCCCCAGTTCTGACTGAAAGACTCACAAGAGAAGCTGATTGCCCAGGAGAAACACTGCAACTGATTCAACAAGTGCCACTGAATACCCAAAGTCAAAAGAGAGAATTGCTCCCTGGCTAATCATTCTGTTGCAGAAGCATTAAATTACTTGTAAGGACAGCAGTGAAAATGTTTTCAGACAGGAAGAGTTATTTTCAAACAAACAGTCCCTCCTTTAAATTCTCTGCCTGTTCCTGTCATGAATGTAGCCTTTTGTATCTGTGTCATGGAAAAGGACTAAAAGTGCCACTAAAGGGTATCTGGGCACGTGGTAGAGGAATGTCCTAACGATAATAATGCAAACAACATGATGTTGTTCTTGTGGACATTTCATACTGGCCCAGTTATTTCTTGGAATAAATGAAACCACAGTGTCTGACAGCTCAGTTCCTTGGAGGAAAGAAGGGTGCTATTGGAGCCAGACTGAGTAAAGATCCACAGGACATCAGATCTTGGCAGCTTATTCCATCACAGCTTTTAGGGACAGGCTTCCCTGTCAGGGATCAGGCACTAGTGTTTGGCCAATACTGTAAATGCCAATAAAGATCACTGTTATAGCAGTGGTACCTAGTAGTACCATCACAGATGAAATTTTTCTGATGGAACTAAAAGTCCTCCCATTTCTCCTCCTAAACTCAAGGGAAGAGCTCAAACCAAGCCCTAGAATTTGCTCCAGTAATACAAGTAATACAAGCTCCAGTAATACAGGCTTAGCTACTGAGAAACACTGCTCTCTGTAGCAGGGTATCAGCTGCTATTTTAGTAATGCTGTTGCATTTACTGTAAAACATTTCTTTTATCAAGCGCTGTTCAAATTAGAGCGGGTTTTTAAAAGTAATTTTGAACTCCTCTTTCTTTCATTTAACTTATTTATTAAAGCTTTTAAGAACAATGAGACACAGACAGAGATAATTCAGACTCATTTTTTGCAGATTACTGAACTCATGAAAAGAAGGTACAAAACAGTGTTTGTGATTTAACCTAAATACCCGTGTAACTGTAAGAAAGTCTGTCAGCTGCTCTGTACAATGTATTAGCACTATGACACAGGCACAACGTGCACTTTGTTGCAGAACTGCACACTTGAGGGGGTCCTCTGAAGGCCTCCATGCCCAGCCTGCTGCTCAAAGCACGGCCAACTAGATCATTATGCTCTGTATTGTGACCAGTCACGTTTTGAGTATTTCCAGCGATGGAGATCCTGCAGCCCCTCTGAGCCCCTAACTGCACTGCTCAACCACCCTTATGATGAAAACACTTCTTACATCAAATTGCAATTTTCCACGTGTTCAATGCCTCTTGTGCCTCTGAGAAGAGTCTGACTCCACTTCTCTACATCATCCCATTAGGTTGTTGTGAACAGCAGCAAGGTTTCTCCTGAATCATCTCTCCAGTTCTCTCAGCCTCCCCTCATCTGGCACTGGAGGAGGGAAGTGGTGAAGTCGTAAGTCTTGGTGGCCCCTCCACTGGACTCAAGCCAGTTTGTCAATACCTTTCTTTCATGGGGAGAATGGTCCAAAAGTTGGCACAGAGTTGGCTGCAGAAGATTCTCCTGCCTCCTTTTGCTGCTAATGGACTTACAGAAGCTCTTCTCACTGCCCTGTGTCTCCTATGTTAGCAATCTGTACCTGAGAACGAGTCACAGCCTCTAAAATAAGCTCCACTCTTAGAGCTTATTTTTGGCCTATCTTTTGGTAATGTGGGTATTGTCCCTACAATATCAGATTTCAAAATAGAATCCAGTTCAGAATCTCTGGCCTAATACCAGTTTTTTATATGTTGCCATCACAGAATTTGAAGGTACATGTGTTCTTCTGGAAGCTAGAAAGCTAGGACTGATTGCTAGGAAAAATCACCCAGCACAAGGAATTTCACACCAAGAAATTTGCTCCCCCAAGAGAAGGACCACTGTACTTATGAACATCAAATTCATCTCAGTCTCAGTATTATCTTCCTCCATCTCTCCCCAGTCCAGCCAACTATTAAACAATTTACAGAGCAGACACAGTCAGATGCAGTGCAAGACTCAGAACTCTTGACTGAAGGCTATCAGTTACACTGTCATGTTTTCAAGATTTCTTTGCATCTCTGATATCTGAGGGAAAAAACTAATTATCTTTTATGAACACTGAGTTTCTAACCTTAGAGCCTGACTTCAGAAACCAGGATCACTGGCTTAAAATTAACACAAGCTGTCCCCGTAGAAGCTATTTTTAACAAGTGAATGAAAGGGAATAAAAATAAGACTGCATATTTTAATAGACCTAACACACGTCAGAAATTCTAATCCCCTTACACTTTCTTTAGCTGAGAATATGCTCTAATTACACATAAAGCAGAAAACATACCTTTTATTGCACCCACAATATTTTGGTCTAGTCCTTTCCGGTTGTCATTGAGCCCTCTTTTCCTTTTGCCATTTGGTAAAGAGTTAGCCAAAGTCTTGTCATCAAAAAATGCACAGACCAGCTTCCTAAAGAGCAGACTTCCTGAGCGAGTATAGTTTGATAGTATAGAGTCCAGCTGAGATTTCGGCATGAAGACGTCAAAGCCTTCTGCAAGTTGCACTTCTGGCTACCAAAAGAATACAAATGTTTTAATTAAATGAGCATTCAAAGACATTATTTTACTTCAATCATGCATCTGGTGAGACTTAACAATCACTTCATCAAACCATGAATCTTTTCCCAGCTATTCAGGACCACAGCAGCCTAATTCATTGAAATCAAACCCCGTCAGTGAATAAGCACCTTAAAAGGCAAATCAAATAATCACACTCCTGTCTAGCATCTGTAAAAGTTAACAATTACTGACATCATTTCTAGGGTACAGCTAACAAAAAGACAAGAGACACCTTTCAATGTTGGGTAATAATGACAAAGCAGAAGATTATCCCCGAGCAGTGCTCCTAAGTGATGCTCCCTGGACATTTATTTAACCATTTAATGGACTTGTTTCACTGCCAAATGCTGTGAACGAGTGTGCTGTGGGGCAGCCAGGCACTTCCAAGAAGCACAAATGCAGGGATACTGGCACATTCAATGAGGCTTCCCAAGAGGGCTTCCAGTGAAGATATGGCCCACATGAGTATAAGAAGATGATGAGTTCAAGGTTGGCCCTGGAGCCAGCACTGAGCATCCATTTGTCCCTATTTCCATATTCCCAAAGTGCATGTTTAGAAGAGCAGAATGTTAGACAGACAGCTTATTTCAGCACAAAAATCCTCAACAGTGAATCACAGGGATTTAAGCAACTGCCAGAAAGCGAAACAGAGGGGAGGAGGGTAAAAAAAATGATGCTGTATTTCACAAGAGTCTTCCCTCAAGTACACTGAGGGCCAAAGCAGACAAAGGCCTTTGAAGAAGTCCCCTTACCAAGTGTCTTTTTGCTGCCCCTGTCTGTACATATCAGAAATTACATGAACAGTATTTGCACGATTTTCTTCTGTGAGTGCCACACAATGCTTATGGTAAGACTTCTTCATGGAATATATATAATGTATCTAGAATGAAGACGTTGCAAATAAATTAAAATTTTTAAAACATTATTTAGAAGTTGGCAAGGACGTAAAAGAATCAGTGGTCATGATGTGAGGAAATAAGCCAATATAACAGTCTTGCTCCTAAGAACTTGTCTTTTTTTTCCCCCTACATAAAAATATATGCACCAACGATGGTGTATTTTCAAAGATGTTTACAGAGCAAGAGCAAATGCCATCTCCCATCATATCACCTGCAAACATCTTGAGTCTAGACAGAAGAAAGGGCTGCCAGTCTCAGAACAATTTGGCTGTATAATTCTTTTCCCATGGATTTCTAAAGATCAGTATCAATAGTGCTCCAGCAAGTAGAATATTTCCAAAGCATGTACTGTCATGGGATATGGATGTGTACTCTGTGATAAAGCTGAAGATTACAATGCTTTGGGAAGCCAGGATGAAGAATCTTAAAATATGCAGATAGCAACATCAACCAAAAAAATCATCTAAGAAACATGTAGTTTCTCAGCTTGCTCTGGATGAAAAATTGTCTTTAACTTCAAGAACATTCAAAATGCTGGATCTAGCAAAACAGTCAGTTACTGACATTTGACAATATTCGGATGTAGGTGGGTTTTTCATGTGTTACTTCTAAACTTCTGGTGACAGAAAAGATTTTCAAGAGTAAATAAATGTGGGCCAAGTTCACAATTTAGGAAAAATTCTACTTCATGTAAATCAAAAACTGGAATGTGGCTGACGTGGTGATGAAGGATACCTGCCCTATTCTGTTACTTAGGTCTTGTGATAGCCATCTAAGATGACCTCAATGATACAGACACCCAGGGCAGGGAAATTACAGAACCACAGACCCATAGAACCATTAACCCATCACTAAACCATGTCCACAAGTACCACATCTACATATCTTTTAAATGCCTCCAGGGATGGTGATTGCTACCACCTCTCTGGGCAGCCTGTTCCAGGGCTTCACAACCCTTTTGGGGAAGAAATTTTTCCTAATATCCAAAATTAACCCTCCCTGGTGCAACTTGAGGCCATTTCCTCTTGTCATATCGCCTATTAGTTGGGAGAAGAGACCAACCCCCATCTGGATAAAACCTCCTGTTGGGGAATTGCAGAGAGTGATAAGGTCTTCCCTGTGCTCCTTTTCTCCAGGATAAACACCTCGAGTTCCACTGCCCTTCTCTGGACATACTCCAGCACTTTAATGTCTCTGTTACAGTGAGGAGCCCAAAACTGACCCCCAAAACAGCCCTGCTGTCATTTTCTGTACTTGTGCTGAAAAATAAAAATCAAGTGAGCTTTTTCTCTTCTGCTCTGTGGGTAGTTTCCCTCTTCCCTGGTCCTACCTTAGGACACTTCTGTTACACTTTGCCAGCTGCACCAACCACCCTACAATATAGCTGTAAAATACATTTCAAACCTTACCATTGCATCAGCGTGGAGGAGTGAGTATTATTTTAGTTTTGACTACTTTATTCTTAATGTAAGGATCAATTTGTTTATTGGTGAAACAGTTTGAAGGCTAGACTGTGATTCATCCTTGATTTCCTTTAGTAGTTAGGTATTCTTCAGTCAAAGACAATCAGTAACCATTTGAACTTTATGATCATTTTGAATGTGATTTCTCAAAGAAAAAGCACTTGTTAATAGATAATGATCATGGCAAAAGGAACCGGTGGGTAAACTATTTGTGTACAACAAAATAAATAAGACCTGAATGCTAAAGGCTTGTGCTGTGCTAAAATTAACAGGCAGTGAATTAGATTTAATCCTAGATAGTTTAGTAGGTTGTAATACGTAGATTAAAAATGATTAGGTTATAAATTAAGTATTACAACTGTAAAACAAACACAAGAAAGTTCAACTCAAAGCTGTAATCAGATCATTACATTTAGAAAGCAGATTCTCTGATCCGTGGGCCAGATAAAGGGTTTGTCTAGCAAAGACATTTTCCACCTCTGGAAGTAGCAGTACTTCATCTCAGCAGGTCTGAACTAATTGCACTGGTTTTGGCAGCCCCAATTTTATAACCATTAAACTTGGATCTTTCTTAAAGTTCAATACATGTTGGAAAAATAGCAGTGGCAGCAGTGGTGTGACACAACACACACTACAGACAACCTGTGGAATATTCTCCAGGGAACGTTAATTTATGGTGCTTTGTAAAATGTCTTTCAGGTTTTTTCAGGCACACAGACATGTTGGTTGTGTGCACACCAGAGACACTTATAAAAAAGCAGAAAAAGATAATGCTGCCAATTCATTCTGAAAGAAGTGACTTTCTTTAGACTTCTCAAATATTTCAGGTCACATTTTATGAAATATATCTGTTTTCAGAAATCAAATGTTTTCTTTCCAAAGACAAAATAAAATCAATTTGTTTGTCTCGGGGTTCTGGCTCTGTAAATTTAGTCAAACAACTGTTGTGGCAAGCAGGGGCTCAAACATGGGAGGACAGATGAAGACCTGATTTATGAGCCACATGTTTTTTCCGTCTTTTTTTTCCTTAGGTCAAACTGGCAACTACAAAGGATCGTGTCCAGCAACAGAACACATTCATAAAGCCAAATTAAATTCCATTGCAAGTACAAAACTGTTTTCAAAACCGTGTTTCAAGCTGACAAGAGTGCCACAAGCAAAGAAAAATTATAAGCACAAATTGCATACTAGTGATAAATTACCAGTCCTCCCCAAACCTCTACCTCAAACATTATTAAGCTCAGTACTACAAAAGGAAACCCTCTAAAAAAAAGCATCAAACTAGTTCTCTGTAGCACTACACTGACTCTGTGGCATGAGACTGCAACCTAATTAGTGGTGTGGCTTGCATCTCTGTAACTGAATTATCCTGACTGCTCTTTTTTATTATTAGTTCCCTCTTCCAGAAGGGTAGAATGTTATCTGTTGCATTGTTTTCATTTACGCTTATTGATACTGAATTTAATTATGTTTTTCTAGCTCACAGTACTTAGGAAATTGGAAAGAGCCTGCTCAAAATTAAAAATATATTAGAGGAATTAATGAACAGTTTACTCGTCGGTGAACTGGTTTGGATGACATCAATTTGGTCATTAAACAAAGCCAATCATCCACCAGATACATGAAATTTCTATCAGTGTGTACATGAATCAAGAAAACATGCTTACTGTAATTTTCTGTGGGAAAAGTGCACATTCTTAAAGTGGCAAATTTTGGCCTCTTTAGCCACACTGACATCATCAACAGTGCTGAGGCCCTCCACCAGCACCCACAGCAATCAAGACCAAGTGACCCAATTCAGCAAGGACTGAATATAGTTTATAGAGGTGAGGAGTCCCCCAAAGCCAGTGGGATCAGACAAGCACATAAATAATCCTTGGCAGGATAAAGACAAATGTGGACGACATGGGCTCATCAGCAATGAGTGGGCTGTGAACGCTTTACACACCTTTTCATGGCTCCTCATCTCAACTGTGGCTCTTGGCATTGGGAGAGATGGAGAACAAGTTTCCACTGAAAGCTCAAAAAATGTGAGCCTTGAATTCAAAGTGAAAACTTCATGCTTGTGGAAGTCGAAAAAAAGCCCCAAAATGCTATAATGAGCACTCCACACATCTAACCCCAACATCTCCAATCACTCATACCCAGGATTTGCTTTTTTATTCTAACAAAAAATGGGAAGATGCATCAATGTGACTTGAATATTGATTCTGCTGAATGAGTTAGTACTTCAAAATCTTGCAACCCTGCATATTAAAATTTTAACTTACATCTGATGAAGCTGATTCAAGGATAATTCCAAACCCTGAAACAGGGGTTTCTGGTTCCAGATGGGGTTCAATTGCTTGCAGACTCGATCGTTCTGAGTTCGCTGACAGCCTCTTCTCATTCTCTGTAGAGATGGGTTTCTTATTCATGGTAACTGGTTCAACAGCTTTGAGGGGCAGTTTTCTCTTTTTATTTCTCTTTCTTGATATTGTTGACTTCTGTGCACAAATCAGAGGAACAGGAGGCTGCTGTCTGTTTTGAGTCCCAACTGAATGAAAGAAATTAATGCGTTAATTTTATAGACAAAAGCCCATGAATAACCACACAGATGCACCATTAAACTACTGACACACTGAACTTATTTTCTGGATAAGTGATGTGATTTTCAGGGCTGCTGGTGCATAGGAAACAAATAAGTTTTATCACCTTTGCATAATTTCCCAATCTTTACAATGGGGATACTGACACTGAGCTCTGCTGGGAGGCTTTTCAAGTCATACTGATGAACAGTATTTTAGGAAAATTAGGAATACACAGTTCTTTTTCCTAGTGACCACTGGATGGTTGGTGACATGAAGCACTTAAGCAATGATTAATTTGTGTGCCCCATGAATGACTGAAAATCTCACTATCTTTGAGGATCTCTTCCTGATAGAGTAAGATAATACAAGTGCTAATGAAATTACAGTTATTTTTATGACTGTGGTCTCCAAGTTAATTAGCTCAGCAAGAACATTTCAAGTACCATTATGTCAAGGATGAGTGAAAACACTATTCAATAGTTTAATTTCTTGGAAAAAAAGTAATCCAAAGTTGCATCAATTTGTTTTGCTCATACACAAAAACTGACATGTATTACCTCTGAAATACAAGAAACCATATTTTATATTTATCAATACTTTGCATTTTCCAGTATCCACAATAATTAGTATAAATTAAAGCACCAATTCTGAACCTGTATCAATATGAACAAGTCCTCCAGAAGAATGCTATTAAGACACAATTACAGGTCTGGGTAAATCACTAAGATCAAGGTTGAAACAAACAAAAAGCCAGAAGTGCTATACATGCAGATCAAATTCATTTAAGATACAACTAAGCTACAAAAGGTCTTAATTTACAAAGCCTGAGGAATAAAACAAACTTCAGAATACTGTTTATTAAAAGATTTCTGGAATATTTCATTTCTGGCAAGGATTTACAAGACTGTGATGTGTAGTTTATAATTAAGACAGTAGGGTGTTTGAATACCAAAATAAGTTATTACACTTTCACTTACAAGTTTGCATTTTTTCTTTTATCAACAAAAAAGCCAAATTACTTGTTTTCCTCTGCAAAACCATAATTTCAGAAACTAGGAAGTATTCCCAGTGAATCAAGAGATTCATGAATTAACAAGGTACTTACTCTGTAGATACATAATAAATAAGAAATGCTCCTGCTACTGAGGAGTCAGCTCTTTTGGCACAGACCCCAGTTCTGCAGCTCTCACTCGCAAGCCATTTTTCAATCACATATGTAACTTCAATGAAATTGATGTGACTGCATAAAGAATCCCATGTACCAGCAAAGATTGTAAAACTGGGCTTTTGTGTTCTCTGCCAATTGATGACTTCTAGAAAAGCATTTTTATGTGTGTCAACTGATATTACAAAACCTGTCTGATCCTTCTCATCACTCACTCAAACATTATACACTGTGGAGACAAGGAGTTTAGTCAGCCCTTCACTCCACCCATATTTCAGTTAATTACTCAACATTCCTTTTCTCACAGAGGCCTTATCCAGCCTCTCCAAGAGAGAAACCTCTATGGCTCCAGTGCCCATCACTCATGTTGGATGGGCAGGTCAACTGACAAACCTCCAACATCTCTATCTTCTCACTAGTATTAACACTAATTTTTAGGTATGAGCCTAATAGAGGCTGCAGCTTCACATCAGCCTATGATGACCTAACTACCTGCAATGTTCTCATTATCTTGCTGGCTCAATTGCTCCTCTGGCTCTGCACTGTTCTGTTTCAGCTCCCAACCTTGCAGAAAACTAGACTCAAAAATTTTCCCCAGTGAACAGATTATTGCTGGTATACACACTGAAAGAAGCTGGTACTTCACAGCCAGAAGAAGGGTGGAGGCCATGACATGCAGTGGCTAGCTCAGCTGAGACTGAGAGCAGAAAGAGGTTTGAATGAAGAGCTGTTTGGTAACTTTCAGTCACCTTCAAATTTTATTTTTCTTACCCCTAAGATTAGTGAACTGGTAAGCAGAACACAGGCAAAGTAGCATTTGGCACTCTTCAATAAATACACTGTGAAAGCAAACTGCACGTGGTTATGGCATATTGACCTGCCCACTCAACTCTCATTACATATCTGATTATATCAGGGTCTTTTCAATTTAACTTTAAAAAGCTACAAGATAAAATCCCATCTTACAGGTAAGGATCTAAGAAGTAAAAATTGTATTTCCAAGAAACCTGTGAAAATCTGACTTTGAACGATACGTCAGGAGAGCAGGAAACAGTCCAGGTTTTCCTGAGTGCCCACACAGACTGATTCCCTAGACCATTCCCTAACAGGAAGACCACATAATCACAGAACAGTCTGGGTTTGGAAAGGACCCCCAAAGACCATCTCATCCAACACCTCTGCAACAAGCTGGGCCATCTTCAACTAGGTGCTTGTCACAGCTATACACGTAGGGGACTGGTCACTGTACCTGCTTGAATCTGCATCAATTTTCGCATGGTCTTGAGCTCTTGAAGAATCGCCTGCAGGGTTGACTGGCAATTACACGTACAGCAGTTTGGTCCAACTGATGAATTCACCATTGGGATTTCTCCTGAAAGAGAGAGGAATGAAATGGGGAAGAGATAAGGTAGCCCATACAAAATCACCCAAACAACAATTAGCAGGTGTTTGAAACTGTGATCAATATACCAGACTGTGAAATTAGATCCAAAGCATGAAAGCAAATAATTTTCAACGTGGTCCCTTTTAGAAGGAAGGGACCACCAGTTTTTATTCAATTACTAATACGTGCAATTATATAGAGTTGGGATACAATGTTACATGGGCTGGAGAAGACTGCTCAGAGTGTGAATATAATGCACTCCTCGCAGCAGGGCTCTCTATTGTCAGGCTGGTTCATCTTGAATAACAAAAGCACCAAACCTCATTACAAACATACTCATTTTATCACACACACACAAAAAAAAAAGCCCATCTCCCAGAACAGTCTTACAAAGAATGAAGACACTGTGTAATAAAGGTTTGTACTGTACATAAAATGAGGGTCTAGGAATTTTTAAACTGCTTGAATGTTACATGTGATTCTTTACCATATGAAGAATTGAGAATGAAAATAAAATACCCTGTTTGGAGGAAAAAAAAAACCCCAAAACAGGACAGAAAGGAATCACCAGCCAGGAAAGCTTTCAAGTCTGCTCTTCTGTTTGCTAGGGTGGGATTGTTTTCTATGTTTTCCATCACTGTGACCTACAAGAAGGGCTTTCCATAGTTTCCCTTCTAAAATTAATACAGTAGTTCAATAGATTCCTTTTGTCAAGTAATTTTAGTAGTGTTTAACTGAACTTACATAGTTCTAGTTCTAGTCCTCAGCAGTGCTTTTATTACTGCCTTACTTTCCAGAAGTTTTGCATTTTTTGTTCTGAATTAAAACAGGGTGTAACAGCTGAGGGATTTCAAACTTTGCCTGGATTGTTGTATCCTGCACTTTAGTTTAAGACAGCTGTATCCCTAGCTTTAATGCTGCAAACAAAATTTTCAATATTCAACAAAACATCTAACAGTATCTGGTTGAAATTGAGGCTAGATTGGATGCACTTCCTTTCCAAATGTGCTTACAAGTCATTTAAATGGATGGCTATTTCACTGATCATCAAAGAATGTAAGAGGACGGATGACCATTCTATGAAGATACGTACAAATGCACCCAACAAAAGTCACCTCACTTGGTGTCACACGTGGACTTCAGACAACATATTTCCCTTTTTCTTCCACAGCCTGACACTTACCAGGTGCCCTTTAATCATTACCTAGCTAAAGTGAACATAAACAATTCATTTAATCTCTACTTATAAATCTTCCTATTTTTCATTATTACTTCTGCTTTCCTCTGAAGCCTCACAGGTTATTAATATTTTTTCAGGTTTGGGTTGTGTTCTTTCATTAGAGCTCCCTGATGTCAGACCCAAACAGATCCCCTAACTTTAATCCTCATTTGAAATAGCTGAAAAACTGGCAACCATTAAATCACTCTCACCCTTTCCTAATTCTTCCACTGTATCCCTCAATCCTCAAATCTCCATTCCCAGGCACTTGTTCTCCACCTCCTTCCATACAGTCCTTCAGATCTGAAGCAACATCTATCAGACTTGAGAAAACTGATGGTCATCCTCCAAAAGTGAGCTACTTGAAAAACTAAACTAATGCATCATTCCAAGACTGCTGACATCTTCTGGGTGTCACTCTCCTCTTTTCCTCAGATATTTAGATTCTCCACACTACTGCAACTACAAATTTTGGTATTTTAAAACATCATCCATGGACAAAATCTGTATTAAGATAGTAGTTTAAAAATCCCTGCAAATCTAGCTAATGCAAATGCAATAGTTCCACTGGCTTCATCTCTCCAAGGTTTCAGCTGCAAATAAAACAACTTTTTAGAACTACAAGGTTATCTGGAAAACAGTTTCAAACTGAAACAAAAAGGTTTCTGACTCAGCAGGACTCTGCCTAGTTTGATTTCACCCTTCCTTTGTACTCTGTCTATTCACTGGAAGTTCCTTGGGGCATGGATGGGATTTTACCTTTTCAATGGTCCATAAAGTGTTTAGCCCATTGTTACAGGTACAGAGGGTTAAAAAAGAATGTTATCTTTAGCTTTGCAGCAGATTAATCAGAATCCCTCAACCTGGCTCCACCAATATGCTTTACATACCTCTTATAAGCAGATTTTAAATAGATGAATTTCAAAACGACACACAATTTAATAGCACCAGCATAACTCTGTACCTTTCAGTAAGACAAGCAACTACCTCAGAAACAGGAGTCTCAGGAACTAGGAGAGTTTTATTAGCAGAAGACAAATACAAAGAACATCCTTCCTTCAGTGCTTTCTCAGTTGTTTTAGACTAAAAGCTCCTTGGGATAAAGCCTGTCCTCTCTCTTAATCAGAATCCAATATTCTAGCAGGCTTCTGGAAATGGTATCTGAGAAACTATGGGGGGAAACAGGGTTGGTGGCTTTTGCTTCCTTCTTAACGAAGACTCTACATCATGGTAAATTGCATGTGAAAACATGAACAAATTGTATCAGTAAACACCTGTACATCTTTCCTGTTGCAATATAACATGTCCCTAATGAAAACACACAGGCACGCAGGCTCCTGATGGAAAACCAAAGGGTCTATTTTCCCAATGAGGTATTGGGGATTTACATTATAATCCCCATTAGCATTGATAGAAATTACCCATGTAAATCTACCACAGGTACTGGGAATGGGAAAAGACCCCACCGATATTTTAAATCAAAGCAGGGTTCTACTGACTCAATACATATTCATGAGGGTTTTTTATTTTCTTTCTATCATCCCTCCTCTGATCAGTTATTGTGTTGTAAGAAACGTCTTGTAGAGTATTCTCAGTCATTGTTCCAAGCACTATCTTTATCATTTTTAGAGGACAAAAGCAACTCTTTTCAACTTGTTATAAATCAATTTTTAATTTTAAAAGGAGATCAGACTTTTTATTTTTATGAAGGAGTCTTTAAAGAGCCATCTCCCTCTCTTCTGGAAGCTAGCCAGCAGGCAAATTTGATACCTCCTTGTAGGACTGAGAGAAAGAGATGACCAAGTACTTGAGTTGCTCCCCCCAGCGTGAGCAGTAGGTAGCCCAGGACAGTGTTTCTTGCAGCTGGGTCTGCTGAGAGGGAATTCACTCACTGTAACATTGCTACCAGTTTATGTTGGAAAAGCATGGAGGAACTACCCAGTGAAAATGATCTTGATACTACTTAAAAGCAATTCAGCTGCTGCATCACTGCTAGATTTGGTACAGAACACAAGAAGTGAAACTCAAGTGTTAGGTTGTTGTCTCTAATAGGACAGAGATGGTGCTCACTGTTTGTAGCCCCAGGAGGCTTCCACTAAAAGCAGTGGGTCACAGATGTCTACCTAACATCCTGACTTGTGGAACCACCACAAGTCTGGTTTGGAATAAATCCCTTTGGTTTTCAAGTATGTTCCTAATCTTCCCTCTGCTGCAGCACTGTCTAGGCTTGCCCTGTTCCTCCTTTACTCTTTTCTGGTTTTGTCAAAGCTTTCTCATGAATGCTTTCTGTATCAGCACCTATTACACATCTATTCCAGCCTCTCCTTGAATCACCTTTACCCTGTGAGTAGATAAGTGCACCAGTGAGATGGACTTGATGCGTCTATTACGTTCAAATTTGAGCAATTCAGATGGCCTACAACACATAATCTTCATTTTTTATAGAGGATATATCCACAGTGGAGAGAGCTTCTGGACTCAGATCACCTACTGCAGATGCCTGAACATCTACCAGTGATGACCTAAGCCTCACAGCCTCAGGTAATAACTTTATGTCTGGCTTGAACAGTTTTGCTCTGGTAACTCAAACACCATGGTAAGTACCAAGGAGTAGTACCTCCCTTGAAGTATTGTTCAGCATTTCTACATCTAGAATTCAAGAACTTTGTCCATCCTCTGAATAACATCTAAAATACTGAGTTTGATGCTTGGGCTCCCAATATGATGGATGGGGGAACCAGGCTGTCACAATGCCCAGGAGAGCTGTGTGCTGGGTGAGGAGCAGTTTCAGGGCTTACTTGCTACCCAGAAATGCATCAAAAGTTTTTCTCCCCTAGAGACCAGGTTTTGGAGCCCAAGCACCAGTTGGGATCACAACACCCCACTAGAGGCAGACACCTCAAACCAAATTGCTACACAGATTGTCTTTTCAAAAGTGGCCAGAGGAGAGGGCCCACACCCTCCTTTATGTAATAACCCAAAAGATTGCATTCCTTTCAGCAGCAGGACAGATGCAAAGGGAGGTGCCTCCTGGGGTACTGCTCCAAGAGCTGGGAGCCTGGGCATTCCTCCCGTCCAGCCCAGAAGGTTACTCAACCTGACCCTTCCAGGTCCCACAGACCACTCCAAACCTGTAAGACATCATAAGTCAGCTGAATCCTTCCTCCACACACAAAAAATCAAAGCTGACATTTTCTTGTATATAGGGCCAAATCCTGTCAACACATTTCAGCTCACATGCTGAATCAGGCCCCTGAGGGGATAGAGGTGCTGCTCCACCTACTTTCCGGATTTGGGAACAAGGCACTTAATCTACGCAGGCTTGGGCACTTCTGTGCATGCAGAGAACTGTCCCTGCCAGTGCCCAGGGCCTCTAAGGACAAAGAAGGAGATGTGTGGTGAGTTTTGGGTCCTTCCATATTTAGACGATTGTTACGGTGGGGTTTTGACAGCAGAGTTTTTTAATCTGGCAGCAAAATCTTATTAAGTCCCATTCTCTGGGACTTAATAACAGAAACGCATTTTAAAGGCATGCTGCCATCTACTTCAGGGCAGAATTCTCTGCCAGTATTTGATTGGCCACACTCTAGTACATGCTGTTCATAGGTAGACTGCATCATCTCTTTTCTCCAAGTCTCACTGGAATAAAAGCCTAAGGCTGTGATGGAATTTTGTACCTGCAGTTCAGTGGCCTGTTATAAGGCTGATGCCATTCCCTTACGAAAGGCAGTAGAATCCTGCTCCACAAGTGATGTCACAACAGTGCTACATTACTCACAGCAAAGAGGAGTGGTAAAGGTTGACATTTAATTAGCCATGAATTTAATAACAATGACAAAAGCTGTTTTAGTAAGTACTGTAAAGAAATTAAGCTTGTAAAGGCATTGAGTAATTCTGTCCTATCACCAGGAAACCATTTTAAAAGCTAAGACAGATGGTAGTAGAATGCACCGTGCCCACTTTCACACCTTTTTGAAGTGATAACTATGTGCTCATTTTGTAGACTCTGAACTATAACTGCTTTCAATGCAGTGGTACAATATATCATCACAACAAAGGCAGATATTTAGCAGAGAACAAGGAAATGGGAAAAAAAGGTACTATTCTCAGTATCTAACACAGGTCATACCATTGGATGCCACAGTTCGAGCCTGATTTTGGAACGTTTTGGATCGAGTTCCATATTGCCCTGGAAAATGGCTGGCTTGGGGTGATAACTCATTCCATGCACCGCTCTGTGATGGATGAAGGCTCGCCTGAGACTCCGCAGGGGGATTCAGGCGCTGGGCCCAGGCTAAGTCTAAATCTTGGGGCTCCTCCTTCAGTTTTTCTCCTTCTTTGCCAACTCGTTGATAGATTCTTCCAGTGCTGTCATTCAGTAATCTTCTCATCCCTGTAATTTGTTTTTTAATTTCCCGGCTTTCATCTCCTAATGAAAACAGAGCCACAGTTATCACTGTAAATTAGCAAAAACAGTAATGGGTAGCGATTAGTGATTTTAGATGCCAATAAGAGTTGGAGCACATAAATAAATAAATAACAACACGAATGAAAAGAGATGGTTCAGTGGTCCTTAGGATGTACCAGGCTACACTTTCACACAGCCATGGCTGACAGCTCTCATGGCTGAAAGACCTGCTGCACTTGGCTTTCTTGATGCTGTTTCTTAAGGCTTTGATGAGTAAGATTATTTTTTGCCAGAAGGAAATAATAATAGCTACAGCAGTTTCAAATAAACTGTCTTTTTAAGAGACTGATCCTATTCAGGCATTGACATCAGTGGATATCTTCCCTGAGTAAAGCCCACAGGATCAGACCCTTTACATATCAGTTTGCTGTATGCTGAAGAATAGATCCTACCAAAAAAAAATTAAGCACAGAAAGCACCACACCACACACATGCAGAACAGCATGGCATCTATTGATTTTAATGAACAGAATCAGTTCCTTAGTCCACAGAATTTAGTGATACTGGATTATACAGGAATAAATTAAACAGTAGCTAATACGTGTGCAACTGCAGATAGCTGAACTGCTGGATGTCTTAAAAATGTAGATTCTAAAAAGAAAATGAAAATACATACAAGAAAAATGTGGCTGTTCCAAATAAATTCAGGGAATTTAAATAATAAAAGTTACATACTTAATACTCCTGCCACCATTTAAGTATGAATTTTACATATTAAACTGCTGATTGCACAATGAATAGATGTGTTTTGGGCAGACAGTAGCTATTTTGCTCGTTAAAGCACACATTACATTTCATGAGTAATAAGGAAGTGTTCATTGCCTCTACTGAAGTAAGAAGCTTCTAGTTTTCTTACTGGTAATAGAAAAATCAAACATCCTAAGCAAATGGCATAAGTAAGATCTAGAAACTGATGAATCAACCTTCCTTTACAGAACACTTAATACAATAATTCCTGGTATCCTCTATTCAATTTATATTTGTGCTTCCCAAAATAAACCTATTTTTGGCAAAGCAATTGTGCAAAGGAAACTTCAGAAGAAAAAAAAACCTACTCTCCAAAAATCTAAGATGCAAGGTTTGCTGTCTCTGGTTCAACAAGGTACTTGAAAGTGTGCTAAATGCTAGGCATGTGAACAATTTTATCAACTCAACAGCACTATTCAGTTGTCTGAATGAAGGTGCACGTTTAGGTAGCAGCTAAACCAGACAGCTAAAAGAGCAGCAAACCCCCCCCTCAAAACAGGCCAAGCTCAATGTGGCTGGGACATGCTGCAAGCCCAGTGTACCCAGGGACACTAAATACCCGAAAAAGGGAGGTTTTATTCTAGGAGTAGAGTAAGCAGAAGGGGAGAGGAGCTGAACAATATGCTCCAGCCTCTGCTGGATCCCAGCATCTCCTGCTTGACCTGGCACACCGGTTCCCTGGGCTGGTGCCAGCTGGCTCCAGCCCACCCCAATCCAGCAAGGAGAGTGGGCGGCTTGCAAGAAAGCTTTGAGTCCAAACTTAGAAAAATATTTGCCAACTCTGTACAGCAACACTCCAGCACCATTTCCACTGCAGCTAAAGAGGCGAGAAAACCCCTCTTGCAAGGAAGTTCTGCACTGTATTTATTTATTTTGTTGGTGTGCCTGCAGATTTACGTGTGCGGGTGTGATTTAATTACCAGTAACAGCACCAATTCCTTTAAAATGACACTTTTTGGCCCCAACCCAACCAGGGGTTGACTGTTTGCAGTTCCCAACGTCAAAAGGCTGCAGAGTACCACTGGACTCCAATTACTGAGATACTCACACCCGTACACTGCATGCTGCCTTTCCCCTGTACAGACCTGTACCTGCCCATATCCCAGCTCCAAATGCTCCCACCACACCACAGCCTGGAGCAATCCCTTACAGTCGTGCCATTTAACATTACCCTGGAAGTTTTATGCTGGCAATTTGGATTTGTACTCAATGGCAAAATGTATGTGAGTATCAAAACAGCTTCCCACCCACCTCCTCCTGCCGGGTGCAGGGACTGTGCTACGTGTCTGGTCGGGTGACATGTTGTTAGAAAGATTAAATTTCCGTTACCCAATTACATAAAATATTAATGTTAATTGAGCTTATTCAGCCTTGATTCTGTTCCTTGTTCCTTTATATAGAAGTCTTCCTATACAGTGGCATGAGCACACTTAACTCCAGGTAAAACTCGCATCCTACATAAGTTTATCTTTGTGTTTAGGTAGATCCTTACTTGAACAGGGAGATTCGCCCCTTATAAATTTGTTTGTTTGGGTTTGGGATTTTTTTAAAAGGGGTTTTTCTGTTGTTTTCTTCACTTTTGTTTGTTTGTTCTGTTTTTAAAATATGTCTTCCTTTTTACAAGGAAGGGCACTAAAAACCTAAAGGCTATAAGCCTGAGTTAATCTTCAGAGCAAGTTTACATCCCTCCTCTCCCAATCATGCCTTTTTCCAGCTTTTAGTTTGTAACTGACCAGAACAGCAGCATCCCCCCAACATGAGTGAAGAGCAGCTGATGTTACACCACCTGAATCTGCAGATGGGCACAACACCAGTAACAGATTTTACTTCTTGCTCCCTGGTTATCTCATTTGGCTATTAGCTCTAGAGCTCAAGGACAGCATTTTGCTATCAGTTATTCCACTGCTGATAATTTTCACAGATAATAACCATGTAATTTAAAAATGAAAAAAAAAAAAAAAGAAGATGGGGCACAGAAAAACACAGCAACTCAAATTAGTATGTCCTATGGAAGAGCCAGCCTTCTTTTAAATGCTGAATAGAATAATAAAGCACTGAAAAAAAGCAGTTTATTACATAGAAATCTGCATTACCTATCTATGCAAAGACTTCCAAGATAGATGCTGAGGCCTGAGAGCAGTGGTGCATACTTCAGCCTCTCCCTGTACACATACCACAGGTCCTCACCATTTCCAAGGAGATGGGGATGCCTCCAAAGAGCTGGCTACAGGATTTGATATTTGGACACTCCATGTAAACCCTTGGGTTTTATCTGAAACCAATGAAGTTACTCGCAAAAAACTAAGACACTTACAAAATATTACTCAAAATAGAACCATAGCAAGTTACAGCCCTATTTAGGAACTTGTATGTAATGATGTCAATTGTCATAACAAAAACATAGTAACAATTTTTAATAACTACAGTTAGAGTTGCTTCCATAATGGCCCCTTACAAGTAACCTAATTTCTTCCTACAGGACCTGACTACAACCTTATAAAACCAAAAAAAAAGCAAAAAAAAGCCCTTTAATAAATGCTACACAATCATAGAAAGTAATTTCCTCAAAATTCATCTCATTCTATTTCCTTACTGGAAGTGTACAGGACATAAAAACTTCTGCTGTGAAAGCTGCAAGAATGTTTAAAATTACAAAGGCACAAATGTAAACCAGAACTGTTCCAGGGTGCAGTAGCATCCACGTGCTAAGTGTGCAGCTGTCCGAAGCAACAGGCCGGTAAACAACTCCAGTTAACATATTAGCGATAATTCATTTATTGCTCTTTGCTCCTAAATGCCTGTCCATCTTTTCACCATTATGTTTGTTAATACATCACATTGCCTACCAACAAGTTGTTATACTTTTCCAGAATAGTTTATCAAATATTATCATAGCACTGCAAAGAATTATAAAATTATATGCAACCATATGTTCAAGTATTAATTTTATCCCAGCATTAGAGAAGTGGTAACCATGTCTGTATTGATGTGTGTGTTTTAAAATATGTAAGTGGGTGAACAGAATTAAGGTTGGACAATTGTCTGTATTTAGTATTTTCTTCCTTTGACTCACAAAACCAAATAACCATTATGTTCTCTTGATCCAGTATTTTGCAATTACTTTCTTTATTTCTAACATTTATGTTTCTCATATGTTTTGGGAAATATCCATGAGTTGACTTTTAAAATACAGTTTTTCTATTAATTAGGGTTTAATTTTATGTTTTTTCGGCAGATAAAATGCTTATGGAACTTTTTCCTTTCTTGACCATACAAACGGGGTTTTTTCCTCTATCAGGCTGCTTACTGAAGGTACTTTCATCTCAGATTTCCACCTCTGTGTCCAACTAGGCCAAAACTGGTGGATGAGTTCAGGAGCTGTTGGGAGGGTAGGAATGGCAGTGACAGACAGCCAGACAAGCACATGTGAGCTGACAACATTAGCCTGGTTTGTATGAAAACAAGGGTTCAGAGGTGAGAAAAAGTGGAAGTCGATGCATATGGTGTGAAAGCTCAACAAAAAATAATAAATAATTGCAAAGGGTTATACAATTAAGCATATTAAACTGCAGTTTATTAGATGCCACTTGAATGCTGCCCTCCCTGGAACGGGGCCAGCAAAACTTGCCTGCTGTGTTTGAAGACTCTGTAAGGGCTGATTCAGAGCAGCTCAAGGAATCGGGAAGCACGTGCACACAGGGCACATGTCTCCATTGCTCAGCCAGGCTGAACTCACCCAGACACCTTTTGGAATGCTACATACAAGGTGTCCAGGTATTTATTTCAGAGACAGTTATCCTAAAAGGGAGCTCAGCACCCCTTCTCAGCAAAAACTGTACCTATATCAAATCATCATTTTCAAAAATCAAGGGTTTTTTTGTCATCTTGTACCGCAAGTCATCCTGAAACAGAAAGTTGCAGAGGTCAGCACAGGGAAAATAGAGGATCCATGTGCATGATTTCTTATTGGAGCAAAGGTCTCCTAAATCACGTGCAATCTTACTGTGATGGCTCTGTGCATAATTGGAATTGGGCATCTGTTTAACTAAACTGATAAGGTAAGCACACAATTCCCAAAAAAGCAATCCCAGGTCTTTGCTGGCATATAGGAACCTACACTGAAGAAAGAACACAGGCAACAACATGCTTTACAAATCAAAAACCTAAACCCCAAGTCAGTGGGGAGGGCAGTGGTCACAAACAGTGTGAGAGGGTCACACAATCCACCCGAGTTAAGAGCTGGAGAATTTGACTGCCCTAAACTAACACGCAGGGACATTGAACCTGTGTTAGTCAAGGCATCTTAGCAGTGCTCTAAAATATCACTTAAAAGCACTTGCCTATGTTCATGTCACCACATAAAGCACTAGGATTAGATAAGCAGGAAAACCGGATCACCCTCAAATCAGACCTCTTACTTCCGAAGCAAGCACAGAAACACACGGTTTGATAACCCTGCCTACCATGAGACAAACAAAGCTAATAAGCAGGACAAACACTAATGTAAGCAAAGAAATTAATGTTTCTAATAATCAAACACAGGATCAGGCCCCGAGACCATTCAGGATTTGGGGGTTATTTCCCTGGAAACTGCATCAGACCAGGTAGCCCAGCTACCACTCCCACCACAAAATAACTCTTTGGAAGAGCCTGGTGAAGCAGTTTCAAAATACCCAACAAGAGCAGCTACAGAAGCCCACATTACACACTTCCATGCCACACTGTGCCAGCTAAATCACTTGGGAAAGGACAAGTGAGCAACTGCTCAATAAAAGCATATATTAATGGGGTCATATAATTTAAAAAGTAATAATAGATATGCAACAGCTTCCCCCAGTTTTTGGAAATATCCCAGGCCAAGATCATGCTTTAGCCCCAAAGGGAAAAAGTTACACCATTAGAGAACACAGATACATAAAATAAACTTTTATGCCGTCTTAATTACAGAAGCCACTACTGCAACAACCAGACTTGGGATATAATCCTATTAACAGTAACAAAAGTCAGTGAAGTTACTTGTTAAGTCAACTTTTTCTCCGTGAATAAATTGCAACGAATATTATTTCTAGGACAGAATAAATTCTTGAAATTAGTGAGTAACTTATGCATCGCTCTCCTGCTCCAAGAACACATTATTTATTTTTACCATGACACAGCGAAGTTATTAATCTGCTGCCTTCCATTTCAACAATGCGAAATGCTGTAAAATGCACAGACACCTGCATTACAGTACATTTCAGTTCCACTTTATATCAGTCATAAACATCTCTGTTTTGGACATCTCTTCAAAACAAATGCTCCAAGCACACTGTGCGTAGCATTCAATTTTATGAAACTATAAAAGTTCTTCACTGTTAATTACACAGACAAATGTCTCATCACACATTTGATTACCAGGATAATATAATTAGTTTTCTACATTAACCTTTCAAACACAGAGCCTGAATTTCAAGTTGAAAGCATTGTAAAAACACTCAGTCTGGAGGTATACTATATTTCCACTTTTTTGTGATGGTAATAAAATATTAAGACTGAAAAAAACCAATATGGTGTATGCAAAAGATTTTTTTTTAATAGACGGTCTAGGTTTAATCATCACTGTCTGCAAGACACAGGTGTACACAGTCCCCTCATGGGCTTGTAATACCAAGTCTGGGCTAGCAGCCCTGTGACATAACTGGAAAAACTGAAGTCAGGTCTGTTTTAAATCTCACCCACGTTTGAAGTTTAAGCATTTCACTCTGGGCTGCCTCCTCATTCTCAGATTGAGCAGTCTCTTCTGGTAACAGAAAACTAAACCCCTTCCTTCAAAACAAAAGATATGCCAATCCTCATCCACAAAATACAGCAGTGATATTCCACACACCCCTGCAATTTTGTAAAGACTGGGGTTAGCATGTCCTTCATCTAGAAAGATGTGACTTCTTGTTCACCATCTTATCAGAACAAAGGACTGGAGGAGAGGACAAGCCACCACATCTCCCACTCCCAACACTGCACCTCGTGAGAAAACTTCCCAAGATCTAGTCAGAAAGCAGCTGGACTCCACACCATTGCAACCATCACAGTTGTGTCCAGTACCACGTTCCTTTAATTGCACTGAAGCTTCCTCCAATTTTCAGCCTACATTTACACAAAGTTGTATTTTGCCCATCTGTGCTGGTGCAAAAAAGACCATCTAGGTTCAACAGGCCTTTCCTGACATTTCATCCTTAATTTATCTGTACATTCAACAAACTGGATTCTTCTGATTTACTCATTTACCTGAGCAGCTCCCCTCTTCTCAACAGCACAGTTTTGAGTTAGCCATGCTCAGCTGTGCAACCAAGGCATTTGCACATCCCACTCCTGATAAAGCTTCGCTCATTTACAGACTGCCACTAACGTTTCACTTTCTCTGAAGGTAATAATTTCAACACTGTATCATAGCATCCATTCCATACTGAAGGCAGCATCACACCGAGGTTTCAACTGCTGATGCCATGGATCACTTAAACTGGAGGACAAACTTGACTCCAAACCAGAAAGTTGGAATAAACATCCTTCTGAGATAAATTCTGGCATAAAGCAGTGAAATCAAGTGAAGCAGCAATTATACCCTGACTGTACCTGATAAGGAAGATCCTTGATAGGATTCACATTCTTAAAGGTTAAGTTCTGACTGACTCTTGAAATAGGTGAACTTGAGGCACTTAAAATGCCAGAGCACCTTCAGTCACAATGAAAAGCTGAACACACTAAAAAGGAAAAGCCCAAACAAATCTAAGGACAACACAACCAAGCCAAAATCACGATCAGTTGGTCTGACTCACAGCACAAATGTCAAAGCACAGACTTCTGCACATTCTTAGAGCACCCCGGCTGATGCCTAATTCTTGCCAAAGCTTTATCATGACTTAGAATTGCAAGAGAAAGCATTTCAAGTAAACTTCTGGTGAGCTCATGCCATCAGGTTTATCAGACTTCACCAAAATTGCTTACAGAACATGAAATTCAAACACAAAGCACAGCAGCCGCCTTTGCTTCTCCCTGGAAATGGGTGTAGGGAAGAAATATTTGCTCAAAATCCTAAGGGTGAGAAGCTGAGAAGGGAATTTAATGCAGCTCCCACCCCCGTTTTAACACATCCTCCTGCTCTCTTCCATTTGCTGCTGACCTCTAGGAGAGGATGTGGCACTATGAATTTAGGAGACAAAGGCATCTGGCATGCTGACTGACTTCAGGTGTTGATTCCCACATCCCAATGCTTCTTGCTGGCTCCAGGGGGCAACACACACAGACTACAGCAACCTTAAATCACCCCACAAAAATGTTTAGGCTCCTGGTGTCAAAAAAGAGAGGCAGACATCCCCAAATTTCTTGCTGCAAAGGCACCTGCTTTCTCCAAAGCCCGAACAAAGTGTCCACAGACTTGCTTTATACAGCTCAAAAAACTGGCCCCCACTTCTTCGAATTTAGCCTGCCAAATCTTTCCCAAGAGGTGCTTTATCCAGATGAGGTCCTGGATGCAACTGGAAGGGGCTACAAGCAGGAAAGGATGAAGCACTCTGCAGCTGAGGAGTTATATAAGACAAAAAGCACACAAGAAAGGTAAAGATTCACTGATAGCCAGTCACTGATATGCTGTAATACATATCATGCTGCAGACTCTATACTACTTCTCTATTTTCTTTACACATTTTTAACTGTTGATTTAATTTAATTTTGCCATGGCAGGATTAGCAAGCAAGCTCCAGAGGTGAAAGGACATTACATTAAGACAGCACATTAATCCTCTATCCCACCCAAGGCAGAAGCAAAACCAAACAAATAGCAGCTTCCTGGAAATTGAATTTCTGTTATCCAGATGTCAAAGATGTAATACCCCAATTACACAAACTATTGCCAGTGAAGCATGCCAGGGAATATGCAATGTAAATGGGGTAGGCACAGAGCTGCAAAACTGCAGAGTCAGCATCTGGCTCTCTGAGTGAGTGATAATTAGCACTGTGTGTAGACACTAATAAACATTTATGTCTGAAATTACAACTTTTAGCAGTGTTAATAAAGGATATATTGGCAATTCGTAGAATAAAGGGGTCTTGAAAAGAACGTCATATTAAACAATGGCAGGCGCTTTCTCTGCTTGCACAGAGGTTTTTTCCTCCCTAATTGCAAATGGCCACGCAATGTTGCTCGGAAATTAATCAACACAAGCACATACCTAAAAAAACTGGTTGTGTTTCTTTGGTCTCCCCATTAACATCATTGCTGTAGTCAGAGATCTTATATATCTCATGATGGTAATCTGGAATGAAAAACGATAAAAAAAATTAGAACTCAAGTGATCTGGAAAAAATGAACACTGAACACATTGCTACAGTTTTACTACACAATTTATCAATATATCTGCAGTTTATTTCATGTACATCAAATTAACCACAGAAAATGTGCTCTGTATCAGCACCTCCTGAAAAACCTTTGCTCACACTGGAGAGACTCAGCTCAAATATTTCACAGATTTTAGGGAATAGCTACGCATGCCCTAAATTACTGTGTTCATTTTCACAGCAAATTATCCCACCAGATGCCAATTATCTGGCTTCTTGCTTTACAGATGGAAAGCAGATTTATAATGAAAACTTTACCTTCCCAGAGACAAGGGAAACTTTCAAACTTCACCTCAGTAAGGAATCAGCAACGTATATCAGGATAGCTTTACTCAGCTGTCCTGACTCATACTGATGTCACTGGCCTCCCAGTTCTGAAGAATCAAGAGACACCTAAAGATATTCACCTATAGAAATTAATGCCTGTCATGACCTGAAGAATAACCATTGGTATCTCACACAGACATGTTACAGGATATTAAAAAAAAATTTAAAAATCACCACTGAGTTTCTATTTCAAATAAAAGAATATTTAGCTGTGATGGTCTCTGTTGTAACCCTAGGCAGGTGTTCAGTAAAACCAGAGCTTTGTTTACATGTGTGCACAGATGGAATAGTAAGTCCAAGGGAAAAAAAGTGTCTTAAGGCAGCTCTCCTGGACGCTATTTCTGACTCTGCTACTGGCACACACTCTGTCCTTCGGCAAATCGCTCAAGACTGAACAATATATTCAGTGTCTTGAAAGAGCCACCTCCCCACCTCACTCCTTCAACGCCCTCCCAGTTCCCAATGCTCTCAGCTACTCCCTCCGTAAACTGGTTTTATGTTTACTTGCCTCACAAAAACCAAGGCAGAAATTAACTCATGGAAGGGCACTTTGGGGGATTCACTTAAAAGGTGTAACAGAAGCAGAGGGCAGCATAAGCAGCTCCTTCCCACACGAGCAGCACACCTGCACCTCTGACCAAACAGCTACAGGATTGGAAAGGTCTCCTGGAAGCCACTTTTTTGTTACGCGCTGTTTATTTGTACAGCACGACTGTCCCGAGGGCACAAGAGGAGGAAAAACCCAGTAAGTAAACTAAAATCAAGCTTAACACAACGATGGAACAGAATGAGAAGGGCCTGGAAAGAAAATGAGGGGAAAACAACCACACCACAGAGCTGGAGAGGTCAGCAATGAGGTGCTACACAAAGGTGCTCTGCTTCCCGAGCACACCTGGAGAGTGAAATGGGTAAAGGTGAAGTTTGAAATATGACATAGAGGAAGTAAAAGCTTCTTTCATGAGACTAAAACAGCGGGATTTATGCTGCCTTCCATGATCACTAGCTGTCCTGTTGAGCAGAGGGTGTGATGAAGTGGCTTGGTGGGCACTCGATGGCCAATCACGGTCAACCTGCCACACTCTGCACCTTCATCCTCTCAAGGACATTCCACGACCTGTGGGACCAAGTACGTGGAAACTAGGACTTAAATGACTTACGGACTCATGGTCCTTAGTTATACAGATTACACATGGTTTCTTCTCTAGAACTTTCCTTTGTAAATCCAGCTGGTCACAATACTCTTCTGGTCTGCAGCTGCTGCCCTTAAGTCACATTTCATCCCAGAGGTGGCTGTGTTTTAGCACAGGAATGGATTTGCTCGATTTGGTCATTGTTGATCATCGTGATAAGGTGCTCTGAAGTTATTTTTGGGACAGAATAATCACTGTAGGGGCACACATCAATAGCAGATGCTGTGTTATCAACAAATTGACACAGCACAGCCTTTTCTCTTTGGTTTCCTTCTTCCACCTTGGATGTCACAGTCCAGGCACTTGGAAAACCGTATCAATTTCACAACAGTAAACACTAAACTGTGACATTAGGGAATGACTCCTGCAAGAGGCAAAGGCCAATTACAAGAGACAACTATTTATACATAATTATCTTTCTAATCAACTGTGATAGAAAAGAGTATGAGAGTGCAGACTTACACACAAAACGTGATTTTTATCTCTTCCATTCTCAAAGTACAAAGACATAATTTTCCTCTAGGATACGCTTTTAGTGTAGCTTTTCTGTTTGACTTTCTACATCCAAAAAGAGACCCCAGATAAAATAATAATTGTTAATAATATACCATCATAACTGAATTTACCTATTAAAATAAGGTAAAATAGATCGTCTCATATACTGAGGCATATTTAAACCTCTAAGAAGTGGCAAGTGAAGCTGGCAAAACAGTCACCTAGCTCTGGCACATACTCTTTTTACAGCTCCATCAGGACAGAACTAAACAAAGCAAAATTTCAGTTTTGTTTTCCACATTTCACTTTCACCACCTCCACACTCCAGCCCAGCCCTGCACTAACTCTGCCTCTAAGTCAGGAGCACGTTCAGTACCAAAAATCCACAAACCAAACCTGTTCTCTGTAAAAATTACACCCTTGGTAGGTTTCCTAATGGATACAGACCTCCAATGCATTTCAGACACATCTAACAGGTCACTGCCCCTCTAGTTTTTAAGACACAGCATGTGTGATGCCCCAGACCACCCTACCACAACACAGCACTCATTATTTACTAGTCCCACCAAGTGAATTCATTTCTATCTTTTAATTTCTTCGCATTGAACGTAATTTTGCAGAGCACTCCTCAGAAAGCAAGTCTTGACACTCGTGTGTGTGTCCCCCTTTTCACCAGAGTGACATTACACCCAAGCAGTAACCTGCCTTGAACTTGGCATGCAGGACACACACAGCGTTTCATGGAGATATTCCCGTCCAACACTTGGAAACACAAAAGGAGAAACGATCTCGAGTCAAATCCATCAGGGCAAAAACATCTCATCGGCCAGAGAAGGGATAAATCCCCAACCAAAATAAATCCCTTGGGGTGGGAAGTCCACCTGTTAAAATGCCTACCAGCGGCTGTATCTTTTTTCCCCTTTAATTAAAGAAAACAACAACAAGACTGAAACACAAGAGCTGTGCTTCTTCCCCGACATGAATCCAAATATTTTTCCCCTCACGATCCCTTTTAAAATATCCTCTTCTCCAAAAGCAAACACACCCCGAGCGAACAAGTTACACGCCAGCGGCTCTCCCCTGCCCACGTACGATTAATTACCTGCGTGGATTTTTAATAAAGCAACCTCGATTCAGCTTTTCTTTGAAATACACGGATATACACAGCCGAGGGGAGGAAAAAAATCACCCCAAATACAATAAATCCACAAGAGTTGAATACTAAGGAGGTCCGTCGCTGCTCAAGTGTCATTATTTTTTGCTCGCTTGCCGATTTTACCTTTTCTCCCCCCCGCCCAAGCAGGATTTACCACGAAACACGATCCAACTTTATTTTGTGCAAGGTCTGCCTGGAAAAAAATAACACGTCCACCTGAGGAGGGGGGGGAGGCTCGGGGTGGTGGTTTTGCAACAACACGTAACACACATGCAAAAAAATAATTAAAAAAAAAAAAAGAGGAAACGGGAAGGGGGTGAAAGAAATAAAATAAAATTTTAAAAAGGCATACAATGGTTCGGGGGAGTTCAGGCAGAGGATTGCGGAGTTCAATAGCAGAGCCGGGAGGGAGCGGCGGCCCGGGGGCGCCGCCGTTTCATAACGCCCCGCTCCCCCCCGGGGCAAAAGTCGGGGCTGCCCCCGGCCAGCGAACAAAGCCCGGCCGCCCCCGCCTTACCTTCGTTGACCAGTTTAAAGCTTTGGGATTTCCTGCTCCTCTTCCTCTGGGCGAACTCCATGGTGCGGGCAGGAAGGAGCGGGGCGGACACAGGACCGAGCTCCGTCCCTCCGATCAGCAACACACGCGGGGGTTGGGAGAGACGGCGGCTCCGGCGGCGAATAAAGGGATCCGGGACAAGTTGGCTCCGGTCTCCCCCCCGCTCCCGCCCGGAACTTTGAGGGAAAGCGGGGTGCGGCGGGGGGAGCCCCGCGGGGGCGATGCCGCCGCCTTCCCCCCGCCGGCTGCGCGGCCGCGGCCCGGCGGCGAAGGGCGGCCCGCAATGGCTTCGCCGCCGGCGCCGGGACCCCGGTGCCACCTGCTGGGGGAAGGAAGGCGGCGGTTCCGCCGGCCGGGAGCCGCCGCCACCCCGGGGCCGGCCCGCCGCCACTCGGCCCCGCCGCGGGCTGAGGGCGAGGGGCTGAGGGGCAGCGCCATTTTGTGTCCCCCGCCCGCCGCCCGCCTCACACACGGGCACCGGCGCTGCCCGTCAGCCCGCCGTGCTGCCCGCGGCTCCCCTCAGGGCTGAGCGGGGGCAACTCCTCGGTTAGCGGGACCGGGCCGGGTCCGGCGGGGAGGGGGTTGAAGTTGGCGTGCGGGAAGTGGGTAAACCTTAGGAACTGATGGCAACACCTGTTTGTTGCTGTGTTTTACGGGGATTATCGCGGCGATGTGTCCGCCGGTGTCATGGACCGAGGCCTGGAGGAGAGCGCCGAGCCGCCAGCTGGGCTGAGGGATGTTGAGCTCTGCCAAACCTGGATCGCCTTAGCAGGAGGACGAGAATCCCTTAGCCAAAAAGTGGATCGCCTTAGCAAGAGGAAGAGTCTCGGCTCTCCAGAGGAGAGAGATTTAGGGCGTCTGGCAGCCCTCCCGACGGTCACCGTGAGGTCACCGCAGCCATACGGCTGGCCCAAACACAGCTGAAATTAGTGCTTTGATTTATTCACCACTTGACGCCTTCAGCCACACTTCCAGTTCGCTCCCTGTGCTAAATTCACTGCGGGTGGAGTGTTTTTTTTTACAGCCGAGAGTGCTTTTGCCTGTTGCCTGTGGAGAAAGGACCCAGGCGTTTACAGTTATGACTACTGATAACTGCAAACACAGCCCTGATCATCATCTTGTGTTTTACATGTAGTCAGACTGTGTTGTGACAAGGAGAGGAGTATGTGATACTTGCATACGCCTACTTGAACAGATGCAAATGCAGATCTTCCCTTGGTCTCCTCAGAGGACCCAGGAGAATCCCGTTAGCTCCAGTAATATTGACCGACCCTATCACTTGGAATAATGACATAAAATTAGCAGGAGGGAAGCAAATTGAATACTAACAATAGTGATTTGTATCCTAACTGTGTGCATAGACATAGTCAGACTTGAATTCTTCGGTGCAAGGTACCATCCAGACACACCACACAGTGGGTATACGTGGTTCTGAAAAGCAAAATTGGGAAATAGCCTTAATGGTGAAGCAATATCAGAAAATATGCCTAATGGTAAAATTTATTATATGCTGGAAAATTAAATTCACGAGGGAGGTTATGGAAACCTCACAGATTGGGTAGGGGTGTAATTTTCTATTAAATTGCTAAGTGGAAAATCCCAGAGGCAATCAATATGCTACTTTTGGAATTTTCCTAAACTTCTCTGTAAGACTTTGTGAAAGGAAACTGGGCTAACGTACTATTTAAAATCCTGCATTATATATTTTTGGGAGGATGCTGAAGCAGCAAAGGTAGATGGATGTCATATGCTGTTTGGTGGATTGTGTGGGTCCAATTAATCTCTGGTACAGTGCAATGAAGTTGGGTCTGAAATGCAGCAGCAGTGTGCCTAAATTTTTCCTGCAAAAAGAGTATTTTCCCTTTTTTTTTTTCCTCCCCAAACAGTCTGCCGATTCCTGTCTGCTAACTAACTTTATTTACAAAACTTAGAGCATTGCTGAAACTGTTGCGTTTGACTCTCATCCTTCCTGGGACAATAGGAGAATTTTTATAAAGCATAAGGCCCTCATTTACAGTTCAGCTCACACGATGGGCTTTATCCTGCATTTGCCAAAGGAATGTGCTACAAAAATAAAAACGTCTTTTCTGTTTTCCTCTGTTACTCGATTTTGTGAAACATTTTGGGGTATCATTTATGAAAAAGTGATGGCAGTGTTTTATCAGCTGCTTACTCCTTTTAGTTCTTCCTTCCCTGTGCTGATTTTTTTGCTTAAAGGGACACTGGTGGTTTGAAATGACATTTTAGTCTGGGTGATACAGTTTCCAGTAATGTTTTACAGGAGTTAGCACATCCCCTTTTTCACCAGTGTTTCTTATTTTCCTTTCTGTGAATTAGATCCCTCCATGTCATGCAGAATAAGCCTGATCCTGCAAGCTAACCTAATTGTGGTCACTCAGATGAGTAAATCTTGCAGCTTTCATTTCTGAAAGTAGGAGCCAGTGTGGATACCATGGCCCCGATCCTGCCATCTCATCTGCATAAAAGTGAATTAGAAACTAGGACAAGGTGACTTTAGGTCAAAGTCTTGTAGTTATCCACACAGCACGTAGGAGGATCTGGTAGCTGGAAACAGTTTTCTGTCCTGCACTGCTGGTGTTTCTCAGCTGGGACTTAGGAAAAATCCACACAAACTCAAAGGCTCCCATGTACAGGGGGCTGTGAGCTTGTTGTGGGGCATTTCAGGGTGGGCATCCTAAAACTCGACTGGGATCATCTGCTCTTTTGTCACAGGCCACCATTGCATTATTCCAGCTGGAGAAATGCTGAGATGAAAGTCCTCTTTATCCCATTAGAATGGCTGCCTTGTGTCACCCTAGATAGACACTGGCTGCATTGCTGTGGCAGCCAAGTGACTTAGGATAAAGTGCTCTGGCTCTGGGGGGTGGGCAGTTTTTAATTTCATCTTTTATTTTGGTTTCTGTCTCAGTATCATGTTTTTATTATTACATATTAAGAACCCATAAGTCCTTTCTTTCTGGTGAAAATATGAAAAGATCTGAGCATTTTGTATATAATCATGAATGATTTCAAAGTATTTCCTCAAACTATTAACCGAATGATGTGTTTTTCAAAATGCCATGAAATTAGCTAACTAAATAAGGGCTTTATCTTGCAACATGTCCCAAAGTCAGTATTATCATCCCTGATTATTTCTTAGTTATCATTTTATTATGCTTCAAGTTATTTTCAAAATATCCCCTCCCCATTCTAACTGATAGTAATTTTTTCAACAATTTTTTGATCTGTAATATGCTTTTTCATTTCAGACCATGAGCTTACCAATTAAATGTAATGAAGCTAGTAATAATATTTCAGTATTAACAGCAGTAGTGCTCTTCACAGAGGATGTCCCAGACTTTTTCTTTGTTTCCAGGTGTGTCCAGTTCATTATAATATTTTATAATTCAGAAATAGGATTGTGTAGGACAAAGACGACTAAAGGGTCCTAGAGCTGAGGAGAATAAAATGAGTGTACTAAGAACTCCTTCAGCTTTTCAGTTGGAAAAATTGTACTGGAGAAAGTCTCATAAACTCAGTGATTTGATCTGAGGCTTAAAGTCTAATGTCAAGGAATCCATGTGAGGCCATGTGAAGTGGGAAGAGGCTGCTGACTGTCATATTAATAGCACCATGATTACCACTCATCTTGGAGTCTGATGAGGTTCTGTGTGGTATTGGGAAGCAGGAGAAGGGTGAAGGGGTAAATTGGAGACCAGTAGCTACACAGGTGACAGGTTAATAGGTGAGCTATTTTGGTTAGTTATGTGTAATGAATGGCACTGAGGATTTTATAAACTATAGCAGTGCTTCCAGTGGTGGTTTTGTGGTCATATGACATTTGTAGGCAGTACTTCTTGGCTCCCAAGCTGACAATAGGCCACATTGTGCTGTGCTGTCTTACTACAAACCTTCCCTTTCAGCAGGCTCTCAGGCTGGTATATCCAGGGGCTGGGTTGTTAGAGAGGAAGGTGTCTTGGTACCTTGAAGAATTCTGATGTCAGGAGAGCAGTTTAACTTGTTTTCCAATCCTCCTTAAGTTTTACCTATACCATTTGAGTCACAGTATTTCACATTTTGTGTCTCTATCCTTACTCCCTTTTTCCTTCAGAACACCGTTTTGAAATGCCTTCTTGTCCATTCTGCTGCTTGTTAATCTTTCTCATATAAATTTATAAAGAAAGAAATTACAGGACAGACCAATCTTTTCATCTGTTTGCCAGCTCAGGGAGACCAAAACATTCCAGAACTGTTTCAACAATAAAGAATATAACTGAATCTATGTACAAAGTGTTCTTTGTGTGTGCAGTCACAAACCCTCTGAATATTTCCATATCAGAATGCAAACCTTCTGAACATTTCTGTATCAGAATGCAAACCCCTTTGAACTGTAAGGCTGGACTTTTCCCCACCCTGTCACTTTATGTGTGGCTTGGACTAAGGCTGCAAGGAAGGACACTGTAGTCTAAGAGTCAAAGTTTTATGGTCATCCACTCTGATCCAATACTTGTGGGATAATTGTATATTAAGGTATTAACTCTTCCCTAGGACAAACCAGTGTTTGGATTTTAATTCTGGGAAGAGTGGAGAGGACACCAGGGTGTCTAAGCAACAGATGTGGTTGGAGGATGAAGAAGAAAAGGTCTCAACAATGCTTTTATGAAAGGGAATGTGGAAGACTAAAAAAAACCTGCCCATATACATGGAAGTCCTCTGCTTCTCTGAAACATGAAGGAACCATGAGCTGCACTAATTTTGCCTGTACAACCCATGTGCTTCAAGGGAGCTGAGGACAATGTGAGTAGGGCTTATTAATTTGCCTAGAACTTTGAATTTTTGTGCTATATAAAGAGTAGTAGTGCTTAGAAATTTTGGTCTGGATGTGTCTTTGCATCACTACCACCTCTGTCTAAAGAGATGAAGTGTAGAGCCAGGCTGGTGTCCTCAGAAAGGGCAAGTTTGAGCTTTGGGTCATTCCGGAGTCAAAGTCAATCATGGCAGCCCAAGCACAGGAGTCAGCAGTCCCAGTTCTGATGGATGCTGCAGGCACAAATTGCAGCAAGCTCAGCTCAGGGTCCAGCCACCCAGTGAGCCCTCTGCTAGGGAGCGTTCCAGGAGGGTCACGCTGCTAATCATACCTCCATTTTTGTGTCAGTTTGCTTCAGTCACAGCAGCTGAAGGCAGACGTAAGAGTGCAGCGACGCAATTGCTGGAGCTACGGATGGAAAACGAATGCAGCATCAGCTGCAGGAACAAAAGCATTTAACACCGCTAGACAGCTCCTGGAGGCTGCGGGATGAAGCCCAGGCAGCAGCCATCCTCCTCTAAGTCCTGACTGAGCCTGATGTGGGGATATTACGCTGTGCCTCCCCAGCCCAGCCTCTTGCCGTTTCCAGCTTGCCACAGGGACCTGCTCTCCGTGTCTCGATTCTGCCTTGATCCTCTTCCGTTTCTCCTGCCACACATTAGTAAATGCACTTGCAGTAAAATCAATGGGAGTTTGAAAACTAAAAGTAATGTGTGCTTTGGTATGCTACTAATCCACTTATTTGGATCCTCTTACTGCTCCTCTGGGCTGCCCTGATCCTCTCTATCAGCCCACCCAGCTGCTCTGATCTGCTCTCTAAACTTCTGCCGTGGCTATATTAGCATCCCTGTCAACTCACAGGGCTGCTGCCTCGACGCCATCAATCCCCTCTCCCAATGAGAGTTTCTCTACTAAATTATAATCCTTGTAGCTCAGAACACTGATGCAAGCGAAAATAAATTCATGAAAAGTTGCTGCAGCTCCTACTAAGATGTTCTATTTTCCTAAATGTTTTCCAACAGTACTTACATTTCAGGCTGGAGAAATAGCTTCAGACACATTCATAACCAACTGCCTGCTTTTCAGTTCTAAAAAATGAAATTTCATTGCAAGGTACAATGGAGTTCAAAATCTACTCACACATGCACTTTTTAAAGAGAGATTATGTGAATTTTAAATCTCTGTCAGGCTGGAGACTGACAACATCTGAAAATGGTGCTTTTATTCAGCAGTAAGGTATATACAGAAGCATTTCCATTAATGTGACCCCCCTGGATTTACCTTCAGAGATGTGTAGACACTGAAGACTCCATCACCCATTCAATCCCTGACCTCTCTGCTGAGGCAGCCAGTGCACCTGCATGGGTATTTTCTCTGAGATGGACACTTCCTGCAGGGATCAAACTGACAACACAGAACTATGATCATTCAGTAATAACTTTGTGAGATTTCTTGCCTGTGTTGAATAGAAGCTAATGAACTCAGAAATACAATACTTTATCCTCAACCCTTTATCTTCTATACACATTAAAGTGGAAGAAAAATAGATGTTTTTATGTGCTTTTCTACCATCCAGCAAGATCTATTTGGTGTTTTGGGTGGTGGGGTCTGTTAATACAGCTAAAATGTCTCAAACCCAAGGTTTGTTAAGTGTAGACCTTGCTTTGGGGAAGGTCAAAGAAAGAGACAATTGCATGGATCTAAAACACAATGCATGCAATTTGACAACCCAGTCTGCATTTGCAGGGCTTAGTCCTGTAACTGCACCTTTCCTGGAAAGACTTTGTTGTTTGGGTATGTGTAGTGCAGGCTGATGCTGGGAGTAAATATGTTCAGTGCTTCACATCATTTGCCCTGCACTGCTGGAGTGCTAGAAAGAACAGCTACAAAAATACCTACAACAGCCAAAAACCAAAACCAAAACAACAAAAAAAGGCAGCATGATTTTTTTTATTTTTCTCCAAGATGTTTTGGATTCTTTAACAGCCACAAATGGCCACTGCAGTCAGAAACGCACAGTGTCCCTAGTGACATCTTGGGACTGATTCATTAGGGACTCTGATGACACAGTGCCATAAGCTGAGCTATGAATACTGTTCCTGAAACAACAGATTTTTCCTCAGATATCTCACACATTAGCCAGTTTGGCAATAATTAGCTGCTCTTAAATGCTGGGTAGGAAAGACTTGTATCCTATAGACAACCTAAACAATGCTTCTAAATATTCCTTTGTCAAAACCAGAGGATAATTAGTAGTCAAACAGTTATTTCAAGTGTGTTTCTAAAAGCCACACTAGCCTTACTAACCAGTAGTATCCATATGGATGTGACTACTTTCCTAAGCGTTTTAACAGTGCATTACAGAGGTGTGTCCTAGCTGACAGGAGTTGCAGGAGTTGACTTACCATGAGAACTAATCAAGTGATACTTTAAAAAGCAAAATAAACCAAACACAACCTTCATGATACACAGATGGCATACTCTTTAAGTTTGTTAGAAATGTGGGAATCTTTTTTTCTGCTATTTCCTCCCCCATGAGCTTTCCTTGTCTTTGCAGTGGGATTTGGACACCTGTGGTGGAACGCTACCCCCAATTTCTTTCTCAATCTTCCCTCTAGCTGAGTGTTCCTCAGACTGTGACCTCCTGGAGATTGTGTGCTATTTGGAAAGGTGAATAAGAAAGTGAAAGCCTAGTATGAGTGGCTTAAATGGACTAATGGAGGGGATGAGCACATCCCCAGTACTAGAAGTTTAGGGAAGTGCAGTTTGCAATTCTTAGCAGAAATACTGACATGTCTGATAGATCACCTGGATGTGCCCTATAGATGAGACAAGCTGGAGGTACCTGTAAAGAAAGTAAATGTGGGGACAAAGAATGGGGAATTGGGTGGCTTAATTCCTCCCAAAAAGTTAAGGACTGCTTTAATAAAAAAAGAAAAGAGTGAGACTGGGTTCTGGCACCCTTTGCCAGAAGTGGACATACTTAGTCATGGTATAAAGGCAATTTTATCCAATTCTTTTTTGCTTTAGTGTTTTGAAGATGAATAAAAGGAACCATGTACTTATCTGAAAAGGGTTTCCAAGAGTCATCTGTGCCCTTTTTACTTGAAATGAGTTCTGCAGTCTTGGTCAGCTGTAAGGCATCAGTTCAGCCTCCTGTGTGCAAGTGAAAGCATATGCTGGCTGAGCTGGTGGTTTCCCCTTTTTAATATTAAATAGATAAGTGAAACTGGATGCCCATAAAGTATTGAATACAACCTGAAAACAACTAAATGTAAACTGAATGCAACTACTGAGAGAAGCCAAAATTATTCTGATCTGTTTTACCACTTTGGCAAATAGGTGACATCTGGGTTATTTGAGTGAAACTGGGTTATTTGAGCTGCCTTCAATAATCTGTCTGTAGGTTGGCAGTTGGCTTGCAGCAGATAAAGCTGAGCAATCACTTAACCCACAAGAAATTGGAATGAAACACCTCATGTGTGTTTTAAGCTTGTATTCTTATTGCTTACAAGGCTCTTATGAATGTTCCAAGATTTTGAATAACTTCTAGATTTCCCTTTCCAGTCTTGATTTCATATTTAATGTTGTGAAGGAAATTACTTCAAAGTAGCTTTGTGGTTAACTCTGTGGGGTTGTTCCAGAGGTCTGCGGAAACCTGGGTCTAGGGAAAACATGGGTAACACTATTGCTTCCAGACCCAAGCTCAGTTACTGGGAGCTCTCAAGACCCTGCAAGTGGCTTTGGGAGAGCTTAAAGGCCTGGCTACAGCTCTGACAGCAAATATATTTATTAATCACATGAGAGACAGAAATGCACAGCCCTAGTGGTACCAAACCAGCAGGATTGCCCTGAAAAGCAAAACAGGAGCAGTTGAAAACAAATAGTCAAGCTTTGGATTTATAGCAATGATCTAATTGACTCTAATGAGTAGAATAATGCCATATATGATAAACTGATAATTTGAAATACAGCTTGGAAAAGCACACATTTCACCATGTTAAAAATATCTTATGCAGTGATGTCATCTAAGGGATGATTGCATGGATGAGGGACTGGCACAGGGAAGGAATTGTCTGCTTTCACAACACAGTTAAACAGTTTCCACACTCTGCGGGCTCATCAGAGCGATGGTGACTTGGAGAAACTCTTTTGCTCTGTGGGGCAACAGTTTCCATTACATGGTCCAAGGATGAGAGCTCACACTGTGAGCTGTCATGTGCACCATGAGTTTGTCCAGCAAGTGGTGCTCCAGATATCCACCCCAGAGCCAAGGGGCACATATGAATGGAGACAGTCAGAGGATGAGAGATCTGTAATGAAGCAGGCAGGGATAGTAATGAATTGCCAGCATAGATATAGCCTTAGGAAGATGTTCTGAGGAACAGAGGAGCTTTGAATAGTGTTCAGCCAAGACCTGACCCATCTCAACACTCCACGTCCCTCAGAAAATGCTGCTCTGACCTTGAGGCAAAGAGGAGTCAAGCAGATTTGCCATCCTGGAGATCAGAGAGGAAGCAAGACTGGATCTCTTCATGAGGTGTCAGTGAAAGAAAAAAAGATACTGCCACTTCTTATACATTAGAAGGTTTTGTAATCTCTTCAAAAAGAGAAATCCCAAATGGATGGATGACACGGAAGATTTTTTTTCTCCCTTTCCTTCTTTGGGGAGATACTGGTAAATGCCCTCAGAAAAACAGAGCCATCATAACTACATATTTACATGTAACTCTTCTGGGAGATGTAGTACTCTGTACAGATTGCCACTTCTTGTCCATAGGACAAGACAATTATCTTGATCACAGAGGGGGTTTACATTACAGGATGCTTTGATACGGAGGCAAGAAAGCACAGAACCAGGAGTACTGGAAGAAGAGCAATTGTGGAAGGTTGAGTCATCATTAGTGAACTTTTAGTCACCTTTTAGAGGTATAGCATTACTTTCCAACCTTGCCAAAGTTATTTCACCAACATAAAGTAATCAGCTGCTTCCTTGTCCCTTTTACCCCTCCCTGACACCTTATTTGTTTTGATTTTTACAGACTAGGAGACCTTTGGTCTAAGAGTCACCTGACAGTAACTGCATCTTTCTTACGAATGCTGTGTGTGAGTTGGCTTTCCTCCTTCCTTTTGTACTGTCTCTATTTGAGATATAATGTCTGTCATGGTTTAATCCCGGCCGGTGCACAGGCACTCTCTCACTCTCACCCAGCCAGAGAAGGATGTGGGAGAGGATTGGAAGAGTCAAAGGGAGAAGGCTTGTGGATTGAGAGAAAGGCAGTTCAATGGGACAGCAGTGGAAGAAAATAACAACAACAGCAACATATACAAAACAAGTGATGCACAGTGCAATTGCTCACCACCTGCTGAGCGATGTCCAGCCATTTCCTGAGCAGCAGCCCCCAGCCAACTTTCCCCCCCAGTTAATATACTGAATGGGATGCCATACAGTATGGAATATCCATCTGGTTGTCTGGGATCAGCTGTCCTGGCCCCCTTGTGTCCCCCAGTTTCATTGCTGGCAGGATGTGAGAAGCTGAAAAGTCCTTGACTTAGTAGAAACTCTGCTTAGCAACAGCCAAAACATCGGTGTGTTATCAGTTATTCTCATACTTGATCCAAACCACAGAACTGCACCAGGTACTAGGAAGAAAATTAACTGTATCCCAGCCAAAACCAGACCAATGTCTGACTGGAGCAGGAAATGATGCAAGATCTCAGGTTGTGAGCACTTTACAGTAAACTGAGGGAGCAGCTGGTGCTCTGACATGAGCATCTGGATTCATTTGCCATAAAGTCCACTACAGACTATTCTTAAAGCCTCCCGACTTATGCCCTTACCCAAATGTGGGCACATTCCCCCAGGACTCATACAGAGACATTCTTGGATCCTATCACCATCAGATGTGATATAATTTCCTTTTAGGAGAACTATGAAAAGCGTAGGAGGACTTTTCCTGCTTCCTCATTGCAAAGTGATTGCATTCAAGCCCTGAGGTAAAGCAGAGCACAACTTTTAAACCCAGAACCCTCTAGCGTGGGGTAAAACAACCCCTGTAAACCAGTGGGCTATTTTCTGCAAGGAAGAGCCATGGCACACCGCTCAGGTTATCTTAAGTGGGTGAAAAGCCAGTTGTGGTTACAGCTCTCCAAAGCAGCTACCGGAGCAATGGAGCTTACAACGGGGAAAGGCAAGAGAAAAGTCTGTGAGGACCTAAAGGTGAAAAGAAATCTGGGAAAACCTGGGGAGAGAGAAGTTGCTGTGTGCCAAAGCATCTTCTCAGGAAACAGAGGTGTTGTCACGAGTCAGGCTGCTTCTATGCAAAATGGAGGAGCTAAAGCTATAGAGACTTCTGCCCTTCAGTTTTTGGTGGTCTTTGCTTCCAGCAAGGAATAGCCCTGATCAACTTCAGCGTGGTGAGAACTGGCTGTTCTTACTCATTCTTCAAAGCTTTTTATGGACCGTTTGGACTTCACAAGTCACAGGGTGGAAATAGCTGGAGAAAAATAGGTAAATAAGCAAACCAAGAGATTTCTTGATGTTCCTACCTGTGTCACAAATGCTGTGTGCCTGATGACAAAAGCAATTAGCACTGGGATGTCCACACTAAGGAGCTCAGTTCCTACCAGCTACCTCAGTCCTCTAGGCCTGAAGGAAGCAGAAACCAGACATCACAGACATCCCATCTTCCTACATGGCATTTGCACCTGGTATAGCTGCCCAGTAACCAGCCTCATTGAATCACTTAGGTTGGAAAAGACCTCTCAAATCATCAAGTCCAATCATTAACCCTGCATTGGCAAGTTTACCAATAGCCACATTCCCACAAGTCCCACATCTTTTAAATACCTCCCAGGATGGTGACTCCCCCCTGGGCAGCCTGTCCCAGTGCTTGACAGGCCTTTTGGGGAAGAAATTTTTCCTAATACCTGAGGCCATGATTTATCTGATATTAGCTGTCATCTGCAACCAAGGCCCATCACACAAGGCACTGTACAAACACAGAGTCAGAGAGACTTTTCCCCAAAGATTTTTCAAGCTAAACAGAGAAGACAGCTGAGTAAATTGCACGCAGACTCTCTTTAAAGAACCTGTCAGTAAGACCCCTTTGTAAAACGAGCTGTACTAAAACAGGGAAAGACCCCTGTAAAAGTAATATTCCACCTCTTTTGCTACATTCCTTGATAGAAAGCATTTTTTTTTTGTTTCTGTCTCTGTCTCATAATTACTGTCATTATACTGTCCGTATATCACTTTAAATAATCCGCTTCCAACAACAGTATGATATGACATGGATACTGAAGAAACTGTTCCTAATATCCGATCTAAACCTCACCTGGCCCAACTTGAGTCCATCTCCTCTCGTTCTGTCACTTGTCACTCGGCAGAAGGGACTGACACTCCTCCCAGCCACCAGGGGGCGCCGTGCGGCGGCGCGGCCTCCCCGGAAGTGACGGTGTTGTTTTCCTGCGGCACTTCCCGAGGCCGCCATGGACATCCTGAAGCGAGAGATCAGCAGGAAGCGCCAGCAGCTGGAGGAGAAGGAGCTCCTGGGGGTGAGCGCGGCCGGCGTGGAGACCAGGAGCCGCCCGGGGTGTGGGCTCGGGGGAGGGCGGCGGGGGTGAGGCGGGAGCGGCCCGCGGTGGGCCGGGGAAGGGGCGCGGATGGCCCAGGCCGGGTTTGGCGAACGCGGGATGAGCCCGGATGGGATCGGGCAGGAGCCGGGAGGAGTTTGGGGCACAGATGCACCCTGGCTTCAGCCTCGATGTGCCCCGCGGCCTTTGGAGGCTGGTTTAGTTTATTTGGGGCACTGAGAGGTGAGAAAAGTCGGTGCGACCTTTGGTGAGCAGAGTGGTTTCTCTCCTCCCCATGGCCGCGTTGTGTCCATAGCCGGGTGGGGTCCGAGCGGTGTGAGTGTGCCTGAAAACCCCGCAGTACAGCAGAACCATGTCCACGGGTGTCTGATTTTGGGTTCTGGCGTCAGAGGCTGAAGTAGGGAGCTGCGATCAGTGGCTGTTGTACGTCAGGCAAAGCATGAAAGAAGAAGTCATAGTTGGTACTAATCAAGGACAGTGCTTTGGGGTGACCACATTTTCCACTGTTGTGAGCCTCGAATGTCTTTTCAGGCACACTTCTACAAAGGTGCTCCAAGCAAGCTTATAAAATACTCTGTACAAAGGTGATTTCTCCCACCTCCTTGATTTAATGTCAAATGATGTGTTTTGTATGGTTTATCTAAACAATCTGTGCCTGGTTGTGCACATCTGAAGTGGAGCTTTACACCATGACCACCAAGGTGTTACATGACAAAAAACTTGCGTTTTCTAAAGTGCTGGTGAGCACATAGTGCTGTTAATTCTGCTTGTACATTTATGCTGCAAAGTAACTCTATATTGCTGATTTCAGAGATGTTTCCAACTAGTTCCCTTTCTGTTGCAATGTAGCCATCTCTGGGAAAGGATGTAGCTGAATCCACCATGCCAAGTAAGAAAGTTTGAGCCATTTCTGCCCAACCACTCAAAACTGTGAACTGGTAACAGCTCTCCTTTCTTTTAGGGAAATAAGAAGTATTTCAAACGCAGTGAATTAGCTAAAAAGGAAGAGGAGGCCTACTTCCAAAGATGTGGGTACAAGGTATGGAAATTGTTCTTCCAGGACTTGGTGTGTTTATTTTGAAGTCTGCATTTTATTATCAAGAGTATCAATGTTGTTAATGATAATTGTTGTTCTTTGTTCAATCTGTTAATGTTATACATTAGCCTGTAAATGAGAAGCCACCTGGAGAGGTATGACTTTCCAAAACCATTTTCAATGCAGGAAAAGATGCATGACATACAGCTACCTAAGTTTGTGTTATGGTTTGGCTTTTATTTATTTTTTGTTTGTTTGTTTGTTTTTATTTGTGGAAAGCATGAAGTGGCTCGGGATTAAAGCTTGTCTTCCTTTCTTTTTAAATTGTGCTGTTAGGCATGAACACTGGATCTGATACAGCCACCTTCCTCCCCTAATTGAGAAAATTGATACATTTGGATAATTTTATCTGCTCAGACAATCTTCATTGTCAGAATGTGCGAAAGAAATTACTATAGTGTGGGTGTGCATCAAAAAGATCTGCCAACTTTCATATTTGTATTTGGGTTTTGGCCATCAACCAGCCAGCAATGAAACTGTGCAACAGCAGCATTTATGTTCTTGCTGGCAAATATTAGAAACAATTGGTAACCTCAGATGCATTTTGCAACAAATGGGTGATCTGGAAGGCTTTATCTGCCTTGTAACGGCGTCAGGGCAAGAGTTTACTGAAATGGAAAGAATGTTGTCTTTTACAAGTGTGTGTGCCTGCCTGCCTGCCTGAAGGGGTGTCTGGGAGGGGGGATGCATTCCCTGGGGAAGATAGTTTCATAATCTTGTTTGCTGTTACAGGGCACAAATAGGAGCTTTGTTTTCAAGTGACCTTTACCCAGTTAGTGACTTATTCTGAAACCTTGATCTGTTTGTGAATGTTTGAACATCAATGCCAAAATAATTCTCGGAATGTGCAGCATAAAGTCATGGGAAAGTTCTGTGAATCCAGTCACTCTTCCGAGTGGAAATGGCTGCCTGATGTCTTTTGAGCATTAGCTTGAATTCTTCAGAACCTGATGTGGTTAAAGTGGTGTTACCTGTGCTGCTGCAGCACCATTTTTGGTGCGAAGTGTAATCCTGAATGTGGTTTTAAAATAAGTTACTTGGTTAAATTCAGTATCCTTTTAGACCCTCCCAGATTTCTGCATTTGTTATTTACTCTGTTAATGAGCCATGGAACACAGACATTTCTTTTTAAATTCAAGTGCCTTTTTGCTTTGCTTAGACTTAATAAGTTGGAATAATTTCACTTGCTTGAAGAAAGCACTGAACAAAAATAACTGTGGTAAAGATACTGCTTATAACTTGGAGTCCAGCTGATAGAATGGATCAAATCTTTTCTCCCAATGCTGCTGTCTCTTTATGATTTCAAGAACATTTGTAAGTTAAAATTGGTATGTGCCTTCTGCCACAGGAGTATATTTCTTTTTTTTTTTTTGTTTTTATATATATATAAGTTTACACAGTTCTTTCATATTTTGTGTCCCCTGTCAATTCCTCTTCCCCTGCATTGATGGAAGTTTTATTTTTCCCCTCCCTTTATGTATTAAACATTGATTTAATTGTCCTTCCCTTGTTTATTCAGAACATACATGGTTGTAGGATTGTTTTTTTTCTGTGTTTGCTAATACAGCATTGAATGTAAATTTGTGGCTGAATATTGTGGATTCTCCCAGCCACACAGAGTCACACTGACACCTGAGTGCAAGGCTGGCACTGTGGCCTGAAAGAAAAAAAAAAAAAAAAAAAAAGAAAAAGAAAAAAAAAATCCAAGGGAAAAAAAAGTAAATTCTGTCCAATACCTTTCTCAGACTGATCAACCCAAATACAGGCTGCCCACTCACAGAGAATGCTTCAGGGTGCTCTAGGATTAATTGGATTGTTTCCCTTTTAGCAAATATAGAAAGGAAATAAATTCTAATAAGGAATCTAAGAAAAAACAAGATGGGAATAAGGAGATGTTTCCTTATTATAGGAATATTACCACCAGCAATCTGCTCCTGCTGTCAGAAGTGTTGAATTTGAGCTTATACAGGGAGCTGTAGTTACATGGCTGCTGTCTGAAAGTTACTTTGATCAAAGAGTTGTTTTGCATTATTAAAATATTGAATAATGGAGAAGGAATGCTCTGTTTGATTCAGGAGCCTTCTTTTAGACTAAGAGGAGTTCTTAATGAGAGCCTGTTCCTGTGAGGAATTTTCTTTTTTTGTTGGTATTTTGTTGGTTTTGTTTTTTTTTACCTGCAAGAAACTGGCAAGGTTGTTAGAAAGATGCATTACCTAAAACAAGCACCTCTCAAAACCCAGCAGAAACTGTAAGTCATTGCTAATTGTCCTCAGCTCACTGAAGCTGTAGGTAATACTCTGACACTGGAAGAAGCAGCTCCCCTCTCTCCCTGCCCTGGAGTTTTCTTTCCTGTCCTTGTTCTCATGCATGGGTTTGTCCTGGGGAGCTGGATGAGGAAGTGGGCTGGGAACAGTACCAGTATTTGAGTATGTCAGAGTATTTTCTGTTTGAATCATTTCCCCCTTCTGGTTCATCACACAGTGATGCAAATGCTCTTGCATGAGTCGGGAGGATGGAGCAGGGGCAAGAATCAACAGGCAGAGGGAGGATTTGCTATTTTTGGCACCAGTGCTAGCATCTGCCTGCTAAAGTGACAGCCAAACTTCAGCAGTTGTCCTTTCTGTTTGCTGGAGATCCTGCTTCCTGCAACCTGCAGAAGTGTTGGTTAATTGCTGATTCTATCAAGAACTTCTATTGTTCTGTGAGATTCAATTATGGACCATAAAATTACGAAACTGAAGGTTTATATTGTCAGATTAAAGTCTGTGTTCCAGAGTTCTGTATCTTCCCATCGTTTCTCATCAACATGTGAGTTTGTTTCCATTGCACATGAGTAACTATGTCTGTTGAATGTAGGTACAGGAGCAGGAAGAGGAGGAGAAACCACTGGCTACATCAAATCCAGTTCTGGAACTCGAACTGGCAGAGGAAAAGTTACCAATGACTCTTTCCAGGCAGGAGGTAAAATTAATCCCTATCAACAGACTCCTTGAGTTTGCAACAAATGCACCTGAAATTTCTTGCAAGGGCTATTTTTGTCCAATGAACTGTACTTTTTATGGCAGTTTTATTAAATAATAAGTGTCTATTTTTACAGTCAGGAATTAATGATCATCTTTGCTTGTGAGGGGTCTGCTGTCCAACTGAATGCAAAGGGAGGTACAGATGGTTAGAGCCTCTGTTATAGGGGTTTACACAGGTGATGTATAACATTTTACAGCTCTTTCAGAGTGTTACCCTGAATATCAGCATTATCCTTGTATAATACTGATGATGGAATGCTTTTTCCAGGATTTTGTTTTTCCTCTGAGCTTCTGTTGTTTGTAGCTCATTGGTCTGAACACAAATTTAGAAACTAAGTTTTGGAAGTTCAGATTGGCCTGTAGAAGAAACAGTTCAAAAGCCAGAGCACCTGGGATGTTCTTTGCCTTTTCTAAGGATAAAAATGCCCACATGGATTTAAGTTCACAATCATGGATCCATACCCCAAAGCAGAAACAGGAAGTTCAGAATTACAGAATACACTCTAATCTTGGAAATACTGAAATTCACAGCTGAGGTCATCCAAGCATGTCACATGTCCCCTTAATTTGGCAGGATATTCAGTTTTTTACAGGATTTGTAATGGGGCTGTTGGTTTTGTGTTTGGTTTGAAGTTTGAATCAAGTTGAGGGAGGCTTTTTAGCTTCCATTATATCTACTTTTAAGGTAACTATCCTATTCAATAGTGTGGCTTAATATTTCCCAAATGCTTAGGGATGGGAGTTTTCATCTTGTGGCTGTGCTGGGACAACCTGCAGCCCAGATAGTATTTTTATTGCCAAGACAAATAGGTGAGTGAGATTATTGTCAAGTTCCGTTGTGATTTTGAAAATGGTTTTTAAGCTCTGCCAGAGGGATGATTTTTGTGTCTTTGTTTAAACAAGTCAAAGCAGGAAGAAGTTAGGCTGTATCAAACAGCCTGGGATTTCATGCAAAATTTGGATTGGTAATATTTGGAATGACCTTTCACTGAAATACCGTGGGAATTTTATATTTAGATTGTAAAGTGTCTGGAACATTTTTCTACTGCTTGAAATATTGCCATTTCCTCTTCAGTCCAGCTCAGCTTGTTATTCTAAGCAAAGTAAATAAATCTGTCATTCTGGATTTTATTTTGCTTCCTTTATGCGTCAGGGAGTGCTTTAATTCCTTTCAGGTTATCAGGAGGTTACGAGAGAGGGGTGAGCCCATCAGGCTGTTTGGAGAAACAGATTATGATGCATTTCAACGTCTGAGGAAGATAGAAATTCTTGCACCTGAAGTGAACAAGGTAAGACTGCCTCTTAGTTACTTATTTGTGGTGGGATAATCAATGAATAACCCTATAAAGTTACTGAAAGTCATTTCAGTTTGCAAAGAGAATATGTGCTCTGTCTCATTTATTGCCTGAGAAACTATGTTAAGTGTCAGAGTTCTGTGCATAATTGCAATTATGTTGGAGAGTTCATCCCTAAAGACATCCAGTCCCTTGCCAGTTGCAAAGGGGCCTTTGGGTGGCACTAATACCCCAGCTTGTGCTGCCCCTGCTTTTTCATGAGCGGAGAACAGTAATTTACTGATAAAATAATCCTGTGTTTGTGATTACGTGCATCCCTGAGAAGGCACAGGTAAGTAGGAGCAGGACTGCATCCTGTCTCTCTGGGATATAAATGGTTCTTTAAATCCCTGGATTCCAGAGCTATAACTTGTTATGGAAACATCATTTCCCCACCCCTCCCCTTCCCTTTCAAGTAGCCATCAATTCAAAAACTGATTTGAAGATACAACTAATTTTTTCCGTTTGTCTTAAGAAATAATCAGTTAAGTGAGGAGATGCCGATGGGGTTTGTTTTGCATTCACTGTTAACCAAATTTACAACCTTACTAAGAAAGTGACAATTTGCAATTTCTTCTCTAATTTGTGGCAAAATAAATTGTTTTAAATGTTTTTCCTGGGGCTACCCATAAAATGAAAGCCTTTTCCTCCTCAAGTCTTTAAAATAAAGATAAACAGATCTAGAAATAAAAGCTCTGCTAGTGAAAGCTTCCCCTCCAGTGCCATCAATCACAGGAACAGGAATTTTAGGAAATTGTGAGTGCATAAATAGGGTTATGCTGAATTTTTGTTACATGTTTCAGTCACTCCTGTTGTCGTCTAGGGGCATTCTGTATGTTGCTTAGTCAACCAGTCTTGTGGTTCAGACATTTTTAGAGTAACTAAATGATAAATAGATATGCTCCAGACAGCCAAGTATGATGATGGAGGAGGGGAAGTAACTATGCATATCCATTCCCTGTGGAGTGGCTGAATTTTTCTGAGGGTGAGAAATGTCATACTCCTTTATGGAGCTTTATATTTTATGTCTCAAGACAAGAAGGCAAATCCTTGAAGTGTGACTAAGGCAAGTTTTGTGTTCTGTTTGAAAGTACTTTTTGACTTTATATATACGGTTTTAAACTGATTCTGCATTTTTTAATCAGCTCTTCTAAAGCAGAGGGTTTTAAACAGTTAATCTATGTAAGACATTCTTCTATATTTAAATAATATGTAATAAAGGGAAACAACATAATTGTTTTATGTGTAGTACTGAAGGAGTGTTACCTTGTTTACAGCTTTTTTGAGGACAGATGTGAAGACTTGTAGAGCTGATGATGGTTATGGTGTGGTTTTTGTTTGTTTTGGGGTGGTTCAGTGCATTGCTTGCAGAAAATGACTTGAAGGAAGTCCTAAAGGGTGATTCTGTCCTCCAGGCTTTTTTTTTGGTGAAAATACTGTAAAAAGTCTTTTTCATAGGTATGAACACTGCAGAAGTTCATGGACCTGCTTTTTGTTAAATGCTGGAGCAATCCAGAACTTTTCTTGGAGTTCAGTTAAATTCAGACAACGTGGCTAAACCCTTATGCGTGTTTTTACAGAATTTGCATCTTAAACAGTATTTAGATGCTCACAGTGTCAGTACTGAACTGCTTTTGTTTACTTGAGGGTTTTTTTGTAAATTAGTAATTTTTTTCTCTTTTCTAGGGCCTGAGAAATGACCTGAAGGCTGCCTTGGATAAGATTGATCAGCAATACTTGAATGAAATTGTAGGCGGCCAAGAAGCAGGAGATGATGACTCCCAGAATGACCTGAAAGTCCATGAGGAGAATACTACTATTGAAGAGCTAGAAGTATGGGGTAGATCTTAACTAAGGGATGTTAGATGTAGTATGTTGCTGTGACAAAGCTTCAGGATTGTTCACACAAAATTGTCTGCTTTTCAACAGCTGACTTAGGCATTCTGAAGTATTCTTAAAGAGGAAATTTAGGTTTCTAAGCCTGGAGTTGCACTGTAGGTTCCTACAGAAGACAAGCGAAAACTCAAGTGGACTTTGTTTACAACACTTCATCCCCAAGGAGACAGGTGCTGCCTGCAAAGATAGTGATACACATAAGAGTAGTTCTTCAGGGGTTTCAGAAGTAGAGGTTTAATTGCAATACATTACCTGGTCATAAATTCTAAAGCCTTTCCAATGAATATTTGAGAGGTTAATAAGGCCAGTATCAAGGAATTTTCCCTGTACAGGAAAGAAGGACTCTAAAAAATAGAAAGAATATTTGATATGAAAACATCTAGGACAAAAAAAAAGTGATCATCAGAAATAGGCAGACCACAGGAAATCTAAGAAGTGCAGAGATAATGTATCCCAGAAACCTGAGTGCAAATGGCTACTCTGTTCTGAAAGAATCCTGTGGTGTTTGTGAGAGTGAGTGGAGAGTGAGTGCCAGGAAATGCATTCAGCACCTGGTATTTCAGGGTACTGTTTTGAAAAGCACATTAACTTGAGCTGAAGACTTTTACCCTTAATCTTCAAAACTCTTTGCAGGAGTTAATCTTCATAACGTCCTTCCAAAAGCACGTTTAAGAAATAATACGATTTATAGCTGAAAGCTGAAGTGAATACATTATTATTAAGAAATAGTCTGGCTTTTTTTGTTATGGTGCCAGGCATTCTGGTTTAAAATAACTGCAGTACCAGGATGGATAGCAGTTGTAGTGGAGCTGCATTTTATTGATGTGTTAGTTCTCAAAATAACCCTTTTTTGTGGCAGTAGGGCAGGCTTGGTTTGAGCCATGCAAGCAATCTTTATAAAAAGTTTGAAAACACTGTCTTAATTTTGTGCTACTTTAACTGCACTGCCTTTAGCATAAAGGCTTACATTGAACTTGGCTCCAAGTCTGGGAAATTTTTAAAATAAAAGTCACTTTGGAAGTGTGAGGGCAATGGAAATAGAGTATAAATCCATCTATACCTACTGGAAAATGTTTATAAAACTTGCTGTTATTATTTACAGTTTTCAGGTTTTGGCAGGAAAGTGGAGTATTGGAGAATACAGCTGGGGGTTTTTTGTGGTTTGTTGCTTGGTTTTGGTGGTTTTTTTTTTAAAATTTTTTTTTAATTTGTTCCCTCAAATTCACAGCTGCAATTAAATGGTAAAAAGCCCCAGTACATCAGAGAATTGAAATAGCATAACAAAATAATTAGGTTAATTGATGGCTTTGGGGATCTCAAGAAATGCAGTGCACCCACAGTTCCCTTGAAACAATACTGTCAAGACAGCTGCTAATTATGCCAATAATTTAGCAATTAATGATTGAAGAACTACTGTTGCATTGACTTTTCAGAAATAATAAAATTGGCTTTGTGATGTAAATGTTTTGAACAGATTAACGACTTTCAGTAGCATATGTAACTGTTTCCTTCTGTTTCATGATGAGTGTTTGGGATTTCTGGTGGAGTTTATTGCAGTTCATGGTGCAGTGAACCATGCTCTGCTGAGGTGGTGCTGGCAAACTAGACAAAGTAGAAATAATAGCCTTTTTTTCCCCTGTTCTAGGCTTTGGGAGAATCCTTAGGACGGGGTGATGATCACTATGATATGGACATCATAACAAAGTTCTTGAAGGTAACAGAATCTAATTATTCTGTAGCTGTGTCATATTATTACGATCATGCAGATATATCTCATTAATAGAAGGGTGGGTTTCTGCTGCTTGAGAGGAAAAACTCACATGTTTTTTGTAAGATGTGGGTTTTTTGAAATGCTTGGCACTACACAGCTTTTGTTAGTCACAACAGTGACTTGTGCCAGATCTGGGAAGGAGCTCTTGGGAGAACAGCATTCTTCAAAATCTGGTCCTGCTTCTCCAGACAAAATCAATACGGTTTTGATTTTCGTGTGATATTTGAGGCAGTTGCCTGTGCAGTACTGTGGCATCAAAACCTTCTGAGGAGTTTCCTTGGAACAGTGCAAGCTGAATTGGAATGTCACCTGATACTGTTGTGTGAAATGAGAGATACTTAAAGGAAGTCCACAGGTTCAAGTGCATGGCAAGAAATTGTTTCCTTGTTTCCTGGCAAGAAACCTGTGTTGCCTCTCAGCTGAGTCAGCCGGTGCCTGTGTAACTGTTGTGGTGATCAAAGTTAAAGCTTTAATTTGTGTGTGTACATTTAAGAGAAGAGGTTTGTCCCTATCCTTCCTGAAAGAGGCTTTACCTTCTTAACTCAGATTTCTCAAAAAAACTCATTTTGCCTCTGTGGCTTAACCTGTTGTGCCTGATGTGCCGGGGAGGTCACTAGATGGCACCATGACACAGATGTGCTTGTTCCCTGCAGTTCCTTCTGGGCGTTTGGGCCAAGGAGCTGAACGCCAGAGAGGACTACGTGAAGCGTGGCGTGCAGGGGAAGCTGAACAGTGCCACTCAGAAACAGACTGAGTCCTATCTGAGGCCTCTCTTCAGAAAGCTCCGAAAAAGGGTAAATCACCTTGAAATGCCACTTCAACTGTTGCTTTCCAGGTACCCAGCCTCAGTGCTCTGTCCTAGGGCAGTGTTAGCCTCACTAGGGACAGGGGGTAAGTGAATTGGTCACAGTTTCTGTGTCTGGAGCTCACAATGCCTAGTTCTGACTTTATCTCAGTCAGTAAAATTTTCTGCCCTCCAGCTGTTGCTTAAAGCAGCACCTGCTTGCTGGGTTGCAAACATGACAGATAATTGGGGTTGCATTTTGCACTTTGCCATCAGCTACCAGGTGTAACCACTTAACCTCTCCTGCTTCAGATCCTTCATCTGAATAACGAACATATTATCCTTTGTGAAAGTCCTCCAGCAAGGGTAATTGCTAAACTTTGTATAAATGCTGAGTAAGATGATTTTCCTAAGCTGCTGTTCTGAAGTAAATACGTCTTTTTTTTTTTTCCTCCTCTCTCCTCTAGACACTTCCTGCAGACATCAAAGAATCAATAACAGATATTATTAAGTTCATGTTGCAAAGAGAATACGTGAAGGTACATTTGTTTGCGCTCTTCCATCGTGTTCACACTGTCTGGTTGTAAAAGATCAAGTTTGTTGCTTCAACATTTCTTCTTTTTTTTTTTTTAAATTTTGAAGATGCGTAGCTGGAAATACAACATCTACCCCAACAAAATGAAAAATGGTTGTGAAATGTTAGGCTCCAAGTAGTGTTTGATCCACAGCCTGACAGAAGATCTTTTGAGGATCGTGAAGCTGCAGAGCTTTACAAAGAAGGAGAAAATTTTTCTTAGAAATGGTTATATTAAGTTGCAGAGGAATCCTTTAGGGGAAACCTGGTATTCCAAGGTTAAATGTAGGGATTGAATAAATAGTAATAGGGTGTTGATGATTAATTACTTAATTAGGAATTAATTGAGGCAAACTGAGTTTGAATATGAATGATTGAATAGAAGGCACCGTCCCTTTCTTTGTCTACACTCACATTAGGTGGCCTGGTAAGGTTGAGGTAAGTAAATGAGAAGATTTTTTGGACAAAGTCTGCTCACTCCTCACTGGAGCAGGCAGAAGTACTTTGGGACTTCTGATCAAAGAAGATACAAGATCAAAGGCAGTGTTAGGTTTTATTTGTAGCTGCCTTCAGAAGTGAAGCTCAAATACCAATAGCATTTGTTGAAGCAGCTTGTGTATGCAGAGGAAACTGAGCTGTCTTTTGCCTTTAAATTTGTAGTATTTCTTACTGTTCTTGTGAGGACTTGGCATAATTTGTCAAGTAAGCAAGCAAACCTGCTTTTGATACTGAAAAAAACTTGATATGGCCTAAGGCAAGTTCAATCCAAATAATTTGGAAGTAGGACTGAACATGTGGGATGTATGATAGTGGGGTTTTGTTTTGAGGCTTTTTTTTTCTCTTGGTTGTCATCATTATGTGGAAATTCCCTTTCCAATACCTTCTCAGACTAATGAGCATGCAGGAATGTGGTGTATCTCTGGGGTAATCAGCAGTGCTCCTCTCTCCTGGAGGTGCTTGGCTTTAAGTAAACTTCACAGAGAGATTTTGGATGACTTGAGTATAAATTTGGATGTTTTGGTGGTTTTGTTTGGTTTTTTTTTTTTTTTTTTACATTAGGCTAATGCTTTTACAGATAGTCACATCCTTTTCAATTTTGCTTCCTAAGAGACTTGTCTCTTTTTGCCTGCTATTGTCTTCTGTCTCTTTTTGCCTGCTGCTTGCTTTGTGCAGCCTAGTGAATACTGTCAGCCACAAATTCTTGCTGCTTTGTTAGTTGAAAAGCTTGAAAGATTTTAATTTTGAAATCAACGTGTTGACAGCAGGCAAATGCCAGAATGCAAGTTGTCCACTCAGCCTTAATTAACCCTGTTGTGACAGTCCTGTAAGGGTCTTTAATTGCATGTTCACATACTGTTCCATCACAAAAGTATATTTAAGTCAGCAAGTAAGTATTTGACTAAGACTGTTCAGATTCTGCCTCATGTAGGTGATGACTAAGTCCTGTCCCCTCTTCAAATTTGCTTTTAGCTTTGTCTGCAACCCCCTGCCTTGTTCATTATTCACCTCCCAGTTTGTTTAGTGCCAGTTGGAAAGAATCTGCACCCGCTGGTCGTGATTGCTACTTCTTATTGTCTAGTTTCTGAATGGGAGGTGATAAATGAACTCTTTATCAGTGAGTTTTGTAGCTGCTCTCCAATAGAGAAGGAGTGTCTTGTTCCACGTCCTTCAAGTTTTTCTGTAATTGTATCTATCACTTGCTGGTTCTCAGTTATGTTGTCTTTTTTTGGTTTTTTAAGCCCTATACTTCTCTTTTTTTGTCCCTTTCTTTCTGTTAATTTTCGAGTTTTATCCCTGTTTTTCCCCAGGGATGTTGTGTGTTACAGCTTTAAAAAGTGATCTGCTCTCTTGATGGGGAAATTCTTGATTGATTTACTGCTGCTAGTGCTCTGGCCATATAAACAGGGTTACAAATATAACCTTATTTAACCCGAGATGGCGGAGTTGAAAATAATCCCAGTAAACCTTAGTTTTAATCAAGGTAACCAGACTGTATTATCCAGTGCTTTTTTTTCATAAGGTAGAGTCCACAGTCCTTGCTTCCCTCCGAGTTTAGTGTGGGAAGGTGTGTTGTGCAGTTGGTTAATTCTGTGCAATGACACTGCATCAGAGAGACTGGAATGGGTGTTTCACTGAACCTGGCTGTGCAAAAATACTCTGCTCTGTGTGCTGGCTCTCCTGTGGTGCTCAGAGTGCTGCCCTTCCCTCTGCAGGCAAACGATGCCTATCTGCAGATGGCCATTGGCAATGCTCCCTGGCCCATCGGCGTCACCATGGTTGGCATCCACGCGCGGACAGGGCGCGAGAAGATCTTCTCCAAACACGTGGCCCACGTGCTCAACGATGAAACTCAGAGGAAGTACATACAGGTAATGTCAGCTTTGGAAATCCAGCAGGTCTGCTTGTGTCAGGGGATCTTTGAGAAATATTGGTGTCAGGTGATGTGGTAAAAGGGTGCTAGAAATGGACGGGTTTAGTTTGGGTTAAGCATAGCATCCAGTTAATAGGTAGCTCATCCTGGACCTGAAGGCTCTTCACTGCTGGGCCAGGAACAGTCTAATGGGTTTTTCTGAGCTGCTGTGAACCTGCATGAACACCATAGCAGCTGTGAAGACAGGCTTGGTTCTCCTGAGGTCCCTCACTGCTTGTGGTTTAAACATCATGCACAGAATTTAATACTGTAAAATTCAGTCCTTCTGACTATTTCTGCAACTAGATGAATGCATTCATAAATAAATTCATCAGTCTGGGCTCAAAATTCCAGGTTTAGTTCCTGCTGTGCATCTTCATACTCGTGGACTTCTGGTTGTGGAATTAGTAGCAGTGCTGTTTTTCTGCTCTGACCTTTCAAGGCAGTGGGTGGACAGTTCTGAGGAAACAAGTCTTCTCTCTTTGTATTGTTAAACAATTGCCAGTTGCAGTTTCATTGAGATAAAAACCTTCTGGGTTAACTCTGAAGCCTCCAGAGCAGCATCATGGAGCTCAGAGCTCCAGGCAGGAGAGGTTTACATAAATGTCTCCCTGCTGCTGCAGCAGGACTCCTGTTGCTTTTCAGCTTCTGCAGATGTCTGCAAGGAAATTGTGTGCAAAATCCAACTTCCTCTTCTGCTCTGAGTCTCTCTGTATTTGGGCTACGAGTATAACCTTGGGTTTCTCTTCAACTCTAGTTTTTAACAGCATAACCTGAAAACATATCATTGTGAAGTCAGAGGGACCTCCAGACGCTTACAGAGACAACAAATTAAATTTGACCAATTATTTAGTAAGGTGAAAATTGGCATGTGGATTATGCACCTTCAGAGACAGGCTCCAGTTATTCTTGGAAGCATTTAATGGATGAAATAGCTTTAAACTGGAGAATGTTGCTGTGATCTGTATTAATCAGCATGACCATAATGCTGCTTCTCCAATTTCGGTGAATAATTTATAGAATCACAGAATGGTTTGAGTTGAGAGAGACCTGAAAAGACCATCAAGTTCCAACTTCCCTGGCAGGCGAACCTTCCACTAGACCAGGCTGTCAGTAATTAGCCATCTCTATCCATTTTCCACTCCTGGAGCAGGAAGATCTCTACTCCAGAGTGTTGCTTGGTCTCTCTTAACGTAACATAGCTTGTGAAAGATGTGTGTGAACTCCCCAGTTTGTCCCTTCTCTGCTTTTGTGGCTACATCTGTTGGCCAAGGAAATCTTCGTGTTCATCTTCCCACTGTGAATTTGCTATCTCTGCTTCTGAATTACTCAACTCCCTGAAGCAGCAAGATGAAGTTGACTTTAAACAGTGTGTTCTCCATGTTGGTTTTAAATACTGGGTCTTGTTTAATGAGTCTGATTCAAACTGGAGCATGGGATATTACATGTGCTCCCAGCAGCTACATGAAGCTAACATGTTCCTGATCACAGAGCCTTGGAGTGAGAACATCCCAAACAAGGAGTCATTATGGTGCTGAGGCATACTTTCCATGCTTGCCTGCATTGAAAAGGCCAAAGCATCATCCTGTTGAATCATTTTTCCCTGAGTGAGGAGCTGCCTTCCATGAGGAGAGTCTTGTGACAGGGACATGACTCTGCCATCTTGGAGTACAATGTCACTGCTAAATTACACTTCCACCACAGCAGCTGGCTTTCTTCTTTGTTAGACTTTTCTGTGTGACTTGAAAGAAAGTAATCTCAGGGTTTCTGTCGTGTTGGTTTTTGGCAATTGATGCCTTGAAAGAACTGAGAAGAAAAGTTCATGGTCTGCATTTCTCCTTGATTACTTCCGTGTGCCTCTGTGGTGTCCTGTGTGGTACCACAGTTCCCCTCCTGAGAAGTGTTTTGTTCTTGCCTTGCCTGTGCAGCTTGTTTTGGTGTCAGAAATTGCTTTTTTGCTCTTTAGAATTACTTTCAATATTCAGCTTTCTTGTAAATATCTTTTATTATGATATCATTTGCTCCCTTGGTGATAAAGAGGGATTAGAGAATTTCTGTGATCCTTCACTGTGAATCTTATCAGGTGGGACTGAAGCTGTAGCCTTTTTGATTATGCCACAAACTAATATTGAAGAGAACCTTAAACGTTGAACAGAATAACAATCCCAAAATAAAAATCCCAAACCCAAAATAGCAGCCTTTTCTTTTTAATTCTTCTTGTTAAGTTTAAAAATACTGTAGGCTATTAAGTTAGTTTAACAGCTGCAGCCTTATTACAGAATTGTCCTTGTTTTGTTCATTCCTAGGGGCTGAAGAGGCTCATGACCATTTGCCAGAAGCACTTCCCAACAGACCCATCGAAGTGTGTGGAGTACAATGCTCTCTGAGGCTCTGCAGGGGCCAGGATGGAACTCACATTTCAGTTTCCAGAACTCAGAGAGGATGGAAGAGACAGAGTTTGAGCTTGAACACCAACAGGAACTTGGGGTCGACTTTGCAAAAAAACCACAAAGCAGGAGATTTTCTACAGCTTCCTTTTTACAAGCCCCATTTATTTAGGTTTATTTTTAAATCTGTGCTTTTTGCTGAACAGATCCAATGTACAGCAGAAGGGGGTGGGTTTTGAAGAGGTTAAGACCAGAACAATGACCAAGGAACAATGCACAGGACCACTGCTTTTATTTCAGTTTGTTGTTCAGGGAACTGTGCAGACTGAACTGTTTCCCATATTTTAGAGCTTTAGGTGAGTCTCAGCCCTGCAAGGAGCACATGTGGAGCTTTTTTTGGCTGTTTTTGCATTGGAGACTGATGTGGGGAGATGATTAGAGGGAAGCAGTTGAATCTGAATCTTGGTTATTTCTGTAAATATAAAGACTTTATTGGCTAATCTTTCATGTGGTATTTATCAGAAATAAAAAGGTTTATGTATTTCTCTTAGGTTTATGTATTTCTCAGCCTCAGTGCAAAGAGTTTTTGATCTTGAATGCATCTGATTTGGCTCTTTCTTTTTCTTTTTGGTAACTACACTTTTAATACAAACCTTCTGGGCTTGGGGGAAGTAATCTTATGGCTCTTGAGGCTTTCAAATTCCATTTTTATACATCTGGAGAAAATTTTCAGTCTGCTGGGCATTGCAGAGAAAATAATTAGGACCTCCCATGACCATGACCAGTATTTCTAGCAGCCGCAAATCTTTACCATTGTGCATCCTGACTGGGAATGGTGAGGAAACTCATGGGAACAATGATGTCTAATTCTGTATAAACAGTGAAATATTGAAACTTTGTTAGTTTTGTGCAGAACCACTTCCTGAAGAAATATGTCACTATTCCAGTGAATGGGTTTGTCTGGGTCCTCACCTCGAGTGGCAGCGTGGGGCAGGAGCTGATTCCCTCTTCCCAAGGAGTGACCTGTCTCCCGTGGGTATTCCCAGTGTGTGGCACAGTGAGATGGTGCTGGGGATGTGAGCTGGCACCAAGTTTGGAGGAGTATCTTGAGGAACTTCAGGTTCTTCTGGAGACCCTTAGGTTCTGAAGTGCCTCTTTGGACACAGGAGGTTTTCAGTCTGGAGTGTTTGACCCCAGAGAAAATGTCAAGAGCTTAGACAGTTTAGAAGTAATAAAATGAGGCTGATGAGACCTCACTGGCTCTTGGGGAGGGGCTGTTGGGGAGGAGATGGGGATTTGTGGGGAGAAGCTGGGCAGGTGTCAAGAGCATGGAAGAGGTTCACTAACAGTGGTTTCTGGTGATTTTCTTTGCAGTAATCTATACAGATGCTCTTTGTAGGCGTTATTACAACAGGAAACATTTGTAACACCGCAACTTTATCCCTCTCCCCACCCAGACGGTTTCCTGAACTGTTTCTAAATCTTCATCTTGACCTTAGTTTTGAACTCTGTAAATAATTGAGGGACAATATTGTCCCTTGTTCAGAAGAGCTGTAATTTCCCTGGAAACTGCAGCAAGTGAGCAGCCAGGGGATGGTTTAAGAAGCGTTGTATCGTTTGCTTTAGCAGGAAGCACATTCCTTAGGGCATCTGTAATAGTGCTAGATGGATTTTTCCTTCCTGCCTTAGAGCTAATGATTGAAAATTTTAATGGTACCCTGAGTGCCTGTTTGAGTGGGGATGCGCCTCCTGTAGGGATGTGAATTTGAGGTTGGAATGTCTTCGTCTGATCAGGTTTTAAGGATTGTAATTTAAGCAATGTGCCTCCTTGCTGACAGTCCCTGAAATACAGCCGCCTTGCTTGAATGAATCCCATGACGGAAGAACTTTATCCCCTTGCAATTCATGGAATGGTGCTGTGTGGGGAACCAAGGAGCTGGGAAGTACTTTCTCACGGCATATCCTGTAAGAGTTTCCAGCTGTCCAGCACGTGAAAGCCAGCTCTGGTCCTAGGGGGATGGTGGGCCGGGGGGACAGTGTTACAGCAGCTGCTTTTCATCATCGGTTGGAGGCTCTTTGCAGCTGGATGGCCCCAAATTGCAGCTACCAGACTGTGATCAAATAGTTAATAATGCCTCTTAGCCAAAAAAATCCCAGCCCTCAGTCTCGTTTAGGGAGGAGTGGGTGTGGTGCAGCTGTCACACTGCTTGACAGTTTGGGGTTTTTTTGTGGGGAGGGTATGTTTCAGTTTAGCAATTTAGACTTTTCCCTCTGGGCTTTTCCAGATGTTTGTTTCTGATAATTCTTGCATTAGGCGGAAATAACTCTGCTGAATCCAAAGACTTGTAGCCTTAGGATGAAGTCATGAGTTCGCCATAGTGATGTCTGGAGTGGTTTTAGGACTTCAGTGCCTTTGGTCATCTGTTTCAGTCCCTGATCCCTTCCCGAGCCTGGTGGAAGGGCCTGTGCGAGGTGAACTCTCAAACTATTGGTACCTGCCTGATATTGGTATTATTGTTAAATGCCTTTAATTCCCTGTTTGCTATTTGTGCTGCTGGAAAGGCCCTTAGGGTAGGTGTATGTGGGATCAGTTTATTTTAATGGAGGAGCTGGGTTCCTCTCCTGCTGGCTGCCATAAAATCACCACCACAGATGCAGGCTTGCCCAAAGAATGAACCTGATTTGGAAGTAAATGGCTTCCCTTCTCAGGGGGAAGAGAGTGCTCCAATTCCTGGACCCAGGGGAACCCAACGTGGTGCCTTCCGAGAGGACTGGGGCAAGGGGGGCAGTGCTGGATCAGATCTGGAGCAGGCTGTCCTGAAAGTTGCTCCTGAGGTGGTGCAGAGCTGGAAGAGTGGCTGCAGCTCTGCTGGAGTCGCTGGCAAGAAATGTAAACCAAGGTCCCAGAGCTCAGGGGGTGTCTGAAAACCTTCACTGTGGCTGTTTGGTCCCAACCCAAACCCTGCTGGGGATTTACTGCAGGCAGTGGTTCCCCACTGGGCAGTGCTGGGTGATGGTCACAGGGACCACCTGGCTCCAGGCTGCTGCCACTGGTGGCTCCTTGTGGGATGTGGGGAGGATTGGATGGATGATACAGGAGGTGCTGGGGTGGGAAGAGGCTCCCTGGACAATGGGATTAAATGGAAGAAGCAGGAAGCAACTGCACTGGGAAGGGTGGGAGGCACCATGTGACTGTGTGGCTGTTGGAAGCTGCCTGTGATTCTGGAGAGGTGCTGGGTGGCCAAAGGGGTCACTGCTGCCCACAGAGGGGACAACAGTGATGGTAAGTGACGTCCCTAACCCTGTGCAGGGGTCACTGCTGCCCTACTGAGCCAGAGCAGCCTCTTGGGGTGTGTTCCCTTGGGAATTCACCAAGCAAGCAGTTCCTGGGAGCACTGGGAAACGTGCTGCTGCTCAAGCCTGTCCTGCAGCTGTTGGCATTGCTGAAATGGCCTTGCAGCAACTTGGCATCCACCCCACATAAGTGAGCGTTAATTTCAGTTATTTCAGGTTGTGTGTTGGAAGTAAATACTGTTTCTGTGACTTTGCTTCCCACAGTGGTAAGAAGTCAGTCACACTCCTTGTCCTCCTGAGCCCTGGGCGCAGTGCTTGGGAGAACATGGTATGGAGCAAGCATGGATCTGCTGGCTGCTGAATCCCAAGGGATCTCTAAAGAATGGGCTTTTTTCGGGGAATGCCTGGTGTTCCCTGCAATCAGCCCCCTGGCAGCCAAGGAGGAAGTCCCTCATGGACACCCTGGCCAGCTGTGCACACATCTGGACCCAGCATCTCTAGCAATGGGAAGGATTGCCTGGGCTCTGCCCTCCCCAAGAGACCACGGCAAGATTTCATTTTGAAAATGCTTTAATAAGGAAGTGTTGACAACACCGTTTTGCAAAATGTAAAGGTAACTATACAAATTCTTAATACAAAAAGAATAAATTAAAAGCAGATATTTTTTAATTCTGCAACTTTTTCTACAACATACATATTTTTTTCCTTGATTACAGTTGAACAGAATCCAGTAAAATCATTTTCCATGCTCTAAAGTCAATTTCAGGAGAGACCTAATTTTTTTTTCTTCTTTTTTTTTTTTCTTTTTTTTAAACTAGAGAGTCCATTTTACACAACTTGTAATAAAACTATTGACATTAATATATATGTAAAACTTTACATCTAGTTAACTAAGCAGTAACTGGTCATCTGATAGCACCTGAATGGGGATCGGCTATGCCTGAAACTAAAACTAATACAGAGTGAAAACAAATTGGACTGATTCAACATTTTCAACACTCGACTGCATATAATATCATTTAAAAATAAACCCTGCCTCCCAGCACGGCCCCGTGCAGGAACCATCCCTGGACTTGCCCAAACAGAGGGAGTGTCAGACATGGAGACTGAACGCGGTTGTGGCTTTATGGCAGATGGAGCCTTGAAAAATAAAAAAGTAAAGGAGGGGTTAAGTTGGTAGTCAAGTGCTTGTCTATAATAGCTATGTATATACCCCTCCGTGTTATACTTAAATATGTTAATCTCATATGATTAACATTTTATGTACATTTGTGTTTAATTGAATTGAGCTAAACAGTAAAACCTGTTTTACTTAATCTGTCTTTACTACCAGACTGGCTGCTCATATGTGCCTTGATTGCAAACCAGAAAAGCAGAACACAAAGCAAAACTCAATCCATTTCTAGAAAGCTTTTTCTCCACTCAAGCCTGTTTGCAATTCAGGCTAAACATTTTTATTTTTCCCCCTAATTTCAGGGCTGCCACCTTTTAACCTTTGCTGCAAAACTGCAGAGCTGGTCTTGGAGGAATTAATGTTTCTTCCTGTAGTGCCCAGAGGCCTCATAGTGCCGCTGTTGTTGAATTCTTTTTAATTAAAAGAAGGTACACAGAAAAAAAACTAAACCCAAACCACTTACCAGGGAAATTAAAAAGAAAACAGACAGTTGCTCAGAGCCCCTAAAAATCCTTGGGCTAAATTATTCGCTGTAGCTTAATTTGGTCCTTATTTAATCCCTTCACTTTAGCTACCCAATCTTATCAGTAAATGTCATTAATCAGTACTATCTTATCCAGCTAAAAATCCAATTAGGAGTTTGAAATAATTCCCATGGTTAAGACCCCAAAGCACAAAGAGATGGTGAAAATAGCATTTTGCATGTCCAGATAAAGGCTGCAATCTCACCACTGGCTGTTTTTCCAGAATTGAAAATCAGGCTTCAATTACTGTTACAGTGCTTTGCACTCCCAGGTGATGCTGCAGGGGAGGCCCAGAAGCACAAGGTTTTGTGTGGTCACCTTTGTAAACCCTTTGCCAGTGTTTCTGTTGTTTTCTTTTCAGAGGGATTAATTTATGCTTCATGTGTGAACATGAAAGAGTTTCCTTATCATAGAATTATGGAAGGGTTTGTTTTGGAAGTGACATCAGCTGGTTCCAACCCCTGCCATGGGCAGGAACACCTTCCACTCAACCAGGCTGCTCAGAGCCCCATCCAGCCTGGCCTCTTGCTCCATCCACTCCTGGCTCTGCCATGGATTTCCCTGGACAAATAACAGCCTTTCTGCCTGTTGCTGCCTCATCTCTGCAAGGCCACCTCCCCACCTCACCAGTGCTGTGAGGCAGCAGTGCAGGGAACCAAAGCCAACATTTCTGGTGTGAGCTGCAGAAAGAATTGGCATGAGCTGCTTGCATTAATGTTTAGAAACCCCATTGTTTTTCAAAGCCTAATTACACAGAACCCATTCTCTTTTAAAGCCTGGAATGCAGTTTTCCAGCAATCTTAATACCAAAAGGTGTGGCAGCCCCCCAAGTAGCAGTGTTTAATTTGAAACGTTTCGCTCTACTTTGTCTGGTAGACGCTGTTGTTATTCTTGGAACACATACACACACACACACACACACGCACTCACACTTTTTTTTTCTCCTTTTTCCTTAAACTAAAGCTAACTTCAGTTTCTGCTTTTCACAAAGTAACCCCCTCCAGCCATTTCTTTTAATGCCTTTCCCATAGGAAATCATCGTTTGCACGCACCAACGGGGGAAGGCCGGGCGCCTGCCCCCATCGAGTGGCAATAAAAACAGCATAGCACCGCAGTGAAGACTAAGATGTGCCAGCTTCAACATCCACCTAGATTGTGCACTTGTTCATTACAAAAGTGTCTTTGAGGCCTTTGAAAGTTCCATGGCTTGACATGTATAAAGCATTGCTCTAAATATGTGTAAACTTGCAGCTCCTTCCACGCCACGCTCGCGCGGCTCCGTTCGGTGTCCGCAGGCAGCTCTCGCTCGTGTCCGACGCCTCGCTCGGTCGCTTCTTTTTCTCTCCTGCAAAGGGAAGATTTGCCCGGCTGCTGGTTGTCCAACCCTGCTCCAGGAGCCTTCCCGTTTCCCGACAGACTGCTTCTCCAACACGGCAGCACACGGGTGACGAGCCCTTTGCTACACTGGTGCTAACGAAGGGAAGAGGAGTGGAACCGATATGTGAATGCAGCTTGGCCGTGTTTGGTCGGTCGCGATGTGCTTTCCCTTGGATTTCACGTTAACGCTTTGTGCAGAAATAGATTTGAATTTATTGGCTGTATGTGTTTGTGGAAAGGTTTTTTTGGCAATTTTTATCTGTATCAAAACAACCAATACAATCCCAACCTCTCCATGTATTGGTGGGCACTCTGTGCCAGCCACAGAGATGCTGTGAGTGCAGTACTTGCCTCTGCTTTAGGTAATGCCTTTGTAAACCTTGTCTGTCCAGTTCAATAGTGGCTTGCAGACAGCGATGCTGTGATAGCAGCCCAGACCTTGGGTGTGTCTGCAGCACTGGGGGTTGTTTTGCTTGCGTGTAGGTGGACTCCAAGCGAAGAAGGAAATGCCATTTTGCAGGGGGTGGTCGTGTCTGCCATTGAGTTAAAGAAGGGAGATGTAGTTAGAACGTACTGAGCAAACTCATCCTGCCAGCAGTGGTGTGGCGATCTTTGGCAGTGCAGACCTCATTGTGAGACTGACACGTCTCTGAAGTGATGGGATTTTGCTGTTTCAGAACAGATGCACTTTCAGGAAAATGGTCTCCATTTCTCAGCCTCTGTCCTGTTCCCACCCCCTTATAACTAATGCTGTTGGCTTCAGCTCGCAGGTCATGGAACTCTTACTGCTGTAACATGCTGTGGAACACTAATCTTTGATATGAGCCTTGAAAGGCTTCCACAGTTTCAAAGCAAAACTGATTTTGAAACTCTTCAGATGGCTGCTCCTCTCCACCCGCTGCCCCGTGGCCGTGGGAGGGATGGGCACCCGTCTGGCAATGGGATGTGCTGCGCTCCGTCGCTGCCGTGGTGGATGTCTCAGGGCCAGTGTTCCACAAGTGTTGTCTTGAATTGCATCGTGAAAAAAGTGCTTAGAGTTGAAGCTGGTGCTGGGTGACAGTGCATCTGGGTAAGGCAAATGAGAGGCAGTGAGGTGATCTCAGAATGGCATTGATGTGATTAACTTGAGGTCAGGGGTTCACACTAGAGTCCCAGGCTTGGCTTTTTCCTGCCCATACCATTGGACATCTGCTAATTCTGGATAGAGGGGAGAATCCAGGAAACAGCTATCATTGTAGTTCCTGCAGGAGAAAGGAAACTTTGTTAGGACAGCAAGTGCTCCTGGGAAGTTCAACCATGAGCATAAAACATCGTGTTATAGGGTGGAGAGGAATGCAGGATATTCACAGACCCCACTGCACTCTGCCTGTGTCTTCCTCCCCCCAACCCTGGGTATAGCAGCAGTGCTGTGCCTCTGCCCTGGCTGTGGCTCTGCCCTGCCTGAGGGCTCTGCCTGCTGTCCTGCTTGGTAGCAAGCTGGGACAAAGAGATTTTTCCATAGGATGGTCTCCAAGGAGCAAGTTCTCAGAGCAGCTCTCTCGGCCACGGGCTGTATCACCCTGTGGGAATGTGGAAGGAGGAGGGTGGTGGCACTTTCCGGTAGCACTTCTGCTCTGGGCAGAGGCTTGTGCACCACCAAGCAGTCACAGAGATCTCGTTCTGTTGTATTAGCCTAGTCCTCATCTTGGGGTACATCTCCTGACAAACTACCGCTTCTTTTACTGCCTGGCTTTTTGTTTGCCTGTACTGAGCAGACGAGACAGTTCATGAGAATTTTCTTTGCTATTAAGAGCTTCGACCAGGGTCAGCTCCTGGCTTAGACTGTTGAGCTCCTTGCCAGAGGAAAGCACTCAGATCAAAATCAGGATCTTTTGAAAAGTGACTGTTACATCTGTGTAGTTGTAGCCAGAATTGTCTCTCCCTCACAGTTTGATTTGAACTGACTTTCAAACTAGAGATTGTTTTGAGGACAGAAGCAGGAGATGCATTTTTTTTCTGTTTACTGAGGGATTCTCACTCCTTCCTCCACTCCCTCCCCACCTCACAGGACTGATCTCACATCTGATGCAGTTCCTGCTTCCTCTGCCCTGTTTTTCACCTGGTTTCCCTGGGATTGGTGTCTGACAGCAACCTGAGCAAGGGCACAGTCATTTGCATGTTAAAGAGCCTTTTGTTTCCATGCTCTGTGCTGGAGTACAGAGGTTTATGGGATATCTCTAGAAAGTTGGGCTTGAAATACTTGACAGATGCCAGCTGTGAATCGATGTAGATTCAAATGAGAGTGTCAGACAGCAACGGCAGTTTAATTAAAACAGAAATACTCTGAGGGTTTTTTTGTTCCCTCCACCCTTCCCCCTCTGCCTTCCCACAGGAATGGGGCCAGGGTTACTCCTCGATCCATAAAACCTCTCTGCCACTGCTGCAAACAGCCTCGGCTCTGTGGCAGAGGGGGAGGAGGAAGGGGTGATGGAGCTGTGACTGGAGTGAGGCCGGGAGCTCTGGCCAGGTCCTCTAAGCTTACCCAGCTCATCTCCCCACCACACTGCTCCCAGCCTGTTTCCACAGCACTCTGCCCATGCTGCTTTCAATTGTCCCGAGCCACAGATTTGCTGCTCCCCCCTCCCCACTCTCTGTGCCCATTCAGCCTCTGCAGGGACACAGAGCACCAAGTCCCTTTCACAGGGGAAAGTGCCACCGCCGGAGATTTGCTGAAAAGGCAGAGAGAGAGGGTTTCAAATGCTCCCAGGAGCTGAAGGAAGCCTTGCTGGCAGACAAATGGGCACACAGCTGAAGGGCTGCTCCGGCGGGACAGCGGGAGGCAAGGCACTCACACTGTGCTCACGGACTGTAGGGCACAAGAGGAAAGAACAAAACGCTCCCTTACTATACCTCTATTCATCAGTACTTTGGTGGGTTGGAGACTGAGACTCATCCATAGTGGGTGAGTTGTCTGTTGCTTCTCTGAACAAAGGAGAGCAAAAAAGGAGGAAAGAGGAGAGAGGAAATGTTAAAGAAAAGAAGTGACACAGACATTGTTACGAGCTTATTAATCCAGTGGGGAAACAAGTTGATGAATCATCTTTAGAAAAAGTTAGTGACACAAAAACATGTTGGGGACAATTGACAACTGTCAATCTATTTAGTCGTGCTCGGTGGGCCCAGCTGCTCCTGCAGTGGGGAAATCTGTGTGGTGCATCTAATGACAGACTGTACCCACTCCTGTATGTGTACATATCCACCCTGGGTGCTGTGCTCAGGCACAGAACAAGTGCTGATTTGTCTTCAATTCTTTTTGCACTGCTTGTTGTTGCAGGGCCTAAGCTATAAATCCAGATAACTTCACTTTCACCAGCTGAGAATTTGGCTTGAAGTATTTTCGTTGTGAAAGACAGGGTGTAGGTCTTATCTTGAATGGAAAAGTAAGAAAAGCTGGGATTATCCAAACAGATGTCTCCACTGGATGCTCTCCAGTTTTGATTCTGATCATCATTGAGATATTTAGAAGAATTAGGATTGGAATGGAGACTAAGATTTGAGTTTAGACTCAAACCCTTAACAGTGGGAATTTCAGTGTATGGTAAAGCTAGATACCATTTTGCCTATCTTGCCATCCCTTGACTTTTTGTGAAATGGGACCAGGAACATTCTCCTGTTCTAAAGCTGGAGGCACATGCAAAGACCATGTGCTGCTGGATGTCAAATGTGTGAATTTAAAATCCAGGCTTGCCCAAGGGGTTGTGGTTATGGTTCTCCTCATCTCCAATTTAAAGTGCAGTCACAAGAAGTGCTGGAGTAAAACCAGAGGTCAAACCTGATCATAGGTGACCAGGATAATTAAAGAGCAGGAGATTTTCCAGTGGCTGCACAGTCAAATGTTTTCAAAGTCATTAGTCCCAATTCATGACTCAGGGTATCAGATCTGTTTTCCTATTCAGAGGATCAGGGTATTTTGAGGACTGTAGTGTCAGATCTAGCTGATCTCACCAAAATCTCATCCCACAATTTGGGATGTGCTGAGTTAGATGGGATCTGGAAATGAACTTTATTTCACGTGGCAGAACAGAATACAGGCAATTGCTAGAGAATAGCCATGGGAGCTTGGAAATAGCTGTTTGTTTACTCCTGGAACTCCCTGCCTTGCAAAGAGGTGCCAAAGAACCAAATTACTGTATTTACATGAGTAATGGCTACCTGTGTGTAATGCCTCCTTCATACTGGTGAAGCACCTTTATGTTAGTGGTAGCTGAAAAAAGATGCACTTAAAAGTCATGCAGACACATTGCTGGGGAAAACAGCTGAAAAATGAGGTTTCTGCACACACAGGTATGGCAGGCACTGACCCTTGCCTTTGCAACAAGGCCTTGGTGTGATGGCTGCTAAAGAAGAAACATCAGCTGTTTCAACATAGGAAGACTGGAGGAAGGAGAGAGTCCAAGCAGGAGGAACCTGCAAGGCTTCTTTCCCTGTGGATCTGACACTGCTTGGAGCAGTGCTGCTGGGTGTGGATGGCTCAGCCATGTCTTGGTCAGCCTAAACTAGAGCTCAATCACCACAAGAGCACAGGTGGGAGCTCTGGAAATGCTCCATGTGGATGTAGGCTATGGAGCACCTGGAAAACATTCCCCATAGCTGTGCTTTCCCTTAGCCTGTGTGTGGGGAGCTTTTCCTCACAGGCACTGTGTGAGGTGGATTCTCCAAGCTGACCCCACGAGACTCACCCAGTCTGCCACGTGAGAATGTGGTGGGGACTGCCCGGTGGCGTGGCTGCGAGCTCGCTCGACGGCGTGGAACTCCTCTGGCTGTGAGGTAAGGCAGCTGGAAAACAACCAAGGGTGGAGAAAAACGACTGGTGAGGTGAGAACACAAAGGTCAGGGTGGTTCAGAAGCATCAGCTGGTCAGACTGGCAGAAACATGTCTGGCTGTGAATAAAAGCCTGGGACAGACCTCGCCCTGTTCCTGGGTGACGGTGCTGGAACATGGCACAGGAGCACCAGCCTCTGCTGACACTGCTGTGTGTCACAGGCTGGACCCAGCCTCAGCTCTGCAGGAACATTCAGCCTCCAACTGAATACAGCCACCCAGCCTCTCCTATCCTGCCTGGGACACACGACACTTCTGCCAGCATGGAAGCTTGGTTTTGCTGCTGCCTGGACTCCATGCATCCTGAACTGGAGGAGCTCAGCCTGCCAGGCTCAGCCTCCTGCTTCCAGGGGTGGTGGGAAATGCTTTGTGTCCCTAGGAGCCACGGCTGGCAGTGTTGAGAACCTGAACAAGTACACTGTTGATGTGCAAAGGAGGAAGACAGCTTTGAAGATTTCAAAAGCTACAACTTCCTTTCACTGTGCATTTGTAAAAAAGGTTTGGCTTTGCTGACAGTCCTATTAGGGACCAAAGAAAGGCTTGGCTTACTTGAATGAAGACAGAAGCAAGCTGGATTAAAAAGGGGCAGTGGTTCTTGGAGGAATTTCCCTGGTGAGGGTCCAACAAATAAATCCACCATACCAATCTTTCCTCCTACTCAAGCTCATACAGTGTTGACCCTCTGAATTTAACACATGCCTAGAAGTCTGATCCTCTTTGAAGGACAGTGTGCAGCCCAAAAGACCTATCAGCTTGGACTGATCAGGTGAAATTATGGAAGCTTCTACCTGGCACCCTCTCTGTGCTATCAAATTCTTTAGCTGCTGCCAAATGAAACTTAAAAGTGAAAAACAAATTTTAATCTGCTTCTTGGAGCTGATAGCTCCTGAGGTCACTATCCTCCCACAGATGTGACTGGGAACAAAACCCAATCTGAACACAAAACCAACCTATCCTGCCAACTGGTCAGGCCATGCTGTCATTACTGAGCACACTTGTGCTGCACAGGTATCACATTTAGGTTTAAAGACCCAGCTGAGTGGGGCAGTGGACTGACTGACAGTGATTTTTAAGTGCTCTCACCCCAACCCCACAATTTTCTTGAACTGGTACTGTTTCCAAGGCTAATCAAAAGCTTTCCAGTGTTCAAGCATTTTCTCCTGCTGCATGGAACAGAAATACCCATTAACCAAAGGGAGGAAGACAGATTTTCATAGGGACACAGGATGGTTCTAGCAGCTACTCAATTGTGTCTTGGTCTACACCTGAGTCTCCTGTGAATGTTGGCATCACACATAAATCAGCCTATTCTTGGGCAGCTGTTGGTGGCCCATGAAGAGCCTGTGTCAAACTGCCTCTGACTCCACACTGGAGCTGGCAGCAAGTGCAGGGCCCCACTGGTGCCAGCATGGTGGTCACCATGGACTGGACACCATGCTGGGATGGCAGAAGGCCAGCAGCCAGCATGGGTGGACAATGCACTGCTCTGCCTGGACGCCAGTGGCAATTGAGGTTGGAGCATGCTGAGGCTGAAGCATGTGACTCAGGTTTTTAGCAAGTCCGTGATCTGTCCACACTGGCTGGACAAGCAGTGACTGATGGCCAGTAAATATTTAACCTTGGACTGTTTCACAGCACATTGTGGCCTTCTCAGTGTAATGAATTTGACTGTTTTCTTACCATTTAATATTAACAGCACCGACGAGTGCAAAGCTCTGTACACAACACAGATGTGTAATACTGCACAAACTTTAGCACTCTGAATTTCAGGGTATTATCAGCAGAGTTATTGGAGATGCATGGGAAAACCAAGTCTCAGCAGTGCACAAAGATGTCATTGCTCAAACATTTTCGTGGGGGGTGGAGGGCATGGGATGCCCCCACTTAACCTTTCTCACGCTTTTGGTGTTTCACTGAGGATGTATGTTCTCCTAATCTGTGCTGAGCCCCTGCTTGCTTCCTCACTGCCCTCACTATGATTATGAATAGTGATGCTCCCCATAGTTTCATCACCTTTAGCCCTTAGTGTCACCACCCAAAACCCAACTGCACTCTGAGGAAAGACCTGGCAATAACCGGGCTTTGGTCCCTCTCTGTCTTTTGAGCCCATCATTGAGAAGTGATGATTTCCGTGGAAAAACATTCCCATTTGATGAATGTCTTGGACAAGGCTTGCTCCCCAGTGTTATGCCTCCAGTCTTGGTGAGCAGTGTGTGAAGGCCAGACAACGTGCTGTGTTCTGGCACTGCTCTCCAGCTGGGGTGTAATGCCTGCCACAAATCCGGGCTGCATGAGGCTCCCATCCCTCCTGCCCCTTCCCCCAGGCCCAGCTCTCACCTGATGTTGCTTTACACATCTGAGGCATTCTCGTGACCCGGCTGTGTGCCACAAAGGTGCTCTGAGAAGATGTGCTGTACTGGGAGCTGCTGTCCGAGGAGGTGGAACTCGTGTGCGAGAGGCGGCTGTGCTCCTTGTGGGAGGCTGTGGACCGCTGGTACCAGAGCCGCAGCTCATCCGACACCGCAGTCCTACCCGAGCCTTTCTCATGGCCCTCCCTGCCCAGAGATGGAGTCCTTATGATCTGGGAGCGGGACGGGGTGAGCCTGACCGAGTCCACTTCATCCCCATGCCAGTTCTCCTTAAACATCCCCCCTGCCGTGTAGGAGTTGGAGGTTTTGAATTGTGCTTTCACGCTGTAGTGTCCCTCCTGGTCGTTCTCCAGGCTCCGCACCACCACGGGTGTGGAGCTGCCCTCGATGTACAGGGGGTATTCTTTGATCCTGTACTGGGAGGAGGGTTGGCTCTGGCTGTGCAGGTAGACACGGTGGTGTCCCGTCCCGTTCCTTGCAGCCAGGTTGGGCATACTCCCTGAATTGGAAGAGACCAGGTTGCCTGCTGATTTGTGCCTTTGCCTCTGTCGTTCTCTGGCTTTCGACGGGGAATCCTCTGCCAGGGTGGAGTAGTTGGGATTCATCTGAGCAGGGTAGTAGTGCTCTGAGCTGGAATGGCTGGTGCAGGAAGAGCAGTCGTCCATGGGGTCAGAGCCGTTACTGCTACGAGTCCTTGGGGTGTAGAAATCAGGGCTCCCTGTCTCATTTTCTGAGCCGAGGAGCTTTCCTTGTGACTCCAAACTGGAGCTCCGGTGTCTAAAGTGCTGAGCTAAGCTGTGCAGTCTGGTTGGGCTGATATCTACTGACCTGCGGGCACCAGGGAAAAAAGCAGGCTGTAAGTCAACAAGTTAAATCACTCCCCATCCCTGTCTGCACACACAGTCAGCAAAGGAATCTGAGGGCACTGAAAACCTGAACCCCTCCAGCACTGCTTGGGGCTGCTGCCTGCAATGCAATCTGCTTCCCTGCTGCAGGGCTTGGGGTGATTAGGTCCTGTTCCTGTTCCTCTCCAGTTCCTTGGTGGTGACATTCAGTCTGCAGCACCATAAGGGACATAAACCCCTGCCCAATCCAGTTCCTCTGTGGCATGTCACCCTGGGGAAAAGCCCAGTCTGAAGGGTAAAGCCTGGAACCTCAAGCCCTGGCTTTGCTGTTTCATCTCTCTCGTGGCAAACCTGTTTGGATCAGAACTGTTCCTGTGCTACCAGGATATCATCTGTGCTACCAGGATATCATCTCGTGCCACCCTGCAAATCCTAAAACCTCACAGGCCACAAAGGTGGTGAAATTCCATTACAAGTGGTCCATGCAAGTCCTGCACAGGTACAATCTACCTGGTGAGAGACAGACAAACTGTCCTTACATAGCCCTGAATGTTGTGATTTCTCCACTGGTCATGGAAAAAGTCACCCCTTGCCAAGCAGCTTGGTGTTACTGGGGCCCAGCCATGGGTAACACGTGCAGGACTCTCAGTGGATGACAGCCCTTCAGGCAACTACCCCAAATCACAGTTTACAAGGCTTGATTCATGGCCAAGTCTGGGAGGTCTCTATTCACCCTGACTGTTTGAAGAGCTCCACCCATCCATTCAAGGACCAGAAACACACATCTACGTGATGGATGGCTAAGGCCAGGGCATGCAGCTCATGAATGAGCTACAGACTGAGCAATGGTTGTTTCAAACACCCAAATGGCCCCTACCCAGTCAAGGCCACTTCTCAAGCCTTGTGCCAGGCTCATTTCTCATACAGCTTGGCTCCAGTGTTAACAGACATTGCACCATTAAAAGGTAATGTCAGCCAAAAGTTTGTAGCAAACTTAACCCAGGGCTTTTATGCCTTGTATCATCTCTGCCTGAGACTGATGTGCTGGCATGACTCTTGATTTATTCTGAGCTAAATGATGGTAGCACTTCCCCTTAGGGCAGGACACCAACCAGTGCACAGCTCTGGCTCAGCTCTGCTCCCTGTAGTGTCCATGGATTTTGTCACAAAAGCAAAAGAGCAATGAAGCTGAACAGTTCGTAAAAATCCTGCTGTAAATTGCAGTCAAATTCAGCCCCACACACCAAATCACCTCCCTTACACACTTCAGCTCTTTCCTCTGTCAACCCTGAGCTAAATTCCACTGCCACCTGGGTCCCTGGCTGGACTGCTTTATACAAGCTCTTGATCTCCAAGCGTAACATCACACACGTGCAAACATTTCCACGTAACATCAAACACGTGCAAACACTTTATCCATGAGGGAAAATGAACACTATTCAACATTTTGTATCAGACAGGAAGCAACATGTCCTCTCCAGCTGGATCCATGGAGGAATTTACTGCAGAATTTAGCAGTAGCACCACATGTGTTTTAAAAGTGGCTTGTAGAACCTATAAACAGTCCCTGAGATGAAAGGTCCCAGCATAAGAAAAAACTTGATCACTTCAAGGGAGGGATGAGGGGCAGGATCGTGTTTATCTGAAGGGATTTCAGGATGTCAGTTCAGGAGAGATTCTCCACTGGCATGAGCACATGAGCCTCTTATGTGAACAGGACCGGTTTGTGTCCTTTCCTGAACTGGGAATTAATTCATACCCTGAGGGAAGGATAAAGCAAGAAAACTTTATTTCAGGGTGAGCAAGGTGAGGCTGGAGCCGGGAAGACTTACCTCGTGGAGTGGACGTAGTGCGGACTGCGTACCCGTAGATCCGGCGTCGACGGCATGCTGGACTGGGAATTCCAGTGGGGAAGGCTCCGGATGGGGCTGTTCTGCAGAGAGCTGCTCCCTCCTGCCTCGGCACAGCTCCCGGTGCTGGGGAACCGCTTGTGACTGCTGCAGAGGAAACACCCTGCTTCAGCTCTCCCACAGGAATTTGGGGAAGTGGCTCCCACGCATCTTTCCAGATCTCAGGCACGTGCCTGGGATCTTGTGGGGGTGAGTGGGAGTTGGGTCAGCTGCTGCTGTCCCAGGGTTTGCACTTCCACAATGCCAGAGGTCAAGGCCAAGCCTTGTCAAAGCCCTCAGATCATCCACCATCCTTCCCTTGTAAATGTTTTGTAGAATAACACTGAGATACCAAACAGCAATCATGTGGCTGTAGCCTATTTTTATGATCTGCCTCTTGGCCAAAACACTCCTTTTAGTAAGGGACTGCTTCATAACTTTTGAAAGGGCTCCCACCTGTCCCTTGTGAAAGCAGGGAATATCTCTGTGATGGAACTTCAAGAGAGCTGGCTCACCTGGAATGGCTATGCGAGGAGCGTTTCTTGACCTTCTCATAGGGCTCATCCAGGGACGACTCGCTCCACATCTTGGGTTTGATGGGCGACTTGTCGTAGTCGTTGCGGTGGAAATGCATCTGGCGGAGTCCTTCCAGCGACTGCGGAGGGGGCGGCCGGTTGTGCAGCGGCGGCCGGGGTGGGAGCCCTTTGTGTGGGGACTGCAGAGGGGAGATTGTGCTGGTGACCTGAGAGTCCTCTGTGAAGAGAAGAAGGGAGAGAGGTGATGGCTGTGTGCCACCTCCAACAGCAGTAAAATCCTGAGAGACCCTGTCACACCTCCAGAGCCTGCTTCCTTACCCCACTTCCCCTGGCTGTGTTCAGAGGCAACCTGAAGACCTGACTTTCAGAAGTGCACTGGCTGACATTCCCATTTTGGGACAGAATGGCCAGTAAGACTGTGTGATGAATTAAAACAAATGAAATTTTAAGGGATAATAAGGGGCATTCTAGGACTGTCCTTTGAGATAATTCATAGCAGTAACCACAGCAATACTCACTGCTACAGGCCTGATGGCTGACTACAAGGTGGAGCCAGGGGAAACCAAGTGTTTTTCCTCCTGGGACGTTCGAATGGAGAATTACACAAAACAGTAATCCTATTTTGAGTGTCAATCAGGAGTTCACACATCCCTCCCTGCTCTCCAGAACACACAGCAGCCAACATACCATCCTCGAGAACAAGGGCATCTGAGAGGGAGCTGTCTTCACTGGCAATGTTTCCTTCTGAAGAGAAGAAAATACAAAGATGGTCAGATGGTACCAAGAATTGCAGTGACTGATTGCTGAACTGCACCCATGATCTTTGTCCACTAAGTCTTAGCCTTAAGCAGTCACCCACGTCTTCCTCCTCACAGAGCAAGAGGCAAAATTCCTATGAACAACTGACAGCCCACTCTCAGTCTGGAAGGGCAGAACTGCAGTCGGGTCTCTCAATAGCAAGCTGCCTTTCAAGGAGCTGCTAACTCTTTTCAATAATTGAGGATTAAGACTGAGTCACAACAGAGAGCTGAGATCCCCAGAGGATGCAAAATGGCATAGTGCCATTAGCAAGATTTACATCTCAGCCCTTAAGGATTCTGCGTTTGATCCACCTTCTTAAAATGATCATCCTGGTGCTAACTAAAGACTCACACTAAGTACCAGTTCTGTGGATCTCAAAAAAATGTTTTCTGAGCATCCTCTGCAGCAGCAGGAAAAGCTCTCAGGTCCTTGGCATGCACATGTTTGAGCTGCCTCCCCCAGCCTGTGTCCTCAAGGCTGTTATCCCTGACTGCGGTGCAACTTGGTACCCAGGTCACAAATACAGCAGCTCTAATCTCAGTTCCTGCCACAAAGGCACAGAGAAAAGCTCTGCAAGTCAAAGGGAAAGGGAAAAATCCACAAGGGAGAAAGAACCACAGCAGAAAATTAATGGATTTCATGAAAAACCAATCAACAACCCAGTAAACCATAAAGTGCCCTGAGAATTACATTGTTTAAAAAAAAAAAAAAGAAAAAAAAAGAAAAAAAAAGAAAAGAAGTATTTGAACACAGCAGTGACACTGCTCCCACTTTGATTTTACAGATGCCTTTGAGCTAGAGAGCTCACCTCAATCTGCTAACATTAATTACATTTGTACTGCACTGCTCTGGAAGAGACACCAAGAGAGCGATTTCATAGGTGAATACAGGAGTCACAACCTCCTCTCCTGACACCCTGATCATCCATGGCACAACATGGCTTTGCTGCTATGAGCCAGCACATCCCTAATGCACAGCACCCTCTGACAGCACCCCTGGGGTCCTCCAGGCAGGACAGGGAAGAGGAGGGAGGGGAAATCTGCATCTCAGGGGAAGAACTTTGCTCCCTGCCCTCCACAGACCCTCCGCAATGCTGTGGACACTAAGTCCTACTTACCATCTATGATCAGGGAGGCTCTCTGGGTTGGTTTCTTCCCAGATTTGATGCGATACTCATTGATGGCGTTCTCGATCTCCTGCAGTTTCTTCAGGGCATTCAGGTAGGATGTCTTCCTCTGCTTCTTCAGCTTTTTGCTGACGTTTGGGTCACTTGCCAGGCGCCGTGCAGCCTCCGTGATCTGGGACTGAATGGCAAATTCCCTCTCCAGGCGCTCCAGCTCTGCCTCCTGGTGAAAGGCAAGTGGGTTCTGGTTACCACCAAACTCTCCAAGCTCAGCTACAGGGAAGCTCTTCTGAACCTGACTGGCAGCCTCCAACAAAGGCTTCCCATCAGGAAAGCATTCACAGTCATGCTGCTGTCCTCATCTCACCCTCACCTGCTCACACAAGTGCCTGGAAGCACAGCTGGTGAAAGGGATGATCCATACCAGGAGGACATGTGTGCTCCAGCCCTAACCCTAATGTGCTGTTTGACTTTTCATGTAGTTCAATATGGCTGAGCTCAATGGTGCTCTAGTGCTGACACATTCATCCCTTTACACCCATCTATGGGTCACATCTGCCTCCCACCTGCTCTTCTCTGTTTCCTATCCTCCTATTTAAGCCCCATTTGATATCCCTGCTACATATTGATGCAAAGCTACAGCTTTAACCTTCTTGACAGGTTTGCTTGGCACCCACCAAACACTTTGGGGTAAAACAGGGCAAAGATGGGCTAACTCCTCCCCAGTGTATGGATATCAAAATCCAGGGGTGAGTATGAGCTGAAGTCATTATGGGCTGCTGCGACTGATGGCACTAGAAAATGGTCTCCTTGAGTTACCAGCCAGGAGGGCGACCTCAGAGCCAGCAGTGTGTAACAGCAAGCTCTCTGTATGCCAGAAAGAACCCAACATCAGCCCTTGCAGGATCTCAGCTGAGTTTTTAAATGCAGCCAGGTGTATCCTGGAAGCTACCTATCCGTTTTTGGTTATCTTCCAAAGTCAAGGGATTTAGGCCACTTTATGCCAATGCATAAGCTGATACAGAGCTTCCCAGTCTGCACCAGGACCCCAAGTTGTGAGCTTCAAAGGGCCTTGCTAATCTGCAACAGATCTGGCTACCTCCCCCAGCTCAATGGAATTAGTCTGCTAGAAAGAGGAACCCAGTACATTGCAAATTAGGGAAAAAAATTACAAGCTTTTCTACTTTTAGTGAATGGTGAGACAGCCATATATTCATGGAGATCCCCGTTACGCAAATTCAAATCCTTTCTTTGTTCAGCAGCAGTGTAAGAACTGATGCTGTGGGATTTAATCAGACTGAAGTTGTTCTCTGAAGTTTTTGTTCTGGGCTTCTGGCTTTAAAAATATACCTTTGCTATCAGTGGTGAGTCAGCATTGCCTTAAAACTATAATTATCATTTCCCTTGCTTCACTGAAGACTGAACCCACCCTCTGTCTTTCTAACAGATCCCTTTTTGCTTTGAAGACTTCATAAGCTCTGTTAGTGCCAGACTTATTAAAAGTGAGCTTTTTTAGGCCTGGAACCTGATTCATCATCTTCTGGTAAAAGCCTTCCCAGAGTCAGGAATTACAGACCAGGTAAAGGTGATTACCAAGAAAAAAACGAGGACCCTTCCCTGCAAGTCTTGCTCTGACAAAGGTCTTGCTAAAGGTATGGTGAGTTTGTTGTGAGCTGTCATTTCAGACCAACATAGATTCAGTTCTAAATCATGTGGTATATCGTAGGAAAAATATATTAATTTTCCTCCTGTCCATAATTGTCTGTTTTCCTCCAGCAAGGCCCTATAAATAAAGCCCAAGGAAATGAGAGCTATCATCTGCCTTCAGATGGAAATGCCTTGCTTCAGGTCCTTGTCATAGTTGGTAATTTCAGTCCTGAATTTACGTGGTTGAGGGAGTATTTTACCTTTTGTTTTAAATTGATTTTCCAGTGTTTTTGCTTGCTGAAAAGTCCATGAAAACCACCACTTGCCTCTGTAAATGCTTTCAAACTGGCAGCCAAACACAGCTTAACATTATTCTTCGAGAACAGAAATTTATGGTTTTCAACACAGCCTTAAAAGTTGACAGACGAAGGCAGAGGTAGAGGAAAGCTGAGTCAGCATGTTTGGATTGCTGGTGCCAGAAGGCAGAGTGCCTGCACTGGGGAGGAGCTGCTTTACCTTCCTGCTCTCCCCACCTAATCTTGCCACTGGAGTAAGGAGATTCCTCACCTGCTGCCCCCAAAAGCTGCCCTGTAGCAATAGGAGCTGGGGAAGCTGGAGATCAGGTTATAGCTGAGCAGCCAACAGACTGCAGGGGTTTTAGGAGTAATTCAGCTAAGACATGCTTCCCTTTGAAAAGCTTAATTAAATGTGCTAGTTCATGAATATTTGACTGTGGTGGAATTCCTCTCCCAGGCTCCATTGAGAACAAAACTAAAGAGCTCCAGCTGTTTATTTTTTCAGCAGAAGGAAAATGCCAACAAAACGACAAACAGTTAATTCCCTGACTGAGCTGAGCCTTAAACCACACAGTCACACCAGCTTCAGTCTCTCCTCCTACAAAAATAAAAAGGAAACTCAAGACTGGAATATACACAAGTGTCTTGAGACAAATGTGCCTCCACAGACAATAGTTGTTCTGTGAATCCGGTCCCGCCTTACAGCTGCTGCAGGCCTGTTTTCACAGCCACGGTTCAGGGCACTGACCCAGCACATTGTGGGAGCAAGCAAGGGAACAAACACTCCCTGGCAAACTTAGAAAAATGTAACTCCAGCTCCCCTTAGGTAGGGATGAAGGCTCTTTTGTTTAAGGACTGAGGAGCAAAATGCTTTTATCTCGCTATGGCAGGGCTGAGATGGATAATGGTGATGCTTTTCTCCCTGGTTAGAGGGGGCCTGAATTTGGATTGCTACTGGAAAGCAAGTGGCTTTTTGCAAAAACAAGACAGGCAGAAGCAGGGCTCAGATGGCTTGGGGGCTCCTGTTATGCTCCCTGCTCACACAAATCACTGCATTTTGTCACCAGAGCACTTGCATTGCCATGGTGCAGTTGGTCACCCAGGCTATTACTGTTACCTCTAGCAAAGCTAGGGCTGACCCTCAAGCATTTCACCTTTACTCCAAGTCTGAAGTAAAGTCACCAACTCTCTCACTGCTTCCCCATTCCAATGGATGTAAGAAAACCCCCCCAAAAAATGGGCACTGTGACTAAATACAGTAATTTAATGCAAAAACAACCATAGGATTGATGGTTCCTGTGTGATGCTCAGTAGACATATTACAGACCTGAGATGGGGATATGGGTCTGGAAAGGAAGGGCGCAGCCTCACCTCTCCCTTAGGAAGGATTTTCTGCTCATCCAGTTTAAAGGCAGTTCCTATTCTTCTCCTTACAATAGGTGGCTCCTCCCCAGGATCCAGGGGGTATTCTCGTGGCAGCTTTCCTGTGAGCTCCTGTAAGCAGAAAATGCTGTTAGTGCTCTGGGAAATCCTGCAGCAGAGCAAAGCACAACACTGCTCTTGTGCGACCCTAAAATGACAGGTGTTCATTAACAACATATCCAGTTCGGCCAGCTGATAAACACAGAGGGGAGCACCCAGCCCTGCAAACTCAGAACCTGACACTGAGGGTGGGGACCTTTTCACTAAACCTGTGCATGAATACTGATCTTTGTGGCCTGCCCTGGGCAGGTCTCTAAGTGGGGCCCATCCCTAGGGCGTCAGGGCCTGAGGCTGAGCAGGCTGCAGCACACAAGCTTTCATCTCTGCTGCAGGGTGAGCAGGAACCAAGAGCTCCTATCTGCTGAGCTACTTCTGAGAGGGGCGAGCAGACCCGAGAGCCTTCCTGCAGGATGTAGGTCTGCTGAGTCAGAAAGCCACAACGGTAACAGCCATGCAGGTTATGACCTGCACAGAAAAACACTCCCACCTGATTCATGATGTGTCTGAGAAGAATGCAGTGGAAATGGCCACTAAAAGCAGTGCCTGGTACCTCATTACCTGTCTGATAACACTTCATGTATTAGAGTGCCTTCCAAACTCCAGTGATGTCATGGGCAGCTCTGCAGCAATTATTAGCTGATACTCTGTCAGACTAATGGGGTTATTTGCAAAGATTTGTTCAAAATCTAAAGCAAGCCCTACAGAATATGTGGGAAATTCCACATATTGTGGAATATGTGGAACACAGGAAGCAACAAGCACCGCTACTGATGTTAATACTGTGGGACTCTTTCCCTGGACTACACAATACAGGCACACATATCTGAAGGCATTCAACTGCCTACAGAAAATCCAGGAGCCTGACTACCAGCACAGCCCCATCTCCTTGTACTCAGAAGTCTCCCCGTGAAGGACAAAAGGCTTTTGTGTTCCTTAGCATCAGCCTTGAGAGGATCCAGCTGGCAGAGTAACCTAAATCATCTGAATCCCAAAGAACAGCAGCTGACCTTAATGTGAGTGTGGGTGCACAGCCCAGTCCCTGCCTGCCCTGGCCTCTCCCCCACTCCCTAATGGGGTTTTTTCTTTCTACTCTTTTCAGGTCACTAGGAAACAAGGACCCGGCCTTTTCAAATTTTTTCCTTTAAGCAATTCCCAGTAAAATGGATTTGCAACAGAGCTCTGTGTTGATGTGCACAGCCCCCTATTGAGAGGGGCATGGCTGCAGTGTCTCAGAGTCCCACTCTGCACTGCCTCTCCAGCCCTGTGGGGTTATTTCAGTTTTTCTTTCAAAGTGTGTTCTTTCTACTGAGATGCGGCTCTAAGAACTGCACTGAGGCACAGATTCCTGTATCCTATCCCGAGGGTAACAGGGATATTTTCTTTATAACTCCTAATGTAATATGAAGCAGAGCAGTGGGGAAAGAGTTAATCTTCTGTAAAATCTGTGAAGATCAGAGCAGGACAAAATGAATGTGGGCTACCATGCTGCTTCCACAAGCTAAAAAGTATTCAAAGGCACGATCATGAAACAGAATCCAAATTAATAAGTAACTGGAGTAGTGATGGCCTGAAGTAACCTGATGCCAGTGTTATGAATGGTTCTGGCCATGCTTTATTAATTATGCTCCCACTTTTAACCCTTTTTTTATCTCTTGGCTTGCCACCTTCTCCCTCTGTTTTGGCCATTCCCATGCCAAAGCAAAAAGGAAGAAGGGCAGCTTGAGAGGAAGCTTTCAACTACCAGCTGCTGATGGATGAGTTGTAGGGTTGCGAGATGGGGTCAGATTCCAAGTGTCCATTAACTGCCTCTCTCAAACCTCCTACAGAAAGCACAAACACTTTCTACCAGCTCTTAGGGTGCTGACAGACGGGCTCTGGCCAGCCTTGCTGCAGCACATTAAGGAGTTATTGCTCCTTATCCCCAGCTCGATGCCCCAGTGGGAGCTTTTGCCTGCAACCCACTTGCTCCTGAAGTGCCTAAGGCTGCACTAAAAACAGGGCTGGAGTTAAATGGAAGGGCACTGCACTGTGAGCTCCTGCAGCTGTGCCACAGGCACATCTTCCCCTGCATCCGGTGCTGCTGCAAGGATTAGTCATCGGCAGTCAGGCAGGGTTAGCTTAGGGTAGTAAATTCCTCCAGGCCAAGTACAGCCTCCAGACCCTGACTGTCAGCCCCTGAAGAGCTGTGATTTCTTCCTGTGGATGAGCTCAGCTCAATGGACTTAGCGATTGGATCTGGTCCTGTGACGTTCTTCAGCACAAGCTGTTTGCTGAAATCAACCAGGACTTCTCAGGTGGAAGGGATTGCTGCCATGGAGTAAAGATCAGGGGCAGCAGAGATTTCTGCAGACATTCTTTGTTGAGAGGTATTTTCCCCAACTTGTTCTTTTTGGCATTAAAACTACACATTATTTGAAACAAAGTGCAATGAGACTTGAGTCAGGGACCCATTTCTCCCAGTTTTGTCAAAGGTGCACATACACATCAAATATTAAGCAAGGAAGATCTCTGTGCACTGTCTGCAGGCAGTTTCCTGTTGGGTTACACATCACAACTGATTCTTAAATTCAGATACTCAGACCTGGTAAACATAGGAGGATTGCTGATCCTGCTGCTAATCTCCACACACAGCTGCAGCAGGGCTGTGATTTCCCCAAACATTAAACTGATCTTTAAATGGTCTCCTACGTACACCAAAATGAACTGGCAGGTGAGTGGGAAGGTTATGAGTTCCTGAGTTGCCCTGCATGTCCTAGGATGACCGCAGAGTTCCCTCTTTGCAAGGTCTGCCGCCACACCTCCCAGCAGTGCCAGAGCTGACTGGATGAAGGCAATCTACATGGAGCAGATGAGACCTTGCATGCTGTAAGGAAGAGTATGCAAGCCTGGGGGTTTTTTTTGCTAATGGAGACAAAGGTATTTGAGAAGTGATGACCAGCACTTGGGACAGCCTTCCTACGCTGTCCAGGTAGAGGCATAGTCCCACTAAAGTCAGTAAGTAGCCTTGCTTAATGAAACTTATTAAACACAGTTTCAAACAGCCGACATGGATGCTGAGCTCCCTCCTAGCCCCAAGGCAACTGGGTACCCAGCTGATGTGGGGTCCCCTTCTTTGGGGGATAAAAGTCCTGGACATTGCCATCTGGAGTTGAAACTGCTGGATCTCCCTGAGGCCGTTGCACAGGGAGTTTTGTAAGAGGTGACTGTGGAGGGAATCTCTTCTCCTGACCCCACCCCACCTCCAAACAAGGAGCATGCTATAACAAAGCAAGCAACAAAGCATTCCAGGTTATCAAATGTCCATTGCCTACCGCTTCCCGCAGGCACAGTTTCTTCAGCTCTTCCAAACGTTGGCGCAGTGTCTCTTCCAAAGCTTCTTGCCTGGACTTCAGTGCAGCCAGCATGTCTTTCTTGGCAGACTGAGAACTGTCTGACTCTTGGGAACCTGTCAATAAACAATGATTTCACTAGGCCAGCTGACAGCACAATACACATCTGGAGTGCTTGTAATTTTACCAAAGCCTGAATGCAGTCCTTCCAAGAAGAAATTGGACTATGACATGAAGCAGGTGCTACCCAGTCATGTTTGTTTACAGCAAATCCTTAATGTTGTTTAAGCTAATAGTCAGAGATTGGACAGTAGAGAACACAAAGACATTTGTAATCATCTGGAAAAATAAAAGCAGCAAAATTATTCACCTAAAGACCTTAGAAAAAACCCACATACAATTCCCATTAAAGTTCCCAAAGTTCCCAATGGCAAATAACAGTACAGTTTAGAAAGCCCTGGAGAGGCATCTTTTGGAAATTAAGCCTAGGAGAAACCATCTGACAATACAGCCTACTTCTTAAGAACTGCAATTATCCTAGTAGCAAACATGTAATTCAATCCACTTATGGGCCCTGTTCTATGAAAAACTGTAATGGAACAAAATTACCTAGCAAGATTCCTGTAAAATACACCAAAAAACCCCAACCATAGCTCCTTCTGAGATAGTAGCTGTTTCTTGTGAAGATGTAGGTCGAGATATTTAAACTGGATGTCCAAATGGCTTGGCTTTTCAAGTGGCAATTACCCAGCAACTCCCACTGAAGTAAGTCTGTGCATTAAGTCAGACTCTGTTGCTCGGGTGTCATGACAACATTTGTAATTTCAGCTCTTCAGGGGAACTTCTGGATGAAGTAACCTCATCCTTTGTCACTGTGTTCCCCCCCTCCCCCACCCAATAAAGGATGTATATTCTCCTTTTCCCTCCTTTTTCTGCTGATGTATCATTAGAAACATTTTTTTACAGCAGTGGCTTGTCCCCTGCCCCTCTTGAACAATGGCACAGACAAAGCAGACCTTTATTATCTGCAAGAGTCACACACAACAGGATGCTACATGGAATTTTCTGTGCACCTGTCATCAAATGGGGGCTAGAGGAGGCTCCATTTGCAGCTTGGCCTCCAAGCTTTCAGTGAAAACACTCAGCCCAAGGAGGTTGAAAAAGCTGTTATTTCACAGAGCTTTGGAAGGAACCTGGGAACAATTCTTTGTTTTGGCAGCAAAACAGAGAAATTTGTGCTTTCAGCTTCATCTTTCATTGCTACTATTCCAGCAGACCATTAAAGCTAAACTGAAAGAGGATTGAGGCAAAAATTGCCACAAAACAGCTCTGCATTGGCCCAGGGGGAGGAGAGAATCTCACAGATCTTTTCCACCAAAATTTTCTGCAGTTTTCATAGAGGAAAATTGCTGGCATTTTTTCAATGAAACACCACTCTGCTTCCTTACACCTTTTACTGGGCTGTCTTGAAGTGAGGGTGGTGGTAGAGGTCTCTCTAAAGGTCAGCAACGCTGAGCATTATCAGACAAAGTAGAAGAACCTCGTGGTAAGATGCTTGTTTAATTGCTGTAGTCATCCTCCTTTTATTTGTGTTTGCCCTTGTAAAGCAACAAAACTCAACTCTGCAGACATGTCTGTGCTGGAAGAACCTGATGGGACCTTCTAGCACTGGCAGGGAAGCTTCTCTTCAGCACTTAGTAATTCTTAATAGTAACCCTGGTGAGCAGTTACTAGCACAACTGAACTGCTGAACTTCTTCACAGACTTGTCAACAAACTGCAGAGTCCTGGTAAAAAGCTGCTCATGATTCCAGCAGATGTTTCGAACCTTTTTCTTTTTTCTTTTATGACAACTTTAATGACCTATGTTTTCCTTTCAACTGATCTTCCTCTTTCCTTCCTCTGTCTGCTCCAGACCTCCACGCCAGCCTCGGATTTATTTTTAAAAGCTACTCCTTTTTGCTTTGTGGGTTGCCACAGCAGCTACACAGAAACATTTAAAAGCGTATGAACAGCCTGGCCAGACACCTGCGCTGACTGGGGATATGCCCACAAGAAGGAAACAAAAGGCTTCTGGCTGAGCTGGTACAGACCCAAATCAAGCACAGACAGTTCACAGCATCTGCTCCAGCTGTGCTTTCCCTGTGAGACAACCATGCTGGTCTCAACCCTGATGCCACTGGTGCACATTTTGTCTACTGAGTGCACATTTTGACATCTTTTTCACTCCTCCCAAAAAAGCAAAGAAACTGGAGGAGACCAGGAAGTGCAGTCACATTCTGAGAGAAGCAATGGGACTGCTGCTGAAACCAAAGTCATCCACTCACTGGCACTAACGTTTGTTTTTAAACTTTCATTTAAAAGCAGAATAATTTTGGAGTGTATTATTAGATTTTTATTGGCTGTATACTCTGCTTGTTCTCACAGGTGAAAAGCAAATGGAAACTTGATCAGTCAAGGGAACCACACCTGTATGAGATGACTGTAAATGAGCAGAGAACAGTGCGTTGTATTGCTGGGTGCCTAAAGCTTCCATTAGGGGCTCTTTATTTATAAATATGTATCAATCCTGCCTTGAATAAGGCTGTGATCTCAGATCCACTTCTAAACCCAGTGGCAATTGACCCAAAAATGTCAGGACAAATCAAAATACCGTAAAAATAACCAAGAAATAGTCAAAGACTAGCGCAAACAAAACCCATCAAGCAGATACTACCTTAAATCAGCCTTATCAGATATGGTCACTGAGTCATGGCTGCCCAGTGCCTTCCAAAGGGGATCATCAACAGAGAAAAATCAGTCCTGAAACATCAGTCCTAACGCAAGAGACTCCTGCTGCAACAGAAATGGTTGACTGGGAGGTTTTCTCAGGTGTTTTATCTCCCACAATTACGGTTAATTCCTAATGCAGTAAATGAGAGAAATGTTGCTGAAATGTATAATTATCCTGTACAGCATCTGAACCTTTTTGTGAAAATTATTATTCAGCCTCCTTCCCATTTGCAGTGCAAGGATTTACCAAACTCTGCATTTTAGCACACACTTCTGCAGTACCATCTGAAGTCCCTAAAAGAAAAAGGGTTGTGAAAATACACCAGGTAGCAGGCACAGGGCCTTCTCTCTGGTGGGCACCAGGAACCTGCTGAACTGGGGGCTGTTTTTATATGTATGTGCCCTTTCTTCCTTTATCATACCTAAATGTTCACTTAATACCCTACTAATCTGTGGAAACAATACTCATCTTCTGACTCTCTGTCCAACTCGCTTCTCCAGCAGAATTAATGGCTGAACTTCACCAATGCTAACAGGCTGGGCTCTGCTCACTTCAATACTGGTGAAGTCAGGACAGTCTTGGTGATGTTGACAGGGACATGTAGCACGTAAGTCACACCACCAAGGGATCTGACCAAGTGTTATGCAGGTACAGTACTGCTGGGGTCCAAGACAAGCTTGGCTTTAAAGCCTGTCAAAGGGATGAGACCAGACACCACTTTGGAGAAAAAAGCCCTACCAATCACTCGTTGATTGTTCCTGTTTCCCCCACCTATTGTAGAAGAGTGGAGTCAGCTTGGAAAAGAGATAAATGAGGATGAAAACAAGCAGGGAGGACAGACGGGAGGCTGAAGAGCAGAGGGAGTCAAAGTCTTGGTGACACCAACTCTGAGGGGACAGGAGATGCAACACAGTGGCTGAGTAGCAGCAGCAAAGCAAAACTATCCAGGCATCTCTTTCTTTTCATTCCATGAGTCTCCTGCTCCAGTAAAAACACATCTAAATATGGCAAACCCTTCACGCTACATCCGGCTGCTGGCTCCAGCTGGCTGGCATTTGGTTGAGGTCCCTGTTGAAGGCTGTCCCCCGAGCGGGGAGGGAAGCTTCCCCCACGCTCGCTCCGTGCCAAGGCCCTGAGTGACTCACTGCGCCAGGATGTCAGCGCACAACAACCCCAGACAGCCGCTATCTCCACTCTCTGCCCGACACATAGGATTTCCTCCGCGGTGCTCGGGAGGTTGGCTGGAGCTGCTCCACACAGGATGTGCTCAGATATCCTGTGGGCGACTCGTCTTCGCCAGCCCCCGTGTCGTGTGGGTGCTGTTTATCCGCTCCAACGCCAACCAGGGCGGTCCAGCTGGGACACGGCCCTGCTGGATGCAGCGGTGGGGCCTGGGAACTGCATGGCTGGACTCTGCCATGGTGTTTTCAAACATAAACAGGCTCCTGCACAGGAAACCTCCATCACTGCAGAAGGAATGGGGCTCGGGCTGGAGGCTCCTCGAATGCGTCTGCAGAGCTAAAGCAGAGATGCTCCTCTGGGGTGTCTCCCTCTGCCCACAGAGATGAAGAAGGTGGTCTGGGGTTCAACAACAACCCCAGTGACTACAGAGCTCCTCACTAGCTCAGAGCCCTGCAGAGCTCTTACAGCACAGACTGCTCCAAAAGAAAAAATCCATCTTAGACCTAACTTGGTTTTGTTCGGCTGGCTTTGATTTGATTTCTGCCCATGTGAAAGCAGATCTTCCATTCATGGGAAAATCTTACCCTGGTTGTTCAAGAATTACGCATAGATCCTGAGCAGAATATCCCTGAGCTAAATCACAGCAGCCCACTGTCCCAGGGAGCCCCCTTCAGATCCAAAATGAAGACAAAAGAGTCAGCTTGTCAGAAATGGACTTGGGTATCAAAATTACAAATCTGCAGTGGACAGACTGAGATCAAGAGCATGGGAAAAATGGAGGAGCTGAGGCTTTGGTCTTGAATTGCTGTGATCATGAGGAAGTCATTTCCCAGTGTAAGACTCCATCTCCCCTCTGCTGTCTCTTGAGACTGTAAGTGATGTGGGGCAGCGATTTCCTTGTACTTCACAGCAGGATCTCCTCCAGACAGTGTGACAGCTCGAAGCAACAACAAACTTTTCCTTGCAGACTTGCTGCAAGCCCAGGAGAGACATGCCAGTTTTGGCATGCTCCAGACAGTGGTGACAGCCCCTTCAGTGAGGAGTAGTGAGATGGAGGGAGGAAATGACTGCAAGTAATCTTCAAGAAAAAAGGACTGAGAACAGTAGGGAAGTGGGGGCAAACAGAGATTCAGTCCTGACCTTGTGATTTCGAGTCACTTGAAGTATTTATAGCCTGGAAGTCTACTGTGGCCACTTAATCATTTGTACTTATTCTCTCCAGTGTGCAGGCTGTACTGCGATAACCCATCATTGTTATGGTTGTGTGCCGATGATCTTTGGCACAATGGGAGGAAACACAAAGCCTGGGACAGAGCCAGTGACTGTGCCCAGTGGGACATGCAGTGAATGCCCCCTCCCTCCAGTGGGACACAGATGGGTCACCTCCACCAGCCAGACTTGAGAGAAGAGGTTCTTGGAGCAGAGGGGTCTGAGTGACTGTGTGGAAGCAATCCAGAGTTTTCAATTCCCTGGTACCTGATCTCTGCTAGACATCTGCTCTCAATACTTTCTTGTAGCTGCTTGTAGCTGCTGGAAGGCACACAGCAGCAGCAAACCTTGCAGCTCTCCTCAACATTTTAGGGAGACCCCTGTCTTCAAAGCTGGCAGGACATAAAAGACAGCTCTGACAACAAGATCCTGGAGGGAGCCATGCTTGCCTGGCCCACCAGCAGCACTCAACAGAAACAGAGGGTCACAAAGTCCTATGAAGGCACCCAGGTAGGCAGATCCTCCTACCCAGGACTGAAGAAATTACTCACCTGGTCAATGACCTCTGGGTGGGTCTAGTCACTAGTGCAATTCTGATGAGTCTACAAATCCTATACTCAGCCAGAAATGTACAGGGAGCATAAATGTACAGAGAAATAAAAGCATGGGCAGGTCCCAGTTTGGAATTTCCATCCACATAACCCTGATAGATGCTGGCCCTACAGCAGCTTCTCTGGGCCTGATTTTTTGCTGGCTTTCACCTGGCTACTGCTCTCTCCAGGTGTAAGAGCAGAAGCAGACCCCAGTGTTTTTTTCCAGGAATGCAAGAAGTCCATGTATTAACACGGAAACAGGATTACTACCAAGCAGCTCTCACAAACTTGGGAATGGTGCCCAGGAGGCTGAGATCTTGGAAAGACCTTAAGAACTTTCTTGGGGTACTTAACGTTATTTACTTTCCAGCAGGAGAGCTGGAAAAAATGCCAAACAAACAAAGAGTTCCAACAACCTGACACCAATCTGGGAGCTGCTGAGCTACTGCAACTCCCTAAGCAATGGGAGGCACAGACAGTGGATTGTGTACTTTGTCAGGAAGACCTCAGGAGCAGAAAGGCAACTTTGTTTGCAGGCAAGGCAAGGAATCGCACAGCAAGCAGCTCTGGGAGCACTGCACGTTTTAACCCCTTGCTGAACATTTTCCAAGCAGGAAAGTGTGTCTTTAAAGAGACAGGAGGGATACAGTGATGCAAAGCTAATCTACTACATGAGCGTGGGTTCAGTTTGAAAGCATTTGCATTGTTAGATGGGCTCTTCCCTTGTCCAAGCATGAGAAGGTTATTCTCTGCTGTTACACATCTCAACACATTTGGTTTTGATAACTTGATGTGATGCTTAACAGAAAGTATTTAATCATCTGAAACTGTTAATTACAGTGATACCAGCAACCTTGCCCACCTGAAGAGCTCACCTAAGCAGCTTCAAACTCTTTGCTAAATATCAACCACTGCTTTATGCCTGTAGTGATATTTATCACTGTTTTACACACAGCTTGCCTGCTTCAGACTGATACAAGAGTATCAGAGAGACACACAACCTCCTGACCTCTCCTTCTCTGGTCCTTCTCTCCTCATGCTCTAGCTCTCCTCTGCATCACCTTCCCCTGGGTTTCTCTCACAGATTACATCTTCCTCACAAAGGAAAGTGCTTTAAGCCACAAGAAGAAACTTCCAAGACCCTGGCACTAGTTTGGTAGAATGCCAGGGAATAGTTCTGTTGAGCCTGGGACAGCAGCCAAATTCCAGCAACAGAGGCAAAGCAGACTCTTTGTGAAGAAGACACCCTGTCTCAACAATGCTGAGGAGCATCACCAGTTCCCAGCCTCAGTTTCCCTTGTGAGCTGCACTGGCTGACTGCTTTCCTCACTGCTGGCTGGGCACTCCTTCACAAACCCGTCTGCCTCGGGATGAGCTGGATACCAAAGGATGGTTAGGATAGAAATTGTGAAGAGAAACCACATTTCAGCTGGAAATTGAGAGGTTGGAGATGACATCCTGGAGTCAAGGAGGAAATGAGTGGTGGTGAAGTGAGAGGCTGCTGCCTGTGCTGTTTGTGGAGCAATGTGCTGAGAGATGGATTAACACTTGGACAGACAGAAAGGCTAAAGGGAAGTGACTTTCATTTCTGCAGTGCAGCTTCTGGCTGCTCCCCGTTATACCATGGCCATGGCCCTTCCCACCATATTCTCTCCAGTTACAGGACAAAGGACCTACCTGATGACAGAAGACTCCCACTGCTTCCGCTGATAATTTTGCCTTTACTCCCCATGTTGGCCAGCTTTGAGGTCTTGAGGGTTCCAGTTTCGGTCAGGTCAATCGCAATCTCACTCAGGCTTCTTGCAGCATGAATCTTGGACTGGAGGTGGACACAGGAGTTAGTAACGATCTAATGCCTCTTGAAAGCTCACAGAAGAAAAAAGACCTTTTGCTGTGGCAGGAAACAGGCCTCCACATCAAACTTGGATTATTTTACAAGAATAGAAGCAATCTGGCACAGTATTCACTGCTGTATTTTTTTTTACATTCTTCTTAAGTGGGTACAATCCTGGCATCGCTTCCTGTTGTTTGGGTTTTTCTCTGCTTTACCATGCACATTTTTCTCTCTTAAACAAAGGATGTATGGAGTCAGTGTTTTACCACAGACAATAAGAAACCTTCAGAAATGCCATCATAATAACCTGCTGAAAAGCTCAAAGGCTAAAGACCATCTCTAGCATCTAAAGAAAGCCAGAAGAGGCCTTTGCAAATCTGCAATAAGCTCTGGACCAAGACACAGTGAGGACGTGGCTTAAATGGGCTGTCATGAGAAGCTGGAAGAAAATATGGACAGGAAAACACGTTCAGGTTATTGTTCAGACGTACAAGCTGCAGGCAACGTCCCCTACTGTGAGCAACCTCTTCAAAGCTTTAACATTACTCCAGCAAGAAACAACAGCCAGCCCAGCTCAGTAAGTGGCCACACTAGGGCATGGAGTCAGCCATTGTTCACCACCAAAAGTCAACAAGATTGTTGTAATTTATAATTACAAGAAAGTAAATAAAGCATAGTGTGTAAACCTAGAGAATAGAAGAATAGAATAGAATAGAATATAGAATATTTCAGCTGGAAGGGAGCCCCAATCATCTTAGCCCATTGCTCAAATCTTAAAAGCCCTGTGCTTCTGAGCTTCAATTAACCTGTCCTTGCAGGGCCATTGACCTGCAATTTTGATTTCCCAGAACACAGAAGGCTGTTGGCACATTTTTGCCAAGACTCTCCAACTGCATGAAGAGTTTTATCCAAAAAGGGGGTGAAGCCCCATTTCAAGATCACCTGAGCATTCACTTCTGCCCCTTCCCAAGGCCAGAAGTGACTCAGCCCTGGCCATATAGGTCAGAGGATGGGCACATCATTACTGCACTAACAAATCAGAAGCTGATTGACATCCATATACCAGGATGTGGTATGTTCCCACTGGAAATAACACGTAACAGGACTACAAGGAACTCTTGTCATGATGGGATTTTCACTTACTTCACATCCCCAGGAAGAAGAAACCATTGTAACAAGAACTAAGCCTGAATTGACGGCTGAGTGTTCACCACTGAGCTTCTTAACTCTGTTACTGATGTGCTGTGGGGCTTTGGGTAAGACACTTAAGGTTAAGTTCTTAGTGATTCCCCGCCTCTGTTTGCCTATCAGTGAAATAATAAGGGAAGGAAAATATCTCCCTGTAGCACACTGTATTTTTAAGATTAATTTAAGACTGCAAATGAAGACAGCACTGGGAAAGCCTTACACTGAAAACACCCTCAGAAGTATTATCATAATTTAATATTGTTGGGTATTTATAGACTCCATCATTACCATTCCAAGGTACCCAAATGCCTCACAAGCTTATTTCCACAAGAACCCCAATAACAGGGTGTGTATTCTCACTTGTTTGAGTGCAGAAGCTGAACCACCTGACAAGATATCAGAGCAGATCAATCAATCACTACTGACTCTCTTCAAAGAATGTTGCTACCAGTTAGACACTTCTTGTTTCCAGCAGTTCCTCCCTAAAAGCAGCTCCAGGAGAAGGACAGCACTCTTTAGCTCCTTGGACCAGATGTTTCTGGTCAGAAACAAGGCCTGTGAAACATCTTCTTCAAATAGCTCTGGAAAGTTAGCTCCAGGTGAAGAGGAAAATCACTGCTTTTATCTAATGCTATTTCCTGCTACTGAAGTCTTGATAAGGAGCCTAAGCATGAATTGCTGTATTGCTGCAATGCCAGACTTTTGGAGGTAACAAGCCTTCCAAACTGCCTTTGTCCTGCTGATATATCCCCTGCAGGTGTATATATGCTGTACAACCCTATGTGTTTGTAGGGTTATGTGCACCTTGTACAACCCCAGGAACAGCTATATTAATCAAACCCAGCATCTGCCTGACCCAACACACTGAGTCCTGGCAGTGGATGTTTTAGAAAGGCACAAACCCCAAGTGTGCACAGACAGATCCATCCCTCCTGCTCAATGAGGCACTGGTTTTCCCGTTTTCATAGCATAGTTACAGCAAGAAGCCCTGTAGTTAATTTCCACTCATATTCAGAATGCAAATTAGGGCACACTCTGGCCCCACCTGTCTGGGCACCAACCAAAGTGGTGAGTGAAAGCATAGTGGCTGCTGGGTGCTGTTGTGGTATTGGCCAAGCCAGCAGTGGCGGGAAGTGTGCCCTACATAAGGCAAGTGAAAAGATGATGTAAGACCAAAGCCTGGCACCCCTGGAGCCAGGAGAGAGGAAAAACAAACCAGAAGAGAGCCAACAGGATTAGCAGGACAGAGTGAGTTTCCTCCACAGAGGGTACAATTCAAACCTGAAGCCATGGGAGAAGGTTTCAGATCTGATTGCAGTTGTGCTAATGGTGCCCTGCACCGAACAGTGAGGATGAAACATCTCCTGAAAGAAATGGGGTTAATTTTCCTTGCTGCTCAGTCCCTGCTGCCTCTGCTGCCTCCAGCAATGCCAATCAGCGTCGGGTGGTCTCGTGCTTTGGACAGGCTCTCAGCAGCAGCAGGAATCAGAGCAACAGCTCATTTCACACAGGCCACTGAGCAGCAGGCAGCACGAGGCCTGTGCAGGCTGTGTGCTGCAGGACAGCAGTGGAAAGCTGGGTTACACCCCATTAGCACTCCCCCGAGCCCCGCTGCCCCTCCAGGCTCAGAAATTTTAAGGCACTTAGTGCAGACCTGCCAAGTCTCATTTACATGGAGGAAGACTGGCTCATTCATGAGTCATTTCAAAGTACAGGGCCAAGCTGATCCCCAGTGCTGTTCTGACAGGGTCAGAGGGTGAAGAAAAATCCATAAGTGAAATGAGGAAGAAGATGGACACTAGGGTTGAATTTATCCCTCTTGTTGCTGCAGTGATGGGGCTTTGCTGGAGGTTATTTTTTAAAACCCTTGGCCTATTTTCTACCAGTTCATTCAGCCAAAAAGCCTTGCGCTTGGAGGAACGTGGTGTTGAAAATTCCCACAAAATGGGACTTCCCAAGGTTTCTAGGCCAAACTTGATTGACTCAGTGCAGTCAACAGAGCAAAGACATGCCTTGAAGTCCTGCTGCATCTGTCTCCTGAAAAAAAAGGGAAGCTGACAGGAGTTCTGCATGCTGACAAGCTCACTTGGGAAGCTGGGGATCTTTTCAGTCTCCACGTTACGCTTCAATTGCAGGGAGAGAGAGACAAATCAGCAGGGAGCAAGACGCTGGGAACCCAGCGAGCTGGCAGGAGTTCAACATGGAGTGAGGCTGCAGAAATGGCTAGGACCTCACTTGCAAAAGGGTCAGAATCCAGGCAAAGCGGATTTTATTTCCTTTTAAAATTAAATGAAGGGTTTTCTTTCCAGTGGAGCTGTTGGTCCAGATCCAAATGGTGCCCAGTTGTGTGACGAGCACAGAGTTCAAGCTTTTTTTATCACTATGTCACATCTCCCGCCATCTAATCTACATCACTGGAGCAAAGGCTCAGCTGCAGTGAACTCCAGCAGGCTTTTTCCTCTAAGTTTGTTTTTATTTTTCTTTCTTTTGTCAAAATGATATGAAATGCCAAGTTTGGACATGAAAGGAAGGAATATCTAAGTTTTGCTTTGAAGTTGAGGATTCAATTGAAGTGGGGCCTGAGATTTAAGGGGCTGCAAACCCATGCGACCTGAAACTCAATAAATGTTTGTCTAGGCCCCTGAGAACTGAACTGAAGACATTTCACATCACCCCACTCTGGGATATGATTTACTAAAAGCAAAGCACTGCTCATTCGAGCACTGTGTCCTTGAAGTGACCAGCAGGACGAACTGAACAGATCAATTAAAATTGATGGATCTATCCATATTGACAGTGTCACGTCAAAGATGAGGACAACAGACAAAAATACCGGTTCCCTTAAGAGAAAGGGACAAAAATATTTGTATGCCTTAACTTCAAAGCCTCAGCATGACCACTGGGATTATTGTGACAAAGCACTCTGACATGGTCACAGACGTGACAGGTTGACAAACGAGGGCTGGTGGGTGGTGCTGCCTGTAGGAGTGTGAGAGAGGGGAGATCTGATTGAAACACAATCTGCCAACAACAAAAGGAGTCACTGAAGGGAAGTCCTGGGTGTTTCAGAGACCCAGTTTTTACCAAAGAAATTGGAGGAGGAGGGAATCTCCTTTTGTTTGTTGGTTGTTTGTGATCTAAATACCTTGCTGCTAGATCAGCAAATCCATCTGGCTAAAAGTGAAGAAAAATAGGCTTCTATTTGTTTGAAATCTATCTCTGAGTTGACAGAGAGGACTATGCACTGCCCTGATGGTTCTGAGTAGAGAAGAGAAGGGGGACAGGAAGGCATCCCTTGGTTTCAGTGAGTATGCAATTTTGTCCATATTCACAGCTGGCACTTAGGCAGGGTTGGGAAGTTGGCTGCATTCCTAAATTTAATACAGCTTACAGCAACTAAAGTGAAACCTGGATTTTTGCGTTAGATGAGACACGGCCAAAGTGAGTGCAACTATGTGTTCTGCCCAAGGCAGAAAGTCCTACCAACTCTACAATAGAGTCACAGAGCTCATGACGGGGAAAGCAATGTCAGAAGGAGTTAGAATGAGTGGGACTAACAGCACACTCATGGACCACCACATAATTCCAGAAAGGCAACTCGATTCATTTAACTGGCAGAAAAAATCATGCAGTAAAGAAAAGCAGGAAAAAGAAATATTTTTCTGCCAGTTTAGTGGGCTGAATGGGCTCATGAAGGCATCTGATAGGGCCAGGGCCTGACCAAGGAAAGGAGCAGCCCCTGCCTGAAAATGCACACAGTGCTTCCAACAATAGCAAGATGTTAAGATTGTTTCAGACATTTGGAGGATCATCACCTGCATATTCTGCCATTTCACCAGAGATGAGGACCAATGCAGGTACCCACTCAATACAGGCCCTGTCTTCTCTGTGAAACTTTACACCAGTGAGCTCATATGGAGATGGAAGTCCACATGAGAAGTCTTTTCTCTGTATCAAAGTGATCTCAAAGTGATATCCTGCTGCTCTGGGTATGCCTAAAATTACTGATGAAAAGAATTAGAGGGAGAACACACACTCCTCTGATTTCAAGGTGGTTTCTTTTGTGCATTGCGTGGCCCTTTGTGCAACACCAGATTGCGACAGTTCCTTGTAAGGCCAGGCTGTCAAGCCTCCTGTCCCCCTACTACATTAATATTCCTACCCCTCACTTCTACAAAAATACAATAGTAAAAAACAAGGGACAGGAAGAAGAATCCAGAAACAATTTTAGACTGTGACATTACTTTGAACTCAGGTATTGGACGCTGCCCTAACTTTATGACAGAGATCAAGATGTGGAAACCATTGAGAGAGGGACGTGACCCTATCTGCTTGCAAACTTTGGCTCCTTCAATTTGGCCACAGTTCAATAAAACCTTTTTCTCAATCCTTACTCCCATAAACATGAATTCAATACAAATTTTCTCAATCTGGTCAAGACTAGCCAATATCTTGAGTTGATTCACTTTTTCTTCATCTTAGGTAGAAAGGGAGGGCAGGACAGAAGCAACCATCTGGACTTGACCTGGCTGGGACTGTGGGGAGTGAGAAGAACTCACCCACCACAATGTGCACTTTGCATGCTTACCTTGCTTTGCTTCCTGTCCAGGTAGAACTGATGCTGACTAATGGCCATAGCCCAGATAGACTTTATTAGTGCTGGACAGGCGTACCACGTATGCACAGCGATGCCACTATGACCAAAAGTCCTCCTGGTCACAGATGCCCTGGAGAGGAGAAGAGAATGAACTGGGGTTAGACAAAGGTTTCATTGCTTTCTGTAGCAGAACCTGTCACAGATCTCATAGTAAAAGCTGCTGTCCTTACTGTGTACACTTTTGTGATAATGGAAAAAAAATTGTTAGAAAACAGCAGCAATAAATAGCTAATCAAGCCAGGAGAGCATTTACTTTAAGTATCTCCCTAAGATAGCAAGCTCCAGAGGACTAATAATAAAGACAATCCAGTTTGTCCAGTTCAGACTGTATTCCTGAGTTTGGCTGAGCTGATGGTACTTGCTGTATGTCCCAGAGGAGTCACCAAGGTCAAAGCCTACATGAATCCTCTGTGTCTCACCACACGCTGAGACATCTGAGGCCAAGTCCTCACACCCTCCAATACCTCTGGCTTTGGACAGTGGCTCTCAAATATTAGGACCCAGGTAACAACTGAAGATCCACAGGATCAATGGCTGCTTCAGGGAATGTGAGAAACTCTTCAGGAATCTTGATTTCCCCACTTGTAAACAGATATAGCAGGACTTGCCACATGGTATGGGGGCAGGGAGTTGCGAGGCTCAGAGGGGGCTGCCTAGTGCCCTGGAGAGAAGAATGGGACTCAGTGATTAGCTAAGTGAATTTAAAAACAGGAAAAATAAGAGCTAAATATTTCCTCTCTGGAACTCCCAATTGTTCTCAAACATGAGCAAAAAAACACAGGTTATGTTTCCCCATGCTTTCACAGCTGTACAAAACTGCTTGGTTATTCCTCCCCATCCCTCAAAGCAACCCCACCAGCACAACCCCTGACACCAGCACACCACACATCCAGGCTCACAGCATCCTGGTCTGTGCAACTCCTCCCACTGCAGGGATGGAGCTCTGGCTGGAATAAACCACACTACTGACCTACAGAGCCCCAGATAAATGAGGGCCTCCTCTCCAGTCTGTTGAGTCTTGTGGTGGAGCAGGATTATGAAATGATGTGACAAGGGTACAGAGGTTCGCTCAGAAATGTGACACTTTGAGGGACATGGATTGTGAAGGGAGACCAGTGCAAGAGACAGCCTGGGGAGCAGGTGTGCTGCAGAGGGGCTGCCACAGTCCTCAGTCAGCAGGGACTCTGTGCCATGCAGGTGTAGAGGTGACAGGACAGCCCAGCAGCTCTACTGTGCCATGCAAGGGAGAGTCAGCTCTTTCACCAGCACTCACAAGTCCTCAAGCCTACTAATGTTCCCCTCCTGCACCCACACTGGCCACCTCTCTTCTGGTGCTTGTGGGCTACTGTCCAAAATTGAGGGTGAATAGGGAGAGGGGAGGCACATGGTTGGAGAAAGTTGTAATAGAGCCAAGAATTAAAGAAAACCCAAATTCTGCAGCAAAATGAGAACTGCTGGCAATGTTCAGTCTGGGACAGGGCTGACAGCCATTACATCAGGGCTTTTTCAATGCTTCAAAATGTGTTAAAGTCAAATTATGGAGCTACAAATCAGAGTGAAATTTCAGAGAAAACAGCCGTGGCCAAGGCAAACAAGGTCTGAGACAACTGGGATCTCAGGTTTCAGTGTTACCCTGTGCTGAGTCCTTTCCTTGTGAATGGTGCTAAGAGACCTTGTCCCACTAGGAATATTGTTCTTGTGAGAAAAATCTCCATGGATGCAACCGGACAGTGGCTGATGGTGCTGGGCTGCCTCATTCCTGTCACTGGACAGGGAATGAAGGCTATAATGGGAGGTGTTGAAGTTGAGACTGGAGAGTGGATCCAACTCTGGATGCTTTATATTGGTCTAAGGACACAAACCACTGCAGCACACTGGCAGGTAAGGCTCTAAGGCATTAAAGCATTCAAACATTGGCTGAAGCCTTAATTCTGGTGTCATCCTATTCAGCTCAAATGCAGTTACTCCTGAATTCTTAGAAACATACTCTGCAAACCAATTCATCTTCTCATTGTAAAAGCAGTGATTTCTAATTTTTTTTTCATTTTTGGAATCTGTACATGTTTCCCATCAAAACTGCAGACTCCATTAGAATGTCTGCAGACTGCTGGTGAGAGCTGTGGACTTGCTTTTCACAGCTGTGTTTGAAGACCCAAGAGAGATGGCCCATGGGTGTTTTTTCCATGACTTCCCTTCATGCATGCCACATGTGCTATGGAATTAACCCTGTTGATAGCCCCTATAATGCATCATTTTCCTCCTTTACGGGGTAAGTAACTGCAATGAAAGGAGGTTAAATGGTTTGTTGGGGACAGGAAGCCATGGGCAGAGGCAGGGCTTAAATACATGCATTGTGCTGCCCAGCCCTGGCCACAACCATGGAGCTGCACTCCCTCTCCTGACTGTGGCTTCGCTGACTCAGGCTCTGGTTTGGCTACGAGAACAGGAATGTGGAGAGAGCACTGCGTTGGCTACTCCCCCGCCTCCACACGCTGAACAACTCCTTGCAGGAGTCCATCCCACTTGGTTGGGAGACTACAACCTGGGCTGTCTTTCCACCACGCCACTGCAACGTGCTGTGCTGCTTTACAGCCTGAGTACCAGTTCTACCTGGATGGTGGCACTCTGGATACAAGGCCAAATCAAAATTATACAAAACCCAAACAAATTATTCCCTTGTAGCAAGAAAGTACCAGGCTGACAACCCGGGACGGGGCTTTGTCCTCCTGGTGTTGAGTCAGAGAAACAATGCAATGGAATAAAAAAACGGAAACTCTTCTGTGTCACTAATTCCTATCATCTAAATACAAATGAAAGAGAAGAGCTTGCTCTGTGTGGTCACATTTCATGCACGACATTGAATTGCAAATATCAGCCCGATTTTAAAGTCCCAGAGCTATTTCCTTTCTTTTTCTTGCAACTGTTCCTTCCAGGAAACAGCCGGAACTCAGGGCATTTAGGGGCTCCTGGCTGCTGCTTGGTCTCAGCACACGTTTCTGATGCCTCACTGGCTGCTGGAGCCTCGGTGGGGGAAGGAGTGCACCACCTTCCAGCTTCTGCTGCTGGAGGATCTCCTAGCATATTCTCGACTTTGGGAAGCTGCTCTGCTAGATTTCATGTAACTGTTTACATGCTTAATATTAAGCCGATGCTTTGAGGTTCTGCTGACCTGAAGCTGCACAATGATACAAACTGCTTTACTTGGTGTTTGTTTTAACAAAATGCACCTATGCAGACAGGCACCATTGTACTGGTGTGATTGTGCTCGTATCAGGGTAAATAAGGACAGAAACTGCATGCAAAATTCCCCTAGTAAAAGTACATATATTAGTATATGGATAGGCACAGGAAACAGGTGAAACAGGATCACAGCTGAGTGATCAGCAAAACCAGCAGCACATCAAATCAGTCTGGGAAGAGAGATGGTTTCCATCAGTGGTATCATACTTACAGTGCAAGTGAGACATTGCTTTTAGTGACAACAACTTCCAGAGCCATGCACACACTGTCTGCAGCAACCATCCAGTAAGGCAAACACACCAGGGGTGCTGAATGCACTGATGGGATGTTGCACAGTCCCTTGAACTCTCTCTCACATTAGATTTCCAAAATAAAAAAGACTCCTAAGCCAAAAGGACTGATGGGCTTTCATCCAGGCTGCCGGTAAACCTCTGGTTCGGTGCCATTCCTTTCGGTTGCACTACTGAATATTTATTTACAAAGAAGCATGTGAGTGCAAAATCTGGCGCTCATCTCTGGGCTCTTAGTGAAACACCGGGACAAAGCAAACCCCCCTTTCACACACGGGGGCTGCCGGCACTGCAGCCGGAGCTGCACAGTCCCCGGGGTCACAAGGTGCCAGAACAGAGGGAAGGGGAAAAAAAATACCGCTAGGAGCCGAGGGGAAACACATCCTCAAAAACACACCAGAACCCGAAATGTCCCGCTGAGAGGAAGCAGCAGCCCCCGGCTCGGTACCCCGCTGCCTCTGTCTCATGTGCCCCCCAGCTACCAAGCGCAGCCAGTCCCGCACGGCGGCGGGGACAGCGCGGCTCGGCAGGACCCGGCTCAGCCCGGCTCGGCACCGCACAGCGCGGCTCAGCCCGGCCCGACTCGCGGCTCACCTGCGCGGATCGTGCACCTCCACCGAGAACTTCTTCTCGCGGAAATAGAGGTTCTCCAGCTGCCTCCATTGGAAGATCTGCGGGGAGAAGAAGGGGATGAGGCGCCTCCGCGCGCTCCCTCGCCCAGCCCTGCCCGCCGCTTCCTCCCGGCGCTGCGGCGGGAATGCCCCGCTGCGCTGCGCTGCGCTGCGCTCCGCCCCGGCCCCGCGTCCCGCCCGCGCCCCCCGCCCTGGACCCGCGGGGCAGCCCCGGGGGCGGGAGGCGTCCTCCGTCCGTCCCTCCCTCCCTCCTTCCCGCCCGCCGGGCCCCCGCTGCCTGCGGCGGGATCGGTGCCGGGAAAGGAGGGGAAGGGCGCCGGTTTCACTCTGCGGGGCCAAATGCGTTCAAACGCATGCAAACTGCGGGCAAACCGGGATTCGACTGAATTGTCCTTGTAGGGCTGGCACCTGGGGTGGGTACACCGGCCCCTGGCACAGCAAGCTTTCCCCGGGGTGAGGGAGGCGACACCCCCATGAAGGCGTCTCGCCCCGCTCCACCCAAGCGCGATACCCAGCTCTGCTTTTATCCCGCAATCCACGTAAAACCGGCACGAGCATGAGCCGCGTGGAGTCAGTTTATGTGTCCCAGGTGCTGTCAGACTCGTGGTGGCGATGCCCAAGGCTCCGGGTGCTCCCGGCGGTACAAAACACGGCAATAAGCAGGTCATATCCCAGCCTCTGTTTTACAGGTTGCTCTGCTGGGAGACCTCAGAGCAGCACTGGGACAAAGCCAACACTACCACCAAGGGGGAAACTGAGGCACGAAGCTGTCACGGGAGTAAAATGCGGCGTGCGCTCGCCATTGAGTCAGCCTGGACCAGCCCTGGAGGGCTCTGCGTGCTCCTGGGCAGTGGGATGCGCTCCCACGGCCCCTGTGCCCACACCTCTGCCGTGGAACAACCCCCATATCCCAGGCAGGAGGGCGGACTGACCACAGGAGCAGCGCGAAGGACGCGGTGTCAGCTAAACAGTGTCAGCTCTGCAAACCATCACACAGTCACCACCGCGGGCAGGTCACCACTGCCTCCTCCTTACAAATGAGTAAACCAAAATCCAAACACTGGCTTCCAGGCTGCTAATCCACAGGGAGGAGGCAGCTTCCGACCCCCCGGACATCTCGGACTTCGGCTTCCCTGCACTGCCCCTAGCAAGCAGCAGAGCTGGGGAGCGTAACCTCGCTGCTGGGGAGCAGAGCCATCAGAGCTTTCCCTGATTTACTCTCCCTCTCCCACTCCAAGTAGCTTCTGTGGAGTTCCCGTCCTATCCCCGAGGAAGGCGCTGACTCCTGATACACCGCGATAAGCCTCGGCTGGCAGTGTCAGCGCTCTGGAGATAAGTAAACAGGAGGCGTAATTTGATTTGCACTAATACAGCTACTGGTGGAGCTGAAATCTAGAGAATAAAACAAACCGAAGACAGGACCCAAAATTTTCTCCTTGCTGGTATTTCTGGGACAGCAAAATTGAAAATATTTGTTTGTTAAAGTTTCCAAGGAAGGTTGGGTTTTTTTCTCTATTTTTCTTTCCTTTCTGGAACACAGTGCTTGGAAGATACGTTGGGGATTAAGAAGGGCACTGAGCTGCCCAGTATTCTGGGGCTGTCCACATTGCAGGGGGGTACGGGAAGAAGGGGGCCAGGAGAGATTGGAAGTCTGAAAGGCTGAGTTACATTGTCCTTAGAAGATTATTCCTACACTGGAAAAATTATTTGCTGCATAAAAGTTGTAAACACCAAAGGAACCACAGAAACACCCACTATTTTACCCACTGAGGGAGGACAGACATGGGGTGAAAGGGTTCAGCTGGGAGCTGGAGTCTGACTCCTCTTTAAGTGCTTGGCTTCAAAGGCATGAAAAGGAAGTTTGGGGCCTAAACTCCCACAGACAAAAACTGGGGTCAAGCCGAAAACATCCCTCTGTGCTTCCAGATGCCCGTCCGCAAGGCAGGGAGGACAATGCGGCTGTGCTGCACGGCATGTGCAGAGGACGTGTTTGGGAGCCACTCAGACATGTGGAACACATAAGAGTCTAAAAAGCCAGCAGATCACACCCTTCAGAAAATATCCCTCTGTCCCCAGGTCCCCCGTTGTCATTTATGACTACACTTCGGCGTGGCGCAGAAGGAATTTGAAACTTTCCTGAGCTGCTGGCAGCTGCTCCATTTGGATGCTCTCCTGCCCATCCTCCCCACTCCGACTCTGCCGGACTGTCCCCTGTGCTCAGATCCTTTTCTATTTTACCCTCTCTGCTACCAAATCTCACAGTGCTGTTTGCTAAGCAAAGCTCTGTTTCTCGTTTCTCTTCGATGATTAACTCCAACTGTCCAAACACACAGGGCTCTGGGGAAGCTGTTCAGATGCCCAAATGGAGGCATGGAGTGCCCTTTTCCATGCCCCAGGGTTCCTTGCCTGGCCCCTGGCTGCTGTCCCGGGTGGGAGGGAGCCTGACATAGGTCCGGTGCTGTATCTGCCAGCCCCACACAGATGTCTTGGATCACCAACAGTGCCTAAAACAGCATTAGACACCTACGTTTTGGGCATTGGAGCAGCTCCCCAGATTGCTGCATTTTTATATTTAGTTTTGTTGTTTTTGTTGGCAGGGTGCAGAAGGAAGCAAATCCAGACTCTTGGGAGGGAGGGGGTGAAAGTGACCCCACAACCAGAGTTTGTGTCTTTTATTCCATAGCTCTGCTCTCCAGAACATACACATGTTTTACCATCACTGTAACTGTGCTCCATCTGCTCCTCAAATATTATTCTACAGTCTCCCACTCCTTTTTCCCTCATTGATCTGAGAGGTCTCCCCCTTCCTATACAAAAGGAATCCAATCTGCAAAAACGTGAATACCCACAAGAAAGTATCCACTTTCCTGTTAGCCGATCACAATCCCTCCAGAGAAACAAAGCCGAAGGTCCCCCTTCAGCCAGACCTGCTAATGTAAGCAAGCTGTTCCCTTCACCAGTTGCCCAGCTTATGTACAGTCTCAAATTGATGTTGTTAATGCAGTGACAGATGCTCAAGGTGCCATTAGTGGGTCTTCCTAAATTGAAGCATAATTTTTACCCATCAAGATCCTTTTACCACGCTGGTGTTTGCAACCTTCACTGGGGAATAGAGCCACAGCAGGGAGCTGGTCGTAATTTCAACACGGTCTTGTGGAAATGCAGTGACAACAGATGCGTGCTGGTTTTGCGGCTGGTTTGAGTCAAAACACCCATGTTCATGGCAGATTTGCCTCTCCCTGCATAAAGATTGGGTCTGGTTTTGCGTTATTTGGCTTATGATTATCTTTGATTAATTTGCTGGGTTGAATCCAATGCCCACACTTGTGGGTGGGACAACTTGTATTGGTTTTACTGGGATTGTATCAGAGGTGCAGTGACCCTCTGGCAAAGGGTACCTCAGCAGGGACTGGGATACCATCTCCCCAGACATGCTGGAAATGGAGCTGAGGAGAAAGTCACTTGGTAACACAAGCTGAGAGCACAGTTTCCCTGTCCTTGAGTAGCTGCCTTCACTTGGTGCCCGCAGACAAGGGGACAATTAGCGGTGTTGCAGAGGGCCAAGTCTCTGTGATGTGGTGGTTTGCCCGTTGGGTTCTCTTCTGAGGTCAGCAGCTCATTTTGGATCATGCAGCACTTGGCAGCTTTTAGATGGGAACAATTTTTGGTAGTGGCCATCATTATAGGCTGCATATGAGGTGATTTAATCTTCAACAGATACTTAAGGAAGTATCCCCAAGACTGGCTTTTGAGCACAGCTGCACACTCGTACATGCTAGTAAAACAGGAGAAAAGAATTACCCTTATTCCCTCCTCTGAGGGGCACATCCCCACTGTAGTCTCTGTTTCATTGTGCCAATAAAACTGGAACTGACACTATAACTTGACTTTGAAAAACTGCTTATCAACCCGTGAACATTCAAGGGAGTAACTGTTCCCTGTCAGACCACGTGCACTGTTTAAAATGTGTTGGGGTGGGTGGGGAGGCCGTGATGGGGAAACCAGTGCCAGAAATGGCTTCTACAAAGCTGGCAGCTTAGAAGAGGAGCTAGGAGAGAGACCTGAGTGCTGCATGGTGTGCTGCAGAGAATTCAGGTGCAAGATATAGGAATTTTCTCATTGGAAACCCCTTCCAAGAGGCAGGCAAGCTTGCCAGCACCAGATGTTTGTGACTAGTTACAAAGAGCTGCAGTCAAAGCCCTTCAGATGCAAGCTTCTTTTGTGAGCACACTTGTGGTTTGCTGGCTGCTCCTTAATTAAGCTGAGCCTGGAGGAGAGGAGGCCCAGGGATCTGCATCCATTTCAGCCATGTGAGTCTGAAGGATTTTTTACCATTTTTATTGACCATGAGGCTGGTGCTGTGGAGTTTGCACACAGCAGGAGGCAGGGTCAGCATCAGAGTATTTGAAAAATGCTGGAGGTTCCTGATAAAGAACGGAATGTGTTCAGTGAATGAAATATCAGGGATTGCTTCTGGCTTGATCACTCATGGCCTGGGTGACCTGGGCTTTGCAGAGGTGTGGGGACCTGAGTTAGTGCTATGCACTGGACTGTGCTCTGTTACTTTGTGCTCAAGGAGCCTTGCCTGAGTATCCAGTGGAAGGACCATGCCATACATTTGGGAAGCCCTGGCAGTAATGAGGCTGTTGCTTGCTACTGTGCTGCCCTTCAGCTCAGGCACAGGACAGAGGGGGTTGCTGAAGGGCCAGCACTGAAAGCTGGTGCACAGTGCTGTCTGGACTATGGTACCTAGAGAAACATGCCCAAATAGTACCTTCTGGAATAATTCCAAATCCTGTGGTTGGGGTTACAGGGTCTCTGGTACTGTTTTCTGCGTGCTGTGCCCGGAGGAGCCAGACTCAGCACTGAACCGGGGAATGTGACCCATGGCTGGGCACACTGTGAGGGCACAGTGTGAACCATTTTGCATTTGGTCTCTTAAGAATTAAATATAAATGCCCAGGAGTCTCATTTTCTTTCCCTTTTCTGTGTGCTGAATCACCTGAGATGTGGCACAGGCTGAATGCACACACTCTGAAGGGTTCCAGATATCATGCTTGGTGGCTGCTCAGAATCAAACCACCTGCAGAAATCTAGAGATCTACCTGCTATTAGCTCTGTTTGATGACCCAAAGGTGATTTACAAAGAAGATGGAGACAGACTTTGCTCAGTCTGTGCCCTGTGAAAGTGTGAGACAATAGATACAGGCTGCAGGGTTGCAGCAAGGGAAATTATTAGTAGATATATTAAAAAAAAAAAAAAACCAAACCAAAATGATCAGTGTAGGTGATCAAACACTAGGGCCATGAATAACCTGATCAGACTCTGAGGTTGGCCCAACTTTTAGCAGGAGGTTGGACTAAAGACCTCCAGAGGCCTTTTTGACCCATATTTTTCTTTGATTTTAAACATCTAATAAATGACCAACTGTAATTGCTGTTGGACTTGCTGACCTATATGGCGTCTCCCAGTCCTTCAAGTCTTGCCACTTCCTAGATGATTAATGCCTTGTTAAATCACACTATGCAGAAAGAACAATCATCCCTCCAAATGCAGGGACTACCACCCGGACTGGATGCTCTGAATAGCTTCTAGGAAAGGCAGACAAATAATGTAGCACATTTCTAGCAGCCCAAATGCAACCCCTTCCCTCGCCTACGCTATGGGCAAGAGCCAGCACTGGATGACTTCCCAATATTAAAACTGGTATTAAACAATGGAACTAAAACAATGACAGTATTTTCACACAGCTTGCATGAGTGCAGTTACAAACTCCCAAGTCTTTTGTCCTGCAGTTTAAAGACAAAACAAACATAACAAAAAACATTCCTCCCTGGAAATGCAATTCCCTTCACTGAACAAACCAGCAAGCAGAATTCTAGGAGCTGAGTTATGCAGGAGGTCAGGGTGGAGGTTGTGAGCGATCCCTTTTTGGCCATAAACTCTATGGAAATCACAGCTCCAGCCAAGTCAATGGCAGTTTTGTCCCAGTGATTTCAGTGGGGCCATGGTTTCCGGGCATGGATTTGTGTTCTGCCTCAAGCCAACCCTGCTCATATCAATCATACCTCTGTCAAACTAGTTAGAGTGAAGGAGGAAGGATTTGGTCCAGGCAGAACAGCACCATCTTAGCTTAAACAAATGGGCTCTTGTTTCAGGGGCAGATTTACCAAGAGGTTTCCGTGGGCTGTCACCTGTGAATTAGTGTGACCCATTGCTGATGGTGACCCTGGGTCATGAGATGGGGATGCTGCTGCACCGCAACTTGGTCCTCCATCCTGCCACACTTCCATTCATTCCTTTATTTTTATTAGTTTGGGGTATTTTTTTTTCTTTCACTTCTCTGAACAAAAAAAGAGAAAAATTTCCTGTGTGATTTGATGTGGGAAAAGCCCCACCAATGATCTTCCCAGAGGCTTGCTGTCCTTCCTTCCCTCATGGAATGAGAGAATGGCTTGGCTAAGTGGGACTTTCAGTGGTCTGTCAGCAATCCCAGCTCACTATCTAATTACTTCTTCGCCTCAGGCTTCAGGCCTCTTTTTTTGCCAAACAGACAAGCAATTTCTGGTCCAATTTGAGATCCCTTTTGCTGCGTGCTGTTCTTGTGGGACTACACCACCCCAGCAAACATTTCTGGCTTGACCAAACACAAATTGCATCTAGGTCTATATAATAACCACTCTGCATTCATTTCCATTATGGAAACACAATTCCCTATTAAATTTCAAAGTGGTTTATTGGCTCAGAGAGACAGCAGAGCTTCAGATCACAGAGGGAAGAGTTGCTATTTGGACAAAGCATTATTTGTCTACATAATGCAACTTGATATTTGTGTCTGTAACTGTACACAGACTGGGAGATCAGACTTTGCCTTTATATACAACTAAATCCACATTCACTGCACATATATATCTGGTAGCTGCTGTTAGATTTTGCATTGCTGTCACCATGCTGTGTGTGTCTAAATCAACAGGTCTACAAAGAACCCTTTTTCCCTGATTGGTTTAAGTTAAATTTTCTCCCTTTTATTCTCTGCAAGCACATCAGAGTGACTGGATGTTTCTGCATTGAAGAGCTCTCCTTTCTGACACAATATACTATGTATTAGATAAAGGATGCCCAGTCTGCAGCCTGTGAATCAGCTGTGGCACCCTAGAAGGATTTATGCTGCCCACAAACCATTACTGCTACTCTCTCTCCTAAGGATCCTTATGTCTCCTCTACTGGCTTGGCTAAAGTACCTCTATCTTGGAACCAAAATACAGGAATCACCATTGCCATCCCACGCTGCTGTGGCAATGCACATTGTGAATTGGTTTGTGTGACTGAAAATAATCCCATGATGCTGGGTGTATGCATAGGGAGTGCCACGGCAGCAGCAATCCCACTCTCATGGTGATGGCTGCAGTGAAGCTTCTGAGCCTCCTGCCCAGGCCACTCACTAAAGGTGCCTCATGCCCACAGCCACCGAGTAACTGGACCCCTGCCTGGCTTCATCTGGTGATAAAAGTGCCCAGGCCTTCAGAGCAGCCCTGGTGAGACAAGAGACAGCATCTGAGCAGGGTGGGGTGAGCCTGCTACCACTTCAGAGCCAAGAATAAGTGCTCAAGGAGGTTTCAATCTCGCTCCAGATCTCCACCCTAACTCCAGGGCTCTGAGGTCCAATTTGTTTCACTTTGTGCTGTTGGAGTGATTTGTCTCTACATCTTGTTGAAGTTCCTGCTGCGTGCTGCAGAATCATTTAAGATTTGGCTGCTTCTTTTATAGAGAATTATTCTTTAAGACCTGAAAATGACAAAGCACTTAGAGAAGGGAGTTTTATTTTGTTGGGACTACTCCTATATTTAATGGTAGCCATTAGCTTGACTTGGCTGGATCATGGGATGGGACGTCATGGTCTAGCCTTTCTGAATGTAGTTTCTCACAGAAAACCCTGGGAACTACATGTCTAATGGTATCACCACAGCACACTAAACCACCAGAACAGTGCTCTTTTCCTTGTAACACAGCAGTGCCTTAGACTATGTATTAATGTTTACAAGCATTGTAATTGATAAACTACTTATTTACTCACATAATGGAAACTGAGCATGACTACTGTACGATTTTAAAAAGTTGTTTTACCTAGGCAATCTCCTCACCTGTCTGAAATCAGCCCTGTTTGGGAGACAGACTGAAGCACATTTTTACCAGCTTTTATGAGGAGGAAAAAACGGTGATGATGACCTTATACCTCACTGTTAATTCATCCTGGTTCAACCACGACAAATTCCATGCAGCTGAACTCCTTCCAACATGTAGAATAATATGTTCTGAGCTATGAAGCTCTTGTCTTGCTCCACAAAGTTACTGTGTAGGTTAATGGCCATTTCTTTCTCTGGCTGCAGTGATTTATGTAGCCTGTATCCATATCCATATCCATATCCAGCTCCTACAGCTTTGCTGTAGGATACTGATTGTAGGTCAGATGGTGAATGGGATTGGGAACTGATCGAGGTTAAGAGTGACCACTTTTTATGGCTGGGTTGCACTGAGCCAGTCTGACCCCTTCTCTGGAGCAGTTTCCTTCCCGACCACACGAAATTATACCAGGATGGCTGAGGAGGAAGGGGCCCAGGGGAGGAAGTGAGCAGAGATGGCAGGATTGCAATGGGGGAGGAGGGTGCTGAAGGCCACTTCAGCTGATACTGCTGCCAAAAGAAATGTTCACTGAATCACAGCCCAGTGGCATGTCCAGCCAAATCCTGTGGAAGTTCTCAGTGTCAGGGACAAAATTCTGCTTTCCAGCCCAGTGCATTTGATGTCATTTATTCAGCTCCCAGTGTGTTGGGCAGCTTTTGGCACAGTGGTAAGGCATGGAGCAGTGGGTGCTGAAGGGGGAAGTGCCTGGTGCTGGATGGTAGAAACCCCAAACTGAAGGCAAACTGCAGCAAAGAACATGCTGGTGAGAACATGGTCTCCTGTCTAATGTCTAATAAGACATTTCAGCAGAGGAAGATTTTAAACTGTGTCTGCTCTTCAGCAGTCACAGGTCTGGGTCTTACATTTTGATAGGGAAGGAAATTGGGAGAGCAACCTCTCTCTATGAGAAGAAACAGCATGGTAAGGAACCTTGCTTTGTATATGTCTCCCTCCTCCCGTACTCCGTATTTCCAAATACTAAACCAAGACTGAATTACTGCACCATAAAATGAATTGAACCCACTGTGACCTGAAGACTGGTTCAGTTTACAGCCAAGTCCATAATCCAAGAAGCACAAAGGATCAGCAACGGGAAGAGAAATAAAAGTGCAGAGCAGAAGGAGTCAGCAGGTAGTCCTTAACAGCCTGCTAATCACAGTGAATAATTTATTACAGCAATGCCACTGAGACTCCACTAGCTTTTAAACCAGTATTTCCTGGAAATGGTTTCTGCTCCTTTTTTTATCATTTGTAAATCTGAAATCTTTTATCCCTGTCTGCAATGCAAAGGTGTTTCCAAAGTCCTAGGAAATAATGAGGAGCCCAATGAAACATGAGTCCAATACATTTTCTGGCCTCACTTGATTTTGGATGACCTAGAGAAAATCCACCCCCTTCTGAATACACTCTGTGGATCAGCAGCATGCCAGTGAGAGGAGTGGGACACATGCTCCATACCTCTGACAACAGAAACCAACTTGGTGTCAAATCTAACACCCTCCTTGAACATGAGGATTTATAACCCCTCCCAAAATCCTCTTTGAAAATAACCAAATCAATGTTAAAACCCTGGATGGAAGGTCACACTTGTAGTCCTATCTTCAATCCTTCCAAACTCATGGCCTCTCATGTGGCAAGGAGCTGTGCAAGTGAATTGGGCTCCCTGTAACTAATTTGAATTTCACGTTTCTTTTGCCTTTTTGACTATCCCAGTGTTCTATGATCAGTTAGGACAGAGAGCAATTTGTCAGCTTTCTCCTCCCCATCATTCACTAATTTCTGTACATTTCACATCAATCCTTACTTTATGTTTTTTTAAGTTACTGGTCTGTCATTCCTTCACCACAGGAAGCACAAGTTTAACCACTCCATCAATGCAATTACTGACTTTAACAATGCTTCATTATGCCCTAAAGCAGAGAGGATCTATTTGTTCTGCAATAAAGCAGCTCTTAATTAGGCTATTGCTCCCCCTGTGTAAATATCTCATTTTGCCTCTGGAATTGGGAAAGTTCACTCTATCTCTTGTTGTTTGGAAAAGGCCAAGTGGCACCAAACAGCAATCTTTCACTTTCTGGACACAGTTAATGTGCTGAATACTTTGCTCATGCTTTTAACAAGCAGGTGATTTTTCTCTGATCAGGCACTTAGAACTACTGACTTGAATTGTGCTCTGCATTGCTTGGTAGGATGGATCCAACTCACCTCTTGTTTTTGCACGTTTAAATGGGAAGTCAACCTGTTGCCTTTGCTTTGGATTCATGACGACACTACAAACTACAGATTAAATTCTTTGTCATGAGAATCCACAGACTGTTGCAGAGACTTTATGGCAAGGAACAGAGCATTTTCACAGCACGCTTCATTTAATCTCAGAGAAAGGGTAATGCTGAGAAGAAATGGCAGAAACTGGTGGCTGTCACAAGGAAATTTTTTGTCAAGTTATGTTCATGGCTGAGTTTTGTGATGCCTCACATTTTATCTTATTTCTAAAAGCCTTTATTCCCTTTGAGTTCTTTTCAGTAACCAGATAATGTGAGCAGTATTAATGTTTATGAGTCTGAGAAAAAAGGCTCACTTTACATTTCACTGCCACTAGCTTTCTATAGAAGAAAATGAGATAACACTATGTACACATATTTCTTACAAAGCAACTAAACATTACCAGACTCTCCTTTAAGGTAATTTTATTTTTGGTGATAAGTTAAAACATTTTCTCTGTCTGTTTATCTGCCATATGGAAGTCCTTTGGCTGACTTTGTTAATCATTCACTCTTCAGCCTGGAGTTAATTGTTTACTAACTGTTAAGATGTGTGCACTAAAAAATGCCTTTGGGCTCTTAAATCAGTGGGAATATCTCACTAGAACAACAGAGATATGCCTAGTGCTACTAGTTGGGTGTGCAGATCTCACAGCTCCAGGGTATGCTGCATCTCTTGGTGTACAGCTCTCTGGGGATGGGGTGAAGTCACATCCCTGTGTGCTGGTTAAAATGGATACACACCACTCACAGACAAATGCTTACACAGCGGGGCTGCAGTGCCTTGTGCTTTCTTTCCAATTGCTCTGCAATTCAAGCAAAAAACACTCTAATGACCCTTTTCTGAAAATGATGGGTTTGCTCTTTTCACAAGAAAGGGTTTGTAGAAGCTAAGTTTAACATGGAGGGAAATGGATTCTGTCCACCCTGGAAGTGGTGAGCTGCTTCTACGCAAATGACACTGGTTCTCCAAGCCCAGCTTCTAAAATTCCTCACTATATGATTGTCAGGACAGCAGCCATCTTTCCACACTTGATACTCCCTTCTTCTTGTTCAGCTAGAGCATTGGATTTTGTGAAGTATACCCAAACGTTTGCAATTATTTAATACCCAAGAATGAACAACTAGCAGATTATAACTAATATGAACCAAATTTGCACTAGAACAGGCAACATCCAAGAGGAAGCCTTTGGCAGAGCTTGCTGAGACTCTGAGCTAGTCCTCAACAGACAGAAGAAAAAGGATGAACCTCAAAGTGGTGGCTTTGGGTAGATTCAGGGATTCCACAGAATTCAAGCGTAGGCAGGAAGGAACATAAAAATAGAAGCACAGAGACACATTAGTTTCTGCAGTCTAGGTACAACTGCATTCCAGTTTAATAGTCCTGCATTCCCATCTGAACCACCCAGGACTAGGTGCCAGACACCCATCTCAGCTGCATCCCCAGTAATGCTGGAGAACTTGATGTCTGAATGAGAATAGTGCAAGCAAGACTAGGTTCTGGCTCTGTGTCAGTCTCAATTCCTCTCTCTAGTCTCATCTAATTTGCTGACATACCCGGTTAGTTTTCTAGAGACACATGGCTGATTTACTCCAGCAATTTCATAGAACTGTAGTTTGAGTGACTGCTAATGGGATCACCCGAGATAGGTTCAGCTGCCTAGAGTGGGTTACAGTTTTACTCGCAAACACAAAAAGCATGGAAATCTATCTAGGATGACATATAGGAAAACATTACGATCTCCCTCATAAGACAAGCAAGGTTTTTATATGCATTTAATATAAATGTCTTGATTTCAGCTGGTTTCTTGCCACAATTTTCTGCTTGTGTTTTTTCCAAGGGACTTATTCTTCCACTGTAATTTTTCAATTTGTTTCTGGCATCAGCAGTGTGCAGGAACAAAATATTAAAGATCAGAAAAGCCATAATGCCTTTCCCCTTCCCCCCACTAATTTTACCTTGCAGAAAGTTCAGTAAGGTTTACCCCTCCCGTTTGCACAGCAAAGACTTGAACCAGCCCATGCTGGTGCAGTGAAATGAATCAGATACTGTGGCAGGCTGCTCCCAGATACCAGGGTTATCAAGTGCAATTTTACAATCTAATTAGCAGAGGATTAAACACTGTGCCTCGCTGAGGCAGTTGATCTGCTCTCGCCAGAGGGGTTTTACCACCTGTGTAGGGTAGGAAGTCTTTTTACTTGCTCCACAGAAGGTAAAATCACTCCACGGAGAAATAACGAAGCCTCAGCCACTCTGTTCAAGTCCCATCCGTGATAGAAGCTGTTCATTTTGGAATAGCTCTGCCAACAGATGGGGTTTGCAAGCATCATGTAGCAGAGAAATGCTCATCTAGGCTGTCTTTTCACTGCCATGGTCTCTGGATTGTGGCAATGGACAGATTCTAGCCCAGAAATTCCTGCTCTCCTTTCCCACGCAACATTCCTTCACAGATATATGACCACTTCTGCCACAGTTCTCAGTGGTTTATACAAAAGGCAGCAGCAGTGTTTTGGGTTTGCTGGATTTTATACAAGATTTGCTGAGACCAAAAGCACCTAATTCCCAATAAAGAGAAAACCAGCACGCTATTTTTTTAGGGTTACACTCGCAGAAAAGGGATCAGAGGTGTCTAAAGCCCCTGATTTGATGTGCAATGTGAGTGCTAGTGTAGGTTAGTAGGGACACAGAGAGGCTGGCCAAGATTTTATAAAGCTCCAAAACCAACGCTACAGACTAGAACAGCTGAGAAGAGAAAGAAGAGAAGCTGAGAAAGGAGGCTTGACTCTTCTGGTGGAAATGTGTCTCCTCTCACACAGTCAGAGCACCTAATCTCTCTTCTCTTTCCTTCTGATGTCTTCTGCCAACCCTCTCATCCCAAGAGGGCTGACAATAATTGCTATAGATTGTGAAAGGCTGAGTCCTGTCACGGCAGGGCACTAATGTCTTCCAAAGAAATGTTTGTATTCCTAAGACTGACTTCTGAAGGCATCTTTTAAGTACACGTCTTCCCTAGGGGGTTGGCACTAATGGAGACATGTGGGTACAAACACCTAGCCTAGGCATGTTTTCAACTATCGTGTGTGAGTATGGCTTGCCCTGCAGGTAATGATTGATCCTAAATACATGTGTCTTTTAGAAGTGTCTTTTAGTCTTTGTGAAGACCTTGTTACTCTCCTCGTCCTTTCCTTCAATGAATAAAAAGTCCCATTAATAGCCTTCAGTCAATACAAGGTTAATTGATGCACCTATTGCCTCCTGCTGCCTCCTTAGTACTTCAGTTTTCTACCAAAACCTCGATTCTAGTTTATTTTAACAGATGATGCTCTCTGTGAGCACCAGGCAGTGTCCAATTTGAATGTGACCAGGGGAGGTAAAAGAAGAATTGGCACAGAGACAACACAAAGAGAAATACAGTACATTAATTCACTGTGGAAGCTTTTGCATCCACAGAAGAGCTGCCTAGTTGCTCCAAATCACCCAGTTGTGCAGCCTTCAAGCAAGCCTGAAGCCTTGCCTCCTGATGTCTCCACAGGTTTGCAGTGCAACAAACACCGTTGCTAACAGGCTGTGCATGCCCACCTGCAGGGCATTTGCTCAGGGATGAGCCTTTTTATATTAGATGGCACCCTAGGTGGGAAAATCAGAACACACAGGTCTGCCTCATAGGTCGAGCTCAGACAATCAAAACTTCCCATGCCTTTTTTTTAAGGCATGTGTTGAAAGTCATCTTTCCATGCTAGCTTGACATTAACTCTTCAGTTAGGAAAATTGTTGCTTGTCAAATGTAATGCTGGTCCAGAGGAAATAATGCAATTTTTATTTTGTAATAAATGGAAGCAGCTTTCCCGTCTCTTCTTCTCTTTCTCTCTCAGATAATTTATGGCTTGACAATAGGGTTGGCTGAGCACCCCCAATCCACCATAACCAGTAGATGGAAGGTCTCCAACACCTGAGAGGATCAGTCCTTGAGTTTCCATCTATGTCTTATGAACCACACAAAAAACAAAGGTAAATTGCAACATTAAGTGATGCTTATTACCTCCAAAACCCACAACTTTTAATAAATTATGAGCTACTTTTGTCCATTAATTCTTTACAGACATTCAGACGAGTTTGGGAGAAGACGAACATCCTTCAAAAATCACATGAATCAATGCCAGCATCTGGTGTACATCACACCCTTGACTCAAGCCGTAACATGCATGGCAAGCTCAGACCTTGATAGAAAAGTAAACACTTACCTTTCTTGGTTTCACTTTGTCATGGTAGTCATACTGAAAAATCCCCTTGTAGCTAAGTCCTAACCACCACGGAATTCCCTGCTTGTCCTGAAAGAGACAACAGAGGGAGTAATATTGAATAGGATGGTGAAATGCTGGAGATTCCTGTGTTGTTGTTCAAGATGACTTGTTTCTAAGAAGTATCTTTGAATGGGTGTTGTTAAATTTCCCCCTGCTGAGTTCCTGCAAGTCACAAAGCTCCATAGTATTTAGAAGAGATCTGTTTCACTTTTGGCCACGACATATAGAACAATTTAAAATACATCCCATGTGACCAAGTTACTCAAAATGCTGTCAGGGGAGGTGAGGAGGGTTGACATGGGTCCCTTGAGCAGTGGTGCATCCTCTTCCCTGTAAATTATTCAGTCTGAACACTCAGAGATTGGAGAGGAAGGAAAGCAAATCGCCCAGCTGACTTGAATTATATGGAGGGATTTTAGCATTAGTCTTGAAAATGCAGTAGTAATGGGATCTGAGAGCTACCAAGTGATAAGGTCTGACAGGCTTGGACCCAACTGCTTTATGTCTGAGTGTGCAATAAAATGGCCTTATGGAGTAATGGCTGATATCTGATCCCAGTCTCTGCAATTTACTGAGCTGAAGCCCTCAATGAAATTACATCTGTTCTGTTAATGTGATAGAGAATGGCAGGGTAAAACACAGCAAAACCAAAACCCCCCACATCAGGCATACGCAAACCCTATTATGTGCAGTATTTGCTGCCTCATTGCTGCTCACTGCTGCTTATTGACCATGGGGAGCTCACTGGAATAGCTCTCAAGTGTTTGCAGGATTGAACATCCAGCCCAATCCACTACATTTTTCTTGATCTAGAGTAGTCCAAGAGATCTGGATGCAAAGGGTGCTGGAGAGATCCTGTCCTCTGAGAAAAGATGAGGCTAATGCTTTTTGCAAAATAATAATAACCTTACTATTACATCCTATTATCAGGAATAGACTAGAAACGCATCTCCTGAGACAGGTACAGTCAGATATTTGTGTTTTTATGGTACCCCATGTGTGCAAGACATTACAGATGTATAAAAACCATATGATCTGTGCACAGAGATAATGATGAAACACATCAAAACTTCAGGGGTGATAAATGAGGGAATATGCTCTAGGGAATGTGGATCTAGCTTTCTGTATATGTTTATTGATTTCTCTACTTAAAAAAAAAAACAAACCTACACAGCTGGTCAGGCAGGGAACTAATAATAATAATATAAGGCCAGAAATTTTGGCAATAAATCATTAGACAAAAGAAATGAAGGATTTAATGAATACCTGCATGAAGTGGAGAGCTCCACAGAAGTGGAGAGCTGTTTGGGGATGAGAATGTGTTATCTATCTCTAGAGTACAGGACTGTTCTGGCATTAAAAGGATGTACAATTTCTGTATCCATCTACTATCCCATGTGAGGGGAGCTGCAGTATGCAGGTCAGGGCTGGCCCTAGAAAGGTGTTCACGGATCTGCCATCTGGGAAAGGTCTGACCTCCTGGAGCTACAAAAATGAGTGTCTGCCAGAGATGTGTCTGGCTTCTCCCTTTGGTGGTTGTTCACTGGCATTGCCATGCTGCTGACCGTGAGCTGAACGTTTCAGCACAATAGGACTGCAAGAGTTATCTCCAAGAACAGGATTTTCCTCTTTGGAACTGTATTTACTAAACATGCACACACAGTTGAAGTAAGTTTATCCTAGCTCAGGAAGTGAAACGAGACTTTAGTAGCAGTGTATTGTATTCTGAGAGCAGGATGGCTGTCCTCTCTCCCTCCCTCTCCAACAAGAGTTTAATTCATTGAAGGACCCTTTTTGTAGCACGTACCTTTACTGCATAATAATGCACTCCATATGTTGGGAGGGATTCTACAATGCTCATGTAACTGCAAAACAACACAGAAGAGAATAATACATCTGAGCAGCTGAGAGGATGATCTGAAAAGAAACTTTAACAGATAAATAATTATGCCAATAAATACTTTAAAATGAAGCATTGCATGAGATGGGAAACATAGTTACATACTGCATTTACAGTCCTGTATAAATATTTCCTAATAAAACAAAGGTTACAAGGAAATCACTCTTATTTCACTTACTTCACAATTGCTTGACCTCTTGTCTGACCATTTAGTTTCTTGTAATGTTCAATGACTCGATCCTCACTGGAAAGAAAAAGATTACATGTTTTATTTAATGGCATTATCATGACTAAGAATTTTGTCAAAAGCTGAAGAGATACCTCTGTTAACACAGCTGCTGACTGACAGAATCAAAAGATGCCAAGCAAAACCATTAGATGAGGGGATTTGGTGCAGACCAGGGTAAACAAAGGGGGAGTCACAGACTAAGAGTAAAAATGGTTTCCTAAGAGTTGGTTTTCTGGAAGAACCCTTCTTCCTCACAAACATGGTACCTACTTGTACAGACTTTTCTCTCTCTGCATTCCTTTCTTTATCTACAAATGATGTGCATGATATTACACTGTGGGCAAACAGATTTGTGTTGGAGCTGCTCAAGATCTGCTTTGCCCAAACTGGTGTTAACTTCTTTTCAAGCCCATCCTGTCCTCTGAAAGATGGGCAAAACTGTCAAAAATTGGTGGCCAGTCATAGCCCTAAGACTGACAGATTTCCCCTCACTGCAACTGCATAACTGCAGGTGCACTAGTGGAAGTACCGTGGAGCAATCTCTCTCAGCAGGGAGCTGAATTCCTAGTGTACAGAGAGACAACAGTATCAGCAGGTTAAACAGTCACAGGGGATATTTCCAGGGCACTCAAACTCCGGTTTCTTTACTCTTAAAGCACTCGTGCCTTTGCTTATTTTTCAGTTGGACTATCTTGCATTCCCCCAGGCAACTCCTGGCTATGCACTGGGATTTGGTGCCAGCCAAGGCCCATGCCCAACAGCTCTTTAGAGACTGAGATCATTCCATGTCTTAGGAAGACATGAACCATATCATCATGTGCTCCAAGGTGAACCATGGAGGCTGTTCCACACCAGTGGGCCTCTGTGTCAGAGAAAATTCTGAGTGTGTGCCTGTACACAGTGGAGATGGAGCATCCAAGAGAGATCAGCATGACCCAAATGACAGACTGAGAGATATCTGTAAGTTCACTTCTAAAGAATTTCATTAATTCTTCTCCATTGAATGGGGAGCAGAGCTATTTGATGCATACTGTCAGCTGTGCTAGCAAGGTTGCAGCATGGCAAAGTATAAGCCAAGGATCCAATGTAATGCACACAGGACCTGCTCTGTTACACTGGCACGACAGAACACTTAAGTCCTCAGGTTTAAACTCAATTTCTTCTCTTTATTTTGTAATACCAAGGACAGGGAATCTGCTGAGTCCCCTAGAGATATTGTACAGAACTGGTCAGAGTAACAGAAAGGAAATGTAAACTACCTCGATGCCACCTTACTGCCCTCCCCACCTGGCCCTGCATAAGCTTCCAGCAGTGCTGCCTGTCTATCCCATGCCATACTGCATGTGGTTTAGGACAGTGTGAACTGGCATTCCTCTCTCCCTGCACTTCCTGGATCCAGCAGGACCTCCTTCTGGTTGTCCACTATGTGGTAATCCTTTCCCAGGCAGAACTGAAGCCATTTGTATTGCTAGACAGCGTGAAGGAGCACAGCAGTGTGGGATGATGTGGTAGATGACCTCACCACAACTGCTCAGAGATGCCCACGGGGGCTTTTGTGGAGAACTGCAAAGCATTGCACTAGTCCAGCTTAACATGATGGCATCTTCTCATTGCTGCCTTCCCCATTTGCATCCCTGTGCCAGAGAGGACAGAAGCTCTTTTAGAAAGAAAGCCAGAATTTCTGGAGCCAAAACATCTTTTAGAAAGAAGAGGCACAGGGAAACTGAGGATTGTGCAGCCCTAATAATGCAGAGAGAAAAGGAGAGAACCAGAAATGCCAATGTGGGCTGCACAGACCAATTCAGAGACAGTCTGTCGGATTGCCAGCAGGGCCAGCTTTTTCCACACAAGCCTGTCCTTTATCTGAGAGTAACTGTATTCCTTACTCACTCACCAAGTGGCTTCCCTCGCTCATCCTGCAAATATAAAAGAGCCCTTTTTGGGGCAAGGTGATGTCCCACCAGCAGGCCACAGCAGGAACAGGGTACTGACTGAGCCAGTGAAAAATTACATGGGTAAAGGAATAGTCCAGCTCTCATGTCAAATCCCTCAGAATCATTTTAGTGCTTAGAAAATTATCTGTAAGCTGTAAATTCTACAGCTATGAAACCATATTCAGCACACTGATCCAAGCAAGTACCACAGATGTTATGGGTGTGCACACGAAGGCAGAGCCCAGGTCTTCTGCCATGATTATCATGAACAGGATTACTTTTGGAGCAATAACTGAATTACATGAGTGTTCAGTATTGGAAGATCTCCAAAAAACATCATTCTTAATAAAAAAGATAGAGAGAGAGGGCTTACAGCCCTTTGAAATTGCCTCTTAAAACCATGATTACATGTGGATGCCATTCCTCTGTCTCAGACAGGAACAAACCAGGAGTGACTTCTCAGAAAATAATGGAGTTTCTCCAATGGAAAACACTCCTAGTTTTATTTTCCACTCTGTGCGGTTTATTGCACAGATCAAGCTCTCATATTGCTGCCATTCAAGGGAAGGATAGATGTACCTGGACATGTTTATTATTTAATGTGATTCTGGATGTGCTCTGCTTTCTTACAAATTATTATTATAAAATAATTGATATGTTCCCAGACCATACTCCTTGGGTAGGGAAGCCAATCGATGGCCCATTTCCTTCAAATGGACAGATCAGATGTCAGGGAGCCTTCCAGAACAGCAGGAGGAACAGTTATGTTTTTAACCCATGCTAGAAATGTGGGATAATCCAGGCTTTACCCAGTTCTTCTAAAAAAATGCAGGCAATGCTATACCTCCATTGCTCTGTTAGGACACCAATGATCCTCCTGTGTAAAATGTTTTGTGCTCTACAGACGTTAAGTGCCAGGTAAGTATCATCTTTGTTTCTTCTTTCTTTTGGACAAAAAATATAAAGCCTGAATTATCAATCAAGCCATATTTAAGAGTAGGATCTGTGGTCTTTCACCTTTCTGCAGCACTGGGCTTGTTACTGGGGAAAGAAACATGTACTCCAGGGCACGATTCATCCCATCTATTTTGGATGGGTTCCTTAGGAGGAGGTTACTGTTGCTTCTCTCCACTGAGAGCAAAGGGAACTAGCCCAGATAGTGAGGTCCACACTGGAAAAACATTCATGGTCAGAACAATCTGTGGGACAGTCCCTCCTCTAACAGTTCTCTGAACTTCCTTTTCCTTCCCACTGCCCTGCACAAGAAGGATCATCCAGCACAGAGGCTGCTTTCTGCCTCCAGCCCTGGGCTGGAGGGTTAAGCCCAGCACGTGCCAGGGAAAACAAGCAAAATCATTCATGGGTCAGAGGGAGCATTAGCTGAGCCTATAAACATGCTCCCCTATAATTTCAGCTGTTCATCTCAAGGCAGCTGCCATGCTGCTATTGACAGCTGGGAGAGTGCTGGGACACTGCTGGGACCACCAGCTGACATCTCCTCTCCCCCTGCTCTGCCTTACTGCTGTGTTGGTGACACAGAAACTCATTCACAGCGCAGGGCTGGCAGAGGATGCTAAACTAATGTGGAGACAGAGACACCGAGGCTGCTGAAGCAATGCTGTCTGTTTGCCAGCTCATAAAACATTTCCCCCCGAAGCTGCAGAAATTAATACATGGATGATATCCTGCAGCAGACCACTCTGATAAAGATCTTTAGAACTAACAAGAAATCCCTCCTGTCCCAGCAGCTTATAGAACTGGACAGTAGGCAACTTGCAAGCAAATGCAGACCTTGAGTTTCTCATCATCAGATCCAGATTTTCAAAGTTAGTTGTTCCCTCCCTCTCTTCCCATCACACTGAGCTGTTTTAAATAGCTGTCCACTCACTGCTGTTCCTTAGTGTTGTTCTGTTTCTAACCTGATTTATCCATTTTGATTACATTCTTGAACTAATGATGTCTTTATTTGCAGTCATATGCTGCCCCATTGAAGCCACCAGAACCTCTTAGGCCAAGGAACCAAGAGCAGGACCAGGGCCTCACGTGTGTGTTGAACCAGAGAAAATCACTAAATAGTGATTTTAGGCTGATATTTTCAGAGGTGGATTTTCTGGCAACACTGATGGTTTGGGCTGCTGAAAACAAGCTTGCATTCAAAGTCTGTGGGAACCTGGGAGAAGTCTATCTTCCCCGTGGTCTGTTGAAAATCCCATTCTAGCATCTACTTTTGTGCTGTTGCATCTCCTCTTGGCCTTATTACTGACAAGCCCACTACTGGGCTGGCTTGTTGGGGAGAATCTGAGTTGAGATAAAATGCAATGACAGCGGCTGGAAAGGAGCACTGTGAGTCAACACGTTTCTATAAGCTCTCTCCAGTCTCTGTGATTAGTTTCGTGTCTGTTTTCATGCATGGGCAAGAGAAATCAAAACTCAGGGCCTCAAATCCTGGACTGCGTGGGAGGACCAGAAGCTCAGCTTTCATTTTAAAGAAAAAGAAACACAAACCAACCCACCAAAAAGCCCCTTCTTTCTTTACCAGTAATCACTGATGCCAAAAGACACCTGAGAACAAGATGTGCAACTGTTTATTGTGAACCTGGAGAAAGCTGGAAGAGAATACAGTGAAGGAAAGGGCCTACAACAAGGGTAAGGAACCATGAGATTCCAGGAAGATGGAATCAGAGGCACAAACTGAGCTGATCAGAGAATCCAGGACTCACCCTACTGGTCTTATGACATTTTGTAGGCATAACAGCTGATGCTTTTTCATGTTGTGTGATGGAAATGTTATATTATTTAAGGCAGATCTATCATAGCATTTTGCTGTGTGTATCACCATATTTACTTGATTATCCATTTTATTATCTCTTAATCCATTTCAGCTGATAAAAATATGGTACAAGTTCTTCTGTTTGTCTGTTTTAAACTAACTAGAGCCATTAACCATCCCACCTTTAATGTTTTAAAAATTTCTTTCCAGAGCTGGAGATTCACTTGTCACAGCTTGTGCTAATGCCAAAGAGCTGCAGTACAAAACTGCTCACAGAAAAGGATAGGATGAAATCTGCATCCAGTATACAATCTCCATGAGATGCAGAAGTGTCAGAGAATACAGTTTTAAAAATCCGCTCCCTTAGGTCACTGAGGTTTTGAGGCCTTTTGTCTGGTTCATCAACAGCCACTTCCTGAGAGCATTAAGTGTTTCAGAGGGTGTTTAGGAAAAAGCCATCATAAAAAAATAATGAACTACTAATGTTAAAGAAGTCTCTGAGACCTGGTTACTGACATGAAATCACAAGGGAGTCACAGGACTGTAGCCTGTGATTTTATTACCCCATTGGCAACACCACCTTCCCAACCTGTGACCTGTTCTCAGTCACATGAGAGCCCCCACAAAATTAAGTACAGCTGCAAGTGCTGTACCTTGTGTATAAATGCAAATACTCATATTTTGAGCACAAGGATTTTACATGGCTCTTCTTGCTGTATGGCGCTTTAACAAGACCTCAGGCCATGTTGTTGCTGAAGGGTCAGATTTGTGTTCCCTGTTAATGCCTACTTGTTCCTACCGTTCCTCTTGTGATGGCTTTTAGCTTGAACCCCCAGTCTGTCAGTCAGCCAAGCCACCTGCAAATGTACTGCTTTTGAGTGTATGGAGTAGTTTTTGGGAAAAGAGATACTCCTAAGAGAAAGACCATTCATGTTCAATGAAATGGCAGCCTACATTTATCATTTTTCATGCAGATTTGATTTGGTTCTTAGAGAGAAACGCCAGGAGATTGTGATGATCCACAGTTTTTATGTCAGTGATCCTAACTTCAGATGGGGACTCCAAGTCTCTTCTGAAATTCTCAGAAAGTGATTAGGAGACCTCATGATGAGCTTGCCTATGGCTTGACATGAGGTACAGTTAATTCCAGCATTGTAGCTGTGTTAGGAGAAGTGGAAGACCTTCTTGGCAAAGGGAAAAACTGAAATCATAACGTGTAAACTGATTTGTTTCCCCCTGCCATCCTCAGATTACCAAGACGCAGAAATTAGAAGAGTAGCAGATAAAGAAGTTCAATGCAACCCCCAGGGTTACAGTGTAATGCTTTAAAGACAAACATGAAAGAGCAACAAGCAGAAAATCAAGTGAAAGTATCTCCCCTTTAATGAACAGTCTTTCCCCAAATTCCTTCCTATTTGCACAGATAAAAGGGATATGCAGGGTGGCACAAAGAATCTATGTGTGTGGCATATAAAATCTAATTGTGATCTTGCTCCTAGCCTGCGTTTATTTTTCAGTGCAAGAAAGACAGAGCAAACAAGCATCCACCTCCAAACATCATCGAGTTCATACAAAAGGAGATGAGTTCAGCTGTGCCATACAAAGAGGACTTGCAAGATGAAACTGAATCACTCAACACAGGGCAGTGCAAAACATTGACATTTCCAATTGGGAAAACTCTTTCACAGATGCAAAGTGCTGGGAAAGTAAATGGCACATTAGGCCTCTTGATTTTATCAGGACATTTGCACACTTAGAGAGGATTTTTGGCCACACATTTGGCAGATGGGGAAACTGAGGTCCAGGGTGGTAGCTTTGCTTGTGTCAACTCATGCAACGAGCTACTGGCAGACCCAGAAGGCAGGAATCCCTGCATCTAAGTTCTACTCTCAGACCTTACTGCCAGAGCCAGGTCCTGCACAAGACTGCAGAGAGTGATACATTACCAGTAAGCGAGGGAAGGATGCTCCTTCAGCGCTGGTGTTGGAAGGGCTGGCAGCTTCTTTAATTCATTCCTTACAACTTCATTGCTGAAAGAGAGTTCAAAAGGAGGATCAGGCTACAAGAAAACAACCACAATATTTGATATGACTTGACCTAGCTGGCAGGCTGCTAGAGCTCTACATCTGTTCCTTCTTAACAAAAGGCACTGGGGTTTCCTTTTTCTCCTCTCTTTATTTGTTTTATGGCAGCCCAGTTAACTTTTCCCTCTATTATCAAAATTGGAGAGAAGCTGTCCCAGATGGTAATGCTGAAGCACTTCCTACCAGTGACTGGACACAAAAGCCACCATGTCACGTGTCATTGAACAGGGTGCCATGGACATGATCATATACACAAAAGAAACAAGGGGAAGAGAAAATGATGTTTTCAGCTGCAATTACACACTTTTATTTAAAGCCTTACAAACTGCTGCAAAAAATAATTATTTGCTTTCTTAGCACCACAGGTTGTTCTTAACCTCTTGCCCAGTGACCTGTTCTTTGCACATCTTCACTGATAAGACTCCAGTTTGAATTTGTGTCCTGCTATACAAAACCCTCATACACAACCACCTAACGAACATTCTTCTCCCTGCAACCTCCAGTGGCCACAATGGCCAGTTGGAGCAGCATCACTGCACAGCAGAGAGCAGGGAGAGCTCGTGAAATGGGAGGCAGATTCTCACGGATGAAATGAAACCGTGGGATTTTCTCTTACAAACCCCAAATGCCTCCCTTCCCACTTTTAAACACACATGGAATTGTGTGCACATAAAAAAAAAAAAAAAGCCTCAAAGACTTGGGAAGGAAGGCAGTGCTGCTATTAACTTTTAAAATTGTAGAAATACACAGCCAAGAGGGCCAGACAGGACACGGAGGAGTGCCAAAGAATTCATGTTTATTGGCTTACTTCTTACCAGCAAGTTTTTCTGCCTTCCTGTACCCTTCCCTTTATCCTGCCCAAAAGTTGTGGCTGTCCTGGAGCTGCAGAGAAACACCTCTTCCAAAGCCCCAGATTTCCCAGCTCACTGGCTTCTCCAGTGGGGCTGGTAGACAGGCAGACAGGTAGTCTTGACCTCTCCAGCTGCAGACCTGAGATCTTAACATCTGCTAAAGACTCAAGGAACTCTTGGACATCCCAGATCACCCTGGGTTTCATTCTTGTCTCTGGGACAGTCTGTATGGTGGCTTGCAGAGAGGTGATACAGCTTCAGCTGTAAAAATCTTCCCACAGCATTTCTCCATTTGCACATCCCAGCAACAGGCTCTGCCCAAGACCTAGGTGGGTTTGTCTTAATTGGAGTCTGCAGGTTAATTGCTAGGTTGAGCCATAGGGTAAACCACTGACATAAATCCTGGAGCAGGCATTTTGGGCATGTCTACAGACATTTATTACTTATTGTTATGGTAGTTCCTTGACAATCAATTAAGTAGTTTTAAAACAGGACCAAACTTCTAGTCAGGACAAATCTATGAGAGATGCCCAAGTGTCAATTAGGCTCAAATTTTGCAGAATGAAGATGTGCTGAATAGCACTTACAAGAACTGAGGCAACTGCTGCCATACCAAGCACATGGAAAACCACTCTGTAACACCTCCTATGCCAAGCCAAAAGGCTTTTGACAAACAGTGTTTGAACACCCACTCCTGCCCAAATCCTGTGGTCATTCAGCCATCAGAGAGCTCTTCTTTTCTAAGTGCAAATGCTCAAAAACTATTCAGATTTATTCTTCCATGGCAAGTAAATATCTGCACAAGTCTGAACACGAAGCTGCTCTACTCCTTGTTATCTGCTGATCTGGATGCTCTGTTCTGTGACTGACAGCCTAGAAAACAAGTTGTTGCTTTTTAGAGTTTACTGGATCTGCCCCGAGCTGTCTCCTCCACAGCACAAGCATACTCAGCTCTTACTGAGGTTTCTGGCATTTTGAAAGAAACTGGGAGAAAAGAACAGAACTTGGGACAATTGGAGCACAAGCGGCAGTAACTGCCCTCAAGTGAAGATTTTTTTGAGGCTGGCTGCTCATAGAAGGAAGTTGAGAGATTTCCAAAACTTTTCTGGGAAAGCACAGAGTAAGTTCCAAACAGGGACTTTCTGAGCCCAGAAATCTATCAAATAGGGCAAGATTAGTGGTGACTAACGATTCCTTAGAGTCTGGGAAAAACTCTGAGTCAGTAATGGGTCCCATAAAAGAAAGGGCTAAAGTCAGCTCTGCTTTTTCAGTCAATGAGGCTCAAAGCTTGCCTGCACTGTGATAAGGTCTTTTAAGAATCAGAGAAAAAGACATTCTTAGTGATGTTGGGTGGGATTAACAATTATGCTCAGCACCTAGAAAATATCATAAGGGTAATGCCTCACAGCCTCAAAGCACCAAATGTATGTCAGGTAATCACTTCCAGGAAGAAAAAGGTATATCATTCTGTGGTCCATATATTCACTAAGCCTTCTGGCAAGACTTATCTCAAGACAAATTAATTTAGACTCCCAAAAAGATGTTAAAAATGAAAAAAAATTACTCAGGTTGCATTTGAACTAGTGGCCATGAGGTCACTTTCCTCTTGGTTCCTTTTAAAACACAGAACCCCTCAATTTTTAAAAGGTTTCCAGCAGGATCACAAGTGGTTTTGTACTTACTGCCTTTCATGCTCTTTCTAGTGAAATATCTCAGTGTGTTTATTTTATTACTGTATTTAGAAAGTGTTTGTTTAATCCGGTCACTTGTGCCGCATTTATTTTATATTCGGAAGTGTCCAGCCTCCAGGGTTGATATATACAGAAGGGTGCTTATGATACAGATTTATTAATATGCAGGGAAAAGCTCCAAATACAATTTCTCTGTGTCCCCTAGACCACTTTATTCCCCTTGTTCCAATGGTGGAAATGGTAATATTTAAAGGACTGAATAACAATATGAAAACTGAACTGGGAAAGCCATCTGCATGGATTCCTGAAAGCTGATTAGAAAGTCAGAAGTAAGGTTGACTAAGAATGGACCTAGAGAATAGAACTCCATTTTCTTTGGTTTATTCTGGTACTGCCTGTTTAATGAGTCTTGTTCAAATAAATTAATCACCACCTCTCAATATCTTTATCTACACGTGGGGGCAAAAGGCCTGCCTGGCCACTTCACAAACATTTTGTGAAAAACAAGTTTTTGCAACTGGCCACAATAATTTGGAGCAAGATTACATATGCAGTTGTTAGGAAATCCATACATTTTCCAACATGTGTAATGACAATGATCAGTAACAAAACAAAACTGCAGGTTAAAATGGCCAACTCATCTCAGCATGGTAATTAATTCTGTAGAATGCAAGAGGAAATGCAGAGTCTGAGATTCTCAGATTTGACAGTACTTTCCGAAATACAGTGTTTAGGAGCTTTACCATTAGGCTGCAAGAATGCAACCCAGGTTTTGTAACTCTTTAATACATTCTAATTGGTTGAATGTCACTTGGTTACACAGAAAGAAAAGTAAGCCTGAAACTATGTGAGATTACCATCTGCCCAAATGTTGAAATTATTGTGAAATTTTACCTTACAGGAAACTGGCCCTTAGCTTTCCTCCCTTTTTATTCTTTCATATATTGCTGGGCGACACTTGAAGTTCACTTGAAATGTCTCATATTGTTTAACTGGAAGAAATCTAGCAATGAGGAACTAGCTGCAGTGGTTCAGAATTTTGTTTTACTCAGAGGTTTTTCTTTCCTGTCCCCAAACTGAGGGACAAATGATCAGTATATGTTATTTCTTGCTGCTTTGACATACAAACTGTTTAAGGCTGAAGCACTGGATTATGAACCTTTAAAAACAAAGCTGGTGTGAGTTTCCCAGAGATTTTGGGACTGGACTCTAAATCTGGAAGGATTAAGTCAGGGAAAAAAAAACCTCAATTATTTTAACAATATGCTGTATCCCCCCCCCCAAAATTAGCCAGGGCAGCCTTGGTAATTCCTTTATGTAGGCCTAAAGAGAGTCACCTGTAGGATTTGGGGTCATCTAAGGAATTGAAATTTGTCCTGTCCATGCTCTGCCAACCAAGCGTGACTCAGCTCCCAGCTAGAAACCAGATTAGCTTGAGCTAATAACCTTTAGATCTGTCTGCAGAGTACTAGTTTAGGAGCTTTATACATGTGATTCTGTGCCTTTGAAGTCAAAATGTTTGCAGCTAATATTGAAAAGCACAGATCCAATCTTAAGTGTCTGGTTCAACCTGAAAATCAGCTGAACAGGGATACTTCATTGTCCGAAATTCAATGGTGTATCCCAGACTAAATGTAAACCTATTTAAGTCTTCTCAACTGAAGCATTTGGGCATTCTCTTCAGTAACATGAAAATGGCGCTTCTTTAGTGCAGAGGACTAGGAGCTTCTTAAGACAAACAGCTTTTTATTTTAAACCTCATTCTGCCTGAATCTTTATCAACTAAGAGATGGATGAGGCCACTCACAGATCAAAACAGGTTCAGGAACTCAGGGTTTCTGATGAGCTTGTTTTTGAAATGAAACACACATTAGAAATGGAAAGGGGCTTGAAAGATTTGCTCACTATAGGTGCTATTGTGGCATTTTACTTCAAGACAGGTGAGGGTGACTCAGACTGTGCCCCAGGCTAGCTGGTAGTCACTGTGAGGCCCAAGGTGGCAAGAATCAGTGATAACAGATTCATGGATGATAATGCCCTACCAAAGGATTGTGTTTGAAATGACACGAGCTGCTTTTGGGGAAAGAGGAGTACTCTGACCATAGCGATTATTCTGAGGTATGGGATGATTTCCTCAAAAGCAGCAGTGGGAGCTGCTGTCACTGAGGATGTATCAGTTCACAGAGACAGAAAGCTGACTGTTAGGGTTTGCAAGATTGATTTTCTTTTTTTTTTTTTTTTTTTTTTTTCTTTTTTTTTTTTTGTGTTCCCACGAGGCCGAAATAGCAGACTTGCAACTGCATTGAGGAGTCCTGAACCAGCTGCAGATCCTCCACCTGGCTGCAGTGGGGTTTGGAGGTAATCACACTCCGGCCACCACAGGCAGGTGCCAACACGCAGCTGGAGCTGTGACAGTTTGGCTTTGACTATCCCAACACCTGAGGTGATCTGTAGTGACTCACAGGAAAGCTCCCATGGGCAACAGCAATTCTCCCATCACTACAAATGAGCCACTGCTTATGCACTTTTCTGGACTGGGGCCAGAGAGAAACTTGTACTCTCACGGGCTATAAATCTGATGGTGGCAGTAGACAGGACAGGTGTGGGAAAGCTGCAGACTGCATTCCAAGCATGCAACCCTTTAGAATTAAATTGTTTCTTCAAAAACAAAGCAGGAGTTCAAGAGTTCAGCCTTCACCCAACACATGCTGTCATGCACAACATATAATTTTTAAATCTCAGCAGCAAGACAATCACAACTGCAAAGCTTCTCTGTTTCAAAGAGTAGCCACATCTACTTTAAACAGTATTTCAACATCAACTCACTTCAGACACTGAAGCCAACTTTATCCCTAAGAGAAGTCAGAATATTTGCCTTCATCTGCAGTTCCTCTGGCTGGCCCAAGGCTTAATTTGCCTGCCAGATTTTACACTGCTGATATGATAACCACAAATCTCAGCAGGCAAAAATCTTGACCACAACAACCTCATGTTGACTTCAGTAGCACCTGGATCTCATCCAGCACATAAACCCATGTCAGTGCACATTAGACTGGAGATGCTGGACCAACATCCCTGGAGATGCCATATCTTCTAGACCATAAAGGATCAGGGTAGCACTCTTCTATCTTCCTCCAAGAATAGGCTTCAAACTCTCCTAATATGGCAGATTGCTTTGTCATTGAAATCCATTTATAATTAAGATCTCTGGCAGTGCCCGGAAGTTGTTATTATGACACCCCTTCTCTGCCTGACTTGGATGTAAGGAATTCCCCCTTCCACTTCAAACCATTGTGATCCACAAGTGAAAAGAACTCAGAGCTGTTTTAATGGGCCCGGTGATGATAGCCACACTGATGTGGCGGCAGCAGTTAACACCATGGCTTGAGGTATCTTCCGTGCCCACAGAGAAGAATCCTCATTTCTCTGTTGCTAGAGAAACATGCTGTGATAAGCTCAACCATTCCTTTTACAGAGGACATCACACAACTTTTAGCAGGGATACTTTCCACCATCTGTTTCCATTGCTGGTCTGGAAATGAATACTTGAAGATAAAATGCTTTCAGTTCTACTACTCTATCTGATTCCTTTCTGTACCGTTTCATAGCCTAAATGTACACTTTCCGAGTGTGTTTTCATCATATCCAAGACACTCTGGGAAACAAATACTGCTCTTCTTAGCAAAACCACTGGTTTATCACAGGTTGGAATGGCAAAACTTTGCTTGGCCCAACTCTTCTGGACTGAGCACTTGGCAGTGCATTGAAAACCAGACTGAAAAGTCAGAGCCACATGTACTCCAGTACCCCCTAAATAAACAGTGCTGATAGCCAAGTTATTCCAAATCGGGCAGAAGTAAAAAATGAAGAAAGACTGGGCTTTTGTTTCTGTGGCCAGATGCATGTCAGGATTTTGCAAGTTGATTAAGGTTTTGAGAAATGATAAGGCAGAGCTTAAACCTCCTTTTAGCAAGGGCTACCTTATGTCATCTCAGATTCCACAATGGGCAGGTGATATTTACAATGCAGTTCCTTTTCACTGAGTTGTCACAATCTTAGCTGGCTAGAAGTTCCAGACCCCCAGAAGGTCAGAAAAAGTAATATATGGAGGATATGAAATTCTTAGTATAGTCAGTCCTCCTGAGCTTCACACTAAGGACTTTCATGTTTCTCACATGAGACATCAAACAACCATCTGACCTTTGGTTGCTACTAATGTGTAAATCACAGACAGTGTCAACTTCTAAGAAAATTCTTGAGCATTTCATTAACAGTCTTCTGAAACACCAAGTACAGTCACCTCTTTGAATTTCTTACAGTAAGTCTGAAGGCTCAAGGGATAGCGGAAGTTCAACAAAACCAATTATCAAATTTGTGATTTTGAGAACTGTCCAAATTCAAACTGAAATATCAATTAGCGATGGAATTTTAATGTTGCTCCTGGCAGGATCTGTGATGTAACAGTGATTTTAGAGTAATTTCCTTAGCAATTTCCTTCCGAAGACTAGTCTATTTCCTGAACTTCATGACCACATAATGAGATTTGTCAACAACAAAATCACAAACAATGCTGTTTGCAAGGCATGCTCTGGTCAAAGGTTGTGTTTGGTGAAGAAATGATGTCAGGAAACACAATGTCTATGTTAGCCATGCACACATAATTGCATTGCTAACACAGGCAATCCTGTTGCTACACAGCTACAACTGAGTTGCATGTCTCACACAGGAATTTTACCAGTTTTATTCTCACAGCACACAATGGCAAAAACTTTTTAAGTTCACCTACCTTGAAAAATCTCCCTTTGCCTCCTGTAAAACAAGAAAGAAAAATTAAAAATATATAATTAAAGACAGAAAAAAAGGAGAAGAAAAGCCTGTTCAAGATTTTCCATTTGCAAAATTCATTTAGCAGCAATTTCCTGTTGTAATTGATTCCTCATGTATTTTTTGGAACCGGTATCTAACGTCAAGTGCCATGATACAGTGAGTTGGGCAGACTAACAAACAAAAGATCCAATAGAGGGCCAGATGATTCCTCATTCTGCTGTGGATATCTAAGATGCTACAGGAAACAATGCCTGTAAATAAGAATTTCTGGGTCAATGTGGAAGCTACATTACCAGAAAATCTCTGAAATCTCAGTGGCTTTGCAGCCTCTGAGACTGCAGCTCCCCTGACTTTTTCACAAGTATTCTGTCTATTTTCTAGTACATAGACTTTCAAAAAGCTTGCTCACTTTCAGCTTTAAAGGGGATGCAAGACAGTTTTCTCTAACTCCTTGCTGGGTGTTTGGGGGAGTATTTAGCTCCCTTACTTGTACATCTAGATACTTCTACTTATTACCATCACAGCCTGATGTTAAAGGGTTGGATAATGTTCCATTACAGCAGTTAGATTAGTCTTACTGTATACCTGGAGGACCCTCAAAATCTGGTGAGTGCCCTCTGCAATAGATTTAGCACACATTTTGCATTTTCCATTTTCCACAGACAATATGCCTTTCATATGATTCATGCTAAAGCACCTCATTTGCCACCAGCTACACAGAAAGAACAGTGCAAGAATATAATTTGTGCAATGAGGGAGTTTCCACTGCCAAAAGGACTGGGTTTTCTATTCAGATCCTTTGTCTTTACATCCATTCATCTACCCACAAAACCTGCCAGCCCATGTCCAGTGGTGTTTCAGTCCTGAGGCTGGGGTAAAGTTCAGAGCTCTGGTGGTACTTTAATTTGTTCTGGTAATAAAACAATTTGAAATAAGGCTGCAGACTAAATTGTCTGAGTTCTGACAGACCTTTACTATCTTTCCATTTCCCTCTGAGTGAACTGAAGGGCAGACAAGCACTTCTCTGGTTCATAAGAAGGAGTCCTTGAGCATGTCATGATTATAGTTCAACAGAGAGCAAAGCCCTGGCCTGCATGGGTGTGAGCAGACTGAATTAAAAAACTAATTTTGTAGGGTATATTCTTCATACTTCAGTGCTTTGACCTAAATGCTGCAGCAAGAAGTAGAACAAAATGCAGTATGATCCCTTTTGTTTTGCTTGGATCCTGTCACAAACACGGGTTGTAGTAATTTCTGGTTACAGGCAGCAAAGGTGTGGCTTGTTTTGACTGTTTTCACTAAGTTACACATCAAACTACTACAGGAATAAGCGTAACATCCTGTGTTTGTGGCAAGAAGCAATCCCAGCAACAAGGGCTACAGCAGCAGCTCTGGGTCTGGCTGTACAATTACTAAGCACTAAGTTATTCACTAGGATGAGCAGACAATAGATTCATAACCCCACTGCTGCTCCTCACAACGAGCCCGTTGTTTGATGTGTATTCCCCCAACAGCCAGTATGTGATTTCTATAATGTGCTGCTAATTGAGTCCTCCATCCTGACTCTCTCGCTCCATTTTTGTTACATAAAATGATTTTAATGAAGGCTCAAATCCCTACACATTAATTGCTTCTTTAACATGGCAAATGCTCTAGAAGTGCAGTGCATTGTTATTTATTTCTGATGAGCTGGTTTGGCTGCCCACATGGCTCCTCACAGCTTCATGGCTGATGGGAAAAATTAAAACTACAGACTGTAAGAGAGGGGAACAAGGATCATCTGACAATTATGTCTGATCTGCTCCCACAGTCATGCTTCTAAAAAGAGAATTTTCACAAAACCCATTTCCGCTACCCTGAAAAGATTCCTTTCTGGGAACCAGATATTTACTAACAGCTGCTTGGTCATTCATTCTCTGACCCTTTTCCCTCTTCTTGAAGAGCAGAACTTTGCAAGACAATATTTTGGGAAGTCTTTGAACCATTCTGCCCATGTTGGAGAATACAAACAGTTGCATATGTAGAAGCTTATGAAGCTCATCAGAGGACCAAACCCCATTGGAAAAACAAATGCAAGGAAAGTCACTGGAGGAAAACCCCATTGCATATGGATTTCACCTAGGAATTTGCATTCATCACTTAGATTAGATTTTCTCCAGCTGTACATCATACTCCAGAGTCTTGGATATCAGTGCTTGTCCAATTATAGCACTTTTCTGTATGCAAAATATTGAGCAGTAGTATCTGCTCCCTGAGTGGGGAGGTCTAGTTTGAGAGCCTTCTGTACCCATTTTGGTAGAAACAATGAAAACTGCATAAAGACATCTGTCTCCTGCAATTGGGAGAACCCCTACACTTCCATACAGCCATTGCGGATTTGCTAAATCAAAAGATTTAATGCAGCATGAGGAAACACCAAGTGAGAGAAGACGGGTGCTTACCTGCAAGATGTATGCAGCCAGTTCAAACACCACTTCACTGTCAACCTCAATGAGTTCCTTGAAAGACAAAACAAGAAAGAAAAAGAGAGTTGAGTTTGAGCTGCTGTAAGAAGGACATACATCTCCTCCTGACTACTGCATGGTGAAGCATGCAGTGCCAGTTTTCTCCCTTGGCTAGGCTTCAAAGTATTCCCTGTGCTCCTGGAGACAAAAGGGAGGGAGAACCTGCCCACTCAGATATGGAAAATGCCAAATGTTAGGTGTAATGTGTTGGTAAATGAAGTGTAACTGGATGTGGCATGAAGGGATTCCTAGGGGAGGACTGAGGAGAAAGCAGGTGGAAGGAGGAGGATCAGGGCAAATTTTATTTTCTTGCGTGATTTAGTGAAATGCATTTTAGGATATAGATTTTTTTGTCCCCAGATGTGACCATGCTTCAAGGGAACACAGCCTTGTCCTTGGCTCACAGAAGCAAAGACGTAAGAATTTGTCTTTGACACACTGAGGTGGTGTCAAAGTCCGCACTGGACTTCCCTGGCCCTTGCAAAAGGTAAGCTCACAGGAAAATGAACCATATTTGCTCTGGCAGGATTTGAGCTCTGGTTTTGGCCTTTTCATCCCCAAGAGTGCTGGGTCTGGGGGTGGTTTGAGAATGAACAGTGACAGCAAGTCTTTTGGTAGATTTTCTCTGCTCCATTTTATAAGAGCCTGCCAGTGATGAAAGCAATCTCGGAGGGTTTTACTTGGACACCATGGTCACATGAAGTATGGTCCCAACAGATCCTCTCAGGATTCTTCTCCTGTGCCGGAGACAGCAGTTACAGAACTAAGGAGTTCAGGCACTGCACTGTTGGAATGTGCAGGATGCAGGCCAAGCATCAAAGATGCCTGAGATGAGAGGCACAAGCCTTACTCTGGAGGCCAAGTGTGCTCTTCCTGACTCCACGGTTCTTGCTTCTGGGAAGCTAGCAGGCTTTTACTGCGATATTGTTTAGGTCTCTATTCTGCAACTACAACTCCTACATTGGCCCAGTAAACTGGGTCACTGATCAGCTCATTCCTGTGGTGGTTTTTCTGTCATATTTATTTAAGCTGCTGTTTTTAATATTTTACTTCATCTGGCAAGAAACGAGTGATCTAAATATAGATCACTGCTGTGATCCATGCTCCAGCCAAGTCATGGCCACACCTCATTTACAAGCCACAATTGCTGCATTGGCTTGTCTCTGGCAAAATCAAAAATAAAGGGAAGAAAATACAGGATCAGATCCAGGTGTCCTTGGCTTTCACCAGTGCCAGCTCTTTAAAATAAGTTTACCTCTTTCATAACAACTCCTTGGGGAGTGAAGAGCAGCTCTGCTACGGGCGATAAACACACCTTTCCCCTCTCAGCTGAACTGCCTGAGTCACGCAGGCACCTGCACCAACGATGAGCCTGTGCCAAGGGAAGTGGCTGGTGCAAGAGGTTGATTCAGCTGCAGGCTGGGCCAGGCTGGGGCTGTCAGGCACACCCCATAGCATGGGGCAATGCAGAGTACAACCAGAGTGCCTGGTCTTCCTCCTTGTCTAGAAGCACCAGGCATGGCACAGACAAACCAGCCCATGCAAACATGTGTCGATGCTATGGCAAGTCTATACTGGCAGGTGAAGTGGGCCAGCACCTGTCCTCTGGCCCCAAGGGTACATGGGGTGCAGTACAGCTCATGACTAAACACTCATCCTCCCTCCCCCAGGCCCAGATGGGGTTTCCACCACTGTGCTGCCTGTTGGGAACAGGTGTGCATCCTTGATCAGTGCCGAAGCAACGCCTGGGACAGAGCTAGCTGGCACAAGCCAAAACCCACGCCAGAATGTGCTGATAATTAAACAGCCTGTCTGATCAAGGGACAGCGCCTGATGCCAAGCCCTGTCTCTTTTGGTAGTACAAATGTGGCTTGGCCGTTCTGGGCAACAGTGGCTTGCTGGTCCTGTGCAAGGGCTTGGGTATGTGGGTTCACAAATGTCTCACTACTCAACAGGGTTGGTGAGTTGGGGTGGTGGGCACAGCCAGAGGAGCACAGCAGCCAACACAGGGCCAGCTGGCAACCCAGTGACCAGCAGCCCCAAACCAGAGGCCTCAATTTTGTTCTTTCCCACCTCCAGCAGCCTTGTGCAAGGGGAGACCTGAGGGTGTGTGTCTGGAGAATCAACAGGGGAAGGTCTGAGGTGCTAGCACAGTGTTAGGAACTACACCTATTTCATACACATACGGCCTTTCTGGACTGCAGGGGAGCCAGGGCTGGAGGTATCCATGGGAAGTCCAACAAGGAAACTTTTGGGGCAACAAGGAAGCTCTCAAGGTTTGGCAGCATGCAACACCACATGCAAGCTGCAGGAATGACAAGCACTGGCTGTGCTTAGGCACTGAGTACCGCATGACAGTACATTAAGAGGAATCTGCCAGGCTGGGTGCTTTCCCTGAGTCTTAGCAGACACTTTGCACCCAACTTTCAAATTCAGAGCCTTTTTTGATAGCATAGCATGGCTTACTGTGGCTGGAAGTCAAATGGGGAAGGATCTGCATGGGAGATTGGGAATACAGCAGGGCTATTTTTGGATAGATACACTCAGCTCGAATGTGCAAAGTAATCATTTCAGGAGAGGTCAGACTAAAATAGACCAACCTAGATCTGTAGGCACTTTTTTTCCTTTATTTTGTTCCCCTCTTCTTATTAAGCTTTCTCCAAAAAAAAAAGAACAACAGTGTAAGCTTTTCCTGGCAGTACTTCAAAAAGGAACTTTCCCCAGGAACCAAAACGTGATGCTCGCTGAGCTTGTTGCTGGAGAGGGCTGACTAAGCACATCTAATTGCAGCTTTGCCGCAGAGCAAAGCACTGCACAGCTCAGCTCAGCAGCCCTGCCTCGTTCCTAAGCACTATAAAAAAAATGGAATTTTCTGGCTTCTGCCGTGCATTTTAGAAGATACAAAGTTAGTCCCTGAATTTCAGGACATATAGATGTCAAGTGAGGCTCCAGATTTGGTGTAATCTACTTGGCTTAGCAGGTCAAAAACATGCTGAGGGTTGTGGGATGGCGGAACAATCACTCCCTGATTACAGCTGTCTTTTCCTACCACTTCCTCCCAGGCAGATGGAGGTGAGTCACAGGAATGGCCTCTGCCAGCACAGAGGGAGGTAGGAGGGATCCTCCCAGGGAATCCCAGCTGCTGACAAACCTCTCCCAGTCCCAGACGTCCAGCCCACCTGGCCCAGTCTGCACACTGCCAATCTCCACCTCAGTGTGGTCTGAGGCTGGTTGATTTTCCAGACCTTGCCACGAACAGCTGGTTTGTGGCATGAGAGGGATCAGCTGCATGGCTCTGCTGTGGGCACTCCTCCAGGCTCAGGCTGTGCCAGGATGCCCTTATCTCTGGTACAGAGAGTACCCTGCAAGGGGCTGCTCTGAGCTGCAGTGCCAGGGACAGCAGCCTGGTCTTTCATGAGCGTACCAGGGAAAACAATTTCTCATTAAAAAAAATTTCTCAGTGCATGGCTTGTTCCTTGTGTACAAGGTTTCTTCAGTGCATATCCACAGACACCTTTACCCCACTCACACATACACCCACAGACTCCTCCTGTCCCACAAACCTGAGGTCACTTGGCTTGTTCAGCCTGGAGAAGAGGCTGAAGAGAGGCCTCATGGTGATCTGCAACATCCTCAGGAAGGGAAGCGGAGGGGTAGGCACTGAGCTCTTCTTTGGGGAACAGTGACATGCCGAGGGAATGACATGAAACTGACACAGCGGGGTTTATGCTGGATATCAGGAAAAGGTTCTTCACCCAGAGGGTGCTTGGACACTGGAACAGCTCCCCAGGGAAGTGGTGACAGCACTGAGCCTGACAGAGTTCAAGATGTGTTTGGACAGCGCCCTCAGGCACATGGTGGGATTCTTGGGGTTTAAGTGTGCAGAGCCAACAGCTGGACTGGACGATCCTTGCTGGCCCCTTCCAACGGAGGCCATTCCATCTTCCCCTGTCCCAGACCTTCCCCTCACACACACGCTCCCCTCAGCCCGGATGATGGCGCCCGCGCCGCACTGCCGCCCCCTGCGGGCAGGAAACCCTCACCGCACCCACTGGGCCCAGAGCGCGTTTTTCACACAAAACCAGAGATTTCCCTCTAAATACCAGCCAGTTCATTATTTCAGCAGTAAGAGTCCCTTCTGCCAGCAACAAGAGTCACTTCCAGGGCTATTTTACCTCCGAACCGCTCTCTGACAGGAAAGCTGCTGCCAAACGCGGCGCAGCTGGAGATAGAGGAGCGAGGGAATGTGTGAGGACGAGGAGGAAGAGGAGAAGGCTCTATCTGGAAGTCCAGGTGTGACCAGTGTAAATTTTGGGAAAGGAAATGCAGACCCAGGTGTCTCAGCCCACTCCAGGTGCCACCCAAGGTTCTCCAAGGCCTCACCTTGTAGATGCAGGACTTGGCGTTCAAGAAAAACAGCTCAATGGTGGCATTGTCCTTCAGATAGGAGATGCTTTCAATGTAGAACCTGGAAGGGAAAGCAAGAGGGGTGAGCGACAAGGGAGAGCTAAGAATAACCACAGAAACGCACTTATTAAATGAAAAATGTGGTCAATGGAGTCATGATGAGTGTACTAAAAATGAACCTTCTTTGCTCATAGCAGACTGAGGCAGTGAAGGAGGCTTGTGCACACTCTAGGATGTGATCAGTCACCACCACCCCAGCCACACCAAAGGAACTGGATCATCAAGTGGACTATTCAGGTTCTAAATAATCTTTTGTTTTGTTTTTAGACTTAAATTAAACCTTTATTTTGTTTTCTTGTGAGCTTCACCTTTGTTTGCCATCACATTTTCACAATCAGCATTTCTTCATCACTCCTTTACCCATCACAACCATTTCTGTGTTGTTAACCTGCACCTCGTAAAATATTCATAGACAGAAATGCACTTCTGGGTTCCTTCCCTGTCCCCTTCAGCTCTGCATAAAGCAAGTTTTACAAAGGGTTTTTTACATATTACATCTATGGTCTCACAGTAAACAACCAGCAGTAGTTACTAACCTTGCACAGTTTACCAGTACCATGAATAGCAACGCTGGGGATGACATAACCAAATTTTTTTTGAGCTGAAGTGACTTCTCAGAACTCAGGAGAAAGTTCAAAGCCTCAGTGTCAGAAAAACCCACTCATTTACATTGGCTGATTGTTGAAAATATTTGCAATTATGTTGAAAGCCCATGATATGTGGGAGTTTATTCAGTACTCCATGTCCTGCCTGCTCTAAAGGTCTGATGCTTTGGCAATGAATTCTACAAGAGCATTGAAAGAACTGACTGCTGCCCTTAATTCTGCCTTGTGGTCTTTTCTGGGAAAAAATGCTCAGGATACTGTCAGTGTTAATGACTGATCGTTCCATACAGGCATGTTGTGTGTTCCTGTAGTAACAGAGAAAGCCTGGATGATTAAGGTGAATTTTGCATTTACTTGGTGTTTTAGGGAAGGAAAAAGATCTGTCTGCTGATGCTGTTTTGTAGTGATCTTTAAGTTGCAGTGCAGTGACAGCAATGCTCCTTACATAAATTCCAGTGCTATCGTGCCTTGTCAGAGGCAATTAGAATAGGGAAGGTGACAGGGAAATGGTGTCTGCATCACAGACTTTAAAAACTCCAAATTCCTTAGAAATCTGGGTTGACATAGGGGCTCCAGTTACAGAGAAACCCCACTCCCTGACCCCGCTGTCTGGGAGCAGACAGACCTGTGGATGCTCCTGGGGCTTCAAGCACTGAAGGGATTGTCCACATCCCACTATTTGCAGAGTCAAGGGCCTTAAATGTAACCTTCTAAGGGGCAAAGGTCAAAGCTTTGTAGTGCTCCTAAGTGCCTTCTGAAGGCTCTTCAAAACACATTATTTCCTGACAGGCAGAACCAACTCCTTGCTTACTAGAGTGGGAGAAACATTTTGTTCGTCTGCTGAAGGGCTCCTGCCTGTATTACCCTTCCTTCTCCCCTTTCAGAAGAGAAATAAAAATAAAACCTGATAAAATTAAAATAAAAAAGAAAAAACAAGAAAACACCAATAACCAATCAAACCAACAAACCCCAAAGCATTTGAATGTAGTGATGAAGAAGCATAAGGATTAAACTTTTTCTTATTTTTTTCTGACTTTCACTGTTTCACCCCCTGTCCTTGAAACTGCCTCTTTTTCAAATAAAAATATACTTGGCTTTAGAAATGCAAAAAAAGGATGCATTAAAAAAGGACTCCTTACTAGATTTGCTCTCTGAGTGCAGCTGACTTTCCATCTGCCAAATTCATGGAGAATAATGGTGATGTTACACATTCTGTGGTCCTTGAACAACCTTCTGTTCTTATCACTACTACCAGTGCTCTCCAAGTTATGATAGTAGGTTTTCTTATTCCAAAGTCAGAAGAAAACAGGACAATTTTTTTCCATTTTGAATCCCAGGGAAGGTTAGCCAAAAAGCTTTTTGTTTCACCAGATCAAACGAGACCATTCTCACCACCACTAGAGAGCAATATTGCATTTCTTAAGGCTGCAGGGAGCTTTCCCAAAGCTTTCCACATGGACACAGATCGTTTTCTGTACAAAATTGAGTCTCCGGGAGCACAGAGCCTGCACATGATACCTCATCTCACAAAGAAAACCCAATTCTCAAGTGATCTCCACAGTGGAGAATAAGCTGGGGAGCTACTGGCTCTCACACATGCACCCAGACAAATGTGAAACGTGCACCGGGAAACTGGTGCTACTTAAAAGAAAACAGGTTTGCAAAGGGAACTCTTGTGGGATTTTCTGTGTGGCAAGCTCAGAAAACCCGAACTGGAGTAGACTACCGTGCCTTCACAATTGCTGCTGTAACAACAAAAAGGGGAGGGAAAGATACTTTGTTTTTTGCACTTATGACGAATTGCTGTCACATCTCCTCCTGTTTCCATCTTTTATGAACACAGTGAAGGAAACCACACTTTACAATGACCAATGTCAATGACTAAGGAGACAGGCAGGAGCACCCAGCTGCTAAGGCAATGAACTAAGCACAAAAATCTGGGTTAAATTCCCAACTCGGACACAGGTTTCCTTTGTGACCTTCACAAAATAATTTAGCTGCTTGGGCTGTTGTGCTGTGTGTAGAAAGTACCCCTCCCTCCTCTGCCCCCCTCTGTCTGTTTTGCCTGTTAAGCTTAGGAGCCTTTCAAGGCATGTTTCGAGATCATCAGTTTTGAGAGGCAGCTCTCAGGTTTCTTTTGAGGACTCCCCAGAGAGCAGCATTCCTTCATGTGGTGTGAAGCTGATGTGTCCAGGATATAATGGATAGGCTGGACAGAGGAACAGGCAGTACAATGTGTCCAAGACCTCTGCTCCACTACCTGCATCTCTTGCAATACACTCAGCAAATAATTTTGCCTCCAGCAGCTCCTACAAGAGGTTCCTTGATAGCCAGCAACTGTGCCTGTGAGAAATTAGTTGTCTGCAGGAAGGGGGAACCCCGTGAGACTTGGTGAGTGTAAAAACCAAAGGAATAATTTTGGAGAAAATTTAAGAGATCAGCCACTGTTAATATATTTCTGCATTCCTCCTCCCTCCCCACCCCCAGTAACTTGTAATTCATCAAGTACATTTTCTAAGCGTTAATTAAATAGACCAGTGAATATTATGCTGGATAATGAACACAAAGTGCCTATCTTGGCTGCTCCCTCTCAGCAGCAGGGAAATAATAATGAGTACTGCAGAAGGTGTCTTGGAAGACTTCAGAAGCTGCTGCATCTGAAACGTTTAAGGCTTTTTAGCTGCGAGGACGTGTCTTGTTCCAATCAGATTGCTCTCTATTACGCGTTGGTTAACTGACAACTTTCTCTGAGACAGCTTAAGCCCCCTCACACTGTGATGAATGGCAATTCCCATCGTAACCAGCTAAGAACAGACTCACAGTGGTGCCTGTGGAAACTCCTGATCGTTGGGTGAGGGGAAATTGGTAGTACCACAATTTCTCCCTTGCATTACACACAGGCCCATCCATCTCCGACTTGTGGCTCAGAGAAATGCCTGAATGGGTCCTGGACTCAACAGGTGGATTAGTGGTTCTTCAGGAGATGGAGACTCCCTGACTGCTGCTGCTGTCTCATCTGTGAACCCAGGTGCATGTGTGCAGACGGGCAAATTCAGCAGTGTTGGGAAGGTGTTTGAGCACTAGTGCTCTGTCCTTGCAGTGGGAATAGGAGAACTCAGGACTGCCAAGCACCTGCGCTAGTGGGGTGCTTGTGTGGACAGTGAGAGAAAGAATGAGCAGTGCTCCTGATCTCCATACACCAAAAGAAACTGTCAAATACAAAATACTTAACATGGCCTCTAACACTCAGCCCTAGGCATATCCTGTCAACCTGAACTTGGCCATCTATCCCCTAGAAAAGGCCAGGCTCTCAGCAATTGAGTTGCTGACTGGGCAGATAGACTGTAACAGCATTTGAGAGCACAAGCTCATGTGTTCACTTCCAAGCAGAACCTGCCAAATGGTAAAAATATTTCACTATGATCTTCAACACAATGGTACTTCAAGACATGACCACAGCAAATGAATGTCTTGTCTACTTCAGGTGTCTCTGTCCTGGGGCAGTGATATCATCATCCTTCTTGTGAAGCTGGAGTCTGGTGAGAGCCAGCTAGCCCAAGAGACTTGTGTCCACATCTTTCCCTGTTGGCTGATCTGGTTGGGATGCAGGACAGAGCTGTCAGCAGAGCTCAGTGACTCTATCAATGGACTACCTCTTATTTCATTATTACAAAGCAATGGATAAAGGAAAACACCCCTTTTGTGCCTCATCCATCCTGGGGTCTGGCTCATTTTCCCTCACCGTGTCATTCAGAACCTCAGAGGATAATCTGAAAAATATGAGGCCATTTGCTAACCAGGAAAAGAAAAATCGCATGCATTGATATAATGGATTTAAATGCAGATGTCATTATATCTAGTGTCTCACGCTAAATGAGTATTCTGAGCAGCACAGGCTGCACAGCTCCTTTTATGTTCCAGCCGTGTTTGCTAATAGTCATGGGTACACACTTTTATGTGCTGACACTTAAAAGCAGACAATGCTCATGCTAAATAGTTGGCCTGTTAAGTGATCAGTCAGGAATGAAAATAAGCTGAAAAGCTCCATTTACCTCCCCTGCTGCATTCATTTTGCTTTGGGTCCCATGTCCTGTCTCCTGTGCCTGTGCCATGCTCAGGCCCACCTTCTCCAGCACCTTGGACTGGTATACAGGGGACAGGAGGCAGCCAGAGAGACCTGTGTCAACTTTTACCTCATTGCAGGGGAAGCCGTAAAACTGGAGGTGAATTTGATTCCAGAAACACAGGGAATTGCAGCTAACAAAATAAAAAGCTGTGAATATTGTTTAACCTGAGCCTGTCCCCTCTCTCTTTCTCACCAGCTGCACTATACTATGAAGTTGTCTGCATCTTTACCTACTGTCAATCCATTTTTCTCAGTGTTTTTAAGATGTTGGCCCACTGAATCCCTAGAAAACCATGTGCCTTGGGGATATTTCCTCATTCCTATGCCTCATCTTCTCCATGTACAAAATACTTGGGGATCTGCTTTGGAATATATAGAGACCAACTCTCTTCATCTCTTTCAGGCTGTATATCCTGGGAGACTTTGCAAAATACAAAGTGCTCCAGTATCAAGGTAGAGAAGGGAAGGAGTCAAGGTGGTAATGCCCATACATTCCTTCCTCATGTTTGCTTACACCATCAAGCAAAAGCACTGACCTGAGTATAGTGAGTCCTCTGCCCCCTCCTCATATGGGGAACCAGACCTGCCCAAGCTATAAAAGCAGCAACCCAGCTCAACATAGTCTGTAAATTGCTCCACTGCTGCAATGTCCCCTGGAGGTTAGCCCGGCTTGCAAGAGAAGTGAATCTTTGTACAAAAAGATGTGCTAATTTTTGTACAAAAGCTGTTGCAACTCATCTTGGCTTGATGTGGTTATCTGTTCCAAATGTGGGTGAGAGCAGTGACCAGATCACAGCAGCATGCTGCCTTCCTCCCCTCCTCTCCCTCAGTCACCAGGGGAATTGCCCCTCAATCTCCTGAGCATCAGCACAGCCCTTTCCTGCTCTTTGGTCATTGCCAGGAGTCACATCTTGGCTATTTGAGGTAACTCACTGGGGGCACTATCTTGTATAACACTATCCCTCAACATCTAGAGAGCATCTTTAATCTAAGGAATTTGGACCATTTTAGGAATAGGAATCCTTCCAACTGTTCCATGTGTTGTCAGCAGCACAGGAAGGTATGATTTGTCTGTCAAAGCTGGCATGAGGGTCACTGATTCACTGACTCACCCCTTGATCAGTGCCATGGTGATGGGACCCCTCATAGCACATCCTTCTGCTGTCCCACTGATGACAGCACATCACACCCACTGGTGTAAGGTATGAACACACAAATTGCAAGGAAAATGGAAACAATGTCTGTGTGGCTTTGACCCAGTCAGAGAATCCAAGTGTAGGCACTGACACAGCTATTGCAGCTTGATTCAAATTAGGTACAAATCCTACACTGACAGCATCCATCATTTCTGCGTGGTACCTATCATGCAGTCTAAATGCTTCCCAAAAGTAGACAAGGCAATGCTGCCAGCATCAACACATTCAAAATGTGGCTCAAAACAATAAAGTTTCAGAATGCTGCTTTTTCTGCCCCCATGGGTGGCTGAATGGAAAGGAAAAACAACTTATTCCCTTCTCTCAACACAGCTCACTTATACAAATATATTCCTAGTTAAGCAGAAAACAGAAATGATGTTATGAGACTCAAGAGCCAGACTGCTATTAAGATGTGTGTGTAATGGATGGCTTAGCTCAGAGCTGTGTGCTAAGTAGCAGAGCCCCATTAGTTCCCTTCCTCAAGCAAAGGTCGGTTTTCACACAAGTAAATCTTCTGACTGGACAGAAGTTTCTCATATCTCTAAAGAGACGCTGAGGAGCAAAGCCTCCCCGCAGGCAATTTATTACACCTTCCCCCGGGTGAACAGAGCAGGGGGCCACCCTGGGAAGACGGCAATAAATTGTCTGCAGGGAGCCTTGTCTTCCAACACAAACAAGGTCTGAGCGGCTGTATTTATACACTGTGGCTGGCTGGGAGGAGGGGGTTTGCAGGGCTGACGGCTTTTGGGATCTTCCCACTTAGCATACACACAGCTGGTACACACCAACCAGCAAAACACGTGCTGTGCAAAGAGATCTGGGCTATGGCATGGACTTTATAGACAGAGAAGCTCACAGAAGCCCCTGAAAGCAGCTTGGTTGAACTGGGTTGATTATGTGGGTTTAATATTCTGGTTTTTTGCTATTATTTCTACAGCATCCCACCAGCAGTGCATGGAGATGTAGAGCTATAATGTGAGCAGGAGACGGCTCTTTGTCACCCCTTATATGTAGCATTAATTCCCTGGTGCAGGGAATTTCTGGCTCAGTACTGATAATGATAGTGGGTGAGGGAGCACAGCTGGAAGGAGCTCTGGGAAGAGACAGCTAGTCATGAGAATGTGGATGGAGCACCCCAAGGTGCTGAAACATCTCAGGGCAGTTCCCTAAGCTCTTCTGGAATGGTCAAGCTCCACAGCAAATTGGTGTCCAGCATTACCCTCCTCGCAGCTCCCCATGCAGAGGGGTCTGCACAGCACCAAGAAAGAGCAGAGAAGCAGAGCAATTGGTGTATATGTAATTTTCCCCCAGCAACTTCTCCTGGGTGCTAACAGATGTAATGAAACTTGGGTGAGAGCAAATTTTGCCACTTCTTTCCCTCTCCCCTGGCTGCATATTTGATGTATTTGATAATCTGATTGTGCGTTTCTCCCAGTCCCTGTAAACCCCTGTCTCACACCATGGGACAGAAAGGGGGCTGTCTGCTCTTTCTGCCTCCTCAGAGGGGAGAGACAGGAGCTGGGCATTCCTCATTCCCTGCCTGGAGCAAAGTGCTGGAGTACTACATAGCCCTCTCTGCTGGGGAAAACCTGGTGCAGATGGAGAAACACAGCCCATTATGTGCGAGACAAATAAATTGCTCAGGTTAATTTCATGTGGTTCTATTCAGCTCTTCCTGCCATGGCAGGCTGCTGTCATCACAACCCCTAATCTGATTTCCCAGAGAGAAGCAAAGCTGAGGGGATGTGAGTGGCATACACAGCCATGGTGTGCTGGGATTGCCATGTGAGTCAGTCAGGGAAGCTGGGAGCAGGATGCTCTGAATCTGCACCCCACAAGTGTCTCTGGCCCATGTATGATGCAGCAATTCATTTCAGTGACAAGTTCTAAGGTCCATCTAGCCCTATAAAGAACCACTGTCTCTCTTCCTTCCAGGGTCAACTGTTTTCAAATGGTCTCTGGCTTCTTCCACTGTTAGCATTAGTCCTTTTCTAATGGAATACAGGTTTAAAGATGGCTATGAAAGACTAAAATAGCAAAAGGCCTCATTAACAGCTGAAATCTGGTCCAATTCCATTTAGGTATCCAGGTGAAACCTTGAAGATAGGAAATGCTTCCTCAACCCTGGCTGTGCCAACCTGCTTGAAATAATAATTTTAAATTTACAGACTTCCCCTGGTGGGACAGAGGGATGCATCAGGTGAAAATGCCTACATCTGAGCAGGGGTCTGAGGTCAGAGAAGAGACACAGGTATTTTAGCCTGCAACTTGCTGAATTCCAAAGCAGTCATCTCAAATAAGTGAGAGGATTTTTCCTGAAAGGTGCCTATTTCTTTCCAGTGGTTATACAGGAAGGCTGCACTAATTAGCTGTGACATAGAGCTGTCTGCCAAGTAAAGATCTCAGCTCTGATGGGGTGAATCTCATCTCAGACTGCCCACCTGTCCCATCTGGCTCGGACCTGGATCACTGCTGGTGCACCCAGAGCTATGTTCCTTCAGGTTAAAGGCAGCAATGACACCCATGAGCTTTGCACTCTGTTTCAGTGCCAGTCTCTTATTTAGAGGCACTTTGTTCTGCAGTAACTTTGGTAACTTGGCAAAATGTCTGGCCATAATATTGAGAGTCCTGAGCCCCCACAGCTCCCATGCTGACTTCAGCCTAGCCAGTATGTATGAACACATGCCAGATGTTGCTGAACACAGGCATTCCTTTGTGAGAATACTGCCAGCCCATAGATACAAACTCTGCCCCACAGTGTATTTGAGTATTGAGGATTTATTTCACATTTTGTTCCATGCCTTTCTAAAAGAAAAGCCTTTTCCCTGTGAGACATATTCTGATTTAGTGTGACGACTTCTGCAGTGAGTTGTCACTATTTAGCTGGTAGAGTTACCCTGAGAACAAATATATTCATTCCTGGGAAAAGATCCACCAGTGGAGTGAATTTTATTTGCTAAGCTTGTTCATATAAATTAACAGCATGACAAACATACAGAAGATAAAGAGATCAGACCCATGCTGGTGGTTCCTTTGCTAAGGATTGCTAATCTCACATGGCCATTGTTTGAGGATGAGAACTCACTGCAAAGCCTGGCCAACTTTAGCTTCCATGAACAAACAGTGTGTCTATGCTCTGGTTCTCTCTCATCTCAAAGTTTTGTTCAAAATGAGTAACTTTGCCTTCTTTTTGTCTGTATGAGTCCAAGAAAAGTGCTTCCATCCCTGCCAAAAGGATGTACCTGTATCTGAGCCCCCGCAATCTCTGTTTACCTCCTTTACTGCCTGGGTCTCCACACTGTACTTAGGTTCTTGCAGTTTACCACAAAGCTTATGGCACAAGGTACATTTTCTCTGTTCGCTTCTGGCCTCAAAACAGCTCTGTAAAATCAACTAATCAGGCAATCCCTCCTTTCCTTCATCCCCATCCTTTGCCCCTCCTGGACTTCAGCAGTGACTCTCATCTGACTTGGTTTACCTGCACTGTAAACCCTCTGAGGCAGGGGATTAGTTTCACCAACAACCAAGCAACCAGGGCTATAGAAAGCCATCCAGGGAAGCTAATTTTAAGATGAGAACTAATATCATTCCCATTCTGTTGCTAGACATCCCTCCTCCCCTGCAAGACACATGGTGCTCCCTCTTGCTTTCATGTGTGGCTTTAGAGCTACGTAAACAGATACTAGCAGAGTCTTCTAAAATAATATTGCATGATAGCCATGGGGCAGTTCATGGCTGCCCAAGAGTTCTGATTGCTTCCTAGATTCCTATGTTGTTCTCAGTGGAAAGCTTCCATTGAAGCACTAGATGACAACCTGAAGACAGGGAGGCTTCAGTAGCTGTGTAAATGTACAGTGGAAGAAGCAATTTCTTACAAACCAATGCTAAAAACATCCTTCTAAAATCCTCCTCCTTTGACACAGTGCTGTGAAATTTTTGGTCTTTGATAACGGAAGAGAGTAAAGACACTGGAGATCAGTGTTCAACAATGTCAAACCCCAAGGAAATGTGTGTCAAAAGACAAAGCTTGAACAGTGCTGCAGATATTTAAAAAAGGGAGGAGAATTTCACACTGCAAAGCTTGTGAAACTTCCTATTTTCGGCACAGTTCTTTCAAGAAGCCTTTCTTAAGGAGGCAGGCTTCCCTTTAAATGTACTTTTAGAGCAGGCTAAAATCTGTGGCATCTTTGGTGGGCATGCTGCCCCTCAACTTTGCTGCAGGAACGTTGAGGGCAAAAACAATTTGATGGTCACATTAAAGGGGAAAATGTTTTCACTGTAGCTTCTTCTCTTCACAAACTACCCTTTACTTTTCTTGCCTGAGGCTTCATCTCTTCAGTAGTTACGCAGTGTGATTGAATTGTACATTTACTTCTACTAGAGGGAAAAACCCACACAATTACTAAATCCTGATGCAGTAAACAGAAATCTGTGTCATGAGCATCTGGCACATCCAGTTACTTGTATTACTGCAATGCTTGGGAGAGGTAATCCAAGAATGCATCTGCAAGCAAGCACATGCAAGCCTTTACCAATGATATAGTAGGTGTCATGGGCACCCAGTCCCTTAAAAATTAACACATTTGTGATTAGGTATGGTACAACACTAATTATCTCTGCTATCTGTCTGATGGCAACAGGGTAGAGGGAGCATTCTGTTTGTGGTATGTTTATGGATGACTCTGCAAGCTGCTGCACACCCCCAGAGTATGAAAATAAACCCCCATCTATGGGTGGATCTCTTTACAACCTTTCCTTCACACCTTGCTTTAGTTCCGAAGCCAGAACTGAAACCACGGGGTAACAGATATGTGGGGCCTTTCCAACTTCAGCCATCTGGATGGAGTCGGTTTCTTCAATTGCCTTCTGCTCAGATCAGATTTAAGGATAGACATGGGAACTCCTTATGTGCTGGGAAACTTTTTCAACTTCTGCCAGCATCTGACATCCACAAGGGAAATAAGCAGTAGAAAAGGCATGGTAAATTAATGCCCATTCCTAACTCTTGAGGCATCTGGCTTCCAGTCCAATCCAAATTGTAATTCAGTGTGACAATGCACTCATTACTGCTACCAGTAAGGGTATAAGCCCAGAGTCAGTCTGGTTTTCACACATACAGACACTGAATGCTGAGTTTTTTCCCTATGGGTTGTGATTCCAGAACCGGAGGGGTCACTCATTCACTAACTGTTACATGGATCTGTATTCTAGGATGTCTCTTGGCTAGGATCCTGCTAGAATGACTGGTCTCCACTGTGCTGCCAACTTTCATAAAACAATACAGATGGCAATATTTATGCTTGTTGAGTGGTCTTTGAAATGTATATGAGACTGGCTCAGTAGCTCCAACTTTCACACATTTTACAGTTCTACTCCTAAACCCAGCACTTAGCCCTTGCCCGGTCAGAGCTTTCCCTGCTTTCCATGGGATCCCTGTCTTAGCAGAGACTTCTCGATTTGGTCCCCAGACAAAATGTTTGATAACTGACTCACTGTGTTCTTAATAAGCATCAACAGTTTTGTGTAGTTCTAAGCACAGGTGGATCTGGATCTCACATGCTGGAAATGCTCAGCTTTGAATCTATCTTAGCACCCAAAATGCAGACTAAGCTCTTCTCTTGGGAGATATCAGGCAAATTCTGGACTCAGAGGGCTTTGTGCAGTCTTGATTTGTCCCAACATATATCCGTACATATATGGATATATATGGGACATAGTAGAACAAAGGGTCTCTCTTCTCGTAAAAAGCCTGCCTTGTAATGGAAGTTAAATGAATGACAATCACTATGTGGGGAAAAAAAAGCTTCACTCAGGGGAAGAAACTCAAAAGTAGGTCTTCATTTTTTGTGGGTACTGTGGAATGGATGAGAGTGATGTCAGATGTAATATAACACTGGAGTAGAAAGCCTAACAGAAAAAGACAGAGTTACGCTGCGCTGGCTTGTTCTAGACATGAGCTATCCATTAAAAGTAAGTCAAAACCCTCAACTTAATTTTGTACATATGCCATCCCAGCCCCTGGCCTCTCTCCGGGCATTTCAAAGCTGCAGGAGCAAATTTGTCTTCTCAGAAAATATCTCCCTTGGAGGCAAAGGAACTCTGTGCACAAAAGCTCTGGCAGCTTCCAGCAGCTTCCAAACACTAACAGTTCCCTGTAAAAATCCCAGAAGAAGTTTGAAGCTCCCAAACTGCCATAATCTTCATTAAAACTTTTATAGTCTGGTCCAGTCATGTAGAAACCAACTAGCTGCCATAAAATGCCATCATTTGCTGTTTGTGGGTAATTCATTGTAGCAATAAGTTCAGAAGGTGAAAATGACAGAGCTGTACAAGGATTAATTTGGTCCCTGACACAACCCACACCCTGGGCACAATCCAGGGGAAACTGATGGCTCACCAGTGAGGAAGTGAGTGTTTTCCCTACAGGCTGCTGGCTCAAGTGGGTTATCCTGGCAGAAACAGGGCTTTGTTTCTGCCACCCTACCCAGCTTGGACTTCCCAGTTTAAAGCCCACAAGTAAAAGTGTAAAGACATAACATCTGATCTTGCCCTCATACAGCATTTCTCTGTGGACAACTGTGGCTGTCAGTGTGGCTACTACTTGTTTACACTTGTGTGAGAAGAGTTTGCAAAGCCAAAGAGCTCAAAAGAAACCTCTGTGGAAGTGTTTGTTTGCCCACAGGTGTTTCTGAGAAACTGACAGCCTCACTTCCTGGCCTCCAGGAAACAGGCTGTCTGTAGCTGTATCCCATGGGAAGGGCTTGCCATCAGGCACTTACCTGACACAAAAGTACAAAACAACCGGTCCTGACTTTTTGGGGAAGTCATGTTCCAGCACCCGGCGGTCCAGCTGAAGCCAGTTCAAGTGTCCCCTGGCAAGAGAAGAGACAATTTTGAGCCTGGCACCAAAGAGGTTTCTCACTCCTCACAGCAATGAGGTCTGAGGTGTTACAAAATGTGAACCAAAATGTGTGCTATTTGCCCTGGACTATTACATGATATTTGAAAAACACACAATAAATGTTTCAGGAGCAGAGGCGATATCATCCTGGCAGTGTTTCAGTCTGTGAATCGAACTGCTAAAGTTCAATCTGTCAGGGTGAAAGCTGGCAGCACTGAGCATTCAGGACAGTCCAAAATGTTATAAGCTTCACCTTTTTATTACAGGCCCCTGGAGCAGTTGTATCATTAAAAGTCTGTCAAGATTTTCATTAGAAATCCTTATGGTTAAGAGTTTCCATGATGCCTGCAGTATTTCACTGAAGGCTAAACCTGACTCTACAGCCTCAGACAGTTTATTTACCACCCACATGCCTGCAATAGCCTCTCTAGGTTTGCCCAGCCCTCGTTTTTCCTTCTTCAGAGAGCTCTTGAAAAACAGCTGCTCCATGAAGTGTTCCAGCTCCAATTACCACATGCTGCTTTTCTTTTGCCTAGCTGGTACCTGTCGTTGTTATTTTCTCCTATAATTTATCTATTCGTGCCTTGCTGCTGGAAGCTTTCCTGGGCAGGAGCTCTGTTCTTTGTCACGTTCCCCACATTGTAGAGCACTGTGTGTGCGTGAGAGGTACTTTATAAATACCATTATTTGTATTACAATCTCTCCCCAGCTAAGATAAAGGCCCTGTTCAATCAGGCACTGTGGAAATACCTAGGGTAAAATTCAGGCCCCACTGAAGCTGGCCAGAATTTTGCCACTGCCTTCAGTGATGCTAGGGCTGCATCCTGTGAGCTTTTGGCTGTTGGTTTCAGTCAGACCAGATTTCACCCAGAGGGAGAGGCAGCCCTTGCCTTCAGTACTCTGCTGTCTAGACAGGCAAGGGGAGAGAGAATTGAAATTATTTGGGGGAGAATCTTGCAGCAAATAAAGCAGGAAATGGAACTCAGACGTCCTGAGCTTTATTCTAGTGCCTATTCACCAGCTCATGCTGATCCTCAAGAATAATTCTTCATTCCACTGCAAGTGAATAAAAGGCAAAAAAAGAGCCTGCTTTAAAAACAAACTTTAAATTAACTTCTAGAATTGCCACAAGCCTTTTGGTGTACAAAAGGATCAAAGCCTGTTTTATCCCCTGCTCTAGACACTTGTGTGCTTCTCTCCAAGATATTTTAACTTTCAGACAGTTTTTTCTCTAGATAAAATTTTTAAACCATTTTTTTCTCAGTTTTTTCCACTTTAGGTAAAGGGCAGCCTGTACTGTGTATTGGGGCACAGATTTACTGGCAGCATGGCTACTGGAAGGGGCTACTGGCAGATTTTCAATCCAAACTGGTCACTTCATATGTCTCCACTGCAGAACAGGCGCTGAGGGCAAGTCTGCCCAGTCTGGGATCAGAGTGAGGAGGGCCATGTTAACTTGTCTGGCTGTGGGGACTAACTAGTCTTGCTCTGGGCATACAGTATGATGTAGGAGATCTCCTCCTATCATTTCAGCTGCTGGGATGCAGCTGCCCAGTGCTAGTGTAGGATCCCTGCATGATTTCCTGTTGTTCAGCACAGATGTGCACTTTGACAAGGTTTGGTTTTTAGAAGGCAGATGCTCCAGGCTGTCAGAAAATAATCCCCATGGGAAGATTCTCAGCCTGGGCACCGAAAAAACTAAAAGTATCTACATTTCCCACTGCATCCCCCTTGTTGACATCTGTGATTTTACCTATTCTCTTTGTTGTGAAGTGCTGTTATGTTGCTTTTACCAGGCCTCAGGAAGGCTGAAATTAGCTGTGAGGGCCACAGTTACATTCATGCTCATCCCTTCCTAGCCAAAGTACAACCTGAGCATTTACCACACAGGCCATGGTACAAAATGCTGTCAGAGCAAGGAAAAGCCATGCTAAACCTGACATCCTATGGTGAACCTGTCCAGTTCCATTTGTATCACCAGTGCAGCAGCCACCAGCAGCTGATGGTGTTACACACCAGTTCCCACTGAGGGTGAGTTGTTGACAGTGGACTTACTGTCTACCTCTATGTTTATTCAACAGCAGTGTCTGGGTTTGCATAACATGCACAAGGAAGGGTTGAGAAGCCATGGTGCACAGCACAAAAAATCACCTCAAGGTATTTCTCATTTTGAAAAGAGTTGCTCTTTTCGTTCTCATTGCATTTTAACAGGAGAAACTGGTTGATGTAATCATATCACATGTGTATCCCAGTTCCACATTTATGTTGCACACGTACCCATTCTGAGTACTGAATAACACATTTAATTGCCACCGAGTTTTTAGGTTGAGGAGTTTCATTAGTCTCATCTGCATGGAGCTTAAATCCAAAGCTCCTTCAGAGGAGGAAGGTCACTTAAATCCCTGCCAGGAGCTAACTGCTCACTGTACTCAATTACTACTTACAATCTTTCATCACTGAGTGCTTCTGCACTGCAGATTGTCACCTAACTCCTTGTTTTCAAGCGTGCATGTGTGGCATGTAGGGAGCAGCAGCAGTGAGCAGTCACTGGTATCTGCCTGTGAATGTGGTCTATCAGGCAGCCAAACTCTGATGCCGTTGCACCACAAAATGCTTTGCTCTGGAATCTGTCTTCTTGTTGTCAGCAGAACTATTCATGGAGCACAATCCCATGTAAGACAGGGAAAAGTATGGGCATATAACCCTAGGCATGTAGTAAGCCTGACAGTTTTCATGGACCAATTTAGGCAGCTTGCACTAGGATCCCATTCATACATGCCCATGTCTAGCTGGATTTCCTTCACAGTTCAATTTAGAGACATAAAGTAGCTTTTGTTTCATTATCACCATCGATTTGTTCACTCAGACATTTCTCTCCGTGCACTCACAAATAATGGTGCAACCAGTTTTGGGGGACCTATACGGAGGTTGAATATTGGAAGCCAGATCATTTCCCTCTGTTGGTTGTACTCATGTCGGCAGTTAAACTGGTGTGTCAATAACAACCACATAACCACTTTTAGGAAAAGAAACTGGGTCCATTTAGGATACAGACTGAGTATGGATTTTGGTGCCCAGGGTCCATTTTGTTGATTGTGTGCAGTAGTTCTGTTTTCTTTTATAAGTAAAGAGTGGCACATCAATGAGAACTTTGCCTCCAGGTGGTTCTGTTTATACAGTTTTACTGCTTAGTGTTCAATTTTCTGAAAAGTGGATCCACATTTATATGTGTTATAAAGGTATTTGGACCAATAAACCAACTTACACCCTTTCAGTGTCAAGGTACTTTTGAATTGAATGGACATTGAGAAAGACCAATTCAAATAATAGGAACCATATAAACTATGTTACGTTTCCATCAATCGCAACAGAAACAACAAACCCTCTAAGCTCACAGATTTTCTCAATTACTTTCAAAGGGGCTGAGAAACTCGCAGAGCCATAAGAGTTTAACTATACAAATTTTGCAACACAGTGGACTTGGTGATAAAGGAACTGGTCTAGTGCCAGAGCAGGACATTATTCTGAGAGCTGCACCCTCTGTTGGACCAGCTGTTCAGCCAGGATGTGGGACACTTGCTCCCTCACTTCGGCTCTGCCACATGCCTGTAGGGTGGAAATAGGCTTCCCCCAGGGAGGGAGGAGAGAATATTCCAGGGAAGAGTGCTACCCTGCTCTGTGGGGAGCTGTGGGAAGCAAAAGTTGGTATCTCTCCATGGAGCAGGTGACTCAGATCTAAAGATAAGTAAGGGACATGGGAAACCTGCCCATGGCCAGAGAGGGAGTCTGCAGTGAACACAAGGGCCACTTGCTCTCAGTGAATGCTGGAGGAGCTGATACTAAGGGTGGTTAGCAGAGATTCATAACCAGCTGAACTAAAAACCAAACCCTTTCCCCATCCCTTTTCAATTCTAATCAACCAGGATTGCTCTTCTGGCTTCCTGTGAAGCTTGGCCCCTCGTGCTGTACAGGGAGACCCTTGTGACCTGTGCTCTCCCACAGTTAATGGCTCACGCTGTAAAACGTTCCTATGATCATTAAAATTGGAGGCGTTATTGTCCCCTCCATAATAGTCTGACAATCTAATTTTAGTCACGCTGAATGCCGTAATGACCCTATATTATCACAAGAAACTATTAAGTTGCCAACGCAAAGGTTGTTCCTATTGATTTTCTTCTAAGGTTGTCATGATAGAGCACAACTAATGAATGGAAATCCCCAGTCCAAATAATTTCTAAATAAATTACTCTCATAGAGCTTTTACTCTTAAATAGAAGAATTGATTTAATACTTTAGTGGCTTTTCTTCTCTCTAAACTTGCAATTTAGCCAAACTAAGACTACATTTATGAACCAGGTTTGTTCTGTTTTAGCTGCTTATGAGTCCCTTCAAGTAAAACACATGGAAACTCAGTGGAGAATGAAGAGAAGGTATTCCCTGAGGGCCTGTGTCAGAGAATTAAAGGGTTTCTTTTCACATTCCTGGCCTATATCAGCTAAAGGTCTGTGTTACATGCCCTGCAAACACACATTAAGAGACTGTTTTTACTACTTTTTGAAGAAAGGGAATTTTTCAAACTTCCGTTTCACATTGCAGGTCAAGATCTGTGATACAGACAGCCCAGTTTATTTTCTGAAGCTGACATGGAACACCTATTTTCAAGACTCTGTCCAAGGCCCCAGGTATATTCTGTTGGCTGTGTTCGGTCAAATAAAACAGTCGCTGTTTGTGCCAACTCTATTCAAAGCATTTTAAAACAGAAGAGGATATACTTTGTTCAAGGTTATTTTCACAGCACTGAAGAAGCTTCAGTGCAAATAGCAGAGTCAGAAAGGGACAGCAGAAAGGCTGCAGACCAGCTTCAGATCAGCTAGGACTTACTGGCTTGCTTCTGGGCTGCACTTCCTTGATTTAATGAGGATGGCCCCAAGTCTGTCATCTGGGCTGGCTGAGCATTTCCTCCTGAAAAGCACCCTGCTCCATCTACAGGTCTGGAGGTGACCAAGCGAGTGGATGCCACCACCTAACCTTTTGAATCCTGCCTGGACAGTGCACAAGCTCTGCCTTGACAACCTCTGTCAGCTTCTCACGCTTCCTCCCTTTGCTAACCCTGATCTTTGCTCACACAGTTAAACCTGGAGGTTCCAGAGGAGGCTGGGCTATAATTGCTGACACCTCCTCATTAGCTTCTCTTGCACTCCCAGGGGAGCCCTGTGCCCACCCAGCTGAACTGAGAGCTGGGATTTGCTCTGCTGCTCTCTGGTTACAGTTTGAGATGTGCTTTGTTTCTCTCCTGTGCTCTTAGGACTGTTAAGGGAACATTTTCATCTCCTAGTATGCTTTGGCTTCCCGGCATGGCTTTCTTGTGCCTCTTAGGCAGCACCCAGTGAGTAACTTACTCTCTCCAAGAATAAACACTGTGGTAGGAGCAATTTCCTCCTCCTGCTTTATAAAAGGCCAGTGCCTCCTACTGTTCCTCCTTGGAGGATTAGTCTCATTAATTTTTGTTGGGTTGGAGATCTCCTACAGGGCTGAGCCTCTCATGTCAATGAGTTGGGATGGATTCTGGGATCTTGTCTGATTCAGGTCCTGCTTCTGCACGTGCCTGTAGCTGAGCATTCTTCCATCCTGGGAGCTGTGTCCTGAGATGGCCTCAGGCTGTCCAAGGCAGGTGCTTGCTAAAGGAATTGACTTTAGAGGGGTGATTGCTGCCGAGATGAATACGGATATGTTTGTGCAATTATCCAGCAGCCTCTGATTACCCAATCCTGAATCATTATTCCAGCAGATAATTTACATTTCTCTGCCACTTCAGCAGGAGAGCGGAACTGGCTCATGACAGCAATACCACTGACTCAGCTATTCTGGGGACACAGCATTGACTTGAAAATCTTCATTTTTAAAAATGATTTAGGTGTGAGAAGCCTCTTCCTGATTAATATACAAAGAAAAAACCTATTGCAAACTAAGGTGAAGTACAGTGGATGTCCATACGAGACGTAGTTCATATGCCAAGGAGAGTGTAACTCCTGAGAGAAAACAGCTGGAAAAATATAACAGGGCAGTGCAGTAGCACTGAGGGTTCACAGTCTAGGACTAATCATAGCCTTTGGCAGACCTCTAATGTTTCTCCATTGCAAATTTTATTCTTGTAGTTTAATCTGGCAGTAGATATGGCCTGTCTTGGGACAAAACCTCAAATTCTGTGGTAATTTGGTCCATGCCTCCCTAGATCTTGGTCTAGGACCTTGGTGTACACGGTGTTTCTACACCAAGATTTTCTGTGAAAAAGAGCTGCCTCTCAGGTCTTTGATTTCTCACACTTACGTTTCATCTGTGAATGCAATTCCAAAGTACTCCTTCTCCTTCAGGTTGAAATGAGATGCCACCAAGTCAAGCAACTCCTTGGCCAAAAGCTTTGGCTGAAAAACAAGAATGAAAGAAAGTGATTAATGAGGAGAATTGGATAGAACTGCACTGTGCTTGAGGAGGAAAACACTATCCGTGAAACTACTCCACAGCTGTTGCTTTTATGTTCCCTCTGGTGTTCAAGCTAAATCTGCAAGGAACATTAGCTCCTTGAAATGAGCAGTAGTTTCCCTCCTAGGTAAATACTAAAAACCTGGCAATTCTGACCTATTCAGCACTTAATGTCTCTGCAGACAGATGATCTGCTGCCTGCCAGTGCTCAGATCTACCAAGACCAGCTCACTCCCATGTCTCTGATAATTTTAGTTGTTAAAGCTTTTTATCAAGGACCTTTGCAAACACAATTCAGACACCCACTCTCTCTCACACACAGTATAGATATATGCTCATAACACTAAGAAAATACATAGTGCCAAAAGATAGGATGTGACAGGACCAGATGAGAAGTAAATGACAGAACAAAATAGTTTCCCATTCACTATTGCTTGTCATATAGAGATAAGTATATATGCTCAAATTCAGGCACTTGGAAGGAAAGACAGGAAAGCAGCACACACTTTCAGAATACTCTTTGTAAGACAATAAAAGCCAAGCTCAGAGAAACAGATGATGGTTCATTACTACCTTTTCTGCAAAATCTTATTTGTCTTTTAACTCTAATGTGTTCTCCTGCCTCTTTGAATTCTCATCTGCTTTGTTGGGCTCCTGTTTTTCCAACCAGATTTCTGAAGTCTTGGTCATAATACAACTCTTGTCCTGACTGTCACTTGTAGGAAAGAGGGGTACAAAGAATTCAGGTAACTGCAGCCTGATATAGCCCCAGATCCCCAGAGATGCAATTGTTACAGAAGCACTGGCACAGCTGGGGTCAGAGATCCCAACAATGTTCCCTGGTGACTGCTTGTAAGGATTTGGTCTACAAATCTCTGTGCTGCAAATCTCAGTGAAAATAAAGCTGTCTGCAGGCTTGACTGCCCCAGTGAGTCTGCCAAGCAGCTGAGTCAGTTACCCCAGACGTGAACCTGTTGTTAAATGGAGGTGAAATGATGATGCTGCGCAGAAAACGCATGGCAGGGACGTGAGAACCCTACTGTCCTAATCAACTGCTCTGTCCTGTAAACACAAACACAGCTATTGAAAAAACCCTGATTTGTACCTAACTCCCAAACAGATTCATAAGACTCTCAGACTCTGAAAATGTCCCTAAATGCAGCACTATCGCAGTATCTGACACAGCGGGGACAAACTTATTTCTCTGTATATTGCCCTGGCATTCATATGAGCATTACAGCATCCTCTACTCACCCTAGTGGGGACATCCAATGCATGGGGGGTTTCTAGGTCATGCCAGCAAAGAAAGAAGCAATAGCTGTGCCTAAATGCAGCCCTGACTTAAAGCAGCCTCTGAATATGACAGAAGATGCTGTGTAGGAGGAACAGCCAGGCAGATAACAAATAGGTGGGATGCAACCAGCTTAATTTTAATTCCCAAGTCAGACGTTTCAGGCACAACCATTGGAGGCTCTGCTGTGACTACACTGGTGACTACATTGACCTTCACTCCTGAACAAGCTCCCAAATGGTGCTCAGAGATGAGTGGACCAGGCATGGGACCATGGTCAGGCCCCCTATCCCCTTGAGTCCCATCAAAGTCATAAGCAGAGTACCTCAGCTACACCAGTCCTTTTGGAGACTTCTCAGATACTTCTCTCCTAGTATTGTGCTAAGTGGGATGGACATTTGCAGCATCCCTGTCTCCTGTAAGATGAACCTCTCTTTGTCAGAGCATTTTAAGGACAAGCTACAGTTTGACTTATACACAAATACTGTGATGAAGAGGCTGGTAAGACTGCCAGATGAATTCAGAGATACACAGGGTCAGTGCAGGTACTTACTGGGGGCATTGGATGAGTTTCCAGCTTAACACCAGACAAACAAGCACAAACTTTTTAAGGAAAGAGAGGAAGAGGGGTTTGAGCCTGTCAATGTGCAGTTTGAAGCCTTGCTTTTCCCCTGCCCTTGCCCAAGGGTTTCTGCTCCTTTGTCTCCTGGCTGGACCAAATTCTCTCTTCACCAGAAAGGGATTCTTCTCAGCCCAAGGCTACCAAGAGGAGTGGGAATGCATGGCAGGACTGACTCCTCCATGGTCAAGGCCATGGTGGGGGCAGCTGGTGGAGGTGAATCCAGGAATCCCCACACTTGAGTGTATTGCGGGCTGGGAGCTGAGTGACTGTCACTGCCTGGCGCCCAGTGCTCTGTGTGACTCAGTTATTTGATAAATGAGCAATTGTGTGGCCAAGCAAGGGAGTGAGCCATCAGCCAGCCTGGCTGGGTGTCCCACCTGAGAGGGCAGGGCTGGGAAAGAATGGTGAAACATCATGCCTCAAACACAGCAGAATTTTCCCAAGCCTGGGTTAAGTGCATGGAAGGTACAGGTTGAGCTTTTGCAAGAAAGCAGACCAGAGCAATGAACAGTTGATGTGTAACAGGCTGCCCATGGACAGGGGGAAGTTATGGGTCCCTCTGCTCCAGTCAAACAGCACTGCCAAAAGGGACACTGGACAAGGAGGAAAAGCCCCTTTTGCTGCTCAGCCACATCATGAAAAAGTGACGTTCAGCATCCCTTGTACCATACACTGCTGCATCCAGCCCCAGCTATCAAGTGAGGAGCAGCACCCAAAACCACCTGCCTTCAGTCACCCTTCTCAGGCAACATGAGTGAATGTAACGTGCTGCTTCCTTATTTTTGCTGAGTGAGACCAAGCTGAAAAAGCCATGGAGAGAGGTGGTCAGCATGGTGTGACAGTTTTCCCATCTCTACTGTCCAGAAGGGTATGCTCCTCTCCCAGCACAGCCCCCTGAGGCTCAGCAGGGGCATGATTTCCAGTGCCCTTGCTGTGGGACCTCCTCCAAAGCCTGTGGTAGCAGATAAGGGAGGATAACCCTTTGTCTTGCAAGATAAGGGAAAAGAACAATAGATGCAGACCCAGCACTGGAGTGGTGCCAGGTTAGTTACTGGGCCAGAGTCCCTGAAGAGGCTTATGGCAGTGAAGTTAAGCCCTGCTAGTCCCCTCCAAGATTACTTTCCACTCTCCCCTTACGCTCTGCAAGGTTATTGTCCTTTCCAGTGGGATGACTTGGGTGCCCTCCCTGCCAGACAGGCAGCCTGAGTCTTTGGAGAGGAGGAAGGTGTCTTCTCCAGGTAGTAAAGACTCCTTGAGACAAGCTTGCACAGCAGGGATTAGGCAGGAAAACCCAGCCAGGCAGAAGCTGAGCTGCAGCCTGTCCCGCTGTCTCAGGAGAGACTCACACGCTCGATGTTAGCGGTTAATCTTCTTGCCATTCGCGATGGGAACGGCTGAGCAATGACCTCCTTTCATGTGAGCTGCGCAGACAAAGAGCTCATTAGCAATGCCTGTGGCAAGTTGTTTTAATTCATTATTAATTTCTGGACTTCATTTTCCAGAGGGAAAATTTTGCATTAATAAAACTTCCATCACAGACACATTGAAGGAGATGGGAACTGGTCTCTGAGAGCAGGGAAATCAATAGAAAGTGGCCCCGGACCTTCTGGATTCAATGCAATTGGATGGTCAGTGAGATAGCTTGTGCATCCCACAGGAATAAATCAGGATAACAGGTGGCATTCAGAGTAGAAACTGAACCATGTCCTCGATGATGCAGAGGTACAAAGCTGGACTGGGGTGCCCTGTGAGCTGCCCAGGCAGGTGTGGAAAGCCCTCTGCATCTGCTGCTCTTCATCCCCTTCCTACCGACACCTTCCTGGCAGCCTCCATGTAACCTGCATCACAAAAAGCAGCCTGTGGGGCATGACATAGTTGCAGCTGGCTGGCCTGAACTTGGGATGGGGAACACCAGGAGAAATCCTTTGTCTGCACCAGCAAGGGCTGAACATGCTTTGCTGGTGGAGTGGGTTGTCAGAGCATTATTCAGCCAGGGCATGCCCTGCTGCTCCCTCCCTCTACAGAACTCTCTTTGCAGAAAGGCATGTTAAAGACAGCGCTCTATAAATCAATTGCTATTGTTACTAGAGAAATCAGCAGGGACCTGGTTGTGGTTCCAGCACACTGGAGCTGTGGCCCTGGGGAGGAAGAGTCTGCTCCTGGTAAGTGCTTACCCCTGCCAGGAGGAAAGGCTGAGGGACCCACACTCCTGTGTATGTAAGTCTCTGGCACAAACACTGGCCATTTGTTAGTTAAACCCTGTCCCTGAGGCTTCTCTGCATGGCAGTAACCTAAGTGCTGCCCTGACTCTGCACCCCTACTTGAACTCTCCAATTCCTACTCCAGCCTGGGACAAGCTACATTCTGCAGCCTTGACTTCCTGGACTTGCAAACGTGGCATTTTCCACAAAACTTACAACCCCAGTGCTGGGTCATTGGGTCCACCTGCCAGGTATGATGGCACCAAAACATTGTCCAGGGGATTTCTGATACTCTGTAGAGCAGACAACTCTTCTGTGAAGTCAACCCTGACTTGAGAGCACTCTGATGCTTCTTCCTTCCCTCTTGTAGAGGCAGGAGAGCAGAGATGGACTCATTAATGGCTGTCTCTTGTCAGTAGAATGACCCAGACCCAGACATCCTTCCCTGCTCCCTGGGCCATGCTGGAGAGGTTTGTCTGAAACGATAGTGCTGTGCATTCACGAAGCCTCAGCAGTGAGGAGCATACTGAGCACATGGCTGGGGCTCTCTGCAACCCTGCAGGCTTGAAGCAGTGAACTCATTCCCTCCTTGCCCTCCAAAACAGCTGATGTTTGTTCAAATAATGACTTAGAGGAAAGGGAGAGCTTTATTAGTGGTGTCAGGAGATGGCAGGGAAAGGGCTGAGCCTCACTAGCAGCTCTGTGACTTGAACTTGCCATGAAGAAAGATTACAAAAAAGTACCAAACACAATGCAAGATGGTCCATAAGGGATCACACTTGGCTTCCACTCACAGGGAAGTCTCCCTGCACTTCCCCCTTGCTCAAAGAGCCCACTCCACACCCAAACTACAGGCACAGCCTGTGCTAGCAAAAATTACACCAAGAAAACTTCAATGCACGCAATGCCCAAGCTCTGTCTGTATCTTCTTGGCTCTGGCAAATTAACCACAGGGGATGAGTCTCTCTTCCATGCACTCCAGTTATCCCTGCACAGAGGCACTCTACAGGTGTCTCTTCCCAATTAGACATGATGGTAACTTCCCTGAATAACAACAGAGCACAGAGAGCACTGAAGGCAAGTAGGGGTGGGAACGACAAGCCTGAGAGCTCCTTGGAAAAGGAAGGCTGCATAAGGAATGATGATTCATACTAATTCAATGTCAAAAAACCCAGAGTTTCCCGGCTCTTTGATGTATTTATTGGATGAGTTCATATTAGCATGAGGTCACTAATATGGCCTGCTGTACCCACTGGGGGAGCAGGCTGGAATCTGCTCATGGGAGACCTCCCCAGTGCTGAAAAGATCAAAAGGAGGAGGTGAGATACAGGTGAGATGCAGAACAAGACTTTGCTGCACAAGGTGACATGTAAACCCCATTTTGGTGTCTCCTAACACCAGCCAGTTATTGTCACACAGGCTTAGTGACAATACTGACATGTAATGGGCATGTGTTGGCCACAGGACAGGAGGAGGAGCAAGAGGACTTCTGGGGAGAAGGATCTCTTACAGCCTGGGAGGAGCTGTAGGGAAGGGAAACCATCCAAAGGCACCTGTACAAGCTTGAGAAGTGGGTCCATGGGAACCTCATGAGACTCAACAGGGTCAAGGGCAAGGTGCTACACTGAGGTCAGGAAAACCCCTGGTATCAATACAGGCTGGGGAATGAAGACATTGAAAGCCACTCTGTGGAGAAGGACTTGTGGATACTGGTGGATGAAAAGCTGGGCACGAGTCAGCACTTGCAGCTCAGAAAGCCAAATGTGTCCAGTGCTGCATCACAAGAAGCGTGGCCAGCAGGTTGAGGGAGGTGATTCTGCCCCTCCACTCTGCTCTGGTGAGAGACCACCTGGAGTGCTACATCCAGCTTTGAAGCCCTTACTAGAGGAAAGACATGGACCTGTTGGAGAGGGTCCAGAGGAAGGTCATGAAGATGACGAGAGAAATGGAGTACCTCTGTGTCTGACAGAGACAGAATGGGGCTCTTTCTGTCAGTCATTGTGGAAAACACAGCAGAAACACAAGCATTCCAGTATTAAATATTCAATATAATTAAAAGACAATGTTACTGGGATTTGAGCAGAGCAAGGAACTCTGGAATCATGTGTTTCCCCAGTGGAAAGACAGACTGCCCACTTTTGGCAGAGAAGCATGTTTCTCTATGACAGCTTCCCATTAAGCTTAGAAATGAGTGAGTTATAGAGAGAGATTATCTATCCACAGTCCAGCAGTGCCATGAATAAAAAACAGATGACATGGTATTAGCAGCTGCTGGTATGTCCCTAGAAACTCAGGCACACACAAAGTGTATTTCATTGTTTTATTAACTGTCAAACGAGGCTATCCCCCTTCCCCCATGTCACAGCTTTTCCCTAATTCTCTGTGGCAGAAGGTTTCTGGGTAATGTATAGTTTCAACATATGGACAGACGCGTGCCACCCAAATCCATCCAGCACAGACACATGTTGAGCTGTGGGAACCATGTACCCGACTCAAACTGAGCAATGCCTCATCACATTAGGTTAAAAACACTGCTACCATCCACTGTCCCCTTGCTGGAGGGACTTACAGTGAGGCGCAAGAATGCAGAGATGGCACACTGCTAAGCCAAGTGCTGCAATGCTAAAGATTGCCTGCAGGACTGGTGCTCAGCACTGATTTTGTGCTATAGCTCAGCTGTGGTCAGGCATGGGCTCCAGGACTCAAATCACTGGTATTTAGCTGTGAGCAGGTTTGGTTTCTGCAGGATGGACTGTGAAGTGTGTTTAGCTCAGACCAACCTCTTGAGTCTTGTTGATTTGGTCAAACATTCAAAGGTTGAGTGTTTGAAAAATGTATTTTTGGTGGCTTGAGTTTCAATGTAGGCTGGGGAATGCGTGCAGTGTGGCCAGTCCATCATCAGTGAGAGAGAGGTGAGGTGGAAAAGGAATGGTTTGCATGAATGCAGGGCAATTCCTCTCGTGGCTGTGCCCAGTGCGGTCCTACCAGGCATGAAGCAGCGCTTCTTCTTCAGTCTGCTCAAGCCTTGGGCAGTGTAATCAGGAGGAAATAAAAGTGCAAAACGGTGCTTCACGCACAATTCTTCCCTTCCACCGACTATTAGCATTTGCTAATGAAGCAAACTCCGGATCCTCCCCATGAATTAGATCATCTACTAAAACCAGCCACAACCCTATCCTCCAACACCATGAAGATAAGGGCAGTAAAGGAGCCCATATAGGCCCTGTGTGTTCTGACTCTGTTCCTCAGGGCATTGATACTCAGTGGCCAGCACCCCTATTTGCTGTAAGTCAGCAAATTCTCCATGATCATGTGTGCACCTGTGTGCATTAGGCAGGGCATTGCCCCATGATAGCTATGGCCTGTAACTCCGTCCTGCCCCTGCTTCCTCGTGCATGAAACACAGAATTCTCTCATCCAGGGGCCATTGAACTGTCCCTCACTTGCAATTCTCCTCTTTTCAAACTGGCTCTGCCAACAGCTCTGTCATCCTCTTGTTTAACCTATTTCACGCGCTTCCAAGAAAGAAAAATCCAAAGTCACTCCATGTGATGTTATGAAAATACCCAGTAACGGCCCTTTTGGCCATTGTCTCATCTGAATACAGGGTAATAATGCTGTACAAAACTACTCAGGCTAAAGGCTTGGGGCTTTAGGGACTGCAGTTCCTCTTATGGGATAGATCCTCTGTTCCTCCACTCCATGTTTATTATGTCAATATATGGAGAGCACAAAATCAAAGGAGGCTGGGATGTAGTTGGGTGAAAAATTATTCATTGAAATGCAAAATGCCCGAAGAGGGAGCACCTTGTTTTTTATCATGGAACAGCTGAACTCCATCAGTGTTGGGGACCAGCGGCAGGAGCACCGCTCATGCTGGCACAGGCAGCACCTCCTTCCCAGAGTCAGCAGCTGGCTCTAAAAATCTCTTTTCTTCATTTGCATAAGCAAATGAGACAACTTGCCTCCAGCAGCCGCCTCGGGAATGTGGAGGGTGGTGACAGAGTGCCACTGATGTTTTTTTCTTGGAAAGTCAACACCCGCAAGTTGTGGGAATTAAGATTTATTAGAGAGAAACAGACAAAAAAAAAATTTGCCAAGTTTTTTAAAAAACATCTGTTTGGTAAAAGGATTAGAAACACCCTACTGACAAGTTACCTCAGAAATATTCACAGATAGAAATACAGCTTCATTTCTGGGTTCAGCTGATACCTGACACTTCGTATCTTAAGTCAGAAGGCATTGCTGATACTCTCTAATTCCCCTACATATTAGCAATGGGAATCTGCTTAAATAATTTTGCAGTCACAGAAAGCACGAGCTGGCCAAGTCTGCATTGCAAATTCATGTCAAAACCATAATGAGAAGCAGTTGGTGGGATAAAAAGACACTTTTGGGTCTCTAGCATCCCTCCTCCCCTTCTTGCCTGACACAGAGGCAGCTGCACTCTTCCCCCATTCAGAAGGGGTCTGTGTTGATGCCCAGTGACCCCATTCCTCTCTGTTGCCGTCTGTATCGTCCTGCAACTCTAACAGAGTTTTCAGGTGACTGCATCCAAAGAGGCCAACCAGCTGCAGCTGGTACTGGGATAGGAAATCTGCCCCATGCTCAGATCTTTCTCTCCTCCATGACAAAAGGCTCAGCACTTCCCTCTTCCCTCCCTTAGCCCTCTGCCTGCTCCATCCCTTCTCTGTCCCTACATACAACTGAAAGAGCTTGGCTGATGTGCTGAGGATGGCAGAAGGGTAAGCCCAGTTTTGGGGCTGGTCCCAGCTCTGATCATTTATTTTTTGTCCATAGAGCTGAAGTACAAGGAGATTTGGTGGCTTAGAGCAGCACATCCCACATGAGAATCCACCTCTCTGTCTCCTGCAGGGCTGGGAAGAGGGAAAGGATGCTCTGCCTGGCATTCAAACTGATGTCCTGGTCTGTCCTGACTACATGGGGTGCCAGCAAGAGCAGCACACTGTAAAGTATTTTTTCCCGGGATCCCCCAAGAGTCTGCATGTCTGAGCTGTGCAGTCTGGATGTGCAGGCTCAATGCACATCCCCTTCATAGAGCATTCATGCCAGGTCCAGTGTCCCCCAGCGTACCTCCCGTGTGCCAGAGCACGGATCTGGGCATGCACTAGCAGTCCTTTCTGCACAGGGTTTCCAGAGGAAAGTGGTCAAAATCCTCACAGATCCCCTTGGGTTATCTTTCTGGGCAGTAAGAAAGATCATGCAGGACAACCTCATGTGAGGACTCAAGCCATCCTCGAGTCTTTTCCAACTGTGAACTGTGACCAGGAGCATGAACTGAGTGAAATTTGGCCAACCACAGGAGCAAACCCAGATTGGAAGGGCAAGCAGACATATTTTTTGGAGGGATTTGATGGAAAGTGTGGAGTTCCTTATGCTGACTGATGTAAAAATGGCTTTTGTAGCACTGCCAAGGTCACTGCCAGCTCTTCTAATCAGCCATGAAAACATCACTGAAGCAAGTTAAAAAGTTGCCCCAAGTCAATTTGCGCATGCAACTTTTATTATTCTTTATTTAAACTTTCTAGATTTGTTTTTGGATGGTTGGAGGAAACAGATCCTTCCTCTATTATCTTTCTTTGGGTTTCTTTCAAAACCTAACAACATCAAATCTAGTTTGACCTTTACAAGACACTCCTGAAGACAAGCTTGGCTGGCTGCTTGCTTCACTTTGTGCTTACTCCACCAAATACTGTGTTTTCAGGAGGCTACTCTGAACTCCATGAGAAGTTTTATAGTGTGATCAGGAGCTGCATTCCATGGGTTAATAGAGTTTTAATGACAATATTACCCAAACTTCACAGTTTTGACTGAGATTTTTTTTCTAACATTCAGGGGATTTAGAGCAAACTCATGAGGCACTAACTCAGAAGGGCTGGTGCAAGAAAAAAAAGGTACTCACTTATGTGGACCCAAACAAGCAACTTTCAAGCAGATTCAGTTCCTTTAGAGCAGAAGACCCACTCCCAGCTATGATGATCAGATTCACTAGCCCTTTAAATCATCCTCAACATCTTGAACCTAATAGTGATCTATCTGGTAGCTTTCCATCTCCTCATGCATGAAGCATCTATGAGATTTGTATGTATAAATGTGAAAAATATGGATAATAGATCAGCAGAGCAGAAGGAAGATGCCCACACATGGGAGGACTGCCCTGGTTTAAGGCCATCAGTTTTATACAAGCAGTAGAGTGAAGCATGTGTTTTAAAGCAAAACACGATTTTCAAGGTCACAGTGGCTTCAGTGTCTCCCACTCCACCTGATCTCCAGCTCACTGGACTGGGTGTATTTGGCACTTGGATCTCTATGGTTTAGCAGCACTGCCTATAGCAGGTCATAGCATATCATGCTTCCACAGCCTCAAAGAAGCCTGGATAACCAGGCACCTCTTTCTTCTATCCCTCATCTTTACAAAGAGTCAGAAAAGTCTCATTTTTCAACACAAAGGCCTTTAACCTGTGGAAGCTGCTCCTGCAACAGAGATGGATTTCATTGCCATTATCTGTAATCAATTTAAGCAAGCAATGACATTACTGAGGCTACACATATCTCATGGTTATATCACAGAACTGGGGGCTCAGAGGATTTTTCACCTTTCTTTGCCTGTAACATGCGGCAGTGAAGGATACAGAGCCCAGATTAGATGGAGCTCTCCAATTGGAGATGGGTGCTAAATTAATATAAACTGAAGCAGCTCAAGATGTGACTTGCACATGCTGGGGAGTTAAGAGGGTTTCTGTACATGGCTTTGGTTCAAACCCTTGTCTTAATGTAAAGGAAAAAAAGACATGGATATGGCATTCTGTGCAGCACTCTGGGTTGGAAGTGAGGTGGCCTACTTTAAGAAAGCACTTCCAGTGTGACAAATTTATTCAGATAATCGGTATTGTAAATGTTTGGCTTAAAGTATTTTGGGTCTTCATGTGTACTTGCCTTTCAGTTTCTGAAGATATGTATAATTTTGAAACAGGGTAGTCAACTGCTGCAAGAAAGTCAATTGTGTTTTAAATCATCTGACTGTATCACATGAGGCAAATCAAACTTTGAACATGAAACAAGCTTCAGAGCCAGCTTTCTGGGCAGGAATCCATTTCACACTCAGCTGACAATGGGGTTTGATAAGTGCTAGGCCAGTGTGAATAACCAGCTGCCTTCTATATATATTTCGATTTGGTAGCATCTGTTGAAGTTTTATATCACTGAGAGATTGTTGGTATTCTTTTAAAGCATTAAACCTACCTTGACAAGGTCAACAACAATTTCTACAGAGGTTAGCCTTTTTATTTTGAAATATTTGATCATAATTCTATCAAACATTAAAGAAAGAGTTTGGCTAGGGCACATAATGAAATTGGACAGCTCACACAATCCATTTATCTTTTCGACTGTAAACCTCTGAAGCGCTCTAGTTCATCCAGTTTCAAATCAACTGTAGAAATGTCCATCTCCCCTTCATGCAGCCTACAGAAATTGGTGCTTGGAAATGCTCTTGATCTATTATTGCTGATGTGGAAAAGGAAAAATAATTTCCCAAGACATACTAGCTTAGCTGCATTCTTATGTTCTGTTTGCTTTCTAAAAATCTCTCCTGAATAAGGATGTTTATTTCCATCCTCCCTCAAAGTCACTTCTTCATTGCTGAAAATATTTAATAAGCTAAGTGAATGCTTATTTTTGTAGCACATTTTCTAAATGCATGAAAATAATTTATTAAAACCCTCTCTGTTAGCAAACCTAATGTTAATAAAAGTAAATAAAGTAAATAATAGTGCTGGGTCTGATTCATAGGATTAGACTGTCCTGTTCTATTTTTTACACCAATTGTGAGTGCAGGGAAACAAATTAAACTTAATGAGAGCTGCATTCTCATGTGCTGAGACTGGGGAAGGTGAATGCCTGCAGAAGCATAGTTGGGTGCATGGGCTTTTGTACATTCATCTTCTCTATCTGTACTCAGGGATGCAGTCAAAAGAGCTGACTCCACCAATATATTCACCATATATACAGCAATGTTAGATTTCCCTCCCCTAAAGAACTTGGGAGTTGAAGCACATTGGTCTTCCTGGATGTTCTCATCAGTTTAATTATCTGTGCATATTGCTATATTAAGAACACACCACAATGTTTTGAAGCTTCTGGCTTAACACACTCAAATGTAAAGCACACCATGAAAACACTACACGTCAGACAGTTCTTCCCCTGGGAAGGTCAGGACAGAGAGGCTGAACTTCACTTGCCAGATGTTGGTTACATTGCCCAGTGCCTGATGGCAAAGCTCAGATGTTATGGGGAGTCAAGTGGTCAGGGAAAGAGAGAAATGGAATAGCTAAGGAAGCTGCTTCAACCTTGAAATCAAGTAAAAGTGTGATGCATTGTGTAGGTCCAGCTCCCAAGGCACAGGAAACCAGTGCTACCCCACTTACTTGCTCACTGGTCGCCTGGCTCCTAATCTCTTGTGCCTGAGTGTGGTCCCCAAGGTCACCAGAGTGGTGGCTGGGACTGGCCCCTGACTCTGCTGGGCCATGGGGCAAGGTCTGATACACCTTGTCCTATAAGACAGAGGATCCCTCCACTCTGACTGAGCACCCAAGAGGAAACTTTGCCTCCTGAGTCAGCAGAAGGTACAGGATGTAACCAAGGATTAGGCTTGTGATAAAAGCATGGCTATTTCAGAGGGAATGGAAAAAATCAGCATCTTGTCATGTGCACAACCGATCAACAACTCTACAGTCTTCCCTACTGAGTCTGTACATTCAGAGCCTATATATGAAGTCAACCAAATGTGTGTCCCTAAGAAGCAAAGGTTTCCATGCCCAGCATGCCTTGGGACACAGCAAGGAAGCTGCCTGGATCCCCTGGTCTGGTCCCCTCTGTCAGTCACAGCAGTCACCACATCTAGCACTTGCCCATGTCAGCTGCAGAAGAAGAGGGAGAGGACACTTCAAGGTTCAATGGGGAAAACTTGGGTGAAAGCAACTCCTGCCTCCACTTCTGGATGCCTGGTGCACATCAGGACAGTCTGGAGCCTAAATGCACGTTACCTCCCCCCACACCTCTGCTCTAATGCCCTTGCAGGCACCCTGAAGGTAAATGGGAAGGGGACAAGGATGCTGTGCTTCATTTCCTGACTCCAGGCTCACCAATGTCACACCGTGACCCCCATAAATAAAGGAGGAGGCAATGGAGAGAAGTGATGATTGGCCACAACTCAAAAGAAAAGAAAGCAAAATAATACTTGCTCACCATAGGAATTACTGAGAGAATAGAAAGGCTTATTTCCCCTGATATTTGTAAAAAGAAGTGCTGGTAATAAACCAGTTCCATTATAAAGGAGGACGGTGAAATGAATGACCGGATGAGGTAGTGAGTGTCTCTTATTAAATGAAAACAAATTTTTTTTTCTGCAAGGAAAGAATAAAGAAAAAATCAGAAAGAGTGGTTAGGAGAGAATTCAGGCAGGGTAGAAACAGTTAGTGATAAAGAGCTACTAAGAAAATGATTGGAAAATGTAAATGCATACAAATGTGGGTGATGACCCACGTACTTGGGCGATAGCAGAATTAGCCAATGAATGCAATGAACCATGAAAGGAGAAGCTTGGAGACTATGGAGAATTGAGGAAATTTTTCTAAGCAGGAGGGGTAGAAAGCAAACAAAGGCAGTCTGGCTTCTGAAAAAGATTGATCCTTGGCCTGTGGATGGGGAAATGTCCGAGAGTGTCATGCCACTGCATGGCACAGGGAGTTGCTGGGCACAGGCTGAGCTTCCTTGCCAGAGTCCAGAAAATCTCTTTCTGGGTCTTACTCAGACACGTCCTCACTGCAAAGTGAGATCCATGTGATTAAGCAGCTGTATCTGTTCCTACTTTCATTAAACCCGATGTGGAAGATGGGCAGGAGCATATCCTACAGCAGCAGTGTGGGCAAGGATATCAGAGAGGCTATTCCCAGTAAACTTCATTGAGTGACAGAGACTAACTCTCATAAGCTGAGCCAGCCCAGAGATCAATCATGCTGCTGGCAGATGCTGGAAGCACAAAGACCTCCATAAAATGATGCTGGAGGTCTTGATGGCCCTCTGGCAACTGAAAGCATCTCTGCTGACTGGCCAAAGGTCACACTGCCTGCATGACAAATCTCTCTCATCTCTTTCTCCCTCCTCATATCCCACCAGGTGGCTGCAGAGCCACCTCAAAACTTATGGCAAGGAGTAAATGAGTTTATCATTTCTAATGCTGAAGGACTGAAGTTTTGGGAAAAAGTTGCACTTCATACCTCGGGGTGATAAGAATAATGGCATTTAATGTGATTTTTGAAAAACTGAGGAAGGTGAATTTGGGCAGAAGAAAGCTTTTGTCATTCTCTGTTATAAAGCAGGAGAGATGCCTCATTTGTAGTGGGGAATTAGCTTTGACTGCTCAGGGGCTCAAGTGCCCAAGTGCCACAATTTTCTCTTCCTTCACAGACCCTTCCACAACTGTGTGGTGGTTCTTATTCCTTGCATTGGGAGCGTGCCATGGACTCAGTGGATATCTGCCTCTGATCAAAATTCAGAGCTTCATTATTTAAACAGTGGGAGCTGCATTTCTACTGGTTTTCCTTTCCATATACCTTAAACAGTTGGTGACTGAAAGCTTTGAAAAGTGGGTAGCTGTCATGTGAATCAATCCCCACTATTTATCTAGACATTGGTATTAACCAGGACCATTCAGCCAAACTCTGATTTGGCATTAGGAGAAAAAAAAGGACTCACCCCATCCTTTTTCCCCATGTGTCTGGGCAGCCCTGCAAAGCACATGGTAGGCTGAGTGCAGCTTATAGGAGATCCTTGCTTGCAGCACAGGAAAATCCCATATGGGCTGCTGGTCCCTGTGCCATCAGCTGCAAAGTGGGAATAACACCCTCTACCATTAAATCACAACATGGGATGTCCTTTTTCACCTAGGATATAGCCTCCTATTGAATGGACTTCAGTAAGAAAACCTTTATTTCTACATATTCCCCTGCCAAAACTATTCCTCTGTAAATGGAGCTTCCAGAGCAGCTCCTCAGTCACTTCAATATCTGGACTTGAACTAGATTATTGAGGACTATGGGAAGGACCCTATATCTTTAGAAAGACAGTGTTCCATTCCACTTGCCATAGGGATCAGGAAAACGTTTGCCTGCCTCTCTGCTCTCTCAGGAAGCTCTGAAAATGGGATCGCAGTTTGTCCAAGGAAAAAGATGCCAATATTCCTTTGAAGAGAAAAGAAACTCAATGGCAAATATGTTTGATCCTGCAGAGTCTGAATCCACAGAGGGACTCTCGCTGGCAGGAAAAGTTATAAAAAAGACGGGAGAAATCCCAGAAAAGGCAAAATTCTCAAACGCAGACTTAGTCTCAGACAGAAAGTGGTTATATGAAAGCAAGGAGATATGTTATATCCTTATAGTGTAAACCACTGCTGCTCAATGGAGATTCATCTATCAATACCAGAACAGAAGCTGGCCTATGGCTCTTTGCTGCTTTGCCAGACTTTTATTAAATGCACAAGAATGCCAAGTCTGTAATGTCTAAAAGTGAATTTATTTAACAATGAACTCTTTGAAAAGGGAGTCCCAAATGTGTAATTAATAATGAATCAGTGATGTGAAATCTGATCCAAAGCCTACTGAAGCTGATAGACAGACTCTGACTTCAAGGAGTTCTGGATAAGGCTCTCATTAGGCAAAAGAAAAAAAAAATCAAAAGCTGAGCCAGCTAGTTGGTTAAAAAATATTATAGCTTGGATTCTGTGCTAAACAGAGACATACAATAATCTGCACTGCACATAAATCCCTTCTCTGCTGACAGGGGACTCACACATTTCTGTGTCTGAAGCTGAACTTGAAATCTAGGAGATAAAATAAAATAAAAAAAAGCTGTGAGGGAGAGTCCCAAAAGGAAAACCTCCAGCGGTTTGAACCACAGCTCATTTCCTCTTGGCATGGATGGGGAAGATAACTGTCAGCTCTGTGTCATCTGGAGGCAGCAGATGCTGCTGCTCCCTGCGTGCCGAGGCTCTGCTTTGCCCCTGCCCTGCCCCAGCCTCAGCACCCACCTCTGCTCAGCCTCCCCTGGCTTTGCCCCAGCTCCACACAATGCACAGCACGGGGATTATCAGCCTGGAATTCCTGCCAAGCCCAGCGGAGTGTGGTGTCCAAAGGGGGATGCAGCTTGTCTTCCATCAGTGTAACTTAATTCAATTTGTCAGGGATGCAGACGGTTTGGGTGAGCCTGATCCGATCACCACCACCCGGGCACTGGCCAAATTTTGCATTGTGATGGGGTTCTGGCAGCCTCTGTTTCTCATTTGCCTTTCAATATGACTATAATGGGGAGGTGGAGATGTTTGTTGATGAACAGTTTCATCGTTCCATATCTTTTAAGGGAGACATAAAGTGCACATATTAAGTCATCCCCTTGAGTCAAATATTTTTAAGTACAGTAACACAGCTCATTTTTAAGTAATCAAATAATAATTAAAAATAATCGTCTTCCATTTCTGCTGAAGAACCAATGCATCTACATTGAATTTGTTTTTTTAATAGCAAATTGTAACTCAATCTAAATGTAAATTCCTGGAGAATCTGCTATCTAATTCTCATTATTTCCACTTGCTTAATGCAATTAGAAACATCTGTCACTGATCAACTGTCCACACAGTGAAAACAAATAATAATTCATGCTCTCTGCCTCCATAGTGTTTTTCAGGGAATGGACTGCTTTAAAACCACTCACTAGAGCCCAAGAGCTAGAGCTGTGCAAAATGCTTGTGACAAGCTCTGAATCATAGCGAATGTGTCTGACCATCAGCATCTCTCCAGCTCAGTGACATTTGCTGAATAATTTGACAAAATCCCAGATACATATAAACGTCACCAGCCTGCTTTCTAGAAATATTTGGCTCTGGGGTACCCATCCTCAGGAATATATGACGTCCTGCCAAGGACAGATATCACCCCCTCATCCCAAATCCTGGACCCAAGGTCATGGTGGAGCACACAGATGCAGCTTTGGTTGCTGAAGGAGCATCAAAAAGCCAGTGAAAGGGACGTGGAGGCAGGAAGAAGAGACACTGGAATCACTGGGGATTGAGAGTTATCCCAGCTGCTGTCTGTGCTCCCACTTTATCTGCCTGTGAGAAGAGTGGAGAGAAACAGCAGTGAGAAGATGTCAGAAATGGGCATCCAATCCCCGTGAGATGAACCAGGTCAGGGGCATGGATGGTGCTTCCTCCTCTTTAAAGCACATTAGTACATATAAACTCTCTGGTTGCTCAAAAGACAATAAAAATCAAATGAGAAGATACGGTTTGGAAGAACTGAATGTCATGAAATAGGCTTGTTCATCCCCTGCCCACTAGTGATGGGGATGAAGAAGGAGTAAAGACAGTCCAAGTGGAAAGGTGTTCTAATTAGGCATGTACTGCTGAAACATCCCCAAAAGACAAAACAAAATTAATCCAGAAATTAATCAAGAAATGCCACAAGCCTGTGCCACAACCAAACACTCAAATCTTTTTGCCTTTGAGCTGCTCAGCAGATGGAGGCTCATTCCATGCAATGGTCTGGCTGCTGCGTGGGACTGACACATGGATGATGGGATAAAAACAACAAACAATAACCAGTAAACATCAGAGGCACTGGGGAAACATGAGCAATGGCTTTGCCCACACCACCACATAGGTCAGAATGAATCTACATATTAAATGGTTGTCCTGGCTTCAAAGTGAGGAGGGGCAATGAAGTGAAAATGGCTTGGCTGGTTTGGTTTATTTTATTCTTAAAAAGGGCAAAGGCAAATCTCTTTAGTTCATTCCTTTTCCAGGAGACAAGTGTAACTTAGAGATATTACAAGATCCACTCTGACAAGCTGAAGTCTCTAACAGTGTCTGGGCTGCCAAACCAGGAGGGCTGGGAAAAGCTGAAAGTTGCTGGCCTGTTCATGATCTCGCCAGGTCACATTTAGTCACCTCTGCACCTCCTGCTCCAACCCCCTGATTCCTCCATCCTGCACTGTAACCACAGGGTTATACACCCAGCAATAAGCCAGTGGTGCCTCTGCAGCTTGGCAGTTTAATCCCAGTGGCCCAAGATGTACCTCATTGTGTCCATGTGAGGATGAGGGGATGCCTGTACTTCTTGGACCATGTTATTCCAGGGAGTGAAGGGGATGGTGGCTCCTAAAGGCAGATGTGACAGGGATCAGGCTGCAGTGCAAACCTGCTTGCACAGGAGTGATTATTCTTATTCTGCTAATGGGGATGCTGGAGACGGGCAGAACAGAGGAGGGGAGACTCCTCTCCAAAAATAGAGATAAGTCACTAAGCCAAAATCTGTACTATTAATCAATTTTCCCAAAGATAAAACCTTCCAGAGTTGGCATGTTTAGCTGGCTCTACCTCCAAGCATCTGGTTTGACCTGCTACCAAGATAGCTTCAAAGTCAGAACAGAGACTGAAGCTTCCTCCCAAGGCAGATTTAGAATTGTGCTTCTTCCTCCCCCAATATGGGCACTTTCCGAGCAAAGGTAATAACAAGAGTTTTCGTTCAAACATAATGATAATGAGCCATGTCTGAGTGCAGCGAGATGGGAAAGTACAAGACATGCTATCTGTATTAACAACCTCTCATCCAAAAAGATTGCTTCTTTGGGAGAGGTCAGGGCAGGAATGTAAGGGGAGAACGGGTACATCTTGTTGCTTATGATGAGCTCATACAGGTTTTTTTAAAGGATGACCCAATTATAAGCCAAGGGCCATCTCCTCTGTCCTGAAAATTAGAAAAGCTGATGGTTTTTCTGATGATATCCAGGATTGTGGCCGACACAAGTGCCACAGGCAGCCTTTCTGCGCTCGCAGTCACTGCCTCCCTCTGTCTCCAGGCACCCAACTCATGGCTGTGCTGCTTTCAGCAAGCTACTGCAGCCCTGGGGGAGGAGGGGAGATAATCCACCGAAGAAGGAGATGAATCCATTTCGACTTCACAGAGCCCAAAGCTTCCCCAGGAGTAGGCACTTCCCCGAAATAAAAGACAGAAAGCCACAGAAAGACAACGAGCCACACACTGGAAATACAGCAAGGGTTGGGGGTTGGAGATTTGCTCTATCACTTGAGGACAGATTTTCTATCATTTCCAGACAGAATGGGCCTAAAAAAGCAGAAGGAATGGATCGGGACTGTAGAGGGAGAGGTGGGGTGAGCAGGGCTGGGGAACACTCAGGTCTCCCTCAAGAAGGGCAGTGTGGTCTCCTCGCATGCCTGTGCTGCCATTCCAAGCCTCCTGCCCCCTCTGTGGTCGCAGGGATCTCCTTTCCTTCCTGTGCCACAGGCAGTGGGGTGACCTAGCCCCAGCAGCCTTTGCTGGTAGCACCAGGGTGCCAAACCCAGCTCCTCTCTGCTTTGCTCAGTGCCATTGCCAGGTGTGATGCTCAAACCTGTGTCTGTTTAAGCACACCTGGGCTGCTCTAAACGACTGGCCTGAATCCATTGCTGCAGGCAAACTGCTCCTACCTGACACCACACAGCCATGAGTAGCTGCTGCTTTGGGTTACCTGCAGCAAGCAAAAGGGAAAGGGAAGAATTTCCCAGTGAGCCAGTTAAGACCCTTTTTGCTCATTATGTGCAATGCCCCTGAGCCCAGGAGCCCCACTCATGGCCAAAGCTCTCACTGTGCCGTGCTGAAGGAATTGCCTTTTGGTTGAAAGTTGAGATCTTTTGTCTAAGTTGTGTCCACTGAGGCTGAAAAGGAAAGGGAATAGAAAACCATTTTCTATAAGCTGGGTAATGCAGCTTAGACAATCAAGCTGCTTGCCAATTCACTATCAACCTAGTATTTGTACTGCACAGCCTGATGGCAGCAATAATGGGAAATGTTCCATCCTGAAATGCCAGCTCCTATTGGAAATTCACCTTTTTTACCTTTGCGCAAAAGCAAATCTGCTATGCTGCCTCGTTCATCATTTCTCCTGAGCTATACTCCTCTAGACTGTTCAATATCTCCTGGAATCATCTCCAGTACATCTGCTATTATTTTTCAAAATTGCTTGCTCAGACCATGCTATAAAAAAATAATTTTCTATTTCCACTATCTTCCAGGAGGCAGCTTCTATCCTATGCAACATTTAGCACCTTCTCACCTGAATTTACTACTTGGATTTCTTGTCCAGCCAGGAGGACATGAAAGGAGGAGCTGGAGCCAGAACAGGACTGAAATGACCACACCAACTCACCCACAGTGTGAACACCAACGAGAGAGCGTTTTTGCAGTTAAGGAGGGAAAGCATCACAACTAATTTCAGCTGATCCCTTTTAGGGTGAGCTCAGCTGTGCCCTGCAAGTGCCCTCCTCCCTCCACTGCCTCTAAAAGTGTGGCTCAGGCTCAGGCATAGACACTCACGCTGTTTGTGCCTTAGGTTAAAAGAGATGAATCTCACCACTGCCTGCTGTGGAACACATCAGACAAGCCAGGGCTGGAGGTGAGGGACGGGATGTGGCACCAGCACAAGGGCTACTCCACCATAAATGAGCAGCAGGGAGAACAGGAGGAGCTCTGTGCATTTCAGCCTCATTGTCCTGCTGCTACACCTAATTTATTTCCACTGTTGAGCTCGTTGGTGCCTCACAGCTGAGCAGATCCTGCAGTTGTCCCTGCATGGGGGAAGCAAGGCTGGGGGACACTGGCTTGTCCATGGCTGGAGCAGCATCTTAAGGGATACAATGACATATTTCACAGCCACTGCTGGACACTGGCAGGTTGGTCCAGGCTAAACAAAAGCTCCACTGAAGCCATGAGGCAGCTGAGCAAGGCAGAAACAATAGTGAATTTTTGAATTTGTCTCAACTAACCGTGAGTGAGATGTTTTCTCTGTAAGGGACCCATTAGATGCTGGATTTGCCATTCCTGTATTGGTGTATATGGTGGGAGGTTAACAGGACAATTTAAATTGCTGATGCTCTGCAAAACTTCAGGCGTTACCTCACAGGCAAGGAAATAGCTTTCTCCCTTCACCAGATGTTTTAGTGGGATTTTCATCAGCCCCCCCAGTAAGTTTGAGAAGTTCCAGGTGTGCTCAAAATTAAGGGTATTTGACAAATTTTAGCAGAGGAACTGCAAAAAAATTACTGAATATCTTCACCCCCATTTAGCCAGCTGTAAAGAACATCCAGCTCTCAGCATACGCAGTATGAATAAACATGTGTCTTCAGCTTATCTCTCTCCTGACAGCTCATGGATAGCTCCCCAGCCTGTATTAGTTTAAATGCAATTTATTCTGGAAGAGTGATAATAGGGATATTGATTATGCAGGCCTTTGGAAATCACACCCTCATTTCACTCTGTGGTAGGCAATGATTGCCATTCCCAGTTCATTTCCTTATGAGGCTGTAAGTACTTTGCTGTGGGAGTTTTCTCCTCACCTGGCAGCCGTGCAGGGCTCAGTCACAGGGGTATTTGGGCACATGGAGGAAATCAACTCTCAGCTTTGTTCAGAAGCCATCAGGCATCTCAGAGTGAGGGGAATGTGCAGCATTAAAGTACCAGGGAAGCATCCTCCCCTCCAATTAACTTCCTCAAGACACAGAAGTAGCTCTGCTCTCGGCAAGGTCAGTCCTGACCCAATGCATTCTCAGGGGACACTTTGCTCCCAGCGGCTATTGCCCCCTGCCTCCACCTGTCCCAGCTTCTGCTGATGCTCCTCCCATGCCTATGCTGAGGAACAAATCTGGAAGGGCTGAACTATCCCTGCTGGGTTTCATTAATTTCCAGTCCTGCCTTTCCCAGATACAGCTTTATTTTCTCTAGAGCTTCTTGACCAGATTGACCTTCGGTGCACGGCAGATCCCCTTGGAGGCTCTCCATGTTCCCTGTCTGTTTGGGCTCACTGCTGATCCCTGCCTGCAGCTGTGCACCCTACCTGACCCCTTCAAATCCTGCTCCCTGTGACCCTTACTGATGTGCATGACCTGCCAGCTCGCTCTGCACAGCCTGCCTTGCTGGAATGCTCTCCTCTGGCAGCTCCATCCCTTGAGTGCTGTCTGTAGCACAGGGGCTGCGTCCATTCTCACCCACAGTGAGCTCAGGGGAGCCTGGAGCACCCAGCACACCTGGAGCTGCTGAGCTGGGACAGCATCACTCTGTTGCTCTTAATGGAGCCAAGCCAGGGTGCACAGCAGAGGCTCTTGACCCCTAGTTTCTGAGCGCTGCTCAGGATTTCCCTCTGAGATGCTAATTCTGCCTCCTGTCCCAAATCTTTTCAGTTCTGCTCTCATAATCAAGGGCAACCTTGACATTATGTGCTTTGCCACCTTCACCTTGTCTGAGATCCCTCTGGCTCAAGCTGAATTGTTCACTATCCACCTCTGCACATCAAATTTCTGTCTTTTCTGCCCCTGTGCTCTTCCATTTCCATTTCCCAGCAAACACTCTCCCCCTCCAGGCTTGACTTCTGTGAACTTCTGGGTTCACTGGAGCCCAAGCTGAGAACTGAAGCCCCAAGCTACAGTCCTCCAGTCTGACACCAGAAGCTCTGTTGGCCATGGATGGCAGTGGTGGATGCTTTCTGAAGGAATTAGAGAGACTGCAGAGCAGCTCAACAGAGGCATGCCTTGCAGGCTGGAAGGATGGATTTGGGAGCACACCTGGCTCTCCTGGTCCATTTTTCATTTATCCATTTACCTGCTCTAAGACAACATCTAGGTATTGTGCAGCAACTGTGTCTGCAGGAGGTGTGCTGACTGGGAATGCTCCCGGTACTGCACTCCCAGCACCACATTCGCCTTGGAGCAATGCTAAATGTATTTTTTTTTTGTAAAGAGACAACTTTTCCGCAGAAAAGTTCTTAGCTCATAGTTCACTGGTTGCTCAGGGAGAGCACAGACATGAATTGCCAGTCTGGGCTCCCACCTCCCTTTTGGCAGAGCAATCTCTCCCCACCCCATGGTGACCAAGCCATATATTTGCAGAACTTGTATCCATGCTCAAAATGACCAGAGCTTTCAAACAGGAACCTGAAAGGCACAGGAAGGCCAGGATAAGTCTTTCCTGTCAAGAGAGTGGCTGCACACTCTTCATCTGCCCTGAGCCACAGGCTGTGAAGGGGCAACTGTGTGCTTTGTCCCAGTGATACAAATCCCACTTCAGACACTGCTTGGCAGGATCCTTCTGAGTTGATCCAAAGCTTTGGACCTGCATAATTTTTAATGCCAAAGATGTTAAAACATCTCCTTTGCAATTTTGCAAACACTTGCTGAGCTGGACTACAGTCTCACTCTTGCTGTAGTAAATCAGGATTTGTTTCTGAAAGAAACCAGAGTCCTAACACTGCAATTTGGGAAAATAAAGCCTCCTTTCTAGAAGGCAGATTTGAGCCCACTTCAGCTCAAACTCATTTTAAATTATGATCCAATTGCAGTGTTTGCATATTTTCTCAGTGTGAGGGACTGGATCCTGCCAGATTCCTAGCAGAAAACTCCACTCAAGTTCAGCCTGGTCTCCAGTTATTTGTCTGCCCTACAGAAAAAGATGCTTTTTTCCCTTGGAGAGGAGCAACACAACAACCCACAACCTTCAGAGCCACTCAGAGGACAGTAAACAAGTAAATTCTGAGCCTTTGTACGAAGTCAAAGGAACATTTTTCAGGTGCTTCACTGCAGGCATGGAGAGGCTGGGTGGGAAGAGGGAATGCAGGAATCTTTCCCTTGGGCTCTTACCAAGGGCATCATCATCACCAGCCCAGACAACTCCAATACTATATTCACTGGGTAGCTCCCGCAGGGGGGTAGGGGAGGGCAATGGGGCTGGCAGGGCAATACTCACCCCTGTGCTCACTCCTGCCTCCTTGCTCCCAGCCCAGTGCTGGCTGCTCCCTCCTTCCACAGGGATGGTTAAAAACGCCTTTGGAGCAGAGCCTGGTGCGCTGCAGGGAACAGAGCTGCCTCTCCCGCATGGCAAGGACAGCTACTGGCACCCAAACATCTCCATTTACGGTCAGGGCCGTGCAGCTGCATTTCTGCATCAGCCCCAGAGCTGATGTTTTCAAAAGGATCCCCAGTTTTGGCAGTGGAGCAGGGCTGGACCCCATTCTTCTGCAATTATTGTGGCTTCCCCGGGGAGATTGAGGCTGTCCTGGGGCTTGTTTATCCCACACTGAGGATGGGATATATTGCTGTGGTCTTCATGCAAAACCAAAGTTAGACAGCTTCTCCTGACAGCAAGCAGGTGCCACCCTCAGTACCACCTAAAGGAGAACCTCTGCAGGTTTTCCACTGTGCCAGCCCAGGTAACCACTCTGCTCACTGGCATACAGAAGTAAGGCAGCAAGAAAACATGGATAAAACCCCATGGATTGCAATTTCCCAATCACGAGCAGTACTGAGAACACTGCAAAAACTGTAACAGCTCCTTGGGAGGAGAGTGGAATGTTTTATTTCTCCCTCCAGCCGTAATTGGTGGAGCTATGGCTCTCAAAATATGCCACTGCTTCCCCAGGACAGTGAGCCTCAGGCTGGTGCCAATGACGTTGATCCCAGAGGGGTGAGGGACACCGGTGTGCTCCAAACTCAGCATCTCCACGGGGACAGCCCTGCTGGTGACAGCCATCCGTGTGGCAGTGAGTCAGCAGCCCACTGGGCACTTTGCCAGCCTGGCGCTGGCTCACAGCTCCAGCGTCTCCCAGTCTGGCTTGGAGGCAGTTCTTTGGGATGAGATGCTGAACCATAGCAGGCATGCTGAAAAGAAATCCTGGGGTCCTAAAAGACTCCTGACCCACTCAAAGCAGAGCTGCTTTTGAGCAAGGCAAAAAGGGATGTTCTGTTCATCCCACTAACTTTGGCTGTGCATGTACATGTATGACTGTTAATGTTTTCCTGGATTCACTTGCATGGCAGCTGGGAGACAGAAATGCTGCAAGAAGAGTTACTCAAGAAGTGTCAACATGGACACAGAGCTGGGTTAGTCACCAAAATACCTATGGGTTCTGCTGACCTCCCTGTCTCTCCCTGTCTCTTCCTAAAGGGGCTCAGTGCTTCCTGGGAAGAAGGTTAGAAACAAATTGCCCAGTTATTTCCTACAATCAAACTGCAGAGCCTCCAGACCCCACAGACAGCTCTGCTACGAGCCTCAGATGAGCTCCATTTCTGCAATAGCTCCTCCAGAGAGAAAGAATTAGGAGGCTTAACACTTTTGGATGACAGTTGCCGGAGCTGCTGTCAGATAACAGGCACCGCCAGCCGGCGCAGGAGCTGGGATCAAGCCAGGCTGCCTGATTCAGCCATCCCAGAAAAACAGTCATGTTTATAAAACCCACATGAAAAGGAACGAATTGCCAATTACGCGAAAGTCTTTAAATAAAGCAACACAAACCTTTCATGTGCAGCAGACAAATGATACATGGTCACTGGGAAATAATATAATAGATAGGGAGGCTGTGAGTGGGCAATGGAGGAAATCTATTTTCCAGAAGTAAGAAAGGGGACTCTCTCGCTGAAAAGGATTAGCTGGAGAAAGCCAAACACTTTAAAAAAAAAGAACTGCATTAGAAATGAAACATGCATCAAACAGAAAGAGGAAAAAAAACCCCCAGATTGTAAGATCCAAGGAGCCACACTCTGCTCCTGCTTAGAAAGAAAAAACTGTCAAAAAACCATGCTGTGTAAACTTGCCACACACCCCAGATCTTCAACAGGCATTTATCAAATGAAACACACACCAAATGCAACTCTTCTGCCTAATCCCAAGTCAAACAGCCTTTGAGTTTCAGACCCTCAGGAAGAGATTTCCATATGATCCTCCTTCGTCTCCGTTTATGATTAGCCCTTCTAAATTTCAGCATTTATCTGACAAAACACATTGGGGAGGGTTTTCTTTTATCCGCAAAGCCTGTGTTTCTGCTTTTCCTTAGCTGCTGCTGCACCACTCTGCAGCAGCTCGACTTGGGAGGAAAAGACTCCAATCAAGACCCTTTGATTGAGTAAACCCAGGATCTCTTTCCTGATGATGGTAACCCCAAGCCCTTGCATTATGTGCCAACCCTGAAGCAAGCCAACATTCACAGAAGGGGTTATAAATGCTGCCTCTGAGCCAAAATCTCACTTTTGGGGTGCGGTAATGCAAATAAAACACATGTGCCTGGCAATAGCTGTGTGGACTGTCAGAGGGGTCTCTGCAGTTTTGGGAGGGAATTTGTGGTGTTGAAACATTTCAATCTGGCCTGGCAGAGCTGTCACACTGAGCCACTGCTGACTCTGTCCTCCTGCAGCCTGAGGTATGGTCCTCATTACCCACCAATTGGTATGTTTCAAATGACATATTCATAAACCCCCAAGTCTGATCACAGCAATTCACAGACAAAAAGGGAGTACATTTGCTTAACACACTGCTTTTTACAAACACCGTGATTGTTCCCAGGTGCATCTGGTTTTGCCCAGCAGCACTTGAGGCAGGAGAGGAAATAATTTCAGCTCCCCAGAGTCACTGGCCAAAGCTGTTTCAAGATGCTCCAGGATCCTTCCTGCATCCCTTTGAGGCAGCTGTACCTAGCTGTCTCCTTCAATCAGACCCAGCTTCTTTTGCTGTTTTTTTCTACACCAAAAAGGAGTACCCCAAAGGTGATCAGAAGGCTGGAGCATCTCTTCCACGAAGACAAGAGGAGAGAGCTGGGGGTGTTCAGCCTGGAAAAGAGAAGGCTCCAGGAAGACCCCATTGCAGCCTTCCAGTACTTCAGTGAGTCTTATTAAAAAGAGGGAGAATTACTTTCTGCATGGGCAGATTGGAAACTAAAAAACCTTAAAAAAAATGAGAGATTCAGCTTAGGTGTTAGGAAGTAATTCTTTACTCAGTTCTAGTGAAAGGTGGCCCTGCCCATGGCAGGGGGAGCCAAACTAGATAGTCTTTAAGATCCCTTCCAACTCAAATATTTCTGTGATTCTGTGATTCTGTGAAAGTACAGCAGCAGGATCCCTGAACCCTTCTCTAGGCAGAGCACCTGATATCACACAAACAAGCACTGAAAGGCAATATAAAGCCAGATCCAGGTTAGGCTGCTATTTTGATCTCAACTGTGGCAGAGAAATAATTTCTACTGATTCCCAGCGCTCTTTCTTAAACTTCCCATAGGAGTGGAAAAGCTTCCAAGAAAGGCTGAGGTTGGTGGGAAGGAGGAAATTTCACATGAGAATTTAAGAGACTGACTCCTGAGCAATTCAAGCAAATGCAGGTTCTACATGTTAAGGCCCAAAAAAGCGATGGAGGAACCTCTTTCATGGCAAAACCCAGCAAACCAGCCCTCTGCTCCAGCCCGTGGCAAGACACCCACAGAAAAATGCAGCTTTGAAGTGACAGCCAGAAGCTTGGGCTTTTATGAACATTTTATTTACAGCTTCTAATTCAATTCAGCTACAAGATAAGGTAACATTAATAAAAACAATGGTGCTCAGAACTTACAAAGCAGCTTTTATCTGAAATCTCATGATAAGATACAAACAATATGGGTCTGTTGGTGAGATTTCCCCTAGCGAAGTACATGTTGGTCCCAGAGGGAGCCCAGTCCACTGAGGACCTGCTGGGACAAAGAGCTGCTCATCTTGGCAAAACCAGCCCAATCCTGCCCCTGTGGAGCAGCTCTAAGACCACCTCAATGCTGGTGGGTTTGCCTGTCTTGACAAAAAAAACAAACCGAAGTGTTGTGCCCATGTCTGCAAGGAGCATCAATACTGGAGACATACTCAAGTCCAAAACATCCACTTGCTACTTCATCTGCTCCAACCAAAAGTGATTTCACCCTGAGCAGAAGCTACCTAACAGCATTGCCATTAAGTCAGAAAAGCATCTGAGATGCCTCAGTGGACATTCCTGTACATGTGGGGGGCAGGGAGTACTCAGAGATCTGAGTACTGTGTACAACAGAGGTTATGGCTTTTTCTGGACATTAATTTTTCATCATCACCCTTCTGGCTTTCCTCACTCACACATTACTTGAAAAACAGCAAAACGATTTGTTGTACTAATAAAATTCAACCATGGGTCACTTGCAAACTAGTTAGTGTGATTTACAGAGCAATTTGCTTCCTATATTGATTACAAGGAATTCCATTGAAGGTGTGATCAAACACTTAAAAAAACTTAATATCATGTGATACCATTTCTGCTCCCTCGGAAGTGGACAAAAACCAGCCTCCTTGGCTGTCATCTTCATGTGGTTTTTTAGTGTCATTGATTAAAACCCAAATAAGTAGGTTGGCCAGGGCAGCTCACATAGATTTCCTGCAGTATATTTTAAGCTGTGATTATTAATATAGCGAGCAGTGCTTTAGCAGAGCTATTCTCCAATAGTCCATTCATTTTTAATTGAACTAAGAAAAATTAGAAAAGGCATTTAGATGAAATAGGAAGCCAAGTGCTGTGTCCTTGTGATGAAGGTGACTAAACTTCCCCTCAGCCAGCTGCAAAGCATCAGAGAACCTGGTGCAGCCAATACAGAGACCATTGGTATGGTGTTTTGTTTTAATTACTCACCCTGATTTAGCTGTTCTCATTCCACCACTGGCCTGACTCATGCTTATCCAGGCACTCTCTAAACACACTGTGTGTCATGGAGAGCTGAGGGATTTCACCTCCTAGATGACTATGTGCTTAAAAAACATGACCCATTAACAATTTTGTAATGGTATTATTAAGCAACTTTCCAGCAAGCGAGGCTGAATGTCCTTCCGGCTATTCAAGTCGCCTTCAGCCATCCCCATGCAGGTTTGCTGGGGCTGGGTAGGATCCTTCCCCCTCTCCCATCTTATCAGCTGTAGCCAGGGCATTTGAGTACTATGGGAAGTTTCATTTCCTGCTGTTTTGGCTGCCTGTGGCTGGCCCGAAGCCTTTGTAAAAGGAAAAGACATTCTTCTAATTCTTGTTATTAACCCATTGGGGATCTCTGAGACAGGAGCCAAAATTGTCAGGAAAGTGTAGGATGCTACAGCTTTCACCAGCCCATCCTTACAAAGCCACCACCAGACTCTCATTGTTTCCAGTCTTCCTTTTTTTTTTTTTTTCCAGATGTAAAAAATAAAGCAGATGGAACATGGACTTATTTTAATACATATTTGTGCTTGACACATGAACCTACAAGCAATGCCTGCCTGTGGCATGCCCACCACAATGTCTGCTGTTGACAACTACATTCCCAGAGCAGGTGAGAGCATGGGCACAGCCCCTCTGGTGTGGAGCCCAGCATTGAACCCCAGCAGTTTAGGATGGCAAGTAGGGACAGTAGAGGTACTTTAAGCAGATGCAATGTATTTCTCAAAGCTAAGCAGTGCCTCAAAAACATAGTCAAGAGATATAGTAACAGTGTCAAAAACGACAAGAGGTGCTTTTCTATCTCATTGGCAGGGATTGAGACAGTTTTGGCACAGAATAAAGTAAAAATATGTCCTGAATTAGTTCTTCCCACAGATATGCCTTTGCAGATCCTTCCCAGGCAGCACTACTGCAGCTTCCCTGAGCTCTGCAGGCAATCACAGTGTGAAGCTGCTGAGAAAACCAGCGGAAAATGCTTTTCACTCCCCACCCTGTGAAAACCCACACTGTAGCAAACGATCAAATGATAAAACATGCATTTCCTACCTGAACGAGGAGCTCCAGCTTCCTGTCATCAAGGAGGTGCACTTGACATCTGCGACCCTCCGTCATCTGCAAGAGAGAAGAGGAAATGTGTGTCAGGGTGCTTGGTGTTCCAGCTCAGCACGTGGCTGCCAGCCTCCCCCAGCACAAGTTGGAGGCTTCCATTCAATGCAGTTCTTTGGTTTGTGTTTACTTAATTTTTTTTTTTGTAATTAATCTCCCTTCTTTTGGCACTGGGGTAAAGAAAAGGCTGGACGGAGAAAAAGAAAAGCCACCCTGGTAGCTGTCATGGAGTGGTGTCTGGTGCCTGCTTGGATGCAGCTGCCAGGAGGAGGTTGTTGCAGTGTGTACAGTGGGGGCAGGGGATGGTTTGCAGCACGGGGGCCCTGGCATTTCATACTGAAGCCTCCAGCTCTGCAGCTGGCTTGGCCAGCAGAGGAGACATCCAGACAAGTCTCCCCAAGTCCCTCAACAGCAGTGATCCAGCCATGGCACAGTTATTGTGGGGCCTGGCTGTGCTGATGGTACTCCCTGGAGTGGCACCAGCTGCTTGCTTGGCCCTGAATCCTGAAATGGGCTTGTCCTGCTTGGAGTATCCAATTTAAGATGTACCACAGGAACCACTTGTGACATCACTGTAGTGGTCCAAAGGTGCTTCCACACCAGTAGTTTATTACAACAGTTAACAAATACTATCAATAAAACTACTATGTATACAAGACTCACATGAGATTTCCAAGGTCCATAGATTGGGTCATAAGAAGTAAATGAGCTGTGGTCTGAGGGAACACCTCTACAGTGCATCAAGACCTTTATTGCACACAGAACTGTGAGCAAGGAGCAACTTCACTTTGCAGAGTTACAGATCTCAGCTCGGTCTCGCAAAGCCCTTCAGGCACAGGCACAATCCCACTATCTGTTAATGGGATATGGACTGCATTAAGCCTCTTTGGCTCTTGGAAATCCCTTTCTCAGCACGACTTAGGCAGCACAAAGGCAGCCCCCCCGGTGTGGGCTCACCCTACAACCCTCACGCACACCTGGACCCTCGTTGGCACAGACCCAGCACAGCCCCACAGCTCAGCTTAGTCCCCCAGAGACTCAACAGCCCCCAGCCAAGGCACTTTCCTGTGCTTTGTGTGAATCCCCAGCTCAATTTAATAATATTGCTTGCCGTGGTGAGTCCTAAAGCATCACCAGAAAGGAGCAGAGGGTCCACAGGATCCTGGCAGGGGAGTTACAAACTGCTGGAGACATGAGTGTCGCAGCATCCTGGGCATTCCTGCCCTCATCCATCACCTCTTCCCACCAGTTCCAGCTGAGCTTAGCCCCTGATGCAAAGCTGCCTTGCAGAGTGGGGAGATGAGTGCTTGGGGGGTTAACTGAGGACAGCCCAGCTTTCTGCTTCAGCTCTGTGGGTTAAAAATCAGCTGCTCCTGTGGCAGAGGGGGCTGGATGTGCTGGCATCCAACAGGCAGTGGTGGATGCTCCACCCTCAACTCTGCCCATTCAAGAATCCAGGCAATGTGCGGCCATTGCCATGGGATCTGCAACCTCAGCCATCTCCAGCAGCATCACCCTCATCCTACTGTCTCTCAGCACACGAGCCCATCAGCCTCTTCTGGGTGTTTCTGTCCTCCCTCCTGCCAGCTGTGTCCCACAGCCATCTCTCCCTTTCCTGGGGCGAGATTGGAGAGAGTCTTACCAGTCCCAGCCCCTTCCACAAAGCCAAGGTTCAAATGTTCCAACAACTCTCTTGAATCTCAAGCTGGCCACGCAAGATGCAGAATTTATTATGAGAGAACTTCAGTCAAAATGAGCTTTTCCCTTCAACTCACTCACAACTTACAATTCTTGAAGGCACAATCTCATGCGATGCACGCAGATTTTACCCCCTTTTGTTATTCACATCAACATGCCTCTGAGTATCTTGCATGCCAAATAACATCTCTTTCTTTCTCTTCTTCCATCAGCACAACTGGAGCCCTGGCAGTGCAGCCAAAGGAAAGCCTTGTAAAACAAGGCTTCTCATAAATGTCAGCCAGTTACCACAGTGGCAATAAATTGTCTTACGAGAGTTTCCTCCGGTAAGAAACGTTATGCAAAATATGGCTTCTCCTAAGGTGTATTACTCGCTGAGTGAGATTTTTCACTATTAAACAGCTTTCAGCTCAGTTGTAAAGCCACACCAGAGGCTCACGGAAGGGCTTTGTAATGGTTTCTCCTGCTTGGAACAAGAGTTGTGTGGGTCATGTTCATGCAGGCACAGGGAACTGCACGCTTCCTTCACTGGGCTTCCCCAGCAGAGAAAACTCTGAGTGCCTGCGCTGTGCTTTGACATCTCCCTCATCCTCTTAGTGTCACATACCCACTGCATCTCCAGGATGGGGAGTAGGCACTGATATTCCAGCTTTAATATGAGTTTACCCAAGGCAAGAGATAAAGCAGTGAGTTTATCGTGGTGATGGCAGGGATGGGAGCACAGTCCAGCTTTCGTGTGTTACGCTCCATTGGCTGTAACAAAGTTGAAATAAGAATAAAAGAAACTGAAAGGGGGAAGAGGGAAAATTTTCTGAGGTGTCTGACTTTGTGCTTTAGAGTTTCAGCAAAGCGCTTGCTTTCCGTGCGGAGCTTCTTTAGTTCTCCATGCTTCTCCAGCCCAGAGTTTCATAACCCCTTAGTGCTTTCACTGCTAAAAGAAATCCCAAATGCAAACAGCTGGGAACATGAATAAATACCTGAATAAAGCAAAGCTCTGAAATGCAGCACATGATGGTCGACTAATTGAAAGGCATTTCATGAACATCGCTTGAAGCTCAGCAGGTCCACAGGTTGGAGGTCTGCTACAGCATTTCCTTCCTCCAGCCACAGGCCTTTTCATTTCCCTCAGAAATGAGCAGTGCTTTCCAAGAGAAAAGAAAAGAAGGTAGAGACAGGCTTCCTACTTGATAAAAGCTAAAATACGATGGTCCTGCCCTCCCTCCTTTCTGCTTTATTACTCCACCAGGTGTCTGAAGCCCACATCATGTGCTTTTTTGCATTGTGGGATCAATACAAACTCTGCTAGTTTGTCAGACCAAGAAACAGGAACATTTCAAAGCACAGCAAGAAGGCCCAGATTTAGCACAGTCTGTCTGGGTAAAAGATGCTGCTTCTGACGCCGTGCAAATTGGCTGCTCTGCACTATCTGCTGCACTGCCGTGCATGGGGCTGTTGCTGGCTCTTGGGGAACGAGTCAGGGAATGCTTTCTGCTTCCCTGTGCAATCAGAGAAGGGAAATCAACACCAAAGCCCTATGGATGGGAGCAGGAGGTCACCAAGATGAGCTGAACAGTACCAGAGTTTGGATGGAGGGAGACTACAGGACTGAACTGAGGTTCTCCTTTCCCAAGGCTCTTACCCAGAGAAGGATGGGGAGAACTAAGCTAAGAGGAACTTGAGCTAAGAGGCACAAAGGCATAGCTTTCCCTTCACCTTGAAAAAGCAAAATCCCAGCAAAGGGACAAGAAACAAAGGCTGACCAGACTTCCTGACAGAAGAGGAGGACACTTGATGAGTCAGGGAAGTAGGGGATTTCAGTCCTGATCAAATCCTGGGTTTCATAGTGAGCTCATTGAGATTTCCGGTATCACCACAGCCTCTCACTTTCCTTTTGGAGGGCAGAAGCCCTCTTGCCTAACTCCAGAAAGTAAAAAGCAAGTGTCTAGTTCAGCCTAACAGCTGAGATGTTCTTGATGCTCAAAGCAGAGAGACCACTCAGACATTTCATGTGAGGTGAGACCATTCCTAGTTGAGTTGCAGTTATTCCTGCTGCTCATTCACCTGCAGCTCTGCCAGGATGCTGTATCCACACCAATCTTCTCAAGACATGTGAAGAGGTGGGACTGTGTTACACACTCCTGAGTGCTAACAGTTCACCCATATGGCAGCAAGCTGCACGTTCTGGGTGTGAATATGGGCCACGTGCATCTCATGGGCCAGACTTAACACGAGCTCAGATGGAAATTATGTGCCAACATGCAGAACATGTTTTTTTCCCCCAAAACAGATCAGTAAGTCACTTTTTTTTTTTTTCTGAAAATCTGCCACTTCTTCTAGTGCCTGCACATGCAGCATGACACCCCAAGTGCCTGAAGAACTGAGCACGAGTGCTTTTAAAAAGCTCTGTCATTTTTATATGAGTGTGTAAAGACTAGGGATAATATATCTCCAATACCCAAACACAGATACTGCTTGTAAGGCAAGTGAAAACCTGAAGCAATGTGTTTATGTGGCTGAGGAGCTAGAGTAGTCTGCAGGAGGGCTGATCAAACACAGGGCTTGCATTCTTCCTCTGCTCCTTGGCTTCTGCACCTAAAGGATGGAAAAACTGATCCTGACCTTTGCAAATCGTTCTGAGATTCATCAGTGACAAGAAGTCCTGACATACACGTTTGTTCACTGTAATACAGAGATGCTACAGAGAGGAAATCTGTCCTGGGGTTACTCATGGGATCTACTGAATAGCAGCTGTTTTTCTCAAAGAAAGGACGTTTTAGTTACCTTTATCACAAGACTTTAAATCTCCTTTGGAGGCTCCTACCCAAATATTTACACAATGAGTTTCCTAGGGAAGGCAGGCTGGCGGTTGTTTTGCTTTGTGCCATGAACTGCTCTGATGACTGCCCCCCTCTCTATTCATCTTCACTGTAACTCAAACACTGTCTTGGAGAATCCTATAAACTGTCTGTGACATGGCCCCAAAACCTTCACTATGCTCAGTTAATCCCTGTACACCCAACACTTTGTTACTAAATTATCACAACTGCCCACAGAACGGCTTCATCCAACACTAACAGCCAAGGCGCTGGGAGGAAATAGCTCCAAAGAGAACCTTTCCCTTTCAAAACGAAAAAACCCTCCTGGTGAAAGTGCCGTCACACTAAATAACTCAAAGGCACCAAATGCAAATGCTATTTACAATGTCAGTTCTATAAATATCCATGGCACGTTTCATTAGCCGGTGACTGCAGGAATAAAGAAGAATACAGCGTGTTCTGCCTTGAATCACATCAGAAATTATAATTGGAGGCAGAATCTCTCCTAAACGCTCACTGACTGTATGGGAGGCAATTACTGAATCCACAAAAATCTGTGTCACTTTGTCCACTGTTTGGACAGAGCCGGTGAAAGGCGATAGGGAGAGATGACAGCCCACTGATTACAGTAAACTCTTAGATTAAACATCCTGCTCCCACTTGACCACTTCTTACTGCCTTCTCATCCTGGCAACTCCTAAGCTTGTTGAGAGAGGGAGGGAGGAAAAGCGGTGTGTTTTTGATGTCTGCACAGCTTTGTGCATGTGGCAGCACTTCACTCTGCTGAACTGGGGCCAGTCTGGCGAGCAGCTGCCTGTCGCAGTGACCAGCAGTGCCTCATCGTGTGTCTGCATCCATCTGCCATCTCCTGTCCTACACTCACACTTCAAGACCCTCGAGGAATGGATGATCTTTCTTTCTATGCCATGTGTTTGCAGAGCATCCTCCCCTGTCAGTGGTCTACATCAGCACCTAACGAATGTTGCTGATGGTGAATGGGATGATGATGGCTGTGGGACACTGTGCAAAGAGCTGAGCCACAGGGCTGACCCTTGATGGGGACATGGGAGAGGGGACAAGGCCACAGCTGATCCTGTGCTAGGTGGGGAGCAACACTGGCTGGGCTCTACCCTGGGGGATTGCTTGTTTTTGCAGTCATAGAATCACTGAATCATGAAGGCTGGAAAGAACACCAAGCCCAAGCTTTGACCAAACACCACCATGGCCACTAAACCACATCGTGAAGTGACACACCTACTCATTCTTCAAACACTTCCAGGGATGGTGACGCCACTTCCCTGGAAAGTCTGTTCCAAAGCTTAAATCAGGTCCTTAAGGTGTGACTCAATAATACAAATACCTGATGAAGAGGAGCAAGGTGACTGTTGGTGCAAATTGGTTCATCTGTCGCAGCCATGGGGCTTGCCCACTGCCCCCCTGTGCTGGTGAGCACATCACCACTGTATGCAGCACTGCCTGCTTTTCCTTTTCACTAAAATGGGCAATATCTGAAGCACCTGTGCCTCGGTGGCTTGAAGCTCTGAGGATGAGAGACAGTCAGGAGAAAATGCTGTTTCTCAAAACAGTCCTCATGTCCACTATTTCTTTCCAAGTGTCTTTCCAAGATAAATGGTGAATAGTTTGTGTTGTAATTATTTTTTTCAAGAGGGAGAAAAATTATTTTAATTTGTCCCCAGACTCTTGGCTTGTGAGCAGAGGTCTATGTAGTCTGTCCTGTCTGTCACAGTCATTGACACAGTACAGAACATAGGCTGAGCTTTCTGAAATAAGCCAATACAGAAGCACAGAATAGCTTGGATTGGAAGTTCCAACCCCTGTGCAGCTGTGAAGCTGAGAAGAATGGCCCAGGAAAGATGCTGTAGATGTGGATGATGGTGATATGAAGAGAAGTCGCTGATAGCTGATGCCTAACCAGACTTCACCTTCTAAAGCAGTGTGGGTTTCCCTGTCATGGAAGTGCTCTGAGGCTCTGTGAAATACAGGCACAGTCCATAGCTGGACTGAATGGCCAGAAAACAGAAGCTGACAGTGATGCAGCAGCTCCCACAGGTTTGATAGGACCAGAGGAATGTATCGCGTGCGAGGCCTTTGGCTTTCCCTGCGAGCCTCTTTATCCCACTCCTTGAAAAATTAATGTCCTTTCCAGTGGATTAGGGGAACGGAGGCAAAATTGTCAAAACCATGATTACAGATACAGCTCTTAAAACCCTCTCCTATCCTGCAGGAAGGGAGTGGTGCTTGATGGTACCCATTGCAGGAATATGCTTAAGAGGGGTTGCATCAAGTGATGAGGTAATTTCTGCAAGCACTCATTTGTCAGGAGAGAGGAGAACAGCTTCAGTAATTAGAAAGCAAGAGTCCTCCTCGAGACAGGAGGTGGGACAGTGTCATCCATGGTGTCACCCCGTCGGCAGCACCACTTGAATGGCACGACCCAGCCATTGTGTGGATGCCGACAGGGAGCAATGAGACAAAAATTAAGGTGAGCTACAGGCTGAGTGACCTGGTGACTTCCCTGTTTTGTCTTAGGAGCTGACAAAAGAATTCCTGGCCTGCCTAGGGGCTCCTCGCTTCCTTCACACAGCGCTTTCCAGCCCTGCCTGTGCTCCGGCATCACCCAGGAACATCTGCACAGGTTATTTTTCATGCTTCCCCTAAACAGCGCTCAGCAAAAATGCTCTGATTCAGCAAAGCCCATAGCTGTGTCCATAAATCCCCTTTATTTCAGTGTGACATAAGCAAGTGTTTAAGTGGCTTACTGTATCAGGGCTGAAATGAAAAACCGTCTCCTATGGTCCTTAAGTCCATTTACAACATCAAGCAATAACTCTCAGGCGAACTTTAAAGCCAGGAATGCCGCGTCTTAACCTCAGAACACTTGGTGCTTGAGCCGTGTAGTTAGAATGAAATCTAATTCCGACGCTGCGTTTTAAACCGAGCAGGGCATTACCCGGCAGATGCCGAAATTACCGCTCTGAGTGAGGCTGGCCTCGGAGGCCTGATCTCAGTTGTATCCTGAGATAAGAAAGTCCTTTCCTGGACAGACCAGCTTCCTCACTAGAATGGAGGCTGTGCTGGTTTAGGTCACGTATTGTTTTCTTTCTTGAAAATAATACAGATCTAAATCTTTTCAAATACAAAGGGAAGCAGAACTTCTTGCACCCTCCCTGCCTTCTGATGTTGAGTCAGGAGGAGAGGGCATTCCCAATGCACACTTTTTACTATGTTTGACTCACCCTTGTAACTCTTTCCATTCCCTTTCTTGGCCGGGAAATAAACCATATGCCAGTTAAAAAATATAACAGCTTCCAAGAATTACCCCCACTATTTACAAGGCAGGAGTGAAGAGTGTAGGAGCTTTGATATGGTTGGTCAGAACATCCTCTGAGCTCTGGAGGCTGACCACAGGGAGGTTACACAGTCTTCAGTAATATTTATTGTTTTTAGCCTAAAGGATTCACTGGTCACAGATGTCTTAAACCTTACGGATTTGAAACCCCTTTTGCACACAGGAGAAGTGTGTTTTGATAAACCATGACTCAGCTGGTCAGTTGTGCAGGTGGTTCAACATGGACCTGCTTCAGGCCAGCATTTTTAGGTCAAGAACATGCCAGAGCTGTTAAAACTTTGCCTCAAATTTGGATCCTGTAGCTGTCTCCTCCACTTTTACTTGGGAAGATCATGTTGCTCCTACAGCCTTTCTGCACATGCAGCAGGCTGGCTGCACCCAGCAAGGGGTAAGGGAATAAATAATAAATAAGTAATGGTGCAAATGAGGAGGCCCAGCTGCTCCTCCTCCCGCCAGCTTGGGGCTCTTCCCTGCTGGCAGCACTTTCTGGCTGATGAGTTTTGAATGAGTCAGGGGATGGAGCTTCCATCCTCTCCCAACAGACTTTCCTGCACAGCCTCACAGACCTGGTAGATCAGCTCCTGCCTGGAGCAAACAGCAAGTCCTGGTGAGAGAGAAAGGGCTGAGTCCTGCTAGAATTCCATTGCCATTCACCTTAAGGGCATCTTTAGGTCTGGTGAAACAACTTGATCCATATGAAACCATTACAGCCAAAGGGTTGCAGCCTATGGAAAATGGAAGCGGAATGGTGAGAGCAGCCCACAGCCTCATTCCACCCTACAGACCTTGGGACTATTCATCCAGACTATGCTGCTCCTCTGTATGCCAAAGTAATATCCAAAGACCGAAAAACTGCCACATCACAAGAAAAAAGCATTGCAAAAAATAGTCCCCCTCATACCTATGTTAATAACAGGTAGACAATCTTCCTTGCTGCCAACTTCCCAGTTAACACCCAAAATAACTTGCCCTATACATAAATTTCTCCTGACGTAATTCAGCTCAGCCAAACTCTGTGAATATCTTTATTTGGTGAGCTTTCCTTTATTATTTCCCCCAGGGTGAAATTATTTTCTGGATAATAATCCCTTTAAGGCAAGTTCTGCAGTTTCATCCCATGTTTGCACATTACATACAAGAGCTGTGATCCATCATTTGGGTTGCCAGTCCTTAATGAAGCCCAGAGAAACAAATATCAACACCAGAGTTAAAATGGGAGGCCCAGAGGGAAAGAGGATAAAGGATGTCTGGTGTCTTTGCACAAGGACAAGCAGAGTGGTCCTGGGACAGGTGCTTCATCAACTTTTGAGTGTAGCTGTGCTTCAAGAAAACTGTGATATGTCTTGGAAGGGTCTTGCTTCCCCTGGAAGAGCTCTGTATTTACCCTGTTTGCTATGCACAAAGGACACAGCACGATCTAAGGGAAAATAATTGAAATTATCTACCAGGGAAATCCTTTATCAATGAAGGACTTTGAAGACTTTCATAAGTCACATCAATTTCTTTCCGGGGGACTCCTGGTCACCTTCTGGTTCATTCCCTACTATATTCTGCAGCAAGCACTGTGAGTCATCATAGGATAATGACCATGTGGCTATAAAATACATAGCAATAGATTATCATTATTTTTCTCAAAGATGTTAGCATGCCTGTTAATCTCTCCTACACCTGACTTCTTACATTCCTTTTAAACACACATAAAATTTTAATTTTTTGTACAGTTTCACACTTGAAACGTGGCATTTCAGTAAAATGTTCCAGATATCACTCGTTTCTGCACACAGACAGGGTGTAATGACATGAGAGCATCCAAGTCTCCTGGGAACACATTCGCAGGAGGTTTTGTTTAGTTATAGAAGAAAACAGGACGATTTATTTGCTGTTGAAACGAATGTGATTTGCTGGAGAAAAAAAAAAAATCAATGTGGGTTCATAGGAAGATGACCAAAGTGACCCAAGGCAGTGGAAGTGACAGTATGTGTGAAATATTTTCAAAAGACAAATTAAGATTTATGGCTTGAAGTGTCCTTTTAGTGCTCATTGAGTGTTTTGTACCTACTGTATCACCAGGCAGTGGGAGGTGTGAGTGGAGCTGGCCCTGATCAATGGAGCCAAGGCACTGGGCAGTGCATCACTCAGGTGCTGTAACAGAGCAGGTCAATAGAGCACTGAGCAGTGTTATATATAACACATAATAGAAAACACACTTGCAAAAGTCATTCCAGATGTGGGGGGGGGAAAAAAGAAAGCAAAATGTTGATCTGTGCACAGAACTGTTTGGCTTGTTTTTTCCTTCTTCCCTTCTTGTTTTGAATAACACTCCAAGAACTGATATGCTTCCAGTGGGAAAATATGTCACCGGGTTGTTTCCAGCCACTGCTAATCAGCAGGTTTGACACACGTTTGATGTCGAGAGCCAGGGCTGTGGCTGTGCCCAGGCTGGGCAGCTGCCAGTGGTTCTGCCTGAGCAGCAGCAGCTGACAGGGTCAGTGCAGGGTGGGCATCATCCCCCAGCTGGGTTTCACAGGGAGGATCAGGTGAGACACAGAGCACATTCAGATGACAAGCAGCTGACTCATCCTCAGAGAGGCAGGTGTTTCCAGAAACCAGTCCTGCTCACAAAAGTCTGATTTGACCCTTTCTGCTCCCACTTTGTTCCTGAGCACATCTGGTGCTGAGTGGGGCAGAGCTGGGGCTGCAGGACTGGGACATCTCCCATGGGCTCTGCCTGCACACCCTTCCTGAGGGGCAGGAAGGAGTCCTAGCTGCCTTCTCCTGTCCTGACAGCTTCTGAGGCTGAACACTTGTGTCTGGTGAGGACTAGAGCTCAGACTAGCCCCATTCTGGGCTCCAGCAGGGAAGACTACTTTCAGGACACACAGGCTGTGCTTTTATACCCCCATTCATCTCCTGAGTAATGCCAGGATCTTGCATCACCTGTATTGAGAATGCTTTTGCTATTAGTGCAACAAGACCAGATCATCTCTGCATCAGGGCATCTCATGACATATTAAACACGAACAGTCTGTAACTTCTGCATAGGAGACCTGGAATGATGCCTCAACCCAAACCTGTTTTTTTTAATCATACCCTTCTGCTTTTTAAGAGCCAGGGAAGGATGTTCCTTTCTGGAACTAAACTCAGCAGTTCTTCAGCACTATGAAGAATCGATGAAAAAGAGTTAAGGATGGAAAGTGAAGAGGGAACAGCCTGATGCAATTTCTGCAGACTCAGCGGCTGGATCCGATACCCCCAAGCCCTAAGATCACAGGATTCAATACCCATTTTGGAGCAGCCTTCTGCCATGTACACAGTCAACTGTGCCTGCAAGAGGGGACTGAGAAAGTGAGGACATGGACCAGCACCTTTAGATCAGCAGATTTCCCTCAGAATTCCCATCAGCACTCCCAGAGCATTTCAGAAGGCATGCTCCATGGTGCAACACAAAGGCAAAGCAGACTCAGTGCCTCCCTCCCTCCCTCCAGTTCTCCTGGTCTTGGTGAGGAACAAGTCTTTTTTCCCAATTCCCATCACCTCCTGCAGCACAAGCCCAGCTGATACCTTCACTGACTATGTAACTATCCCAGCAGGGATGCAGAGCATCCCAGGGGGCCAAGACCACTTCAGACAGAACTTTCTTTTCTTTTGGTCTTTGCAGTTCACAATTGCAGAAGATGGTGGAAGTCGCCTTCCAAATTTATTTTCCAGCACGCTTCCACGCTGGGGGAGGTGTGTGCACAAAGGAAGCACTGTGTTTGATTACACATGCCCTAAATCATCCCTGTCCCCTTGCGTGCTCCATTTCACCAGGAAATGAGTGTGTGAGCACACACGTGGCAGCCACGTGTTGGGGTGGTGGGTGTCTTCACAAAGCCCTGTGTGGGGGTAGCCAGGAGAGATGATCTCCATGCACAGCAAGGACAAAGCAGTAATTAAATGTGGAAAGAGCTCTATCCACACTCCCCCCTTTAGGGCAGGTGCCATGTTTCAGCTTCACATTTTGTGCTGCCTTTCCAAGCTGCTCACTTGATGCATCAGCTTTCCATCCCCTGCTTGTCCTGCATAAACCCAGGGTTATCCCATGGCTGCTCCACTGTCTGCAAAGCACTTCCCTGCATGAAATAATTCAGCTGGGAAGGACGGGATGCCAGCAGCGCTTACAGCGTGTGTGGTACGGCTGCAGCCACGTTCAATCCCACACGGCCAGGAAACCCAAACAAGGGTGGGTTTATTTTGATTGGGAGATCCGGGGACTTCTAAGAAGAAAAATAAATAAATAATCTAAACACTAGAGCCTGAGCCTAGTGGGTTGGCAAGCCCGACAGCCATTGTCAAAATGTTAGGCGTTACGTGTGGAAGTGTACATACAAAAGGACTTCTCTAGCCAAAATGGGAATATCTACCTCTTTTTGGTTTGCAGCTTTCTAGGAGATTTTCATTGGACCTTTTTACAATGAATTGAAGTAAAAAAAAAAAAAAAAAAATCAACTTGCCTACCCTTTTTCTGCCTCAATGACCTTCCCCAAAGATTACCACACTAGGTCACACCTCATGCCACCAGTGCAGGCAGAACGGAAAAAGAGCATTTAGACACCCACTAGTGATCTTTTCTTGAGGGTGGGGACACAGCAACTGTTCAACACCATGTGAAAAAGTCACGGAGAAGCTCAGGACAAGGGCAGAAGTATTGTCTATCTGTTAGGATGAGAGCAAAGTGGGTTGTACGCAAGAACATCATTGATGGCACTGGAAATCAGATTGTCTTGGCTCCTCTGCACTTTAAGGCTCAGCAAGGGCTAAAGTCCCACCTCACCCCACAGAGATGCACCCAGGGTATCTGGCACCAGGCATGGGTCCTCAGAGGAGTATCACACAGCCATGAAGCAGAGATGTACTGGAAGGGGAGGTACCTCAGTGTCTTCTACTTTTTTTGGCAAGCAGCCTACTAGAGCCAAACCCAGGCAAGGAGTAAACCTTCAGGCTGACATCGACTTGTGAGCAGGTGGAGTGCAAAGGTGACTTGGAGCAGAGGGGGAAGGATCAAAACTTGTGTGCTTGCGATTCATCAACATGAAAGTGCTCCCAGATGCTCAGAACTGATCAAATATCTGTCTGGGGTCCCTTCTCAGTGTCAGATCAGAGAGAAAAGCAATCAAAGCCATTTTTGGTCCTTGACAAGGTTCATCCCCAGAAAAGAAGACAGGGGCTCCAACTCATTGTGCAGCCTTGGAAAATTTTTTGTGGCTTTTTAGGACATGGCACATACTGAGATTTGCAGGAGGGCTAGGAATTAGGTTGTTAAAAGTCTGGGAGCAGAAGAAATCTCAGTGGATGCTGTTAGTTGCAGAGGTCTTTGAGGCCATGCTGGGCAATGCACTGGTGGCTTAGGGAACCTGAGAGAGGCTGGGACAACCTGGGATTTGGAGTTGGAGGAGGCTTGTATGCAATTCCATCACAGCTTAACCTTGTTAGACCTTGCTGCCTGCTGGGCTGCCATGCTCTGCTTGCGCTGGGGCTGCAGGGCAATTCTCTCCTCCAGCTGCTGGAAGGAGCAAGCCAGCAAGGATGACTGGAGATTGGCATTGCCAAGTGACCTTGGGAGCCAGCTGTGCCCCCAAGCACACCCCATCCTGACATGAAGCACAGGGACCCCAGGGAGCCACTGTGACCTGCTCTTCCAGCTGACCCCAGAGCACTGCATCCCCCCAGCTTCCCAAGAGATGAGGCATTTGTGGGATGGCTCCCACCTAGATGAAGACTGTGGGTGCAGCTCAGAGAACCAGGAGCACTAATCTCCTCAAACCCAGAGTTTTTTGAATGCAAGGCACCCAAGTTCCCTGAGAGCTGAGCATAAGCATGGCCCTGTGCCTGACAGCAGCCTTTGCTTGTCCCTGCAATCCAGCTCGCAAGAAGTGGGTCATACAGTGCCTCTGTGCATCTTCAGGGGACACCACTAAGCCCTGACCCCAAATTTGGTTAATGCTGGATCAACACACTCCTTAATACCTTCTCCGTGTATCAACCCTCTTGTAATGCATGACCCTTCCATCTTTACAGTCCTAACAGATTGCAGCTTGAGACTTTACTGACTCCCCAGCCCCAGTTCCAGTTCTCCCTAATACAGCATTTTCTCCCTCATCCATACCTGCAGTTTGACTATGCCTTTGCTGTCTGTTAAGCTGCACTCAAAACTAATTCAAGCCTTCTGCTCTTACACATCAACAGTAGCAACAAAGGGGATATGTACCACTGCAATTACCTGTGATGTGTAGGGCTAGACTCCATGACTTGGGAAGTCTTTCCCAGTCTTATGTCCCTCTCAACAACACCCAGTGCACTAGCTGAAGCTCTTGACCTGGCTAAACAGTTTGACAGGATCTCTCTCTGCACCAAGTGATGCTGCACTGCTCTATGGCCCTGAGCAACCCAGTGCTGTGACCACAGGTATCACCAAATATCAAGCAGTATTTTTAATACAACGACCAGTTCAGACATGAAACAACAGGACCACCAGAAATAATCTACCAGGAGACATGGGTAGCTTGCCCAAATGGGTTGTGAGTGGCTCACTAGAGTGTCTGTGTTCAAATAACAGCAGAGATACCGTATTTTTAACCTGGGCATTGAAAAAAAGTCACCTAAGAACAAAATGTTTATTTTACAAATGCACAAATCCACATGCTATGCCCCACTGGTGCACTTCTTCCTTCTGTGGGAACTGATCACACAGTGTGATGTATGAGCAACATCAACTCCTTCAGCCTGTTTGGTCCTCTGAGGGACACAGCTGATCTTAGCAGCAGAACAAGGTGGTGCTGAGCTGAAAACCCTCCAAAATATCCCCTCTCGTACCAAGAAGCAATATATCCTTACCTCCTCATGGCTTCTGCCACAGCCCCTTGCTCAGCAGCACAGCTGGGCTGCAGAAACCACCCCACAAGCAGCTCGCCCTCCTGCAGAACATGGCACATACCAAAATCACCTTCCAAATAATAATATTTGGGAGACAACAGGCTACCTGTAACTTGTGCCAGGAAGGTCAAGCCAAGCACCAGCCACCAACCAAGCTGGTGCATCATCACCCAGCCAGGGTTAGTTAGCATCGTGGTCCAAGGGAGTGTGCAGCCAGCGGCCCTCCTGCGGGCCCTCTGCCATCACCCCAAGGAGAAAGGGATCAGCCTGATGAGTTTAGCTCCATTGGGATTTCTCTGGTGCCTGGCAGGCGATTCTAGGCAGGGAGGATGGCACAGACACCCTCACCGCTAACAGCCCGCTCCAGGCACGGGTGGGGGATGCACATCAGACCCCGGGGGCCAATCCAGAGGGAACCGAGACACCCCGGTGTCCAGCTGGCGCTGGGCAGAGCCAGGATCCAACCTCTCCCGATGCCGAACACGGGGAAAGCCCGGTTCAGCCGAGCCCATGGAGCGCAGCGCCGGCACAGGCACCACACCCCCTTCGCCGCTGGAAAGGGCGAGCGGTGCCGGGCTTTTTGTTCAGGACAACGTTCTAAAATCCCAAACTAAACCAGTAAGCAGGGAGTTCAGCTTTCCCCGCGACCTGACTTGCCTGGGAGAGATTTGCTAGATCGCTCCGCATCTGTGTGTGCTGTATTGCTAAACCGCTGCCAGGGCTATTATTAGAAACAATTGTCTCTCCTGGAAATTTTATAGAGAGGTTTGAAACAACTTTTCCCTGCCCTCCCCAGCAGCCAGCGGGTAACAATGCGGCCAAGAACCCTCCTTACGCGGAGCATGTCTGCAAGGCGTGCAGATGTACTCCCATACAGGCACAGTTTGGAAGCAGAGCTACACATTTGTCTTTTCTAGCCCTGAATCTGGAGCAACTTTTCTATTCCCGATTCACGAAAAGGTGTACAGAGGAAAGGAAAAACAAGCCGGGGGCTTTCCCCTTAGCGAAGCCCCCGGCTCTGCATTAAACTTGCTGCAGCCATTTGGGAAGGGAAGGAGCAGTCCATCTTGGCAGTCAGTGGGGACAGGCAGCCAGATTGCTGGGGAAGGGGGGAAGGAATCGCAGCACCGGCTTCGCTCCCCCCGCACACACCGTCTCCTTCCCCAGCCGCCGCGCTCGGCTCCGTTACTCGCCCACCCAATTCAAGGGTTTCAGGGTGGGTTTTTTTTCTTTTGGAAAGGACAGGGAAGGCAGCTGCTGCCCACATTTCTCTCCGTTTGAGGTAAATGAAGGGAGGGGGCGTGGAGCAGCCCGCACACTGCGGCTGGGCTTTCCCCGGGGGCCGGGGCTGGAAGGGGAGCCCCGGCCCGCCTCGCCTCCCCTCCGCAGACAAAGACCCGGTTACCTTCTCCAGCTGCCTCGGCGGCCCCGGCGGCCCCTCAGCTCCGAGCCCTTGGCGAGCGCATCCCCGCCGCACCGTCTCCAGGCCGCGGCTCTACCGCCCCGCATCCATCGCCCGCCTCTCCGCCGCGGGCTGCGCGGGATGCGCGGCTCTTCCCTCCGCTCCCCGCCGCTCCCCGCCGCTCCTAGCGCCGTCCCATCCTCCCTGCCGGGATGCCGGAACCCTCCTTTCCCCCTTCTTCTTCCCTTTCCCCGCCTGCCGGCCCCCGGCGCCCGGCTCCTGCGCGGCCGCTGCCGCGCTGCGAGGCTACGAGGCTGGAGCCGGGGAGGGAGGAGGAGGAGGAGGAGGGGGAGGAAGGAGGAGGAAGGAGGGAGGAGGGCAGCGAGCAGCAGTTGGCGCTGGGTCATGTGAAACAGATGAACCCGGCTCGGGCCTGCCAACATCTGGGCTCCCTCTCGCCTCTGGGAGGAGGATGGAGAGATGAAGGGATGGAAGGAAGCGTGGAGGAAGGGTGCGGGGTGGCGGTACTCACCCCTCTTGCCCACGCGTGCACACCTTGAGATGATAACGGAGAGGGAGGAGAGCCGCGGGGATGCTCCGAGCGGAGCCCCGGCTGGAGGAAGAGAAGGGCACCGCTGGCCCCGAGCACCCACGGGGATGGAGACAGAGCAGCTCCCGCCAGGCTGAAGCCCTGGGGAATAGGGCAGCCTCCCTTCTGGTGATTTTCCCTCCTGCTCCTGGCTGGGTGAAGGGTGCAGCTTGTGATGGTATAAAAGATTGGGGATGCTGCCCAGCAATAGAACATCTCTACATATTGCCCCAGAGTAGTCCTCATGCAGTTAGATCAGTCAAGAAGGACAGTATGTGTAGGCCTCCAAGAAGTGCTGATTTATTGATTTGAACATGAACAGCATGAGGCATCCACACCATAATGCCTGTGGTTAAAGCTCTGACTTGTTCCACTGCTTTGCCTCCCCATCATTATTTTGTTTCTGGGACTGGGGTTATTCCCACCAGGTAAAAACCTGAGGCAGCTGCTCTGCCATGCTCTGGAGCAGACTGGCTGGGAAGAGGTTTGCTTTGGGAGGGTGATGTGGGGCTGAGCACTTTCCTTCATTTCTTTTCAGTTGGCATTCATGCCACCATGAAGATGCTCATGGTGAGGGTGGAGCTGGGGCTTACATGGGATACAGGAAATTTCCCTCTTTGCCCTGCAGGAACGTGACAAAGAATTGGTGGTGGTGAAGGAGCAGAATGTCTCGTTTTACCTGGGGGTATTTCTGGGTTTGATCTGCTGTCAGACTCAAAGTCAACACCACGAGTCTTTATGTACTCTCTGGACATAAAGGGGCCAGTGGGCTGGAAAGTCCTTCTGGGTACAATAACCAAATGCTAGAGCATGAGCACAGTTTCCTCTCTTGTTTTTAGGGGCACAGACATAAACCCAGAGCAGTGTGTGCAGCTCCAGGCAGGCTCACCCATCCACCTTGCTCCACCCAAGGAGCTTTGATTAAGGACATAAATACTGAGGCAGTTCTGGCCTATGGCTGCTGAGGGTTAAGACCAAGTAGCTAAGGTAGCCCAGCTCTACTCTGGAGGAGATCCCAAGGTCAGGACACAGGGGCAAAAAGCAGCAAAGGTATCCATCTCTGCTCCAGGAAATGCAGGTGACCATGGCTCCATTGCAAGGGTAAAGATTGTGGTTTTATGGGTTCATCTAATCCACATGTACATCCAGCCACGGAAATAACCCTGAGAGGCAAACCACCAAAACATGAACTTCAAAACCTCCTGGAATTTAAAACCTCCTGATTTCAGAGAAAGGTAAAACTTCCAGGTTGCCTCCCAAAGTGCTGTTCTGCTGTTTCCTACAACAGAGGTCACAGCATTTCTCAAGCAGGTCCTGCCTGCAGTGCTGAAGAAGAGCATAAAAGCCTGCACCCCACCAGTGGCTCAGTCCTGACCCTGATTAGAACTAGCAAGGAAAAATCACCTTCCCACGTGGATTTTCATTAAAATAGGAGGTGAAGCTGCTTCAAAGGTGCACCCACCATACAGGTGCCTGTTTGTGCTTGTTGCTCTCTAAGAGTGTGCCAAGGCCATGGACTTTGCCCTTGGGGTAGGATGATCCTTCAACTAGCAAATCCTCAAGGCAGTTTCCTCTCCCATTGCTCTATGGCACATGTTGCCCCTCCAGGTAATTCTCTTGGCAGGATCTGCCTCCAAACCCAGAGCCGACCCAGAATGTGGTGCAGCTTTATCCACCTGGTGAAAAAAGAACTTGCCTGGTAAATAAGGAGCAGCAAAGATTGGAAGCTCCTCATTGGAAAGTAATTTTTTCATGCATAGTAGCAGAAACTGGAAAGCAAATTTCACTCTGCCCAGAATTGTAATGTTCAGCTTTCAAAGCAGGTGTGAGGAGTTTCATTAAACTTAGCTTGAGATTACCAGCTCTCTGCAACAGTCCAGTCTCTTACTTTGGCACAAAGCAGGCATAGGTTTTGGAATAGTTTGGAGACAGCAAGGGAACATCTTTTCTCACGCCACATGTTACAGTGGGGTGTGCACAGTGAGCAGTTGGGACCTTCATACCTGTGAAACCTAAAGCTGCATCTTCCTCATATCCTTTGTAAGGAGATGACCTCTCCTACCCATCCAAGACCCCAGGAACAGCACTTACCCAAAAGGAAGTGCTTAACATTTCCTGCAGTGGTGGCAGATATTCCTGCTGCATTTCCTTTATCCTCTAGTTCACAATGCAACATTTCATAATAAAAATAAGTTGCTGGTCTGAGTCAAGGTAAAATCCTCTAGGTACTTGATGGAACTAACAAAGAACTTGGAAATGGGAATTATTTCTTATAATGTGGGAAGACAGTGGAATATTGTCCTTGCCAAGAGCTGATTATGAATACTCAACCAGAAAGAGTTGTTTTGTCCCAGACCTGGACAAGGATTTTGCCCCAGCTCATCTAACTTATTCATTGCACCTTTTTTTCCTAGAAAAACTGGAAAGATCTGGGTTTATTCCCTGGTAAAAAGTCATTCATCTCATACACGTCCCACTCTAAATTTCCCAGTTATAATTCAGCAGCAGCAAAAGCCCTTTTCTTCAAGGAACTTGTGTAATCTCACAAAATCTCTGGAGCTGGCACAACCCAAACAATACACCCTGGCAGCAAACATCCAGTCTGGAGGCAGCAAAGCTGCTGTCATTGCAATGATTAGAAGCAGGGAATGGCTGCACTTCTTCCAAGCTGGTTCCTATCATGGCAAGTCCCAAAAAACCAACAGCAACCCATATATTTAACTCTGACATACACAAAATCCAGCTTCCAGCAACCAGATGCCTCCATGCCAAAATAAAAACATGCTGATTCCTTTTTCTTGGTTCTTGATAACAAAGCAAGAAGGAAACACCATGGCCTTGTGCTGTGGAATTACTGTTGACAATTCATTCCCACTCTCGTTAGCAAAGATTAAAGAACCAAAATACTTTACAGGGAACGTGGTGATAGGACTGTGGGTGCCATCAGAATGTGTGAGCTGTTACATGAGCATTTCTAGTAGTTTCAGAAAAGCTTAATGAATACTGTCTACCCCCAGAACTGCATTAATTAGCACTAACGGGCTGGAGGAGATGTCGTGTCATGAAGTCATATTCACACTTACTCCATGATTTGCATCAGTAAGAGGTGCAGTGCTTCACAGAAGTCAATGTCATTTCCCCCATATGCTACATCTGAAATCCATGGAAGGTGAGGAAAAGGCTTTCAAAGGATATTTAGGATTTGCTGAAGGTATCTAACTGCTTGCCTCCTGTGGGAGGTGTTCAATGGCCTAACTCTCATTGATTGCACAACTCTTAACTTGTAATATTTGAGTGGCAGTAAAAGATTAAAAAGCCTCAAAACTTAAAAAGCAACATGGGCCTAAGTAACTTGGGAGCTGAAATCCATTTCCAGAGATGATATAAGCTGTTAGGCATACAAATTTCACTGTAAATCAATGCAACTGACTTATTGTAGCCATGACAAGGGTCAGCCAGACCTAGAAAATGAAATATCAGGTTAGCCTATGGGTTAATTCATGTGGTCCCTCTGAAATTCGTGGTATAAAACAGTCTTACTGCTCATGAGTTCTGATGCAGTTTGGCTGGAGAAGAAGCAATGGCCTCAACGCTTTTCATCTGAAACAATCTGTATCCTCCACACTCTGAGCATGCCTCAATGTTGGGAGGCAGAAAAGGGACTGACATGACCCAGTTGGTCACCCAAACCACCAGGCTGCCCTCACCCCCTTCCACGGGCCAGGGCCAGCAAAAGAGAGATGGAGGGTTATGTGTTCCACCACCAAGCCTGTCCCCATCACCCCATTTTCCCTCTGTAACAGGCTGTGACGAGCTCTGACCTTGCGACAATTCGTGCTGAGGACTTTGGAAACCAGGTGGAAACCACAGGGATCTCCTTCAAACAAGTAAAATGCAATTACTCAGGAGCAGGACCTGACTCCTAACTGGGTCTGGACCTGCAAACCATGGCAGATAAGGCACATGCAACACCACCTGTCATGGCACAGCGCACTTCCGACTGGGAAGATCTCCAGGTTTGCTGGGTGAACCACGAGATGTTTCTAGTTAAGCCTTTCACAGAAACACTTCCCTTCTGAGATGAACTGTGGGTGTTATTCCCATGTCACGCTTTCATTAATTTCCAGGACAATCCCTTAAGTAATTGGGACACAGGGGGAAAGGGAGAAGCAGGACTTTAGCTTTGGACAAAATAAGCCTCCGGGGCATCTGATTAATTTTCACACAGACTCTACTTAAAGGATCTCAGAGAGCTGAAGAGGGAAGGAAGCAGACCTCGACGTTCCCAAAGAGCTGGTGCAATAAATCCTCCCTTCATTAGGCAAGGAAAGTGCATGCTGGCAGGATTATTATGCAGGGAAGCACAGCTCGGTCCTCACGAGGCAGCTGAAGCGGATGGTGGGGACAAGCCAACTCCAGCTGGTTGGTGCTATGACCCTGGGCTGGCAAATCCTGCCTGCTGCCTCCAGCTCCTGCCTGGGGCTGGTGTGGAAAGGGACAGGAGTCACGTGTGAGTTGCCTGTGTCCCAGTTAGCTCCGGGTAATCCCGGCATCCAAGAGGCCAAACAAAGCAAACAGCTCAAGTGTGCATAAGGGAGCAAAGAGGAGCTGGGTGTGCCACCAGCCCTCCCGGGGTGACCCACGGCTCTGGAGTGATGCTGGTGAAAGGGGTCATTCTGGCATTCCTTCCTGTTTGGTCCCACCTGGATCTGGGACTGAGGGGAAGAAAGCAGGGAATCTTCCTGATGGAACATGCTGTGAACCATCCCTGTCCTTGCAGAAGGAATAGGAGGGATGAGAGGTCCCCTCTTTGATGGGGGTCAAGTCCTCACAAATCCCTTCTCCCATGGGGCAGAGGGGACACTCGGGACCCTGCTTCCCTTTTCTTCAGAGCTGTGCAAAGCTCTGCCTCAGGAACTTCTTCCAGTTCCCAGAATATTGTCGTTTTCTCCTGAAATGGCCTGAAAGCAAACCAATGCAGGAGGGAGCAGGATGGCAGAGGCTCCTTCCATCCATAAAAAGGGATGGGTGCTGGTGAGAGATGGACAGGCCTTTCCCCAGGGGAGGAACAGAAGCTCCAGAAAATGCTCATGGTGCTGGCAAAGGAGTTTGTCTGGGGGAGACCTGGAGAGGTGCTCTCAGACCTCCAGCATGGCCAGAGTGCAGGCAGAAGAGAAATGCATCTATAAGAGAAAATGTCTTTCATCCAAAGGCAAATGAACAACCTCATCCATGCAAGGGAACTGCTGAGCAAATGGCAAGAACCTGAGAAAAAGGCTGGAAAAAGGCAGAATTATTCTCCCCCACACCTTCCTCAGATGCTGCAGTTGACTGGTGCTGGTGAAAGTCAGCCAGAAGTCTTCTTTGGTGCCAAAAGGCAGCACAGGTAATTGTGAAGGACATCAAATGAATCAGCTGAGAGAGCCAAGCCCAAAAACGTGCCTCCTGTTAGGCAAAATCTACATGAACTGCTTGCACTGAGCTACATAATGAAGTACTTTTTTTCGCACAGAGGAATAAAACAAACTTCTTCTCATTTGTTTGACTTTTCGTACTGAAATAGCCTTTGTACTTTGCATGATTTCAGATTTGAAGAATATTTTTGTAGTTTTACACTGCCTTCTACTGAGGATTGCAAAACTTACACAATTTGGAAAAGCTTTCTATTTCAAATTTTACAGAAAAATCCTGAGAACATTTCAAAATGGCATTGAAATAATTATCAAAAGCCTCTTCTAAATAAATGTAGCAAAAATAAAAAGCCACTTAGACAATATTTCAATACATAACTGCAACCTTAAAAAAGGGCTTAGGAGATACTAAAGTAACACAGTAAAATGACAGTTTTAGCAATTGAAATAAAAAGTACTGTAAGCTTGCTTTCCAATTTCTGTTACTTTTTGGTTATACTTTTTTATTTCTTGAAGTGTTTTTTTCTTCTCCATTCCTTGCCCACCAAACAAAACCAGGGAAAGCTCCTGTAGGTGTTAGTAGGGGTTAGCCGAATTTCAGATGCAGGTGTGGTTTTTAAGGTAACCTTTTCTTCTTACTGAAAGTTTTCGCTATCTCTGTGAGGCGAGATCATTACCTAAGTTGAACAGATGGGAAAATGGAGTCATAGAGAGATCAATTTACCTGGGTAAGATCCTGTACCAAATTGGGCAGAGAGAGAGAGAGAGAGAGACAGATGTAGGAATAAATCACAGGGCCTTGTGACACCAAAGCTTTTGTGCTGGCTCGAGACCCCTCTTCTTCCCCCAGCTAATGAATCAGTGATTAACAAAGGCTGCTCCATTTCTGACAGTTTAATCGGTGATTTCTACTTTACACTTTGGTTCACTTTGGCTTTTTCTAATCTTTATGAGGCAATCCTCGCAAAGAGAGGAAGTGAACAGAAAATAAATCTGGAGTGAGTAAGCCCTCATGTCATAAAAGTGCAATGAACAGATCTTATATGTCAGAAAATATTTATCTGACCAATAATGTTTGCATTTAGACCCAGTCAATAACAAACACCCAAATTACATTTAATATGAAAACATTTAAAATGGGTTCATCTCTTCTAAATAAACATAGCACTAGTCATAATGGTGCTCTGCTAGAGCAAAGGCTCAGTGTTACTTGATTTATTGTTTAACTTGAGTCTAATTGCTGCCTATCTGATGTCTTTGGGGGCACAGGCTTCTATCACTGGTCTGAAAACCATTTCCTTTTCATTACTGAGGCACACCAGGAATAAAGCCCAGCTCTCCTGAGACCCTGTGCAGGGTGGTCACCACAACACCATTAACCCTCAGCTCAGGAGACTGAAGGGTTTGATGAGTTCACTCCACAAAATCTGATCATTTCCTCTCCATACACAGTGGTGGCCTGGATTCTGAGCATCCTGGGGTCTGCATGGTTTGCACCAACCTGTGATGTCCCTGTGATGTCTGACTCTCTTTGCATGGGCCACACAGACCCTGAGCTGCTAAAGGCCAGCCCTGAGAAGAGCAGGAGAGCCTGGAAGTGTCCCAGTGCTGGGACTCAGCAGTCCTTGCTGGCTGCTGTTTGGGACAGGAGTCTTGGGTATTGATGCCTCTTTGAGGATTCCTTATATCTTTCACCTAATGACTGTAACAGGCCTTGCTGGTATACTGCAGGATAAGTAGCATAGATATTTCTCCCCAAAAATAAGAGATGAGAAGCTGAAATTCGTATGTCCTGGGGAGGTCTCAAACCACAGAGCCTCTGCATTTAAAGGGTGAACATCTTCCCTAGTAGCTGTGGCTTCAAAGGTGTTCCCCTTGCTCAACTTGTCATTCCCTGCTCCATTTTTACAGGAAAGGATGGATTAGCATGCTGATTCATAAAAAGTCCTCATTATACATCTAATCCCCACTTTGAGAACATCTGTGACCTGGCTTACACTGCCTCAGAGCTGGATTTTCAGATGAGATGTGGGTCTTGCACTGCAGCACCTTTTCCCCATGAGCACCTTGACTGCTGGGAGTGGGAAACAGGAGACATTTTGTCTCTGAAGACTGTGAGCTCCACTGAACTGCTCAACTTCCAGAATATTCCAAATCCCAGTACTTAATAGCTACTATAATGGTAGTTTCTGCAGCTCTGTAGTGTCATTGCAGTCTTTGGACTACAGAAAAGTAAGTGCCCGTTTTTCAGATGGAAAAGGTCATGATTATGGTTAAATCTGTTCTCTCCCACCTATTTCTCAGTGACATTTTGGTTTGTATTATCCCTCTATCTTCACCTATAACCTGAGTTTGATCATAAAACACTTCTCTCTATCCTAAAAGGAGTGTGAAGTGTAACTCATTAAACCCGGAGAGGTGAATGTAGATTTCAGACATAACACACAAGCCAACTCCTGTTAAAGTGATACTTTTTACAGCGGCTCTTTGGTCTTGTTTCATTTAAAAAATGGCAAGAAATTATATTCAGATTAGCTATAGCAGCATATGCCATTGGTCAGAAAGGATACCTGGCAATTAAGCTATGCAAAAATGGACTAGTATTTGGGGTTTGGCTTTGCAGGAACACTCTGATGGTGGCTGTACTCTTTGTTGATAAGATTTTGAGCACATTGAAAACATTTCCATATTACATGTGTTGGAAGGGCTGTTATCAAAGCAGTTCAATGGGCTTAAACACAGTCATGGTTGGTGAAATACATATTTTCAGGCAAAACCAGAATTTCTGCAGCAATAATCATGGAAGGCTGCACGGGAGGAGAGGAAATAAAACCCAAATGCCCCATGGTCCCTGATGTTTGCAATATCACTGCTTAACCACAACTAAATAAACTGAACTGCACCTCCAAAATTGGGATGAACACCTGCATTGGGAGTTGACTGCATTCATACATTACCCTTTGCATATTCAAGCTGTAACAAGGGAAACTAATGATAAAAGGCTCTCCTGTGTCTCTCTTGTCTGCCAATGGCTCAGAAGCCACCGCCATGGATGGTGGCAGGGCTGTGCTGCTCCCTGGGGACCATGGCTTGGATGTCCCCATCTGATGGGCACATGCCTGGAGTAGGGTCACACGTCCCCAGTGGGTTTGAACCCTCTCAGAGGGGCAGTGGTGCTATTTCCCCACCAGGCTCAGGCTCCTCGTTTAGAGCAATGCTAATTTTCCTGTCCCCTGGCTCACTGTCAGATGCTTCTGCCCCTCCTCCTCATCCCAAAGACAGCTGCCTTGCTGCAGTGACAGTGACCTTAGAGCTGAGAGTGCAAGGTTGCCAATCTCATGATAGATGACATTTTTCTGAAAACCTGCTCTTCTTGGGCTGAATCCAGAAGGTGAAGGAGAATAGAGCCCAGCTCTATGCCTTTCATTAGTTCCACTATTTTAAAGCAGTCTTAATATTTTTGAACCTTAGTAATTTTGAAAACGGAGTGTGCTCTGCTGGTTTGTGTCAAGGAATAGTCTGATGTATTAGTATAAACGTCTTACTGTATAGTGATGAGTATTTGCATATGGAAGATTCTGTCCTAGTTCAATTTATAATGAGAGTAATCAGTTTTCATATAATTTCTCTGATTGTTGTTTCGTGAGGGGACTACTGTACTTGGAAGGTTCCAAAAGCTCAGCTGCCAGCGTCATGTGAAGGGAGGACTGAAATAAATGGGAAATAAATGAGGGAAAGATGAACAAAGCCAATAGTTAAAGGGTCACAGCGGCAACTTCTTTGCAGGAGGAAAAACATTAATTAAATGTTCTTTCTCCATAACTTGCTTGGAAACAGAGACTGAAAAGCTGACCTGGGTGGTCTTGTTTCAAAGGAGTTAAAGGAATGATGTTTTCTTTGTGCAGAGGGGCCTGGAGAAATAGGCACAAGTTTTTCCTGCCCCAAGTGGGATAAAAGAGTCAAGTGTGGGAACAAGTGCTGGGAAGCAGAGAGGTGGGCAGAAAATGGGCAAAGAGCTGCTTATAAAGCTGATCCTGGAAATCAGCAGTGCTGGCACCAACCAAGAGGGCAAGTTGTTAGTGAGGGCTGGCAGTGGGGTTTGTGTTGCTGGTGACACAACACAGTGCCTGGGCTGGGACAATCTTTCTCCTGGGCAGAGCCAAGCAGCATCAACTCGAGTGAACTGAACTGGTAAAACACAGACATTAGCTAAATGCTACCACCATTATCATTCTGAAAAGTAATTGAGAATGGCAAAATTCCCAACACCTCCCAGTGCTCTCTACACAGGTCTTCCCCTACTTTGTAGTCACTGTTTTTCTCCTTTTTCCTTTTTATGGCTGTTATTACTGAAATTATTGCTGTGCAAACAGAGTGTTTGTCTATGTGAAACATTGAAGTTACAGTTTCACTCCTAGATGGCAGTGTAAATTATTACATGGGCTACCCTATAATCTTTGGTCATGTTCCACAGCAAGGTAATTGATTCCCAAGTCACTAAAGCTAACTAACATGACTGTAAATCTAATGCTTGAACAGTGTTTGCTATTAAAAAGTCAACATCTACAATTGTAACTACACTGCAATTACTGGAAGAATGCTGATTTGCTCTAGACTTGGAGCAGGGAATAATTGTAGCCTCTCCTGAGACCTAGAGTGTGATAATTGGTGGTGAATGGTGGGTTTTTCCAGCAGTGATCACATAGGTTGTCTCTGTGGTTATTCCCAGAGCCCTTATAGCATCTCTGTTCCTGCAGCAGCCAGTGCTGGGCTTGGTTTTCCACCTGCATGTGGCCAAAATAAATAAACCCTCTAGGAAGAGCGCACACTCAGATTTTGAGCTGGTGCAGACCTGCAGTCAAGTCTGAGGATTGTGCCAATACACAGAAATCTGCTGCCTTCTGCTGCCACTTCCTAAGTCAAGTGAGAAACCTCATGACCTCTGAATTCAGGCCTCTGGGCTACAGCCTACCTAGAAGTATGAATGCTTTTCAAGTCATGCCATTAGATTTTTAACTTTTAAGGATGATGCTGGACACTGGATCTGTGTGCAGTGTGCTCTGGCCTTGGATTCTTCAGAGCAGCTGGGACAGTGTGCAGCAGCCACTGCTTTGCTCTTCAACCCCAAGGGAAAAGCTCTGGAGACCAGGATGTGGCTGCTCCTAGTGGCTTTCCATGCCTCTGTGTCCATGGCAGTGAGGACAATGTTACAAGGCTGCCTCAAGGAACAAAGATGTCAGTGCTCAAGGTTTCAGATGGTTGTTTCAGCTAAAATACAGCCAACACCCAGACCTGGAGAGTGGAGACCCCATAACAGGCCATTCTATTGCTGTCAGGGAAGGCAAGAACAACCCTTGAGAGGAGCTGATTTCAGTAGCAGCTTACTAAATACTTTATGTAGTGCTGTGGAAAATATCTGGAGGGAAATCTAGAAGTATTCCCTTTTCATGGCTTTCACTGGAAGTTCTTTTTCCTGCTGATTTCCCCTTGTGGATAAACAAGCAAACCCAAGCAAATAAACAAGGCAATCCATAGGAAATACCCCATTTCCCTCTCATCCTTTTATTCCCTCAAAACAAAATCCTTAAACTGCTGAATGGCTGAGGACAGCTTGCTGCTTCTGACAAACAGAATCAAGAAGCTGCCACCTGCTTTGATGCTTCGCTAGTTTTTTTCCAAACTAGTGAAGACAACTGATTTCTGCACTACCAAGCAACCAGGAACAAAATCACATAAATAATGGTGCAGAATTGCAGATGTCATTTTTATACACTCCCTGGCAGAAACAGCAAATAATAATAATAATGCTGGTAGTAGTAATAGTAATAGTAGTAGTAATAGCAATAGCTTAGAAAAAATGATTCATTTGACCCTACAGTTGAATATAAATGAGTGCACAAGTTGAACACCAGCATCCTCCTCACTGCTAGCACAGCATGGGCAGAGTTGTGTGCTGCCTTGGCTGGGGATGGAGAGGGACACAGACATGGACACAGGCTGTGTGTGGCAGGTCCCTGCAGGCTGCCTGCATGGGGACACCTTGGGGACACCTCCCCTCCTTGCAGCACTCGTGACAGCTTGCACAAACTGGGACAACTGAAGTTAGAAGTAGGAAAGCAGTCTGGGGGAAAGGAAGAGGAGAGGAATAAAAAATACCCAAAAGAAAGCCAGATGTAAGGAATACTTTTTTAAATGAGTCAGTTTAGCGGTGACTATGTTTATGTTGCAGCTGAGCATCGTTGTACTTGTGTGGCTGTTCATACATCATTGTGCTAATGAGGTAATGAGTAACTAGTATACTACAGGATGCTTTATTTCCACTGAACAACCCAAACCCTCCAAAAATAAGGTTTGAAACCCAAAACCAAACATCTGGGATGCTTTGGGAACAGTGGTAAGAGAAGGAAAGTGAGCTCTGGGTTCAGCCCTGTCCTCTTGGGAGCTGTCTGGGGTTTCACAAAACACCTTTTCTTGGCTTTCCTGCACTCACAGACTGACACATGAGTGTGTGTTCACTCTGCTCCCACTGGGTGAGCACGAGAGGAGCAGGGAGAGGCCCCTGCTGACCTTTACCCTGGGAAACGAAAAAAAGGTACCTGAATTTACCCCCAGTTATGCTGCAATTATCTGGGCCCTCATGGAGCACCAAGACCTACCTTCTGACAGTGCTGCCCTGCTGTGCCTACCAAAAATCCTCCCAAAACCAAGCCATTCACACAGAGACAACAAAGGTCTGGGTGCTTATGGTGGGACTGAAATGCTAAATACCTCCCACGTGCTCACTTATTTATGACTTCTTCAGCCTGCAGTAACTACAAGCAATAATTGGATTGTGCTCAGCATAGCTGGATTGATTTGCTACTTAATAATAAAACCAGGTCCTCTGTTGATAATGGGATCCCTAGAAACGAGGAGGTCGGGTGAAAAATGCATTCAAGGCGCAATGCTAATGCTGAAAACTCACGTGGCTCTGGGTGCAGAGCAGGATCTCTGCCAGATGCAAATGTTGTACTGGCGACTGATAAAACATGCACTTTGTGGCCTCCTGTGCCTTCCATGGAATATTTTCCAACTTTGGCAGGACTGTTATTTAGTGTTTTCACAAAGTACAGCAGACACAGTGTATTTTTCCATAGTTTTCTGAAGGTTGTGGCTAACCCCCAGTGCAACCTGCAGTGGCCTCTGGCTGCCTCCAAGGGAAGAGTGGCATTTAGACTGAATTACAGAGCAGCACCAGGGAGCTGGCCTGCCCAAACCCCTGTCTTCATCTGAAACAGAGCCTGAAGTTACATAAATCTGACAAACCCAGCAGCCACTGTGCAGCCCCCTGTGGATGGGAATCCATGCAGACAGGGCTGTTTCTCCAGTGCTGCCTCACTGGCACCTTGTGCAATGCAGTGGGAGCAGGTGGCTTGTGCCTCACTGCTCCCTTCTTCAACCAAGTGCCCTGGCACTACTGGCCACAGCTTAAGGACCATAATTATGGGTACAGCATGGCTAAGGGGTGTTTAGGATGCCAGCCCACTCTGGAGGCATAAACATAACCCAGGTTTCCATGGGCTTTGCCTTTTTTGAGCAACCATGATACTCTGATTCATTCCTGAGCATGTAGCTGTGGGAAGCACTGGGTACCCAAAGCCACCTGAGGCTTTCTGGAGGGATGATACCCTCTGAGAATGGCTGCAAAAAAAATCACTGTGCTTTTGCTGCTGCTTTCCATTCAGCATTGGCCAGGGAGGAGGAGCTGGCCCTGCATTTTGGGTGCTATGTGGGCACAGAAGATGCTTGTGAAAGGGCACATTTCTCCCTGTACTACAGCACCCAGACCTTTTGCTGGACACTACTGTAATCACAGAACCACAGACTCAGGGAGGCTGGAAAAGACCTCTGAGATCATCGAGTCCAACCTATGACCAAACACCACCTTGTCAACCAGACCATGGCACTGAGTGCCACTTCCAGGCTTTTCTTAAACACCTCCAGGGATGGTGACTCCACCACCTCTCTGGTCAGCCCTTCCAGTGTTGAATCACTTTTTGTGGAGAAATTCCTCCCAAAGTACAACCTGAACCTTCTGGGACATCTTAAGACCATTTCCTCCAGTCGTTTGTTGCCTGGGAGAAGAGTCCAACATCCACCTGGCTGCAACCTCCTTTCAGGTAGTTATAGAGAATTATAAGATCACCCCTGAGCCTCCTTTTCTCCAGGATCAAAGATCTGCAATGTACTAAAATGAAAATACACCCCCCCCCATTTAGGCAGTGACCTGTACTGAGCCTGCTGTTGTGCTCAGCATTGCAGATGCAAGGTGCTGTCAGCAGAGAGTCTGTCAAAATCAGTTTGCAACAGCAAGAATTTAGATAATGTTTCATTTCTCTTTCTGTAGTCTCTAGTAATTGATGGCTTACTATTATAATATAATCATGATTTGTAATTATCGACAGCTTGATGGGCTAGAAGGGATGAAAGCAAGATTCTGCTGAACATGGTAGATTTTGGTTGGGAAATCAGGCCTGAATGTCCACGTGTCTAAACATGCTGCCACATCTCATGCAAAATGTTTGGTGCCCAATGCTGCCCTGGTGCAGTGACGAGAGACCTTGTGGCCAAATGTCACCTCTAGGCACAGAGATCTTGGTTCAGCTCAGATGGAGACTCAGGGTTGCATTAACTTGAGGCAACTTATTTGGGGTGATGTGCAAGTAAATGCTGAAGCCCAGGTGCTGAGAATCCAACTCCTCTTTTCTGAAGTGTCTGAATTGTCTTTTTGGACTGGTGTCTCCATTCCTGGCACAACAAGGAACATCCTAACTCAGAACCCACTTTTCCCTCTTTGAACATGCACATAGAATAAAACCAAAAGTTGCTGCGAGAAGGCTGGCAGTTTGCTTGTTTTAAGGACTCTTCCCCATGCACATACATATGTTTATGTGCAAAATTTTGATGTATGGTTGTTGCTTTAGTGATGGATGTGTTTCAGTGAGAACTAGGGCTAGTGGAGATGTGCTGAAGGAATTTTGAAGGCAATCCTGAAGGTTCTATGCATTATGCACCCTCACCATTTAGTAAGACTTTATGCATCCAGGATGAGTAGAGTTACCCAGCTGCAACAGACTGCGTTTGTGGCATTTGAAGTTGTCCCACATCCCCACCTTGGTTATCATCAGTACTGAAGGAACAAGGGAGAAACCCCCAAGAGGAAAACTCCAGATTATTCACTGAACGACAGCATGTCACCAAATAAAAGAAGAAAGCATGAAAAGCAGGTCATGCCTGTCATCCCCAGTGAATGCTGACAGCCCTCGTTTCACGATCTGCGCAGCCGGTTCCCTTTCCTTGCGGGATAATTAACAGCCAGGCTGGGCGATGTCTGACCAGGATCTCTGCCCCAGGGTCACCCACACTGGGTCACAGATGTCCTGCCTGTGCTGGAGGAGGAGGACCCTGCCTTGGGGAAGGGTTTCCAGATGATGCAGGGTTCTCCTGCCATGCACCAACCTTCCCCTGCTTTATTGGCCAGGGTGGAAGGAGATAGGGGCATCAGGCAAAAACACTATCCCAGTGTTAATAAAACAGGTAAAGCCTGATCTCTTGATATCCATGGCTATGAGTTATGTGCATTTAAACCAGCCCTACCACTAAATCTCTGATTTTTGAGGGATTTAAAGCCAGGCCTAACTCATGACATGACTGTACATCCTAAAGGAGAAAGGTGTTTTGAATCAGCCTTGAGCTCACTGGGACCTTCTTGAGAAGCTATCTCACCTCACATTTCATGTTCACCTCTGGAAATACATTACCCTTGCTCTGAAAATCAGACTCTTCTGTTTACACAGAGCAGGTTCTTCCATAGTAAGTGAGCTGAACTGAATAAGTCTAATCTCCTTTTGTCACTGGTACTGCTAACAAGCCCACTGGTGTGAGAATGGACACAGCCCTTTGCTGGTCAGCAGACACATTTAGTGCTGTCTGCATGACCAGCCCCTGAGCAAAGGGGCTGCTTTGGTAAACTGGAAAGATGTTGATAGAAGTAGTATTTTAGCAGAGAAAGTACTCATGACAAAATGCTCTGGAAAATCATATTTTGCTAAAAGTCATATTTGGTTGTGAAAAAGCAGGAAACTTCACAACAATCTATTTTGACTTGCCCTGAAAAAAAAAAAGCTTTGATTTGCAGTTTTTTTCTAAAGCTTAAGAAAAACATGTAATATAAATACTGTCGCAATCAATATATTTCAGTTTTTCTAAACATTGGGTTGTGAATTTTAAAATCTGAAATGCCTTTCATCAGGCAGGGCCCAGGACAAAAACAAGGCAAGAAACCCTCAGAGAATGAGAATTTTCATTTCTTCCATATCCTCTTTCCATGGCCTAATCTCACGAGGGTCAGATGTGTTTTGGGAAGACAGCACTGCTATAGCTGTGTCTTTCTCCATTCTTGATTACAAACCATCTTGGCTTCTCCACACACCTCCACCACTGACTGCCCAGCACGGGGCAGCAGGGTGACAGAAACTCATGTAGGCTGAGCCAAGATCAGTTTTGTTCTGCAGATTTGAGTATTTTGAAATACCTATTATTTTACACATGCTCCCCTGGTCTGGGCACATTACACCTTTTTATCATTTTATAAGAATGTATAAGAATAATAAACTCTAATTATTTATATAGGAGAGAAACTCGCAGCTCCAGGGCTTGATTTTTCAGCTCAGGTAGCAAGTGCTGAGGATGGTGAATCCCACAGCAGGCACTGGCTGTGCTGATGGCCATCACGACAGGGGTGCCAGCTGCATCATTACAGTACCCTCTGGCAGCACATCAGCAGCTGCACGAGTGTACAGGATTAGTAATAAATCAAACACATCCTGTGAACATTGTTGCAGGATATGATTAATTTCCACGTATGCCAATAGTGCAGTGAGCCAGCTCCTCAGTTACTATAAAGCTGCCTAATTCTGGACTTCGGGATTTGGCTTGATGTTTGCTCACTTGAGACTCACAGCCAGCTTGCCCATATCAGCACGTATTATATTGGCTTCTCTGTTCAAGGTCAGATCCTGGTAAAATCTGCAATTTACAGAAAAGGAAGTTTGCCTTGAAGCAATGGACAGAGATTAATGAGAGTTGCTTTGCATGCAATTGCATTCCAGAAAAACATATACGATTATTACATCCTGGGGAGAGCGAGCCTGCATGGGTCCAAGCAATAAATCCAAGAGCCAGAAGAGACCCCAGTGGACAAAGCCACTGTACAAGTGCACAGACAGGAGTAAATGGCACTGGATTTCCACCTGTTGCAGCATGCCAGGGGAAAATGTAACAGAATAGAGACTCCTCCACTTCTATTCCTCATCTTGCTGCCTGGAAGTCTGTATAACCTTTTGCCTGTGGAAGCAGCTGACCTGACCCAGCTCTCCATCAGCCTGGTATAAATCAGCAGTTAACTCACTCTCATAATTCACATTTACCCCTGCATAGACAGAATTCAGCCTGGTAATATTTCTGCATTTATCATCCCTCCGTCCTTTCCGCAGAACAACTCCAGCCCTGCAAGGGGAATGGGGCTGGTGCAGCCTGTTGTAGCTGAAACATCCTGGGTGGGAGGGAAGATCCTAATACCCACCTGCAGAATAGCTGAAAGAAGTAAAGAGGGAAAGAGCCACTCCTGGAGATCTGTGGGGTGGAAAGCCCATTGTCTGGGGTGCAGCTCAATTCAGACTCTGTTTTCCTGGTGCTTGGGTTGTAATGACATGATTATGCCCCTGCTGAATTGTTGGCCTTTACAGTGTTTGGATTTCCTGGTGACTCCATTGTGAAGGACCCCATTCACTCAGGAGTGTTTACCCAGCTGCAGGAGCTTCTCCAGAGCTGCCGTGCTCAAGAGCTGGATGTAGCACCATGGATTGTGGGAAAGAAAAAAGCAATGAGCTCAATAAGAGCTTTATTTTCTATGGGATGGCCATGTGCATGAGACAGCCCCATTCCATGGGTGGCAGTGAGCTCCTGTTGGGATCAGTGCATTCAGGGGCTCTACATTTTTTCAGGACAAAGTCATGTTGGTGGCCCCAACAAATGTGCTAATTTTTTTTTGCACTCTAGTGACTTAGTAGATTTTAGTGACTGAAAGAAAGGCAGCATTGGTGTTTGGGTTCCCATCCAGTCTTTAGTGAAAGAGAGGGAAGGGATATCAGTTTAAGAAAATCATCTCAGCTTGCCTGGTGTGCAGGCGAGGGACTGCCCATCAGCTAGTGAAGCTTCTAGCTGGGGAGCAGGAGAGGTCCTGAATATCCTTTCCCTGCAGAGCCTTTCCCTGGGTAAGAGGACAAAAAGGCTACCATAACCTTAACCCTAACCCCAACCCCAACCCCAACCCTGACCCTAACTCTGACCTTACACACCCCCCATCCTGTCTGTTCACACAAAGCACAGAGCACAGTGGTGGCCCCAGCCCCTTCCAGCCCCACTGTAATTCACACAAACATTTAAGGCAGAAGCCTTGCATGTTTGTGGGGCCTGGCAGGGAGGTGCAATGTCTTGTTCTGCCTCCCACGAGCTGCAGGACAGCACCCCAGACTCTGAGTCGCCTCTGGTCACTCACCCACACATGGAGACTGAGTGGAGACTGCCAGCCCTCACTCCAGAATGTGTGAAGGGACCTTAATGAGAAGAAGAAATCAAATTCTTTTAAGCACATCTGCTTGGATCATGGGTAAATCTGTGGGCTGGAATATGGGGAAACTCCACAGAACTGGATTTCTTCTAATTCACTTTGCTGTATGCAATCCCACCACTGCCAAAAGGTGACAAAATTCCTATCTTGGTGCTGGGCTTGTCTCAGATAGCTACAGAGAGAGAAACACCACCACTGTACAGGAACTGCTTTCTCTAAAAGAGAGCAAGGGAGAGGAGCAGCAAGAATAATAAAAAAGGGCAAAGACACACTCAGCCTCTAAGGCTTATAAAAAGCAGCTTAGCCTTCAATAAGCAATTCTTTGAAAAGAAATTAATGGAAAAGGTTACAAGCCTGCTCTTGAGCAGAGCCTGTCACACTGCTCTTTCACATCGTTTCTACAAATGGAACAAGTTCGTGGCATTTCTCTTCATTTCAGATGCCCTGAAAGGCTGCATTACTCACTGGACCCTGCATTTTCCCCTTCCCGTTCGCACAATGCACTGAGGAATTCCTCGCGGGTGATTCAGCGGGAGATGCAGCTGAGCACATCAACCTGCACACCCCAGACACAGCCAAGGAAACCTCACTGCTGCCTTGCTGGGGACAAGGAGCCCTGTCCATCCAACCCCTGCTCTGCGAAAAGAAACCATGGAAAGGAGGAAAAAAACCAGCAGCGGCTGGAACGGTGCTGTTGTCCCACCCGCAGGAGATGGTGGCGGATGTGGCGCATTGGGAAATCGGATTAAGGATGGGATGGGGAAACAGACCCTGAACTTTACAGACGCTGAACTTTGCAAACGCGGGTTGCCCTTCTCATGCAGCCGGGCTCTGTCACTAGGTGGTACTGTGCATCACAGCTTCATGCCTTCCCCGAATTCCTCACTCCTCTGTCCATTCCCTGGGTTAGTTTTGCTGGTAAATACCGTGTTTTGAGAGAGGGAACCTGTTGTTCAAGTCCCCTCATTGCTCCTCACTTCACAGATTTGATTGCTGAATACGATTAAAGACTGATTCAGCAAACACTCGGGTTGGTGCCTGACTTGAGTTTCCGCTGTCAAGCACCTATTAAAGGCTGCCTCGTGGAGCCATTTGATGGTGGGTTTGGACACCTTTCAGCTATAGTGCTCAGTCTCATGAAAGGGAAGGAAAACCCAAAGAAAGCAGGAATGGTTCTATGAAAACAGGGAAAGAAATATGGTCTTTCAGTTTTTTGTTTTTTGGGTTTTTTAAAATTTTTTAAAAATTTTTTGGTAACAAAACCCCTTATCAGTCCTGTTACTGCCTGGAAAAGGACAACGGAAAGATTTTTTGGGTTTTCACTGCACTCCTTTGGCTTCCTGGCAAAAATCCAAGTTCAAGGGATTGAAAAGAATTTGGCAAAGGGGGCATTTCTTGCTTGTGCAAGAAATCTGAGCAGCCCGGGGGCTGAAGTGCCACGTAACACACCTACCCTTGTTCCACACCAGGTCCTGCTGTACATGCTTGTTAATCCAGCCCTGCCCCTGCTCTATGGTGTGAGCTCTGCACAGTGACTTTGCTCCTCTCAGCCCCTGGTGTGGAAGCTGTCCCCTGCATTTGCAAGAAGAAAGCCCAGGACTCTATTGACTCTAGAATTCGGTGCTGAATGACGGTGCTCTCTCTCATTAAGAGAACTGTTTATTATGCACAGTGCAGCTTTTATAGCTTGGCTGAAGTCTCTTGTCAAGTGCACTTTTATAAACTCAGATTGTCCCAAAGCAGCTCCAAAGAATGAAGGAAGAAACACAGACACAGAGGCATCAAAGGTCTTGCAAGATCCCAAGGTCCTGCAGAGTCCTTGGCAATGCTGGGTGCAGAGTCCAGAGTCCTTGTCTCAGACCAGGACAATGGACCCAAGGCAAATTTCTCCTTTTAAATTAACATTGCTATTCAAAAATGAAGCAGCTTATTCAGCACTTCCCAGCATTCAACTACACCCCGAAAGCCTCTCCGGTCCAGAACAGCATCAGAACTGCAGATTTGAGATGCAGCTTTGTCCCAGTCTGATTCCAGATTCCACATGGCTCTTACAGTACTAATTTAAAACTCCCTTTATTTTTATAGCTATGAAAACTGTCAAATGTTAGTGATTCTGCAGATTTCCCAAACTGCCGAACGGCCCAGAAAAATCCTTTTAGAGTAAAAAATCCTTTCTGAGTGTGTTTCATTTTGCATGAAGACTTTCTGGGTATTTCAAAATAAAAAAAGATGAGCAATATTGAAGTGTGATCAAAATGAGGTCAATGATGACTAACGTAGGAGTCTTCTTCAAATAGCTGGTCCTGTGTTCCACAGCTGCTGCACTACAATGCTCAATCACTAAGCTGCTCTCACTCCTGAGGTGCATCATGGACTTGTGAAGCAGCACTTGGCATCTTGAGTGGCATTTGGGTTTTGCCTCAGAGGAGGTTAGAAGCAGTGTCACCTGCAAGTACTTTAATTTGCTTATGAACAGGAGCTAGGGTGCAACTCCTGGCAAGAATAGTCAGAGCAAAAAATACTGGAAAGCAAGGGGAGAAACAGCAGATGGGAGGGAAGCAGGTCTGCATGAATCTGTAAGAGGACATTATGTGGTATTTCAAGGGCACTGCAGCTCTCCAAGGCCACAGGTTTTGGGTCTGTTACCCTCCCTGGTCTCATACCTGCTACTCAGACAGCAGCTTGGCTGCACCAGAGCAAATAGTGGCTGATAATGAAAGTGGAACAGCACATCCCACAAAAAGCTGCATGTGAGCAGAAAGAGTTGGAGGAGACCTTTCCTTTGGAAAAAACCTTTGGAGAAAATCCCAAGAGGCCATCCAAATATACTCATCCCTAAAACACAACAAACTTCTGAGACACAAGAGCAAATGCCCCCCTGAGAAAACTTAAGACTACTCTGTGTTAATATCAATTAATCTCTGGAGACCTGCAAGGTGTCTGGAGCCCTGTTAGAGGAGATGGGGACTCTTGAATGAATTCCAGGATAATGAGATCCACTGAGATTTGGGTTAGCGAAATGAAAAGGGATGTGGTAAACCAGCGGTTATCAGCTTTGACAGAAATTAGCTCTGCCCACCCTTGAGTATTCACAAACCATTTCAACACCATGCACACTGTATTCCCTGCTGCACTTCCCTGGCCAGGTTTCATTTAGCTCCACCACTCCCAAGTCTGACACAAGAGGGAGGGGAAGCTCTAATGGCTATCATGTCTTTCCCATCCACAGCTAATGGTTAAGACATTATCCATGTGTATTAATAAATGAGAAACACTGGCCTAGGCTGAAGGTGGAGTGGGTGAATGATGATCCTGGGCAATCCTAGACCTCTGCAGAGCAGATGGTTTCATCTCTTCTGGTCACCCCCAGATACTTACAGCACCGCTAGGAAAAGCTTTATATATGAACATTCTGCTTTGTGTATTAACTGTAAGATGAGATGAACCACAGGAGTGAGCTTGTGCTTGTTAAACCACCCATGGGTAAGTATGTGATTAGTTTTGCATTTATACATTCTCCCACTCAGGATGGCAGTGGATTACTCCTTGGAGCCAGTGTTGATCACCAGCACCCAACAAAGGGCCAAGGCTTAATCCCTTCTGGCTGGTTTTGTGTTCACAGGGGGATCATCCTGGTGGCTTATCCTGGCAAAGTGACTCCTTGGCAAAGCTGACAGCAGCACTTGAGCCTGGGGCTTTCACATCAAGACCACCCAACCAACCCCTTCTGACCCGTGGGTGTGAGCCAGTGGAAGGACAGCACCCTCAGGCTGGGGTGACTCTGAAGCCTTCTGCTGGAGCTGGATAATGAAGGCCATAGCTGGGAAGGACTTTGGCCAGGATGTCCCTGCACAAGGGCTCCCCACCCGTGCCAGGACATCAGGCACTGTGGTGTGTGATAACATAAGGAAAAAGCCCCGGGGTGCAGCCTCCCCCCAGGTTGCACAGACGATGGCTGTTTACACTGGCTCTTTCACAGGAATCCAGGATCTCAGTTCTGTGCTATATTTAGGCTGCAAAACTACTGATATTTTTTTGGTGGTTGGCCTTTGACACACAAGTGTATTTTCTGAGAGGAAAAATTTCAGCTCTTGAGTAAGTGGTGGGAAAATACAGCCCCCAGAAATGTTAAATTTTCTAACACTGGAGCCAGGAGTTAGGAGCTGACAAGGGGAGTTTACATTATAAATGCAGTCTGTTGGCTGAGCCAAATGTTTAAGGCAACCCCGTGTCGGAGACCCTTTGTCTGGGCTAGCAGGACTCAGCTGGCTCCTGACACTTAGGACATCCTGATTATTTACATTTCAGCTTTTACCATAAGAGGAAGGAGAGCTGTTAAGAGCTGCTTATCGTGGGATGAAGAGGAAAGAAGTTGAAATTGGGACACAGTCCGTTATTGAAACATGTTGTCTGCAAAGCAACAACTTGTCTTTAGAAAAAAAGAAGAAAAAAAGTCCCATTTCCAGATTCCTGGTCTGAGTGTGTTGCAGGACTGGGATCCAAGGGGAAAAGATTTCTGTGAAAACAGCTGAATGAAAGAATCCCTTTGTGGAGGTTATGACTGATAAATCACAAGAATGTTTGTGATATGATATAATAGTGGCAATTAAAAGACATTTCAGATGATGAATGCCTGAGAATATGCGATGCAGTGAACTTCCCAGAACCTCTCTTTTCTGAGATGAACACTGATTCTGTTCTCATTTTAATTAGAAATTAGCCAACTCCTGTGTGTTTATTCCCCTTCCTCCTTCACAACCTCCTCATCCCTGTGGCTGCTCTGATATCATTTGTCTGGCACAAACTTGTCCTCATTTGCAGTCTGGTTTTGCAAAACCCCTGATTGATCACCTGAGGTTCTGCAAAGCCCAGCTCAGCCTCTGCCCTGATGACACTCAAAGTTGTTGTCTCAGCTGTGGTTGTGCAAACGAGGACCTGCATGACTCTAGGCTCCCATGGCTGTGGGGGTCTAAAAAATATTAAAAAAAAAAATAAAAGGAAGAAAAAGGCAGAGTTCAACCCAAGTACAGCAACTTACAATAATGTAAAAGTGCCCAACCCTCAATCAAGTCTCTCTTCATCATGGGCTGCCTCTTCACTGGCACTGAAGTGACTGTACAAATGTGTTAAGCCCCAGAACACAGAGGGGTTGAGATCAGGCCTCATGGAAGTGGAGCAAAGCAGGTTCTCAGTGACTGCAAACCCCACATTCCTGCCCTCCTGGAGCTTTCTGAGAGCCCCTCAAGCCCCAGTGTTCAGCAGCTCCAGCAGCACAGTGACAGTGAAGTTGGTGAGTAACTGCACTCAGTGGGACTTGCAAGTTATGCAATGCTGCAGACATGGGGTGACTCCTGCCAGGTGCTGGACAGACTAATCCCCACTGGGGGGGCAGATGGAAGTTCAGAGCATGGAGGAATTTGACCTTGGATAACTTTTCATAGTTGAGACTTAGCACTGGCTGTCATGAGCTCTTCTCCAGGAGCAGGGGATAGGACTGGCCTGAAACTATGCTTTGTCAGTTGTTTTGGAGTCTCAGTGGGCTCACATGGTTTAAAAAAAAAAAGTCTTCTGAGCTGAAAGAAGAGGAAGGAAAAAAGGCAGGGTTTGAAATCCCATAACAATTTCCCTCCAGCTTGGGCTCATAAGCTTCCAATTTAGGATAACAACAACCCTTCTCTGCTGTGAGCTCACTTGAACACATGCAGTGCATAGGAGATTTAAGTGAAGAGTGTTATAGATGAATCAAAAAGAGCAGACACCAGAAATTTAAACTTTATATTTAAACCTAAGAAGTAATTCATGTGCAAATGTTGCCTGTAGACACTTGTGGGTGTCAGAGGTGCACAGGGTTATCCTCCTCAATCTAACAGAGGGAAGGGGGGAGAGGCAAGCCATGCCTCAACTTCAGTGCCCTGTTGTACTTACACTTGGATGGCATTTAGAGCCTTTGTTCTGCTCTTTTTTGCTATCACAAAAGAGTCATCTTTTGAGTGCCTAATTTGGCTTGTTTTCCCCCCAAACTCCCATGCCCAAGAGCTCCTGTTTTTCTCTAAACAATTGGATGCTGTTGGTTGGGTGTGAAGAGAGTTTCTGCAAGATCTCAGATGATTCATGGCAACATCTTGGCTGCAGCTGCAAACACAGACAGGGCAGGATTGACCCAGGGGCACCAGTCAGCTCCACCTTTGCTCCAGGAGAAGGTCTGAAAGAAATGGGATCCATTGCACAAGGGCTTTGGTGGGGCCTCAAAGGCATGTCACAGACAGTGAAGGAAAAAGCATTTTTTCCCCCATGATCATCTTTTATGCAAGAGAAGAAACACATGGAAACCTGATGGGAGTGGACCTGTTCTGGGGCTACTCTGAGCCTTATATTCAAGATGGATTTCTCTCTGAGAGAGGAGGGGTTGAACCAAACAAGAATTCTTCAGGCAAAACTCCCTGCTGTTTTCAATTACTTTAGAGGATTGAAGTGTTCACAAATGTCTCACTGGGGAAGCAAAGCTCTTTACCAAAAGCAGGTTCCTGAGGGTCTGTCCCAGTACAGAGCACATTTTGTAACTCCAGCAGCTGAAGATGAATGACTCGAGGTGCAGGACTGCTGGGCACGGTCCTGATGGTTTCTGACCTTCCTGCAGGCTTCCAGAATCTTCCACCCAGGCCTTGGATGACTTATATTTAATCAGAACAACATAAATGAGCTCCAGGTCACAGGACTCTGAGTGTTTAATACTTTGGAATGCAGTTGGGGTTAGTGGTCTGAGCTCTTTCTGGTCTTGGCACAAAGGGCTTGGCACCTCCAGAGAATGACTTGCACAAGACACCTATCTTGGAAGGAATCAGCATGGATGGATTGCCGAATTTTTGATAACCAAAGGAACACAAGATGCATTCCATCTCATGTTTCTAGACACTGAGCAGAAAACAGCTAAGCCTAAGAAGAAGCAGTTCAGACCTGGCTTCTGCAAACCCAGGGGATCAAAAAGTATATCCCTGGCCTTGCTGAAAGATGAATTTCTGTTACAAGCAGGGTGAACTGCTGGAGATTGTCTCAGCTGAGACAGTTTGTATTCCCTGTGGAGACCACAGTTTTTATCCCTTGCAGACTAAAGCAAAGATGGCTCAGGAACGCCCAAGTCATTGGTGGTGGACTTCAAGAGAGCTCAGCTTTGGGGCAGACTCAAATCCACCCTGGCTCAGAACAATTCAGCATTGCTTGTGTCTGCTCCTTGGCTGGTGGCCTCATAAGCTACACTGGCAATCCTAACCCATTTATTAGTGGGATGGCTTAAACACCATGAGAGACTTTGCCCACATTCCAAACAGGGGCAGCCAGACTCCCCTGTCATGGGCAGACTGGTGCTGGAGACTGAGTTTCTCACAGGGAGGCAGGTTGGAAACATTCACAGAGGAGCAAAGCAACGCCAAGTACACATCCTCTTTTAAGAGGCTGCTATATTGAACAAAAAAAGCTCAGTCACAAGGCTTGACCACTCAGTCTCCTCCTACCACCCCTAAAAGTTCATATAAAGACAGATAAGAGGATCAATGTTGGTTTGAGGTCCCCCTCATTTTCTGGCTGCACTGGATGAGCTGCAGCCCATGGGAAACACCGGAGTGTTGTGTTTGCTAATAATCAGTGAGCACAACCCTCAGCCTGGTGCAGCTCCATGTTAGCTTTAACAGGAAGGTAGCACAGCAATTCCTCAGGTGATTTATTGTTCCAGGTTCAGCCACTGCCCAGCACACTTCTGGAGCTTCTCCCTGCCCTCCAGGGAAGCCTCTTGTCCTGGCCCACAGCTGCCTCAGGACCACAGAAGGAGAGATGAGACCCCACAAGCTGTCAAGGGGAGTAGGTGTTTGTGACTGTTCAGGAGGCAAAAGGGTTATTGCCCCTCTGCTGACATCAGTGCTCTGAGGGGCTATAGTGGGGCTGATGGCAGTGGCACAGGTCCTACCAGATTGTCCCAGCCCTTCCCAGCTCCACAAAGGCAGAGGAAGTCTGAATCAAATGCTGAAGGCAACTTTACAGTGTGCTGTAAGAATACCTGGGGGTGGGAACTCAGTGAGCACCTCCTGTGCTTTCTCCATAGATCACTTGAATGGAAATGGGTTGAGGTTTCCCTACAGGCTCTTTTTTTTTTCCTCTGACTGTTGGATATGATTTCTGGCAAAGATGAATTTTTACCATTTGCATTTTCTCTCTCTTCCTCTCCCTGTCTAACCCTCTTTGCTTCTGCCTGTAATGAAGACGGGGTGAGAAACTCTGCAAAAACTCTGCAAGCCAAAAGTTTCCTCTCTGCTTTTGGAAACATGTGAGGCTCATTAGCTCCTTCTGCAGCTCTAGGTGAATGGTTATTTTTCCCTTTTTTTTTTTTTTTTTTTTTTTTTTTTTGGTGTGTGTTTTTGTGTGATCTGTGTTAGTTGTTGTTGGTTTGAGTGTTTTTGTTGTTCTTTTTTTCTTTTTCCAAGGGAAGCAGTTCAAGTCTCATAAATGCTTAAATGTGTAGCAATAGAGTTTGAGAAGTCTCCTGGGCAGCTCCAGAGACTGTGGACTAGATCAGCAAAGAGTGCTGGGGAAAAAAAGTCATAGTTGCCTCCCCACGAAATTGGGAATTTGGCAGACTGCAAGCCTGGGGCTGAAGCCTCCTGAACCCCAGATGTGCCAGGGCATCACAATGTTCCAAGAACAGAGCAGTGGCCAGCAAAGAGCCCTTCCAGCCCAGCTCCATGGGGGCACCAGTACCCACAGCCACTGTTGTCCTTAGGAGCACAAAGTCAACAGCCCCACTAAAAACCTCTCAGCCTAACACCAGAAGGGAAAGGATCTGGGATTGCTGTCTTTGAGGGAGTCAGAAACAGCTTCAGCTACAACCTGAGACCTGAACAAGGTCCCATTCTCTCTAGTTAGTTAAGTGAGTTTCGTTGGCTCTTTTCCTCTGCCCACCCAACACTCCCACATGCCTAATCCCCCATTTCCTCAGGCTTCATCGTGCTGGAGCTGACTGGATTAATGGGAAATGTTAATATGTCAGGCCTGGAAGGAAAGCAAAGAGCTGGTTGTGTTTGAATTCCACATTAATCTACTTGGTGATGAAGCTATAAATCAAAAGCTGGAAATTTTGCCAATCTGAAATGATGTGTTTAACATTTCAGCCCTTTCCTTCCTCCTTCTTGCCCAACATTGCTTTTCACAGCCTTTTACACCAGCAGGGCAGGCATACAAAATGCTGCTCTTGCTCCTGAATCTCTAATGCTCCTTAAACATAATAAGATGTCTTCAAGGCAAGCAGGGTGAAGAACGATGCTGAAACAAGAATGGAATTCCCAAACTGTTCCTTTTTGAGGAGGAAGACCATGTTTCCTCCTAGGGTACATGGATTTGTGGGGGTGTCTCAGAGCCCACCTGCAAACATTTTTTTGATGCACTTCCCAGCAGGTGAATGGGAGAGAAAACCCAAAGCCCTCCAGGTCAACTCCCCAGTGCAGCTGGGGCAAAAATCATTAGCACCTCATAGCCAGCAAGGAGAATGTTGTGGGAAACACACCTGAGATGCATTTTCTCAGGGAAAATTGCAGGGTCTGCAAAGTAGTATCACAGAATGGTTTGGGTTGGAAGGAAGCTCAAAGATCCTCTAGTTCTGTCCCCCTGCCATGGGCAGAGACACCTCCCACTGTCCCAGGTTGCTCAAAGCCCTGTCCAGACTGGTCTCAAACACTTCCAGGGATGTGGCATCCACAGCTTCTGTGGGCAATCTGTTCCAGTGCCTCATCACCCTAACAGTGAAGAATTAATTTCTAATGTCCCACAGTTTCATCCCAATATCAAAAATTAAACTTTTAGCTAAAATATGGAATATTCCATGATTTTGCCTGTCTGCCAGCACAGCAAAAGCCCTTTCTTCTTCCTCATTTTAGATTAACAGCCAGCCCCTAAATTCTACAGCCCACCTCCTTCCTTAGTCCCATTGCCTGTAACTGGACATCTGGGGAGCAGTGAGGTACTGCAGACAATTCTGCACTTGTGTCTATAACCTGAAGTAATTTCAGCCATTTCTGCCTCAGTTTCTATAGCAGTAAAATGACTTAACTGTCTTTCCAAGCACTTGGTGGATAAGAAGCAGTGTGTAAAAAGTACACAGCACTACTGTCTACAGAGAGTGAGGAATTAAATGTCTGTGAGTGGTATCCTCGAGAGATGCCTCTGCATCCAGGGTCTGCCTCCGCCTTGGTAGGAGCAATTGGTAGGATTTTAAACAGACACATAAACACATTTTTACTGTAGATATAGGTCCTGCACTGCCTAATGTTCTTTGACATTGCACAGGCACGGCCGGGAAACTAAAACATTTGTTGATGGATTTGGAGATTAAATAAATAGTGAATTATCTTCAGGATGTTAAAATGCAGAACTGACTGCCTATCCCATAATAATAAGCCAGCCCTCCCCCAGTACTTGAAATGTGAGTATTTCTGCAAAAGCAGGCACTGTGTTAGTTCACAGGGCCATTTGTTTAGTAGGTCAGAGCAGTCAGACATCTGGGCATTGGTAAAAATACATCCGACAGTTCGGTGACATCTTGCACAACTGACTGTCTGAAAGCCTCGACTGGAAGTTTATTATTTGTTAATCTCCTTTTTCAGATGAATTCCGATCATGCAGTCAGAAAACCACATGGTGGATCACAAAACACAATTAAAACATAACAAGCATTCATTACAATTAAAATGTAGCAACTGGTGAATATTAGCCCCACTGAAAACAGATCAAGGCAAGAGGTTGGATCAGACTGGGCAGACAAATGTGTCCCTGGGAATCACAGCAGACTTGGGGGAGGTTTTATTTGCCAGGAAAGAAATGCAGTCTGAGACAGATGATGGCACCTTCAGGGTACCAAAAGCCTCTAGTTCTCAGTATTGCTCAGATGGTCTGAGTTCCAAAGCATTGCTTACGGACAGTGAGAGATGGAGTCACTCAGCATCCCTGAGACAAAGCCAGCCTGGAGACCAAGAACGAAGGAACAATTTTTTGATTGTTTTAACCTATTTATAGCAACTGCTGCTCAGAATGCAGACTGAGCAAGTCCAGACTTTGAATTGCTGTGTCAATTTGGATTTGAAGACTGAAGTGTTTCAGATCCTGCTCTGACCACTGCAGCCAGCATCACCCCAAAACTGATATTCCGTCTATCTCTGCTAATGCATTGGTGCTGGTTTCCTCAGAGCAAAGAAAGCAAAGTGCTTCTTATCATAAATAAAGGAATTACACAGATTATGTTAATAACTGGTGCTTGTTTTATTGCCAAGAACCCATTGCCTCTTGTATTGGCAGTAAATCTGGACTGGGCCCTCTGTACAGTATTAGCTTAGTTTTTATATATTTTGTAGATGGGACAGTAGAAGGGCATTGGGAGTTTTGATAGGTTTGTTTGGTGGAGACAACAGTCTAGGGCAAGGATACAAAAAATTCTCAAAAGTCAGAGCCATACATGAGCAACCATGATCTTGGCTGGTGTCGCAAAGGAGGAGCTGAGTTCTCCCTAGTGGTGTGAGCCCAGCAGTGTGGGTCCTGCTCAGCCAGAATCTGTGTTACACTGTTTTGCTACCCCCAAGTCAGTCTCAGCAAAAGACAGCAGAAGCACAGATACACTGAGATGTGATTAACTTAGAGAAAAAGCACAAAACATACTTTTCGGAGTATGAAAAATCTTTGCTTAATTTTACAAAGCTGACAAATGTTTCTTTTTAATGTTTCTTTTTAGGATCTTTCTGGTGTTGGTACCAGGCAGAAGTCCTAGACTGATCTGCTTTGCTCTCAAGGTGCAGTAGCAACAGGGATTAATAAATAGTAACCACAAAAACTAACATGGTCAAGAGCTTATTTGCTTATCTAAATAATCAGCAGTGGAAGAAGTTTCTGTCTCTGGGAAGTGATTAAACTGTCAGGCTTTCTGTCCAAGCAATATTCTACTAAAATACCCTGCCAGCATTTAAATTGGAGGATGCTGGCTTCTGGAGGAAATGCATTTAGGATTAATATACATAAGTGTAGAGCTAGCTATCAGCTCATGCTGGCTGCTAATAACACTGCTGCTGCTGGAACTCCACAGTGATAAGCTATGAGATGCCTTTCCCAACAAACCTCCACCCAGCAGCAATTCTCTTGGTACCTGACCCAGCATTTCAGATCCTCTCCAAAGAATTGCAAGCTCATAGGCATTGACAAAGAAAGTGATGTGGTTTTACTAAGCTTTTACAGATGTTCACAGATTCTGTCTGAGAAACAAACAACTATTCAAGTCCATCCTGACCTGTCTGTCAGGCTGCATCAATAATTGTTTTGGTGGGAAGGGAGGCACCTTTGCTGATCCCATTTCACTGGTGACTTTAGCAAAAGAGAATAACATGCCAGGGTCATCATATAATGCCATGGAGGATGGCTAAAGGCATGTGCACACTGCAGTGGGAAAAGTGTACTTGTGGATGTGCTTAGTGCTCACAGCAAAATAAATCTTCAGAAGGAACACCAGTCCATCACAGGCAGGGGCATCTCCTGCTGCATGGTGCATAGGCTGGGATGCATTATTAGCAGTCAGAACCTGGACACATCTGAAAACCAGCTCCTTTGTTTTTCAGGATGACTTTACATAGGTGGAGGGTATAAATTGGGTTCAGCATTGAGCCCTCTTGCTTCCCCCATCCCTTTCCCAGGCCCATGTGAGCTGATTGGCTTCAGGTTCCTAAGAGAAGCTGCAGACAGAGGATGGGGCAGCTCCACACCATAGGCAGCCTCTGCACAGCCTGACCTGTGGGTTCACCCCAGCCCAGAGCCAGCACAGCCCAGGGAGGGCAGAGTGGTTCACTTGGAGACATCACAGTGGTACCTCTCATGGGGGTTTCAAAGCCAAGCCCTGGGTAATGGCTCTGTGTTACTGGCTGTGGGCGTCTTCTGGAACAAACAAATACTTAAAATAAAAATGCTGCCCAAGCTTGCTGAACTCCAAAGACCATAAAATCTATTCCTGAAGTCTGTTGAAACCAGAGCATGATTTGAAGCTGGTTCAAAGTTTGCTGAAATTGCTAGGAGCTCTGCCCTGGTCTCCCTCTAACCAACACACACAATTTCTTCAGGCTTTTAATCTGTTGCATTCTGTATGACTTGGCTTCACACATGGAGACTTCCAAAGCACAGGAAAAGCAAAATACCAAGTAAATGGGAGAAGCAGAAAATGTCTTTTCCAAATGCAAATACCAATCAGTCACTCCAGTGTCCAGCATTAGACAAATCTGTGGAGATGATAAATATTGTAACGGGTTTGTCCCCACAGCAGAATGAATGTCTAGCCTCAGTGGTCTCAAGCTGATTAAAAAAGCAGACAAGTGGATTGGTTTACAGTATCATTGCAACCTGGACTTACCTACGGACTGGAATTAATTGCTTTTCAAAGTAACATTCAGTTCTAGCTCCTTCTGTGATGTTGTGTTTATTTAACCCAGTTTAATCAGTCTCAGAAACACACACAGTTTGTTGGAGCTGTGTCACTATACCTCAAGCTGCTAGCAGTTAATGTAACTCTACAGAGAAGTCAGTCGTCCAAGCCCCAAAGCTCTCTATACCACATAAACCATACATCAAGTAAACCAGAAATTTTAGGCAATCAGATGCCTGGGACTTTGCAAGATGAAGCAGTAGAAGGCATTGCACAAGTCACTTAGGGATAATTAGTGCTACTGCAGTTTAAAACCCTCTGCAAAAGCCCATTTCCCACAGATTAGGTATCTTTAGGCATCCTTTCCTCTGGGTAAATTATACATTATTTCTGTGCAGCTGTAGGGACAGCCTGAGGATGCAGAAAAGCTAAGGTTGTACTTATGAGTATAAAGCTCAAGGAAAAGGGATACAGCAGATTGAACCTTAATTTGCTTTCACTTATTCCCCCCTGCTCTGTGGGAGGGAGAGTTTGGACCTGTGTTCCACCACAGGAGACCCCATCACCATCCTCCAAACCAAAATGTTTCTCCTGCCACACCCCCCTTCCCACAGTGTCCCCTCTGTCCCACCGCTTGTGTAGGACCCAAAGTGGTTAGTAGGAAGAGGACAGGACCCTGTGAGACTCCCAGGGGGTCTCCCCCCACAGCACTGGGGTTTGAGGGTCTGGCCTGGTGTTCTGTCACCCTACCTGATAAACGTCTCTGGAAATGCACCATGGCTTCAGCATGAGCTGCAGGACCCTCGGGTTCCCAAAGCGGCAAGTCCTCAGAGCCCGGGACGTCAGGCTCCACACCAGGCTGTCCCAGCTGTAGAGCAGATCCTCAAAGCCAAAGAGCACAGCAGCCATGCCAGCTCCCCGTGTGAATCACCCCGGATCCCCTGCTCCGAGGCAACCAGCTAATCCCAAGGCACCTTATGAACTGCAAGGTTAAAGAGTCACTGAAATTTCCATCAAAGAAGCACAAAAAGCAAGGGAAAAAAAAAACCAAACCACCAAACCACCAAACCAAAATGGACAACAAAAACCAGCAGCCAAAATAAACTGTTTGGGGATGTGCCTTTCTCCCTTCGCACACGCCCTTCAGGATGTGGTTTCTCCCTCTGTCTATCTTCTCAAAGCGAGTCCTGCTGCACCCAGGGATGAGCAAGGATGAGGTAAAAATACCTCTCCTGACTTAGGAAGGCATTTGCACATCCCTCGCAAAGGACTTCTTGGTAACAGTGCATCACTTCCCAGCTCTCCGCTGCAGACCCAAGAAGTGAACTCGGATCCAAAGTCATCAGTTTGCATACTCAGTCCTGGGACTCCATCCAGAGGGAAGAAAAAAGCTGCTCACTCTCCGTCTGCCAGCATTCCCAAGACATTCCAGCATTGGGCTTAACTCTTTCAAACACTCCCGAAGAACATCTGAGAAGGCAGCTCTGCCACATGCAACGTTTCATCCTTTCATTTCATCCTTTAGTTTTGTGTGTTAACTCACCATTGCACAGTTACTCTCCGATCTTTTTCCCACCCAACTGTCTGTTCTGGAGCCTTTTTATGTTTTGAACTCAAAAAGGAACTTAATCATTACATGAGAATTATGCAACAGTCTGCAAAGCACCTTATTTACCCAAGGGGTGATATTTTGGAAAGTTGAATGGATTAAACAATGGCCTTTTAATATCAGTCTGATTCAGCTGGTGTGGAAATTTTTAACCCTTGGTGAGCTTGCATTCATAAGCATGGGTCTCATCTGAACAAGCCCAGGAGAATACAATACAGTTCTCTCCAGCTGAGATGGATGCCAAAACACCCTTTTTGGTCTACGGATACAAAAATTCACTCCTGGCATCCCTTCCTAAAATAAGTGTAGAGAAGAGATCAGTTCCCTGCCTGTTTCCCCACAGGAGCAGCTTGTCTGGGTGGAGACTTCAATGCTGTCAACATCTATCATGAGTTGCGCTGAGGGAACTGGTCCAGCGAGAGTGAAAAAACATTATCAAGATGCGGATTTTTCAGTTCAGTTAAATCACTACAAAATCATGGAGTTAAGTTGCAAGACATTTTCTAAGTAAATTCAAAGAGTGCTTCTTCCTATTTAATCACCAGATGGGGAAACTGAGGTTAGATGTATTTTTATCAAGGGCACAGTGCAAGCCAGCGCCCTTGGAGACAGCTGCCTGTCAGGGCTATTTTCCACTCATTTTACTCTCCCTTCAGAGGAATGTGAACAAAAAAGCCACAGAATTTGGAGGGAGCAGACACAGTCAGCTGGAGAATGCCTACATGGAGGCACTTTCTAGAGGGATAAGCAGGACAGCTTGAGCTGAAATCATGAGGGACCTGCATGCACTGAACTCCTAAAGCTGCTGGTTTAGCAGAGGTGAGAAAGCATCATTTCCCAAAAGCCTCAATGTCTTCCCTGATTCAAATCCCTGGATAGGGGAGGAGCAGGAACATTAATATCTGCTTGATTTTCTGTGGGTCTGTCCCACCATGACCCCATCCATAATTTGTTCTTTCAGAACTGAAGGACACCAAGCGAGCCGTGCGTCACGGTAACGGCACAAGGATGCTCATCAGCTCATTGGCAGGGCAGGTGGAGGGCCAGGAAAATACAGCTGCACAATTCATGTTCTCAGCCTAATTGCTTCTTCAGGACCTCGTTTTTAGAGTGGCTTCATAAAATATGGTAATAAAATTGTAATAATGTTTCCTTTAAACTTGTTAGGAGCTATTCATTCTGCATAGTGCAGTTTTCCTTCCTCCTCTCCCTGTCCCTGCCTGTTTTCTTGGTGTTCAGCCTTTGCTGAAATCTGCCTATCCTCATAATTTCTTGGTTATTTTTCTGCCTGTAAACTTGAGAACACACTGCTTCTGTTAGCAGCAGTGTAGACAAGGGACCAGGAACATCTCCATTATAAAGCCTCATTTGGAAGAAAGGAATTTTTATATATATATATAACTTGACTAGACAATATTTGCTCCAGGCTACAGCCTGATATATAAGATCTCTGCCTGGGAGCACAAAAGGAAAAGAAAGAAATGTGTTTGATAAAGGAAAACAGAGGGGGGAAAAGAAACCATAGCAAGTGATTGCTCTGGGATGTGACCTAACCCCTTTGGTATTCTGGAAAGAGGAGAGGAGGGGAAATGGAGGATATACCGCAGTTTTAAAATTAGCTGCTCCATATGTGCATCAAGTCTTTCCTTACAGCTGAAAGGAGATTTTCAGCCCATGTCCCAGCTCGGTAATTACTCAAGAGATGAGGGCAGCTCTGAAGGAGCCTTTTCACTTGGCTGATGACATAATCAGACTTTCTGAAAACAGTTCTCCTATGTATTTATTTAACTGACAGGCTGGACCAGTCTCCTTAGAAGTGAACATTTCAGTGGATAGATTTACCTTCGTGATTAGAGCAGATTGTTTGGTTTCCTGCAGACCAGACTCATAGTATTTTTTGAGAGGGTAAAAGCTGCCTGAGTACAGATTGTCCATCTCACCTTGCAGGACACAAGGGAATTGCAACCATGGAGGTTTCTCAAGCAAACATAGCCCATCTCCTCTAGAGTCAAGGGATACTCTACCAAAAGAGCTTTTTAAGGGAGACACCACAGAATGTGGTCTTACTTATCCAAAGTGGTCAGAAGAGGTCATTAGTTACAGGGAATGGCAGAAGAGAGGAGAAAAAATGACTGAGAATCACCAACTTGGCTCATCTGCTGGTGTACCCTTTGAGTAACTTCTGTAAAATCATCTTATAATTCTATAAAACATGATCAGCTTCACCTTCACTAAGGTCAATTAGGAAAAAAAAAAAGCCATTTGTGCTCTACATAGATCTATAGACATTTGCAGGTCTTTTCCTTTCTAATTATGCGCTGATTATTTCCTGCTGTTTCTGAGAAAATGTCAGCCAAAACATTTACTATGAAACCTCCCACGTTTTACTGACAGTCCAAAGGCTGTTACTAGGGTATAAAAATAGCTCCTTACTTCCCTTGAAAAAAAGCAAAAAACCAACCCCCCTTGAGCCACTGTGTTGTTTCATGGGACTGTCACTGGGGCTTGAAGGCTGGGGTGGATTTCCCATCCCAAACTCTGCAGGCAGCTCCTCCTCTCTGCAGACCCTGCAAATCCCTGCCATGCACTGCTGCAGGTGGGTGCTGCCTGCACCAGGAGCTTGAGAGATGTTTGTGTTCACCTTTGTATGTTCTGGCCTTGGAAAGAGCAGTTCAGCATCTCTCTCCAGCACGCTCTAGGGCACATCTCTGCCCTTCCACAACTTTCTGATGGGTGTGGATGTGTTTGAGTCTGTTGAAAGGAGGACGTGCTGGGTGGGAGGCAGTTTCCTTTGATTTTGCTGTAGACATACCAGAAACATCCTGTTTCTGCTCCACATATGGCCCCAGTGGTCCCTACAGCTCCAGCCCAATGTGGTCTTTTAGTTTCTATTTCAAATTCATGGCCCTTTTTGATCTTTATTTCTCTATAATGTAAGGAGGATTTATGTTGTCAGATCTTTGTGCCCAGAGTTCCCTTTCAAGTCGCAGCTTCATGCTTTCTTATGTTGGAGATGCTTTTTTTGAGATATTTAACTAGTTATACTATTCTCCTAATGGCACATCATTTTCATGTCTGATATGATGGGAACAGTTGAGGGATGTCCCACTGCCAAGTGGTCAAACACACAGATAAGAAGCCACCCTTCTTCCTTCACACGTGCCCAGGAGGAGCCAGGGCACTCAGTGGGGACTTACAGAAGTGACCTCCCTCCTGCAGCTGCACTGAGTCACAGAGTCCCCCAAGATTCCCAAATGGCCATTGTGCACCAGATCCACTTGAGAGCCTGAGCCTCTGAGTGCCCCATTTCCACACAAGTCAAGGTGCTCTCATCCTTCATGCTGACTCATCTGTGCTTCTCTGTCCCAGAGTGCAAGGACTGCATCCTACCAGTTTTATTTCTTGTACTTTTGTACTATGTTAGTACAAGGAAAGCTTTGAGAGAAGGGTTTTAAAAGTTACTGGGAATGGCATTTGACTTGAAGAAGAAAATCCTGAGACCTTGAGGGCTGTTATACAACACATATGCTCTAGGTAGAGGAAACTGACCCAAATTTAAGAGTGAAAATAAAGTATAGATGTCCATTACTGTGTCTGCTGAAAGCTTTGATCAACTAAGAGTTGGCCCTGCATTAATTTTGGATTGCTAAAAGCTTGTGACCTCAGTCTGGCTGGGCCACAACATCTGGACAATGATCATGCCTGAACCTTTACTAACTTGTAGAAGAGGCACAAATACCCTAGCTCACCTCTTTGGAGCTGTAAGACAAGAAACTGGTTTTGGAAGTATCGGCACAAAGATCTGCTGCCCCATGCAAATCTGATGCCTGTGCCTGTACTGCTTCAGTTACCTCCTAACTCTCACCTTCCACATACTTCCAAATCCACAAATATGAACAGCCTCCCCCTGGCCCCCCTGGTCTGCCACCACTGACAGCCCTAAAACTTTTCTGCAGAGAAAATTCAAGAAACTGAAGACTTCCCTGCTGGTAGCATTTTAGGACGAACATCATGAGTCAGAAATCCTGGCCAATTTCCTCAAGATGTTCTCACGAGTCCATATGGCCTAAAACATTCTGTAATGAAATGAATTGCTGCTTCACAGTAATAACAGAATGAAAATTTACTATTCCAGTCATCCACCTTGATCATAACGTTTCTCAAGCTCTTTGAAAATGTAAAGTGCTCTGGTAGTGCTGTTATCGTTATGCCAACAGCAGCTCCTTCTGCGTTAGCTGTTTGTGTCCTCACTCTAGAGAGATTTTTATTGACTGGCAAAGGAGAGTATGTCATCTCCTCAAATCATACACATTTCATTTCCCAAAGTAAGTTGTGTTAGTGATTTAACAAGGTTTAAAAGTAGGTGAATCCTATAAAGCTGGGCTTGTACTTGTCCCTAATATGCCACCAGCTAAAGTGATTTTCACTTCTACTATGCAGAAACGTGAAAGAGATTGTGCAGAGATTTGCTATTCAATCCTCTTTCTCCATGGATGCTGTGGTGAATGAGTCTGCAGGAGGGGATGTAGGTCAGGACAATGTATTAAGGAAATAGTGCAGAACAGCCGCAGAAAGTGAATGGTGAGATCTGAAATGCGATTATTCACTTTGGAAACCCAAGCTTATGATTAACTCTGATCCCACTGGGCGCTGCAACGTCCTGTGACTGGGCTCTCCAATCAAAGCAGCACGTGCCTGCACATGCCCATCACCACTAGGTTCATCTTCACCCTGCTCTCTGCTGTTTTGCGCAGAAATGCTCAGGAGAATTGTTTTTGGCCAGAAGAAAACAGGAAAAATATCACAGCCTGCTTGTGAGGCATGTATGAACAGGGAACAACCTAGAGCTCATCCAGCAGCTGAGCTGTTTTCCTTCCATGTTATTCACCCATGTCTAAAATAGCCTCTGACAAGGTTCAGGGGTGAAACAATGCAAATCTGAGACAAACCTGTGTCTGTGCCCATCAGGTGGGCAGTGAATCTTAGACTGCAGATTGAACACACCTGACTGCTCAGAAGTCATGGAGTTGTGCAGTTACACCCTTCTTGTTTCAAGCTTTTCCTTATTCCTTTGCTGACTGGAGCAAGTGTTTGCCTTTGGAGGCTGGAATTAGATGATCACTAAGGTCCCTTCCAACCCAAACCTTTCCATGATTCTTTATGAGAGGTTCCCCTGTTACATCTGTGTTCATATGATTTGAAATTATGTATTTATCTTACGCTTCCCACCCCTTAGCAAGGGATGGTCAAACTGTCCCAATGGCCTTGGCTGAGGGCTGTGGTTTGCTGGACACATTCTTTCACATTGCAGGTGTCCCTCAGCTGCTACTGTTTGCCTGGGAGAGGGGACAAATCTGGTGGCTCACAAACAGCCAGTCTGCAGCTCTGCCCTATGGCAAGAAGGCTAATTTAATGAAGGGCAGCCTTGCTCTCCATGCAAAACAAGCCTACACCCAGCACAAATGGCCCATTGCAGCAGAACATTTTCTTACAACTTATCCTGCAGATATATTTAAGTATCTGCCTGATTCAGACCCAGTGGTAACACTCACTGCTTTCAATGACTGATACAAAGTCCTTTCTGTTCACAGACAAGGGTGAGCATTTCATTACAAAGAAAGAGGGCAAAGGGAACATATTTTAGAAAATCAGTGGTCCAGATTTCTCATGTTTGATCCTGCTTATGGGTTGGAAAGTCTGTTCCTGCCTAAAATAAAGAACGCATATTTAATTTATTCCAAAGATCCTGATAAAAAATCATTACTAGTAAACACTGATATTGCTGGTTAGGATGCAATTATCACCGGACAAAGAGGAAGATAAGCAGGTCAAATATAACCTTCAGAGTGGAAATGAGGAGAGATCTGGTCCTATTCCAGAAAAGTCATCAGTTTCTTGAGCAACATTAAAACAGCCTCATAGCTTTGTGGATCTCCATTTCCTCAATAGATTAATTCACTGACATTTCTCAGGTGACATGAAATCTCAGGGGAACTGTTTTACATTTGAAAGCCAGTAAGTGTTCTAGAAAGCCAACTGGTCAAATTCCATGGGAGTCATGCAGCAAAATGCAGAAATGCTTAAGATATCTAAAGTCGATAATGTACCCTCCGTGTTGAAAGCTCCTGTAGTGATTATCACAATGAGCATAACTGTGGGTAAATTAATGTTCCCTGAGGTGAAGACTGCTTATGTATGTGTATGCTCCCTATGGGAGTAGCTCTGTACACATCCAGGCAATGCTACAGGTGTGCAGGGAGGCTGCTGTGGAGGAAGATGATGTCCCTGAGTGAGCCACACCAGGCTGCTAACACCACAAAGCCCTGTGTGTGCACACACTTGCACACTCACTCATGGCATCTGCACTGGGCTGGATCACATGGGCTCTTTGGTTGTTTCTATTGCCACAGCACAATTATTTTGCAGATGGGAAACGCAGGAGTCAACAGAGGGGGATTACTGTACGGCAGCAGATCTTCGTGCTGAGAACGTCTCCCCAGCTGGGACCAGTTAGACCTTCTCAGTAGAGCATAAGAGTTGACCTCTACCCCGTTTGCTCCCGAAATGCAGACCCCTGTGGCTCCTGCTAATGGAAAATCTCCATTTGTTGTAGCACAGCACTGGATCCATGCCATCTGCAGTGATAATGCATGCACAGTTGACAGAAGAGGATAACTTGCACTTCTGTTGCTGGTTGGTTTAAAACCCTGAGCAAACATCAGCTTCTATTGTGTCACGATGCACTGGGAGATTTGCATTATTGAGCTGCTACCAGGGCTGTGGATAAGCAGGGACAAGAGGGCTGAAGTGCCTGTGTGGGACAGCCAGTCCCAGAGGATGGCAGTCCTGGCTTCCCTTTCCTCTGGTTGCTTTCTACAGCTCCCATCACACCAGCATTTCCAGATGGGATACTGAGTTTCAGGAGGTGTAAATAGTAGCCCAGACCCTATTTGTAGAGGTGGAGAGAAGTTAATCAAACTCCCCTGTGCTCTGGTCCAACTTGAGGGTTTGCCATGGGGGATCCTAACTCACTGTCTGGCTTGTTTGTTCACATTCCTGAAAAGAGGATAAAATAGATCGAAAGCTGGGGGATCGAAGCAGCAATTCAGTCACTTCATTGTCTCTATGGACAGAGCAGACTGAAGCTGTTCAGAACTTAAAACAAAGAGGATTTACGCTCTTGATTTAGAAATTTATGACTCATTCCCATTTTGGCTGTTAGAAGCGGCTGTCATTTCCCCTGCCCCCAAAACATCCATGCCATAAAAAATAAAGCCCATAAGCTCTTTGCTGTTCTTATCTTGATGACAAAGAATTCAAATGTTCACTGTTGCTATCTGGAGCTTGACTTCCTGTTATTAAGAAGGACATCCTAGTATTTAACAACATGAGATTTTTATTTTTTTCCCTTCTTTAAGCCAGGCAGAAAGTCTAATGGTTCTGGGGTTTGTTTCCTGCTTGTAATTAAGTAGGTCACAGCTGCAAAGCAAGAGAACAAGAAAATATTCAGATCACACAAAGCCAAGAGCTATTAAATCATTTGCAGCTGAAGGATATGGCAGATTCTCTTTTAAAAAGAAGTCTCAACTCTAAGGAAAACAAATATAGGAACTTTTAGGAGAATGATGAACTTGGAAGTTCTGCCCAAGCGCCACAGTAGCTCAGAAAAAAAGGAGTGATCAAAACCCAGCTAATGTTGTTCACAAGTTGAATAGCTGTATGTGGTTGAAATAAATTCATGCTTCATTGCTTAGAGCCATATATTCTATCCATGCAATCCACTTTGAACCACATGCAAGACTGCCCTCATTTCTTCTGGGCAGTTTCCACCAGGCCCTCCGTGTCAGCCTGGAATGCCACACCATGCCCTCTCCTGTAGGTCCCACACAGCCTCTCCAGCTCCAGATGCAGCTCAGACACAGCATGATCTCTACCAGACATGCAGATGCCATGGGGCTGAAGGTCTTTTGATCTGCACTCATGATTTGTGTGGTTGTGTTGCCCTGATTTGGCTCCCACTCCACCTCTGTCTAGGACAGCGAGCTGCCCTTGGTCCCTGCAGTGCTGCCCTCACCCCACAGACAGGACCAGCCCATGGTCCATTGCCCTTGATAAGCTGTGCATGTGGGGGGTGAAAAGCAACATCTGAAGGGCCCTGACAGCAGAGGTCCAGCCTTGTCATGGACAGGCATCAGTTGATAAAATAATGTTACAACCTTGCAAAGCAGGGAAAAATTTCCTTCATAGGTGTTGGTCTGAGAGAACCAGGCACTTAAAGACAAAGGTGGTTCTTATTCACCTCATTTGGTTTATTTCAGGATGAGTACAAATGAAGGCACATTTCTGTTGTGGTGCTTTTGCCTTGACCTCAATATAAACATTCCTCCAAGCCATGGATCGACCAAGAAGAGGAGACAGAGAGCAACAACCCTGCCAGCCTCACCTTCCCCAGGTACAGTACCTGGGACTGCTCTGCCCTCCTGTGAAAACAAGATGAAACAGGGTATTCAGCTATGAGAACTGCCCCATTAAGTGTCTGCCTTAGTCTAAAGAGCAACAGAGATGTGTCCCAAATGCATCATTGCTGTAACAACAGGGCTCTTATTCTGTGCAGTGAGAGAAATGGTCTTTGGGAAGATTTATGTCTGAAGCCCACCAAAATCAACACTGAACACGGCAGTGGTCCAGTCAGACAAGAATCACTGCCTTGGCAGGGAACACCCGCTGTGAATCTGTTTGATTTGAAAATAGTTTTGTCAGAAAGTGATTAAGATATGGGTAGAACAGCACGAATGAAACCTTATTGCTGCTTCTATAAAAATGTGATCAAGAGAGGCATAAATCTCTGCTGTTATAAATTGGTGATGACCTAATGTTTATCCAAGCTCTGATTGGGAAACTTGTCATGGGAAAGAAAAGCCCACGTAGATGGTATTCTGGGCTCTGTCCCTGTGTGACCAGACGTGGTCAGTTCATCCCAGGATAAGAGAACGTGGACCTTTTCATGTTGGTATTTCTTGGCTTTGCAAGCTATAAGCCGGGAGGGAGAGTTGGTCAGTGCCTCCCGAGTGGGCAATGGTTATGAAACAGAAACAACAGAAGGTTTCTCAGAGGCTGGTGCCCAGGGAATTTGAGGTCAGGCCTGCAGTCTCTCCTTGCAAAGCGCTGACCTCCCGGGACAGGGGCTGAGTGCAGGACTGTGGTGATGGATAGCCTGGGCTGCACAAGCTGCCTGATCCATCTTCACATGATTCAGGGTGTCTGGATTTGTGGGTTTCCATCTGCAGTTTCTCTAAGAGGCAATGATTTCTGAAATGTGTTGCTCCCTTCCCTCTAAAATGGGGTTCTTTCACCCTGAGCCCCTTAAATAGAAGACTCCTGAGGAAAAAGGTGCTGATTTCAGAGAAAACACTAGTGCTGGGTGCTACAAGGGATGTTCAGAGACCCCATGTTGTCTCTTGGCCTTTGCAGGAAAACATTCATGCTGCCTACACCCTTATTCTGGATCTTTCAGCAATTTCCCTCCCCGTCTAGGGCAGATAAGAGCATCCATGGATTACTACGAAACAAAGCTCAGGAATGAAAAGTTTTCAAAATGCTTCTGCGACCCAGAGCTTGGCCAGCAGCACAAAGTCTGCTGTGAGTGATTGTCAGGAAGAGGGGCTAGGTCATCCACTGGCATCAGCCTGATTATCCTTCCCCTGACACCGTTCTCCAGGAGCCAGAGTTTGGCCCCAAGGCCACTTTAACGCTCTCCGGTGACTGACTGGATACATTGGAATGCACTAACCAAACTGTGCTTTTAAAAATCAACGTCCTCTGGTTTTATGACTCTCCTTGGCCAGGTTCCCACTTGCTGTAACTGAAGCAAACCCTTTTTCTCCTGCAGGAAACTGCCACTATTGGTGCATTTGAAAGTTTACGGGAGGATACACAATGGCTGCATTACAACAAAGCCCAGGATGGAAAAAGGAAGCTTTCCAACATTTCAGAGTGGAAATTATGAAAATTAGAAAGCCTCCTCCCAGTCTCTGGTGTGGTTTGCAAGCATGAGTTGGGTGGAGAGATGCTGGAGAGGGAGGAAGGGGATGTGGGTCTGCACTTCCAGCTAATGGGGGCCCTGAGGTTTGGTCCTGCATCAAACATTCCCAGATTTGCAGGGTGTTGGCACTTCACCTTGGCTTTTACCCTGAAAGCATCCTGCCTGCCAAGTGGGAGCAACAGCACTGGCTGAGTCTTGCAGAGGTCTGCAGAGGATCAATGTCTGTGGAGCCTTGTAATATGTAAAGTCCAATGTATTATAAGAAATAATTTTAAGTTGTTGTGTAGGATTGCCAAACTCCCTTTTTGCTGTAGCCCATTTATCATATTGGCCTTAACAGATTTTCTTGGATAGTGTTTTCAAATATTGGGAACTCCAGGCTCTGCCCTCAGGCAGAAGTAACAGCTTTGAAGTCAGCTCTGAGGAAAGGAGAGCCTGTGAAACATTGGCAATTCACTTTTCTTGGTTTTCTGTGAAAATCTGGACGTTTAATGAGGGTAAACTACCTGTAGGGTTTTAACCTTGATCATCCTCCCCCTCCCACCCCCGGTCTGCTGGTGCATTAAGAGAAGATTGAAAGACAGAAAGTTCCTTGTTGCCAACCCCATTCAGCTTCCTAAGATGTTGCAAAGCATTATAGATAATATTACAACCCATGCAGGACAGGCCTTGTGGTAAGAGATGTACTATGCCTATGGAATCTATAGCAAATGGATTAATAAAAGCAAGATGCTGGAGAGCTTTTTCAGATTACTGTGGTGCACAAAAACGACACTGGCATTCTCCCCTCTGAGTAGCAGCAATTTCTCATGGCCCACATTGATCAGGGGAGCTCAATGACCTGTGCTCTTCCCCTGAGCATCCCACAGTGCCCTTACCCAGGCAGATCTCAGCATCTTTTCCAGATACAGTAAATACAGGCTTTTATGCAGAGAAACTGACATGAGACACATATCTGTTTGAATGCCAGATTAAATCTATCCAGCAACAAAGGAGAGGCATTTGGAGAGGGTGCAAGTACAGAATCCAGTCCCTTTCATACTTCCCCAGCTGCCCTGTACTCGGGTGAGCTGTCTGGACTTTTTTTAAGCCACTGGTGCAGTCTCAGTGATCTGCTTCTGGTGCCCACAGCCTGAAAGCACATAAATGTGGGAGACTATTCCAGAATATGGTCATGGATCTGTCCTTCAGAGCAGGTTTAGACATTCCCTCAGGGTCTCTGAACACAGATGTCTCCAAAAGAAACAGTGAGCACCATTAGCCCCCCAAAAAAACCTCAAACAGGATCTCCTAAAATTGAGCAACTGTTTCTGTAAAGAAGGCATCAAGGACACAGAGAGCTGGCTGGAGCTCAGGGTTCTGCTGCTTGGCATCTGCCCTGCACCTTCTGGAGTCATGCAAGTTGAGTCACAGAATCATTAAAATTGGCAAAGACCTCTAAGATCATCAAGCCTAACTATTAACCCAGAAACACTGTGTTCACCACAAAGCCACATCCCCAAGTGCCACATCCACACATCTTTTGAACACTTCCAGGAATTGTGATTCCACCACCTCCTGAGCAGCCTATTCCAATGCCTGACCAACGTTTCAGTGAAGAAATTTTTCCTAGTATTCAGTCTAAACCTTCCCTGGCTGAATTTGGTGGACAGTGTTGTTGACAAGAGCATATGTTGCTGCTCTTACAACTTTTACCTTTGCTGGGACTTAGGTGATATTCTAGTGATCCACAGAGATAAGAAAGCAGAAGTAGATAATATAGATTCATATTTTCTCTGAAGTGGGGTGCAAACATACGTTTTTCAGTGCACATGCTCCCCTAGAATTCTTCCCAAGGACAAGCAAGACTCCCACAAGTCCCACAGCTATCAGAGGTGGTAGCACAGGGCTTCCCAGACCAAACCTTGGGCTGATAAGCTGAGGATTCACAGACCCACAGACCCACATGCAGAGATAGTGAACACACAGCAGTGGGGTCAGACCTCTGTTGTGGCAATGCTCACATCTGAGCTGGGCTAGTCTGGATGCCTCATCAGGAGTAGATCCCCAGGAGTAAACACACAGAGCAGACACTGTTCATGTCCTGTAACTGGAAAGGCCAACTCATCCCATCCAAAATTGTCTCTGAAGAGATTGGGATGAGTTGTCACAAGAAGACACACATTACCCTCTTTTCTTTGACTACTGAAGAGTCCTGAAACAGTAATAAAAATTATTGCAGTTTCATGATGAATTTGTAAATGTTGGCTGGCTGAAGGTTCAATTGGAAGGAAGCTGACATAAGAAACACACTAGTAAAGACACCAACCCCTGCCTTTAATCTCTTAGCTGAGCTTCTCCAAAACACATCTCATCCCATCACTCCTCTGTTTGACAGGGTGGAAACTCTCTGTGACAGGAACTTTTAAGTTAAGGCTGATTTGAGTCGCTCTTGCAGGGATTTCTATTCTGAACTAAAATGGTTAAACTGTGAAATGCTACTTGTTCTGCACATATATCCCCAAAGGGCAGATGCTTAGTGCACCAACATTAACTACAGGTTATTGGTCCTTACCTATTGTTTCACACAGAGTTTGTCTAATCCGTGAGGATACAAAACCTGGAGAGAAAATAGATGTACATGGTCCCACCCCATCAAGGCTTGGTGGCTTTTATTGAGGGAGTACTGGAAATTAAAATTAATTTCAACCTCAGTTAAGAAACTTGCTCACTTATTCCAAAGCATGCACAACCCTAATTGCACCTTCTAAATATATTCCAGAAATACAGCTGGATTGTAGAGTGTGTTCTGTTCAGGTGACTAAATGGTGCCATTTGCAGTCCATTATCTTTCTGAAAGCTTTTCATGTGGTGTCTTTGGTAAGTGGAGACTAATTGCACTCCTTGCCTATGCAATTTGGAGAGTGTGAAACTTTGGTCCCAACGAAAAAGAAAATTGAAGTGTAAGAATCACTCATATCCATTTGCTGGTGGAATGCAAAATCACCATTTCTTTGAAGCCATTAGAAAGGATTGAGACAATGAGGATAATATATACTTCACCAGGAAATAAGATAAGCTCAGACAGAAAGTTTGACCAGAATTTTGGAGATGTGTTTGAAATCTTAATCCAATTTTCCAAACTTGAGTCAGCAAAATAGGAACTGTGTGGCTGTGTGACTACCTACACAACAGATTCCCTTTTGGTCAGAACAGCCTTTTCCATGATTTCCATCAGGCTGGTTAGGGAGGCCCTGGTGCTTTGTGATCTTTACTGAAATCACTGCTGGTGTTTAACAGGCTTATGTTGGTCTCTGGCCTGCACCAAAGAAGTCTTTGGAGTGAAAATTGAAAAGATCTATGTAGTATAAATGTCCTGCTCATCCACTCTTTTGTTTTGATTTTTTTTCTTTCCAAACACTGACATTATCCCGACTTAAATGGATGAAAAGACTGACCAAGAAGTTAAGAACTGGAAAAAGGCATGTGTTGTACTGTCAACTTGATGCCTGAAAATGCTGTTGGTTCAGGAAATTGTTGAAGAAATATTTGAGCAATCCCTTGCACAGATCAGGAATTGATAAAGTCTAAAGACTTTCTATGTCTGGACTTTAAAACCTAGCTGAAGGCATGTCTAAGCCCTTCCAGGGATAAGTCCTGGCTAGAAGATGAGATAATCTGGAAGAATTAGGACTTTAGGCTGGGACAGGTTGGAAGGTATTTCAAACACCCAAACTGCCACTTTGCATTATCTATCACTGTCTGACCTTGCAAGAAACACAGTCTCTGAACTGAAAAGCTCTTCCAGGAACCTCTACTTTAGGGTGGTAAGTTCTTGCTTTCTGGACCGTGGAGCACTACCTCAAGGGAAACCAAACCTGGTACTAAACCCTCACAGCTCCTTTGTGTGAGCTTTGGGATGCTGCTGGGAGTTTGATCATGGTACAGCTACCTGAAAAAGCCCTTTGAGCAGGCTTATTAGCCAAAAGGATCGATGAACCAGAGGAGCCTTTTCACCCCTTCACAGTTTTGTAATTAGATTCACATGATTCCCTCCTTCCCTTCACCCGAATCCAAAACATTTGGCTCATTTCTGGCTCCCAACCTCTGTCCCTGACCTTGCCCTTGCTCTGTCCCCTGGCCTACCCTTTCTGTCCCAGCGTTTGGCCAATGTGAAGGCAACAAATGCCAATTTGTAATGAAAAAAGCTTTTCATTTTCTCATCAAAATAAGAATCTGAAGCGCTGGAAATTTCAGAGCAGAGCCTCTGCTCGTGAGGTCTCCAGGCCTTGAGAGCATTCGATAATTCAATTAAGCTCCAACCATTTGAAAGCCAATTTGAGCAGTATCCTGGTTCCAAATTCTTCAGAGTTCACCAGTCACTATCCATTAGCCTCTGCCATGCTCTTACCTTTGCACAGTTAACCTGCATGCATTTTGGGGGGATGAAGTCTGGCACAGCTCCTGACCCGTTTCACAGAGAAGTCTGTTTTGATTTGTTACACCTTTTAGAAGTGTCACAAAATATTACAACTTCCAGACACCTGAGAGGTGCACTAAGCATTTATCTGTCTAGGTAGAGTTCAAATTAAACCAATTCCTCCAAAATACTTGTGAACAGGTCAGAAGAGATACAGCTCAGATGAAGCAGATAAAATTGATGTTTCGGCAGTCACAAGTGATCATATCAGAGCATTACACAGGTGACAGCTTTGCTATTTAAGATCAGCCTTTTATTAATTTTTTAATTTGGATACAATTATTTGTCTATAGGGACAGCGAATAATTTTTTATCACCTTGAGACTTGAGTAATATCCAGAAAACAGCTAAGAGAACAGGAGTTCCTTGCTTCAAGGTCTTTCTTCTGTCTTTGGTAACTTCTGCACTCAAATATCTACTGTCTGCTTGTTATCTGTGGTATCTGAGTAACTCTGCTGTCACCTCGGCAGTCTATCAGATCAGCAGTGATGCTGTCAAGGTAAGAGACCCGTCCAAAAAATGTCAGTGAAGGTGCTAAGCAAAGGTCTGCAGGACCTGCATGCCAGTGTAAGAGATTTCAAGTAAATAGCGTGAACTGGAAAGATCAACTTCCCTTGGAGCAGTGGCTCAGCCATGGTGTCAGAGCTAGTGCTCACAGCATCACTCACAGAGTTCACACGAAGGGCTCCAGGATCACTCCTCCATGAATGCTCCAAGCTCTGCCTGTTCCACCCCGTTGGACCCTGTGCTCCAGCCCTCCCTGTGAGAGGTTTCCCACCACTCTGCTGCTGAATCCATGCTGCAAAAATTATTTGTAATGAGCTGAATGCTGAATTATGCTTTGTCTACTAGAAAATGAGTGGCTCAAAATAATGAAAGTGCTGGTAGGTTTGTAAAGCAGAAAGGCATATTGGAACTCTTTCCTGGGTTTGCTTGGAGGCAATCTCCTCTCTTGCCAAAAGCAAAGGTCGCCATAAGCTGCAGAGTAGCGTGGGAAAACCTGCCTCAGACTTGGCCTGCAGAGCAGAAAGACTGACCTTTTTTTCAGCCCTGGGTTCTCTCTTCTCAAGAGAAATTTATTTATAGGAGGAATGACGTTTCCTGCTGCATTCTTAACGTGCTTGCAGCTTGGGATAAGAACATGGGAGCTTTGTCTTCTGCCATCTGTTTTCTATGGCAATAAATATCCATTTACGGATTTATCTCTGCCTGGTGTGTTTTAAAGTCATGATATGAGTGAGTGTTCATGGATATCCATTTAGAGAGGAAGTGTCATAGGTAAATAGCAGTCCCTGCTCCTTGCCTGTATAGATTTACATTTGTGTAATGGACAGTGGAGCTGTGGCTTGGGGGCTTTGGCTACATTTTTAGTCTTATCTTCTTTGGAAGCACAAGAAATAAAAAAGCAATCTGGACTAAATTCCTGCTGAGCTGCAAGCATCCACTGACACAACTGGGCATGAGGTCTTTAATTTACCATAGCCGAGAACTGGAACCTAAAGCTGGGGAACAAACTGCAAAACCCAATTTTAAATGGCTTTTCCAGCCAGACCTCTCCCAGCTTGATTAGTTTCTTAGAGCACTTCATTTTGCCTGGAGATGGCCTTCCTTTTTACACAGCCTGTGTAGTGCCAGGCTTTGAGCCTCAAAGGCAGAAGAGAAGGCAGACTTGTTCATTTTCTATACAAGAAAGCTGCATTTTTCCTCTAGGCTTACTAATTCAAAAAAACAATGCCTTGTGTTTGTGGTGAGAAACATTCCCGTGGCTGGAAAATAGCCAGTGAGGTCTTGAGAGAAGGAGTAAATTGTGCTCTTCCTTACCAGTGTGTTGAAGCAGCAGAAAGAGATCTCTGGATGGTGCTAGGCATTTGTTAGACATTAGCAGGACTCTATTCATCTTCCTCTCACACACATCCGCAGCACATGGATATAATAAACATAGCTGGGAGGCAGAAACTGTCTCACATCAATAATGCAAAGGGAGAAGGGGCTGCATATTTAACATGCTGTGTTCTGGTGGGGGAAGAAGACCCAGAGAAGGAAGATCTGGTGGGGAGGGCTCTGCATTGAGAAATGCTCTGTTAAGGATGGAATTCAGGTTTCCTGTTCTTTTTGGGGGGGGTTCCTCTGACCAAGGTGTATGTGCTGGTTGAAGTAGAGCTAGCTGTGGTTTAGGAGTTATTAAATCAGCCAAATGTGTGTTCAGGGGATGTCCTCTGCAGCCCCCACAAAGTATTTTGTCTGTTTTTGCAGTGATCCCAAAAGCAGCCCCAGGTGCTGGTCAGGATGGACACATCTCACAGACATCAGCATCGAACTAGATGAACGGAACTCATGCCTCAATCCTGACACCAGCTGCTGGTGTGCCCTGTGGCACAAAGCACAAAGCTTAAGTCTGCCTCAGCTGGCAAGTCTGGTGGTCTCTGTGCCATAACTAGTAATATTTAACACTGTCCTTTTTCACTTGGACTTGTAAAAGCCTTTGTGAAGCCAGCCCTTCTGCTGGGCATGTGCCACACATTGCACAGATCTCTCACATCTTCAGTTTTGCATGTGAAACCTGCTCACTCAGGACTGAATTTCAGGCTCTTTCACTGCTGCAGTGGGATTTTGTGGACTCTGAGCTTAGAAACAGATTTTGTGTGGCTTCAGGACCCCAGGTGCAGGGGATGTGCCCTGCCAGCTCTAGCTGGTGGGGGTTTCAGGGAGAGAGAACATGATGGTTCCTTCAGCCAGGCTGACCAAAGCCTCATGGGCCAGGTGCCTGGTGGGGCAGTTCTGTGGCGAGGCAGAGAGAGAAACGGCAAGGACAGAGGACGAAAAGAAGGGATTGCAAAAGCCAACCCACCAAATTCTCTGGCAACCCTTATAGCAAGGCTCCAGCATTTGCCTGAGAAGCCTAAACTATCCCAACCTTAGGTCAAGAAGTGGGAAGGAGAGAAATAAACTGTGGATATGAGTAAAAATAAAACAACACAACCCCCCTGACAGTGTCACTTAGGCTGTGTGTGGAGCTGTTAAATCTGTACACACTGTTAAGCCCCCTGCAGTGCTGGTCATCCTTATGCAGCTGTTCTTGCCTCCTGTTTAAATACTAACCTTCTCCAACACCTTCTTCTGAAGGTATTTCCATGCTCTGCCTTGCTCCCTGCCATGGTGTTCTGCTCTGGAAACACCCTGTGAAAGTGCTGCTGGTTTTTACACCTCTCCACCACAGGGACTAATGCACAGAGCAAAGCAAAGGCTGGGGCAGCTGCTGCTCAGGCAGGTCAGTATGGATAACGTGTGTCCAAAGGGGACATGTGCATTTATGGAGAAGAGTTCCTGCACTGTTAGATGTCTCTCAAACAGTAACAGAAAAAGGGGGAATGGTTTTAAATGAAAAGAGAAGAGATTTAAATTAGGTATTAGGAAAAAATTCTTTACTGTGAGGATGGTGAGGCACTGACTGACACAGGTTACCCAGAGAAGTTATGGATTGACCATCCCTAGAAGTGTCCAAGGCCAGGTTGCACACAGGCTCCTGAGAAACCTGATGTAGTGTGTGGCATCCTGCCCATGACAGGGGGGTCGGAACAAGATAATCTTTAAGATCTCCTCCAACCCAAACATTCTATAATTTTATGATTTGTCTTTAGACTGCTCAGCCTCAGGCAGCGTCTGCATAAAAGCGTGATCCACTCCAGACAGGGAGGGACCCCCTGTGGCCATCGGCAGCAGAGGACAGTGGCCCTGCAGCAGCTGGGAGATTGCTCTGGATGAAAAATCATCTGCCACCTTGCGGGAAGCCACCTTGGAAGGGGACACCACACTCTGCCTCCCCACACTTGCAACAGCAGCTGCAAACCAGTGGCAGCAGTGCCAGCCAGGGAACAGGGACAAAATCCACCTGACCCAAGGCAGGGTAAGGCATCAGGGCTGTCTGCCTCTCAGAACCAGCATCTTGAACTGCAAAGCCCAAATTTACCGGGAGGGACATTTCTGAATGCTCTCCAAAGCAACAAGCCACAATCAAACAATAGCAGACCAAAGCCGTGTGAATAATTGATTATCTTTGGTTTGCTTGACGGACTGGAAAGGCAAAGGAAATATTTTTCAGGTTGACACAAAGTTATTCTGCTTTCCCTTCTGCCAAATGGAGGCGAAAGAAAAACAAACAACAAAAAGGCTTTGTGTTTAAACAAAACATTTTTTGAACTGCTGTTAATTTTTGAGATTTTTCTCATATTCCTTAAAAAAAAGAAGGAATTAATCTAAATGAAATTACACTCTTTTTGAAAGAAAAATGCAGAAAAATTGGTTTGAAATGTACAAAAGCAGATTTTTTTTTTTTTTTTTGAGTGCAATAGACTTGAAGTAAACTCACACGTGGCTTCAACTGCAGCCAGACTGCTTTTCAGAAAAAAAAAAAAAAACCAACAAAGATGCCTCCAGCAAAGCTTTTGCTCTGTCCTGGGTGAAAGGACTAACTCTGAGCCACTCTGGGCTTGTAGAGCTTCCACACTTGGCACCAGTGGGTGCAGCACCCTTTGCCACCCATGGGACACTCAACCCAAACCCCCTGTGGGCAGGAATGAGCAGAGTGTGCCTGTTCCCTTGAGCTGACAGCTGTTTTGGGAGATATCAGCAGTGACAAGGTGGGATGTGAGTGTGTGTGCAAGGTGTCCCTGTCCCCCTGGGCTGGGCTGCCCCTTCCAGCTCTGTCACAGGCAGCACAGCAGGCAAAGGCAGCGTGAGAGCACCTGGTGTGTGCCAGATGTGACTCAGGGTGAGCTCGGAAGGTGTCCAGCACGCTCTGAGCTGAGCCCCCTGTCCCAGCCACCACTTCTTTCCAGCCCATCAATCCTTCAAAGCACCAGGACCCCCTGGCTCCCTGGGCACTGCTGCTAAGGTAATGTGCTTCCAAGTAATTAATGACACTACTGCAGCTTTCCCGGGACCCCCTGCTATTCCTGCTGCAGCATGAAAGCAGTAGCATTGCCTCGGCTGTCCAGGGACAGCCCTGTGGTGTCACTTCAGCTGGCACCGATCAGAGAGACTCTGTGCACTGCAGAGCCCTCACTGCCACCAGTGCTCGCTGAGCATCTCAGCCGGGACAGACACTGGTGGGCATCTGCATCTGTGCTCACTCACACACAGCCCTTCCACACCCCCCTGAGCTCTCCTCTGGTGTTCATGATTTACCATTTATTATTACTATTATTATTATTATTATTTACTCCCCACTGCTACAGGTTGGTGCTGCCGTATGCCATCATGCTCTCTCAGTGAGTACTGATTATTTGAAACTGTTTTTTTCAGGAATTATTGCCCCCAACTATTGCTACACAGTCTTTAACTAGTTACATTCGTTGTATGTTATCTTAAAGTTCTTTCTGGCACCAATTTCCACTCTAAATTATCACACAGCCTCTGACAAGTATTAATTCCCATTCACCACCACACAGGTCCCACCAATAGTAATTCCTACCATGGCACACACCAGTAGTAATTTCTTCACATAGTGACATAATCCCTATTAGTTCTGACTACTAACAGGGCAGACAACAGCTATAAAATGATACCCTCCTCATCCTCTGGGCATGCATTCAGGACAAAGAAATCATGGCTTACCCTTTCCACACTGCGTCTCCTCAGTGATCCATATGGTATTTTGAATAAAAGTCTTCGGGTCCTACCCGGAGTCACAGCTGTCTGTACTACCATAGTGCAGAGCTAACTCGTGTATGTGTGTGAGAGAGAGAGAGAGTTCACAGCACACACAAGCTTCCCCTGAAATAACTTACAGCCTCATCTAGATTTCCCAACTATCAAATAGCTGAGTGGGTTTTCACATCAGACCATATGAGTCAAGATGTGGCTTGTTTGAAAGAAGGAGAGGGGAAATGGGAAAAAAAAATTAAAAAAGGAAACCCCAAGCCTTGTAACCTTAACAACATGCTTCAAGCAGCGTATCTTTAGCTCCCTTCTGTTTCTTGGTGTAGTTTGCTCAGCAGGATTGCTGTGCCATAGAGGTGGAAGAATTAAGCTTCTGGGGAGAATGTTCCAAAAACGTCAAGCCCGCTTCTTGTTGCTACAGATGGTAACCAGGTCAGTTGTCTAATCAAAGCCCTATCTGAGTTATTATACGTTTTGCCATGTGACTGCAGACCCCTCTGGTTTGCTGTACAGTAGATCACATGTTCACCTTAAAAAGAATATCTGGTGTATCACCATCTGGTGCAGAGATTACTGTTAATTCCTGGTTTCAGATATTCCTCTCTCCTAGATGTTGGAAAGCACAAACCCAGAGCAGAGGGCTCGGGCAGCTCCTCTGGGCTGCTCAGCTGATCTGAGCACTCATAGATCCAGGATCTGTGTGGCACAGAGCAGCACATGCATCAGGACAGGGAACAGGCAGTACCACTCACATCCACATCAGTGACAGCCTGATGGGTGATGCCTACAGCTTCTATGTGTACTTGCTCACTTACTAAAATTATTATGTTACAGTCTGTAATTGTGAAGTGTTACTTCACAAAGTCACTCTCAATGTCTGCTTCTTTTTTTTTTTTTCTCTTATAAAACCACCTTAGAGGGTAGTAGATGACGGTGGTTTCTTTCTCTGGAAGAAAAGTTTGAAACTATATTTACGCTCTAAATTGTACACACATGCTTTGGAAAGCAGAAAAATACTTCCCCTTCCCACAGTCTTTCTATAACACCAGGAGTTGTTCCAAAGCAGCCAGGTATAACCCTGTGCTTTTAAAGGAAACTGATTTTGACGTTTTTTTCATTTCTATACTCTGTTAGAGGTATTAGTCCACATGCAGTTTAGAGTTAATGTGTGCAAAGTGGGAGCTTCTCAACCTAGCAGTTCCTTGGTGGTACTCCGAATTTGCCTAGAAAAATGGAAAAGCTGTTGGCCCATGTTCTTTTCCTTGAAGCAGTCAAGCTGGGAGAGCAAAAATTTGCTGAGCTGGAGAGCCAATCCCTTCCTCCATGTATTGTTCTCATTTTAATGCAAAACTAAAAATATTTTGTTTTGATCCAAGTCCAAAAGCTGGGATGAAGGTGTTAGGGACTTGACATTAAAGCAACCATTTCAAATAAAAAAGAGAAGCTCTCTATCTGTTCAGCATATGCACATGCATTAAAACCAGTCAAAGAAAAAAAAAGCAGCTTGATGTGGGAAACTCTAAATATTAAAACAATTGGCCTTTGTTCATAATTAGTTCCATATGTCTCTTGCCAAAGAGAGCGAAAGAGACAGGAAAAGATGGAAATATCTTAAGCATGACTGACTTATATAGGTTCTTTATGTGGAATAGGTGTACAGTTAGGGTCTTTGCTTCTTGCAGGTTTTTTTTCATGATTGTTAATGTCCCCCTGCTGTCTCACAGCCTGCCCACCTCTTTTTTCCAAGCATGAAGTGGTTGGCATTTCCCATGGGGAACCTTTGCCTTCATCAGCAGAGCCATTGGGGACTGACTGCTGGAGAAAGAGGGCAAAGGTGGAAGCAGTCAGCCTTGCTGGGAGCTTTTCCTGAATAAAAGCAGAGTCATGCCTGAGTCAGGACCTCGGGGGCGAGTGTTTCATACAAGAGCAGGGTGGCAAAGACGTCTCTGCTCACTCGATCCAAAGCCCTGGCTGGGGCTCCTGCCCTCACCAGCCTCCTTCCCTGGGAGCTCTCATATTCCTGCAAGCATGTTCTCCTTCCTGCAGGTCCAGCCCATGGAAGAAACAGCTCTGTAGATAGAAATTTATCCACTAGAGGGGACAAAGAGCCACAACACACATGGAGATGTGTCCGTATGCCATCAGGCTCTGGGACCAGACACAGACAGTCCAGTGGTACCAGCTTGATGCACCACACACTGATTATCTCCACAGGGGAAAGGGACCATTCACTCAGTCATTTCCACAAACCACAAGGTTTTTTTGCCCAGATTTTTAGGTCTTGCCAATGAAATGCAAATCGGTGTATTGCTCAAGGCAGCTGAATAATAATAAAAATATTCTTATTTGCAGGAAACTTCTTGCACATGTGAAAAGTAGAAGAAATCCATCAATTTACATGTTATTGGAACCAATTCCAATAAGACTCCTCTGTATCCCACTGGGCCTGACTCCTAACTCCCTCACTGTGCTGCAACTCAGGCACAACTCCAGAGGTTCCCTCCACATACAGCTGGAGACTTGGACCCACTATGACACTTTCTTCTGTTTCATTTCTCATTTCTCAGGTGGTATAAACCTGGAGACAGGAGGCCTATCCATAATCATCAGGACTGTGGAAACCATCCAGAAGGATGAGATGCTTGCTTTATATTTTTTGTTCAAATCTTACTGGTAGGCAAGTGTGTAGGGCAGTCACTAGAATTCTTTTGATAAGTTGCCTACAGGTAGGTAATGCAATAAATGCTCCCATGAGGGTCTTTCTAATTTTTCCCAGAGATGGAGTTTGGGTGTTTATGGCAGACATAAACACATCCAAGGGCTCTTCAGCCCATCAGATTCTGAATTTGCCTCTGGAGAGCCCCTTTTCCCATTTAGATGTCTGCAGATGCAGATTAAGATGACCAGGCTCACCACTGATGCTTCATTCAACTGCATTGTCTGCAGAGACACTCTCCAACCAAACAGCACAGTAGGAAAAAACCCCAAATATTCTAAGAGAACATCCTGGCCTTGCCCCCACAGACCCTCAAAAGGGACACAGTGTATTTACTAACTGCTGAAAAACAAAGCTCTTTAAAGCAGTGGATGCTTTTCAGTACTCATTGCAGGCTTCCAGGAACAGTGGTTTGTGGTAACAATGCATCAGAGGAAAGTATATCCAATGGATTGCTATTTGGACTAGATTTCCTTTTTGGTCTTTAATGAAAAGGAGAGAGGAACCACTTACTGCTGCAAAGTGTGTCTTATATTTGCAACACAGGAATCAAGTTTCAAGTCAGGGTATTCCCAGCAGAGATCAGTGAATGGAAACCAGTGACAGCAGTGGCACAGGCTGAAATGCAGTGTGTGGTATCTATCAGATCTATCAATAAGACATTGTATTGCAAAATTGAAAAGTCTCTCGGTACAGGAAAATCCACTTCAGTTCAGTATTCCATGAAGACTCAAGTACAGCAAGAGATTGAGGGGAAAGCAAGGATAATTTGCAGCTCCTGGCAGTATGTTCCACCCTGGATGATATCTATGGCCTGTCAGTAGCAAAGCCAAATTCTTCCCAGGAGTCTTGATAGGGAAACCACTTCTATATGAGCTCTTTAGCAGCTCCTATTAATCTTTGTGGAATTTCTTACTTCCCACTGTAAGCAATCCTCCCTAGCTGTTTTGTTGGGAAGATGAGGAGAACAGAGCTTCCCCAGAGCTTTGGGGCTGCAAACCCTACAGTTACTTAGCTTATATTTTATTGCACTCAGAATCAGACTGCAAAGGAAATTGCCTTGTTGGGAGTGAAAGATGTGCAGAGGTTGTCATTGCAAATCCAGCTTGCCTTTAATTTAAAAAAAGCTAAACAATTTTCCAGTCTGACATGATGTTTTACAGAGAAATGTTATGATCATTCTAGCCTGGGGATGGATGTGTGAAAACACACTGGGTGCAGCTCCATTCCCATAAGAGTCTTTTCCATCAGAGCTGGCAATAACCCAGCAGCTTGCAGGGGTGAGAGAGAGAGGCTGTTTGTGGTCTCCAACCACAGAAAGCCTGGGGGCTTCCCCTGTGTGTGGCAGGGCTGTGTCACATTGGGGGCCACATGGACTATCCTGTCCCTGTCCTCCCTGCACAAGCAGTGCCTTTGCTGGGTGCAGCTACCCAGGCTGAATAGAAGGTCAGCCCCACACTTGAACAGAGATTCATGCTTTGTTTCACTCTGTTTGAGTGCTCTGGGTCATGCAGAGATCAACATGGTGTTGGACTGCACATGCAGTGTGTCCATCACTTGTACCAACAAAGACCACAGGGAATTTGGGCTCCTGTCACAAATCTACCTCATGCTGTAGCATGGTTGTTTAACCATTTGCAGTTTACAGATGTGTTAGTGGGTCTGACTAGCATAAGCCTAGACAGAAACCCAGAACCAAGCCCTTCTGGACTCTCAGAAGTTCATATCTGATGCACATTGCTGTAGGTTAACACAGAATGTCATGTCTGGTGTACCTAAATGTCCTCATTCAGTGGTGTTCCAGCATAAATATCCATGTGGCTGCTCGTCAGTTGCTTTGTGTACCTCAGCCTTGAGTGTTGTGGGGAAAGGCTGGCAGTGAAGCCCAGGATGTCACCTGCTGAGGCTGCACCTAGCCAAACCCTTAGACCCATCAGCTGCTGTGTCCACCAAGCCAGCAAGTTCTTGGCACAACCCCTGCTGGAAATCATGGCACAGGTGTAGACACCCCAGGAAATGTCCACAGGGAAGAGCACAGAGCAACCTGCACCCTTCCTGTTCCCCCCCTGCCACCAGGCAGGCTCTCCCAGAGCAGCCTCCATCCCACCTCCAGTTCTGCTCTGCATCCACTGACCTCTGTGGGGTCCTTGCTAGAGAAAGTGGTCCCAGAGCATCCAGGCAGATGGGCTCCTGGAAAACCCTGTCCAGAAGAACAGCAGCAGATAGCAAGCAGGAATTCTGCTAGATGGAAGGACATTTCCCCTGGGTTTTAGTGTGCTGGCAGGTCAGCTCTTTTCCCACATAACTCAGAGAGACAGTAATTAATTAGGGAGGGAACTCGCCTGACCCCATTGCCCTGGAGAAACGCCCCTGTAAACATCACAGAAGGATCGAAGGGGCCACCTCTGACTTCCAGGGCTAATATAAACAAAGGAGGAGATATTTGGCAACAATACCACATTCCCACATGGTGGCTGTGCAGCATAAGCGGGGTGTGATGCACACAATAGCAGGCATGCTCTTAGCTGGGGGATGACTCTGCAATATTTCTGCTGGGGACCTGGTCAAAAGCTTTTGCAAATCCTGGTGACTGCAAGGAGTGTGCAAACACTTGGTGCATGTCAGTATCAAATCTTAAAATGTGAGCAGGCTGTTCCTGTGGAGTGCTTAGCACTGCTGATTTGCTTCAGTTCCTGAAGAAATAAGAGTTTGCTCAGCACGGCATGGAGGGTACTCAGCCTTGAGCTCCATTTAAGCCTTAACAGGATATGTGACATATGGACTCTGTCAAACACTGTGACGATAAATGCTTCTTTGTTCTGTGCAATTTTCTCTCTTTTAAAACTTCATCCTTGTTACACTGCTTTGATTAATCTTAATATATTGTGGGAAAGCATATGTGACTGTGTGAGGGAAGGAGAGAGAGCTGTGTTGCCCCAAGAGAAAGCCACATGAATAGCAAAGAGACCAACATGTCCCTACAGAAAGGAGGGAAGCAGAAGACCCCTGAGAGATGTTACAAGGAGTTTTCTTAAGTTTTGCCAGACTTGGTAAACAGCTTCTTGGGCAAATTTGGTTTTGTAGTTGAGGTCTAGCAGGCATGGAATAATGATGACTTTTCTCCAAGTGAGGAGAAAATTCTGCATAAAGCTGAAAGAGGATCTGCTAACACTGGCAAAATACAAACCCAGCTTGGCTGTGTTTTGTATGTGTTTTCTGGACAGATAAAGAAATATGAAAAGTCTGATTCTCTGGATCTTCAGTCTTGGAATCCTGAAGTCTCTCCCTCTAATTCCTATATATTCATACAACACTCTACCCCAGCTGAAGGAGACACCTGAAGTGGCCTTTATTTCTCCTGACTTTGGTCCCATTATGTGAGCTTGTCACCTGGAGTCCTTTTGTCATGGCTGGAAAAAAATGATCACTTGCAAAGTTTGAGACACCAGACCTGCTTCAGCTGCTTACTTTAGTGGGGACAATGGTACCTGAAAGTGTCAATGCCTCCCCACAAAACAAGCATGACTACTGGCCACTCTTGGTGTGCCTTGCCAGCTCTCAGAGGTTTCCACTGTCCCTTGATAGCTGTATTTCACTACCTTGTGTTTGCTAACATTTCTTCTGCTCCAGGACTGTCCATGGCAGCTGTGCCTGGCAACTCAGATTCCTGGGCTAGGCTCAGAAAATGACTCAACAAATTCATAAAAGGACATCTATTGTGGGCTGCTAAATTTGAAGGCACTACTTCTGGGTTGTGAAACCCCTGAGTACAAAGATCTGGTGGTTGGAAGGTAACTGTGGGGATTGTGGTTATGCATTTGCCCTCTTTCAGAACTGTCTATAGGCACCTGATGTTATTTGCTGCTTGAGATATCATGCAGCACTACATCAGTCACTGGGAAGACCTGGTATGATTATTTTTCATTTCTCAGTTTCAGAAGTGCCTAAACAAAACCTGAGGCAGGCTACCTAATTAGATCTCTTTAATGGAACAATTCTGCTAAGCAACCTCAGCTTTTACTGCAGGTCAAGGGGGCTGATTCTGCTTCTATCCTCTGCACTGGCAAAACTCATGCTGACTCCAGTGGTGGAGGGTGAAGCTTTAAATCTCCTTCAAACTGGATGCTGAGGAGAAACTGGGGGATGCTACTGTTGCTAGAGAGAAACTCATTAGGAGCTGCTTCAAAGAACCAATTTCTCAGAAAAATAAACACATGGAAATTCCCATTATGTGGCAGGGGGTGAGGTTAGCACCCACACTTCTGCATTATGTATGATTTGTGACTGCTCTGTGTACAAACTCGCTTCTTGCTCTTCGATTAGCAAGCCCTGGCAGCCTGGCAAAGCCACACAATTTATTGCTGCTGTAGAGGTTAATGGATCACTTTACATGTTGATAATGTCTCATTATTGCAATGGTTATTAAAAAGAATGTAACACAGACACCCAGAGTCGATAGCAACAGCAAGACTCTTTGATTGCAGCAGGGATGGGGATTGCTGTGTGCAGGGCTCACAGTGCAAATGGTGGCTGAAGCAAGTTCATCACAATCATCCTCCTGCACCTCTCCTGGCTCCAGATTGTCCTCAGTCCCAGCTGTGAGGATGTCTACTGTCTACTAGTGTTGATAGCATGAGAAAATAGGAAGGTTAATGGTCTAATTGCCCAAAAAATGGACAAATTTCACAGTTATCTATGCCAGAGCATACTAGGACTAGATCCAAAGTCACACTTCATCCTTGACATCAGAGAGATACTGATGGTTGGATTATTCTGTGATTGTGTGGAGTCTCACACTGCAGAGGAAACAAATCAGCAAAGTGGACTTCTGGAAGTTGTATTTCTACTCCTTTCAAAGTGGGAAGATGGAGGAGGGCACTGCTTAAATGGCTCCATACCCCTCTGCCTCAGTTTCTCCATCTGTAACATGAAAAATTATCAATGCTGATTTTATTTCTACTTCACTACTATTAATAAAGAGGCAGGTCAACTAAATGCCCTCCTTTTCATAGCTTAGTTTTAAGAGCTGGAGTATGTGGGTGTTGGTAGCCACCACTCCAAATCCTTGACAGGACATGATGGTCTTGTCCACCTCATAGTGCCATCCCCATTGCCAAAGCCATCAGGGAACTCTGTCTCCTGTGGTGCCACTGGCCAAGGCACCTGACCCTCATTTCAGACTCTTCAGTCTTAGCATTTGAGTCCCTCTCTTTCAAATATCCAGTTGCAAATCTGTCTGGATACAGGAGTTTGACTCACACCTTAATTCCAGTTCATCGCAGGTAATTTCCTCTGACTGAGATTCATGGCCTTGATATTTTGTTAACTGTGCCAGGACCTGAGAGCATGGTGAGGGAGAAGAGCAGCTGTTTCTCAGGGTGATGGAGGAGGCTGGAGCATGGCAAATCTGGATTGCTACATCTACCCAGGGCAAAGCAATCACAGCACCTCTCCATGCCATAAAGCCCTCACAAATGTAATTTCATCAGATAGTCTCATGTATATACATGTATATGCTATATATAGAGGTATAGATATTTAAAAATATATTTAACAAATTCATACATGCATATATAGACATACATGCACATACACATATGTATATATTTTTCTGTGGAGTGTGGTGGGAGGAAGCCTGAGGAGCCAGCTGTGGAAATTGATTGTTTGCAGGAATGTAGAAGGAGCTGTGGAGTGTACTGTGAATTTGACAGGATGTATTTTGATGGAGTCTAAGACCCCACTGAAGATAAATTGCCTGTTGTCTTCCAGGTGGTATCTGGAGTGGGCCAGGCACACAGAGTTCATGGTTCAAAGACTTCATCTGAAGGGGTGTTTTTTCCTCTCCTGGGACATCCACTACAGCTCCATCATGATTTATCCTCAGAATTCAGTCTCCTTTTAGAGACCAGCTGATGTTTGACTACTTCAGGCTCACTTTTGTGACAGGTTTATTATCCCTTAGCCCATTTGCTTGAAAGTCTGCTTTTTAGCAAGTCTAAAGCCATCCACATCCATAATGCAAGGAAAAGCATCCCTCAGTGGTGCAGGCTCCATAACCCTTCTCACTTCCAACTCCTCCTAGACATCCCATGCAAAGTGCCCCATGCATGCTGGACATGGCATATCTTGGAGGTTTGTTCTACCTGTGCCTAGGGCAAGGCTCGGAAGGCAGCAAGGTTGATCATGAGCTTTCCCTCAAAGGTCTCCTTTCACAGACTGCACAAGAATAATTAGCATGTCCAGAGGCGAGGAGGGTTTAGCTCAGGGATGCCTTTTGCAAGCTGTGAATCAAGGATTCAGAGCCTTCATTTCATACCCAGTCTCCATTTTCCCTGCAGCACACTCGAGGGACCTGCTGAGTTTATCCCTGCACCACCCCCATACTTTGGCCCCTGCCTCCCTGTCCAGCTTTCTCCAGTCAGCCAAGTCCCAGCTCATCAAGCGGCTCGGCAGCAGCCAGCTGGTGATGACAGCTAATTATGAAATGTCATGTTGGAGGCTTCCCTTTTATCTCATCTCACAGAGCCCAGCAAAGCTCTGCAGTGCCCTTTGGAAACTCGGGAAAGGCAGTGTCAGTGCAGCAGCAGCTGCTTCTCTGATAGCAGGATGACAACGCGACGAGAACACCATGTCCTGGAAGGAAGTGGCAGCTTGTGCCATGTAGATGCAAATCTCTGGTATCAGCAAAAAGAAAGAAAAAATTATTTTAAAAGTGTGTTCTCGTGTAATATTAGCTTTCCAGAGGAAGTGTTTAACCTATCTGCTGGCAAGGCTTGCCATCATCCCTGTGAAACTGCTGAATTCACTCCAGGTGAGTTCCTGCAGGAGACTTTAGCTAAAAACCTTGTCCAGAGAAAAACTGGCCCAATCCTATAGTTTTTCTTCAGTCTGCATTACTGCAGAAACCAAATTACATCAAGGTGGGTTAGTCTGAACTGAGCTATGTCTCACTTTTTGTTAGAAATTGGTGGTTGCTTCTCATTTGTTGTCTGCTATAACCTTTTTTCACTGTGACAAAATGGGCTTGATAGCTTAGTACAAGCTATTAAAGTGAGCTTTGTCAGGGTCCACTGATCCAGGAATGGGTTACTGCCCTTAAGGTCCAAGAAGTATTAAAACTAAGTTTCTTCAGAAGAAAAAAAAGAGGCTCAAGGCTCCATAGACCACAATTTCCCAATTTTGTAAGTAATCACCTGGTTTGCAGCAGTGGAGGGCATCGAAGAATTGGAAAAGGAGCATTACAGTGACAGATGGCTTCGCTCTTTCAGCAATAAACCTGACACAGATGAAGATACATGGCATGGAGCAGACTTCATGATCATTCCCAGGGGGTTCTGTTACCTGGCAGTCTGTCTGCCCTCAGCCCATCCAGCCACACCAGTCTGGCCCCATGCTCCTCACTAAAATACCCAACTTGCTGCAGAAAAACACTTGGTAGTGGATTAATGACCTTGGGAAAACCCACCTGCTAGAATGCTCTGTAACAGCCAGAACTTGATGTTTTGCCCTTTCTTCATATTGAGTTTTATATTTATTCTTCTGTATCCAGTACATCCAGAGGTTATTTTTAGCATTGCTAAATGAATAGGTGGTTTAAGATCAAACACAGCGGCAAGGCAAGGTGATGTATGAGTAAAGCCTGAAAATCATGCCTGCTAGTGGAGATTCTGCATTTGGCGTTTGATCTAGATTATCCAGAATTATTGCTGCCTAAATTCCTAGGTAGGAACATGGTTGCTCAGAAGGCAAAACCTTGATTTGCATAGAGGCTGGATGAGATTCCCAGCCCTGAGGCGAGATGTGAATCCTGGCCATGCTGCCCCTGGGCTGTGCAGCCCCAGGCTCTGCAGAGCACACAGCTGTGACACCATGGCAGTGCGCCCTGCACAATGCTGCTCACACTCCCCAGCTCCTCCAGAGCCAGCTGTGCTCTGCAGTGGCACAGCATGGCACTGCACAGACATGTCCCTGCATCACAATCTCAGCTGTGACTGCGCTGTCCCAGCTGGGGATGTTTCACTGGGTTTCTGGAATTACAAATTTGAGGGACCTGTTCAAAACACAGCCTGAGACGATCTCCACTGGTTCCACAAAGTGAGGTCACCTGCACCTCTGGAGAACTTGGCCTACATTTTATTTGGCCAACTGTCACCCTCATTGCAAAAAAAGCACCAAACACCAAACCCAAAAACTCATGAGGAGAGACATTTGGATGGAATCAAGGCATGAGCATTAAAACAAACAATGGGACATGAAAAGCCAAGAAGATACGATTCCCTAATTCTATGTCTTACAGGGCTCTGTGGTTCCCAGCAAGGCAGGAGGCTTTCCATGCCCTTCAAACACAACCAGACACATGTAGGATTGTTCAGCCTCAGTCAGCCCTGGCTTTCTAGATTTTTTCAGTCTCTGAGATACTGCTTGGAGCTACCTTGTGACAAAATGCTTTAAGCACAAACTGTCAAATGACTCCTGTCTCAGGAAGGTTTCAGTTCCCCAGGTGTCAGACACCCAAGTCAATGAAGCAATGCTGAACTACAAATAGACCAAGAGGAATTGTGGTGCCAAATTTATCCTACGACATTTGCAAATACTCCAACAAAGAAAGCACTGGCTCCTTCCCACACAGAATAACTTTCACAGAGTGCTGTGGTCATGAGAGGCAGATGTTACATCTTTGCTTGTCACGGGGATTTAAATCCTTAGGGATTTTCTCTGGGATTCATGGTACTCAGAGCTAGGAAAAGGAGTTGAACCCAGAATGGCAAATAATCATTAGGTTAATTCAAATATTACAACCCAAAGAGTATTTCAGTATCTCATGCCCTATGTAGAGACTTTCACAGAGGCTATCTCAGCAGCCTGGGAAAGGGGACAAGACACTTTCCAAAGTGCTAATGGGAGATGCCAGCACAGAGAAACTTGAATCCATTTCACAGCACAGATGGACACCTCAATTACTGGACCACAGGCTAGAAATCTGGCAAGATCTCCTGTTTTTCACTTTTGTGGTTGATGCCTAAGATTCCTCATCACTAAACCCTGAAATTTGAAATATTCCATTTAAGAGATGCCAAAAAACTCTTCTGAAAATTCAGAAGGTCACTTGCCATCTTATTTCTTATAGCCTGAGCTCACAGAGTACAGATCACCTCGGCATGACTTTGTTTTTTCACAAAGACAAATGAACTGGCAACTCCTCATTATTGTTTTCCATCTCCTCCCCCCAGAAAAACCTTCCAAAACATGACCATCTTTGACCTTTAGGCAAAACCCATCAAGCTGTGTTGGAAAAGGCAAGAATAAATTTGGAAATGTTTTGATAATTTTAAGAAGCTTTAAAATGAGATGATACAGACAGATTCTTATCTCAGATGTGTAGAAGAAAAGCATACGTTGCTTCACCGAACTTTGATGGTTTCAAGGAAGCAATCCCAGATTAACACTGGTTTAAAGTATTTGATACACCCAGGAGAAATAAACTGGATGCTCTTGAAAACACAACTATTTTGCTTGTTCCTCCATCTCTTACAAAATAACCCCAAAGTCAAAACTGTTATCTAATAGCTGTCAAAATCCTAAAGTCAAGGACACTTGATGTCAAGCAATACACTATTTAAATGCTTTGTCAATGCAATAGATTTACAGAGGTATTCCTCAAACTGACCAAATCTCTCCTCCTTTTCACATCAAATTTGTAAATGATACACAAAAGCAGTGTAAAATCTATCCTGTCTTGGATCTCACAGTGTTCCAGTTTTGCATGCTATGGCTTGCAGGAGATGCCCAAACCACAACATACTGGTAGAGTTGCATTACACACAGTTTATCAGGAAAGGTAAAGGAATTAAGTCAATGTAACACTTTGGATATGCCATAAAATTTGTATGCTGCCCTCTGCATTATTGGCATCGCACTTTAAAAAGGAAATTGTGGCTTACTTACAAACACATCCATTAGTAGGTGCTCCAGCGTCACTTCAATATCCTCTAATTTAGCTGCTAAAGTCATTGTGAAGTCAAACAGAGGAAAGCTGTCAGAAGTTGCAATCCAAACCGTCTGTGGCCAAATCTAATTCTCAAACTGTCACAAGTGAGTTTCTCACAGATAAGGAAAATCCAAGAAATCAAAACTTAACATCAGAGTCCAGATGATGCCTGGACTCCGTGCTGGCTGTCAGTCCTGCTTGCAGGACTGAGGATTATTCCATGTGTGCAAGACGGGAGCAGAAGCTGCAGTGTGTGTGCTGCCTTCCTTTCAGAGCTCCCCAGCCAGAAGCATGGAGTTATATCTGGGAAACCACAACAGAGGGAGGGAGAGACACACACAGAGGGAGAGAGAGGGGAGGAATGGAATAAACTGCCTTTGACTATGACTGATATTTATAGGACTGCTTGTTTTTGACTCCAGTCCATTTCTCTGTTCATTTCTGACCTTTCACAAATGGCCCAGCACACTGGAGTGTATTGTACAACAGGGGCAGCAGGTCCCACAGAAGTTGGCTGTGACCAGTGCTGGGCCAATTCACACAAGCCCTCTGTCAATAGCTCTTTGTCACAGCATACCAGGCTCTGTGCTGGAGCTAGTGACAGAGGAGAGCACAGACGTGTAAAAAACAAGGAAACAAAAGTTGTTTGGATACTAATTTTTTCCTAAGAGTATTAATAGATCCCCTTACACACTCCCCAAGGCACTGGAGGAGTATGAGTCCATACATAACTGCTGAGGTTACGTATGGAGGGGAATAACCCCAAATAATACTACAGGGTTTGACCCTACAAACACCCCTTCTGACACATTCTCCCACCACTCAACCCCTTCAGCTCTGCAGCATCCCTCTCCCCATAGCACTTCTCAGGACTAAACCCTTCCTTTTGCTGTATTTATGGAAAGTTTGAAGCATGATCCCAAGTGCTTGCTGTTCCTCCACACATCTGCTCCCACTTAACTCAATGGAGAAAGGATTTCTCCTTGCTTAGCACTCTGTAGCTCTCACAGCTCCACATGGAGTGGGAAGATACTAATGGACATGACCCAACTGAAGTAAAACCCAGAGGAGGTTCCCTTCAAGGGCTTTGCCTAATGTTAACTGGAACCAGCCAGGAAGGAAACTGAGGCAGAAAAAGGAGAAATCCTGAAAGTCTTGATATGGCCAGGATCAGTGCCAAAGTCTTCTGCATCCTAGACTGTACCAGGTTCATCAAACTGCCTTTCATGATTTCCACATTGCTCAGCTAAACTATGCGTTATTTGTTTGACATGTACCCACACAGTCTGAAATCTGAGAGTGAAATCTTGCATGTGATGTATTCCAGACCCTGGAAAAAAAAAATCCTCAAGGCTGCCCTAAAGGCTTCAGAAACTGAAGACCAGAATCATTTATAAAGGTGTGGGATGGATGGAGTTGACGGAGCTTAGAGGGACCTCTAAGTCATGAATTACAACTAAATGTTCTCAGAGTTATAGCTGAAATCACATTTTCAGACATATACCATCAGCATCCAAACAGAGCTGCCTCTGATGGCCTAGTTTTACTAGACAACAACATGATGGACCATTTGGGACATGTTATGATGGATGGTTTCAACAGCAAAGAAGGACATGTCATTCGTTTTCCAGCTGGACCAACTCTCATTCACACATGGCCCTATATCAGATAATAGGTTGACTGCTCCAGAAATAAGCCCAGCATGGGAAGCTTGTCTACTGCAAAAGAGCCTGTTAATCATTCACATGCTGCCCTTTCATTAAAGCTCTGACAAAGTGTCTGTCTGCACCAGTGTGAGCAGAGGGTGTTTTAATGAGCATGGACCAAAACAAAGAGGAATACGTTTGGAGGGAAGGCAAAAAAAACCCAGGGAACCATAATGCAGTAAGGCAATGAGTGAGCTGGTGTGCTTGGCCACAGGGCTCACTGTAGACAGGATTTCACATGCTCTGCTCTCTTGGAAGTATTTGCAGAAGAAGACCTGACTGCTGGTAAGCCTTCATTCTCTCCTGCATGTGTGGAATTTCAGAGATCCCAGGGATCCAAGGTTTCTACACAGCCAGGCTGGGTACAAGGATGCATGACTGACCTGCAGCTCCCTGGCCCACAGAAAGCAGTGTTTGGGCTGTGTCAGACTAGCCAGCAGTGGTCCAGCATGACTGAATCATACATTTGTCCACCTCTAACTGACCCAACTACTGTCCAACCAGTCTGACCACAACAAGAACTTTACTGGAATCAAACATGTGATCGCTTCTGTCCTCCCCACCCCATTTATTGAACAAAGGCGAAGTGTTAAATACTGAAATATGAAATTCAAGATCCTTCTCTGTAGGCTCTGTCTGTGCAATAGCACAGGGCAAGCGTGTCACTTGTTTCCCTTGACTGTCCCTGTAGCTGCATTGTGTTGGTTACAGAGATAAACAACAGGAGACATCTTCCAGGGTCAGAACGCAGTGTCCATGTGACAGACTCTTTGACTCCAACACAGGCTCATTTTTGTCTTCACAAAGATGAACTCCAAGATTATTTCAAAACTGATGGAGAAAATAGTGTCAGGCACAAAAAAATGGCTTAAGGGAAGGCATAATGGCTTCTCTGATGCCCACTCAAGAAACACCTGGCACTAAAAACACCACGTGCTCCACAGGTGATGGGAAGGAGGATGAATGGATTCCCAGGTTCTCAGCCAGGCTCAGCTTTACATGGCCTGGTATTCCATTATTTTAACAATATATTCGATATAGCAGCTGTTAGGCTCTTGCAGTTGTAGTATTCAGCTTAGCAAATCTCCTGCTGATCGATATTAACTGTCTGTAGAGATGGTCAGAAGTTTGGGTAAAAATGCTGTTGCTGTGCAAAGTTGCTTTGCTGAAAGTCCTGTGGAATTTTCCTGACTCCCAGATTGCAGGGCATTTTGTACTCAAGGGTCTATCTCTTCCCTTTTTTTCCTTCACATTGCAATAAAATTTCAGATTCAAAGCAAAGCACAATGGGAAAAAAAATCTAAAATACAGAAAATGTGGAGAAGAGAAAAAGAATTACCTTGTTCCAGTGATAACCAAAACATTTGGTATGGCTGTGGTAAAATTATATTGATGGTGAAAAAAAAGGGCACCAAAGTGCAGAACGTTGTTTCACTCAATCCCTTGAAAAAGCAAATAGCAGAAACCAGAGTCATAGAATCAGATCTAAGCAGAAGAATTTCCTCAAATACATAAAAGCTCTGAATTTATCCCACTGGATCTCTTCTAGCTTTGCCTCAGTGTTGCTTACCCCAACTGACCTTTTTTACGGAGATAGCCTCTCAAATACAGTAAACAACACACAGAATTTCTCTGAGTTCCCCAGGGATTTTTCCCAAAACCTCTTTGCATGTGCATTACAGGTGCACACAGAAATGAGATCGCACATGACAATGAGAAGCTCTAACCTGGCAGATTCTTTTATGCAGTATATCCAAACAGTTTCTTTATTAAATCATTATTTCCATCTCTTCTAAGAATGTATTTATTTGGCCTTTGCAAGCATGAGACCTCTTCTATTTAAAGCAGAGAATCCATCTGACAACACACCAGGGTATTTGTGCAGAACAGGATGTTCTTCTACACCCACATTTTCTCCTCACTTCCTTCTTAGTTTTCCTTGACCATTTGGGAATAAGATACCAGAAAAGAGCTCAAAAGGGGAGATTATTGTAGCATTTTTGCCAAAAGGAGATTTTAGCAAAATATGCTGTTTTTCAAAAGCTGAAATGTTATCTGGGGACACCCTGGGTCCCAGAATTGTTTTCTTAGGGGAACTCCAGGGGTGAAGGTGATTGGTGATGGTAGGAAAGATTTGCCCTGCTGGTTTACAAAGACAGGGGTGTAGAAACAGAACAAAAAGTTTACTAAGTAAGGCCAAAAGTCGACAAGAAAGGGTTAATGAGCTGATCTGAGTTTAATTAGTCCCAGGATGTTATGTTTGGGCCAGCTCAGCTTGCAAAGATGGGAACTGAGGAGTGCAGGCAGAACAGGAAGGCTGTTTGTCTGTGAGGCAAAAAAATCATTCCTGGTTGATGGAGCCACCAAGAAAGGCATCCTGGGTCTCCCCCACTGCTCTAGCCAAGGGGCAAGACTTCAGTAATTGTGGATTATGAACATGTGTGACAAATATGGGTGGAAGTCTATTTGGGGCAGTGCCTTTGTCATCCCACAAGTGTGGGATGGGCTCCAAGTCAGCTGTGGCAAGTTGGGCTGTTGTTCAACCCTAATGGTAGAGAACTTTTATGAACTTTTTTGCTTCAAATAATCAAGGTGAGGATTTGAAGCTGAGTCTTTTTTATCTCCTCCACAGGTTTTTTGTGCTTTCTCCTCTTGAGAGCAACAAAGCATGAAGTTGTTCTCTTTGGGGAAGGTGAACTGGGACATTCCATCCTCTTGGTAAACTTGGATGCCAGGGAACCATCAGTTTCCAAAACCTTCCTCCCATCTCCAGTCTTTCCTCCCCCACAAAAACCTGGACATAGGAACTGATCAACCTGACACCTGCAGGGTGGATTGTGGTAATTCACTGAATCTGGAGCTGAGTGTGAAGCCTCTCAGGCTCCAGCTGGCCCAGGGCACAACCATCTGCCCTTACCTTGGTTCATGGTGCTGAAGTCACCCCCATCCTGCAGTAGCTTTCAATGACAGCTGAAGGCCTTGGTGATAGTTTTCCAATGAATTCATTAATCTAATGCTGCATCAAAGGCTGCACATCAACCTATGGCCCAACCTCAAATCTCTGATCCAGGATGAAATGCAACATCCTCATCTGATGAAGGCTGTGATATATCTGCAGAGATGGAATCCTGCAAACCTTGAGTCCATACAGTCAAGGCAACGAGCAGGGAGATGGTGTTTTAGTTTTCTCCAGGGATCTGGGTGAGGACTCACATTGCTCTACCTATTAACAGTCTGTGAAAGAGGGAGAACAGTGAAAGAGCACAGTTTCCAGGTGACACTGTGGTATTCAGGCTAGTGAGAACAAGGGCCTGCCGAAAGATATGATGAGGCTAAGTAAAAGAGCAATAAAACAGCTAATTAAATTTAATGTAGCCAAATGTGAAGTAATGTTCATGGCAGGAAAAATGTTCTGAACTTCACATATAAGATTATGGGCTCTGGGCTCACTCAGGAGTAAGATATTTGGATTATAATAATTCTATGAAACATCAGTTCATTGCTCAGTAGTGGCAGAATAAGCAAATAAAATATTAACATTTACCAAGGGGCAAGTAAAAAGAATATTAATATGCCACTGAATCAAACCAGGGTTCACTTACATCTTGAATACTATCTTTTGATCCCTTTATCTCCAGAAAAGACATAAAGATGAGGGGCAGGATTCAAGGAAAGGCAATAAAGATGATTAAATGTAAAAAAAATGGCTTATATAAGGAAATGATTGAGTAAGCAAAGCAGACTCTTTGGTCCACGGGAAAAAAAAATGGAGAAAGAGACCTACAGAATGATGGTGAGTAACATGGATAGGGCAAAACATTCCTTTCCATCAAAAACATCTCCCCATCCTAAACTGTGGGACAACCTTGCAGGTGCACAGTGCACTGCCAGGCAGGGCTACAACACACCTGGGGCTGCTTAGTGGTCCAGATGAGATCCCACATGTCCATCAGCCCTCTCACTGGCAAGGGGATGGAGGAGCCACTGCTTCCATCTAGGGGTTTGCCAGTCTGTGGCTGGCGAGTGCTGCCAGATGAAGAATGAGCGTGGGAGTCCCATTCCTGACCTCTTGCCCGCAGTGGGATTGACATAGCTCCATAATGGAGAAAAAATTCTGCTTCCACACGACAACAAGACAAACGTTTTTACAAGGAAGTCTCCATATGGGACATGCCAGCAGCTCTGAGGTATTGCAGAGAAGAAAGCGATGACCAGAGTCCTGCTGCTCTGGCAGGTTTAGCACCAAGGCTTGTCCTGGCCTTTTTACAGCCTTTAACAGTGACATTCCTGTTTGCTTTATGAAGCAAGCTTAGAATCAGCAAAATGGAGTCCCAGATCATCCTGCCTCTGAAGAGTCCCAGGTGCCGCAGAGCACTAAGCTTTCAAGTTAAAAAGATGTGGCTATAATTTCTATGTTATTGTCACTATATTCAACCAACATCTAATCTTCTTCCTGGGCATAGCTGCTGCTGGCTGATTTTTTTCGCTGTCCCCACTGCACTGCTCCTCATGGGTGGTCCCTCTCTCCTTGATGGCCTCCCACCACTCTCTGTAGCTAAGACATTGTTGTATTTTCATGATTTAGCATGGTGTCCTAAAAGCCACCCTTTGGCTAGAAGGCATCTGTCTCCCATCCCTCTCACATGCGCTTTCATTTAAAGGCCACTCTGGGCAAGGGAAGGGAAACCTCAAGTTTTCTTTCGTCCAGACTTTCCCCAGGGCCAAACAAACCACCCAAGGATGAAGGAGCCATTTTGGCACAAATAAGTTGAGTGGGTGTTGCTTAGTTGGGCTTTGTCTCTTTCAAGTGAGAGGGCTGTGGTCATGGAGAACATGGAATACATGGAGTAATCAGAGTCTCCTAGGCTGGCTATGCATGCCCAAATCTGCCTTGCATGGCAGCAGCCTGCATCACAATCCACCTGCCCAAATCACAGCAATAGAGATGCGCCTTTTAAATGCTGTTGATAAATCCTCCCCTTTTCTAATCCCACTTCCCATAGTTCAATGTCCCACTGGTTTCTTCCCTTGCTTTCCCAATTTGTCTCTGGGGTCTCCCATGTCTCAAGGTGACCTGCTGGGCAGGGTTGCTGCAGTGACACCATTTCCCTGGGAGATGGCTGAGCCATGCCCACTCTCAGAGGTGTCCAGATGCCACTGAGCCACATGAGCCTATTATTTAGCTCACTCTGAGGGATTCCACTTCAGCTTCCCTCCTTGATGTAGCAAATCAGCTGCATTATTAAAATGATTAAAAATAGAGTGAGCTTGCCTGAGACTGCATCTATAATGGATCAATTGCTTTTTATACATTTTTTGGCTCCCTACAGTGCTGCTTTGTCATGTTGCTTTCACTTGGTGGGTGAGATCTTGAAATAATAGGCACATTCAGGAGATATAAATATAGCTGTTTATTGCTTTCAACTCGGTCTGCAAACAAATCACAGTCCCAGCTTCAGGTATTTGGAAATTAAATCTTACTCTCTGTCCATTCCATTTTGGACCTGAGTCAAGCACTGGACTTTGCAGCTTGGCAGCTGCTTTATCTTACTTTATCTTAAGTTATAGGCACTAGTTCTGCTGCACAAAATTCATGCCCTCATAGGCTGTTGATTTAAGAAGCCCTTGATGCTAGTCTGGATTTGATTCCAGTAAGAAGTAATGCTGAGTTACCACTGAAAGGCTGCAGCCCAGTGAAATAAAAATAAATGCACTGCATTGTGTAGCTTAACGGGGTGCTAATTTCTTGGGAGCGAATAAATAGGAGGCACAGAGCACATCTGTTTGCTGGCGTTGGGTTGGGAAAGTGCAGGGGAAATTTGGAGCTCTGTCACAGGGACAGGCTGAACTTTGTTCCCATGTCTCACAGAACTGCACAAAGTCTCCTCTGTAGAATTGCCAGTTAATTAAAAATGATATTTACGGTACTCTGGAGATGCATGCTCATAATTCTGCTTTTAGCATTCCTACAAAGTCTGGCACAGTGAGAGGGTTGGGGCCCTGGCGATGCACACAGCAGCTCCCATTGCTGCTCCCCGTGTGGCTGGAGTGCACACAGAGGGGCTTTGGGCTGGCAAGGCTATTTCCATCACCGTGTGTTTGCTGACAGGTTTATCACCCATGTCTGCTACAGTGAATACTGGACATCCCTCCACCTCACTCTGAGATTCCCAGGTATGTTGGCAGCAGAAGTGAATTAACCTGCCTGTGGCAGGTACGATGCTCTCAGCTCACAAGTGCCACTCACAGCAAGAAACGCAGAGGCACAGAGGAACCCAATGCATCTAAAAGTACTAAAATAACCACCTGTGCTCAAACCACTGGACTCCACATCCCCTTGCTTCCTTCCTCCTCTAGCTCACATGCAACACCACTCAGAGAATTTATCCTCACAGAAATTATCCTCAGGCACTTCCAGGGTATTTCCCTGGCACTCTTTGTACAGCTCAGCATTTAGAAACATTTGTGGTGTTTTCTGCTCTATGACGCATGGGCTTTTGGACAGCAGAGTTTGATGACTCAAGGAGAAGCAATGTCCTGAAACTCTAAACCATGCACAGGATAAAATAATGCTGTAGAGGTGATGGAGGACAGAGGGAGCAGGGAAATTTTCAGTGATTTTAACCCCCTATAAAAGCAACTGCTCTGCAGAGTGTCAGAGAGAGAAAGAGGTTTCTCTAGAGGCAGATTGGAGCAGAAACCTGTGCCTCTGCTGATCACAGATGGGGATTAGCGAGGATGTTTTTCAACCTGCTCCCAGCTGACCACTCTCAGCATCCCCTGGAGCCTCTTCTTGCTCTTCTAGCCTGAATTTGAAGAGACTTACTGCAGTGAAGCAACCTTTCATTTCACCTGGGCAGAGGATGTCCCAGAGGACTTCATCCCACCGGGTCTCCACCTCCCCATCTCACGTTATCCCACTCCCTTCTCCATCTTAAAAAATTTCAGTTTTGGGAAACTCCTACAGAAGTCCACAATTAAACTTCTCCCCACCATCCCAGCCCTCCTCATCCCCTGGCACACCCCTGGCACCCACCTCCACCCTGGTGCCAGCAGCTCACCTTTGGCAGGGGAGTGCAGACCCTGAGCTCGGCTGGCACCCGCGGCGGGGGTCTGCAGAGCCGCGGCAGCTTGTGCCTCATCCTCGCGTATTTTTTCATATCCTTGTTTTGGTAAAGATAAAGCTCCTCTTACGGTGTGTATCCAGTTGCTGGCAGCATGTATTGATAGCTGTTAATTTGTCCTAAAGGCCAGGCACCGCAGTGCTGCAGTGAGTTGTTACAAGCTTGGTAAGAACAAGTTTCTGTAGTTGAATGTTTAGCTGTTATTATATGCATAAAGGTTCTATCCTAATACCACTGAAAACAATAATAAAAATCTCATTAACATTTGATTACCAAGCCCTTCCCTCTGTTCCTTTTTACACACTGCCAGTCAGTTCAAAAGGGATGGCGTTTGCTGATGGAAAAATAGATGATGAAAGCTAGAGAAACTGCTTGACACACTCCTTTTGGCTTTATGTATTTCACTTTGAATTAGGATGCCAAACCAGGAAAATGACACTGCAGACTTCTGAGGAATTAAAAAAACATGAATCAAACCTCAGCATGATTTTATTTGCTAAAAAAAAAATCCTCCAACTATGGAACCCCAAAAATAAAATACTGTTTTGGCTGTTTCTCATGGCCTCCTTGTTTTTTTTATGCTTCATTGTACTTTAATGATCCTCCCCAGAATAGTGAAGGGTAAAAAATCTTTTTTTATGTCTAAGTCTGTTGAGGCTGGATAATCTCTTGGTTGAAGGAGTCAAGGCTTTAGGAATGGTCCAGGGAGTGTGAAAATGCCAGAGGGATATCATTCTCCATAACCTGACATCCAGCTCCTCCCCAAGTTCATTTCACCCTCAGTGATCTCCCTGCAGTGGGGATATCTTGGTTTACATGGGCCTCACCTGGCTAGAAGACAGAGGACATCTTCCCATCACCACAAAACCCACCAACATTCAACTGCAAATAGGGCAAATTGGAACCACGGCAGAAAGCACCAATGCATTGCCAATGCTCTCACAGAACCAAAAGATTTCCCAGATGGTTCCAGGGATTAGACTGGAAGACACCAGATAAAGGTCAAACACCTGATAATATGACTGGGGGAAATGACTTTCCAATCCCAAATCTGGAGTGTGGCTCACCTCTCTGAAGGTGTGATCAGCTCACACAAACCAAGCACTGGGGAGACTGCAGCACCTTGATCAGTGCCATTGCTGTCTTACATCCTCTCCCTGCCCCAGCATGACCCCAGAGCAGGCTGACCCCCAGGGCCAAGGGACTGGCCAAAGAGAAATGGAGTTCTCCCTCCCTGTCCCAGAAATTAAAGCCTGGCTAAGCACAACATAAAAATAGCTTGAAGAGACCATGGCCTCATCTATCATGGTGCTTTGCCTCAGCCATGGAACAGAGATGACAAATCTGTCACTGATTGCACTCCATTACATTCTTGCAAGATTTCCCGTGCTGCCTGCAGAGTAGATGTCTTTGCTCTGGTTTTTAAAGGATTTCAGGTAAAACAGCCAACAGCTCTGACAGCAGCAGCCTGGTGCTCCGGGGTCTGATCCTTTCCCAGCTCTGCCCTTTGAATGTACAAAGGTGTAGGGGATGGAGAAATCACTCCTTTTCTGAGTCATAAGGGCATTTATCAGGAATATACCTGTTAAAAGTACATGGTGCCTGCTCCCTGCACTCCTTATCAGGAACTTTACTGCCAAAGCAAGCTCTGGTACATACAGTGGTGGGACTCAGACACTGTGGATCAGTGAGTGCCTGGCTGGGGCTGATTTCTGTACTCAGAGACACCAAAACAGTCTCAGGAAACCAAGGGGACTGCAATGGCTGCATGCATGGTTGGACTTGCACTAGTAATAACACAAGTCAATTCCCACCTCTGAAGAGCATCTGTGAAGCAGGACTGTCTGAAAACTCTCCACAGGCAGCACTGGGAAGCAAAACAATTGCAAAGAATTCATTGCTTATGGTATGGGAGCTCACAATCCTTAACAAACTTGCTTCCTGTGAATGAAAAAGACAAAAAGGCCCTGTCTGCCACTTCTTCCTCCTGGCTCCCTATTTCAAACAGCATTTTGGAGCTCAGCAGGTTGGATGTCACATGTTTCTCAGCAGCTTTCTGCCTGCCTTTCCCCTGTTTCCCACGTGAAGCAGCACTCAGCCATCCCCACAGGCTCCTGCCAAGGCTTTCTGTCCCAAATCCCTGTGCCCAGAGCCCGGCTGCTCACTTTGCCTCTTTCTCTCTCAAAGTCAGCCAGTGTCTGAGAAAAGCCCATGCTCTTCTGAGTGAGTTCAAGAGGGGACAAACAGAAAATGCTTCCAGGGATGCTGAGGATAAAGCTAATGGTCGCTGCGGGGAGTGGCAGGTTTGCTCTTGTGGGATGCTCTGACAGATCCATCAGGAGGCACTTAGCCATAAAACCCTGAGATCTCTGCAAGGGAACCCCTGTCCTCCTTCTGTGTTTATGCTGCTCTGAATTGCCTAGTTAATGCAAGAGCAAAAAAAAGGGAAGGTAATGGGCCTCTTTAGAGGGGTTTTAGGCACTTAGTGGGAAGCAGGAAGCCAGGGCCTGTATAATTAAATTGCTAATCTCTCTCCATGTCTGGCAGGCTACATGCTCGTGTTAAAAACAGGTTTAAGCCCCACAGCAATTTTTGTTTCAACTCTGGGTACAAGCCAGCATCCTTAATTCCTTCAGCCCCAAAATGCTTCTAACCCTGCCCTTCATTAGAGCATTGTGCCCTAGCAAAGCCCAGACACCAGAGAGCTTCAAGATGACCCTCTTCCTCCTTAAAAAAAAAAAAAAATTAATAAGGTGAAGGTGGTTATGTTCTCTGCTGAGGCACAGTCCCTCCTGAGGCTCCTTCTGCAGCAATGTTCATTCACATGATTCTTCTCTTTCCTTTTTCCATATCTTAAGAAGTCATTCACATCAGGGATCCCATTGACACCAGCAGGGCATTCTCCAGGTGGGAAGTGTCACACAAACACCCACAAAAGGATTTTTCTGGCTCTCTATTTACCTTTGCCACTTTATGTACTGTAAAATAAATACCAAGTCCCACATGTCATTCTGGCCTAGTCCAAAGAAATGGAGAAGCACTGGAGGGGGCACTGGGACAATGTTGGAGCTGAAATATCTTCCTCACTGATACATCCTTTCTCCTCCAGCAATCTTATCTAACAAACAGACAGACAGCTCTGGCAGACTACTCTTGTATTGCTGAGGGAAACAGGCAGGTGCAGAGGTATCAGAGGGGATGCTTGGTTCACTCATCACCGTAAGGAAAGCCACCAAAACAAAAAGGAAATTTCCCCGTTCTTTTCACCATCCTGGCCATTTACCTCAGCGTTTGTAACTCCCTACATCATTTTCTCACCTGCCTGGGGGTCAGGAGGGACAGGGTGTCCTAAGGAGCACTGTGCCACATTGCTCACAGCCACTCCCCAGCTCAGCTCCCTTGAGAGCAGCTTTGCTCTGAGCCTTTGTTTCTTCAGGTGAAAGCAAGGGGCAGTGGCATGAGGGCAAGGAGGGCACAGAGACAGGAGGGAAGAGCACCTGGAAATCAGCTGCTTGTCACTGTCTGTGGGGGATGTCCCCAGCAGTTCTATGGGGCCATGTGTCCACTGACACTGATGGGTTTGTCAGGGGAAAGTGCTCTGATCAAAAGGCTTGGAGAGGGGAGGATTGGCAGTATGGGGTGGTGAGAGACCTCTAAAGATTAAAAAGCACGCAGCACAAAGATGTCACATGCACTAAAAAGCAGGAGGAAAACACTCAAAGAAGCAGCCTAATGGCTGGGACCACATCCCTGGGGATCCCTGCTGCTCTGGGATTATATGGCAAAAGCCTTCCATACCACTTGAGCAATCAGCTGAAGTGTGTGAAAATACCACTTCACATCTGTGGATGATAGTTGTGTTCATGGTAAAATTGCTTGCCCTTTCTGGAAGGTGCATGAGACCCTCCAAGGACAGGATTTGGGGTGGATTTCACCAGCACCTCTACTGAACTGACCCTGGATCTGGATGATAGAAATCTCAAGGAGCATTTTACCCCAAGGCAAGAAGATCTGTTTGTTCTTTGAAACATCCTTCTGATGTTTGCAGGCATTAAAATGTATGTTCTGCTTCATTTCAAAATGATGTCTTGGTGTGCTCCAACCCGAGCACCAAGGACATGCAAATTTTATTTATGCCACTGCAGCAGTCACCTGTCACTGTTAAAACCATCATCAAATGTTTCAGCTTTTCCCTCAAGAAAGGGATGCACTGCAAGAGCAGAAGTTATCATGCTTTAACAGATTACTAGCCATCGGCTTGAAGATGTTTGCATGCTTCCAGCACATAATAATATAAAGCATATTAATTTAAACTAACAGTAATAAACAGCTAATCTGTGATAATTCAGTCACTCTCGAGCATCTTTGAGTAGCCTTGGTTTATGTGATCTCTCTCACTGTGTTGAGGGAATGGGGAGACATTCGCTTTTCCCTTAGTAGATCACCTAGAAAAATATTTTTATGATGTTTTTAAATACATCTGTTGAACAAAAAGAAGGTTTGTCGTTTTAGGACAACTGGCCAATTTTGACAAACTTGTGGTGGGATGGTTTCTATGAACAGCATAGGATTTTTTCCCCCAAAATGGGAGAGAAATCAGTGCTCAGCAAATGAAGGAGGACAGCAGCAGAAATCTCGAGTATGGTTCTCTCACTTCTCTAGGATAGTCTGCCACTTGCTTCTCACCTATTGTAATTTAACACTTTATCTTGTTCTGCCTCCTTTTCCCATGTGTTTTCTCCCCAATTTGGAAAAGTGTTTGCTTTTCCTTCTAGTGTGAAAAATGAAAAAGGATGGGAAAGGCAGTATCCAGGATTACTGAGGAAAGCCTTTCTCAACCAGCTGTAAAAATCCACCTTCTGAAAAGAACACCTGAGCACAGTTGAATGAGAAACACACAAAGTCTCTTCTTGTGGTTGCCAAACCCTTAGTTATTTTGACTCTATAATTTACATTTGGACTGATCATGATAGATGCTGAGAATCTACATTTCCTTAGGACCTCTTTGGGAGCAGGGACCACTAAGAACATCACAGGCTGAGGTCTGAATGCACTGCAGTAGCTTCTGGTCCACACAACTTTTAAGAAAAAATCCAAGACCTGTGGTTTCTCCTAAAAGTTTTGCAGACTTTTTGTGATCTTTGAATCCCAGAGAAGCAGCATTTCTGTGTCCTGAAATGTGTATCTTAAAGACAGTATATTTGAACAGGCTTGTTATTACTCTTGCCTTAGACATTCCCTCCACTCCTCCTTCTGTGTGCCATGTCAAAGCTATCTGTACTTCAGTATTGGCCAAAGGGAATGTATCCTCACTGACTGATGCAGCAACCCACACTAAGCTTTAATCACAGGCTCCCTAGATAGGTAAGATGCAATTTCTTATGCAGTGGGAGTCAATGGATAAGGAGTGTTCAGGCTGGGAAAGATGACAGAGGGAAGATATGATCAAAGTGTATAAAATCATGAAGGGGAAAGAGATGGTGAATAGAGAAGGATTATTTACTTTTTTAAAAGTTATTTTATACTATTACACCAGGACTAAGGACTGTGCACTGACACGATGAGGCTGCAGATTTAGAAAAGGAGAAATCTCTTATTTGAATAGCTTATGGTGAAAGTAGGGAAAGCATCATGCAGAAAATTCCATAAAGGGCTGTTAAACCTGGTGAAGGCAGGAAGTGGCTAAACTGGTGACTCCTGGGCAGTGAGAGGATGTACTGTGGAATCATCTCTCCAGCCTTGCCTTTTTTCACACTTCTCCCAAGTGTTTGTGGCTAACTGTTGTTGGTTTTGGGGTAGATGGACCTTGGTTTGACCTAGCAGAGCTGTGATGTTATGTCACAGGTCTTGTTATCTCACAGGGAGAGTCCTCCCAGGTGTGATTCAGCACAGGACTGTGCTGCAGCTTTGCCTTCCCTCCCTCCCACACCCTGCCTGGGCTGCAGAGCAGCACAGGGACATCACAGCCTATTTAAGCACCTGTGTTAAATACCTGAGGCTGCTTAGTTTAAATGTCCCCTTTTCTGGGTATGATTTGCAAAAAGCAACAGTGACTGAGGTGTCTAAACCCCACTGCTTTTAGGAGGGTTTACGTGTGCCTAATCTGCTTAGATGTTTTTAATAATCTCTCCAGGCACCACCATGAAACCTCTGTGAAAATCAGGCCTAGATTGATTTCTTCCCTGTTATCTTCTGACGTTCAGGTAATACTTGAAAAATGCCTTGAGACCCATAGACAGAAGCTATACTTTCTCCACAATTTGCAATCATTATTAATGAGGCTTTTCAAGTGTTAGATTGCCTGGAAAAGATGTATTTTGTCTCTTTGCAAGGATTATTTCAGCAAGTTTTATTCCCTTGGGTTATAGACAGCGAACACATTTGGTGCAGCAAGACCCACTAGTGCTGTCTCCATCCATCTCTGACCTCTAAGGCTGTTTCTTATGCCTCTTACCTTCCCTACTTTGCACAAGCAAGGTGAGAAAAGAGAAGCTTTCAAGCTTGGCTGGGCAGATTGCACCTAACCATGCCAGGCTCCAAACAGAACCAAAGCACTGGAGACATAAATCAGGTCTGTAACATGAGGCTGCTGCAGGAGAACTCTTATTTTATGTACTCGACCTGTATGCAGGGTTCATTTCAACATGACCCTGGTGTAACTCGCTTTATCAGCTGTAAAGACAAGCTCATCAGCTGCACATTATGTTCACACTCCAAAGCCACTGGAAAAAGCAAGCAAAGCCCCAGAGCAGGCCTGTGGGAACAGACTAAAAAAGTCCCTTCTAAATAATTTGCTTTCCCTGCTATAAAACAGAAAGGATTTATCTGGGATGGCTATTAAGTAAACCAACTCCTTTCAAAGCAAAGAAATAAAACTGTTTTCAAAGTAAAGAAAAAGAATCAAGCTGAAGTCTAAGATGAAGAGTTTTCTTCATGGTTTAAATTTTTCACGTTGAAATGCTAAAATGAAGCTTCTCTGGTTTGTCAAGAAAAAAATGTGGTTCCCCTTTTTATGGCAGAAAACATTAGCTGAATTCAGCCTGAGTCTGTGAATAGTTTCAGTCAGCCTGAAGCACCATTTATTAGCAAATAAACTATTCACCTGAAAAATGTCATCTAGTTCTACCCCAAGTGTTCTTCCCATTGCTTAAAAATACTCTATTTATAGACAAAGCTATTGTTGAGCATAGATTTAAGCTGTTGTGTTCATTGTCTGGCACAGTATCTCCTTGGGAAAGCAAACCAATTAAGCTATTCCATTTTGCAGCCTCAGTGCCTTGTTTGTGCAGTTACTTTGTCGTAGAAGGGACCACAGTCTTACAGTATTTGACAGATATGACTGCACTTCTTGTAAGCAAATACCCTGTTCTCAGTAGCTTTGAGGTATAAAATGGTCACAAAACAGCTTAGGAAGGCAGGAGCAGCTGAGATCAATGGAGCATCCTGTATGCAGGTCTCTGCCAACTACCTGAACCAAAAGCTCCCCTCCAAAAACCCTGCCAGGCAGTAAAATAAAAGCATTGTTCCTAACCCCTGTTAGTAGGAGGTAGCTTCTGGGCTGAAGCATGGGGAACTATGTCCTTTTCAAAATTGTCATTACACAGCCAAAAAAAAAAAAAAAAAAAAAAAAAGGGAAAAAAGAAAAATGGAGGGAAGAAAAAAGGCATTAAAAGGTACAGCTTGAACAGTGATACTTTTCATTATTTTTATGATCTCCTAAAAGTCCAACTGCTTGTTTTGGCATTTGAAGTTTTCCCTCTCTTTGTGAAAGAGGTACAGCACAGATAAAATGAATCACACCTGCCTTGCCAAGGTGTCTCAGCCTTCTGTTGCAGGAGGCCAGAACCCTGTGCAATGTGTCCTTTGGAACGAGGCTGGTGGAAACAGGGCTGCAGGTGCACTTGTCACTGTGACAATGACTGAGCACTGGCACAGGTTGCCCAGAGAAGTTGTGGAGCCTCCATCCTTGGAGATACTCAAAACCCACCTGGACATGGAAACCTGTTGTTTGTAGGTGACCCTGCTTGGAGCAGGTGGTTGGATGAGATGATCTCCAAAGATCTCTTCCAGCCTCTCATGATTTTGTGATATGAGCAGGTGTCCTGACTCATTCTGGCAGTGCTCTGTGACCCTGCTACCTCCAGGACAGTTCCTGGGCAGTGTGTGCAGGTCCTTTAACAAATCCTTGCTCACAGAGCTGCAATCACCCTCACAGGAGTGACACTTCTCCTTTCACAGCCAACAGACTCAATCCATCTATTTATTTTATATTTCTTCTGCCAAGCAGACAAGAACTCATGGGCCAGTTTCACTGAGTCATTGCTTTTCCTTTTCCTAGCTAGGCAGATGGTCCAGGTTCACCCAGGTTCACAGCTGCCTCTTGTCCCTGGATGACCAAAATTGACCTTCTTACCTGCATCTAATGGCTGTTAGTTGGCTGCTAACTGAGACAGGACAAAGCCTGGTGACTTGTGTCCAGCTCTGGGGCTCCCAATGTAAAAAGGATGGGGATGTGTTAAAGTTGGTCCAGAGGAGAGCAACAAAGATGATCAGAAGGCTGGGGAACCTCTCCTTCAAGGAAAGGCTGAGAGCTGGGGCTGTTCAGCTTGGAGAAGTGAAGGCTCCAGGGAGACCTTATTGTGGTTTCTCAGTACCAAGAAGGGGCTTATAAAAAAGATGGGGATGAACTTTTCAGGTGGGTTTGTTAAAACAGGACAAGGGGGATGGTTTTAACCTAAATGAGGGTTGATTTAGATTAGATATAGGAAGAAGATTTTCATACTGAAGGTGGTGAAATACTGGCATGGGTTTCCCAGAGAGGTGGTGGATGTCCCATCCCTGGAAACATTCATGGTCTGATTGGATATGTCTCTGAACAACCAAATCTAATGGAAGATGGCCCTGCTTATTGCAGGGGACTTAGACTGGATGAGGATTACAGGTTCCTTCAACCCAAACTATTCTATGAGTCTATGACCTAAAACCCAGAAATTTCTCATTTTTTCACCAGTCTTCTACATGTCATGGTCATTTTCCAGCCATCAGCTCAGGGATCAGGTAAAAATGTCAGGTACAAGAGCATAGTTTTGTAAATATCACATTTGCATATAAATTATTTGGTTAGCTGTGGTGGGGAAAAGACTGCTGGACAGTCTGAATTCCTGGCTCTCAAGAGTTGGCCCAGCCCCGCCTGCACTGGGTCTTAGGGGAGATACCACTATTTATAACCTGCAAATTATTTATGTAGCCCACATTTTCTCGTCTGTCTGAGACCCACAACATGCCTTCTGTGGCTCCAAAGCCATGTGAGGTTTGTAGTGATGCAGAAGCACACACAGATGTGCTGGGGCTACAGCCAGACCAAAGAGCATGAGGTGGCACTGGCTGCTACTTGCAAAAGCCATTTTCCTCCAAACTGGCAGTTTAACAACACCATGGCCTTGTGCTTGTCAGGTGCAGGAGCAATACACAGAATGGTCTTTGAAGTGCCTCAGCAGCTGCAACAGCTCCCTGCTAAATTAAAGAAAAATGCTTAAAGCTCCTGTGTGCTGCTCAAGTGCACACACAGCAATGAATTTCACAGAGCTCAAACTCCCCCCACTGATTCCATGTGTTCACTGAAAAGCCTTGGGAGGCACAAGCCACACTTTACAGTGGCAGCACAAAGAAACTCTTCTCTGGGAACAGAGAGTTTTCTTTACTGTGCGAAGGAAACAAAGCTGATAAATCACTCATTTGAAGGTCTTTCCCTACTGAGGCACAGGGTAACTCTACAGCAGTTTGCTAAATGCTCTGCCCTCAGGTACAGTGAATTCAACTGTTCCACACACCTAGAGTAGTACAAGAGAGTCAGAGAGAGCCACCTCCTCCTCATCCCAGGAGGCACTCATTTGTGCCTCATGTCAGCACATGGTTGAGTTTGCATCCTTAGAGAGTTCCCACTTTATTTTTCATCTCTTCACAGGAATAGCAGGAAGGCTGATAAAACTCTCTGAACTGTTGCTGATAGTCATCATTCGTTCCCTACAATATGAGAGCCATCTCATGTTTTAGCACAGGAGCTTTGGTCTCCTGTAAAGAGTTGCCCTACCCCTTTGCCTGTGTGCTCAAAGCATTTCATGCAGAAAATGTAATTAATTTCCTTGAAAGAACACCCAAACAGTATGATCAGAGTTCTCTGCTAACCCACAGCAGAAAAAATCCCTCAATCCCAGTGAGAAATGTGCAATCCAGCCCAGCACTGCTGCACAACCTAGGGAAACAGCACGACCTAGTGTTCCCTCTGCTCCTCACCACCGCTCAAAGACTGATGGTTCCTGGTGATATCCTTGCAAACTACCCCTGCCAAGCTCCCGTGAATGCAGGGTTTCCTTCTATAACACTTGTTTCTTTTCTTTTCCCTACTGAGGTTTCTCCTCCCTCCAGAGGTTTATGTCCCTGCCTTTGGCACACCTTGTGTCTTTGTCCAAAGAGGGAGGATCTGACAAAATCCTGTGAAGCAGCAATGTGTTCAAAAGCAGCATGTGCTTGGGAAGGAGGCTGCTTCACAGCCTCACTGCAAAGGATTTTGATAGATTTTCCTTTCCCTCTCTGAGCACTTATCAGATTTCTGTGAACATCAACCGCATGCAGGAGGTACAAGGAATGGGAAGCTGTTGGCACTCTGTTGTCCTCTCTGCATCTTGTTTGTGCAGGCCATGCACCTTGATATTACTAGTTCTAAGCTGAAACAGCACTGGACATGTAGCTGCACTGCATATAAAATGGATCCATGAAATGCCTTCTCAAGCAAGCCAGTTTAGCTTGGCATCTCTTCTACTAAAGTTCATCAGCTGCTGCCCTGTTGTGTAGCTTTGTGTGTCTGTAGTGGAAGAGTTGCTCACACTCTTCTGTGCTATCAGCATGACCCACAGAGAGAAGGTCCTCCACAGCTACTCTAACATGAACACTCAGAACAGTCTGGATCTGCCCTGGTCTGCCATCACTAACACAGCCAGGAAAGTTTTGGGTAGCTCAATTGGCAGCTTCTGATTACTGTGTTTCAGACAGACCTAAAAGCAGACATCTGCTTTTGACCAGCCCTGTTATTCATCCACTCTGAAAGATCTTTCCTTCTAAGACACTTCTCCACACTGTAAAAACCTACCACTCCATCTCTTGGAGGCTTAGGACTGTGTGCTTATAAAGAATGGCCCTGGAATTGCAAAGCAGCCCTAGCCTGTGCAATGCTGCCCTAAGGAACTGTGTGTTTTCCTGACCTCAGGGTTGATCGCTTTGTTTCCTGGAGGCTGAGGATGCCTGAGAGATTTTTGTTGCAGCCAGTGTAATTGCAAATGCTAGTGCTATTCAGGTAAATACAACAACAGAGGATTCTCCTTCCACATGCTGCTCAATAAAGATCTTGATCGGGTGCACTGTTAACCAAAGTGAAACCTGCACAAAGTCACCATTTGTGACTTTCTCTGTGGACAAATTGCAACTTTTCATGTGGACACTGTCAGAGCTGGAAAGCAAAGGCAGGTTGGTTTGCAGAGGGTCATGGCTATTGTCAGATGACCCCTGTGTTTGATATTTGCTGAATGATCAAGCAGTGATGGAGCTGATCTTTGGGCAGGGATTCCAAATGCACCAGCAGGACCACAGGTTTGGCAAAGGTCATCCCTGCTGCATCTGGTGCTACACAGCATGGTGTGGCAGCCATGGGTGGTGCAGCCAGGTCATCCACCCTTGGGCTTCCAGCTGCTGGTCCTCCAAAGACGGGTGTCAACCCACCTCCACCTTGGCAAGAGTTTCTTCTTTGTTGCATAAACACAAAAGCAAATAACCAAACCTCAAAACAAGACATAGCTTGCCTAGCCTTGAATGCAGGCTGGAAGCAGCACTGCCCTGACAGCTCCGGTGGCACAGAGCCCTGCGAGTCGACAGAGATCTGAGTCAGCCACAAAACTGGATGAACGGATGGCCTGGCAGCAGATAAAAAGGATGACTCCTTATCTATCACCTACACCAGCTGGGAACCCCACTCCTTGCCTTCCCAACCCTAATTATTTTTACTCCTTGATCTCAAGAGGTGTTTTTGGCACAACCCATAACCGAGTGAGCCTGCTGTTCCTCGCTCTCTCACTAGCAGTTGGCTTTTCAGCCACTTGATTAACATCTTCACCTGTGAATCAGATAATGGCTCATGTGATCCCAGAGCATTAGTCCCACTTGTGTTGTCGCAAGCTTTTGGGCATTCCAATTTTCAGGGGATTATATGCAAAGCAGAAAAACATTGGCCGTGCCTTTCATGCTTTCCCCAAGTCTCACTTTTCCCTGGGGACAACTCTTTTATCTCAGGGAGCCTTACAGAGAAATCAGCAATTCAATTGCACTATTTTTTTGGCCTTTAATTCCAGATACTTATTCCTGTTTGATCACGTCATGCAGCAACTCAGAGGAAAATAATGAAATGCACCTGGTTGCAGATGCCAGTTGCTTGCTAAAGCAGACTGCACTCTTTTGTATACTCTGACCTTATTTTGTGCAGTCTTTCAACCTGTCAGTCTTAAGGTCTGTTTCTGTGAACACAGACTTCAGCTTGTTTTAGGTGTGAGTTCATCAGGTCTGAGCTGGCTTAGCTTTAAGCTCGTGCTGAGATCTTGCTGATGAACTTCAGTGAAAGGAAAAGGTAAGTCAGGAAAAGGATGAACTCAAGCCTGGCTCCAAGCACCTGTCCTGCAGGTGAGGTTCTTGGGGACAGACCTTTCCTTACTCTGCCAATGGAGGAGTGAGGCTTCAGGACTCTGTGGTGTTGCAGGGCAGATTAGCTGATCATAATGATCCCTCCTGAACAGATAATCTATAGTTAATCAACACAGTGTGTTAGACACTTATAAACCAGATCAGACTTGCCTCCAGCCCAAACTGCTAATGAGCATGGATCTCAGCCATCTGTCCTACAATCACATCCTTCTGGGATGGGCACCTGCAAATGTTGTCACCCTGTGTCCACTGCATCCCAGACACTGCTGAGGTGAGGTTTCCAACCCTCCCATGTGGGTCTGGCTGTGCAGAGTAAAAGCTGAGGTGAATGAGCTTGTAGGGCACTGCCTGGTGTGGAACTCTCCAAGCCCACAGAGCAGAGGCACAGGGGAGAACCCCTCTGGGCTAGGACCCTGTGACCTTCCCTTGGTCATCTGAGGGAAGCCAGCCAAGCACAGACCTCACAAAAACCCTGTGCTGAATCAAGGTCTTGATGGCAAAAAGCAGAACAAGATTGTTAATTACTGCACTTACTTCTAAATCTTTAACTGAACTGAAAATTGTGAGGCAAGTAATTTATTTTATGCACAGATTGTATCTATTTTAATAAGATCCAAAAATAGAGCTTTAACATGGTGGCTTTAAGCCTTGCCGTTGCACAGGGTTTTTAATGTGAAAATTTTCAGGGTGTTTAATTAAGCTGTTTTTTCCTAGAGCTAAAGCGTTGTGTTTTGTGTCACAGTGCACTGAAGGGACCCACGGGCTCTGAATGTCACCTGACTGGCCAGTCAAGGGCTTGGGTTGCTCTCCATGGCTCCTCTGATTCAGGCTCCAATCCTGCCTTGCTAGGGAAAGGCATTGTCTCAGGGTGCAGAGATACCTTCAGGGTCTCAGGCAATTCCAGCTCCATCATGAGATCTTATTCTGTGTGAGACCTCCCCATCTCAATTCCCTGTCCAAATGATGAGATGGTAAAACACAGGACTACAGGTGCCTTGGGGATGTCCTCTGAGACTGTGATGTGCCACTTGGCTATACCAGTGATGCCCTGACAGCCTGCAGGGGTTTTCCCAGTACTGACTGGTTTAGGAGACTTAATATTGCCACCTTGCACTTCATACAAGAGGCCACAGAGGTGTAATTAATGTGAGGAACAAAACCCACTGCTGCCAAGAACCACTGGAGAAGACAAAGATGAGCAGTTGGCAGATTGTTTCAGCTTCTCTTGGGGGAGGATCTCAGCAGGTTTGATCTCCAAGAGCTGAAATGACCCTTCTGCTCTGAAAGCCATGGTCACTGGCAAAGGGACTGTCTGGGATGCTGTGAGCACACAGGCAGCATGCTCCATCTGGGATTTCCCGGTGGGCATTCCCCACACAGCTTCGTTAATATAATCAAGGCCAGGACTTATTTAGTGCTCATCCAGTCACAGTCATTGCAAGGGGGCTGATTACAGGCTGCTCTCCTGGGGCACTGAGGAGGTATTCCTATGTGACAGAGAAGCTAAAGCCCATGTCAAGGCCTTGCTAATTGCTCAAATTATTGCTGCCGTTAACAGGGCAGCAAATTATGTCAGGGAGCCTTTTAGTAGTCATGCTACTCCACCTACAAATGATACATGTGCCTGAATTAAGGCTGACAAACAGTAATAAAAAGGAGTTGAATTAATAAAATCCAAATGCCAAGAATAAACAGCAAATTTAGAGCAAACAACAGCTGAAATATTGACTTTGGCAAAATCAAGTGATAGGGAGAGAAAGAGAAAAATGTTATGGAGAGAAGATTTAAGAGCACAATTATGGCTCAGGGCAACTTTTACCAAGCACTTTGGGAACAGTGCTCAGACATGTCTGTGTGCAGCCAAGTTTTGGTCTGCACTGATGCAGTTGCAGATGTCCCCTCCTGACAGAGGCTGTTTGAATTACAGAAATGGTCCCAACAGCCAATACCCCAAGGCTTCAGTGCTGAAAGTATCCTTCCTTCTGATGCTGCTGGAAGTGTCACCACTCCATCTGCTTCTCCTTATTGGGTGGAATTCCTCCACGTTGTGATGTCAATGGGTACAGCAGACCAGCACTCTGAGCAATATGGACATTGTCCTTTGGAGAAGCAGGATGGTCCCCCTGTCTGACTATCAGGTAACTGAAACTGAGAGATAGGGAGAGCTTTGCCTGAGGAAACTGAGTAGATCAAAGATATTAATAGGAATTGGATCTGTAAAACTCTAGCTCTTCTTTCTCATGGGAAAGCTCCCTTTTCCTTTGAGTCCAAACAATGATGTATTTAGACTAGTGTACCCACCACACCCACAAATGCCCTGCTAATCTCTTGTTTACAGCAGTAAAAAGCAGGATTAAGTTACCCAAACCACTAACCTTCACTGTTTTAGGTTCAATCCAGGTGCACACCCAGCTCCACATTTCCAGCTGCCTATCCCTTAAATCTGGAAGGTCTAAGTCTTCACTTCTCATTCCAGGGAGTCTGACGTGAGAAATGAGCCCTCTCCTTCAATTTCCCATCATTATAGCTGCCATAAGCAATTCAGTTCACCACAGGTTATTCGTTTTAACAACACCGTGCCCTTTTTTCTTGCTTATGCTATCAGAGACTCTCACTATACAAGATACCAACACCATCTTCCTCCCCTTCATATAAAAATGTATAGATATCACACTGCTTTGAGCAAATTGCTAAATTGCCGTGGGCTCCTAATATGGTAGAAAACATGATCTTATACTTGAACAATCTGTCTTGGCCACCTGTATTTGTGCAATAAATACAACTAAACCAACACAGACCCCAAAGGTGCTCCCTTTGCAAACACTGGAAGCTCCAGCACAAATAGATCTGTCTCTTCAGTGGTGCCCAAGGAAGGTGTTGAGACAGATTGAACTGATGTGCAGATCAGATGCAGGGAAGCAGCTTTCCAGTGCCAGTTGCAGAGGGCTAGAGAGATGCTTCCACACATGCTTGTAGTATCACATCAGGGAAAAATAAAGGTCTCAACCAGCATGTTGCAGTGGACCCCACTGCCAAATCAATGTTGAAATGCTTCTTTCATTACACAGTACCATTATTGGCATTAACTGGTGGGAAATCTGTCATTCTTCATCAAAAGGCCTGGATCTGGGCTGCCAAACAGGCAGGACCATGCTGTCCTAGAGTGTCTGTGGCCTGAAGCACATGACATGTAGGATGCAGAAGGGATTCCAGGGGCTGGGGAACCTCTGCTCTTTTTGTCATAAACTTAATTCTTTGAAGGCTTTTTAAGAGAGCTTTTCTTGGTGGATTATTTGTTTTTGTTTGTTTGTTTGTGGTTTGGTTTAGTTTGCTGGGGGTTTTTTTGGGGGGAGGGGGATGGGTTGCAGGGACTTTTGATTTTGATTTTCTCAAAGTCTAGACTTGCTCTATCTAAAATGCAGCTTAGTTTTATGGTCTGTATGCTCCCCTCCTCCACTGAATGATGTCATCCCATAAAACAAGTGGTAATTAATACATTCTCAAGAGTACTTATGAGTAAATAGCTGTGGTTGACCGCAGTGGATGGGGAGTTTGGAGGTATCCTTGGTGTGTACAGGAGGTTTTCCTGCAGGGGGATGGACATTGCTGTGACAGAGCTGTGTAAGAGCTCACCTTTAATCACCCCTCCCCTGTTTTCTAAGTCCTCTACTGAATGGGGATTTTTGGTCTCTCTGGAGGGCATTAGAGACTGTAATCTCATTAGCAGTAGCAGGCTGTGTTTCCATCTTCCTATGTGACAATCTGAAAGCTTTTAGAAAAGAGCTGCTTGTAAGGACAGCACCTACGAATGCAAGGAAAATGGTGATGCTATTCATTTCCTGGTTGTATTCTCAACTCTCTGCTAGTTTTCCATGGACTCATTTCAAACTGGGACACTAAAATTCACCCCATGTCTCTCTGCTTCCTAAATCAGTGCAATCAAAGGGTGACAGAATCCCTGCAGCAGAGCCTGGTGGCTTTGCAATAATTAACAGCAGAGTCTTGCCGAGCATGCAACAGTCCAGTGCTTGCAATAACCTCCCTTTAACATATTTAATCTTCTTAGTGAGGTGTAGGTTACATCACCTCAAACCAACCTTGAAAGCTCCTGATCAGCCACATCAATACCACGAGTGTTGCAGGTGATTTGGTGCCCCAGCCTTGCTGAGCTCTGTAGTAGTGAATTAACACAGCACAGCTGGTGCCTTCAAAAGCTTCACGTTCACAATAACTGATACAGATTGGGAATCCCTGATGGGTTATGAGCAGAAGACGATTGTTTGTGCCCAGGGTTGGAGATCCTGATATTATCAACATCAGTGTTATTACTGAAAGTTCAGTTTTGCCTCTGATTTTAAATAAATCCAAACACTGGTGTTGCTTAGTTGTAGCAATTTTAAGAGACTTATTAGCAATGAGACTTAATGAGATTGAAAGATTGCTGAGACTTTGTGGGACAACAGCTTGTGGGTTCATGACAAGTATGCATAAGGAATAGCTGCGTTTAGTATCTTTTTTTACATTATACCAACTTCATTCTAAGTGGGCATGGGGAACAAAAGGGGGTAAAGTCCTGGAAAGTCATGGCAGTGTTGCCATCCTTGATGCCAGCAAGGCTGCATGGATCTTGCACAGCCAACCCCCAGGGATAGCCAAGATGCATTTGAGAGCTGTTATCACCCATTAAAGTAAGGTTGATTTCATGTGACTGAAAATGGCATTGTGTTGTTCATCTGCACAACACTTCAATGTCCTGCAGGAAAGGAAGGCCACAAAAAGGTGAGAAAATCTCTGCATGGTGTTGCCCAGCTTGTAAATCTGTTCAAGCAGCAAATATTTCATCTAAAACCATGTTCTAGAAAGGATTTTCAATTCAAAATAATTACAGAGGGCTATAATGAAACCAGGGAGAATTTGGTCCTGCAAGGCTCTTTCTGTTTGTAAGAGATTGATATGAGACATACAGCCTTGGGCTTTGGGGCCCTTCTGTCTCACTCAGGCACTGCATCACTGAAATGTGAAATGACTAGCCACAAGCAGGTCATCCAGATCTCCTAAAACAAGAGTCCAAGTTCCCCCAAAAGCCAACAGAATGAGGGAGAGCCTTGCAGAGATCACCACAGGTAGCACTCTTTATCTAAATTAACCCATCTCCTGATTTAACAACCTGCAGCCTATCAGAGACACAGGCTGTGGGATTGGGGACTGGGATTCTAGGGCTTCTGGGGGGGATATTGCAGCTGGTTGCCATGAGGAATGCACCTCATGGGAGCTTAGATATCCTTCTTGTCCTCTGCTCCACTGAGCTCTGTGGTGATGAAGTCCTGGCTCATTGTAAATAGTTCTCTAAGTTTTTCATCTCAATACTAGAATGGTGTTCAAGCCTTGTGTCTGCACCAGGGACACCCTGTGGTTCCCCCTGGGTCTGCCATGGAGCTGGAGGCTGTTATTCTTCATCCACAAGGAGGTTGGATTGTTTGCTCCATTGTGCAGCCTGGGATGAGAGCCTGACAGAGAAAAACCCCTCAAATTACCTTCTGAGCACAGAATAACAAAATGGTTTGGATTGGAAGGGATCTTAAAGATATTCTAGTTCTAACCCCCCTGCCATGGACAGAAACCTTCCACTAGAGTTTTTTTATGGTAGAAATATAAGAATTTAAATTTGGACTTTGTGGTATTATTGCAGGAAACAAAACTTGAGAGGCTTCTGGCCATTTCACAGAGGCCGGGAGCAGGAGGTGTCCCTGTGCCAGCACTGAAATCCTGCCTGGGACAGGGGCTTGAGAACAGTGTCTCACTCCCTTACCACTCACCCTGACACACTCATTCCCACTGCTGGCCTGGGAAGTCTCCTGTGGAGATGTTTGTTAAAACAAACCTATTTTGACAAATTTTTGACATTCTCATTTCTGACAGCACTTCCCACAGTGGATCTTCCCTTGGTAGCCTCAGCCTGCTCTGACAATATCCACAGGGAACCTGCAGGGAAAAGCCTCCTGGCAGCAATTATCACCCTCTAGTCCAACTCAGTGAGTGCCTGGATTACTCTCAGATATCCCTGCACAGTCTGACACAGCACTGCAGCCCCCAGACAGTGTGGGGAGTAAGGAACTGCCACCAGCCATCCTGCCACCAAGGAAGAAGAGGAAAGGGCAAGCCAGGTGCCTAGCTTCAAATCAAAGGGTTACCAGTACTGAGCTGAAGAGTTCCCACCTGAACCAAATGCCAGGTCCTGAGCATCTAAGAACAGCAGGAAGACCAAACTCCTCTGCTGGCACTGGAAAACCTGCTGAGTGTCCTAAGGATGGGTAGGGGAGTCTTCCAGGGTACTTACTGGGCATGAACTGTCTCTGCACTTAGAAGAACCTGGGAGATTGCTTTGGGGTTACAGAAAAGCTGGACGCCCAAAGGAAATGACAAGCTGACCTGGCAGAGGGAGAAGCTGGGAGGCAAGAAGCAAATTTCTGTACCCCTGCAGAGCAGCTGGTGAAGGCAGGAGTTTTCCAGCTTGAACAATCTCCTGACAGTGGCAACCTTCCCAGAGGCTGGAGAGACATTAATTGTAAATTAGTCATGATGCCTGTTACAGAGGTGCTACTTCTGAGGAGCAGCCACTTGTTTTGGGGTGCAATACTGAGTAAACAGCTGGTCACTGAAGTTTTTATCAAGTCCTTCAAAAATGGGGTTTCTCCCTCATTTCCCTCAGCTTACTGCCATCTAGTGAAACTTGCTGGGAAAAAGATTAAGGCTCCCCACACCCCTGGCTCCTCAAAACCCATTAAAAGGAGGAGGATCTCCTTTTAAGCAGCAGTTGTTCCAAGCAAGTCAGCGTGCAGCAGGTGAGGGACAGAGAGACAGGATGATGCTTTGTACTTGATGATCCCATTTCTGAAAAGTTTACTGACTCCGCAGAGAAGATTTTAGATCAAAGAGCGGTTTACTCAGCTGCCCTGCATGACTTCTGCTCATGTGATAATCCCTGTGAATCCTCCTGAAAAAGGAAAACTATGGACACTTTACCATAGCTGGAGAGGAGAGCCTCATGTGGGGCTGCAGTGGTGAAGGGAAGTTGCCAAAGTAGTTTGTTTACTTAAGACAGGGTAGGAAGAAGAGGCAGGGCTCTCTTTTCCTGTTTTGAATCTCTAGAATACAATTATGGATGCAGTGTGATCAGAAGATGGGGATTTGGATGAGGGCTGTGGGCAGGTAGAAGCACGAGTTGTGTGCTGAGTTAGCTAGACCCAAAACAGGGAATGGCAGTCTGGGAGTTCAGGGAAGAGCAGGGAAAAGTCTCCTGACCTTACCAGGAGAACCTCAGCTTCTCAAACACAGAAAGAGAGGTTTTCTATGCAGAACGCCGATTCAGAAAGTTTTTATTATAAAGAAGAGCTTAGTAAGCTGCATTAAAACATAGCCAGCATGTTCCTTTCAGAAATATAAAAAGCTGTTTATTTCCCATGTCAAGTAAGAAATAGCTAATTGCCAAAGAAGCATGGCCTTTCTATCCAGCACAAGCACTGAATTTAATGCATCCTGAAAATTAAGCTACAAGTGGCCAATTCTGTCTGTAAGTGACCTGACCTAGTGGAAGCTATCCCTGACCATGGCAGGGGGTTTGGATTAGAGGAGGTTCAAGGTCACTGCCAACCCAAACCAATTCCATTCTAGGATGCTGTGATGATCCTGCTATACCCTGCTCTCACAGGGTGTATTTGCACATTGCAGAATCGATCAGGATCGAGCATTTACAGCAGTGTCAGGTACCACCAGAGACTCTGGGAAAAGCAAATTAATTCTTCAGCCTTGGAGCTTTGTTTTAATAGCAGCCCAAACATTTACAGTCCCATTTTGTATGAAGACTAACTCAGTGTGTGCATACTGAGCACTATCCATGTACATATAGTGCAGTCTCCACCCTGATGACTTGTACACCATTTAATTGCACCAGACTTTATTCCAGTGGTTGAAGATGCTGCCCTTTGGTGAGGTTTAAAAGGGAGCTGCTGGAGCCAGGGTTTCATCAAGATCAATACACTGGGAAAGTATAATGTGATTATTGGTGGATTAAACTGGAGACAGTAGTAATATCATGATGCATTTGAGATGTGGGACATCTCATCATGAGGAAGACAGAAGGAAAAAACCCAGGGTGGTAAAATTGCTTTTGAGACAGGAAGAATGCCTGCATTACTGGGATACATTGAGGATATTTTTCATAGATTATTAAGGCTACCATTTGGTAATTTTCATTATTTAGCCTGACCTGCAAACACCAGGTCGTAGAGTTTCATCTTACCATTCTCACTTTCAAAGACTATTTCTGTTTTTACATTAATTCACTGGAAGAAGCACAGATTTTCCTATTTCCACAAAACCATTTTGAAGTCTTCTTTTAGGAACTATTTTCTAGAAGCTATCCAAGACATTTTATATTTTAGAAGCACTCCAAGTATGACCTTTTTGTAAAACTCTATCCTGGAAGTAAAATAACAACAGTTATTAATTAAACATCTCTGAAAAATAACCAAACTATTTGAAGTTTTGGATATGGTTGAATTAGTAGATTTATCTCCAGAAAAGGGAAAAAAAACCCCATACGAAAACATTTTTCCATTTCATTTTGAATTGTGGTAAATAATTGGTAAAAGTTTCCAATCAATTTAACCATTTTTGAACTAGAAGCTGATATTTGACTTCAATTTACCACAGCCTGTGTGGGTGCCTGACATGGTCCTTGAAGCCAAATATTACTTCAGGTTTTCTTTACAAGCAGTATTTATTTTTTGTCTCACTGCTTCCTCTGACAGATATTTTAATAACTTCATGGTGTTCCATTACATGAAAGATATTATAATATTTGGAATCACCATTTTAATATAAATTGAAGGCTGTTATATTTTTCCAATCTGCCAAAAGTTTTTTGAAACATTCCCTTTTAAGGCCAGGCCATAATGTTTCCTTTAACCTTACCAGGCTTTTATCTGACATACTTTGAGAGTTGATGTCACCAGTGGACTTAATGGTGCCTAAGAGCAAAATATTTTATTTTAAATACATTTATTAGCAATAGTGGCTGACTTCAGCTCTTTGCCTCCTTCATTTTCACCTCTGTATCTCTTGACAGGTATTTTTGTGTTGGTGTTAAGCTCTAAAAACAACCTACATAATGAGTTCACAGGTTTTGTATTATTTGGAGCTATTCTGGAAGATTTTTTATCTTTCTAATTCTCTGAAGAAATTTCTCTGCCTTGTCTCAACCTCTTTTTGGCAAGCCACAGCATTTTTGACAGAAGCAGCTGACCCCACTGACCCTTGCAGGTCTGCTGGGGGCTTGGGGTAGAGGAGAAAAAGACAGCATTTCATAGATCATGATGAGCCAAATGGCTTCATCAGTGCCATAGTCATCTTCCATCATTTGCTTTTGGGAACACTGCTGTGGGGTGCAAAACCTGACATCTTGTATTGCAGCTCATCTCCATCACCGTCTGCTCCTCATCCTCCCCTGGGAGCAGCTCTGTGTCCCTGCTAACCTTGGGAAAGCCAACTCAGCACAAGTTGTCCACGTTCATTTCACTGAGAATCAGGCAACACCAAACATGGATAATCGCCCGTTTATGTTGACTCGTGTTTTCCCACCTTGTAAACACCCTCTGAATTTATATTCCCATCATTCCTGCTATAATGCTATTCCCTAAGCCATAAAAAGAATAATTCTAAGCTTCTTGACAGCTAATATTTCCGTTGAACGATATTAATGCATTGTAAGTCTGACCTCAATACTGATGCATCAGAGTCTGATCCTACTCAGTACTGAGCTCCCTCTGTGCCTTTTGATGTGCACTGATGGTGGTGGAAGGCGAAGGTGCTCAGCAATCTGTACAATTGTACTCCAAAACAGGAGTAAAGGCACAAAACAGAACTAAGATTCTCATTGTCACTCTAATGTAAAGGTGAGACACATGTTTGCAGGAGCTAAACTCTGCTGGGAAGGATTCCTGTAAGAAATGGCATCCCCTTGGGATAGATATCAGCAAGAAAATAAAAAGCTTTACATCTTCATGCTGCTGTGGGCAAAAATAGCAGTTGTGTCTGAGGTCTGTGTAGTGTGTAATTCTAACTAGACATCACTGGTTCACATGCACAGCACGTTTGTTTGAGCAAAGTTTAGCTTTGGGTTTCTTTCTCTGTCCAATTAATTTTTATGGTAATCATTGCATCTGGAAGAGCAATGCTTTCAATAACTTTGTGCTATTCATGCTATGTGAAAGCCATGAAGACACTTGGAACCACAGCCTGCTTAAAGAGCACCAGACATTTATTAAAACCCAACAGTCATGAGCTATAAGCACACATGTACCTCCACACAGGCTGCATCACATTCATTTCTTCCACATATGCAAGAGACATCATATACTTGAAACTGTAATGTACACAAAAATACATCACAGTGTGGATTCAACTCAGTGCCTCTTGGATCAGAAAGGTCAAAAAACCTTCAGTAATAAAACCAGAGAGCTCTCTTGACTGAGCTGATGTACAGAATTAGACCCTGATTCTTTCTTCATTCATTTCCATGTAAAGATGTTTCTAAGTGCTTCTTGTGTTGTTTACTGGTCTGCAGTCCATGATCCTGGAGAAACCAAACTGAAAACATCCCAGGATGATTTTCCCTTCCCTTTAAGTATCTTAACACAATCAGAGCTGTTTGAAGTAGCTTTTTTTTCCTGGTTACTCCAGCTCTGACTGACAAAATCCTTGAGATAATGAGAAGCTCAGCCAAATGAGATTTCCAGCTGTGTTGTACTCCAGAAGGCTGACTCTGCTCTGCACACTGCAAAGCTTAGCCACAAGGCTGGGGAGGTGGAGGTCAGCCTCCCCCATCAGCTGCTGGGTGCACCCCAAATTCTGCAGGTAGAAAGGCTGATAATGAAGGTTAAAACCTGCATTTTCTGCAATAAACTCCTGGGTTGTTTTCCTTGTCGTCTCGCATTTGAAGTAACACCCAAATTGGGTCCCTGGGCAATTATTAGAAGCTGAAAGCTGGAGCCCAAGATTGACATATTTGCGTACTTTGGAGGAATTAATGGATTAACTCCCAGTCAAAACCACTTTAGCATTCTCCCTTCATAGTCTGCAAAGTTAAATTACTCTGGGCAGTGAGATAGAGCCACCAGCTTGAAAAACCCTGAGAAACTCAGCTATAATTTTCTCAGGCCACCAATGTGCAGCGATAACACTTTTTGCTCCCGTAGCACTTCACAGTGGCAACTCTGAAAACCATGCAGGAGCTGCAAGGAGCTGAGCAACACAATGTGTGTGTCAGGAGCTGCCAGCAGCACAACCCACCAGTGTCTGCTGGGAGGAAAGGTTCAAAGGAGGGGAGGGCTGAGAGAAAAGATCCAACAGCTGGGAATGGCAGGCAGACAGCACTGGACTGGGAACACAGTGCTCATTTCTGACTGGGAGGGATGCTGGCTCTGGGAATGGATGTATCATGGTTGTATCATGGGCTTGCCAGCACTTGAGGCTGAAGTATTTTATTTTTACTTTTAACAGACATGGCTGCAGCTTCTCCTAGAGAAAAGAGCATGATCTCAGGATAGAGATGCTTGTTTCTCAGGTACACAGGGACTTAGATGAAGTCTTCACTGGCCATAATCTGACTTGGTGAGCAAGAAACACATTGGGGAAATACACTCTCCTCTTTCCCCATTAACCCCAAGCACAGCAATGCCTACTGCCTGCTGCTGCAAACAAGGGGCCACGGCTTGAGGTTCAAAACAGACCTTTCAGCCTTAAAGATCTGTGACTCCATGGTGGGAAGGAGAAGCAAAGGGAAAGGCTGGCTGAAACATCTGCTCTTGCACCTGTGACAGCTTCATGTGGCTTCACATCAACAGTGGCACTCAAGCACGGTGCCCTGGGCATTACCACATCCAGGTGACTAAAAGCATGTCAAAACAAGAAGGGAGTGAGCTGTAGTCTCTCTCATTTTGCCACAGATGCCCTCACACACAGAAATTAAGGTTCATACTTGCACCTATGGGTGTCTTAGGCCAGAAACTTATCATGAGCATCAGCAACCATTTGACTGGCAAATGCTTGCACACACGTGGTTTAGGTGGAAAAAATGATGCCCACTGTCAGAATGAATTGCCAAGCATCTGATTTATGCAAAATACTTCCTTTTAATGTCTCTCAAGCAGTTTGGAATATGTTTATGCCAATGCCTGCCCTTGGTCTGCTGAGTCTGGAGACTTCTGCTTGGACTTTTTCCCTTTTCCCTTGAATGCCCTGGATCACAGCAGTTGCATTTGTCTGCAGCACTATCTGCTGTCACTACTTACTCACTGGGACCTTCAGCAGGGATGTTCAGTTCACGTCATTATTATGGTAGGTAAAATCTTGTGTGCTGCAATGTCAACTGCTGTAAATCACTGTGAGTTAAGTGCTTGGTTAAACACGTCCAGGTCTCTGAGTTTTGCTCCCCTGGGCATTGTGCAAGACTTTGCTGTCCTGAAACAACACAGAGCAGTCAGGTATCTACTGTGTACCTTGAGCCATATGTGTCCTATGCTAGACAATGTGATCCTCAGACTCTCCCTCTCCCAGGGCCAGGAAGAGGTGTCTCATTATTCCTCACATTATAGGAGCGAGGATGTCAGTGCTGAATAGTCTTGTGCATCCTGGATATGAAAATTAGCCATTTTCTTTTTAACACTATGATAACTCCATTCTAATGCCTTATTTGCATGTGTGCTGAAGCATTTTTGCATCATTTTCCCAGCCAGAAAAAGTCGTATGTGCAATGCTGATACCCAGAACTCAGGTCTTGAAGGTTTTTTTTGTAAAAGAAGCATATAAGGGTATTTCTGTCCACACTATGCCATGGTAAAGCCAGCAGACACACACAGAGACTTTTGGGTTGGTAGTTATATTTGCAAATGCATCTCCTGGAAGGAAAGAGACAGAATGAGGAAGCTGAGGAGCAGGGAGAGGAGATATGGCTGAAAGTCTTCATTGGACACACTGTGGAGACACCATGTCCTGCACTTAACTGAAAAGCTCTTTTCAAGTTTTCCAGGCACCATGTTAGGAAATTAAGCTGTCAGATCTGCTTACAGGCAACATGCTAACCTATGAAACACATTTTCTCTGTTCACTGGCACAGTGTATTTTAGCAATTCTTCTTTCTGTTATTCCCTCAACATTACTGTCACTCCTAGAATAAAAGCCCTTTTCCCTGCATGAGCTGCAGAGATCTGAGTCTCAAGGTGCTCTTGGCTGATAGGCAGTGATAGAGTAGGTTTGAAAGATGCCAAGGACCTACATCAGAGTTTCATGCCAGATCTCAGCCTCAAGTTGAGCAGAAATATGTTAAACAAAGAACACTTGTGACATTCAGCCTAACTTCTGCTCACCTCCCTGGTGTTCCTGTCTCTCCATGGAGTACACAAGAGCCAGACTGTACTTCTCAGGTAGGTGTTTCAAATAGTAACAACAGCGATCAATCCAGAATACAGCTTTCTGATGCTCTTTGTGTGCTGAGCACAGAAATTCATCCAACTCTCTACACTTCAGGACATGGCTGTAGGCACAGAAGGGCAGAAACCACTGTCATGGACTCTGTCTCTCCCTTAGCTGCAGAGGAGCCAGCTCTATATTTGTATGTGGCAGAAAAAGGTCTAACTTTTGCCAGTGCACCAACCAAAATACATTTAGCTGTCTATTGTTCTGCAAATATGATTTTGTTTCGGCTCAATAACTTGCACTAGAACTCTATTTTATCATTCCAAAGAAATTAAAATTACTGTGCTGATGTCCCCCTTCTTACCAGCAAGTCAATTCAATGAGACATCCCAGGCTGTAATGAGCAAAGGGTTGGAAATGAAGAACATAAAAGACATTTTGGCTGAAAGGATTTTGATGCCAAAGGGAGTAACTCAAGGAGCAGACTGGATTGCAGGAAGATAAACTGAAGGATTTGTTATCAGATTACTCTTTCTGCAAGATCTAACAAATGCTTGTGAATGTGCTGAATATCTAAGAGCTTTGAAGAAGTTTAGCATGAATAATTCTGCAAGTCCCTCGCTTTTTGCTATTCTTCTTTTCAAAAGGGGAAAATAAGAACATCATTGCAGCAAATCAGTGATGTCAGCATTTTTAGAGTGTCTTCCACTGGTGTAAAATAGCTGAGTCTCCTCTGGGTGCAGTCAGATCTGTGATGGGAGAGAGGCAACTCAGAAACAACTGACCAGCTGAAGCTTGTTACCATAAACTGTTTTGAGAATAATTGGGTGAAAGTAATGAATTAGTGCAGAGAAGAACAGGCTATGGTGCCCTGGCCAAGGCCAGCATCCACCTGGCAGAATGGAGACCTCTCTGGGAGCTCTGGCACCAGGAGCAGTGTAGGAAGTGCTGGACAGCACTCAGATCTCGTCAGTGACCTCCTTGCCTTCCCCCCACACCAAGCTCAAGTAGAGATCCAGTTATGAGGAGATGCTTTCTCTGCTAATGGACAAAGCTGAGAAGAAGGCTCCATCTGCTTTGTTCTTTTGATATAAATGCTTATCCTTAGAAAAGATGTCAAAGCAATGGCACTGAGCACCACTGAGAATTTTGGACTCCTCTTATTCCTGATGTGACTTTTTAACTGGCCAAGTGTCACCAGCACCAGAAAACATGAACCCAAAGAGGGAGGGAGGGAGGGAGGGGGCCTGCTGAACCTTTTTGCTGCTGAGATATGATTCCTACCAGGAGAATGTTTCAAGACCTTACATGAGGAAAGTGCAGATCGGCTTATGACCTACCTGTAGACTTGGAAAAAACGTAATTTTCACACAAAACTTGTGGAGCATTATTACATTTGAAGGCTGTGAGCTTGGTTTTCTGGGTTTTCTTAGTAGGAAAATAATCTTGAAAGGAAATTATGTTTTTATTCAACACACTTCTGCCTTGTACTTCTTGGGCTCAAATGCCATAGCTGCTGAAGTGCAGATTTCAGAGAAGTGCATAATGAATTGGGGGGACTGGAGGCACAAGGCTACCCTTGCAATCTAGGCTTTTTTCTTATCTGTCATCCTTTGCAGAGCTCTCTCTGCCAGGAAGTATGTACAGTGTGTTGGTGATATGTGAGCAATTACTAAAAGGGGGAAAAAAATCTATACCAGAAATTCATTTTGGGGAGAAAACATTATATTTTAGCTACCCCTGACTCAGCCAGAGGATGACTTTGCTTACAACTCCTGCTGTCCATGCACATGACCCAAGGCTTTCTGCATTTCTGCATTTCTCTTCAAATATTCCCAGCATGTGAGTTGTTGACTGGGAGAAGGGTCAGTCCTTGGGGTTGCCTCACAAAGACCTTTGTTTCCACAGAGTGTGGTGTGCACTACAGTATCCTGCACTTGGAATAGCCCAGCCAAATCTGAGTGAGGAATTGGTTAAAATTCATGACGTTCTGCACCACGAGGACACCCTGTAGGATACCCTGGTTGTGCACTCAGTCATTGGTGTAATTATAATCATTACAAGGAACACACAGAGGGGTTATTAAATAGCTGTACTCTTTAAGTATGTACTAATTATATAAAGCACAGTACAAGGACAGCACAGAATGTCTCCTAATAAGAGTAGCCTACATCTCTGGCATCCATCTAAATTAAAAATCTTCTCAAAATAATAACCTTTAGTAACTATGTACTTCAGAGGCAGCTGCAAAAGAGTTAGAACTAACTCAATCAACTAAATTATGTGTAAATGGCTCCATTTTTATTAGCGGTCTCCAATGTATACAAATTCCAGCAGCAAAGCAGCCACAACAAATGGATTACTACATTATCTATTATCATCTCTTTCCTTTCTGTCAAAACATTTCTCTGACCCTAAAGACTAGCTTCTAAACTAAGAAAATCAAGCAAACAACAACAGCAGCAGCAGAAAACCAAAGAGGGGAAAAAGAAATATCTCTGCTTAAAATTCCATCTCTTGGTTGGTTTTGCTGAAGATAAAAGATGCACTCTGCACAGAGGTATTTGAAAGCGATGTGGAGGGGAAAGGAAAAGGCCATTTTTACCAGGCACTCTTTGGTAAAAGCACTCCAGACAATTATGATGCCTGTAAATGCAATCCACTCCAAACACTGCCTGGAAAAAAATACATGGGAAACAGAAATCCCCCATCAGCTTCTCATCTCTCTCTCTCTCAAATATAGGCTGTCATGCCCCCTAACTGGAAAAAAGGATCAGTAGGAAAGAAATTCAACAGCAAGGATGGGACTTTAGCTGCTTGGACACAACTGCCAAGGTTGAGGTCATCTATGGTTTGGCCAGGGATGGGGAACTGTAAGGCCCAAGGCCCAGGAGGTGACTCCATGAAGAGAATAAATGCATAATGGGTCTAAGAAATTTTTATTTGAGATGAGAGAAGAAAGATGTCTGCCAAACTCAGTAATGAAATTTAGCCTGATTTCAATAAGCAGTTTCCTGAATCAGAGGCTGATCCCATAGCATAATGTTGTGGAAGAGATTGCCTTCAGTAGATAAAGACTTTCAAGACGAGACAAACCACTCTGAAGCACTGAGAAGGGAGCAGTGCTCACCCACAGTAAAGGGGACAGCCTTTCTTTTCACAACTTATGCCTGAAAGGCCAAATTTAACTCCAGAAGACCCAAGTGTGTCTCCCACTGTGAAGGGGATGCATAGGCACAGCCATGGTTTTTGACATGTAGTTATTCCATGGTTCCAAGAGGAACTCATTTTGGATGTCCCAGGGAGGGTCTGTGATGTAGAAAAGCAGCCACAGCTCAGTTCCCTGGGCACACATGTGCTTGCAATGGCAGATGACATAATCATCCCTGAATAAATAAATGTCTTATGGCTCATTCTGCACCTAATGAGGGGATTTCAGGATCTCTGCCTGGAAGAACTTCTTTGCATACACTGAAGTACACTCATTGCTGTTCCCTCCACACCTGCCACTGCCAGCTGAGGTCAAGGGCCTGAAGTTGTAAGTGAAAGCAGCCTGGGAAAAGCCAGTGCAGGAAGTAAGCTCCAGTGCTTGGTAGACCTGATCTGTTGCATTTGCAAGTGCTTTGGTCTTGTTTATTTTCATAACACATCACTCCCTTGGAGCTGCCCATTACCCAACACAACAAAAATGTGCCAAGAGTAAAGCAAGGTGGAAGCTACTGTTTAGTTCAGTAAGACAGAAGGGACAGCAGAAGAAAGAGTACTGGTTTTGTTTCATAGAAAGGGTATGGAAGGATGAGGGATAAAGAAAACCAAACACACAGAAAATCTCCTATTGGTTACAGAGCCACTTTTGCTACGTATCAGTTGAGCATCTAGGACTATGTATCTTGCAGCTGTGCTTCAGAATCCCCGGAGCAGATCCACCCTGTGCTGAACATCATCAGATAAAATAATTGGGAAGTCCCAGGAGACCTCTCCTCCTTTTGAATGCTTCCTTTCTCTCCAGGAAAATGTGATGGGAAGACATCACTAGGAACGATGGAGAGTGGGTGTATCCAAGGACACCTCTGGACATGCTCCTGGGAGATGAGCATGGAAGATGTGACACCTCCTGACAGATGTGAAAACTGAGCTTGGCTCCCTCCTTTCTGAGGAGAGAACAATGTAAGACAAGAAGGAAGATTCTTTCACCTCTGTGGTATTTCTATTTAAATGATCCCTGGTTAATTTTTTGCAGTGTAGGTTGGAGACAATTACTCTCCAAATTACCCTCCAAATACGAAAAATTACAAAAATATGTCAAGTGTCAGGGTGTAAGCTCCCTGTCTTCCTCACTGTCTCTTGGCTAGCTGCAGGTGATCACATACTGGGGACCACCCAGCATCCCTAGTAGCTCTTATAATCCAGGATTTTTGATAACTTGGACCCAAACACCAAAAATATTAGGAACACATGGATGAAATGTGTGATGTGCAAATATTGCTCTGAAAGTATTGGTTTCATGCAGTTTCCCACTCCGTCTGCTCATAATTTCTGTTCTGATTTTTCCCAATCTCCCCACACACAGAGTAAAAGATTCTCAGTACTCAAAGCAGCAACACCTTCCCCTCAAAACAGATCTGAGTATTAGTCATAAAACCATTTATTCTGAAGGTTGACATATAAATAACCTTATATAGAGATGAGGGTATGAGATGAGGGTATATTCTCCCAAGTTGGGGGTAAATGACCAGGAGTGAATTAGCAAGACCCTGGAGAAGGGGCCTTTCGTGCTGATCTCCACCTGTAAAATAATAACTCTCCCTGTATGGTACATCATAGGGTTGTTGTGATGCTTAATTAAAGCATTTAGAAGGTCTTTCAGCAGCATCAGTCTATAAATGTTAAACGAGGCTGTTACTCTTCTTCTCCCATGGTTACCGTCAATTGTTTTATTGATCTAGTCCATTACAGACTCAGGAAAAGAATTGTTTATTGCACTAAGAACTTCGAGTAGAAATATTTCTTTTCTCCTCACTGTACTCAGAACTTCCTTCCACAGATGTTTTTAATCATCAAACATGTTGACTTAAGTCTACAAAAAAACAGCAGGAAAATACTGGATATCATTCCCCACTAACTAAAAGCCTTTTTTCTGATCTCTCCATAACAACTCACATGTTCAGTTTATTGGCATCTATTGGGACTTCCATATGAAAGAACTTCAACAGAAAAAATATCTCTGCTCTTCAATTATGACTGCATGAAAAACTAGTTGATATCAAATGGAGGCTTCCCACTGTTCCACAATGTTTTAAATCAGATTATTAATGTACTGCAAGCTGATGGTACGTAAAAATCTCAAATGATCTGAGAGTTTGCATGCAAAGAGACTGCAAAATTTGTTCTCAGCATTTAAATGCTTTTAGAACAATTGAATTGATGTCACTGCAGAGAAATGATTAATAGCAAAGATAATTTATCTACAAGCACTGTTAAATTTTCTTTCTCATTATATGAACATGTAGTCATGCTAAAAATCCAAAACATATTGTAGTAGCTCCATGCAAAAGCAGCATATTTAAGATGTCAAAGTATCCTGGCAGTCCAATTACTACTCATAAAATCCCGAAAAATCCTATGTAGTTACATTATATTTTTAATTAGTTCACAAGTTAGGCAAGAGTTGATAACATAACACTTAACATTTCAGAGAAAGCTCAGCAATAAACAGGTGCTTTGTTACTGCTCTCCCTTCTTTTTCAATTACAAGGAGAATAATGTTTTTACAAGGAATCAAACAAAGGTTAATTTGCAATTAGAATTTTATGATGGGAAGAGGCTCTATAGCAGAATTCTATGATTCACAAGTCCATCACTGAGACACAAAAAGGAAAGGGGGGTCAAAAAATACTCCACAGAGATGTTCAGATGCTTGTCCATTGGACAGCAGTTCCCAGCTCGAATTATGTTGTATTAATGAGGAGAGTGAAATGAAAATTTACCTACATAGAGATTAAATGGAAAAATGGATAGGAGTTTTCCATTCTTTGTAGAAGATATAGGGGGACTGCCAAAAATTGCAGCCAGAATAGGAAGAAAACTCCTGTCCTTGGCTCCTAGCTTGGTGTCTCATTATAAGGTAAACTCTGATTTTATGCTTTTTCCTGTCTGGTGCCACATGAATTGCTGCAGTCTGGGTGGGAGTTTGAATTCACAGGATGGCATTTAATCTGCAGAAATAGCCCATGGCCCCTTGCTGGGATGTACTGGAGGGAAGGAGGAGTGGATGAGAACCTGTATTCAGGTATCTGCTGGAGGCCAGATCTTGTCCACCCATACCTCTAATAGCCATACCATTCCCTGAGTGACACCCGAATTGCTCTGCACTTCTTTTTTTTTTGGTACTGAAACTATACTTTGGTTGTTTCAGTGAAATAACACTGCAACAATGACTAATGCACAGTCATTCCCAAAAATGAGATGTGTTTAGGGGAAAGAGGGAGATTCTTCTTAGAAAGGGAAAATCTAAAATAAAATATGGTATAGAAAAGCTCCAGGAACTATATGCAGTGGGGTTTTGTGATTCACAGGGCCCTTGGCTGACTTGATCCACCCTTCCCTGATCATCACAATGGGAGGACACCTTACTCACTGCCAGGACACTAACGAGAGGTGACCTCTAACCCTGCTTAGAAAGGAAAGTAATCCTTGGTCCTCCTGGCAGACAGGACACACATCCTTCTGCTGCTGAAGTCATGCCTGGAGATTGGCCTTATGGATAATTTTAATGTGCAGGATCCTGCCATGGCTAATGAATGAAAAGCCCTTTTCTTTTTTCTAGGAACAGCAATCTGTGAGTGAAATGGCAGGGCAGGTGTATTTGAGACTTCAGGCATGTCCCCATTCTGCCACCCAGGGCTGGAACAAGGATTGCAACTCTAATTAGCCAACAATTTCCTTATCCTAAAATAATAACTGAATTGATCTGCAAGACTTCCTTGCTATTCAGCTACTTTTTTTGAACAGAGATTTATTATAAATGCAAGGCATACATTTACTTTCAGTGCAGCACAGGCATATTTGAACACAGATTTTATGTTTTTTCCTAATTTGCTCTTGAAATAGATGAACAAGAATGATTTGCAGATTTTGGCAAGGCCAGTGCCAGGTATGGCCACACAGTGGCAAGCTATGCAATTATGAAGGATGAGGATATACAATCTCAGCAATGAGAAAGTTCTGCCATGAAAAAGGAGTGTGCAAGTCCACCAGATACCTTGGCTCAATTGTTTATGAATATTTCTACTTACCCTAAGTCATTGATATTCACCATAAATCAGGAAAAAATAGTATATGAAAAATAAAAATTCAAGTTTGTATAGGTTATCTGACTTTTAAGCCTGCAATAATCCTTTGGGTTTTACTCTTAAGCTGCTTGTAGCAATCACAAAGCTAAACTGTGCTTTAAAATGAAATCTGGCAGCCAACTTCCAGTAAAACTAGACTTCAAGAGCTAAGGATCTAAAAGCCATTCCAATAACATCAGATTAATTCTAAAACTATTCTAAAATTGTTGGAGTTGACACCTGCAGTCTGATAAACTGGCACTTTCTAAGTCCTAAGCAGAAGGTAGGGAGAAAAAAATAATCTGCACCCAGCTTGGAGCTTACATCCATTTGCATCTTCCTTGCACCCTTGTTCACCTGGAGAAGGAAACAGGAGGCTTTGGGGTGACCTAATTGTGGCCTTCCAGTAGCTGAAGGGAGCCTACAAGAAAGATGGAGAGAGGCTTTTTACAAGAGCCTGGAGTGACAGGACAAGGGGGAATGGATTCAATCTGCAAGAAAGTAAGTTTAGATTGGATAGTAGAAAGAAGTTCTTTATTGTGAGGATGGTGAGGCACTGGAACAGGTATCCAGAGAAGCTGTGGTCACTCCATCCCTGTCATTGTACAAGACCAGTTTGGATGGAGCTCTGAGCAACCTGGTCTGGTGAGAGGTGTCCCTGCCCATGGCAGGTGGGCTGGAATGAGATGATTTTTAATGCCCCTTCCAACCCAAGACATTCTATATTCTACGAAGAATAGCCCAACAAAGTAGGATGCTTTACTGTCCATGCATGCTTATCATTCTCCCTCCTGAATCCCAGCCCTGGGTTTTTCCTAGACATTTCAAGAAAGCAGGAAAATTACTTTTGCTTGGATGTGTACTTCAGGAGCTGAGTAGGAATGATCAGCCTCAAGGCACGGAAAACTACGTGGTACCTTGTCTGTGACTTGGCCTGTTGGAAACTTGAATGCACCTCCTGAGGTAACACACCATGTGGGAGCAGGGTTCAGCTAAGACACCATCCAGCACTGCCAAGAAATGCACACCTTCCCAGAAGATGTCTCAGAAGAGGAACCATGATGTTCTCAGATGAAGTGGAGCAACTTCTCAGCTGCTCCAAGTCAAAGTCATTTTCAGACACACCCTTGCTATTTAGCTCATGCTTTCACTTGGTGGGTTTCAAACTTCATGAAAAAAGATGGAGAAGTAGCCCTGGAGGAGCCCAAAGGGAATCATGGAGTGGCCCAAATGCCAGGCTCTCCTCAGCAGGAGGCAGGATCATCCCTAGCTGTGATCGATGGCCCTGGTGCTGGGGCCAGGCAGGGTGTGCTCCAGAGGGGTCATCACCACACAACACCTTAAATCAACCTGTCTTCCCTCACATTTAAAACTTCCCTTGATTAATGGTGCTGAAAACCTGATAAATGAGAATCAGCTAAGTTGTGCATACAGATATCTGAGCAGATTAAATAATTAATCATCCTGTAATTAATAAAGACAGATACTGGCTTTTTCTGAACTTTCCCTCCTCCTCTTCACATGCAGACTTTCAAAAGGTTTTTGACAAAAATAACTACAGACACCAGCCACTAATCCTGCTTTCTGGGGGAGGGGGCCCTGCTGCTTTATTAATGTGGCAAAATCTGTGCATACATTTGAGCAGTAATGAGATCTCCAGGGCAAAGTATGACATCTGCTCCAGAACTTCTAAAATACAGGTTAATTTACACCAACCAAACCTCTTTGAAGCCTGGAGGTTTGATTTTCACTTGTAGACTTAATGTAGTAGCATCTGACAAGTATCCAGCCCTCAAAGGCCTTGCCATTACTTAGCTGCTGGAAAATGAGCCTATCAAAGCACTTTATAAATAATACAACCAAATAATCTATTGGCAGAGGAGCAGCTGAGTCCCTGGGCATCATTGTTCTAGTGGTCACTTGCCCCAGAGGTGGCCACACCTGCAGGGATGGACCACATGCCCACAACATCACCATTATTTCCACTGTGAAAATCGAGAAACAGAAGCCCCTGAAGATAAAATAAGAAAAGACAAATGGATCTAATAGAAAAGATAAAATTGAAGTCAGAATTTGTTTTTTCAGAGGAGACCAAGCTAATTATTTCCCTTATTTTTCTGGTGAAACATTGCATTTCTTGTTTCTTCTGTTGTTTGTGGGGTTTTGTTTTATCCGGGATTTTTTTTTTTTTTGGGTGGTGGTGGGTTTTTGTTTGTTTTGTTTTGGATTTTTAAAGAAAGAGGAAAATAATGGATTAATATCCGTTAATTACAACGAAATTATAAAAGTAGTTAAATTTTTTTTTATACATCTAGAAGTCAGGGACTATTTGTAGTGGGTGATAGCTGAACTGAGGTATTTGTTCAAGAGCTGTACAGAAATTCTTCCAAATGATGGTCCCTTTGCACCTTGTCAGACCTTACCCATTTGGAACCCTGCAATTCAGATCTATAAAGAACTAGAAAGGATCCTTAGGAAAAACACAGTGGAGGCCAAAGGTTATTCTAGAAGCTTTCTAACACGAGTTCAGACTCCAGTGCCCAACAGGACCTTTCACTTTTGTTAAACCAATTTATCTAAAGTAGTTTATCCTTGGCAGGGTTAAGCGAGAACTCAATTACAACTTATTAGCATTTGCATGAGGAGATTTTGTAGAGGATTCAGTTCTTCAGGCTGAAGTAAAGTTCATAATGAGCTCTCAGGGACAACAGCTGAGGCTGAGCAAATTCAGACTGAAAATAAGGATATTGTGGCTAGTACAGGTCTTTCCCATGGGAACATTTTGCTATATTTCATAAACAAAGATAAAGTTTGGATGTTTTGCAAACAACGTCTCCGGATTAGGTCAGTTCGGGCTTGGCCAGTTGGGCCTAGGGGGAGGTCTTGGGCTGACCAATCTGGGGGACCTCTGTAAACTCTATATATATGGAAATCAAAACAATAAAGAGCTCTTCTCTCTTTCCTTGTCTGAGAACCTGGCTCATTCCTCAGCTAGCGGCTCAACAGCGACAGGATATCACCTTTTTTCTTGTTTCCTTTCGTTAGTTATTTTTGATGTCACTAAGAAGAATGTTTACTAATATCTACAACAACCTACTAGGGGAATACAGTGGCATATTGACCAGCTGCAGATTTTCAAGCACCTCTTTCAAAAAATATATGCCACTTTCTTTTCAAAAGTTATGGACCTGATACAGAAATTACTGGATAATTTTCTGATGCAGAAGGCTACTAATCTTTTCTGGCCCTTAACATCCATGAACTCACAAATTTGAATGAGGTAAAGCAATTGAAAAACAAAGGCGACTAGGACAGAGAATGAGTCAGGTGCAGATGTGTCTTAGACAAATCAATTTATTTTCCCTTGTCTGAAAGGCCCTTCCAACAAATTATTTAATGAGATTATCCTAAATCTTTTTCACAGAAGTCAGCCTCAAATCTGATTTCAGAGATTACCTGCTGCAATAATCCAGACATAATTCCTAAAATGCACTCGGGAATGCTGGGTCCAGTATAAGACACATCCAGGCTACAGAGGAGCTGGAAATACCCCAAGAGGCTCTCCTCCCTGGGAGACTCTGGGGAAAGGTACTGTCTGTTTTGCACATTTGCCAAAAACAAATCAAAATATATTAAAAAAAAAAAAAAAAGAAGAGAGCAAAATTAATGGAGCTTTATGGACACTATCAGGAATGCAGCAGGAAGTAATCAAGTACGAGATCACGTTGCTTGTGTGACTGTTGCCATGACATTCAAAAAGCACTTAGTGTTATCATAGACTATGAATATTCTGTTGGCTGATTGATAGTCTGTGGCTTTTTTTCCTTGTAAGCAAATGCAATGACAATATTAAGTAATTACTGATAATGTCACCCAGCTGCTTTCCTGCTGCCTGGGTGACAGGAATTCTGAACTGCAGAATAAACAAATTTATTAAAGGATGGAGCATTGCCCTCTGCTTGCTGGCGTTGTGTTTGACCAGGCACAGCACAGCAGAAGGTTTCATTTACAGCAAATGAAAGAAACACATCCTCAGTAAACTTTACTAGGGGAAGTACCATGGGGCTTATTTAGCTCTGATTAGATCAATGAGACTCTCTAAACACAGCAATTAAAAATACAATTGGTAGCAATGTAGCCTGCTTTAAGCATCTGCATGCCTGAGAAGTTTATACAGGAATAAACCTGTTAAAGTACATTTCCTGATTACTAAATAATCAATATGCAAGGTACTTGGTAGATTCACATGGAGCAATGGGGAGGGCCAGATTTTCCACAACTAGGTGTCTCACCAGCCTGCTGCCAAGAGCCACTGCATTGGGCTTAATTTATGGGTTATTTACCAAATTGTGTCCATCTTTTCCCTTTATTATCCAGCAAGGACTGTATGTCCCAGCATGCAATATCTGACCACGAGCCAAGCAGAATTTTGGGCTTGGATCAAAGGCTAAATGTTGGCTTCTGCTGTTGCTGGGTGTGATGGAGTCACTGGAAGCATAATGGGAAGGTCTGCAGCAAAGCTTGGTGTGGGATTTGGGATTGTAGCCTTTGGCTACAAGCTTTATCTGGATCTGAAGGCCAGTGCTAAAATATCAGCACCTCGTGAAACCACTTACAACACTGAGGACTTGGAAGATAACTCTGCTATTTCATACTTGAAACAGAGGGAGTTTTAGCTGCACTTCTCTGCCAAAGTTTTATTCCTTGTCCCGGAAAAGAGAAACACAGGTCACACTTCAGAGATGCAGAGAGGCCATCTACTCCCACCACCTGGGCTGCTCCCTCCTTGCACTCATGAGGCTCTCAAGGTGTAAGGAGATCTGGTCCAAAGTGTTCAGTGTTTCTGTCAGTTTTATGGCTTGCAGTGGAGGTTAAAGGCTGGCTTCTCGCTTGCTGTGAATCTTATTGTTACATCTGAAGTCAAAGCTAATATCTTTACACAAGATAAAGGTTCAACCCTAAATTCATAGGGGTTATAGTCACTCTAAACACTATAAAATGTAACAGAGATGAAATATCCTGTTCATGGGCTTTTAAAGTGTTTTATGTCAGGGCTTTTATTTTATTTTTCATTAATTTTTATACGAGGGTTAAAGTAAACCTGTAGCTATAATAGCATTTTCTGTTAAATTTTACAACACTTTGCCAATAAAAATTGGCATGTTGGTATCTGCAGAGAGAAAAATATTGGAGGTTAACAAATTAGAAAAAATGTGAGAGGTTTCATAACAAAAAAAGGCAGTAACTTACCAGCTGGGTAAATCTCCATGACACGTAAAACATAATTTTGAAAACAGTGTTTGAATCCCAAACTGCACACGAAGCAACAGCAAAATGATATATTGCAAAAAAAAATTAAAAAAATAATATATATATTTAAAGGCAAATCTCCTCTGAGAGATGAGTTCAGGATGTAGATGAATAGAGATTCAGGATGTAGGACACATGGAGATTGTGTCCACATTTGCACACCACCTTCTAATAAAGTGTTGGACAATTTCTGGAATAGGACAATGGGAATGATTATGGGTTAAAAACATGACCAGTGAACAAAGGTTAAATGATGTGGTTTTCTGTGGTCCAGAAAAGGGAAGACTGAGGGGCTGTGAAACAGATTGTCATGGAAAGGTAAGAAAGGGCAGGGATTAAGAGAAGGACAATCTGGTTTACACTGCAGTGAGAAATGAAGTGGACTTTAGGAAAACCTCTTTTAAGTGTAAGACTAGTTGAGCACTGGGAGAAGAACTGGTTACCTGGGAGTCAGATCTCCTGTTTGAAATATTGAAAACAGTTTGGACAGAGTCCTGCTGCAAGCAGTGCAAATGTGCCTGCTTTGTGTCCAAGCCTGAGAGCCTTCCAGGCCTTTTGTATAAACTTTGCTATATACTGACAGAGTTTGGCATATGCTGCTTCCTGAGCAGTTTACAAACAGACAGAGCTTCAGAATATTCTTTTGAAAGGTGTGTAGGTGGGCAGGTATTACAACTTCAGTGTAGAAAACTGGGGGAGAGACAAACATAGATTTAAGTAACTTCCCTAAGGCCAAGGAAGCAACAAGCATGTCAGACAAGGTTCAACCACAAGCGTTTCTGCATCCAGCAATCCTCAGAAGCTCACACCCACCCTTTCCATCTCAGAGCATCTACCTTTCGGGGCTCACTTTTCATCTGGCTCTATTTTCATGCAGCTGCCTGGCAGCTTCCTTGTTTTTTCCTCCTGAGCACTTTGCTAGTCACCACATCAATAATTGCACAGCTTGAGTTTGTAGCTGCCTTATGACAGGTGAATACAGCTCCTAACCAGCCTCCAAACCCTTCTACCAAAGCTCTGCTGAGCATAAAGCATAGGAGTGACCCAAGGTTTTGTCCCATGGGCATAAAGCTGCCACCAGTGACACATCCAAGCCTCCAGTAATAAGAGCTGGATTGGACTGGAAGAGAGTTTGCTTTTTTGCAGCACCATGGCTAGAGAGCATATATCAGTGCTCATTGCTTGCCCAACCTGTTCCCTTAAACAAATAATGAGAAAAAACCTTTTTTCCAGCTCAGAATACCAGTTTCAGAGGGAAATAAGCAATATTTAGGATTTGATCAGCTTTCACACGGCGTTGGGATAAGGTAAGGGCTGGTGCTCTGGGAGTTCTTGATGAAGGAGGTTGCTTGCTCTGAGGACACCACAAACTCATTTAAAGATGAGAGCTCTGCCTGCCAAAGCAACAAACACAACAGTGGCATCACTTCAGATTGACAGCCATTGCTTTTTTCCTTTATTCCCTTCACTGTTTTTCAATTCACTTAGAAGGCATCCACGGCCTTGAGGGACTGGGAACAATCACATTAAGAATAGTACAGATGTAATTCAATACCTCTCACTTTTTCCTCACTGAGACTTGCTTATTCACCAAAACATCCTTCCACTTTCTTCTGCCTTTCTACAGAAGGTATGGAATACACTCACACTGCACTGGGTATTAATTAATCTCTATAATCAACTGGCTGGAGGACTGCCTTATTACCACGGGTTCTTTTAGAGTCAAGCCAGAAAATCCTTATGTCCTGTGCTGGAGGATTGATACCAAAGCATGGCTGACTCCTCTGTGGAATTACCTCCTGTATTTGCAATAGGAGCAGTGCAGGCCTTCCCAGCCCTGCACAGCCCAGCACTCACAGCTAATTTGTACATATGCTGCCATTGGATGGGTGCCACACAATTAAGAGGACACCCTCGAGGCATCAACATTCCTCGTCTCGCAGTGAGGGCGGTGGGAGAAGGCAGCAGAAGTTTATGGGGTGTGATCCATGGGAGTGTGTTATTTCAACAGCATTTGTACAAATTTGTGAGGACGACTCAGAGCTGGGCAGGGAGCCAACACAAAGAGGTTTCTGAGGCCGCAGTGGAAAACTCTGAAAGTCCCTGTTTGCTGGAAGAAGATGATGATGAGGCACCATGGGGAGCTGATGCTGCTGGATTGGAAAATGCTGATTTCACTTCTGAGCTGTTCTCTCTGGGACCTAGAGACCTGGGGTTATTCACACTCTTCAGGAGGTTTGTAATCCCTAATCCCAGCAAAAGGCCCATTAGGTAGACCCATGTGAAGCCCTGACAACAAAAACAGTATCAAGGTCTTCATCCCTCCTGAGGAGTAACCGAGACACTGAACAGCAAAGACTCCAGTGTTCTTCAGGGCCTCAGTACCAAACCAAAGCACCTGCAAGCTCCAAAGGACCAGAGCCAAGATCTTGCCATGACAAATCCTTTCCACCAGAGAATTTATGGGGTGCAGGGATCCTGTGGGTGAGATTTTTTTTGCTATCACAGAGCCCCTGGCCCTGGGGAATCCATCAGCTGAGTGCTCTGGGGTACTACTGCAGCCTTGGCTTAGACTGGGAGAAAGTCTGAGGCTGACATGCTTTGACCAAGACATCTTGGAAGCAAGCAAAAGGTTTGACAGGAAAAATTTAGGCCAAATTTCCACCCTGTGTTGCTCTTAGAGACTCAGTGAGTGCCATTACTGTCTGGCAGAAGGATGTTGGCTTCATGGTCCATCCCAAGCTGTGTCCAGACAGTCCATCTCTAGGACCACCTGGGAATGGTAAAAGTCTTTGCCTTTGCAAGTCTGGCATGGTTAGCACTGTGTCTATCCTATTTATCCACATATTTTAGGGAAAAAAGCACTTGGTGCCACTCACTTCTCCCTGCCTCACTCATACATTTGAAAAGCCACAAAATATATAGAATAAATGAATTAACAATACTGCACTTTCGGCCGCACTGATTTTGGGAGAATTACATTCTCTCCCACCATTAGTGCATTTATCCCCCAGTGCTAAATGTGTACACTGAGGCTTCAGCACTGCTGGCTAATTTAGGAGTGTTGCCATCACCATAAGAGGAAGAAAATCGATTCAAATCAAAATCCCACAAACAAACTATGACCTCATTCAAATCAGAAAAAACCCCAATCCCAACCTCTGACAGCTGGGGTAGGATGTCAGAGAAGCCGAGAAGCCACGCAAGATGCACAGCATTGATTACTGTGTAATAATGATTTCCCTTCAGCCCGCAGATCCCACCGCATCCTTCATTCTGCATTCCAGAGCTCATCCTGAGCATCGTCAGGGCTGGGAAGTAACACACACCAGACATCACTGGGGGTTGCAGGTTAAGTATTGCACTTGGGTTTTATGGAGCAGAAGAGTAGATAAATTCTGTCAAATTAATGTAAACGCTCAGCAATAGTTTTTGCTTCTGAGAATCTTTAGCTTTTTTAGGTTTTGGTAAATATTTCTGCATTTTTATTTTGTGAATCAGCATCAATCTCTCCTCGGTTCTGAGATTCAATTTGGCTTGATTTTGGTTTTGTTTGTTGAATTTGCTGGAAATTAAAGTTTTAAATAATTCCTAATTCTTGGTCCTTCTTCTGCAATGTCTGGAGCATCACATGGACGAAGGAGTGGCCACATTCCTGGCTGAAAACAAACTGGCACAGTTCCTTCAAGGGTGGGGGTATAACACAAGTTTGCATCACTGACTCTGCCCTGCATTTCATTGCCTTTGGGTTTGGTCTTTTCTCCACTGACACTAATTCTTTAACAACATGCGTAATAGGCAATGTAGCTTTACTTCATCTCCCTGTTTGTACTGTGGGTGATATCTCCCAGGGAAGATTAATGACTTAAGCTGATTTAATGGTGCATGTGCTTTCCATAGGGAAAAAAAAGATAAAGAAAAGAAAAAAAGGAAAAGAAAAGAAAAAGAAACCCTTTCTCTTTTTCTCCCCAGACTGAAAAGTGTTATCTTCTCTTGAGTTTTTGGGGTTTTTTGCTCCATTGATATTTGTTGTTTTGCAGCCTTTGACGGCCTCCCAAACAACTTTACCATCTTTCTGTGTATCTGTGATGTTCCCATATTAATGTGAGCCATTCCCACCAATAAACCTGGGACTGAGCTGTGTGTATGAGAAACTACAGTTTATCTCTGCTGAGTTCCACGAGTTTTGCCAAGAGAGACATTGACCCTATGCTATGTAATCCCATTTACCTGCTTGTTCTGCCACCTTTCCCTTTTCTTCTTGCTCTATCCAGGAGAAAATCCAGCTCACTTGGCAAAAGAGGTTTGTTATGTCTGTGGGAGAGGTTTGGAACATTTGGCTGATGTTTCCCCTTGCACTTGCTGAGGTACCAGAGCACTGTTATCACCCATTTAAAAGGATGTTCAAAAAAACCTCAAGGACAGACATATGTGACAAAACTGTGGTCTAAGCCAAAAATAGGAAAAAAAAAGAACCTGTAAAGAGCTGGTTGGAGGTTAAAGAAATGGCAAAAAAGATTTTTGTTTAATGTTTGCTTCTCAATCTACCTGACAGTCTGCTTTAATAACAATATGGTGTTTACTAACTAGAAAATTTACACTCAACAAGAATGCAAAGATCATCAGTAAATGCACAAGAGTGATTTAAAAGAGGGTAACTACTGGCATATGCAGACACATATTTCTAAAAATGAGTTGCAATGCATCATAAAAGTCACACCCATTTTATAAAGCTTTCTTTACTGCCCTCTCAAATTGGGGAAAATAATCAGATTCAGCTTTCATGTGGACAAAGACATTTATTCCAGGCAAAGATGGCATATAGAGAGATGCAAATGGGAGGACAGGAATTCCCTCCCCACCCTCAACACATGGTTTTCCAGAGTGCTGTGTTTTCGTTAGTGCATTCAGAAGCTGCCTGGCATTTCCATACAGTTCAGCCCTGCTCACACTTACTCCCACGGCTGTCTGTTTGTCAGCCTGGGTTACTCTGGAAAGGTGCAAGGAGAAATAATTAACTGCAGTCAATTTATATGGAATTCTTAGAGGGAATGAATAACATTAGCTTAAGTAAAAAATAGCCAGGTGACAGCAGTCATATGCTTGCTGATATTACACACTACACTGGGTGGATATCAGGGTGAAAAGTTACAAAATGCCAGGCATGAGTGGATGTTTCATGAAGCAGTTTTTAATTGCATGATCATATGCTCCCTTCACCCTAACCTCTGCACCCATATTTTCCTTCTTCCCTGTGTGGGGTGGAGCTGCCTTAAGGATGAATCAGGGAAGGTGTCTGCTTTCTAAAGGGCTCCCTGGTATTTGTGGCAGACAGAAGGTGCACGAGGAAGGAGGCTGGGAGTGCTGCAGAAGATGAAGAAGTCTTTGGGTGAAGATGTTTGGTGATGAGTGACTCATATATCCCAAACTTTTACTAATGATCTCTGACATCTAAGATTTATTTTTGGGTTTCTGAGAGACACTCTTGACTTGAAGAAAGCCTGTGCTCTACCAGGAGAAAATGGTGAGGGGCGTAATGAACACAGAAAGTACTGTATGATGTTGAGGATACCAGAAAGTCAGAAATGGCCCAAAACTGAAAGAGACCTTTAATGATTCCTTCATTGCACAATTCTACATCAATTAAACAGAGACAAACCAGGGTCTGATTACAGGTTTTGATGAACTTTGATACTGTTGTAATTAATGTTTCAGAAAAAACACACAAGAAAATTAATAATTCTGTTTTCAGGGCAGTATTCAGTAAATAAGACCTAGGGTTATTCAGCAGGAAATGAGGAGAATACAAAATAAGGATAGGTGTTCATTATCTGAGCACTGTCCATCTTATGCAGAAGACAAGAAGAAATCTGTGGAAAAAGCATTTGTGAGACTGCATGGTTAGATGGGACAGGGTTGCAGGGATGTCCCTTGCTCCAGTATTTCCCAACTTTGCACCTTGATGGTGTTCCCTCTTTAAAAAGCAGTTTTACCTGTGTGCTTTTTACCACCCACATCCAGCTGGAACATGGGGTCTGGGCTGAAGGGGATTTCCATGCAAGTTCTCCACCTCATCTCTGCCCCTCTACCCCTGACTTGCTCTCTCCAGGATTTATCTGTTTAGTCCTGGTTGTCTCTTTGCAAACTCCTGTCTCCAGTCCTGATGCTCTGTCCACATCCTCCCCTCCTCCTAGACTGTTTATTCCAGCTCGGATTCCATTTCCCTTCCACTTGTATTTTCCACACTGCTGCGGGTGTCAGCAGGGATCCTGGGGACGCAACAGAGCCTTCCTGCCCCACTCTTTGGGAATCACCAGTCCAAGGACAGATCCTGGTAAAACTCAGATGAGCTGTTCCAGCCTAGATGTTTCTCAGCTATCTCTACCAGGGAGCCATCAGTACCAGCAGAAGTGCCACCACCAGGGGTGTGAGCACTGAACATTGGTGCCATGGAGAGGTATCCATGTTTTGAAGACACATTTAATCTTTCATCTCACCTGATCTCTCTCTAAAGATCACAATACACTAGGGGATGGGTTGTGCCAGCCATAATGAGGCTAAATATTGCCTTATTTGTGCTATGTAATTCTTGGGCCTCATCATGGAATATTTGCTGAAAAGATTAGTCTTATAAGTAATTAGTCTTTCTGGAAAAGAATATCAGTAGCACCAGATAATACTCTAACTCTCTCTAACCAAAAGAATTTAATCTCTTCTAAATGAAATCCATTTTTCCTAAAGAAAAATTACTTCCACAGTATTATTCAGAACCTGGCAATGGAGAGATTCAACTTTAGATGAAGTAGTAATGATTTCACCTAACTTTGTATTTCAACTCCTAAGCTACTAGAATTAATTGAGCATGTAATTAAGGAAGGGTTCTCTTACCAATATGATCATGCCTATAATTAAAATCTCACACAAATGTGTATGTGGAAGAATAGGGCAGGGCAGAGCAGGGAAAAGACCAAAGTGTCTGACAGGTTTACATCAAAGGACCTGAGCTCCTGCAGCTCTGAGCCAGAGGGAGGGGAGGAAGGGGAGACAGGACTGGCTGATAACTGACTTGATATATTGGTTTTGACCTCCTGTCTTCAAAGCCCCGAGTGGTTTGAGTGCTGTCTACCCAGGAGAGGGCTTCTACCTTTCATGTTCCTTCAGCAGAGCCAAGCTTTGCAAGCATTTGAGCTACCAAGAGCAGAAGAGTGATGATATCTGCCTGTTTTCAGAGGGACTGGGATGGGTTTGGCTGCTGCTTTGGGCTGTGCCTCATCAGTGCTGTGGCTCAGGGGACTCCATGTCATGTCATGAGAGTCACCATTTTCCTCTGGTGTTTGTGATATGGGAGAGCCTTGAACAAGATTTTGTTAAAAAAAAAAAAAAAGTGGGGCATTTTTATTGCTGACATTTTTTCTGCATTTACTACTAAATCAGCCTTAAATAGCATTTCAGTCTGTCATGCTTAACCCAAATTAATGGCTCTGCCTCAGGACATCTGAATTTGGGGAGATTTTCCTGTTCTGAACATGGGGAGAGGTTGGGTGCTGGGAAGCTGAACCACAGCACCTCCACAACAGCAACTCCTGCACAAAAGGAACAAGGGCTTTTCCTAAGGAAAATCCCAAACAAATCACCAAAATGGGGACTTGGAGCTTGAAGAGAAGACAGGATTGACTCCCTTAGCTGGTCTGCCATGTGTTGTGATACCCTGTAACTGTATAAGGGAGGGGGAAATCCCTTCCTCATAGGATAACCAAGCCAAGGACCAAGACACTGAGGAAAAACAGGCGTGGATGGATGTTACATGAAAGAAGCCACCCTGAGCAGGGAAACTGCTCTCATTTGTTTGATATCTGCTGTGGTCAGGGAAACAGGACTTTGTGTGTTTACTGACATTGTAATATGTTTATAAATTACATCAAAAAGACACCTGCATCTGTCGTCGGGTCTCCTCTGAACTTGAACAACCTGAAGGGTCTGGGATTTGTGTCTTGCTGGTTGAATCCCAAATGGGGTCAGAGTTTTGATCTCATAGATTCGGTGGGGTTTATATTGCAATGTAGATAAAATAGGAATACAGGAAAAGTTAAGGTGTATTATGTGTGTGTTCTCAGGAAGAAAACCCACATGACCAGCTGCACACATATTTTACATTTATTTAAATCCAGTAAAATACTGTAAGAAATAGCTGACCATTACTGAAGTCTGTGCTGAGATGTTTAGAGCTATACTGGTATGCACTGGTATACCAATATAGCTCTAAATGGATCAGACTTTTTTTTACATGAAATATGCACTGTGCAAGTGCTTTATTGCATTCCATATAGTCCCAAACATTGAACACACACAGTCCCTACCAACAACTGCTTTCAGAATGACCTATTATATCAGGCAGACATGCAGGAGAGCTGTTTTTCTCCATAGATAACTACCAGGCTGGCATTTTGGGGCAACCAGCATTTTTTGCTTCATAATCATCTCACTCATAACTTTCTCATTTTTTCAGCTTTCCCATAACTGCAGCAGTTAAGACTTTGTGACCTTCCGCAGGGAATGCAACCTGTGATTCACAGCTAAAGAGTGGGTGTCTGAGTTCTGCTTTTGAAAAGGGTGGCCAATTGCCTCACCAACAGCTGCCATTAAGTAAAATACTTAATGAAATGACTGGGCAGATGAGCACTCACCAGTGTGTTTTCTCTGCACTTCCTAAAAATGCCTGTGACCCACACACTGAGCTAGCAAGCTTTATGCTCTTAGTGCCATCCTCATCACTTTTCTTCCCTCCAGCCCATGCTTTGCCATACCACATTTTAAACATTAATTATTGTTATGTTGTTATTGCAGTGATTGATATTATTAATTTCATTTTTGTACCTCTGTTGTCTTCACATAGCCCACCAGTGTGATTTTCTATGAGGTCCTTGGGCACTGTCAGGCAACCTCAGCCACATGAAGGTTTGGAGAATGTAAGACCTTCCTGGGCACCTCTGCTACAGCCTGGGTTTGCACAGGCTGGGAAAGATATGGAAAATTGAGGCCAGGGTGCAGGATGGCTTGAGCTGGGACATGGTGTCTGGGCAGTGGGAGGTGAGCAGGGTATGGGGGAGCAGCTCCTATTTCCATCCCCTCAAAAGGACCCAGTGGTATTTGACACACAATTTGAGAGCTTTGGTCACCAAGGCATGCTGTGATCATTCCAGGCTCCAAAACAACACTGTGCCAAGCCTAATTGCACCTCGCAGTGATGTGGTCCTGATGCTCAGCTGGTGATACCAGAGGGGGAATCAAACTGTGTGTGAAAGGTAAAGTAATCCCAGCACTGTGATTATCCTGGTTCATCTCAGGGGCTGTCTGACAGTCATGGGAGAGCTCAGCAAGAGCTGAACCCACTCAGCCTGGTGTGCAGCCAAGGGTAGATCCTAGGATAGTGTAGCCTGGACTCAGATGTGCTCCTGAGGATGAGGAGAAGGCACAGCACCCCCCCAGGATTTGGATCATGGATGGAATACCAGAACCTGAACTGCAATCCTTCCTTCATAGAAACAGAGGCAAAATGTCCCCATTTCCTCCCAGCCTTCAGGAGGGAGCATTTGGGGACAGGCATTGTGTTCTCATGATTCAGCACTAAGCATACAAGTCCCTGTGCTGGATTTTGATCTCCCAGTGCCCTGCAATGCAATTCCCTTTAACAGTGCAGTGTCCTGCCCAGGATACACTAAGTTTCCTTTCCCTTACAGTAAATAACAAACCCCTGCTGTGACTGGGCACCAGTGCAGGGCCCAGTCAGGCATGGAGCTCACTGCTCTGCTGCAGAGCACAGCCGGGGAGGAAAAATAACCTTTCAGTTTTATGTTCAGTGATATATTGTCTTTAAATCTGAATGGGTTTAGGAAATGTTACAGAGCAGAAACGGCTCTGCTTTTCCAGAGGCATAATGTTATGGTAGAGTTATTCCAAAGCCAAACTCTGCTCTGAGTTATGCTCCTACATTCTCTCTCCCAGGTATTTATAAAATTATGATTAACAGTAGGAGACACAGGACTTCATTATTTCTTGAATTGCCTTTCTTCTTAACCATCTACAAGCTCAGAGAATTACATATGGCCTCATTAACCTCCGTGTCCAAGTGATAATAAGGCAGGGAAGGAGGCACCCTGCTCGACAGCCTGTGCAGGGACCTGTGGGAAGGCTGCTGAGGAACACCAGCACTTCCCAGTCCGTGCTGGGAGCTTCATGTGGCTGTGTCAGCTGGTGGGTGGTTGCACAGGAACCTAGAAGGTTTGTGTGCCCACTGCCCATGCAAGGTTACTCCAGCTGGGAGGTCAGAAACCCCAGAAATAAATGTCTTTTGAAATCTCGCTCTCTAAGTGTCAGTAGCACCGGGGTGTGTCTTTCTTGATGGGATGCTCAAAATGGGAGTGAAATACACAATTGTATCAAAACAGGGATCTGCAACTCCATAGAAGGCATGGGAATGCTTGCGGAGGGATGGGGGCAACTTTTGCCTTTGGGTCTTTTGGTATTCTTAGAAACACCAGGACTGGTTTCACAACAGAGGCAAAGGAATACTCCTGCCTCTTGGCTTCTACAAGAGTGCTGTAAAGTGATTTTAATATGTGTAGCTGTCCAGACTGCAGGGTCCTAACTTGAGCTTCTGCAGGACAGCTTGTGAGAATAAAGTCTGGAATCTGTTCCAATGTTTTGCTGCATGCAGCTGCACAGAAAACCTGCTTATATGAACTTCTTTTCAGTGCCATCCAAGAAAAGTGAAAGACTACAGCAATCCATAGGTGTAACCCAGACTCCAGACTTCGCTTTCCCAGGGGTAATTTCCCCTCCTGATTTCCTCCCCTGACTCCCCTTTCCTCAAAGGCCAGCTGTCACAGCCTTTGCTACTTAGGATTCTCAGGGTATATACATGGTACATCCCAAAGTTTCTCTGCTTTGAGCCACTGTGAAGTTCTCTGAGTCAGGCACAGGGACAACTTAACCATTCTTTGTGAGAGATCCAGCGGTCAAAAACTAAGTGGCTTTGAAAGCAGAGCCAACAAGGTTCAACAAACTAACAGTAACACCATGGGAGTTTGCTAATCCCCAAAATCTACAATAAACAGATAAAGTTAATAAGATTCAATAAGCAAGAACAGCCCCATTAACGTTTAAAGAGCACTATCTAAATACTGCACACATTATTTACCGAGTTCCCTTGCTGAATTCGCTGTACACAGGAACACTCAAAATTCATTATCTCTGGATGCAAAGCTTAGTAAATTCGACAGTAATTAATCTCCATTTACCCTCTGTGTGTGTTTCTGAGCAGACGAAAAGTTCATTGAAAAAGTTCTTTCAGCTGCTCTGAAAGAGAAGCAGTGCTTTGATAAACAAAAACACGCCAAACACAGGCTTCTGAAAGGAAAACAGAGCAGTAGCCAGCTCTGCGTGGTTCGAGCCAGGTGCTCATTGCAAATTCAGTAGCATGCACTGGCAAGTGTCAGCAGCAGAGAAACTGAAATTACTGAAATTCTTGTGCCAGTGTAATTTGCTGAAGGCGATGCACTGAGGGTTAAGGCAAATTGTGCATGTGTTGAGGATTATAAAACAAATTAAAATGGAGGCTAACAAAAGGAGTGCAATATTTATGCATTTCTTCATTCTTTTCACTTCGTGGTACTCAATCAACTTCACAGTCTCTTAAGGTGGCATGGGGACATTGCTATTGTGTACATTCATTTGCTCTGAAAAAGGGGGCTTAGACATACTAGGCTGCAGAATTTAACTGGTTCTGATAATATTTGTAAGAATCTCTGTTCACCCACCAAATATTTACAACCCACCATTATTTCTAATCAAGTGGAATTTAATCATCAACAACAAAAAAAAGCAGTAACTTTCCTGTTCAATGGGTTCTACTTATCTGCTTCAGTTTTGATATACCAGCCCATTTTACCATGTATTCCTTCCCTTTCCCTTGAAAATGGGAATTCCTGCATTTGTGCACCCTGGTTATACAAAAAGCAGAAATGTTTTAATCACCCACGGCTTGCTGCAGTGGAGTCCATTACACGCTGTAATGTGCTTAGTGTTTAATACCCAATTAACCAAATATTTTAAAGAGTTTCTAAGTTACTAAGTACCCACTGTATGATCACGTAGCATGGCCCAGCAACCAAATGGGTTATTACCTTGTGGAATGAGAAGCAAGTCCTCTGTGAAATGTGCTCTTGGTTGCATATTCCCAGCCTCTGCTGGCAAGCCCTGCCATGGTGCCGGTTGGAGAAGTGAGGACATTGTGCCCATGTCTCTGTGCAGTGTCTCAGCTCCAGCCCTCCTGCACAAGAAACTTGCTTTGCTTTGGAAGCCAAGATGTGCTCACCTGTCCCTCTGTCAGCTCTGACATGGAGTGAGAACCCCTGGATGAAATAGGGACCACCACGAGTTTCATCCAAGCCCACCTGCAGGGATTTATACCTCATTTTAATTCCAGCACCCTTGCATTTAACAGATGTAGGCTGTCCTCACCCACTGGTGACAGACTGTGAGAAGTGCCTGCAGAGTCAGCTCTTGCTCCTTCTTACCCATGGAAACAAAGCAAATAGTTTGGTTTTAGTTTTCTGTCTAGATGTGAGCAGGCTAAGTAGAGCTGCTTGGGACTCTTAAGGATAAAACTGAGTCTATATTTGCATTTCACTGTAAAAGGGACACGTTTTCACACAGGTTAACTCTTGGATCTCCCAGATGCTCCAGGCTCTCTCCAGGCAGCTCTGCCAGAAATGGCCAGCTCACTGTCCTTCATGTCACTGTACACACCAAAGGACAAAAAAACTTCTAACTAACCTCCAACAGTTGCAGCCGTAGTGTAAACAAGTGATAACAGATGGGATCAGACAGACGGGGGAATAGAGTGGAAAAATGAGGCAATATTAGGGAGTGTGACAGGCAGGGGTCTCGGCACATCAGCAGCCTCGCTGTTGTCAAGTTTTTTTGTGTAGTCATCACATATTAAGGTTGTATTTGGGGAGTTAATAGATTTTACACTTGATTTTCTGGCAGGCAGCAGGGAGCCGCTGACAGCCATGGAGCATCTTGGAAATTAGATTAGTTTTCTGATCTATTCAAGTGATCTGTACATTGTTATTTCTCTGAAAGGTAAAGATGTAAGGGCCAAATCCTGACCTTTATTTCTCAGAGTCTATTTGAATATCTCCATCAGCTGCCATGCAGCTACTCCAGATTAACAGCAACGTAACACCAACGTCAGGAGCTGGATCTTCCAGAGAATCCTGTCAGTTTTACATCATTGCAATAGATGATTTAAAATCATATTGCTTTGACTTGAGAAGCTTTTCCCATACACAAAGCAGCTCAGAATCTCTCCCTTTCCTTAATATTACAGCAGCTTGTGGTCCAAAGTACCATGTCTATATTCCCAAGCATATTCTTCCATAGGAGCAATAAATAACCTGACAGTGGAAATTGAGATTACACTTTATGGATGACATTATTAGGATTTACATTCCAGCTATGAAGCAGGTCAGATGAACAAACAGAATACCCAGTCCTGGACCACTTCCCTTACTCTACTCTGTCATTTTTATGGCTTCACACATGCTGCAGGTGCTGATACTACACACGTCTGGCTGTAATCCACACACCAGCCTGAGCACAGCAGTCCTGGGAGACACTGCCTCCAGCAGTCGCTTCAAGCCTGCTTAGAGGAGCAGAATGGAAACATCAGCTAAAGCGATGAAAGTTACGTTTTTTAATAATGGAAATGAGATGGAAATATTGGGCAGCTGCTATGGGTTTTCTCTATTATCTGATTTTTAAAAAATTTTATTGAGAAATGCCTTACAAAGCCTAACATTAATGTATGTATTCCTCAGTAATGAGAGATATGAATAGCTGAGTCTATAATCCCTTATAAATCTTTCATTCTAAAAAATGCCCATAGCATTGTTCTTGCTAATGGAGAGCTATATGAAGTTTGCAGGTCTTTTCTTAAATTCCCAACTTACTGTGCAAGACAAAAAAACCTCCACTAAAGTGGAAAAAAAATTACTCCCGTGGAGAATTACAGTGCAGAGGTTTGCTGGCAAATTATTTTGATTTAAATCACTTTTCTTGGTTTTAATATTGAAAATACTTTCAATCATTGAAGAGCCATTAATTTAGGATAGGGGATGGCAGGGATGTAATTGAGGAGACCAGACTAGCTGTTCTGCTTCAGCACAGGGGCTGGACCAGACAATTTCTCCAAATTTTTTCATGTCTGGCATTTATAGAAAGCAACTCTGGTCTAAATGCCCCTTTAAAACTGTGTACATCTAAGACATATGAAGGTACCCTGTTGCCAGCAAGAATCACCATTGAATTCCAATTCTTCCAGTCCTGAGATACAATACAACAGGGGTGGATTGAATGTGGTGATGGACTGAAATCAGAAGGATTTACCCAAGGCAGTTACCCCATGGGATGGAGGCAGTGACTAAATAAAATACAGTCAGGATTCAGTCTATCCCCCACAGGACCACAAAGAAATAATGGCACGGGAAGAAATTTGACAAACTAAACCATCACTGTTTTTTCCCTGGCTTTTCCCTGCCAGAATTCAAGTTTCTTTAATAACGAGGATTAATGTCAAACCTTTAAAGAGAGTTGAGAACGTGAGAAAGCAGCAGACAAGTGCAGCAATTCCTTAGCCCTGTACGCTCACTCTCTTTTACAGCTTTCTGCTCTGGGTCCACAACAAGAGGTCTCCCACCCGGTCACGGCATTTGGGCACAAAATCGCCCACTTTGCTTGTCCGCTTTGCCTCCCTTGCTGCAGAAAGCACCAGGCTGGGGTAGCCCAGTGTCCCCATCCGTCCCTGTGCCGCAGGTACGCTTTCCCCGAGCGGCTCCCCGGGGAGCACGCACAGACACACAGACACAATGAGAGCCTCCAACTGGAAATTCAAACAAAAATATGGCTGTCTACTCCAAAAGGCAAACTCATTTACAAAGGTCATCTCTGTCGAGGAAGAGTGATGCGATACTTCCCTCTCGGAGGCAAGTGCTGTCGCTCCTCTGCCGAGTTACATTCATGAGCATAGTTTTGAAAAAGAAGAAAAAAAGAGAGAGAGAGAGAGAGAGAAGAGACAAAAGCTCGGCAAGCCCCCTATTCACAGAGCTAGTCCCGCAACTCCCCTTCCCCTCCTCGGGTAAATTCAGCTTCAAAAGACATTAACATCTTCCCCTACCTTCGTTCTCATCGGAGACAGAAGCCCTTCCATTTTGGTCCGATCCTCATGCCAATCCTCGTCCCCCCAACTTAGTATCTCGTGCCCGTCTCAAGCATCCCACACGAGCAAGAGCATGTCAGGGACCGCCAGCGACACCCTTCCCGGGAGCTCAGCCAGCTGCCAGCCTGCCAACTCGCAATCCTCAGCCGCGCCGAGCACCGGTGCCTCCTGGAGAGACCTTCCTCCCTGTCCCTCCTCTCTCGCTCTCTGTGCATAATCTGCCCGCAGCTATGTTTGTACCATCGCGGCTGACAAACGATCCCTGCCTTACGTAATGCATTCAGCACAGGACGGGCGATCCCAGCCCCGCCGAGGGGATCCTGCCGGCGGCAGCGCCGGGAAGGAGCTGCGCGACTTTGCCCTGCCTATTGTGCCGCCGGCTCGGAGCTGAGAACCGTGCGGGGAGGATGCTCCTCCGCTCTCCGAGCGAGCGGGGAAAGCACCGAGAAAACTTCGTCACCGCGGAAGATCGTGGATTCCCCGCGATTGACTTAAAAGGGTGTAATCCTCATTCCGAGCCTCAGCCCAGGAGGTTTTCCCTGCTCGGGAAACGCCAACAGTTGGAGCATTTTCTGCTGGGCGCGTTTAACTGTCAGTGAGTGACCAAACCCACGCTGAAAGGAGTTCCTGTCGATTGTCAGCCGGGAATTCAGGGAGAGAAAGAAAGAAAAGCGCACTAAACAAAAGGAATATACTCCTGCAAAGTTGGTCAGCAAAAGATACTCCCTGAATGCATTTCTATTAGCATTTTAATTCAGATCAGAGCATGCCTTTGTGGAAAATTCCCTGATTGCTCCTGCTTTATGCATTTTGTTTTCCATCATGAAATGATGCTAGGACTGAATCTCTTTCAGAGAAAAATCCAACTGAAAAATGAGCTTCAGACCTACAAACACACCAGTGTTAATTCCACTGGACCAGACCAGACCAGACCAGTCCAAAGTAAAACCCTTTTGAAATGACATCAAAAGAGCACAGCTGCCCATCACTGCTCTGAAGGTCAGCTCTCCTGGGGACACCCCACTTCCTAACACAGACACAAAAAGGAACCCCCTTTCTCCTCCCAGGGGATAACCTTCCACATGCCAGTACCCAATTGCTGTCCAAAAGCATAATTAAAAACCCTGTTACACCACCAGAACTGGATTTTCAGTGTTAGAAAAATCTCTGTCAGGCTGGTTGGAGCATATTACAGGTGGAAATTTCTAATGCCCTTTAACATCAACTCTTAGGCCCCAAAGCCACATGCTTAGGGAGAGTCATTGTCTGATTCAGGCACTGAGCTGGATCTGGTTAAACTCCTGAAAATACCACATGTTCTCTGGATGACAATGGCTATTCACCTCATTTAGCCTTCACCATCTACAACTCTGCCTTCTGGTTCAAGCCAGTCACTGAGGCTCCTGCAAAACCAACAAGAGAGAGACCAGATCTTTCTCAGAGTGATTGCCAGCTCAGACCAGGGACCATCTCTGACCCCATGTATCCTTCTCGCTCAGACTCCTGGAGGCTACACTGAGAGGGAGAGAGGTGCTCTGAAGAGGGAGAAGGTGCAAAGGAATATGTTTATGGTGGTGCCACGGCTGCTTTACAGCATCCCAGAGTGCCAAGCCTGGGATGAACCCAGAGACAGACACAACCTCTGCCCTTCATGCCCCAGCAGAAGTGCTCCCAGACAGTGACACATACGAGGGTGTTCAACCCCACACATCCCTTTTCCTCTCTCTGTCTTCCAGTCCTTTCGACCCTGTAGATATTGCAGTTTTAGGCCATTTTTCTTATTTTTATGGGGTAAAAGCAGGGAGGGGAGGTGCCCCCTACAGTGATAAATATTAATTTAAATATAATTAACCATTCTCAGCCAAATTCAGGTTCTAAGCAAACATGAACAAGTCTGATCATATCATACTGAAGGCAGAGATAAGTTCTCAAGAGCTAAAGACACTGTAGAATGCTGACAGGCTCATCCATTTCTTGCTAGTTGTATATAAATGTGTGTTGCTATTGATATTTACAAGACTTTAATAAGACTTTGAATAAATGACAGCAGGAATTCCAGGCTCCAGTAAGACAAGGCCGTGGTGATTTTTCTGCCATCCAACATTGTGCCAGACTCTCATGAGAGGTTTACAAGTCTCTGCATCTGTGAAACATCATCTTGTCCAAATTGTCAGGGGAATTTGACTGTCCAAAGCCTCAAGAGGAATGTAAAGAGAGAGGAGCTTTTGGGTATATTGGAGATGTCAGGCCAGGTGGTCAAGTTTTAATGCAATATGATAATGTTTATGATGCACCCATGGCAGTGTATGAACGCCCAGTTCTCTTAAAGATCAGCTCCGCTTTGAACTAGGCTAAACCACAGTGCCTCATGAGCTTCCTGTGTTATCACTGTTTACAAGCAAAAAAAAAAAAAAAAAAAGCATTTCTCCTGAAGTCCAAAAGAGTAATTCAGTCTGGGACCAGAAAAGCAAGCTGGGGCCTTTCTGGTTCAGCAGCACTCAAAGCCTCTCTGATCTGAATGGATTGGGAATTGTGCTGATACTGCATGAGTCAGAGCAGAGCCCAGCTCAGCAGGATGAGCAGGAATGGGAAAGAGTATGGTGCTGTTTGAGCAGCACCCATGGCCGTGGCTGTGAGCCAGCAGTGAGTCTGTCTGTCAGGGGACTGCAGGCTGAGACCCCCAGCTGCATCCCAAGGGATGCTCTGGGTTCCTGGGCTAGTTATCAGCTCCTGCATGGCATTGCCATGAGCCACAGCTGAAGTGGTGTGTGACAGTAAGGTCTGTTCACATCCACCTTCCCCAGTGGGGCCAGGGGGCCCAAGGGGCTCTGCCTGTGTATATCTTTGTCTTGGCTCCTCAGAAAGTCTGGCAACTTCCAGTAAGAGCTGGAGTGTCAGTGGATGGATGGGTATTGTGCACCACATCATCCTCCTCCCCAGCTCCAGGAACCAGGCTGGACTAGTGCTGTACTAACATCTAGGCAGATATTCTGCTTTAGCCTGTGCAGACACCAACCTTCCCTTCTTGTGCCACAGGATGACCACTCCTGGTGTGCTCCAGCCTGTTAGCAACCCCTCCCTTCACATTCAGAGCAGTAATTTTACAACTGTGGGAGCCACAGAAGTTTCTCTTCACTTCAAAATGAGAGCTCTAGTTGCTGTGCCTGGCAGAGCAGTGCCACAACAGTGTGTGCCATGGTCTGACACTTCGTTCCTCTGCTGGGCTGCGACTCACGGCAATGCTCAAATCACTGCAGACTCGTTCCACAGCCTCTGCTCCTGCGATTTCAGATCAAAGGCACTGCAGAGGCAAAAGGAGCCTGTGAACACTTGCATCCTCATTCTTTTTCTGGACAGGGGAGCTGCATTTGACTCAGATCCTGGGCAGCTACACCCAGTGTATCTCAGGTTCTCCATCTGCAGAAGAAGGGACCAACCTGTCTGATTTGCACAGGTGTTGCAGAGGTTCATCCTGTCCTGGATTCAAGCCATCATATCTCAGAAGATGGGAATATAATCACCCTTGGCTCCTGAACTACTCATGGGAGTGAGAAACCTTGCAACCCCCTCATACATTGTCATAATCTAAATGGACTCTACACAGCACACCAAGGCAGATGTCTACCTGGAACCAGGTATGTCCTACCTGGGTTCAGCCTTGGAGCTCAATCTCTTCCTAGGCTCTGCTGACTACACTGACAGACTTCCTTAGACCAGAAGGAGAGCAGAGATGTTTCCCGACATTTAGCCAAGTAGATGTAAATAGCCAAAGTTAGCCAACTGACTCTGAAGCTGAATCTTGCCCTGTGTACCCAGTAGTAGGAGAAATGGCCCAAAAAATCCTTATGTTCACTGTCAGACTACTGGCTGAGGGTTCTTGAAACAGCTGAACTCAATGGCATGTATTTGAGCCCTCAGTTTTCCTCTTGTTCAGCCTTTGTGGGGGCATCCAAGCTGGGATAAAATTCTGTAAGCTGAACACTTCCTCACCTTCGGGGGTGGGGATGCCAACACAGAGCCAAGCTGTGCTGCCTGAACCAGCCCTGAAAAATGGAGGGAATTTGGATTTGGACTCGGTCTCCACTGCTCCGTGATGCAAAAATCTGCCATCTCCTCCTTCCCTCCGCCCCCAGACCTGCCCGCGACAGGGACAATGGATGCTGTGGCAGCCCAGCCTACCCTGCATGTGTGCCCCTGGCCGACCTCGCCACTGGTCATTTCATTCATCTAACAAAAGGTAGCATCGCGGTGTTGCCATGGGAACGCCCCGACAGCTGAATGGCTATAGCATCCTATAAGGGAGGGGAAAACATCCCAGTCACACACCAGGGCTGTGCTGAAACGTATCTTATATTTAGAACAGGCGGTGCGGGGAATACTAATGAATATTTAACACTCGGAGTGCCTTTCATGCTTGTTTTTTTTAATTTTTGTTGCATACTTCCCATAAGCATAACATTTGCTTCCAAATGGCATGAATATTATTGCCACTGTGCTTCTCTCATCACTGCTTCCGCAGGTTTCCCTCGCTTTTCATGAAAGCAAACTTTTCATGGGTTACCTGAAAAAGGGTAAGATTTGCCTATGCTCTGCAAGAAACCCTTTTAGGGCTTTCATTTTTTCTCCCCTCATTAAAAATAGCCACTTTCAACAATTAATTTTCTGTGTTGCAGAAAACAAATGAATGAGTGAATGAATCAATCAAACTTCCATTCATTTAGGAAAAACACACGCGTGAAAATGTCCTGAAATTCCTTTCTTCTGTCTTTTTTCCCCTAAATGGTGAGCAGTGAAGAAAGGGGTCTAACCACCCAAAAGCCCAAACCATGAATAATTTTATATGCCTTTTTATATGATACATTTAAAAAAAAAAAGGCAAAGGTGCTGGATATGGTGGTGAGTCCCAGCTGCTACTGTCCAGGCTCTGCAGGCAGATTTGGTACCTCCTGATGATGAGATAGCTGATTTTTTTTTTGAGGATGGCTAAGTGAAGTGAGAACAGCACTGACTGGGGTGGCATGGGGAAGAGGTGCCACCCATGTGGGTGCAGCTCCCAGCAGTGCCAGCCTGGGGACTCCTCTCTCCAAGAGGTGCCAGGAGGATGCACCCTGGCACAGACTGTGGGTTGTGCTGATGGCTGGGTGCATCCTCTCTGGGATGGCACTTCCTCTTCAGTCCCCTCTCTAGCTGTAGATGAAGTTTTGAACAAGGTTAAACAAATGTGATGTATCAGATCTCGTTCTGAAGGAATCTCCTGGCATATATAAAGCTTTGTTCTCAGAAAGATTCTCGGCAATGGTTTTAAGAGTGAAATGTGCTCTTTTTACTAGCCAGTGGCAAGGCACTGGGCTCTTTTTTGAGCCTAGCAGCCCTGCAAAAGCTGCTGGGATCCCAAAAGCTTATCTGTGTGCTTCCTGCTTGGTACCACGCCAAGGCACCAAGGATGGAGGCGCAATTCAGCTGGCAGCTTTGTCGGTGATGCAAGGGGAGGAACAGTGCTGTACTGGGTGTGTTGCTTTGGCAGCACTGAGAAACTGGAGCTGTGTTTATTTGTTGCTGATTGTAGGGCGTATTTTCAAAATGGAGAAAGGTTTTCCTCTCCAAGGTTGCCAGTGCAGTCCTTTGAGATCTGCCCTGGGTGTTCAGAGGGAGAGGGACTCGCCTCTGAGGAGGTTAAGAGGGGACACACCCGTGCTCTGTGCAAGCTGTTCCACTGATGCAGCATTTGCATGAGTAAGTGCTTTCAAAATAATTTGCCACTTACCCTTCTGGCACCAATTCCAGTATGGGCTAGAAACATCAGTTATTTTACTGGAGTTCATCCTTAAAGCTCTAATGACCTGCTTTTTTCCAGAACAGTTAGGCTTTTTCCACGAAAGCAAAAGCAGTATGATGAGTATTAAAGTCTCGGGGTCTCATTAATAAGACTGATTTAGCTGCCTTCCAGATATGGAAGGCAGACATTAAAAAAGTCTATGTGAGGACCACAGGTCATTGTACAAGTCTGAGACAGAGACTGACTTACAGCAAAGCCAGTTCAGCATCCTGCCCTGCTCAGCAGGACCATCAGGGTCTGTCCACCCTCCTCCAATAACTGAAAGGCATTTATCTCTGTGACACATCAATGATCTCAGCCATTGTTACCATGATTCCTGTTAAGCCAGTGTGGCAGTTTAGGAAGGAAAAGCTGCCTCTCTACCACACAAATAAACCACCCCAGCAGAGATGGGGAGTGCAGTGTTTGAAGAAGCAGATTCGCAGGATCAGGCTCTGGCTTGGTGGCTTGGGCAAGGCTTTGGCTACCTTCTTTTTTCTTGCCTCACCTGCCTCACTCCTGGCTCACTGGGATACTTTGAGGATGTACAGATATAGAGGATATAGATACTTTGAGGATGTACAGATGAAAAATGGGAGTTGTAGAGATGGGGCTTACAGATTCAACTTGAGAATTGCTGTGCAAAATCTCCACCCCAGCAGAGAAAATGGTCTCTGGCCATCCTGGCTCCCAGTGGGTATGATCACAAGGCTGAGCATCCTTCTCAGTCTTTTAACAAAACTTGTGCTAGAAATATGAAGGGGCTTCCTTCCCTAAATAGCAACTGAGCTATATTTTCCTTTTGCTGCTGGGTATATTTGCTGTTCTGGACGTTAACAGTCAAAACACACACAAAGCCTTTCAGCAGAGCATTAGGTCTATGTATGCAGTTTCAACAGTCAGATGATTTATTCATCCACTTCAGTAACCATTCAAACAGGGCACGATGTAGAAAGCAACAAACACTGAGTGTTTGTGTTTGGTTTGCAAGAAGAAATCAACAGAACTGGATAACAGAAGCTGTTTTTCCAATGTAAAGGCTCTGAAGGCTCTGATCCCATCCCTGTCAATATCTCTGTCAAATTAAACACTGTTTCCCAAAGTTACAATTCTGCTAAAGCACAGCTATTATGCTCTCAGTTAGAAACCTGATTATAGCCACTTCATGTCTGTAAAAACACAACTTCTGGTGCAAGGTGACTCCCAGATACTCTGCAAATGCACATAAATACACTTGATGCACTCTGGACACATCTCTGTGTGTACTGGAAGAGGAGAGGAGAGCAGCTCTCACAGGGCAGACAAGGCATGAAGTGAAAAATAGCCATTTCTCTGAGTGATGTCATTACAACAGTGCAAATCCTGGACTGTGGTGTTTTTGCCTGGGGAAGAGGAGAAAAGGAGGGAATGAACAGAAGGGCTTGGGATAAAGCAGAAATTGAAGACAGGGGCAAGGGTAAGAAAGGGGTTGAAAAAGTACAAAATAATAATAACAATTTTGAGTTGCCCAAAAGGAGTCCTATAAAATACCATTTCAGTCTGAGATTCTTTAATCTTTAAAGGTGGGGTTAGTTTTGACACAAATCAGAACCCCAACTGAAAGAGCCACCATCCCCACCTGAAAGAGCCACCATCTCTTCTCCAAAGTGTATGTGCAGTTTTGATCCTTCTGAGGGTGAAGGCTGGGGAAGAATTTTGCAGGTCTCAGAAGGTATATCTGCATGGAAAACATGCTGTAGGCAGGAGGATCCCCCAGATGACAGAGTCCAAAGTAGATCCTGCACTCCCCTTATTTGATGGAGACAGACTGCTTCACAGGACATAACCAGATGCCAGAGCACAAGACCCAGGGAACCATGTGATCCCTTTTTTATTCATGATGATCCTACATTTTTTCAATTTATGTATTTTTACATTAGTTTGTTCATCCCCTAATGGATCCCACTCTCTAGAACCAGAGAACTGTTTGTAAACTCAGAGTCATCACTGTCACTTAGATTTGCCTTCTGGGGTAAGAGACAGACATGGGACTTCTGTCCCTCCCCCAAGTAAAAGCTGATGTTGGTAGGATGTTGCCTCATGTTGCAATGGATATTTCTAGCTCTGTCCATGGCTACTTCAGCAGCTGCTTGTGAGCCCCTCCTTGGGTCACTGTCCCTTTGTGCCCCAAGCCTCCCTGGTGATGCCCTTTGGCCACCTGGCTATTGGTCACTGTGTGTTCCAGCTAAGATTGTTTCTAACCAGGGTTTCACTGACATTGGAAACAAGACGAGAGTGAAATCATGCAGAGGTTCATTCAGCTCATTCAAACTCTTGGTCTTCTCCAACCCTTTCACCTCTCAGATTCAGTTCCTTGGGGCAGGGGCTCTCAGTGTCTGCAGAGGTGTTATGCCCTTTTGGGTGCTCCTCTCACTACATGAACCACAGTCAAATATTCTTTTAAGAGTATTTCTGATCCTAGGTCTCCCTGCTGTCTCATTTTGCCATCTTTACTGGACTAGTGGGACACTTATGCATCTCCCAGAATGTCAATAAAGATGTAGAATAAAGATGCCAGCACAGCATCCCCAGCAAGGCACAGAAGAGCTTCTACATATAATGAATATATATCATCAGCCTGTTTTCAGCCTAAACAACAATCCCCACTTGCATAAAAGCCTCATTTGAATTAATATCCAATGCTAGATTTCATGGCACTATTAGATGCTGATAAAATTCAGGGACCCCAATCTTTCTTTATCTGGAAACAACAAGAAAACTCACCGAGATGGGTCAGAGGGGAGATTCATCTCAGCCAGCTTCAAATATCTACAGTGTGACTGGCTCCAGTTTAGCTGGTCCATTATCATTTCTTTATAGTAAGTGGAATGAATTGGCACTTCTAAGGCTCAGTTCCCTTGACCTGTGCTAGGAAAAGGTGACATGTGCCCTTACTGTCTGAAAAAAATGCATTTTTCTGTGTTTCCTGTGCCACAATCCTGACAGAAATAAGGATGACAGCATCTCATTAAGGTTTCTGCTCATTATCCTACCACCCTGATTGCCCATCTGAAATATCTTGCATGCAATAAGAAAGGCAGTCACTGTGATGATGGAGCTGAACTTTTTAAAATAATTGTAGGTGCTCTACAACATATGGCAAAAGCCTGAAATCTGCCTGAAACCTTTTTTTGGGATATTTGCAAAGGTCATTAACTTTGCAAAGTTCAATCAATTAAAAGTTAATTAGCATTACACTGAAGTCTTAGCATCACCTGGATGTAATGACTGCTAGGCACCCAAGTTTCCTCCAAATTTCCTGTGAAGTGTTTTCTCACCTGCTTTTTATCTGCCACTGCATTTGTAATAACATGACCACTTCTTAGTTCTCCTTCCCTCTTCACCTTGCTTTGTTTATTAAAAACAATTTAAAAGGCAGAATCACTGTGCAAAGACACAGTTAAAGGTCTGGGGAAGGAGACAGTTTAGTCAAGGAAAGAAGTCCATGGCATGGGGCTGCTCTGCTATTGATCCAAGGGCAGCTGATGCTTGTCTTCTGTTAGTCCTCACAGGGGTTATGCAGGGCTAACCCAAAGCATGAAACAGGTGAAAGTCACCCATAACCTCCACAGGGATGAAGTTCAGCCTTAGGAGTGGAGGATGGAGCTTTGATCACCCCAAAGAGCTGTGACCAGGGCTGCTACAAACATTGATCCTCAAAGCATCAGCACGATTGATGCAGCTGGTGCTGTGCTGCAGTTATTGATGCTGGGATAGCTAAAAATAAATCCAAACATGTGATGGAGGCTGTGGCATTTGTCCACGAGCAATGGCCTGACTTGTTCCTCAGGGCTCACACGTGTGGGACAAGAGCAGCTCCACGCTTCATGCTCTGGACAGACCCACAAATCCTTGCTGAAGGTTTTGGGCAATGGTGAGGTGTGCTGGGTGCTGCATGGTGGCTCATTGCCATGTGGAGCATGAGTTGCTGTGTTTCTCCATGGGAAAAGGGAACCCACCTTGGGGGTGCACAGGAGAGACCCAGGTCTGCTCTGTTCTCTGCCTTGTAATCCCTTGAGGGTTTAGGGCAAGTTACATCTCAAACCCTTACACACTTGGGTTTATCACTATGAAAATGGAGATAATCTATACCTCAGAGGAACATTGCATGGATAAGTCAATTAACTGTGAAATCACAGATGGGAGATGCAAAAGAAATGCAAAGGATTAGTTCTGCAGATCAACCCTGCCAGGCACAAATACATTTTTAGATCCTTTTTTTCTTTCCCTAGCTAAAAATCACCAGCAAGCTGCTCCTTTTAGTCCTGCTTAACCTGTTAGTGGGTCATCAGCACCAGAACCAGCTACATCTGTGGCTGACTGTGAAAAGAGGGGAGTGAGGCACTTTGAGGGTGCTTAACTCTTACCTGGGCAGCCCAGGTGGAGCCACTGCTTGGCCCTTGCCTGGCAAATGCTGCATGTCCAAGGGAACAGCAGCCTCTCCTTGTCTGTGCCATAGACACAGATCTAAACCAGTCTTCAGGGTGTGTTTGGCTGCCAGGGCTGACCACTACTGAATTGCTACAGTTTCAGCTTAAGGCACTTTTTATTCCTGCAGAACCTAACATATATTTGGAAATCTATTAAAGGATTCTTTTTCCTAATTTTAATGCACATTAAAAATATCCTTAACACCTTGGACTTTGTAAAAATATACAGAATATATGGGGTTTTTTTCCCCTAAATCAGTCTCCTAGAGATAATTAAGTGGTCTTCACTTTAAAAGGTCACTTAGAAACATTACTGGTTTTACTACCCACAGGTGATAACCATCTGGGAGGTGAAATTGTCTCACCTAAGGAAAACTCATCCTCAGCCTCTAAGCAGCAGTGTTAGACATGCAGACTGGGGTTTCAGGGAATGATCTATCTAGCAGTAAAAAGTGAAGGGGTCCTGTCCTTCCTCATCCTGTCCAAACCCAAATCCATTCCCCAGTCCCCAAAGTTTGTGTGCCCATTTATCTTGGAGATGTTGGATTAGAAAAATAACCCCAGGTAAAAGAAAAAAAAATACATGCACAAAAAACCCCAAAAGTGAATTAATGAGGTTTCTATTATCTGCCCTGGGAAGAGCAGTAAGTTACAGCAGAAAGAGCAAACAGCCACGAGAAGGGGAAGACTTTGATCTGCTGCTGGGGAAAGTCTAATGCAGGACTCCTGTTTCTGCTTGAAGTGTCATTTTCCAGATCAATGCTGAGAAGTAACTTATTTAAGTTATTGTATTTTGTTCTTTGCTTGGTTGTAGTTTTTCCTTTTTTTTAAGTCAGTGTTTCTCATGCAGGCAAAGTCCTTAGGCACACTTGGGCTAGCAAAATAACGCTTTTGCTGGTAATCTGTTTTGTTAAAAATCTTCAGTAAACTACATTACACAAAGGCCTCTTTTGCCCTGGGCTGCCCAACCCAGGAGTGTTGGGCTGTAGATCAAACCTTTACCAATAAGCCTTTAAGAATGCAGAATAGGCTATTGTGTAGATCAGCTGCTTTCCTGAGTTTCACATTGAAAAGAAAAATGTTTAACAGCCCTTATTGTAGCCTCAGGTACATAAAGTTTCAGTGTCACTACATCTAAAATACTGCATTGGCTAGATGTTGAGAAAAGCCCACAGTGGTTGTGTGCTGAGTGCATATTTCAGAAATACAATTGCAGTAAGAAAATAGGAAAATACTTCAAAGTGAACAGCATGCAGACTGCCTTTGTACCTCCTTGTCTATCTTATTTTGTTGGCCACATTTCCAGCTGATGTGAATAAACCCCTCTAATCCAAATGACATTAACTCAGACCTGATGGTGACATTTCCAGAGCAAATGTACATTCTATCACTATTTCCTTGTCTCACACATTTTGTTACAACGACAGGAGGGTCATTGTGGTCCAGAGAAGAGAACATCCTCTTTTTTTCCTATGCTGTGTTTCTCAGAGCTCTGTCTGGGATCTGCTGGACTTAGAGCAGTGGGACAAAGACTTTCTGGCCCCCAGGTTAGCACTCTATAGCCAGGCTGGCTGAGCTGGAGGTGTGGCGACTTCTCACTCACTCTGATTTAAGTGCAGCCTCCTCTGTTAAGCCATTGGCAACAGAGCAGCCCAGAAAACTCTGCAAAAGGAAACTTGCTTTGCATGCTGTAACAATCAGTAGGAAATTCAAATGTGGGCATTTTTGCAAATCTAATCCTCCATCCTCCCTCCTGCACACATTGCTTCCTGCTTCCTGGCAGAGCCCTCTTCCCTTTGCTCTCTTCCCAAGGGCTTCAAGCAGAAAAATGAATAGGCTAAGGCTGTGAATGGCCACCACTTTGTCACATCTGAAGATTTAGCATGCTTGGCCCTTTCTGGACAGCAAAACCCTTGGTCCTGTCTTCACAGGGGTCAGGTTATGAAACACTTCCTTGCACTGAAAAGTGCAAACTCTAGCAGAAATGACAACACAGCACATGCTGACATCTTTCAGTGGGATCTGTGTCTCCCACTGCAGTTGCTCTGCCTCCAGGATAGCTGCAAGGCTGACACTAATTTTCAGGCATTTCCAGCTTGGTTTTCTAAGCACTTGCTTATAGCATTGAACACTGTTTAGTTTCAGAGAAAAGTGTTTTTGCACAGCAGCATCCCATCCTCCCAAGGGTTTTGCTTCCCCTTTCTCTCCTGTTGTGCTGGTACTTCAGTCATGCCAATAGGTGTTCTCTAAAATCATGGCCCCCTCCTGTCATGAGGAGGGTTTCTTTACACAAAAAGCGCTTATCAGAACAGGAAAAAAAGTGGCTAATCAACAGTCTAGTGTCTCAAATGACGTTTGCCAAATGATCAGATATGTACATTAATCCTGATTGTGTATCACCTTCACTTGGAAAGCACCTATGGCCCAACTCTGCATATTTCAGCTCTTTTCTGTTCCCTTGTCTCCTGTGGATAAATAAGGATTGGCTGCAATTATTGTTAGAGCAAACTGAAAAAAAAAGCCCAGAAAGATATCATTAGCATGTGATCACGGCGGAACTTTTGTTATTTAAAAGCAACATCTTTTCACCCATAATTTTTGACAATCACATTTTAAAAAAATAAAAATTAAAACCTGCTTATTTTCCTACATACGGGTATTGTGGAGACTGTCACACCTAATAAGAGCATGAAAAGACAGATGAAAGCACTGCTCATTTCTGAGCAGCTGGGAACGGCGCTGAGAAAAGCACAGCAATTGAGATTGAGAGAGAGCCTTCACAGCACAAGATAACCCAGCTGCTTGGAAAATCAAATCTATTGAACATACAGATTTCATGCAACAAAACAATGCCTTGCTGATAAAGGAAAATAACAATGGTCACACAGAGTTCTACAGTCTTCGATTCAATTTGGAGATAAATGGGCAGTCCTATATTTTTCCTCTTTAGAAAAAGTCAGAGTTAGCTTTCTAATTGTGACTATTCATTGCCTCTTTTTGCCAACTCTGAAAAATCAACTCAGAGGTTTTCATTTGATAATAACATAGCCCACAATTTACTGGAAAGGGCACCTGCATGGGGAACTAGGACATGCAGGTCTCATTCCTCACACTGGCTTTAAGAAACACCTTCAGCTCTCCTTCTCCTTCTCCTCAGTCTTCCTGTGCTGAAGAGACATCAGTGCCTTTGGGAAATGTTTTGACATCTCTAGAAGAAAAGTGTTATACCACTATCCTATCATTTCCATACTCATAGCTGATTCATGCTAAGAAGTCAGGAATAGTTGGGTCTACAAAGCTGATCAGAAAATGTTTTTCCCTCTGTTGTAAGCTGTGTGCATCATAAGATTCCACAATTTCCTCTGAAAACCACTATCTGGGCCCAAATGTTTTAGCTTTTTGAGAAAACTGGGTATTTTCTCATGGGAAGTGATACTTGCTCATAATCTTGAAATCTTTAGCTGAAATCTGCTTTGCCATTGAAAAACGGTTTTATGTGATCATTTTTTTTTGATCAGCTGTGAGACAGCAAGCCGCTCTATTGTGGTTTTTAAATTTTCATTGCTATCCAAATGTAACATTGTACCTATTGTGAGGTTGTGATATAAAGTGTTGATTGTTCCCACCATTCTCCATTTTCTTTTTGCACTGTGAAAACCGTGAACATAAAAACATTTTTCCAACACCAAGATCCAGCATTTCTTCCCAGACTCAAGAAATACATCAAAGCCTGGACAAGACACTATAAAACCCAGGTCTTCCTCCCTTCAAGGCACCATATTTTCAGTAACCTTCTAATAACCTCTGAATGTGTACGATATTAATTGAGAAAAGCGATACTTCTGGAGTTTTCATTGGATATAAAAGAAATATAATAGTCTTAATTCCTCTAAATGAAACCTTTGATTTATGCATGAAAAGATGGTTAATATGTTCCCTCTGGTAGCTTTTGTTATGTGTTTGGCATTGTAATAACTAACTAGTCATTCCTGCTCTGTTTTTTTGTTTTGGCCAGTTTTTTAATCAATGGCACAATACTTTACCTTTCACCAAATGCCTCTGGTTTCCTTGAGAGCCTTTGTAATAAAATTCATCAAAGCATTTGTAAAGTCCACAGAAATCATTCTCGACCAGTTTTCTTTCAAGTCATTATTGTATTGGCACTGAAGACTTCTGCCAGGCTGGGGGAAGGATATCACATTCCCCAAAATAGGTTGTTTAAGTTACAAGTAGAGTGCCCTGCAAAAAGCTACCAAAGGTGTCACAGCTGGAGTTCCTCCCTTGCTCCTGCTTAGACCAGCAATAATATATATTACAACTTGTGGCCTTGAAATCACCCTCTTGGGATGAATTCCTAGCACCACGAGCCCTTTCTTGAAAGGATATAATTAACAATGTTTTGATTCTCCCTCCCTTCTTCCAGGCAAATCTGGACTCCAGCCCTTACATCTGCCTTGGTATCCTCCAGCCCTTGTGAAAACGATGTGAGTTTTGGCCTTAATAACAAGCCATGTAAAATCTACATAATTGACCCCTTTTCTGAAAATATTTCAAAGCTTTCTCTTTAATCTTTGAATATGCATGTGCAGAAGGGATGCCCTCGTTTCAGCAGACCCCTGTTGCATACAGCAGCCTTCTTGCTGCCATACAGAAAAAACAACCAGGGAGTTGTAAGAAATGGGGGTTTTGCCTCCCAGATGCCCTACTTTTCCTTTCTGTGTGATTTCATGCAAAGGAGCTCCATCTCTTTACTTCTATGCTATGCATCTGGGGCATTACTGCACATAATATAATCCATATATACATTTTATATCAGTGTCATGGGGTCCAGTGTTGAGGTCCATGTGTCCATGGTGAACTTTGGGGCTTGCATGAATGGCCCAAAGTAATTTTGCAGCAGCACCCAGGACAGAAACCTTTCTGTGGCTGTCTATCTGGACAGAGAGATATCCTAAGCAAGTCTCAAGAGGTGAGAGCTGGGTCCTTCCTTAACCCAAAGATCTGGGAGCTGCTCATCAAGAAGCATTAAGGCACTTCTGCTTTTGTTCAAGCAATAATGGCAACATGATAATTTTCCATTTTGTCTCATTTGACTGATTTCAGTGCTACTAACTCCTGAGTTGTGAGCCCAATTCAAAGTCCACTGAGTCCATGGTATATCTCCATTTATCCTGAGGGGACCTGAGGGTGTGGATCTGAAACAGTAGGGAAGATGGTGTTTGGGTGTTTTGTTGGCTTTTTTTTAAAAAATTGCTAATAGACATTACGGCCTGATTGTGAGCCTTTTTTCTGCACCTGAACTTTCTTTTTCTCCTTAACATTTCAGTATCATTCAGATGTCCACCTCTTCTGAACCATGATTTGTTCAACCCTTGCTTACACTGCACTGTTCGTTGTTACCCTTTCTCTACCAATCCATCTAAAACTTTTTATTTATCATTCAGTTGAAAAGCCTGCAGTTCTTATCCACCAAGAGGACTGAAAAAAAGGATGCTGGAAACAGACTTTGATTTCCTATCTGTGACTGAAACCTGCCTTACCCAGCTCCAGAATGGGAGTTACAGTTTTCCACCCTTTGGATTCAGTCAGTCCTTCCACTTGTTAAGAGAGAGCTCCTCCAAGTCGATATTACTCACGTGTTTATTCAGAATCAATACTGCTTATTACAGCTTCTGCAAATGTGTCTCACTGTCGCTGTCACCTACTTAGCTCACAACCTTCCTTGCTGTGAAGTCGCAAGATTGAGGAAAAGAGAAAGTCAGAAAGAGACCTGCTGACATGGGATGTAACACAGGACAGATTGCCAAGAATCCCTTTGTCTTCCTCTCATTTCCTGTGCTCAGACACACATGACCAGATGCAAGACAGTCGTGATCTTTGAAATCTCTGTGTTACTCTCAGTTTCTGCTTTTCCCCCTGAAAAACAGAAGGCCACAAAGATGATCAGAGGGCTGAAGCACCTTTCTTGTGAAGACAGGCTGAGAGAGGGTGGTGCTCAGCCTGGAGAGGAGAAGGCTCCAGGGAGACATAAAGAGCACCTTCCAGTACCTAAAGAGGCTACAAGAGAGCTGGAGAGGGACTTTGGATAAGGGCATGTGGTGATAGGACAGGGCAGGGATTAATGGCTATAAACTGAAAGAAGGTAGATTTAGATTGGATATTAGGAAAAAATTCTTTACGGTTTGGGTGGTAAAACATGGAAACAGGCTGACCAGAGAAACTGTGGATGCCCCATCCCTGGAAGTGTTCAAGGCCAGTTTGAATGGGGCTTTGAGCAACCCAGGTAGTGGAAGATGTCCCTGCCCATGGCAGGGGGGTTGGATCAAGATGATGTTCAATATCCCTTCCAACAGAAACTATCCTTTGATTCTGTGATTCTAAGTGATAACTCACACCTAGTTCAGGTTCACAGCAAGGATCAGCAGAAACCACCATCTAAACAGTGTGCAGTGTGTTTATAGGCTGATGCTGCCCCTGCTGAAGCAGATGGCAAGATCCCATTGACTTTAATGAGGCCATAAAAAGTCCATAATGTGCATGCAATATGTAACAGCTCCTGTTTCAGCCCACGCGCCACCAGCATCACTTCTTTTGTTTGCTCCACGGACTAAGAAAGCCTCTACTGACCCCCATGGAATCTCCAAGCCTCTTCTGCAGAGAGCTGGGGAAGGATGGAGGCCAAATTCACAGCAACAGCAGTGTCTTTTCTTGCATCTCTGCTATCCTTAAGTTCCTCTTACCCAACCCCAGGCACTCACTCAAGTGCCACAACTCGCAGGTGACACAAAACGTTCAGGAGAGCCAATTCCAGAGCCACAGAGGCTGTGGGAGGATCTCAGGGCACTGAATTATATAGCAGTAAAATGGCAGATGGTATTCAGAGTCTATTAGTGCAAATAGAGTTGTGGAGGAGAAAATAAACCTGCCTATATGGATGCAATGATGCTTTTAAAGGGCTGATAGCAGTCATGAGGGAGATGCTGGAGACAACTATGGATAGTTTTCTGGAAACATTGGGTCATATGGAGGGGTGATGAGAAAGTCAAAATGAAGGTAAGGCAATCTAAGGGAAAGGGTTGAGAATAAAATGCAGACTTCATTATTCCACTGTAGAAATCTCTGTTCACCCTTATTTTGAAGACTCTGTGTTGTTCTGATGACTTTGTCTTGAAAAAATAGAGAAGAGAGACAGACAAGAGACGGAAATGATCAAAGGTTTAGCAGGACTTCCACAAAATGGAGAAAATAAAATAGAGAACTTTTGGGCTTGGAAGAAAACAGAGAAGAGAAGCAGAAGGTAAAGATTTGTAAAATCACAGTGCGACAAAGAGGAATAGAAGAATAGTACTGGTTTGTTTCTCATAATATAGGGACTACTGGGCATGCAGCAATGTCACGGAGCATTAGTTTAAAATGAACCTAACACAGTGCTTTTCTTATGTAGTGTCATTAAACTGAAACCCATTGCAAAAAGAGACTGTGGAGCACACAGTGTAAGTGAATCAAAAGGAAATAGATAAAATAAATAAAAAATTTTAGAGTGGTAAAGTCTTTTCATTGCTGTTAAACACACCTGCAACTTTTAGCTTACAAAGAAAATTTATTTACTGCTGGATGATCCACAACCTTATTCCTCCCTGTAAGCACCCATAGTGGATGCTGGGCTTTATAGCCCTGCCCCACAGCTGTGGGGTGCCCCATACTCCTGCAGGTGTTACAGACCCTATCCTACAAGGGCAGCTCAACTACACAGCACAGTTGTCTGTGATGGCAAAATAAAGTCTGGCATAGAAAGGCAGCCCTTGTGTCACAATCAGAGCTGCTGTTCCACTGTATAAGCTGAGGTCTTAGCTCATGGGTGGTCCATGAAATAAATGTTTTTTGTGGTTGTTTCCAGTGAAGACCCCTGCCCCTTATGCCTGCAAAAGGCAGGAACAAATGCATTTATTTGTAACCTTTCAGACTTTGAGACTCATTTTCCCATTGATTACCTAAAAAACAGGGGCTATTTATACACATTACAGTCTATAACTGTCAGCCCTGTGACAAATCACCCACCCCGTGCCTTGTCAATGATGTGGAAAATAGTGGCCATATAAACAGATCAAATGAAGTGGAAGTTAGAGAGTGCAATGGTGTGAGGCCATAGCCTTTGACCTTTAAAGGCTAGAGGTCAAATCTGTCTGCACTGAGTTGATACGATTTGGGGAGTTCACCCAGGGAGTGATGAACCAGCATCTTTATTGGTACAGGTTACCTCTACCTTGGGACAGGCAGAGGCAAAGCCTGGGGTGCATGTGAAGTTTTGCACCATGACTGGAGAAGCTCTAATTATCACCAGCCCACCTGACCAGGAAGAAGGTAAGTACTAATAGCAAATGTGAACCTCTGGGAGAAGTCATATAGGACTAATCAGAGGTTTGTGGGAAAAAAATGCTCCTGTCTGAGGCATGTTTCAGTCAGGGAGAGTGGGTAGCAGCACTCAGAACAGCAGCCAGGAGAGCCTCTTTTGCTGTTTGTTTTGCAGCAGTTTGGGTTCATGCAGTTATTTTGGTGCACAGCACAATGAGCAGTCTAAGGCCAAGTCACTTCACTGCTAGCTCACCTGAGCTTTTCTATAGAATGAAACACCCTTGTATTTTAGGGGAGAAATAGGTTATTTTCAGACTAACAAAAGCAATGGCTTTTCCATCCCACCCGGGGGCCACCACTCTCATTTATTTTTATTGACCCACTCTGCTTTTCCCATTCGAGTTACAATTTGACAATTGCCATTAACTGCACCTTTAACAGTTTCTCCTGGCTGCTGTCAACACATGAAAGTTAAATAGTGGGACACAAAATTCATTAAAATCCATTGCATTTTTAAATCCTGGCAGGCTTTTCTTTTGTGCAAGCCTACCAGCCCTCGATCATAACATTTTCACCTCTTGCAATTGATAAAAATGTATTTACTTTCATGCTGTGCAGGGCTTGAAAAGGTAGGAAAGGCAACACAGCCTGTGCTGTTGCCTGCAAGGATGCTGCTGTTGCTTCCCTGGGACAGCACTGAGCCTTGGCTGCATTCTGCACTGGATGAGGCATCAGGGGTGCAAAGGACCTCTGTATTCCCCAATTCTGAACCACCCAAGGGAGCTTAGAAAACCCCACACTGGTGGAGCAGCTAAAGAATAAAAATTGTCATTTTTTGCATTCCAGCCTCTGAGGGGGTAAAGCACTTGTCCTTCTGCTTGACAGCAGACCACCTGTTCTGCTGCACACAGTGAATAATCAGTGGCAGGCGATGTGCTTTCACTGTCGGGGATTAATTCTGGGCAGCCACGTGGGCTCAGCACTCAGGTGCAGCTGCTGCCTCACCTGAGTTGTCATCGCTGCTTAGCACTCCACAGCCTCTGATGGTGGCCCAGGGGCACCCAGCAAACTGTTTTTCCAGTGATGGTGGAGTTGATCTTTGGTGCCAGCACAGAGGGGCATTAAGCCATCTGGCTCTGCAGATGCAGTGGGGCAGAAAGGAGCTTGTCACAGCACCCAGGGTTCCCACAGCTCATCAGGGACAGGGACCTTTCTTTACATGGGACCCTAAACAACCTTCAGACCCTCACCTCTGCCCCACAACCACACTGGGACAGAGGGGCATGTCCACAAACTTTCTCTTCCCTAACTCCATCCAAAAAAAGGTACTATCATCACCTGGCTCTGAAAAACTCCAAACCCTAATATACTCTGAAAAGACTTCAAACAAGACACAGTTTATCCAAGCCATAGCTTATCCAAGCCCAGCCTGAAGGTGTGAGCTAGGCTTACTCTGAGTTTAAATAGTCATTAAGGGAAGGATTTTTCTCCTCCAAACTCAGACATGTCAGAATCAGATGTTTAATTTTAAGTTAGTCACCTCACACTATGTTTTCTTCTAGCCACAGGTGTCCAGAGGCCACTAACCTGATTTTAGATGCCAATTTTGGGATGACATGAACCACCTGTTGCAGACACCTACTACTTTTCATCAACTATAGGGAGACAGGAGGGTGAATACCCCAGAATTAGATGTCTAATTTTAAAGTGTCCTGAATTAGGTCAGGAAGATCACCTCCTGCCCTTATTGGCAGGGCTGAACTGCTTGGGCTGATGCTTGAGGGACATGAGCACAATCAAAGTGGGTGGTATCTGGATGAGGGGAAGGACAAGAGTGCCTTGAGTGAGATGAGAATAAAACCTAAATAAATCCTGGTGATGGTTTCAGACTATATAATCAAATATATTATATATAATATATTATCAAATGGGGTGCACTAGTCTGAGGCTCTTTCCAACTAATGTAACCACGAGATGACAGAGCACCAAGAGTGGATAATGAAGCAGAAGAGAAGCCACTAGGGATAATCTAAGTGCATGGTCATGGTCTTTTATTTCTTTCCACCTGTCCTTACCAGCTTTGCACCTGTGTTGTCATCTTTGGGTTTTGCAAATAAATTATTTTAACAATTTGCACATTAATAAATAGTGTTAAAGGCATTTTTTTGAAAATGGGTAAAAATAAAGGAATTAATTACTTTGAGGCAGCATCACGATATTCGGAGTAAGGATTAAGGCATGATTAGCCTTGTTTTTAGTGTATTGTGTCTTGCTTATAAAACAGATGTATATTTCAACCTCAGCATGTTGGTGACTAGCAGTGGCAGGTGTGTGAAGAGCAGTGTGCTCCAGTGATCACTGTCAGCCTGGCAATCTCTCCAGAGAGTGGGAAGAGAGCAGGGAATGAACCTTAACACCCCCTGTCTCAAAAAGGGCTTGGCCACAGCCGTGGAGCAAGTGGCTGTATCATGCGCCAGAGCAAAGTGGGGCTCACAGGACTACATTAATCTACTCTTTCCCAATCAATTGCTTCAGTGAGATTATCACAAACATGATGGATTGGATCACTTAATCCGGTTAGACGGGAGCTCAGCGGATGGGTAAATAAGGGGAGCCAGGAGTCGGGTGGCCTCTCCTGACCCCGAGCAGCAGCCGGTCAAGCTCTCAGTGCCCTTCTTGACCTGCTTCTTGGGATTGGCAGTGCTAACAAAACACATGCAGGTGACACAGGAGACGTGCAATTGCAGGCAAAATATTTGCCATCTGAAGGGAAGAGGGTGGAAATGGAAGTGGTGGCTATTTCTTCCTTACCTTGTGCACCCTTAAGAACAAAAAAAAAAGCTTTGTCATCCACAAAAACAACAACAAAGAGGAAGAAAGATAAAGCTTGAGAACCCATTTTAGCTATTCCTGTGCAAATTCCAGTGTTTTGAATACTGGGTAAATGGAATATAAGGCTGGGAATGGCACCACTGGATTTTGGAGTGGGATGCAGCACAGCTGAGCTCTAGTTAATGAGGGTGCTCTGGCAGCACTAGATCTGCACAGCAGCAAGTCTCTTGTGAACAAAATGCAGCCATTCCTGCCCTGTGATATTTGGTATTAACCAGCACAGTTGCTTAAAATTTAACACCTGAATCAGAAAGATTTTGATCACTAATGACTGCATACAATGCCCCGCTCAGCATGAGCCATCAGACAGGCATTTTCATTCTGTGTACGCAAATCCTGCAGCTGGAAAAGGCAGCGTTTGGGTTGGTTTTAAAAAAAACTGAAATAATTCCACTCCTCGCCCTCGATAACACCAACAAAAAGTCTGCTACATTTTCCTCCCCTTTCTAAGCAAGAAAAAAAGGATGCTCAGAGTGAGATAAAAGCATGAGTGTGTTAACATAATATATGTGATTCATTATTGGCTTATCAATGATTAGATGTGGTGCTTGACTCTGACCTCTTGCAAAGTTTTATTAGATGGAAGAATTAGTGCCTGGACTGGCAAACAGGATCTAGAATCCTGTGTATTTATACTGCGTAAGCAGACATCAAAGGATTCTCACATAGGTTGTGGGTGAGGATTTGGTTTTGGGAGGGTGAGAACAAATCTTCCTTCAAAAGCTCAAAAATGCAGAGAAAAAATATGCATTTCGCTGACACCAAGCATTGAATTGCCGCAGTCAGGAAATGCAACCAGAGCCAAAAAAGGGGAAGAAACAGCAGAAATGAGTAGCATAAGTCCATTCTCCTTGAATAATCACCACATACATGGGCATGTAAATACACAAATACACATTGAAATGTATTTAGCTTACAGATGTTTTCAAAACTTTTATAATAAATAACAGGTTTTTATAGTCTGGCAAACCCTGTATTTTGAGGTAATTAAGGCTGATTGCTTTCAGAGCAGCCTGTTAATAGGTTTTCCTTATTTATCAAGGGTCATTTAACATTTGCAGTGTACAAAACATTCCCCCAAATCATCAAGCCACTTTCCATGAGCAAGCCTGATTAAATTCATGACATGATGAGTCTCACACTGGACCTCTCTGTGGCTCACAGTGCTCTATTTACTCAGCAGTTTCCATCCCAAACAAAGAAGCAGCACCTCATTACTGGTTCCTTGAGCTGCCTTTCCCTTCAAGCTGCCCACATGGGGATTTTTCACTTCTGAAGTCTTCAAAACTTGCTCAATGCTGTTGTCTTACCTCTGTACAGAGATACCATAATTGCAGGGTCTTTGGGTAATACGAACAAAAAGCTCAGAATCACTTCCAGTGGCATGAAACAAAACTTTGGATCTCCCTGGGGACTTTCTCTCTGTAAGTTTTGCCTCCAAGCCATCCCAGAGGAGCAATGCCAGCCCCTTCAGGATCTGAAGGAGAAGCCAATGACCAACCACTGGGTCCCTGCTGATCACATCTAAAGTTCATGGACCTCTCAGACTATCCTGGCAAGATTTGCAAGAGCAAATTGCTGACCACTGGCAGAGCAGAGGTTGACCTGAACATGAAGAGTTGCAAGATGTCTTGATCTTCAGGGAGGTGAGGGACAGAGCTGTGCTCAGATCCAGTGGGGTGACACGATCAGAGGGGGCTGCAATGTTTAGCTCCTCAAGAGCTGTCATTCCCAAGAGCAGCCAGCCTGGAGGAAATCGGAAGCAGCTGTTTTGTGCAATTATTTTTTCACAATGTATGTATTGTAGGAGAGGGCATGAAGATGTGTGTTTCTGTGAAGAACCTCTCTTGTGAATAGGTAATCAGCAGTAATTAAAAACTCCAGACAGCTTCTTGAGGGGGGGGAAACCAAATCATACAGTGACAGAAATGTGAGTGAGACGATTTGCTTCCTCTCCCACAACCACAGCTTGTCTCTGACAATCTGGCAGCACTGGCTGAAAAGTCATGCATGACCTTCAGTGGGTTTTGTCTGAAAACCACACAGAATTCTGTCTGTGCTCTGGAATCAACACTCATCTTTAGTACCTTAATTTACCAGATCTGCTTTGCCCTATGTTTTGATTGCATTTGTCAAGTGGAGAGCAAAAGTGTCAGAGGAACACTAAGAAAAAACATAGATAATGCCTGACTCTCAGGGAGGGCAGTAGATGAGTAGGAGATACAGAAGAATGAGACTAAACTAAACTAATTTCATACTATTTGAGAACTGCCAGCTTCCATTTTTGTACTGCAAATCTTACAGAATTTGATTTTTTTTTTACAAAAGCCCCAGAGACTATAAGGCTCACTTTTATAGACATAAATGCCTTGCTGTTGCAAAGAAAACAATGAAAATAAGCACAAATATAAACCCTGAACAAATAGAATGTGGCAAACAAACAGACCTAACCCCTCCCCACTTATTTCCTATCTACAACATTCTTCTCTTATGATGTATATGAGGAATAGACAGCTTGAAATATATGATGGCATAAATAAAATGGTAGCTTGGTTCTCTGTGGAAAGATGGCATTTATGGCAAATTTAACTTTTTCAGCATTTCTGCATATATGTTTAAGAAAGTTTGAGAATTTTTGTTTAGTTTGGTTAAAATGCCAAAGTCTGAAAGCCAAACCAACTGATGAAAGATACTCAGCTTTACAGTATCCAAAAACTAAACCAAAGAAACATAATCATGTTTTATTTAAAAGCACACACATACACACTCTCTGATGAATAATATGAGCTGAGTGAAAATCACTTACTCTTGCTGCAACACACTGAACTCAAGGACTTGGTGACGCAGTTGCCAATCCCTCGTTCTCAAAGACCATCTGCTCTTGAATCTCATCTCAAATGCTTGAAGACACATTTTTAGCATTTTTGAACATGTACATTTACTGGTGCTTCCCTTACACACCTCTCAGAAACCCAGAGTCTCAGAATGGCTGTATTTCTCTATTAAAGGACAGGTAGAAATTTAAGTGTCATTAAGTTTCAGAGGTAAAATCCCCCCGAGTTAAAGGGGTCAAACTGCCTCTTCCATGATACTGCTTCTCTCTTAGAAATGGGAACATGTGAGATCAAATCTCATCCAGATGGTTTTCTTCATAAGGAGACAGACACGGCATCTTTTAAAGAAAGATAATTCTTAGAGGACTGATGAAGTCACTAAAGAAATACTGACACAGTGCATTAACGAGGGCCAGTCTGATCTGACCTCTGCCTGTGCCACTGAATATTGTGGGATTGCTTTTAATATCGACTATTCTTCAGGGAGCAGGAGGTCACGAGCTACATGTTTCATACGGTGTGTGAGTGGTTTGTGGATGACTGATGCCTGCTGATCTTTGGGGCTGCATGGATCACTTGCAGTGAGAGGCACCATGTGTGATTAAAAATAACTCTGGGCTCACTCAGGATTGCTATGGGGCAAAAGGTTATTAAACCTAACTGAGTTCATACTGAGATGATCCAGAGGCATTCAAAAGATCTGTTAAGGACACTGAGGCTGCAGGGTAGGGGCTAACATCATAAGGGGCAGCTTAAAATTGCTCAGATTACATCTGTGAGAATGCATACACCTTGGACTTAGCAAAGTAGGCATGCAATAATCAGCCTTCTTTTTTTTTTCAGGAAAATCACTGCATAACTCCAATCTGGAAAATCACTCCCAAACTCTGATTGTTCATTTCATATGACTCTTAGTTAGTCCCAGTGCTGCATCTTGTAGGGTTCATCTTGCAAACCCTGTCCTTAACCATCTTTAATGTCCATAACTTTAAGACTCATAGTCCTGTAAAAACCATGACAAAAGTCCATTCATTTAGAGTATGATCAGAGGAAGCAACATATTTGCAAACTAGATTACAGCAAACCTCTCTCCACTGGCCAGTAAATTTGACTCAGGAAAGCAAAAAGCCTAGGAAATCTCTTGAAGTCACACTTCCTGAAGGACCACAATGGCTACTGAAAACTCTATGGTGGTGCTAAGACCTCTACCAACATCTGGAGTGGATATAGAAAGATGTTCATCCACAGCCACATCAGCTGACACTTAACAACAGCCTGAAGATGTTTCCAACAAACAAAGTCATCCACAGTGACCTCGGTCTTTATCAGTTCGTGTCTTATACCCCTTGGGTGACTGCATGGCCAATGTCATAGCCAGAGCAGAGGATGGAGCTTGTGGGCTTTTATCAATTCGGACAAATTACCAAAGTGGTTTCTCCCACATTTGTTTTGACCCTCTGCTCATTTCTAGCCCATACTGGGGCTTTTTCTAAGTCCCTGAGTGACCTCGTTCTCAGTGGGATTTGTGGGACAAGCCCTGTTGATTAGTGATGATCTGCTCTATCAGCTCTCATCTGTGGAGCTGTGAACCACCCAACTCATGACAGATCAGAGGAGGAAACTGCAGCCTCCCCAGCCAGCCTGAGGACCAGCAGCACAGGTATTGCCAAATGAGAGGAGCACAACCCTTGCAGCACTGCCAGAAAGCACGAGTGTGGAGCCAGTCCTCTGTGCCCAGACCAGCCACTGCACCTTCCCAAAAAGGAGTGTGTGTAAAGTCATGTATTATTTTACACCCAATGCTTTTTCAGAGTCAGTCTTCTGGTTTGTCTCAGGTGATGTGTGGCTCAACTCACAAAGTGGTCTTGAAGCACATCACCTGTGCTCCTTGCAGTTAAACCCCAACTGAAATAATGATGCAGAAGCATTGCAGGAACACACCTAATGTGCTTCAAACACTGATGGACCAGACAGTTTATGGGATATGGTTAAAGCTTGTCTGGAGTGAATACCTGGAAATTAGTGCATAAGAGAAGTCCTTGGCACCAACTGTTTCATTTTACAGACCTCCTGCTGTTGGGTCACACTACTTTCTAAGGAAACATGGCCAAAGGCTTCAAACACTGAGACTCTACCAGAAAATTCATTTATTGTATGATGGGGTGACACTGGAAAATGGTCTGATTATAAGACAATTTCCCCCTTGTACAGAAATGAGGTTCCCATCTCTTTCAAGTCAAAACACAGAGGCAGTAATATTAGTAAAGCCTCTGTACTAACTCAGCCTAAGTGGCACATGAGAGATGCTTACGAGCTGAGCAAGGCAAGGACCCCTGAGTCATATGCTTGCAAATGCTAAACCATTTGTTTGTTATTGCATCTTCTCTGCTCTTTTTTACCCCACTGGAAGTGGTGAACAATTGCTCCCCCACACCCCCTTTTTTTTTTTTTTTTTGGCTTTGTACAACATTTGAAGTTGTCAAGGACTTTCCAAAGGTTTCAGAGGCCACATTGGACAATCAGGTCTGGTTGAAGTGCTCTTGAGTAATGAACAAGATAGAAAATGATGATTTCAGTAACTGAAGAAGGATGGGCTGGTGAATAAGGCTTGAGGTAAAATATGTGGTAGATGAAAGTTCATTATGGAGCTGAGACTCTCCTGTCCCTGAGACAGCTGTGACAGCTCCATAGAGTCTGTTAGGGAACATAAACCGAGCATGGACTATATACAGCTTATATCAGGTATTGTCTTTGGTGAAATATACAGCAGGATGGAATTCCCTGTGTTTTAAATGCATCATCTGTGCCCTTAAGCTTTGTGCCTCATTGTTTTTAAAACTGGAAAGCATGGAATTAAAGTTACCACCCTTTGTTCTTGAGGAATAAGCTTTCAAATGGGAAATTCCAAAAATTCAGATGAAAACCAAAATATAAAGTAAAATAAAATAAAATAAACCAAACACAACAAAACACAACCTTTCTGGTAATGTGGCTTTTAAGCCAATACTATTACAGGAAGGAAAGTTAGTCATGATTTTGAGTGTATGGATCTGTCACTCCATTATAACATAGAATTTAAATGAACCTTTTCTTGTATGATGCTTCATCTGTCTGGGAGTTAAAGTGCAGTTAACATACGTGTGGTGTTAGACTCTGTATGGCACTTGGTAAAAGCACAGAGACCCGTAGAAAAATAAGAAAGGGGAAATTCAGGAGGAAAAATTCAATTTCACTTCGTCTGTGATTCAGATCTGACCTGAGGTGTCAAACAGGCTGTGTAACAGAATCCACAACAATTCAACAGACTCTCTATAGACAGAAGGGGTCCATAGTGGAGAGAGATTGAAAAATTAATTCCATCCGCCTGTAACAGGAGGCAAATGTCACTGAGTTAGGGAAAACAGAGAAGGGGTCATTACTGAGGGCTCACTGTGCACAGTCTTACCTTTGCACATCAGGACAAGAAACACAGACAGAGATGCATCAAGATCTTTCCTTCTCTCTGAGTAAGAACATGTTTTATAAACAAATGCACAGCACCTTGCATATGCTGTTTAATTTAGATCCTGTCAGTTTTCTTATCACAAACCCCTGCTTTCTTGTGGCTTTTAATGACGTCTTTTGTAAATTGCTTGGTCTCCCTCTCCCAGGTTGAGCAGCTGCAGCAGGTTGGCTGACTCCCCACCCCCAGGAATTGGGAAACAGAAGATCTGCCTTTGTGGGGAGAGCATAATCCATGTGGGATTTCAGAGTGCCTTCTAGCCATGCATCAGAAAATCACAGAATGGTTTAGGTTGGAAGGAACCTTTAAAAATAATTTGGCTCCAACCCCCCTGTCATGGGCAGGGAACCCTCCACTAGCCCAGGCTGCTCAAAGCCCTGTCCAAGCTGGTATGAACACTTCCAGGAATAGGGCATTCACAGCTTCTCTTGGCAACCTGTGCCAGGGCCACACCACTCTCACAGTAACGAATTTCTTGCTAGTATCTAACCTAAACATGCCCTCTCTCAGTTCTAATCCATCCTATCCTCTCAGTTTAAAACTGTTCCCCCTGTTCTGTCACTATATGCCCTTGCCAAAAGCCCCTCTCCAACTCCCCTGTAGCTTCCCTTCAGGCACTGGAAGATGCTCCAAGGTCTCCTTGACACCTTCTCTTCTCCAGGCATCCTCAGCCCAGCTCTGGACATCTGTATCTCCACGAGTGTGTATCCATGTCCAGCCAGGGACCCCAAAGAGCAAACTACACAGAGAAAAATCAAACATCAAATGCAGGAGCAGGAGACTGAGCCAACTCCACTGCCAGCCCACCACAGGCACCCGACTGCAGCAGCCTGGACCTCCCTCTGGAGACATCCAAAGGCACCTTCCATCCTTTGTCAGCCAGTGGCACAGGGATTCTCATCCCCACCTCCCAGGACTGGGTTGCTAGGCATTTAAATTATAGATACAAATTGGGACCTTAAATTAGGCAGGCTCAATCCCACACCTGGTACTTATAATTTATGAAACAGCCTTTCATTATACGATCGTGTATTTTCTTTTTGTTCTCCCTGAAGGATAGTTGCTTCATTTAGGATGCAGGGTGGCCAATTGCTGGTGATGTATCTCAGCTGAGTAACTTAGGAGGGTGATGCCCACAGACCTACTGAGTCTGGGAAGTGTGCAAAAAACGTGGCAGAAAGGCACAGGAAGAAAAAGAAGTGGGCTTAGGCTTGATACAAGTGCAGGAGGATAAACAGAGAGCTGAACAAGTGCTCCCAAGCTCCACATTGGGATTTTTTTCATGCCATGCCAGGATGGTGAGACAAGTCCCTGAAAAACGTGCTGTCTGGTAATTCAAACAGTCTTTGCCTCCTCTGAATGCAGTAGTCACTATCTCAGTATAAGACTGGACTTTAACTTTGCTGGGAATGCTGAAAAATTTCCAAGCAAGAAAAATCAGCTCCCAATGCAAAATATTATTCATCTGAAAATGTCACCAGTGGCTATTTCAGCCATTTACATATTCCCTCAGCTCCCTTCCAAATGTGGAAATTTCTCTACATTATATTTTTCCCACAAAACCCCCAATAACCATCACTTTCCTGACCATGATATATCTTCTCACTACTGTTAAGTTTTCCTGGTCCGGCATTGTTGGACACCCTGGGAGTGACCTGGGCTCTGCCTCTTCCTCTGCCACTGCTTGGCACCAGGCACCTCACTTAATCTGCAGCTCTCACCTTTCTCTAGGCTAAAATCAAGAGGAAATCCTGGAATTAGGTCTGGCATAATGCTGAATGCTGAAGTCTTTCTTAGTAGTACTTCAAGTATGTACTGTGTTGTGTAATGCTTTGAAAAATCAAGTTCTAGGTGTTTCCAATAATGTAGCTAAATTGAGTGGACATTTTTGACCTTAAACTCTCTTGTACTGCAGCTCCTCATCTGTAAAATGGTGATAAAAGCATCTTCTCTCCTCATAGAGGTGTTTATAAAACCGACATTTGTGAAGGTCCCTGATAATATACAGTAGGGAGAACATTAAAAGCACCCGTGAGGCAATTTATAATTCTGCCTTCAAAGCAGTATTTCAATAGTGCTCAGTAATAGTGTGCAGCACTTCGTACATGGTTTTTTTGGTTGAAATTCATATTTGATTTTTCGGTGTCAGTCAAACAAGAAAGTATAAAAGTTTTTCTCGGTGACATCTTTCTATATTCAAATGAGAACCAAACTAGCAAGGAAATTACATGATTCTAATTATGCTTTGTGCATATAAATCAGCTGTGAAATAATTTGAAACTCTTGTGTGTTTGGGATCTTTATCAATGAGGCAGAATAATTACCAACAAACCTCCATTAAGCTTCACTTTAAAAAGAACTAGTTATTAAATATGAACACAATTCTGCACTTCAAAGTCAAAATTACTCCCCTGTGGACTGGGCAGATATCAAGGCTTGTATGCATCAATGTGCATATCTCCAAAAAATTAAATTATAATTATTTTGTGTTTAAAATAGGAATTCCCCCCTTTACCTTTTATCAGAGCAAGAGATTGCCATGACCTAGAAACAAAGTTAAGCTTGATCAAATGCAACATGGCAGTCAAATAGCCACTCTAAATGCAATGTCAATAAACATAAAACAAGCATTGATACAATTCTCAATAATGCAGATTCTCAATAAACATGGAATATTTTATTCTCCCAAGTAGCAAACCATGTATAGATGAAGCAATAAAAGACATCAGTTTCTCTCTTCGATCTGGTTCAGCGAACACTGATAATAGATCTTGCAAGACATGTTGAAAAAGTCTATTGCTGAACATCAGCAACGAAATGTTAAATTAAAAGTTCCCATAAACAGATCTGGAAGGTGAGTAATGTCCTCTTGAACAGCTCTGTTCAACAAAGAAACTCACTACCCTTTTCAAAGAAGGCAAATAACCTACTCTTGATTTTACACTCAATGAAACAAGTAGTAAGGGGTGAAGCCACTTGCCCCAGCTTGGTCAGGGAGTTCCTTCACCACTGTACATCTCTGTTTGCATGTGTTGTCCATAATCCACCTTCTGGGGTGTCCCATAGTGTCCCCACACAGTGACACAAGTGCCCATCACTGCTGGCAAGACATCACTGCAGGACCTGCTCCCCAGACTGTCTGTGGACACACACAGCCAGGCACCAGCCAGAAGTGTTAATGGTGTTTTAATCTGATTCCCTCTGAAGGTCTTATAGTTAGTCACCCATCTCACAGGTGAGCAGCAGACCACCAAAAAGCAATGCAGATGAGGTGCCAGTCAGGGACAAGTCTCACTCCTGCCTTTGAGAAGGGACAGTCCCTGTGGTCTCTTGGGGTAGGTTGTCCCCACACTCCCAGCAGCAGCAGCAAGACTGAGCTCTGCAGAGCGATTTCCTGCCCTGGGAAGGCAAAGGTGCAGGTGCAGGACACACATTGCTCCTGCAGGGACATCAGAGGGAGGAGATGGGTGTACTCCTGGCTCGGAGAGCCGAGCATCCCTCTGGGAAAGCGCTGCCACAGCTCCCTCTGCGGGCTCTGCCCTCCCGTGGCTAAATCCATCCTCCCTTCTCAGCCTGCATGTCCAGGAGCAGAGAGACGCCGAGCAGGGATGGAGGATGCTGGATGTGGGCAGACACATGCATGTAGACCCCTGTGATGTCCCTGGGAAAACAAGTAAGGTTGAAGGAAAATGATGTTTGGTCCTGTGAGGTTGTAGGATTTATCACTTGGTGAGGAATAGGCAGCAGACTTTCAGGATGGAATCTGTTTATAGTGAGCAGAGAGAAGTGACTTGGAAAAATGTTTAACCCTTCCACTTGACTTACTACCCAAATAATTATTCAGTGTCTTTCTCCTCACTGGAGCAGTTTGATTCTTCCTGGCCAGCTGAGGAAGAAGCTGCCACATCTTGGCCCTGGAAGACTTGGGACAAATCCAGCCCTTGTTCCAAACAAAAACCACACTGCACATGCAGAAATCAGTATTTCATGGCACACCTGGAGGCTCCCCAGCAAACCCAAGTCATTGCATCACCTTACTGGGCTCTTTTCTGTGCCACAACCATCTCCTGCTCTCGCCTGCAATGATGAGCTGCAGCTGAGCCCCTGTACTGCAGATGGATGTCTGCTCCAGTTCCCAGTGAGGGAAAGTCTCCCCCAAAACATCTCGCGGTGTTTTTGGAGGCCAAGGAGCATGGATGGCTGCAAACAGAGCTTCTCACCAGAACTGCCTGTGGCTAGCACAACTGCCTAGAAGTCAAAAGGCAGATTACAACACCAGAACTTTATTCCATGAGATTGTTGCTCAGCTCTGATAATAAAAACATGCCTGACTGCCCACAGCGGAGTTTTTCTCACAGAAAACATCAGTGTCATGTTTCCTATGGAAAAGAACATAACTATTGTAAAGGTGGAAAATGGAAGCAATTATAAATGTATGTTTGAAATCAAATACAGGTGCAGGTTAACACTTCCTTCTAGACAAACTCCACCTCCTATTCCCCAGCCATCCCTGCACGTCCATTTGAAGGGATGGCAGAAAGACAGAGCTCATTGTCAAGCTAAAGCCACCAGAGCCAGGATGTCACCTTTCTGCTGCAGTGTGCTGTGTGCATCAGAGGAATCCAACTGGATCCCATTCTCTCCAGACCAAACTATCCCCCACCGGTGTGGTGAGAATCTTGCTGTGTGGACACACTCCACAGCCTCCCACAGCACTGACAGCTCTGCCACTGCCTGTGCCCTGCTCCTGTGACACATGCCAGCTCCCCAGGCAGCCCAGCAGACAAACAGGGACTCAGTGCAGACAGCCTCCAACAGCCTCGAGCCCCAGGCTGCCTCAGCTGACGTGAGGATTCTGGGTCTCCCGAGGACACTGATGCTGGATCAGCCTCTCCTGCTGCCACACACACTGGCCTCACACAGGGCTCCCTCCAAAGCTCAGGCCACAGGTGATTGTGAAACCTCTGCACAGTGAAGCTTTAAAGTCTTTCATTTCAGAGGTATCTTGACACTCCTAATGCAAAGGAGGTCTCGCTGCTCTGGCACTTGCAACACTTCCATTTCAAGCACTAATTTCATTACTGAACCTAGCCCAAGGGTCTTCTCGTCTGTATTCTCTGCCTTGCAAGAACTGATCTGAGATCTACCTTCCTATCTTCTAGTAAATGTAATTGAGGTTTGAAACAACCAGGTTTAGCCTATTTAGAAGCATTAATGTTCTGTGAGGAAGAAAGCTCCATTACTTTAACATCACACGGCTGAAATTCCCTTGTAGCTGTTTATTGACCTATAAAGATGTGACATAAATGCATCCTTGACATGAAGAAAATGGTGAGGCAGGTATGACATTTCTCCCCGAGGCAGCTACTGGAGCTTCAATTATCTTATCTGCAGGAAAAGTGGCTACAGAAACCTAATCAGTGCTTAATTTACTTATAGCCAGCCAAAACCAGACCACTCAGCAACTGTACCTGGCACCCTGTCCCTGAACACTCCCCCACCAAGGGCTGGAAGTGATTATCAGATGTGCTAGCAACCTTTGCACCACTAAGAAGGGAATAATCAGGTTGCCTGGTCATTTCTGACAAGCTGGCATAATTTTCAAACAAAGAAATTCTGCTACAAAATAAAACATTTGGGGAAAAAGCCCACACCACCACTGCCACCAAAACCACTGTCCCTAAAAGGTCAATAATGTTTCTTTTGGACCTGAATTAACTTGCAGTCTAATACCCCATACAAGCCCTGACATGAATGCAGAGATTATATTGATCAGCCAAATTGGAAAGGGTAATAGAAACAGGGGAATTAACATTTGGGCAGTAGTTAAAGCAAAGAGCTGTAGGAGAAAGCAGACATAGAGACACATTCCCTCCCCCTTACATATCCCTCTTCTAATTACATTTAGCTAATCCGTTCAATTAACATTGATGAATTTTATGATGAAAAGCATAATGAATCCATTAAACACAAAACAAGTATTGGCATAAATCCTTTTCACCCCAGGAAGTGAATTATATCAGAAGAGCCACAGTAATTTACTAATAAAGTGATCTAATGATGAAAAGGAGCCATTCATTTTGTGGCCAGTTAAGATCCAGGCTGGCAGGGGCTGGATCCTCCAGATCAGATGGTGATGCTGAGGGACTTGCTCCACTCCCAAGTTGCAGCAATTGGAAGCAGAATTGGGCCAACCTCACACATCACTCTCTGCTACCTAATAATAATGTTACACTGACACTGTCAGGATTTTTCATCTCCCCGCTCCTGCTAGACTCCTCTATAAAAAGCCAATTTGTTAAGCAGTTAGTCACTGCTTTATAATTCATAGACTCTCACGAAAGTTTTAATGAGAAACCACAAAAGCAGCAAGAGGGAAGTAGGGGCTGAGACAACTATTTGTAAGGCAGCAAATATCCTGCTAGAACAGTCTCATCTTGTGACGTGTGCATTACATTTCTATCATGTGCACTCTAAATTTATATGTCATGCATTCCCTTAACAAGACTATTCATACAACTATGATAAATAGGGCCATAATCTGTGGCAATTTCCATCCTTCTGTATGCCAGCAGAAGTCTCTTAGCAACCGTTGTTAGGAGCAACGCCAGCATCCAGCATCTTTTCATGGAATTCAGTGGCAACAGAGCTTCCACCGGCTTACGATGGAGGCTCCAGCTATACCTCAGAGAAAACAGAGCCTCCCTTCCCCCTTCCACAAATCCATGCTACCAACAGACACTCACTGCACAGAGCGTGAGGCTCAGCAATTATTAGAAATTATCAATTTAGCGCAATCCAAGTGGCCATTCTGGACATGACGTGTATCTCTCCTCCTTTCACACTACAGGGCTATTAGCCTGTTTTCCACGATCACAACAGCCCTGTTCTGTCCCCAGCCTGCTTAAAATTCATGGCAATGTCTTTAAATGAGGCTAGGGAACCTCTGTGATGTGCTACAAAGAAATCCCTTTACTAGTCCCCTGTTGAGATGTGTCAGGGATGCACTTCCAGAGCCATGTGCCATGTGTCTGCCTGTAAAGCACAGCCATGATCTTAATGCTCCTTTAATATTTTATTCTGACTGTAGCCTAATGCCATCTAATTGCTGAGCCTCCCCCGCAAGAGGAGTTGCTACAATTCATCTGTTTTTCCAGGATGCCATTTTTACTTTCAGGGGGAACGCAGACAGTCCTTCTGAACCAGGGCTCTCCAGATCATGCCAGAATGCTGAAGGGTCTTCTGGATTAAAGGAGGAAAAAAAACAAATGGGTAATGTCCAACCAAAAAAGTGATGAGGGTTTTATGCCAATCAAGCCAAAGTGTGTTTTGAGCACCGCCAGCTTTAATGATGACATCTGTGATATGGGCTGAGAAGGGCATTGGGCTGCCTTTTCCCTGGGGATTATATGAATATTTCATCTCAAATCAATTACTGAGTTGCTATTCCCACTGCTCCCCTTAAGGCTGTCAGCCAACTCACTTTAAACCTCCTATTCTGAGGCAGTTGACATCTCAGCCTTAAAGCAAATCCAAAACCCACACATACAAAGCCCTCTCTGGTCTGAAATTTGGCATCAGAAGGACTTACCCTGAAATGACATCATAATATTTTGATGAATGGAAAACTTTTCTTCTTTTAAAAAATTCCCAGCAATTTTCACACATACCTTTTCCCTCATTTGCATTTAAATTACATCATTAGGTGCTCTGCCATTTTCTTTGTGTTGTATTTGTCTTCCAGGAATAATTTTTTCCCTCTCTCTTTCAAACTTCCAAATTTGGGAAGTTTCATCCAAGCACCATGTTGGAGAAATATTTAGTTTCAAGCCAAAAAAGCCAGGACTGTCAAAGTTGTGGGCAACACTCTCTTCACTGTAAGCAGTTGCACAGCTGTCAGATCAGTACAAGAGATGAAATATTATTTGCCATAATACTTAGGCACTGCTGGTTGATTTATGGATCTTATGTCAGACTAATATTTGAATTTCCTTGTTTATCCTAGAGTTGAATCATTGCCTTGTTGCTCCCTCCCATGAGAACTGGTCAGGAATTTCAAGCTTATATTTGCCAGACAAGGAATTATTCTGCTTTGCTTGGAATTAGCATCAACTTGCTCAGCCTCATTTGATTAAATATCCTTCTGTATCTCTCAACCTTCAGTCCTGATCAGATCTTTAGGATACAGTAGTAAGCCTAAAATCCTCTCTTCACAGCTTTCAGAGACTTCTGGCAAGAAAATTTCTCAAGTAATTTTAGAGCCTTGTAACACAGATAGTATGGACTAACCCTGAGCCAGTTCCTTGACCCTTTCTCAAAATCAGTGGGACAATGAAATTCCACTAATCCTTGGAATGAGCTGGATTTGCAGGGAGATGATGGAGCCTTCTGACTTTCAGGTGTCAAAGTTTAGACAAAACTCTGCACCTTTACTGCTACGAGGAAAAGTAAGACTATGAAGTAGAAGATGAAAAAATGTCTCAGTGGTATTGTGACATTCTACAAGCAATTTCATGTTAGACACAGCCAGCTGGAAAATGGGCAACGCCTACATTTCTTACAGTGCATTGCTTCAGTTAAGAATCCCACCTCTTTTGGGATGTCTGCACATCCCATCCCTGGACAGATCTCCCCTGGAAAGGATTTCCATATAATGCTCTCACAAGCCCTTGGGCTGAGCTCAGCCCCTCACAGTAACACAGGCCCCTGTGCAAAGGAGGGCAAGAAATTACCCAAGAAAAGACATATTACTTCAACAGGATACTAAAAACCATCAAATTCTGAGGTGATGAGAACAGCAGAAGCAGTGCATTAACCCTTTTTCTCCTGAACACCATGAGCAGGTGAAAGGAACAGGGAAAGGCATGGTCATCACTTCAGAGACATCCAATGCCTGGTTATTTATAGGGTGATCACGAATTTATTCAGCCTTAATTGCAAGGCAATTCAAGTCCTGGGGAAAGAATGCAGTGGAAAGAAGGAAAAAAAATCAAGGGACATAGAAGGGAAAAAGAAAAAAAAAAAAAAAGTAGGTCTAAGAAAGACTATAGTTCATTAAAAAATATCTCTTATCAACACAAGGACGTGATGAAAGGCAGATATAATAAATGGAAGGGAGCTCAGCACAAAAAGAGGCATTTAGCCAGCTCTGCAGTGTGCTGCCCTGTCTCAGCTGGATGAGGCTGCTTGATCCCAGCACACAGGTCACAGAACCTTGTCACTGCGTGTCAATAGGATCCTCAGGGTTTTTTAATTTCATTTACTTTTAATTGCTCTTGGTAATTAAGCACACCTACAGACTGCATTAAACTTTAGGGATGGTTATTCTGATGTTTCATAAGTTGGAGAAGACAGTAATTAATAGAGCAAATATTAGACTTAGGAATGCCCTCAGTGCTAACTGCTACCACCTCTTTGCTATCTTTAATGTGGATGTTCATTTTTTAAGGCCATACACACAGATGAATTTTAATTCTTGCATTGCACATGAAAAAGCAGCCTTCAGGAAAACGCTGGTTGTAGGTTGGCATTAGCCGTAGAACAGATGCAATTTCTTTTGTGACTGGAACTAATGCAATCTGCAAGAAAATCAATGCAGGTTCACAGGGAAATAACCAGACAGTTAGCAGAGCGTGGTGCAGTCTAACAGAGACATGGTCTGCTAACACTGAAACATGCTCAGTAGTCATGCTTTTGATCTTGCTTCCTTCATATTACAGCCAAGCCTTCCACACTACCAGGAGTGCATCACACAGCCTCCAAACATATCAATCTTGCAGTCACTTTTACTGTCTGCTCTGGTATTTGCATTATGAAGACTGATTTGATTATTCAGTGCTGCTTCCAGAAGTGAGTGTTCTCCACGCTCACTTGGATTATCAATGTGAAAAACATAGTGGCAGGACTAGAGACTAATTATTTTTAAATGGATTTTTTTTTCCTCTTTTACAAAGGTGCTGGCTCTATTAACTCCATGCCTCTGATCAAAGATGCATTAGAGCATCTTCCTATCTGCAAATGAGAACTTCATTCAGGCATGGTGTTTGTGTGTGAGTCCCAGTGTTTTTTATGCTAATTTCAAATGCAGTATTTGGTTTCTTGTAGTTTTTTGTTTGTTTTGTTTTTGCTTTTTGGGGTTTTGTTGTTGTTGTTTATTCTTTATTCTTTCTTTTTTCTTTTTCTTTGTTTGGAGGTTTTGTTTGGTTTTTTGTTTTATTTTATTTTATTTTTTAAAAGGCTCTAAAGCAATAACACTTTATGATGCCAAATCTGTATGAAAGGAGGAAAAAGTAACAGGTCCTAGATCATCAGGGTAATGCTGGAAGAAATTAATGTCCCAGAAGAGGATAAAAAAAAAAAGTGAAAATAAATGGTGAAGGAATGACACCGTTTATTTACATACATCATTGCAGAGCTAAACATAGTGTTGCAAAGATGTAAAACTGGCACATTACACAGAAAGGAAGATTGATTGTACCCAGGAAAAAAAATACATATCTGACACAAAGGGATTCCCTTTGCATGTGAGGCCATTTGACTGTTGGTGTGAAAAGCCCAGGAATAGAAAATGCATCACTGTTCTTTCAAAATGCTTATATTTGTGCTAATCTCTAAAACACAACATGTGAAAAACTGCTGCTTTATTTTGTGAATGGAGAAGCAACAGCAAACATTTGGTATAAATGGATACTTGCAGGTCATGAATAATTTTTGCCTTGGAACACCATAGATATATACATTATTAAGCGTGTGTTCCCCTCTCAGCTGGAAAACCCTTTCCAGCTTGCTACTAATTTTCTTGGGATTTAATATTCAGGCTGAAATTTCCGTTCTGGATGATTATTCTTTTCTCCCCCTAAATTCAGGCAAAAGCTAGAGTTGTTTATTGTAGTAAGATGGCTGGGCAGTGAGGGAGGTGTAGTGAAGGTATTTTCCAAAGCTTACAGCAATCTGCAGAACCATTCAAACCTCAGGCCATGTAGCAACTACTTGAAAGTTGTCAAACATCATCTGTGCACCACAATCACACTGCAGCGTTTTGCTCTCCCATGGAAACCTGCCCACTCAGTTAAACTGTGAATGTTTGCAAAAAATATAACATTTGCCCAGCATGGGCTTCCCATGGGGTCTCTGCTGGCCTTGGGCACATCCCTGCTCTGGTGTGAAGTCCTCTCTGCCCTGGCAGCTGGAGCAGCTCCTGCTCTGACCTGCTTGTCTGCAGTGCTCTTCCTTTCATATATTCTCACTCCCTACTCCAGCTGCAGTTGTTTTTCCCTCTTTTTAACCATGTTATCCAGAGGAGCTGTCTGTGTTGCTAATGGGCTCAGCTCTGGCCAGTGTTGGCTCCATCTAGGAGTTGACTTTGGCTCCCTTGGACATGGGGAAACCTTCCAGCAGCTTCTCACAGCAGCCACCCCTGTAACCCCCCACTACCAAAACCTTGCCACACAAACCCAGCACAGAACAAACACCCCCAGGGCACTGTGAGAACAGGACACAACCAAGCAGGCTGGTTGCTGCAGTTGCACTATGAAGCTCCAAGTATTTCCTAACTTGCGAGTGAGCAGGCTGCTTAATATTATTCATTCCATTTTTCTTTTCCTAATTGCTTTATTAAAAGTCAAAGAGCAAGGGAGTTTCTTGAGGCAACAGGAAAATCTCTCAGGGGAATCTCCCAGAATTTGCTGCAGGAAGCTGTATTTAATACTGTGATTGCTGATGTGTGATCAGGGGTCAGCAGCAGGGCAGGAATCAGTGAATGTGGGTCTTGGGGCAGAGGATTTGCTGCACCTTTGGTGTCTGGGACAGCTGGCAGGAGCAGACTCAAGCAGGCATTTGATGGTGTGGATGTACCACAGAACCCACTAAACCCAAATTTCCTTGGCTTGGTGAGGCAAAGCCACAGTAACAAGGGCTGCTCCAAAGGGATGCCATGTCAGGCCCTCAAGAGTCACATCCCTGTAGCATCGAGTGATGGATCTGTTTGGATTTCTCAAAAACACAAGGCATGGGAAGTCTCTGTAACTGTGGAGTGCAAGTGGAGAAACACTTGGCAAGAGCTGCACAAAACACAAGTGGAGGCTAACACAGAAACCCAGCTCCCCTCATCCCTGGAGGTCTCAGTACCGAGGTGCAGAGTGCAGGAGCCCTTATCCTGTAAGAGCAGAACGTGACAGGCTGATCAATTCCCTGCAGCAGTTACAAGAACTCCAGGGAAGATGGAGCTGACATTGAACACTGTAACAGCACACACTATTAAAAAAAAAAAAAAAAAAGAAAAAGAAAGAAAAGAAAAAAAAAAAGGTTTTTTTTCCCCTCCAGTTGGAGCTGCAGTTGAACAAGCAGTTTGTAAGGTAAAATGAGACAAGAGCTGAGGTCCGTCAGACCTCACCAAAGCAGTCTGCTCCAGGATATATGGATTATGGACACTGCATAGCAGGTTCTCTGTCAGCTCAGCATCCCCTCAGGCTTGATACTTGCATGAACAAGTGGTCAGTGTGCAGATACCTTCTGCCATCTTTCTGATTTTGGGCAGCAAGCATGATCAATAGTGATGTATTGAGAGCATGCAGATTTTCCTGGGAGTGCAGAAGTGTCAGATTTGGGTCCCAAACAGGATAAATTTACTCACACAGAATTACCTGAGAAAACTTGAAACTAGGGACAGATGTAAGATGGTATTACCAAGGCCAGTTGCATAAATATCTACCAGGTCTATAACTGGCAGGGATTTATGTCTCCCATGATATCCCACAATTTCATTATTATCAGTACAAAACCAGTCAGCACCAAGCCAGCCAAGCTTTGAACTTGACCTACATCACACCTTTCACAGCAGAGCAGCCATAAGCTCCAACCAGCAACACCTGGGTTTATAGGAAAGGAAAAAAACCCTGATTTTGGTTCTTACCCATGGGGTAGGTAAGGTACACTAAAGCAGATGAAAAACTCAGGCCCAATATACAAACAGATACAGCAGCAAGCAGATAGAGGTGTCCTTAAGTGGCCACAACATTTTGATTAAACCTATTTACACAGCTAACACTGCAGCCTGATGATGGTGACAGCTGCTGATTTGGGTTGTGGTCACCAAACTGGAAGCCTTCATCCCCAAGGAAAGAAACAAAAGCTGTTCTCTGTGACACACAGCCACTGTCTCCTTGCCAACAGCACGGACAGGCAGCAAGGCTGTGCTGAAGGATCTCATGCTGTTGGGCACTGCCTCGATGATGGTGAGAGCCTGGGTGGGGATGCAGGCAGCTCCTGCCATCAGAGGAGCTCCCAACAAACAGACACATCTGTCTCCCTGGCTGAGGCTGTAAATTCTGCCATGAAATACAGATGACCTTTAGCAAATGTGTCTTCTCTGTATCCATAACGTCAGTCACGGCAAACCTCTGTTGGCTTGTGGGATCATGTTGGTCTCCAGCTATTACAGTAATAAACGTGATTAATTGCAGCTATAAAAAGCAATTTCATTCTGGCTGCTAACCTCATGAAAGAAAAAGATTAAATAAACCAAAGAATGAACTGCAGTATGACATTTTTACATTCATGTTGGTTTATCTTCTGTCTTTGGACTGTGACTCTGATGGCTTGTGATGGGAATGACATTTGTTTTTGCATGGTCAGTGTTTGCCATCGCTGCTCTGTGGGATGGAAGTGCCACAGGTACTTTCCTTTACAAGGAAGAGGGAACTGCAGCATCTCTCCAGGACTCTTTTAACCACTACCAAATATTGGTGACTTAACCATTTTGTTATGCACCAGGGCAACAGGGACCCTTTGCCAAATCAAGTAAAAGCCAACCTTGCAACCTCAGGGGATAAGAAACCTGTGCTGAAAGAGGGGAGTTGCAAAGGCAGGGCTGAAATTAGTCCTGAATTTACTTCATCTAAAACACAGGCTCTTTAGAGGAGTTGCTGAGGCTCAGAGTGTATAATGTCATGAGTATACGTCTGATAGGAAGTGCTTGGAGAACACAGTCCTGTGTAAAGTCCTATTTTCAGAAAACTTGAACCAAACTGAACATCAAACATGTTATTTGCTATCTTCTTTTCTTTGTAGCCTTTTAATCATCAGCAGAACATGATTTATCTCTTTGATCATCTTGAAGAATTCACTTAACATAAATGATTTTACTCAAGAGTTTTTTGATTTAGCAGAAAATGCTGTAACAATATCCAGTGGCTGAAAGCTAAGGCTTGCAATATAAATCGAGATGCATATTTTTTAACAAGGGTAATTAGTTATTGGGACAATTTGCCCAAGGATAAAGTGGCTTCTGCAATACCTATGCTTAAATAGAGTTAGATTTTTCTGAAGGATCTGACACTTCAGTGTTCAATGTTACGAGTGAGGATGAGATTTAGGAGCTAATGTGTATGGGTTATGCTGGAGTAATTTCCCATGATCTATCAGTCTTTTCACTGAACACAGAATTTTCCCCATGCTTTTTGTAGTTCTTATAGCTCCATTTACCAAATCCTGTATGGCATTCCCTTAACTTTCCAAACAAAGCTGTATTTATCATGTCTTAAATTAAAGGGAAACTTCAATAGATACTTCATACAAATACTCACAGCTGCATAAATCAACTCAAAGAGGAGATTGGGTGTTTATCAGCAAAAAAACATAAGCTGTAGGAGCATGCTTTGTACCTTCATTTCTTTGTGCTTCTCTTGTAAAACATTAAGGATGTCCTAGGATGTGAGGTAATTAGGCAGATAGTTTATTACAGCCAAATGAATGCCACAAACTCCTTCCTCTCTGGACAGCTTGTAACTCACCATTTATTTCCTCACTACAACAGGTTTATCTGCAAAAGCTGCATTGCCCTGATATGGAAGTCGTAAAAATATTTAAACATCAGAATTTATTCTGATTCTGGTTCTTTGAGCCAGGGGAGTTGAAGCCAACATTGTTTCTCCCCAGCCTGGAGCTGTGGTCTGTACTCAGCACTGCACACAGCACCAGCTCTGATGGGAGGAGTCCCACAGCCTTGCCCCATCCCACTCCCACCCCTTTTCTCTCTCATCCTTCTCTTGGCAGCCCTGAAGGGTTTTCAAAGCCTTCAAGAATGTCACCTCTCTTCACCAAAAGAGCTCAAAGTCTATTGAAATAATTAATCATCCTTAGGGAAACTTTTTTTTTAGCAATAATTTGGACCCATATAAAAAAATCTTTAAAAATAAATAAAACACTAAACCAAAACAAAACCCCAAAAGAAACAACTATTTCAAGGGTTTTTTCAAATTACTGCAGTCCAAAATGTGGTTTTTTATGTAGGCTTTCCTGTTTCATACCCCCAAGTGCTTAGAAATTCAAAACCAATGTGCGAAGCTGGGTCTCTTTTTTCAAGATTTCTCATATCCCTGTTTTCAGACTGTGCTGCCATTTGACTTTCTTCAGCCTTTACCGATGCTTGTCAGCTTGAGAGCATTAAAAATTCAACTCTAAGCACAGAATGACCTGTTCTTCACAGTCTATGACAACTAATGCATTACATCCCCACAGTAAAACAGCTTTATTATAACAGCTGTATTGTGGTCTTGTCTTTTCATCTCAGTCTCCTCAGGGTAACTGAGAAGTGAAGTCAATTAAGACAGAGGGCTAAGATAGATGTTGATTTTGGACCCCGTTTATATCGGAGTGACCTCACACTTCAATTATTTATCCATGTTATCACAGTATTTAGGAGCAGCTGGCATGGAGCAGCTGCCATGCTGCTACAACACCAGGAAGACTCCTTTTTTGTGCATTTCCTCACTTAAAGGATTTACAGCCTCAGACAGACAGACAGACAGACAGAGTGGAGGAAGCAGGAGACAGATAAGCCATTTTCCAGCAGTGAGCTGCCAAAATTGCCAGCTGTGCTGTGTCAGCCCCCAGCACTAGTCCCACTTCACCTGGCACTGCCTGGTCAGACCCAAAGACACGTTGAGTCCTCACATCCCATCTCCATCAGGCACAACCACTCCCTCCAAAAAAGGTTTCATGAACTTCCATGATTTTTTGCCAGTGGAATGAGAGCTTTGGAAATGCCAGCCCTGGAGGCTGTTGTTTCTCATTAGGAAAAGCAGGGACTTAGCTTCCTGAGCCTGCAATGTGCCTGAGTGCCTGAGATGGCCCTCCTGCAGCCAGGTGATGTAAGGGCTGCTCCCCAACTCCTGCCATGGGCTGTGCCAGTGCCACCACCTCTCTTCTGCCAGGAAGGGCTGTGGAGAACCACCTGAGCATCAGGGAGCCCCAGCAGTGCTGGGATGGACATCTGAGACAGAGCTCCTGTGATCTCCATTGCTCTTCAGGCAACAGGGAGGATGAGAAAGGCAGGGAGGATGATGAGGTGAAGTAGGGAGGATGAGGTCAGGCTCATCCTCAACCTCAACCACCCAGGCTGAGCTGGAAGGAGCAGCCAAGCTGTGGTGCTTCCAGCCCAGACACGAACAAGTCTCTGTAGGAAGTGCATTTGTTTCTCTTGTTTGGTGGGGGATAGTGAGCACCAAGCAAGTGTATACAGTAGTGTGTATATGAATATCTCTCCCCCTCTCTCCAGGCAGCTGAAGTGGAACACACCAAGAATTACTGTGTTAAAGCCTCTGTAAAGTGTCAGCCACTGCTTGTGAAAGGTCAGTGCTGCTGAAGCAGTTGGTTGGATCCCCTGAGTGGTTGTGCTGCTCTGCATGGACAGAAGTATCAGCCACAAAGACGGAATTTCACTTTCCAAGGCCTTTGCAACGCAGAATTGTTTGTTGTTTTCCTTGTCAATACCTGCCTTTGCAATTACTCCACACAGCCTCATCTTCTTTTACATCCATGCAACTGGGAAAACAACTTCAGTACAAAAGGTAACTGTGTAAAGACAGAATAGAAAGGCTACTAAAGGCAAGAGCAGGTTTTGAAAAGGCTACACCTTAGAAGTCTTTCCGGCTGTATTGCTGGAATATTGCTACATTTATTTTTTTCAAAGATTTCTTTTTTCTGTCCAGTCAATTTATTCCACCTGAATTCTAATCAGGTTATGCTTGCTCTAATGCAAACTAATAAGGAAGATTTCAGTCTCTGTAGCAGAACAATTTGGCAGGAGGGGACAGGGCAGGTTTCTCTGACAGATGCAAATATTTACACCAGATAGCAAACATGTCACAGGGTCGAGCAGCAGAGCAGCTGCCATACCAGCATAAAGCCACATAATGTTCTCTTTGGCTCCAGGTTCACATAATTGATTGAATCAGCAGATAATCAGTTACACTAAACACCCACTAAATCTTCACTTTGTCAGCAAAGATGCCCCTTCTTATAGAGAGGGGCATTTGAAGGATGAGACAAAGCTATTTCCCAGAGTCATGTGTAAACACAAATGTCATTATTTAAAATGTGCATTGCACACATTTAAATGAGCCCCCATGGCCTGTGGCATCAGCCAGGGTACTCACAGCTCGATTTTCTCCATGAATTTCATTGAAGAGAAGACAATTTTGTAGCACAAGGTTGGAAAAGGATGTTCCCAGCTGGGACACCTGATCCAAGCTGGCTGCCTGGGCTCACTGTTCTCTTAATGGAAACAGGAGTGTTTAGGTCATGAACCATCTCGTCCTATTTTAGCTAAATTGGGAGGAGATGGGTCAGGTCCTCGAAACATCTGTTTCTCTCCTCTGGTAATACAAGGTGTTGAGACAAATAGCACACATGCATGCACATATACTGTAGAGACTACTCAGGGTCAGATGTTTTCCCTGCTCAGCATCCAAATGAGCTTCCCTAGGCATTGGTAACAAAAACCTACCAAGCTGTCAGCTTTGTTCAAAATACTGAACTTCAGCAGAAATCTTAACTCGTTATCCAAGTTTCATTCCACCTGGTTGTCCAAGTTTCTGCTCTTATCTAGCCCACATTTCTGCTTTAAAATATCACCTGCATACTAAACCTCTGAATGTATTTAATAAGCCTTCCTCCTGGCTTACACATCCCCAGAATTCATTCCTGCCATGTTGTCCATAGCAACACTTGTTGATTTGTTCAGGGAAAAAAAATCTTTTTCATTGTTGTTTCTCTTTCCTGACAGCTGCCAAGCAGCAGACAACTTGTGGTCCTGTGGTATGAGGTTCCTAGGGCACAAAACAGTATTTAAAAGACACCTGGAAGACTTGCAAGAACCCTACAACACACAGATAACATATGTTAACAACCAGCCCAAGGCTTACTGTAAAGCTGAATCCAGGCCAGTTTGGAGAAGGCTCTGCAGACACCTGGCTTGAGCAGTTTTGCTCTGACAGTTTTTGGGAGATGCCTCTTCAGAAGAAGGCTTTGAATCAAATGGCACATTTGGGGCACTCTCAGACAAAGACAAAACATTTCTTCCAGCTCTGGAGCTTACTTAAATGCTGGGATTTTGTTTCACCTCCTGAAATAGCTCTGCCCAAATTGTAAAAATGGAGCACAAGAAACTCCTTCAAAATGAACTGACTCCTGAAAGGGAAGGATTGGAAGAGGACTGTGGGATTCTTCAAGGCTGGAGAAGGGTGCTGAACTTGAACTTTGAATGCTGATCAGGGAGATCACATCTGTGCACAGCCATGCACTTGTACTCAGAAGCTTTTCATTATATTCATACATACACCCCAGTCTTCACGCCTCTTCAATATTTATTTGTCTCCTTCTGTTAAAGAGAAATATTCCTGTGAAAGCCAATTATCTATGTGAGCTCAGATGGAAGGAAAAGGGGATGAAAGATTCACACTTTGCAAGTTCACAGATAACAGGAGGCCTAAAGGTTGCTTTTGAACCTGTATCTCTGTCTCCACAACTGTTTGCCTTACCTGCAAAATCCCCTATAGTAAGAAAAATACACTCTGACATTAGCTGAGGGCATTTCAGTGATGCTGAGGCAAATCTGTGTTTAGAGTTTTGGGGACAGGTTTGCAGGATGCTGTTCCCCTTTAACATACAACAGCCTCCTCATTTTTGATGGAAGTTTCCCTCTTGGAGAGCTAAGGGATAAAAAGCAACCCAGACTGTGCTGTCCCTTTGTGGCTTCAGAGGAGAGTGGCAGTTGATGCTAACCCATGTTTTCCTTCTGCTGCCTAATCATTTGAGTGATTTCAGCAGGAACAAGAGTGTAAAAGGACATCATGCTTCAAAAAAAAAAAAAAAAGAAACCCCAGAGCTTAAACATAAATAAGTCACAAGCAAAGGAGCTTAATTCAAATTCATAGAGAGGTGAATGAAAGGAAGTGGGGGGAAAAATCTGTATTTATACAATAGCTTTACATCTCTCTCAGGTGTAAAACTGCAGTGACTTCAATGGAATTGCACCAGGGATAGATTTGGTCCCATATATTTGCTTTAAAGAGTTTATCTGCCCCAAAGAGATAGGTTGTCCTTGGGGAAGTGAAAACAGCTCTGATGGGCACAATAGGGGAGGGTTGGTACCTTGCTGTGTGAGCTAACCATGGATTAAAGGTGCAGGAGAGAACTCTGGAGGAGGCAGGTTTGCAGAGGGATGCTCCATTTTACAGGAGCAGTTTGCATTCAACACCAGTGGAGAGTTCTCCACGTTCCCTGCCTCACTATTCCTCCAGCACCTGGAGATGAAACAAAGACATCTAAAATTGAACAGTCTGCAAAACTCAGCCTGGGGCTCAAATGATTCCAACTTCTGCTCCAGGTCTGCTCCTGGTGGGAGGTTGAGACCCCACTGGGACCACAGAGCTGACAAGAGCATCCAGTAAGGCCAGACTTCCAGTCTTTTTCCAGAGCAATTTGACTACTTTCCCACTTTCTCTGTGTTGTCACCCATCTTTCACATGCTCAGCTTTTTCTGGTGTTACTTCACTTATCAAAGTTCCCCTTATTTGGTTTGGTTTTTCCTTTTTTGGGACCTCCAGGACACAGCAGGCAATCTTGGCTTTCAGTTTCAGTTCTTCATGTTAAAGGATTTGCTAAGAGCTTTAGTTCTAGTTGACCAAGGCATTTTGGGGGAATTGATAAAGGCGAGTTTATTATGAGTATTTTGTAGCACGCAGAAGCTACAGCTGGGATTTGTGTGTACAAGGTCTGTGCAGAGGAGTGAGCAACTGTTTCTCCAAGAGGCTTGCAAAATAAGCTGAGAAAGGTTAATTAATTCTAACAAATGCTGAGAAAAAGAAAACAACTGATGTAAATTAGACAAATAGCATACAGGTATCCAGTGGCAGACACAGGATGCAAGCCTCATTCCTGCATCCTCTGCACAAGATCATCCCTTTTCCAAGCAGGATCCTCAGATAAAGCATCACTGATTTTGTAGCTCTGCCCAAAATTGCAAGTCTAGTGACAAACCACAGAACTGCAAACAACTGTACAGCCAAAGGCAATCTTCTGGTGAGTCTAGGTCTTCAGTTTATCAGATGGTATCAGATAACAGAAGGAAAAAGCTATTTCTTGCTGGGAAAAAGAAAAAGGTATTTTAGACAGATTGCTTTGAAAAAATAGAAACCTACTGTATAGCAGAAGGAGGATTTGGATACTGAGTTTGGTTCTGAGTGAGTAAAATTGTCTTCCAGGAGAATCAAAGCTGGGGTGTCTTTTTCCATTTCAACTTCTAAGACTCCTCTGACTCCATTACACTGCTTGGAAAGGGGGTAAATCATTACTTAGCTCATAATGAAAACCACAGGTGAGAGAGAGAAAAAAATTAGAAATCTGCATTTATTTCCTTACTATATTAAAGAATGAAAGAGTTCTGTGAAGTGAAGCATCTAAATCTGTTTGAAGAGTGGAATCAACAATGAAATGAGAGGTGAGAGGAAAAATGCCACCCAGCCAAAACAAAAAATGTTTTGCACAGTGATTACCTGGTGAAAACACAGCAAGTTAAATTAAATGTGTTTCTGCCCCTCTAAAGAACACCTTTGTCTCCATAAAAACATTGAACTACTTTATTGGTATTGATTTCAGCACAAGTGTACAAGCCCAACGATGTGGAGACACTTATGATGCTGTTAAGAGGCTTTATTTCAAATGCAGGAATCTGGAAAGGAGAATAAGTATTTATTCTTATTCTATATTTCCTGTATAGCTATATTTGGTCTGAAGATTATATTAGTATCAAGATTTAGGTTAAGCTTCCCTTATCCAAAAAAAAAAAAAAAAAAAAAAAAAAGAGAGAGAGAGAGAGCACCCAACCAAAAATAGTTAAAGAACTACCAAAAAAAAGTTAAACTACTACAGAACTAGGACTAAATAGAGACTTTAAATTAAAAAAAGTATCCTGACTTATCAATTCTACAAGCATGAAGACAAAGTTTTTAAACTATGACAGTTCAAGAGGGAATATATTTTCCATCTAGGTGTCCCAAGGGGAATCTCACAACTTCTGACCAAAATCTCTGCCAATGTAGCAGCCACACTGACTGCTGGTTGCCTACATTTACACCTGGCAATGGGACCCTGCTGTTTAAAAGAGACTTTAAAGATTGATTTCAAGAAGGAAGGTATTCCTTCTCTTGCAGATGAACAGATTAAGTATCCCCTGTTGTAAATCAGTGATTTCCTTTGGCTTTGTCCTCTATCCCTCACTCACACAAGGAGGTTGCCCCCTCAGCTGATGAAGACTTTTGGCAAAAGCCAGATCTGTCTGTAAGAGAACAACAGCTGAGCCAGGCTCCAGCACATTTACAGAAGGAGGTTAGTGCTTAACTAGTAAGAGCATATCACTGAGACTTGGGGAAAAATAAAATAAATAATACATCCCTGAACCCAAAATCTCATTTTCATCCCAAGAACCACTAAACTGTTTCACAAGACTCTCTCGGATTATACAAGAATGATTCAGAATACATCCCAGGGACTCCTTCTTGCAAATAAATAAGCCAGATGAACATGCTGTGCCACACTCCAACTCATAAAGAGAACCAGAGGGCAGACTGTAAACAGAAGGAAATTGCAAGAAGGCCAATAAAATGCAATTGTGATCTCATGCCATCAGCTGGACTAGGCAAGAGGGATAAATAAAGTCACAGACTTCTCCCATGTTTATGGTTCCTTATTGTTGAGGAGCTCTCCTCAGAACAAAAACAGCTCTGGAAGAGAGGCAGCCTTGCTCCTTTTGAATGGCAATGTTTAAGAAAGGAGAACCATATGGTTTTGAGTTGGCTCAATTGTGGCAGCCAGGAAACTAATCCACAGATTTATTGGAGCTGGCATACGTAACAGAGTGGCAATGTTCCTTTCATTTGCTGCCAAGAAACCCTCTGTGGTGCAGAGCTTTACCTTGAGCAGCAATTGCTTACTGGGCATATGGGCCTTATTTCTGCAAATGGGAGTGGAAGAGAGTCAATTTGCAAATCAAATTGGAATTCTCTTCCCCCTGCTGCTCCAATTTACTATGCAGACTTTATTCATAGTTAAAGGAGCCTGGATTTCTGCCTCTTTTTTTTTTTTTTTTTTTTTTCTCTTGAACTTGTTCTATTGATTCAGGACATTCAAATGGGAGGAATATGATGAGGAGAGAAGAAAACCATTTAAACCACTGTCACTGACCAGACAGAGGTTATTGCACTAAGTACTTTACCTAATAACCCATTTGCTGGAAGACCCCAAGCTATTATCATTAGAGTTCCTGACATCCTGATTTTTCTTGAAAAGGTCATATGGAAATGGGGAATGGCAGATCAGAGTCAGTAATCTATCTAAAGTATATATAATCATCTGTTAGATCGTTTTTTTATTTTGGCTGTGAAGCACAATAAAAAAATCCCAAGTATCCTTTGGGCATATTCATACAAGGGTTTTTAGAGTTCCCATGGGCTCACTTGGAGAAAGGTATCAAAAGCTTGACTTCTGAAGAGAGACTAGGTGGCAGGGGGTGATTGATAGATGAACTGCCAACCCTTACAAGTGCAAATGGAAATATGATCAGGGTTTGGAATCAGCCCCATTCACCTGGGGAACAGGCCAGGCTGCATCTGAGGTCTGCAGCAAGGCACGGAGAATTTCAGGGAGAGACAGATGCTACAGCAATGTTAAATGTTTCAAAGATTTCCTATAAGCAAGAGCTACAGACATAAAGAAATTTATATAATTTCTCTGGGAGGCTATACCTGAAAACCATGTTATCTTTTTCTAAGCACACAGAATGCTGTTTTCTTTACTTCAGCAAAAGTAGAGAATAACAAAGGAAAAAGGGCATTGTTAAGATCAGCCATTGATCATACCACAAACCCACTGTGTTCAGTGTGCTGGGTACCAGACACATCACAGAAATGCAGGAATGCCCATTCATGGGCAATTCTATAAAACACCTCTGCCAACCTTTTGTTTGTGCCCAATTTCCAAGGAGATGTCTCTAGAAACATCAGCGAATCCAGTAACAGCAATGACCTATGAATAAAACAGCTCCATCAGCCCCTGATGATAAGCAGTAGAAGTCTGCAACGAATTAGTGGAATAAATCATTATGTTTTTAAAGGTTAACATTTGCCATCTTTCTCTGCAAAATGATTCCTCTGTGAAATTAAACATTGCTCTCAACACAAAAATATTATTGAAGAAGTTAAATGGTCTTCTGAAGACAATGTTAAATCTGAATATGGCATTCAAATCAATAAAGCATGAGTTCAAAGCAGTCAACAAAAACCAGTTCAACCTACAGGGACTCCCATAGGTCACGCAAGCCTGCTGTGACCTTATTTCAATACATCTCTAATAAAATGGGTCAACTGCACTTCTCTTCAGCAAGTGACTCAGACATTCAGAGTTATCGCCTTTCATTACTTGCTGCAGGTAAAAACCCATGAACATATAATCTGATCTGAACTCAGAGGAGTAAGAAATAGATCTCATATATATATATATCAACAAACATAAAGAGGGGCTTGAGTGTAGAAGAGCTCAGTGTTCCAGCAGTTGTAAAGGGTTGCTTTGATTTTTGTCTGCCAAAGATTTATTGCTCAACATATGTAACAATACAGAACTAATTGCAGACAAATACTCTGGGTTTCATTCTCTTCCTTGTGATGAACCAACTTTGGGCCAACACCTCAGCAGAAGTCAGTGCCCATTTGTGTGACAGGAGTGAGAAAGAAGAGAGATGAATTTTCACACCTGAAGAGTCTCATTACTGTGTTGAATTGCCCGTAGGTAAAACTGTGTATTTTTCCGTTCCGCCTACTGAAGAGGCAATAAAGCACATATATGTATGCACAGCAATGAAAAATTAATTACATGCAAATAATTCCCTATTTTACAGCCCTAACATATTGCTTTGGTACAGCTGGCAGTAAAAAATTCCTCACTTTGAAATAGGCATCTACACATAGACAAATATATTAGTCTATATATTTGCACCATTGAACTAAAGTGCCATAAAGGAAGAATTCCATCATCCACCTCATGAAATTAGTATCTCTTTGACCACATAACTGACTTTATTTCAAGAGGTGTTTTTTGAAAGCAAGTATCAATAGCAGTCATAAGCCATGCATGCCTGAATTTGTCTACAATTTCTACTGTGAACATAAAAAACACTGAATGATAAAAATTCAGATAGCTGTCAAAGTAATTCTGCTAATTGTGCAGAAAAAGGGAAGCAGAAAATGGTCAGTTATACCTGTACCACATCACTGAAAATCAGCACATGAGGAAACACTGGCTCACAGTAACCCTAATACCATGTCCTCATCTCAAAAATGGATGACAAAATCAGTGTGATAACCACAATAAAAGGGTTATTATAATATAATTATAATAAGGGGGTCACTATTCACTAGTGAAAGGAGATAAAAATGCTGCCACTTGTCCTTTGAAACTGCTTACAGGATGATGTGGGCAGACAAGAAACATCAAACTGGCAAGTGTCAGTCCATAAACCTTCCCCCTCTGAAATAATCAATTAAATAATTTGGGATTCAGAATGTCTTTCTACCCAAAATAAGATCCCCATCTAACGAAAGGAAGAAAGTGCCTTGGGGGTCTGATTCATTCTGCTATAGAACAGTCTTTAAAAGAGTCTGTCCCACCCCTTCCTACGCCTGGGATGAAGGAACAGTCCCCTTCCTTTTATTTGGTGCCATCAAGGGATGGCCTTTTACTGCCCATGGCTGGCCATTGAATCCAGGGCCAGGAGTGGGACTTGATGATCCTTGTGGGCCTCTTTCAATTCAGGATATTCTATGATTCTGTGATTCTAACAGGACTTCTTCCTGCCCACACCACTCCAGGGTGTGACCCCACTCTGTCTGCTGAGGAGTCCATCAGACATGGAGAATATTGTGTTACTGGGAATGCCCTGCCCCAGTAGCTGAAAATGAGGATCAGGGGTTTATATATGGGCAGTGTAACCACAGGGATCCATCAGGACTGGACATTAGTGACATGAAGAGAAGGGTGAAAGTCTGTCTGCTCAGCTCCAGCACTGTCTCCTGCATTGGTAATCACTGATCTAAAAAACCCCAGGGAATTCACATTTAAGCAGGCATGGCATTATTCCAGCATATACAGCTATAAATTGCTTCTGCTAACTATTATCTTACAAACAGCTAAGCAAGAAATATTTAGTGTCAGAGACACAAAATACGTTATTTTAATTTCAATCTTTTGTACTCTCTAAAGATATCAGGTACTGCTCTTTCAAATGTTACAGTAAGCAGTTTGGTTTGCAGCAAGAAGAAGCAATTCACATAAACAAGTATTTTTTACAACAGGACTCATGTTTCAATCTTTTAAAATTAAAGATGCTTGCAAAAAAATCAAACCAAAACAAAACAAGAAAAAAAAAACCCACAAGAAAGCCAAATAAAACCTGAAGCTTCCAAAAGCTTTCTCTCCACTGCTTACTCCATGCTTAAAATGAAACAGCTCAGTTCTGTCCACAGGATCTGCATTTCACTCTGTCAGTTAAAAAAAAAAAAGGTTCCTCATAGTACCCTCCAAAGAAGTCTCTTCCACTGCTGGCTGTAATCCATAATCAAAATGAATGAGAGATCACACAGCAGGAATTTTGTTTGCAAATCTCTGAAATCAGTGAATGTATCTTAACACCTCTCATCTGTATCACTTTGTCCCCAGCCCTATTTGCTTGTTACAAACAGGCCTGAACACCCTGATATAACAGATTGCTGAGCTCTCCTGTTCACTTCCCTGTTCATTAATCTTCATAAAATAATCTGGCAATGAAAATTGCTGGAGTTCTCCCTGTACTACCTGCTGCACTCTGGGCTCCAGTGAAGAAATGGAGAGTATCTAACATGTGGAGGGAAAGGTTTAACTCTATTCTTTTACGCATTGGAATGTCTCCAGCCTCTGTCCCCATGGAATGTAAAGCTCTGTATAGACTGATTTGCTATGCAGGGCACACTCAGCAGGACCAGCTGAAGGCACATTGCAGAGGAGTTAAAACAATAAGGGAAGTTACAGATAGCACAGCTCTGTGCATCATAAATCAGCCCCTGCCACAGGGTGAAATTCTGCTTTTCTAGGAAATAGTTGTATTAAACACATTTCCAAAGGGATTGTCAAAAACTATTAATTTTAGGCCAATGAAAAGAGTATTTCATGCAGACTTTTGCTGCAGCAAAGGCATCTGCAGACTGCAAAGCTTAATTTGAACAAGCTTTCAAGCTCATTCACCATCATGACACATTTGCCATGCATGGAGAGTTTCATCCACAGCTTCCACAGGAAGCCCAGAAGGAATCAGATCCCCTGACTTTGGGTCCTACACCTCAGAATGGCCTCTGCAAGCCCCAGAAGGATGTTCTTGAAAGGGAACCATAGTATCAGTGTATGCACTCAGCTGGCCATGTCACCTTGTCACCTTTGCTCATCACAGGACAGGATGCTTATGGTGGGACAGTAAGTTACACCAAGTGCCTGAGAGCATTGTCCGAACATTTCTTGAACTCTGTCAGGCTTGGTGCTGTGACCACTAACCCTGGGGAGCTGTTCCTGTGTCCAACCACCCTCTGGGGGAAGAACGTTTTCCTAAAATCCAGCCTAAACCTCCTGTGACACTTCACGCTGTTCCCTCTGGTCCTGTTACTGATCACCACGGAGAATAGATCAGTGCCTGCCCCTCTGCTTCAATTCATGAGCCTGAAATACTCAGATTAGGCCAGAAAAATGTGGCAACACTAGAGATGCAGTGAATGTTCCAACAATATATTACTGCTAAAGCTGGCATGTCTTTTGTCCTGGTTTACAGAGAGAAGTCTTCATTGCCTAAGTCAGATACAGATTTTTTTGCACAGGAAATATTGCTCTGGGACATAAATTCTATTGACTTTCCATATTGACAGGAGGTAACAAGAGACTTGAAAAAGCACTGACTAGCAGCTCCTAGCTCAAGAGAAATTACATATTGAACTATATTGGATGTGTCCTAGATGGTAGGGAGACAAAGACAGCTTGCATGCAATCCATCAGACCACTCACACATTATCTTCCCTTTTAACTAGAAATACCACTTCAAATTCATTCTGCCCTAAAAAGGTGCATGAAATGGCTGACCCGTGCTTCAAAGCTCTGTGTCTGTATTGAAAGGGAAGCCAGAGAGGCTTGTTCAGGTGGAGACAACTAAGACTGGACAGAATAGAGAGGCTGAGATTTCTCTAAGAGCTGCTAAACACAATGGCTCTGGTTCAACATGAGTGACATGAGTGAGAAGAGCAAAAGGGAACACAGGGGAAAGAACAAATGCAATCAAAACTGCCCCTTTCTTGAGCATAGAAGAAATACAGTTTGTTTTTTACAGCTTTTCTATGAACTGCTTTGATATGAAATTGCTGATCAATAATAACATCACAGGAAACAGGATCCTGCCTACTGGTGCTTGTTGTGAACGACGATATAAAGTCATTCAGTTTGCTTTTGTCAACATAGATCTTACATCTGCACCCAGGCTGCAATCCAGACATCCCATGGTTTTAACTTTTCATGATAAACAAAGCTGGGATTCTCCTGCTTGGTCAGGGCAGATCTTAGGCCCATTGATACAGGGACATTTTGCATTTCAAAGCCTTCTGCAACTTTTCCCTTTTTTTGTTGCCTTTTAAATAGATCACAAGAAACAAATAATTATCATATTCCTGACTATTATTCCGTCCCAACACTTCCTCTCTCTAAAGCCCACATTTATTCTGCACCTTCTTCAGGGTACACCTCGCCTGTTTGAACAAATTTAATTAGCAAATGTCAATAAGTATAGATGTGCTCACTGCAATAATGCATAATCATTGTGATTTCCTTGGAGCATTTTGTGCTTGGTATGAGAAGAATAAAAAGTTTTATGCTCTTAAATGTGAAGATTTTGGAAATGAATCCATTAAAAATGGATTAATTACAGGACACATGAAAATTTTATTTCTAGGATAACAGCTTTATGAAATTTGTCTGCTTCAGTATTAATATACATTTATTGTCAAGATTCTCTGAAATTTTGAACTCGAATTAGTAGAGATTTAACTTCCATGGCTGTGCTGAGACCAGACCAACAACAAACATTTTTGGAAGGATCTGCATGTGGGAGAAGTAATTATTGTGTTTCCTCTGCCCACCCTATGAAGCAACAAATTCATCATGCAGAACAACAGAAGACTTATAAAGAAGGACTTATAAAGAAGAAAGCAAAAGCAGAGACACACAAAGCTCTGAGCAGAAGAGAGATTAAGTAAGATATTCTGTATCTAAAGGGTCTATTAGAGAGGGCTGTACTTGGGACTCAAACTAAGAGCTGTACGTGCAAAAAGTTCTCGTGTCACCAAAAAGGATCCAACACAAACTGCCAAAACATGGCCAAGGAAAGGAGGAGGAGAAGTCAATGAAACACGTGAAAGGTCTCTCTCTCTAGATCCAGACTCTCCTGTGCCTGCTGAGTAGAAAAAAGGGAGTTCTGGAGTCCTGTGGAAGCAATGGTGAGTACAGTGCATCAATCTCTGCATGAACACTTGTGGCACAGTCTGGAGGAATTGGTTTGCAGCCCAGATTAGCAGAGAGCAACACAACCAGATCTCAATAGCACCCTGTAGGAACAGACACTGACAGAGAATTCCTACTCCCTGAAAAAGAATGTTCCAACATGACTAATAATGCACTACACTGGAATATTTAAAACTTTGCCTTTTCACCCATTCAGTACCCATCAGAGTAGGTGAGGAGGGTCTGTCTCTGGGCATGGACTAAAGTAAGCAGAATCCCAGATTGCTGAATTGTGCATTTGTGATGCTCTACTGACAAAAACACCAGCAAGTGCCTTGTCCCCAAAGCAGGGCTTGGGCATTCCATGTCCTGGGTCTGGGGAAGGAAAAAAGCAAAGACTGAGGTTATGAATGAGAGCTGCATTTCAAGAAAAGCTCTTTAATATCAAATATCACAGACCAGAAGAAAAAAAAAATTAAAAGAGAGAAAAGGAAAGAGCAGAGAGTGCAGAAGAGAGCAGGGGAAGAGGTGAAGTCTTGTTGTGAATTTTACACCTGAAAAGCATCTTTAGGGACTACCCTGATGTGCCATTTATTGGGCAGCATGAGGCAGGGCAAGAGAACCTGGTCCTGCTGTTTTAGCCTACACCCACTGCCCAGGGAATGCACCTCAGGTCAAAGGCTGTTTGCAAATGCCAAATTCCCCTTTGAGGGTTTCAGGAGAATACCAGCAGCATGGAGCCAGTTCAAACCCTCTCAGAGGGGCCCTGATCCTCCTCCCATGGGATCTGATGCACTGTCCCTTGGACTATAGCCTGTATATTTCATCCTTGCTGCTTTAGAAAAATAATTGCAGCAGCAGCACAGCCCTTCATTGAGCTGATGAACCTTAGAGACATTTGTCCATTGCACAGATCCAAAAATACTTTCTCCTGTGAAAAAAAAGATTGACTTGGCAGTAAAACTGCAGCACACTTCAAACAACAGCCTGAAACTGTATCTACACCTTTACATCTGGATTTATTGCAGTTAGGATGGTCAAAAGTGCTGCAGGTTGTCCTGTGATTTGCAGAATTTTTCACTTGAAAAACGAAAAAAACCTCAAATTTCTTCACTTCACTTAATGATAGGGACAGGAGGTAAGAACGTGGTCACTTTACACGCATAAAGAAACAAAAACAAAATCAGGACTCTCCCAAGAAATGCTCCTACTAATATTTTTAATCTCTCCCATAGGTCACAGCCAAGTCTAGACTGTGTATTTATTTTGTTTTCATGTTTATTACTAGTATCCCAGGCAACCTTGTTCACTTTCAGTACCAAAAAACAGGTAAGTAGAGAAGAAACACTCATTAAATATTTTGAAAGTGTATTTGAGAGGCTAGCAGAATACTTTGCAAAAAAAAAAGTCGTATTTTCATGTATCTTCTCAATAAAAACTACTCATTTGTCCAGTTGAATATTAATAACTTCGGTATTTCCTGCAATTCTGCAAACAAAATTGGCTTTTTTATCTCCTCTACTAAAATCCAAGATTTTTTTGCTGTAGTTGGCAGAGGACTCTTGCAAGTGTGAAGTTCTTGGTGAGAAATCAGCTCCAAGTTCCATACCTAACAAGGTCAGAAGTCTTGTCAGGTGCATATCAAGAGAGTTGCATAAGTTGCAAAGTACTTATGCTGCAGTATGGTAGCTGAGGACATGAATTAATTCTTGAAGGGGAAAAAACTACACTTTGAAATTGCAGCAATGATATACTCAAGCTGTCTATAAATTAAGACACCTTCTTGCAACTCACAAATAGAACAAATCTTTTAACAAGTGTTAAAAATTAATAAGGAGAGCAGAGAAGGAGATCAAAGCTAAGGTAGATGCTTCAGAAAACTGTCAAAGCATCGACAGAAGAAATCTTTCAGCTTTAGCTCATAAGAAGAGACCAGAAAAGCATTTACCCTTTGGTGGAATGAAATGGCTTTAAATCAAATAGAAGAGAATCTGAAATGAAATGTGTATAATGAAAGTTGTCTCCTAATTCTCCTGCTGGGGAAAACTTGCTTGACCTGAAATCAAAAGTTGTAAACTGATGATTCACTTTCTCATCCAAAATCACAGAATCATGGAATGGTTTGGTTTGGAAGTGCTGTTAAAGACCATCTAGTTCCAAGCCCTCTGCCATGGTCAGGGACATCTTCCACTAGACCAGGTTATTTGAAGTCCCATCCCACCTGGCCTTGAACTGCCAGGGGTGAGGCATTGGCAACTGCTCTGGGGAACCCCTTCCAGTGTTTCAACACAGTGAAAAAATTCTTCCTCATATCTAATCTAAACCTGTCCACTTTCAGCCCAAAGCCATTCCCCCTTGTCCTATCACTGCATACCTTTGTGAAAAGCCCAGCTTTCCTGTAGACCCGTTTCAGATACTAGAAAGTGCTCTAAGTTCTCCCCAGAGCCTTCTTTTCTCTAGGCTGAACAGCTCCAACTGTCTAAGTCTTTCCTCATAATACATTCTTTAAACCAAGATGCATCCTCTTACATGCAGAACATGCATTTACAGCTGCAGAATTATCCCACCAGGATCACATGATTTTGGAAAGAAGCTGTTCTACCTGCAGGTCCCACCTTCCAGGCTGCTCAAAGCAGATTTTCACCATGTTTATTGCAGAATAATCTCTGTGCCACAGACTGGCTGTGTGCCTGTTGTTACTCATCTTGATTTATTTGGCTCATGACACTGTTGGGCGATGGGTGCCATCAGCCATCCACTGACACTGCTGCTGAAAGAAGTTCCCTTCTTGGCACTTTTAAAGAAAATGATCCTCAGAGAGTGGCTCAGGTCAGCAGTTTTTGGAGACAAGGATTGACCGTGGCCACAAAGTACTTTGAATGGTCTTCAGAAGCACAGTGAGGAAGAGGGAGGAATCCTTCCTACTTTCAAAGCTGATCTCCAACATTAGAAGACATCAGAAGAACATTTCCTCAGAAATCTAAGGATGAGCAAAAAAAAACCCCTTGACATTGCAGCTCCATGTCATGTAAGACCACACATGGAGAGACATCTTGGTGACAACTGTGGAGACTTCAGGGATCAAGTCTTGCTCAGACTGGGATTAATGCAGAGCTCAAACACACTCACAGTCCCACAGAAGTCTGGATGTTTGGTGCCAACCTGAGGTTCAGTAAAAGTGTCTAAGGTGTCAGTCTAAGGTAGCCATCTGGGCTCACACGGTAGCTGGAGAGAATCAGATGTCCCCACTGGGAAGTTTGTCCCATTTTTAGGCAAATGTCTAAAATAGTGAATCAGTCTCCCTCTACTGCTCTCCCCTCCCATAGGCAGAGTCCTCCACCAAATTGAAGTCACAGTTTTAACTACAGCGACCCTGACACTGGAAGAGAGGAATCTCACTCCACACAAATTACTTGCCCAAGGTCACATAAGCTGCTCATTGCAAAGATCCAAAATTCAAGTTTAGCTCAGGCACTTCTTCGTCACTGTTCCTTGGCAACAAGATAGGACACAGAGCTTGCATTTAGCCCTGCAGCCTGTGCATGCACGGCTAGCAGAGACCCACGCAGCCTGTGACAAGCCTTGCAGCACACAGACAAGCCAGAGAAAGATAAGGGCAGGTCACAGAATGTATCTATAATTGCTTCAAGGGGAAAAAAAAAAAGTAAAAAAAGAAAAAAATTGGTTCATCTAAATCTCTCACAGCTGTCAGTATGGCAACTAGATTTTATTTTAGGTCCATCCTGCCAGCAAGTATCATTTTGATTTCTGTGAGCAGAATGAAGATAATTAAGCTTCCAAAAAGCCAGTATTTGGTAAAAATAGCCATGGCTTTACTTAGCAGCATACAGTATTTTAAAAGGAATTCTTCAGCTTCCATCCTCCAGCCAAAGGGTATGTTTTTCTTTTTTTCTACCAGAGTTATCGACTTTTCTCTATTTTGAGATCACTAGAGAAAAGCAAAGGACAGGGAGCTAAGGGTTGTCCGACATCTCTCAAGATGTACTGAGAAAGTAAGAGTTACTGTCTTTGTCCACACCAGTACCAGAATATACTGCACTGCCCACATCTCTTGGACAGTTTGACAGAGTTTAGTTCCACTGAACCACTTCTGATTTACACCAGCACTAAAAAGGGAGGGAGAGAGGGAAGTCAGACATCGTAAATCTTTTCACTGAATGACATTCTGAAGGGCTTGTACATCACTTTGAAACTAAGGTCTAGAATCACAACACAGATGACCTGAAGAATGGCTTACATGCCCCAAAACCTCTTCTCCTTCCCTCAGATATAATTTGCTTTAGTGGAAGACATTAACTCTTCCTACAAAGCTGGTATCAATGGACTCACAAAGACATTCAGAAACCGAAGTGCCATTGACTGCAAGGCTAACACCTCCAGGATATTTACTTAACGCAACCGACTAATGTCAAAGGGACAATATTTCCATGAGTTATACAGTGATTTAACAGCCTGTTTTTCTTTGAGCTACAAGGGAATAAAGTTTCTAAATCACTTGTGAAAGCACCAGCCTTTTTAGTTCATTATTTATACCGCATAAAAGAAGCAGGAGTTGGCAGTCCATGATCTGGCCCTGCAAAGGCACAGCTGTGAGCATGAAGAGTGATGTGCACTGTCACCCAACCAGCAGCTCTTCCAGGGTCCCTGAGCAAGGGACAAGACGAAGCTGTGTTTTACTCAATGCAATATATCCCCATTTCCCATGGTGTTGGAGGCACAGTAATAAAACAGGTGTGATTCCAGCCTTCCCTAGCATGTGCTTTTTCATACAATATCAGATTCTCTGCCCATTTACCACACACACCTTCCCTGCAGCTGAGAGCTCAAACTGAGCAGAAAGTGAAGGCAACACCTCAGCAAAGTGGATTCCCCAGATCTGCATTTCCCAGCTTCAGACACTTCTTTGAGTCTCACTGGGCTGCAGTAAGGATGTTGAGCATCCCACTCAGCATCACTCTTAGCAACACTGTTAGACCTCAGGTTTGAATATGTTTTGGGGCAGAATTCAGTATTCTTTAGGCTGAGTATTTGGCCTCCAGACAGGGCATATGGATACCATTATGGAAAGACAGAAATATGCAAACCTCTTTCAACAGAGCACAATACAAAGCAGTGCTGCAATAAGGTCCTGCTTTAACGAGTTAATGGTGGAGAAAGAGCTTCCAGTCTGGTAATCTTATCAATGGCAGGATCTATGTCACCTGAGATTAAAATCCACAGCATAGTGCTGAGCATCTAAGCAAATTGTCTGAGACTCCTATCATGGCCCTTGAAGTCTAGTCAACAGAGTTGAGGGTGCAACTCATCTAGTCGGGCTTTGGCTGCACTGATGAGAGTCTGTATTTGAATAGCTCTATTTCTGTTATAAAGGGATCCTCAGCTCACTTATATTTATATCCTCTAAGCACTGCAATATTTCAGACAAATCCCAACCAAGTGTTCCAAACAGCTAAAGATTGGGTTATTACTCCGTAAAGAAAAGAATTAGACTTATCAAGCTTGAATGGCCCAGTATACTATCAAGGTGAGGAAAATGTTAAGCCCTCAAACACAATAGACCTCAACTACATAAGCACAAATGGCATAAGCCCCAGGAAATCCACCAGCTCACAAGCACCTCCATGACCACCAGACAGCATGCCAATATATTCCCACACAAGCACTGAAACTTGTGGGGTTGAAATGAGGCTGGGAGTATCCATTATCCCTGACTCAGACAGGAGGCTGACACACTATACTTGACCAGATGTCATATTCAAACTCAGGAGTTTTATCTAGTGGTGGTGATAAAATTACTGATCTGCTGGTGACAACTTTATTGGTCCTTTAAATTGCATTAGCCATTACCCTACTGAAATATAAAAGCTAATAGCTACAGCTCCAACACAACACACCATTATACGGTAATTCAGAGACTGAAAGCATAACTAATTATAGACTGAATTTTGCAGCAGATACATTGGCTTGAGACAATATTTCAAAGCAGGAGTGGGCATTTACAAAATACTTCCAGAAACCTGAACAAAGACTTTTGCAGAGGATTATAAAACTAAGTCTTTGAAGAGCAGAAGTAGCATGTTAGCTGTGTCCTGTCCTCAAACCATATTACTACCCTGTCACTTACTTAGCAATGGATTAAAGTGCTTTGTCCTGGAATCCTATTAGTGGCTCACACCAACGCAACACGAATTCTGTGTCTTGAAGGTGCAGTGGTGAGGCTCTGTCCTACTTGTAGCATTGGCAGAGGTGGCAGGAAAAATGGTTTAAAAGCTACAATGAAGTTATAACAGCTCAGCACAAATTTTAAAGCATGGGACAATTGCTGCCATTTTCCTGCCACTGTTTACTAATAGCCTCTGTTTTCAAAGGTAATAAACACACACACATATGAAAGTGTCAATCATTCCAGGAAAGAGGGCAGTGAGGGTCACCTGTACATGTTCACCAAGGCTGGGTTCTGCCTTTGGATACAAGCTCCCTCCATCCTCCCCAGAGATAGGTTAGCATTCAGCTGCCCTGCTCCAGCTGGGGACTAAACTTTAGAAACATCACTTCATCCGCTGCTTTTTCTCTTAGGTATAAATTGCACCTTTTTTCCCCACATTCCATAATTTCCCATCCCACTCACTCCTATACATAGTAGAATGAGAAAATACTGGAAAAGCTGTCTTTATTCCCAAAGTCTAACCTGTTGCAGACCCCCCTGTGTGGTTGCACAGAACCAGGATACAATCTTGTCTGGAGTTACTACAAGGATTGAGAGATGTGCATCAATACTGACCTGTCAGGATGGTTCTGGTATCTTGCCCTGGCCCCACGGATGCAGACTTAAGCCTCATCCCAGACTGAAAGGCAAGGCTGGCACAGAAATGCACCTACAGGACCACCAGTGCCTGGGCAAATGCAAATGAGAGCAGCCAGCTTACTCACACCTCAGAAGATGTCCTCAAACCTGGGGGTTTATGGTTAACTGTGGCTAGCACAGGTCTTTCTCGTGAGAACATTCCGCTGTGTTTTATAAACAAAGATAAAGTTTGGATGTTTTTCAAACAGTGTCTCGAGATTTGGACAGTTCAGGCCTGGACAATTAGGCCTAGGGGGAGGTTTCTGGCTGACCAATCTGGGTGACTTCTGAAAAGTCTATATATATGGAAACCAAAAATAACAAAGGCTCTCTTTCTTGCCTCACTGAGAACCTGGGTCCTTTTCTCTGCTAGTGGCTCAACAGCGACAGTTAACAACAACTCCAAGGTTCCTCAGCTCCCCTTTTACCACAGAATAACCCTCTGAGCACAGCCCATGTGCCCACACACAGAGGTGCAGGTCCATTTGAGCTGCCCTGCAGAACTTTACAGCTGCTACTCCAGAGATGTAGAGGTGTCCTGCTGGTCCTGAGTCACATCCACCTGATAAAAGTGAATGGATACCTTGGATATCCTAAGGCATCCCAAGAGAATCTGGGTGACTCTGACCAGGCTGCTGACTCTCACTCACTGCACATTAATCATGCCACCAGTGGGGTTCAGTTCTGCCCACAGAAGTTGCCTCCTGCTTGGAGCATCTCTCAGCTGCACTGTCTAAATCCCCACTGATGGTGTAACACAAAGGTGTGCTGCACATGCAGGTGTCCTAATGGAGTGTCTGAACCTGTCAGCTGCCTCTTGGAGGACATTGATCCTAGCCTCAGTGACTTAAAGGGATCTCTGAAAACTGATCTTCCCACTTCCTTTAGATTTTAGTATTCTGCAGAAGCAGATTTATTTTGAGGTTGGCCTCACATGCAGTCATTTTTTTCCCCAGCTGTTTACACTCCCTTTAAATAACATTAAATCTAATGCATACAAGAAGTGTTTCCAGGTAGTCTGAGACGTGTTTGCTTACAGAACTATTCAAATCAATCCATGCATTACAGCTGCTGCTCATCAAGTGCATGTGCAGTAAGCTGGCAGCTGATCTCACCATGCACATCAAGAGCCAAAAAAATCCAAACCAGGCCCTTCCTCCAAGGATGCTTCAGGAGGAATAGAGGGACAAAATTCCTCATATCTCAGCATGTCCCTCCAAAATGGGGTAAATGTTTTCCTCTACTAAAGAAAAAACAGCACCTTTCCTATGGCAAAATGGAGCATCTTCCTGACTGTCACTAGAATATGTATCTTATTGAGGTTGCCTACGAATCTCATCTCCTTTGTGAGTTTAAATATAAAAACCCTCTGTAAAATCACTGAAGAAATGTTATTCTGCATTCCTTGTTTGCACTGCTGGTATTATTTTTCTGATTAATATTTGTCAAGATAGATAAAAAAAAAGCCCCCAAGAAACATGTCTATCCTGATGGTGTTTTCTGTCAGCAGACACACTGATTACTGTTTAATTTTAGCCAGAAAATAGTTTATACAGTACCTTTCTCAATATCATTATGTAAGAGTCAAAGCAGACAATCTTTTGTAACTTGGCTGTCTGCCATGACAACTTTCCTGATCCTGTTTCCATTTATTAATATTTATGGTTGCAGGTTTTTAGCCTTTTCACAGCAAAATACAGTGTTACAAAGAGATTGAAAGTGTCATAAGAGACAAAGGCAACATTATGAAGAGCAAAACGGCTCTAAATTTCCAAGCAAAATTCTGTGTGGTACATAGCACAAAACTGATGCAGTTGCATTTCTCGAGTAATAGCATCAGTATTTAAAGTCCCAAGTGTCATAGTTTTATTTCAGCTGTAGAATATTGTTTGTAGAGGTTCCAAAGAAGAATATCTGGGGATAAACCTTTCCTCTGTTTGTCTGAAAATATAAACTTCAAATAGGCTGGACCTAGCTGAATCATCAAGATCTGCTAATCCATCTTGTTGAGCTTTTTCTCTACTTTTCAAAATTCCCATTCTTTATCTCAATGAAATTTCTTCTCTTCCTAATTATTCATTGAACCATCACTTTCTATGAATGTACCCACACACCAGACTAGCCAGGGTCCTTGTAAACCAGAGACATGATGAAGCCTGAGGACACAGTTTGGACAGATGACATCTTTATGACCTGTAACTACTGGGCTTACCAGTCAGACACTCAATTGCCTAAATTATTCATCAGGACAAACTGCATTGCTGTGCTGATGCTGAGCCTTGCATACCAGGAAGAAATGCTAGAAATGAGACAGTGCTGCAAGTGCAGTTTGTGTTTCCACAGGATCATACCTCCACAAAAACCTGTCACGAAGAGATCAGGAGCTGAGCCTAGAAATCACCAAGGATGGATTTCTCCATCACTTCTAGCTTTAACCCAGACCCCTGCATTCCCTTAATGGTCAATGAAAGGAAAGTGGATACTTCAAAGTCATAATCTGTCCAGTTTCAGTCATTTTCTCCAAAACAGGTCAGTGCCCTAGATGTAGCAATTTTCCTTTTATGGCTTTTGCTGGAAAGCAGATTACCACACCAGTTGAATTCAACCCTGTGAACAACTTCCCGACACAGAGCCAAGAGATGTTCATAGCCCAAGATTTGAACCAGCAAGGCAGTGTCATTCACTGTTGCAAACCAGCTGGGGTACTGAAGATCAGGTTTTTCCAAATAATTAGGCTTCTACTTAAGCAGTCAAAAAATGGAATTCTTATTCACATGTTTCATTTAAACAGTACTCAGCACCTTCACACTCAGCAGAAAAACAAACAGAACATGGCTGCTGGAAAATTTGATGAAAGCTTGTGTGAAAAAGCAATTCAAGAGAAAAACAACTCTTTTTTTCCCCCTTGTAACAAGTTCTTTTTCTATATCAGGAGCTTGGCATCTTATCTTTCACCCTCATGAAGTGTCTGGTTGGAATGATGGGTAGCAAAGGTAGCTCACACCATGAGCTTATAGGTGGACAACTTGCTCCAGGAATGAGTCTTTTAGGTGGGCAATGGCTGTGCTGATCTGGTAACATGAATAAATAATAAAGATCTGTAACAACTCTGCAGTAAAATTCAGGACAGGAGTTCATGACTAAATGTGCATGTTTATTGTTTACTCTAAGTTATAATTCTGTTTAAAAATTTAAGTCTAGCTCATTAGCTGGTAAATCACATTTCATTTCCACCTAATTTATGTGTCCTGAGGTGTTTGGACAGGGCTTAACGTGACCAAAAAAATGCTGTGTGCAACATCCTTTCATTTGCTTTTGGTGCGGTACATGAAATACTCTCTTTATTTTAGAAAGCTTTTTCTTCGTGAATCAACATCATTAGCAATCAAAGAAACAGCTATGAGCATTAAATGCAAATGTTTGAACTTCTGTAATTTGCATACCATTAATAAGCAGGCTGGCAGCGCATGGTCATGAAGTTGACTTTGAAAGTTCCCACTGCTGTTACAGACTGAGTCATGGTAGCAACAGTGAGAGTCTCAATTCCAACTAATTAATGGTTTTAGAGAGCCAGGAGTCCCATCTTCTGTGGTGAGTGGAAGCCTGGGGCTTGTTCATGGTGGGATGAACTTCTGCTCACACAAGTCTACCTTGGTAAGGAGGCAGAGCTTGAATCCACTCCAGCAAGATCTTTTCTTGGCTTTATGTTCATCTTTATGCATGGATCAGTTACCTCTATTTCTCCTCTCTTTCATTATTGAATTAGTGGTCTGCCAAAACACCTGGAGATGGCAAAGTGGTCCTGCAAAAAGGACATTGAGCCTGTTCACAAAACCATGGACATGCTGAGAAGTGAAGGAGACTGCCCAAGGGCATACAGAAAGTACATGGCAGTGTTTGAAAACAGGTCCTCAAAATTCAAGTCCAGTGTCCAGAAGCCTAAAAAACAAGGAGTAAGATTGCAGAGCTGTCATTGAATTATTGGTAGATTGCCTTGGGGAAGCCAAAGTAAAATACCTCATAGAATGCAGAGACAGAGGCAAAATAATCAAGCATCAGATGAAATAAAGGTGGTTACCTCGGCTAATCAGGTTTCCTATGTCTAAACTTCAGGGTCTGGGTGGTTATTTTCATCATCTCAATGAGTTGCAACAGTCAGTAGTGTGATGTGAACCAAACTGACAACTGGGAAAAATAACTCTGATCTCTTTGATTAAAAATAATCATTAATGCAGTGGTGAAAGGCTTCAGCAGGTAGGAAGGGCTGAAGACCCAGGAAGCACAGTGTAAAGCCAAGGGAGAGAAATGCAGAGCAGCTTGTCCCTCCTCTCCTGGCTGCAGCAGGGACATGGCTGTGGCTCGCAGGCAAGCGCAATAACTCTGCCAAATATTGCAATCTATAGTTCACTGACCCCAAATGATTACTGCACTCCTCTCATGCGTTCAGTCATTTTCTGTCCTGATTCAGCGGGATTCAAGTGGGCAGCCCTAAAGAAACAAAACTATTTAGCCCTGCTGGAAAAAATGAATAAAAAGGTGTAATCACAGCCCCCTGCTTCCCCTCCTTATTTCTTAATGTTGTGTTGGAGAATTGGTTTTAAAACCCCTTTCAGAGCTAGGCACAAGAGAATCCACATCCCTGGTACACTGTGAAAGGCCTCATTAAGAGAGGCAGTTTGAGACAACATCCAAACAAACCTGCACACTTGTGCCCCAGCTCAGAAAGGTGCTGAGGGACAGCCTGAGCCCCTGGGACCACAATTTGCAGAAGCCTCGAAATCTCTGCAGTGGTCAAGAAATTATTATGACATTAAAACAAAGACATTTCTTCAAAGACAATAAACTCACAAAAGAACCAGGAGTCTCAGGAATCTGCACAGGCAGAATTTTGCTGTTTTAAAGCCATTGCCTCTTGTTCTATGACTACATGTCCATGTAAAAAGTTCCTCTCCAGGTCTCTCATAGGCTCCAAAAGTTATGATTTGATTTATTTCAATCAATAAATTGTTCTTAACCCATGGTTTTTCTCACTTTTACCCTTCGAGTTCTCTCCTCAGTCCCACTGGGAAGGAGTGAGTGAGTGGCTGTGTGGGGTTGAGTTGTTGGCTGGGGTTAAACCATGACAGTCCTTTGGGCTTGCTGTTCTTCCCATCTGTTCCAGTGTGATCCCACAGGTACCATTCAGCTGGCAGGCTACAACCACCACCATCCTCAAGCCAGCCCCTCAGCTTAGCCCAAGGCAAGAAAGTGACAGTGAACAGATTTTTAATTGTTCAAATATTCACTGCATGAAGTGAAGTTTTATATAAATATTTCATACAGGCAATTTTCAAGTATGTCGCTACTCTCCACTGAATCTGCTCTATCCAGAAGGTGTCACCTATGCTGGCTACTAGAAATTATGAAAACAACACTGGTCTCTTCCCAACACAAGGTTGATGGTTTATTTGCAGTTTAATATTACCTCCTGTTTTTACTGCAGGCAGCAGCATTTTCTGTTGTTGAGACTGTAAACCAAATGAGTTTTAATTCTGTTCAGCTACACCAACATATGCATGTGTTCCTCCAGGAGTCAGCAACAAAAGCAAACCAGACTCAACTCCTATAAGCATCAAACATAGCCTGCATACCCAAGGTACATAAAAATGTTTGGCACAGTACAAAAATTTATAGCAACCCTTCTAGTGCAAGATGCATCACAGCAAAATCTTGATTTGACTAAGTGTCTGATATTCTCACGCAGCCATTACTGCTAACAGGATTCATAAGTCACATTCTTTTAGCATATGCAACTTTAAAGGGGCCCATTTGCTTCATATTTAAATCTTCCTATAAATTTCCCCAGAGGAAAACCTGCAATGGAGCAGTCATCCTTACCAGCCAAGGGAGACAAATGTCCAATCTGCAGTGATCAAAAAGATTTGGACTCAAGGATGAAAAAGAAATATTAGTTTCTTTACCATGTTTGCAAAATTTCTGTTAGAATAAAGAGCCCAGGTGCCAAAGTAGTGCAAACACAGCAGCAGCAGGATAGCAGAGAGATACATAATGGGCAAGGGAATAAGGTTTAGATGATCCTGGCTGATTATTGGGATGTGGAAGGGAGATGGCAGTGAATTCCTAGCAGGAGGAGCAAATCCACCTACCACTGCCAGTGATGCCTCATCCTGTGCTAAAATCTTAGGCACACCTTCAAAATATGACATTTCTGGGGTTTTTAGATAGTTGCATGGATAGTGCAACAGGGAATGGTAAAACCACCTTAGCTGTTAGATTTGAAGCAGCTGAGATTACTGTTCTTCAGCTGACACCCAGGAGTTAAATTTTATCTGCTGCAAAGCAAAGGAAAATCAATTCACACAGAGTGTCAAAGAAGAGCACAGAGAGCAGAAGGGGAGCATCCACATGGCCAGAGAACACATCTCAGCTGGGATGCAGGTAACACCTAACTGGCCTGATCCCTTAGATGGCAAATATCATCCCACAGAATCCCATTCCAATTCCCTGCAAGCTTAATTTTCAGCTCCAGTTATCTTGACTTCTGTCCTGTGAAGGCTTTTCTCCCCCACAACTAGAAGAGATTATTTTTAAGAAAGACAGAGACCTGCTAGGACAAGTGAGGCATCGATTTCTGCTTCTCACCAAAGCCCTTCAAACTCCTAAGGGAAAACTCTGATGGGAAACCTTCCCCAAAACTGGGGAACAGCATATTAATGTGTAGAAGCGAAAATAAAATTTGTTTCAGTCATGGCCTGCGTCTTGAGACATCTTGCATTAGGTTTTAGATGAGAATATTGACAAAACCCAACTTAACCCAAAGAGGGATTTAAAGATCTAATAGTACCTCTGTCGTACTCACCAATTTAGAACTCAGTGCAGCTTGTACTTGCTGCTTATCAGCAGGACACCTTTAGATAATTTGATTCTGACAATAACAAAACCCTTTTTCTAATCATTGCAGACTCCCCCACCAGATGTTGTGCTCTGGAAGCCCTCGCTGTGGTTTCTCTCACTGTGGTGCTTTTGTACACACTGCAGCTCGTATCTGCCACGTACAGCTCCACAGGAGAGAAATTAAGACACTTTATGTGAAGCTTTGAACACGTCTCTGAGGGGAAGCTGCCTTCTTATTTAGACTGACAGGACTAGAATTGAACAAAGCTGTAGCAGAAGAGGTTTGGAGGAGAGAAAACTTGTTTCTTCCCACAAGGAGGTCCTTCCAGCCCACTCCCTGGGGGAACGAGGCGCTAGACCCCTAGGGTGGCTCACATATTTTTGGAGATCCAATGGATATCACAAGCTGCTGTTGGTTAGCACACACGAGAAACTGAGCAGTGCTGCTGAGGGCCAAAGCAACTTTAAAGGCTTCTGATGGTACTGCAGCTCTCCCCTCCACTGCTATAGGCTCTTAGCCCTTCATGCTACTGAAAAGAAAGCAGTACCATATATTCAAGTCATTTTTAGGAGTGGGAAACCTGGTAAGTATCCACTGAAGATTAATTTTGACTTGTTGATTTGAATAAAAGCCTAAATTTGTCTTTGGAGTTTCATTTTGAAGTGTGTGAATTAAACAGTGATAGAATAGTCATTTTGTTGACACTTTGTCTTAACAGGAACTGAACACTTAATCTAGCCAGTGACTAATATGCAAAACCAATTTCTCTGTGGCTGATTTATTTATATATAGTACAGTGCAATTAAGAGAATAAGCCACTCTTCAGGCAAGTGGGTAGCAGCAAGACAGTGGTGTTGCTGAGTTAGCACAGGGAGGAGCTCAACCTACTGCTCACAAGATCAGGGAGATCCCAGTTTCATGCTGCCTCTGTATCTCTGCAAGTTTCAGCTCTGTTTAGTCACAGTCCAGTCCAAGCTGCTTACCCTTCTCTATCATAATTTCCTAATTCCTTGTGTGCTCAACCCAAGCACTGTACTACATCTGCTGTGAGACTGCAACCTCCCCTCCAGGGGTGACCTTCCCAGTAAATATAAGCCTAATCTGAAAATGAATCTTTGTGCAATAAACATATCCAAAAGCTTTTTACGTGAATGAGAGAAATATACTAGAAACTAAATTTAAAATAAATAAATAAAATAAAATTCTCAAGAACATGCAAGCAACAATCTGAAATGTCTTCCCTTCACATCTTGTCATCTCTCCATGTTGAAGAGCTCAAGTAGACCTCAACAAGACTGTTACCATTAGAGACACTGAAATATGAGACCAAGCATTCAGCCTTGGGAAAACACAGGGGATCCTTCAGGATTATGCTGAGTGCAGCCAACATCTCTCAGAAAGAGAACAAATTTCAGCAAATTGGGCCTTGGTTTCTCTGGGTGCCCAGAGAGCTGACTTTTCCTGGGAGCCAGGCATGGGCTTAGGAAATGATCACTCAAAATGTCACTTGCAGCAAAACCAGATTCAGGTTCTATACCACCAATTTTTCTTTCCTTTGAAGCCAAATGCAAAGCTCTGGACAATCATTGCTACTTCACAGTGAGTTTAACTAATGTGCTTAAAAGCCACTGCTGTCAAAAAGAAGGGCAGCAGTACAAAATAGAGCCACTAACCTCCTGCCACTGAGGTGACTGGTCACATTTTTCTTTTATTTCAGCATGAGCAGATTCAGGTCTAGAGTATTCTCTGAAGAACCTTAGAAACCAGTCACAGGGTAAAATTAACACCTGCTGATTGATCAAGATTTTAGTAATTGAATTTTGAACTGGAAACACAGTGCATAAAACCAAACCAAACCAAACAAACAAAAAAAAAAGAAAAAAAAAGTAGCATATCTCTGTCTTCCCATCTGCTCAGAATTCACTGCTGTGGTTTCTATCTCTGTTTTTTATTAAATAGTCTTTGCCCCAGAGAAAACAGTTCTTTTGATGTTACAGTTGACCTTTTGGTTTTACTCTACATAAATTTTTTCCCCTGAAGAAGGTTTCTATCTCTGCAAAAAAAGGAGGGAAAAATAAAACAACTCTCTTTTTATTCCTAGCTACAACCTGCATTGTACAAAGTATACCAGTGTACAAAGGTAACCAGATTTTACATCAGCATTTTACGTTTTCCCAACAAGCTCTTCTATATTAAACCCTGATCCCATGGGAATAAGCCACTCCCTTTGAAAACTTGTTTTTTACTTACTCACTATATTTCTGTAAGATTTTAGCCTAGCTATCTGCAAATTATCTTTTAATGAATCCATCTCCTGAGTATTGAGGATGGTAGTGATACTTCTGTTAGGAACACGTGAGGCGGAAAATTCTCACATGGGTATTCAGGATCATACTGTATAAACAATTACAGCATTCAATGTCTGCAGAAAATCAAGAGGCAAATCAGCAGTGAATATCAATTACACATCTGCTGCATCACAGAGGCAGATGGCACTTTAATTGTACATCTGAAACATTATGGACAATTTTCCCCAACCCAGCCTCATTGAAATAGTGGCTTTAGCACCTAAAAATATCAACAGAGAGTATGTGTGCAATGACTCATCTAAGAATTCATTTCAGTTTGAAGATAAATATTCCACCAGTAAACCAATACCAATCTCCAAGATTCATAGCTCATATGCAGCAAACGGGCTGTCTTGATCTAGGTAAAAACTTTTATGGATGAAAAGCAATGGGGCGACTGAACAGCTCACACCACTCAGCTCAGAGTGTGAAATTGTCAAAGAGTTTGAAGATCAATGAGACAAATTCTTTTGATTGCATCAGTAGAAATTGGAAATGTCATGGAGATAAGTAGAATAATATGGATTTACACTCTATTCCCAGCATGATCCTAAGAGAAGAAAGCTGAAATCCTTCTCCCTCAGACAGGAATGGTTTTGTGCAATGAGGAAAGTTTTATGGAACTTAAACAGACTCAGCTCCAGCTACTGACCATGGAAAATCAATTGACACCAGCCTGCATATGAAAGAATGACACTGACTACCCAGAAACTGTTGTTCTAATGCAAAATTCAAGTTTTGTTGTGAATGCTTACTTAATTAAAGATTATTAAAAATTAAAACTGACTCTCATAAGAGATTACTATATTATTCAATTTGCAAAAGCTTTGGCAATTAAGCCGCCTCTGCTTTATTATACATGGACAAGGATGCAGATTTCAAATAGGATTTGTTCCTTACCCCCCTCATGTACAAAATTGCTGGGTTTTCCAATTTGTCTGCATGGTCCTACAGTCTTAAAATATTCAGTAACTCTTTAATCAGTTTACATTTCATCATGCAAATGGATAGCACTCATTTCCTCCTCTTCCCCTCAAATACATTCAGGGTTAACCACAGCAGACATATTTTACTTGCAATGTGAGCGCAGATGCATTTTCCTGGAAGAAATGTAGAAAGTTAATGTCGTAACCTGTATTTGGAAGGGGTAATCCCTAAACAGAGAACAAACCAAACAGGAATATTCAAAACAGGATCCATGTCCAAGACACGAGGCACCTCTGGACTTTGCAGATAAGGTTTAACTCCTACTGGTGAATCAAAACTCCCATAGAAACTTCACATGGATGATTCTTTATTTAGCTCTTCAAATTTAAGTAGGGCATCTGAAAATCAGAAACTCCCTAAACTGACCTAAGCCCTGCCTGGCTAAAGAAGTCTAGTAGCGCAGCTTTGATGAAAGAATAGCTCAAAACATTCCCATAATACAAAAACATTTTTGTTGGAATCAATGTAAGCAGCGTGGTTAGTTTTTTATTACTTGCAAGACAGTGAATGATATTAGATCCAGAGGAAGAGGTTCAAGAGCGGCATTCCATCAGCAGGGGACTCTGAACAAGGAAGACTTTGCATATATAAGGATGATGACAAAAGAATTTTCTGTATCCATCAAGAGGGCAAAACAGGTCTCTTCATCCAGAATTATTTAACTCCTGACTCCAAACCAAAATTTCAGAGTGGGTAAGAAAAAACCCAAACACCACTAAGAACATCAGCAGATTACAAAACTTCCCCATCCTTTTTCTCATGCCATCACTGTATCTTCTGCAGTCTGTAATTTTGTCTATTTAGAGCTGAAGTGCTTCCTCACAACGTCATTAGAGCCAGCAGGCTCATAATATTGGTTCAAGGACTTTAGTCTGTGCAAAATACTCACCCTATTTTAAACACATGATTAGAGAAAACAGCATTCAACATAAAACTGTTTTTAAGGTAGTAAATAAGTGCTATTATCACTAATATCTTGTTAAAGGAAGGCACTAAAATATGTTTCTCATTATTTTTTTGTTCCATTAGCCCTTTGTCTTGAACAAAAAAAAAAAAAGTAATTCTCAACTACACTAGGGGAGGAAATAAATTAGTCCTCACAAATGTTGTTTTTTAATTTTAGTTTCTGGTAGCAATATCATTCTGCTGCTCTGGGGACTCTGACCTACAGAGCAGTTTGAGGACAGCACAAATACAAATCTCCCTATACAAATCTCCTCCTTCTTGATCTGGAAGTTGGAAGCCCCTCCAGAGATGACAGGATAATCAAAAGAAAGCTGTTTTACGTGAGAAGGCTGATTTTGGTCCATCACCAAACCCTTGGAAACCCAATCCAAAGGAGAGATATCAGTACACAACCACCACTGGTTCCACATGGTGCCACAACTGCCCCATTTGTCCCACAGCCACCCACCCAGAGCCTGTGCCTTGCCGCTAAAAAAGTCAACACATGGAGTCTGTTGTGTTTTCACTCAGTTGTCCATCCCTTGGGACTGACAACACAAACCTGTGTCAATCCTTTGGGAAGGCCAACATCTCAGGCCACATAAATGAACAACCTCTCAAACACTCCAGTTAATTCATTTCTGTTTTTAGGAAGGTGGGCAGACTCTAACCCCCTGAAAATGAATGGAAATGCAGAATAATTGGGAACAGCCCTTGCACCCAGTTCTCTGAAATGAGACCAGAACAGGGAAAATGGGTTTTTGAAAAGCTCATGCCAACTCTTTTCTATTACAATAGCTGATATAGCAGCAGTAATAATGACCTTCACTAGACATTTCCTTGAGTACTAACGACCTGGGGTTAATGGCCCAAGGCATAGTTTTATGCAGTCAACTATTGCAGCCAGCAATTAATTACCAGGAAATACAATGTGCTCTGACCACTACGGCTCAATTAGCCTCTTATTATTAAAAAATGAAAAACTTGTCAATCTTATTTACTGTGAAGGTGTCCCGGATTTTATTTTAGTATATTAGACTAAAAACCCCTTGAACCTATATTAAGCCAAACATATGTTCTACAACACTCCTCCATTAACTTCACACAAATTACGGGGAGCCAAAGCTGAGTGTCTTGCAATACGAGGATTATCACAGCCTGCCCACAGACAGAAAAATACTGTGGAGCAAGGCTCTGTGTGAATTCTGCTTCTGCGCTAAAAAAGCCTCCCTAAAAATAATTTTCATCTCTCTGGTGGTTGTAAATGGATTGAGGGAAGGGAGAACAGTGAGGGACACACTGCAGAGAACAGCCCTTCACTGGTGGGCAATGTGTGCTGGAGTAAGGACAGGAATGGGAAGGGATATTCTGCTTTTACCAAATTTTGTGGTGCCCCAATATGTCTGCAACAGATTTACAAAGATATTGGGGTAGATTATTTTTGCACCCAGGTTTGTGCTCTCCCAGGTTATGTTAGTTAATTATATTTTATTATTTCAGCAAGGTTTTTGCAGCATGACCTGAAAACCAAGCATTTTGGGTTCAAGTGTCATTGTTCCAGGTCAGTTGCTTGTATTTCAGCATGGTCACTAGGTTTTTGGGGACCTGAAAAGCTAAAGCCAGGCACTAGAACTAGCGCTAGGAGATGCTGACTTTAATTTGGGAATTACCAGCTTCAATCCCATGAAGGATGCAAAAAGCTGACCAGATTGTGCTTGTAGACCCATTCCTCTAAATAGGTTTCTGGCATTTACTATGGCTTTTGTTTCCATGAAATGCAGACACACTGTGGGCGTCTTTGTGCCTGGGAGGCTCCTCAAGGAACAACTGGTACTGCAGTGCCTTCCAGCAAGCCTTGCTCTCAGGCATTGCTGCTGGACAAGGGCAGGGTAACAGAGCTCCTAGCAGGACTCCCTAGTATGATAAGACCTTCAAAAAAAGCAAGAGGGAGCTTTGATCACATGCTTTGAGAGCTGCAGTTTCAGACTAGCATGAAAATTCATTTAAACAAGAAAATTCGTACCATAGAGTGGGTGATGAGTTCAGCTTAGTTTGATGTCCACTGCCATTAAAACCTCTTTGTGAAATGGCTAATTTCAGTGCACTTCTGCAAGTTTCCATGCTTGCTGGTAGTTAAAAGCACAAAGAATTAAGACTTATGGGGACAGACGGTGTCTGTCTGGAGGAGCAAGGGGTATTGTTCACCCAAGGTTTGCCAGTGATGGCAAAGGCAGAAACACACATTCCCCAGCAGCCTTTGTGGTGGCTTTGGAGAGCTGGAAACAGTGTGCTGGCTGGTGATAGCCCAAACCTCCATCCAGTCCCTCTGACTGACCGACCCCACCTAGCTTCTGGTGAGGGGTCAGCCACCAACTACGGTGGCTTCTGTTTTCAGCAAGACACATGACAAAAATCAGCTGTGACTGATGCTGGCAGGACAGGCCACCTGAGCACAGCAGCTCTAGGTGCCACATCACAAAAATCTGCATTTTTGTGGGATGTACTGAGGAAGGATCCACATGGGACTTTCATACATCTCCGAGCCCTGATGTGCTAACCACATTAGCCTGTCAGCAGGCTGGATCATTGCCACGCTGAGAAATTATGAGTACAGTAATTACAGAAGTATGACATTCGTAACCAGAAGGCGAAGAATTGGAAAAATTACAGTTGCCCAATGTTACAAGTCCTTCCCATGTATTAACAGCTATTCATAACCTTGCATCTTTATTAGGGCAATTATACCATTTTTAACATTTTATTTTGGTTTAGGGATATCAGTCAAGTTTTCCAATGCATTTTATTTTTAAAAAGGCAAAGTGATATGATTCTTTCATATACTGTCAAAAGGAGTTGACATATTCAGAGATCTTTTCAATTTGTTAGTATGTTACTTTCCTCCTAATTGTAGAAATGCTCCAATTATTCATAATGATCGTTTATTCAAGTGCCCACTAATTCTGTTCTACAAATAGCAATGCTTTATAGCATTGGAAAAAAAATAAAATCAATGGACACATCTCTGATGAAATAATTTTATCAGTCATTCAGAATGAGCAGCTAGAACACAAAGCAAAGCCATACACATAATAAAAAAAAGAGATAATAAACCAGTAATCCCTCTTACTCCTTTTTTAAGGCATAGTAATAAATGAGGGAATTCAGATGTGCAAACATTATGGTCTGCTTCTTCAACAGCATGCTCAAGCAGAGGGACAAGGAAAAGAAAATTGATGGCATGCACTAGAGCAGAATGGAAGGATAACAATTTTATAGTTGTGCAGCTCAGATGGGCAAAAGGTGACATCCACCACAGGGAAGCCAAGAGTAATCCCAAGGAGTGTTTAATCTCATTTAGCTGAATTAAATCACAGTGTTTGAAGTCTTACTGCAAGTTTACAAAGGCAAATAGTAAAGTTCAGATATAATTCAGTGCTACAGGGGGAATAACCAACAAGAAATAGCTAAATTCCCAGTCCACAGTAGCATGCAGCCACAGAGCATCAAGCAGGAATTTGCTGCTCTCATCTCATCCTCTAAAAGAGCAACCAGCACGGCTCAGCTATTGCTGCTAGTGAAGCCCATTAGCAAATTACTGCCTGGCTGGAGCAAGGACAGAGCCAGGGAGGAAGGGAGATTCCTGCCAGCACAGATCCTCCCCAGTGACCTCCGGGTGCCGTGGCACATTATCATCTCCCGCCCAGACCTTCTGGGAAGGCTGCGGGTGGAACCCACACACCTGCACGGGGGAAATATCTGCAAAAGCAGCGTGGAGAGGGCTGCAGAATCACCTCCCCTTGCTGTGCCAGTGTCCCCACAGACCTCATTTTGGGCACGAAGCTGAAGAGGGCCAGATGTCAGCGGCGCAGCAGGATCCCGGGGGAAGGCATTATCCATTGCCCAGCAATGCTGCTCACACCAGAGCGATGTGCATCGGTCACGCACTGCTGACACGTCACCCTGCCTCAGCATCAGCTGAGAGATGCATTAACCTCCTCGCCACGCCACGGAAAGCCATGAGTGGGGTTTGTTTTCGTGGAAAGAGCGTGCCAAGCATTGACCTTGCAGGTCAGCACGGTCTGGAGATGAGGTTGCAGCGAGGAGGTTTGAATGTCGAGGGCTTTTGCACACTGTCGACATAGAAATAATTTAAGCCTGAGATGAGAGAGGCAGAAAATGACCTCATCCTTCCACTGTAACCTTGCTGCTCCCAAAGGTTTTAATATGATCCTCCAAGCTGAGCTGTGCTGCTGCAATCTGTCTACAGGTTTGAGGGGGACAGAGCACAGCTTTATGGGGGCAGGGGGCAGTCCTAGGTCTAAATGGGGCTTGGAAACTCTATATCTTTTTAGTTACCAAATTTGTCTTCACAAGGGCAGACTTCAGACATGAAACATAGTAGTTAAATACACAAAATAATTTATGGAATATCCGGAATGTTGTCAAGTCCGACACCTCAGAAGCCAACCAAGCATGGTATGGCCCTCATAGGGTTTAGTAAGGATACAGTTAAACCTTGGAGTCTGTTTTAAGTGCAATTCAGTAGAGTTCAGTGCTACACTTCAGAAAAATTATCAGATCAAGGAGATTCACATTGTTTTGAGGACTTCAGTATAGTTTTGCTTGAGGAATGGAAGGATGATTTAGGAGAACCCTCTTAAAAAGAAGGACTGGAATCACATCAGAAATTTGGAATTTTCAGTGGACAATGACACTGACATGCGAATTATTTATGATGAAATTTAGAAACAGAGCAGTTTTCACATCTTTGCAGATGTCTACCTCTTCGTAGAACAAGGAAACACTGAGGTCAGCAGCCTTGATACTGCCCTGGCCACCCAATTTCTCACTCTTCACCCTGGGCATTGTGAACACCACAGACTGAGTTAATGCTCCAAATTCCCTGCTGGCCTTTTTACCCTTGAACCATAGAGATAACCAAGATAATGAAGGTCACCTAGGAAAGCTCACATGCACCTCTATTCCAGCCTCAGCTTGAATGCAACTCAGACACAAAATCATGAATTTCACCATGTGAAAGCATCACACAGACCTCTGAAATTAATGATACTCCTGTAAACACAAGCAGTTACCATTAATTTACAAGTGTATTTTTTTTCTAATGTTATATCACTATTTCTCCAAGCCTTCATGTATTTGTATATACAGATCAGAAAGAGTCAAGCTGGATTATAAATAGGGAAAAACTTCATTTTGATGGAGAGGGTGAGAGCAGCTAGCTGAAGCTAGAAGCTGAAGCTTTACTGCAGAGAACTGTGATTCTCTTCCCTGCCATTTTAAGATCATTTTAGATTAACTGGTAAACACTGAGCTGTATACCTTGCTCATTGGAATCTCTGTTGTCACTTAACACAGATTAATTAGTGTTAGTGCTATGACCTAGGGTAGTTTGAAGGTCAAGTCCCTAAGATGTATTTTCATGAGATGCAGTAATGCTGTCTCAGGAGACACCAGGTATCGTAACTTCTTGTGCTGTTAAAATATGTGCAATCAATATGTCTGCAGCTTTAAAATTTTACAATATCCTAATAAGATAGACATAAAATCCTACTGGTATCACTCCCATCAGTGTTAATGATCTTAACACAGCAGGAGTTATCTGTCCCAACAATAAACGGTATTTGCTGTTTCTCTTGATTTCACAGAAGCTGAGGAAGCTCTGTCTTAATGGTTTGATAATGCTACAGGCAGAGTCACTTTGGGCACAGTTCAGCCCAAATTCCTTCATGCTGAACCAGGCAACATCCCTCATCTGCTGTGGTTTCTGGAGCAGGGTAGAGGCAAAAGTCCTACAGACCAGGCACATTTCAGAGTAATTTCTAATACAAGTTATTTGCCGGAAGGGACAAGTTGCAGTTATATTTGCAAATTGCAGTCTTTGTATTAAAATAATATCTTTATGTTAGGAAAATATATACTTAAGACTTAAAATCTCCTTCATTCAGCCTTTTCCCTGGTCTGGGAAGGGAAAAAAAAAAAAAAGAAAAAAGAAATAATCACTATAAACAGGGGGAAAAACACACCTGAGTATTAAACTGGTTAGAAAACCATATAAAAATCAACTTAATTTAGATTGATTAATTAATTATATAGTGAATATTTTTTTCACTAAACAGAAGTGGGATCTGTCCACCTAAGACTGCAGGTGTAATGAGATAATGACTGCACAAGCAACGTCCACCTCCCCACTGACCTGCTGTCTGGGAGCTGCTCTGGGCCACGCCAGCACCATGTCCTGGGTGGCATTTACTGGACACAGGTAAGCCATCATGAGCTGTCATCACAGCTGGCACCCTGAAGTGCCACCTGGTCCCATGTGCAGCTCTCTCTGCTGGGGCACTCTGGTGTTAGATATCCATGTGCTACGGATGGTCCTTCTACAGGAAAGAAACCACACAGCCCAGAGATGTCCATATTTCTTCATTGAGCAGGAAGGAGTTTGGGATGAGCAAACTCCTGATTCAGATAACTCACTCAGCACTTCAAACTCCAGGAGAGTCAATTAATGGCTCTGTACCTTGGTTTCATTATTTGCAGCACAAAGTGCTCTGAGGTACCCCATTGAGAAGGAGATATTTTCAGACTATGATGCATCACTGCCAAATGCTGCTGCTGATTATGTCTCATGAAAAGTGGATGGTTGGATGCACATTCTGCATCCTATTGCAGGGGAAATGCAGTACTGAAATACTTCTCACTGCTAAAAGAAAACTCTCTCACTGGAGAATGCTCATTGAAGTATTAAAGCCTACTTCTGTGGACTTCCCAAAGACATCTAATCTTTGAATCTCTGGAGGGTGGCAGTTTTAGAAGAGATGCCATTATAGCTGCTAATTGTGGGATGAATTATGCAAGAATTTATTATTGATTCAAGGGGAGCCTGCTCAGGCGTGCAATCAAAGCCAAGGCAGAGCAGAGGGGAAAGGATGAGGTTTCTGTAGTTAACTAAACTCATTTGCAACCCAAGAAAAGCCAAGGCAAAGGAAGCAGTTTGCAAAGTGGGGCATTTTCGATAGCAAATCACCTTTCCACACCCATAACCAACCTCTAGTACCAGACCATGCCAGAGCAGAGTCCATTTCACATGAATCCACTCTCAACCCAGAAACACATCCCCGCTCCCCACCCCCAGCCATCCATGGGGTCAAAGGCAGGACCCCCTTTGGCTGTGGACCCCCAACCCAACTCAGCCCTATCCAAGAGGGTCTGGGAGCAGCCCAGAGCTGTGCCCAAGGTGAAGAGACCCAAGGATTTGGTTGCAAGCCAAAGATGTAGAAACACCTGACACACCTAAAAATAACAACCAGAGCAAGGCCATGTAGCCACAGAAAGCCATGTTTTAGAAGAGAAAATCTGCTGACAGCTTGGCACTGCACTGAAGTTTGACAAGGTCTGTTCAAGGAGTACAGAGATTGGTGAAAGAGATATTTAACTAGAAAATTCAGAGGGTAGTGAAACTAAAAGCATCTAGAGCCCAGACAGTGACCCAGGGGTGACAGATACTCATCAATTTATTTGTGAAAGAGAAATTAGAAAGAGGTTGTTTAAAAAGCCAGGAAGGCCAGGCAGAGGTAAGCAAGAGGAAATAAAATGAGCTTGCACAGCAAGTCAGTCACTGACAAATATAAAACAAACCATGCAGAGGCTTAATAGCATGTTTAGCATTTTGAGTAATGGACATAAAATTTGCTTTTCTCAACTTGACCTTTGTTAACAACCTCAGGCACTGCAGGGCTCTTATCCTGCAGCATTCCCTTTACTAAACTCATCATGTCTCTGAGGGACCATTTCCTAATGCAATCAGAGGAGAGATCAGTAATAATGACAATAATTATATAAATATGTATATAAGCCTAGACATCTATGCATTCTCACGCACATGTGCACACACACACATGCCACTTATAACAACTCTCCATCAGAAATGTTACAGTGACATTTAGGTAGGAAAACATCCAGCAGAGATCTTACACTAAACCATCCCTGATGCTGCTGCACAGAAAATGGCAACAGGAGTACCAGAGAGGGAAAAAAAAAAAAAAAAAAAAAAATCAGTAAAGCTAAGCAACTCTCTAATACCCCACCAAAAGGGTTTATTTTAATTGCAGCAGGACACTGGCATGTTTCTAGAGTCAGCCACGTGTTCTGCTAAATAATCTTCTTTAAAATATAATAAATATGCAGAACTTTCAGAAGTAGGTCAGTGGCTCAACATGTTGTAGCAAATAGCTCGGATAAATACCAATCATTACCCCGTGGTCTGCAGTCAGTAGGAGATCTGACACACTCTGCAGCAAGTCAAATGGCGATTCACTGCATTAGAGGACCATTCCCCAAGTGATACCACAGCTAGCAACATGCCTCTCAGCCAGCACAGAAATCAAGCTCTCCCTCTCGTCTTTTAAGTTGTCTCACAAATCAGCAAGGGCAAAAGCAGGAGAAAGCCAGAGGACGTGAAAATTCAAGACACAGATTTAATGGACAAAATTAAAAACTGCTGCTCAGGGTAAACCCTGAATGCAAGTGACTCTGCCGGAAAGGTGACTTCAGAATCCTGCCTTGAGCATTGGTCCAGATGTGCTAAACCCCATCGTGGGAGGAATGCCTCTGTGCAAGCCCCAGAGGAGCCCTTTGCAAAGTTCCCTGGGACCTGTAAAAGCCAAGCACCGGCTCACACAAAATCCTCCCGTGGATTTGGAGCCCTGAATCCATGCGGTGCAGCTCCCCTCGCCCACCCCCCCTTCCCAAATGGATTTCAGCAAGCACTTACCATCAGCAAGCTCAGAGCAGATTCGGGAGCACGCTGCACAGCCATCTCCTCTCTTCCTACATACAAATCCTCCCCACGACTTGGTCAGCCCTCGGCCCTCTGTCACAGCCAAGCATCCACAGAGCCCACAGCAAACTGCAGGGAGAGAAACCCCAAATCAGGGTCGGAGAGCATTTGCAAGAGGAGGAGAGGATGGATGAGGGGGTGGGGAGGAGAGGAGGGAAGGAAATAACCTTCACAGCCAGGGAAAGAAGCTTAAGCTAGGCCAAATTTTACACTAGAGAGAAGAGGAAAATGAAACGGAGAGCCGGCTGGAGAAACAAGATATCGGGAACTGCAGGATATTTAAAGCTCAGGCGCACGCCACCACAGAAAGCAGCAGCAGCATAGGACATGTATCAAACACCTACATGACAGGTTAGGTCCAAGCCATCCTCCCCCTGCCCCAGCTCGCCGACTGCAATTAATTGCTCTTAATTGCCATGGTCCTTACTGCACCTAAATAAATCCTAGGTAGCACAGAAGTGCCGTGCCCCTGACTCTGCATCTTTCCTCCCTGCCCTGGTGATGCTAGCGCAGAAACAACGTCAAATATCGCCACGTACCGCTTCCAACAGGGTCAAACCTCTTCTCTCTTCTCGCAAAGCCCTGCTTCGCCTGCTCGGGAGAGCAGGCGCCTGCACAGCACAGACATGAGCAATGAGAGCAGACAGAGCCAGGAAGCACCCGGTGCTCACTTGAGAGCAACAATTACCTTTATCATATTCGAGCGAGAGCTGGGTTACTCACTGACCCTTTTCACCTTAGCCCCCCCAGAGAAAGTCTCTTCCTCCTCCTCCTCCTCCTCCCCTCCAAATGGACTCAGCTCCCCATGGAGCTAACACACTTCCCAGAAACATGTAATTACACAGGCTGTTGTGTTAGCGCTCTGATCACGCTGCCTGTACCGCATGGAAACGGCAGCCAGGCAGCTCCCCCTTCCCTCCCTTCCTTCCCTCCCTTCCCAAGGAGAGACGAGCTGAAATCCCCCGCCGAGCTCGGGCGGCTCGGGGGGCCAGGACGGCTAATTGGGAAAATGTGCCCGCTTAAGACGGGCAGACAAATTAGCCCTGAAAATAAGCCCCTTGTTTAAACGGTAGGTGTAAATGGAAGGTGGCTTTTGGAAGCCTTTAAAAATAAACAGAGCATCCCGGTGGGAAGGCCGGTAGGCTAATGCAGGTGTGACCTGACAGACCTGTCAGACCCCTATTCTGTGGGGCTCAGAAGCCTCCTGGATTTCAGTGTGTCAGCACTCATATCACCCCTCTGAAGAAGCAGAATTTTGGCTTCATTTCCTAAAATGTTAGGCTCCATCTAATGACAATGTCTGTTCATCTTCCAACTCCCACGTGCACATTCCCCTCCCTACCCCCCATGATTTTGGAGCCCAATTAAAAGTTTCAGACAAATTCAACCAGAGTTGAATTCTCTGACACATGTCATTCCTGTAACTTTTATAGAAATTGGCACCAGGATAGAAAAGAGAATCAAATTACTGTCTCCATGAAGGCAGCAGAAATCCTTCCTTGTGTTCTGGAAGTTACATCTGGCAGGTCAGCTCTGGCACGTACAACTCTGGAGTACTTGTTTGCCCAACTCTCTTGATCACATTTCACTATGTTTTAGCAAAGGGAACATGGTGACATGGGGGATTGCAGACATTTACCTAGGAAGGTCATCCAGGACATCTGTGGCACAGCCATACCTCCCCCTTTCTATGGGGCATGTGACAGATAGGGAAACTTGGTTTGTTTCATTTAAATCCATAGATCAGTGAAATCCACTCCCCTCCCCACAAGCTGCATCACCAAGCCTGGGTGGTGATGGCAAAGTCTTCCCTCCCCCTGCATGTTTTCCACCAAGAGGTGTGGGAGGGGGAAGCCACTCGTACACAGAGGGATCACTTGTCAAGGGGTAGCCTAAAGTCACTCATGGGCACACAAGAAGGCATTTTCTGGCATCCTCCCTCCTTGGTTTTGTGTCACAGACATCATCACTCAAGGAAAGTCCCTTGTCCTACACCTGGAGGTGGCATTTACTTCTTTCCCCGCAGTGAACATAGCTCCTGTGATCACACATGTGCCAGCAGTCATGCTTGTCTCCCCTCCTGGAGTGGAAGCCATCTCCACTGAGAGAGAAAGGGGTCCAGCTTCCCTAAATCCACAAAGGTGCCCAAGCATCAGACAGCTCTGGCCTTCAGACAGCTGCTTCAACCCACCAAAGAGCTGAGACAGTTTCAAGTTGTAATCTAATCCCAGGGCCCATTGTGGCTCTCAGCAATGGGTCACCCTTTGCCTCACAACCATGTGAAACTGAGCTGTCACACAATGAGATCTGCTCCCATCCCTCCTAAGAGATTTGTCTTCATCCCTGAAGACAAACAGGTTGTTGGCTGTTGCAAGGAGTGGAGAAACAGGGTACTTAAATGTCTCTTGAAAGGGGAAAATATGCATATTAAAAGATTAAGGTAAAATTTAAAATATGTTTTAAGGCTTCAGATCATAAAATATGTAACTAAATCCATTCCAACAGCACCATGACAAATATCCCAAGGCTATTTCATTTTTTCCTACACTAACCCAATCTGAAGTACAGTAAGGGAGGGGACTGCAGAAGTGACGTGTTCAGTAGCTCTGGAGTTTGACAAGCAAAGTTTCTCCTTTGCCAAGAGCTTTTAAGGAAACAGCCTATTCCTACATTTTTGGACTCAACTAAAATGAAGAATCTGGAAGTGTGGATGTTTCTTCCATCTCTAGCTCCTGAATTCACTCTATAGTTGAACAGGATAAAATTCATCAAACACCAGGAGCTAGTTATGATTTGTGGTGTCCTTGAGAAAATTCTAGGTTTTTCCTGAGCTCTGCAAGTCTCAGAGTAATGATCATCTGTAGGGAGCCATCTGTGTACAAGTATATGATCTATGGCTTCAAGGTTTGTTTGCAAACTTACCTACAGCTTAACCATTTTCTACTATTTACGTGAATAAATTTTGTAGCACAAGAGGAAAAACATAGATCATTATTCACTGCAGGTTGTCAAGAGACAAGAAAAAAAATTTTAAAGGAGCTTGTTGGATAGACAGTTAAAACTACAGACTTGTGATTTTGTTTCAAGGCCTAAAACTATGACCTTGAGGCCACACCTCAAGTTCTGTGCTCAGTTCTGGGTCCCTCAATTTAGGAAGGACATA